>CM028134.1:526237500-527535000 GCA_016271365.2 Neoceratodus forsteri
AAGGCACAATACAGGAGCATAAGTCTATGATGCTGAGTGGGTAGGAAGAGGGGATATGGGTTTACCAAGGGGAATTCAGGTAAAAAGACAGAGCAGGACCAGGTGGGTAGCATGGTGATAGAGCTACTGCCTGCTGTGCTAGGGATCCACTGAGTTCAGGAGCATACTCATGTCACTTTTGGGTCACCTGGGAAAGAGAGAGCATAGAGCAGATAGAGTGTCCTCTCTCAGGGAGGGGGACATGTGGCACTGCTGTTTGCCTGCCACCTGGCAAAAATCATGTGGAAGCACAGCATGGGCATCCACACAGGGGAGAGCTCACATTCAGATGCCATATGTACATATGTGCTTCTGCCCCTGCACACATGAGCAGTTTCATTGCATGATCTGTGGTCCTAGGGAGAAAGTCCAGAGGAAAATCTGAGACTGCGCAGGATGACATGCTGATCCACCACAGGCCATGCACCATCAGCTAGGCTTCTCCTCCGCAGCAGTCTGCATTGTCCCCTGGACCTGGCAAACCCTGCATGTGGGGATATCCCTGGAGGACATTTTTTTAATTTTTTATTTTATTTATTCTAGGATTACAAGTACCTTTGAGCCAAGGCTCTTTTACAAAGGTTCCATGGCAGAAATAACAAACAACAAGGAAGCACAGTGAAATAACAGTAAACAATTCATGTACAACAGTGCTATTGAAAGGGGTCAATTATAGGAAGAGTAAGGTGTAGAGGAGGAGGAGAGGTGTAGGTAGTTAACAGAGGCAGCTATAGTAAAATGGTGAACACAGCTAGGATGCATGTGCCCACAAGGAATGGGTAGGGTCAGGCACCTGGGGGTGGCAGAGAAACAGGGATGAGAGGAGAGAGGGAGGATGAAGATGCAGCCAGAGGCATTTGTTGAAAAATAAATGGGAAGGAGAATAGAAGAGAAAAGAGGGCAGGGTGGGGGAATAAGTGCTATAATGGGGCAAGAAAAAGACTAATGAGGTGGTATGAAGACCTGAGATTTGGAAGTGGCGCCTCAGGAGCTGGGGGGGAGGGGGACTGGGGGGCCTGGGGTTAAGTAGTATATAAGTTAGGATTTAAGCTGTGTAGGTCATCATCTAGGAGAGGCAGTCACAGGAGCTAGAGGCAATGAGATGGGCCCAGAGCCTGGTTTTGAACAGACTTAGTGTTGAGGCAGAGGAGATGGTGTGCCTGAGACCATTCATCTAAAGAGGAGCCCTATAGGCAATGGAGCGTTGGCCCTGTGTGGTTCGACAGCGAGGAACTTGTAGAATCTGGGTTGTTGAGCTCCTGGTATTCAGTCGGTTGGTGTTTTGATGTAATAAGGCAGTAACACCGGGGGGTGTGAGGCCAAGGTTGATTTTCCAGCCACAACACATGTGAGATACTTTATATGGTTGGAGAGTTGGAGCCATCCGGATTGTTCATAAAGGGCACAGGTGTGGGTGAGGCGGTGGGCACAAGATGTGTCGGCATGCTTCGTTAAGTGCAGTTGTTATACGTCGGAGGGTGGATGTCGTGGCGGAGTCATAGATAGTGAGGCTATAATCAATAATTGACACCACAGAGCTCTGGACAGCAAACGTCAGGGCCTCTGGGGTGAGGTGCTGCCTGTGCTTGTACAGTAATCCAAGGCATGTGTTGGCAGCTTTAGCCACACTGTCAATGTGAGCCGTATAGAAGTGATTGGGGTCAGGCAGAACCCCTAGGTATTTGAATGAGTAAACTTGTTTGAGGACAGTCCCCTGCTTGTTGGAGATGGCAAGGGGGTGTTGCTTGTAACAGTTATGTGAACTGCAGAATAGCAATGACTTGGTTTTCTTGTGATTGAGAACTAGTTTATGATTGGAGAACCATGTTTCAATGGCACTGAATCCGAGTTGGAGGCTGTGTTGTAGTGGTGAAAGGTCCTTGTGCATAGAAAAGACAACAGCATCATCTGCATACAGGATCATTTGTTCCGAGCAGGATTGTGGTAGGGAGTTTAAAAAGAGGCTGAAAGGAGAGGGCCCAGTATGGACCCCTGAGGGACTCTGGAGTGGGCAGGCAAGGTGTCCGAGATAGCATTGGCAATTTTTACTCATTGAGAGCAGTTGTCAAAGTAGCTTCTGAACCAGTAGACTGAGTCCGGTGCAAGGCCAGCAAGGAGTAGTTGGTCATACAGCAGCCGATGATGGACCGTGTCAAATGCCTTCAAGAGGTCAATGAAGACAGCCCCAGTAAGAAGATCTTTATCAAGGGAACTATGCACTGCACCAGTAAATTCAAGCAGGGCAGTGGTGGTACTATGCCCTTTTCTAAAACCGTGCTGTTGTGTGCACAGAATATTCTATTTGTCCAAATAATCAGTGAGCTGGTCTGCAACAATACTCACTAGGGCCTTGGATAGTGGTGGCAATATGGAGATAGGGCAGTAGTTAGAGTGGCAGGTCTTATCCCCACTTTTGTGGACCGGGGTCACAGTGGCAGTTTTCCATATTTCAGGGAATGTACTGGTGTGGAGAGAGAGAGGTTAAGAATTTTAGTTAGGGGACTGAGGATCTCGTCAAGTGTAAGTGATAGCAGCTTAAAATCCAGGGTGTCACTGCTGATTCTGGAAGTGGAGATGGCTGAGGCGATGTGGCGGTGAGCTTCATTCATCTTAATCTCCCTAAAGGAAAAATGAGGGTGGTTTGACAGCGTGCAGGGTGTGTTAGAGGGGGTGTGACTGACTGTGAAGAAATCAGGTGGTAGAACAGTACTGAGGTCAGTAAAAGCCGTGTAAAAGGTATTTGCAATGACCATGGGATCAAGGGTAGTGGACCCTTCAACAATTAACTTGGCCGGAGGGGACTTTGATTGTTTCCCAGTAATGTCTTTGATACTGTCCCAGAAAGCACGACCATTTCCCCAGCTGTTGGTGAGGACGTCCTTATAATATGAGCTTTTTGTGAGACGAATGGATTTTGTGCAGGCATTATGGGCATGTTTGTATTTTTGGATGTCAGATTGTTTGCCTGTGGTTTTAGCCGCTGCCCAGAGGTGGTCCCTAGATTTCAGCTGGGAAAGGAGCTCTGCAGTTATCCAAGGGTTACAGAGGGCTTTTGTTCTTCATTTTTTTGAAGGAGTGAAGAGGTCACAGGCCTTACTGAAGGTGGTGATGAAGTAGCCGAGGGCTAGGTTAACATCCGTCACCTTGTAGATGGGCAGCCAGTGTTGCAAGGATAGGTACTGTTTGAGATGGGTAAGTTGACCACGGGGGAGGACTCTGCTGGTAATGATTATAAGGGGTGGCTTTAGAAATTTATTAGACCATTCACATATAACCGGGATGTGGTCACTGAGAGAGTCTGCGAGAACGGAGGTACGAGAGATTCTGGTAGGGTGACTGGTGAGAACCCAGTCCAGCAGGGTACTGGTGCCAGTTTTGTAATTTATCTGAGTTGGTGTGGTGACCAATTGTGAGAGGTTGACATCTGCAAGGGCATCCTTATGAGTGCAGACATCAGATGCGAGCCAGTTTATATTGAAATCACCAAGCAGAATGTGTTCAGAGCCAGGAGGTTGGGAGCTGACGAGGTTAAGAAGTTCTTTGATGCCAAGATCTTGATCTCGAGGTGGAATATATACAGAGACAATGGCGAGGGCTTTTTGATTGAGGCCTAGAAGAATTTTAATGGGTAGAAGCTGGGTTGAGGAGGCAGGGACGGGGGTTGGAACAAGGTGCCCCAGGAGATTATCCTTAATGTAGATGGCACAGTCCCTTCCCCTTTTAGAGACATGGTCCAGTCTGAAAACATTGTAGCCCTGTAAGGTAACTGCCAGATCAGGAACTTTTGGTGCCAGCCATGTTTCAACTACAGCAAGGATGTCAGGATTATGTTAGCTGATAAAGGCTTGGAGTGCATCAAGCTTTGGTAACAGGCTGCAGATGTTAATGGTTGCTATGGTGAGGGCCCCTGCCTTTTTCAGAAGGCTTGAACTGCCTGGGCCATGGTTCAGATGGACGTTGCCTGAGATCAGTAGGAGAAGTAGGAGGAGCTTTGTTGAACAGAGGCGCAGGTCCAGAGTGATAATTTGTGTTTCCTTTTAGCGTATGGGTAGTAGGTAGAGTCTATTTGACAGCCCTGATGATATGCAATGTCGTACAGTAGGGGCAGGGAAAGAAATGTGGAAACATGCCCAACAAGGCAGAATGATCTGCTGATCCCTCGCAGGCTGTGCTCAGATGACCCAGGCACTGATCCCATCTACTGTAGATCCATTCATGGCAGATTAAGAGAGCTTCTTACAGGCCCCCCCACCACCATGATGGTCAAACTGTGGGAACTAGGGAGTCAGGTAAGCCCAGGAAGAAGCCTGGTGACAGGGCTGAAGGGTTGTCAGTCTGAAGGGGGCTGCAGGGAAGGGGAATTTAAAGAAATAACAAAAAAGGTTTAAAAGACAGGGGAAGGATTGAACATGGTAAGATGTTGCTTGGAGCCAAAAGACATGGAGACCATCTTTTTGTGATTCAAAGTGATTTGTTTTGACTGGAACTAGCATTGCACACAGTCAAAATCACACTGTAGTGATGTTTTCAGCTCTGGGGCCAATGCACCAGATGCAAAGAGGACTGTGTTGTCAATGTATATATGAATGCTAGATGAGACAGAGGCAGTGGAGAGGTAATTGAGGAACAGGGAAAAGATGATGGGACCCAAGATGGAGCCTTGGGGCATGCCAGAGGTGTCTGGGAGGGGGGAATCAGACATCACAAATCTTGACAGACTGTTGTCAGCCAGCAAAGCAGGAGCAAAACCCCCCTATTGTAGGACCAGACAGTTCTGCTATACTCAACTTACCAAAAAGCAGGGTGAGCCAAAGACCAAGAAAGAAAAGAGACAGGATATGTCAAGGTAGGTAGATAGCTGGGAGAGCACCACTGGGAGTTTAACCAGAGTTGGGAGAAAGGAGGTAGGGTAGTAGTTACCAGAGAGTAGGAGTCATCCCCTTTTATAATGGGAGGACTTAAGCTTGTTTCCCAGTGTGGGGAACAGCCCCAAGATGAAAGCAGAGGTTAAGGACTGTGGAGAGAGGGCAGCAATAGATGACCTAGATAGATGAAGGAGTTTGGGGTCAAGTCCATGGGGACTGTAAGCCTTAGAGGGGTAAAGAGAGTACAAAGCAGACATGGCACAGCCAAGAGGGTAGGAGTATAGACGAAGTAGAAAGAGGAAGGGTTTTGGTAGAAGACATAGCGGTGCAGGAAATGAAGTAGCTACTGAAGCAGTTGCCACTTTAGAGGGGAATAGAGAGTGGGTAGGAGAGCCATCAAGTTTGGAAACTGGGGAGAACAACTGATTGGGTGGGGGTCAAAAAGGAGTTGACTACCTGTCAAACTTTTGAGGGAGAATTGAGGCTACTCTGCATGTTGGTTGCAAAAGAAGCAGCCTGTGATGCTCTGAGGGCCTTTGTACTGAAGTTTCAGAGTTTATTGTACCTTGCAAAGTGCCCTTGGTACTCAGGGTGCTTGAGGTTTTATGAAGAGACCAGATTAATTCACAAGCCCATAAGACCCTCTGACCCGCTTTTGGTGGGGAGGAGGCTTGTCCTTGGCAGAGGTAAATGGGGACTGGAAGAAGAAAATGGCCATGTTACTATCAGTGGATACTATATCATGATTATTATGGTGGTAAGATGGTCATTAAGAGGGACAGTCCCTCATTCTGCAACTCCCACACCCTTTGTCCAACATGAAAATGTACTATTCCATACTCAGCATTAAATTAGAAGCAAGAAATTCATATTATTCAGTGGTGCTTAATGAACAACAAACTTTGTGAACATAAACAAATACATGTCTACAGAGCTGTCAGCTTCTAGCTCTATGATTTGATGATTTCTCACAATTAAACTTTTCCCCAAAGTGTTCAGCAATAGTGCCCCTCTTCTGGGTGAAAAAGGTAGAGAAGTGTATCTGCATTACTATAGTAGGCACAAAAAAATGAAACAGCACCCCTTTGCATTTATAGAATTGAAAAGTCAAATAAACTATAAAAGGAAAAGGTGTGACAACATGTGGTATTAGACTAATTCAGAGAAGCTGAAATTTAAAAATAACTGAACTCACAATTAAAGGCTCCTATAAACAGTATTTAAATTATTCATAAAGCATTAACAAGTGAAACATAGGGGGACAGACTTTCCTAAGTGGTAAAATTGTGCATGTACTGAAAAAAAGTTATACAAGGGGGTAGTTCCATGTACAACAGCCATTTTTTCCACATGCACTCAATTTTCAAAAAGGTTGCCTGTTTGAAGCTTTTCCTCAGATTGTATCAGCTTTCACATATTTCTTTGCACATCTGTGGAAAAATACTCTGACTGATATTACCAGGCACAGCATTTTTTCCACAGCTGCACCTCCAGGGATTTTTTCCCCGTATCAAGGAGTTGCGTATAGGAACTTAGACCCTCAGCCATGTTAGGCCTTTGAAAATCTGGCTCTGGCATTTTAAAGCAGATCTGTAACACAAATGGTTTCAGTAGGATCCCATTATGTCCACCTCGTTTTCATGACCCCTGTGTAATATTTCCTTTATAACTTGTGAAGGGGAACTGTCTTCAACTATCTTACTATGACTTGCTCAGGATTACATAATGCATATTTTAAAACCAGGCTGGATTCTACAATAACTGTGTAAAGCCTCCACATTTTCCAATTCTGTTGCATTTCTTAGCAGTTTGCCTGGATTATTGACACTTATTAAATGTTATCCTGCAAGCAGCTACAGTATGTTTGCTCGATGGGGTTCATTTCTGTCTGCCACCAAGTGCTGTAAGAATCCAGAACTGCAATAAACAATGCTGACGTTGCAGTACTTTTATGGAAAAATCAAAAAGCATCTTATGATAGAGTTTGTGGCACCTTTGAGGAGCTTGTGCACCACATGTCCCTTGAAAATATAATGCCCATTGTCCCTAGAGGCCAGAAGCTACCACCAGGAGCTATTAAACTTAGAGCCACCAACTTCACATCAGCTATGTCCTGTACCAGGTGACACAGGACAACCTGCCCAGTGTTTAACTGAGGTACAGTACTACTCCAACAGGACTCATACAGATTAAACTTCCATAACCATCTAGCACTTACAGTTCCCAGAACCAAAACAGACAATTGCAGCAAAAGCATTAACCCACTTAACCCCCAAAACCTGGAACTGATTACCAAAAGCAGCCCAAAACAATGATTTCTCTAAGCGTCTTCAAAAACTTATTAAGCTTCTTAAATAGTTCCTGCAGCTGTGCTAAGTAGTGCATCTTAACTTTCCCTTCCCTCAAGTAGTACTTTATTTCTTTGAAATTTTCAGCACCTGGAAAGCCTCAGTTATATGCATCTCCTCATTTTCAAAAGGGCCCTAATGGTGCATTTAAACAACAGTGAAGCAGCAAATTTTATATACCGTAACCTACTCAGCTTAGATTATATACCATTTTTACACAGGTGCACTAGTTAAGGGTCAATTGATGTGAAGGCATGGTTTATACAATATTTACAGAACTTGACAGTTCTGTATTACATATAGCATTGCACATTATTCAGAAAAAAATGTATAATACACTATATAGTTATCCTGCCATGTACACATACATATATCTCTATAATGTAACTAACATAACGCAACCTACTCTATTATCTTTGTTGACTCTTCCAGTGTGATGGTCATCTATGACTAACTCGTAAATGATGTAATCTAACTAGCTCAGTATATAGAGACTTGTATGCATTACTACTAATATGCAGGGTTAATTGTGTGATTCTGCTCTATGCATTCCCTGTCTCCCTGGGCACTCATGTGAAAAGACTTCCTCCCTCAATGAGTTTCTCCTCCGGGTAAAATAAAAAATGATTGCTGAATATAATTCATAAAATAATTTAACCTGATCAGCTATGCAGGTAGTCTGCATCATTGGTAGACTAGTGTGTTACATTCTATTGGACTAACATTACTAGTCTGCATAGATGCATGTGGTCCCCTTATCAGTTTTTTTGGCAGTCTGAACAGATAAAATAAGTTACAGCCAGAGTCAGATGGAAATTGCAGAAACAGGTAACCAAAACTTGCAAAGATTGTCTACAAAAATATTGCATGGATATTGCTGGTGTTCTACTAAACATTCCCAGTACTATACAATAAGACTTTTATTGTTTTCTGCAGCATGTATTGTCGAACATAAGTTGTTTAATAACTATATTACCACTTGTACACAATTTGAAGCTGCAAAAAGTCTGTGCTCTTGTAATGAATGTTCAATTCACTGACATGCTGTATGTCTTCTAACATCTTAACATATCACAATGGATGTGAGGTGAGTGTCACATCCATTGTGGGGAAGCTGATGGAGACAATCCTGAAGGAGAGGCTGGTGTTCCTTCTGGAGACCAGTGGGCTACAGGACAGTAAACAGCATGGTCTTGTCACTGGCAGATCATGCCAGACCAATCTGGTGGAGTACTATGATTGGATAACTAGATAACTGGACAAGGGCCATGCTGTGGATGTCCTGTACCTGACTTCAGTAAGGCATTCATCTCAGTGCCACATGGGAAACTGGGAAGTAGGCTTTAAGCTACAGGGGCAGGAGAGAAGTTGGTGGGCTGGGTGGTGAACTGGCTGCAAGGGAGGCAGCGGAGGGTGGGGTTGGTGGGAGCCTCATCCCCAAGGGTGGTGATGAGTGGAGTTCCACAGGGCTCAGTATTGGGGCCAATACTGTTTGGAATATTCATTGCAGACATTTTGGTGGGCATCAGGAGCAAAATCAATCTGTTTTCTGATGACACCAAGATGGGAGCGGTGGTATTATGACATAAGGGGGTGGCAAGGACTGCAGGATGATCTGGCTAAGCTGGAGTCCTGGTTGAATACCTGGCAACTGGGATTCAACACCAAAACATGCAAGATGCTGCATTTTGGGGCTAAAAACCAGAGGAAGAGCTACCATCTGGGAGGCGAGTGGTTGGCGGTGATGGAAGAGGAAAAGAATCTGGGGGCGCTCATTATGGAGCCAATGAAAAACTCAGCACACTGTAGACAGGTGGCTGCTAAGGCCAACAGGATGCTGGGTTGTATTGCTAGGGGTATCTCCTCAAGGAGGGGGAGGTGATTCTGGCACTGTACAGATCACTGGTTAGGCCTCACCTGGAGTACTGCATGCAGTTCTGGTGCCTGTACCTGAAGAGGGACATTAAGTTACTGAAGGGGGTGCAACACAGGGTGACAAAGATGATCAAAGGGCTAGGGGACTTACCTTATAAGAGTATGCTAAAGAAACTGAACATGTACTCGCTGGAGGAGAGGATGGAGAGGGGGGGGATATGATTGAGACCTTGAAGTACATGACAGGGATAAATAAGTCTAGTAAGGAGGGGCTGTTTAAACTATGGGAGGGTAGGGACACCCAAGGCCATGATATGAGACTTGAGGGGGGAATGTTCAGGAGAGAGATGAGAAGATACTTTTTTACAGAGAGGGTGGTGGCCAGGTGGAACATGTTGCCAGCAGAGGTGGTATCCAGTAGAACAGTGGGGGGCTTCAAAAGAGGATGGGACAGAGTGAGTGGGAGGGTCAGGGGAGAGGGGGCAAGGGAGGGAGGGGCAACTACAAAATAGGGGCTGCTAGCTGCACATCTGAGCAGACCTGGTAGATCGTATGGCATTTTTCTGCTGGTGAATTTCATATGTTGTATGTTCATATCTCACATACTGCTGCCTAGATAGAAAGGAAAATAAAATATCTATAACTCCTTTATTATTTCGAGGTCCATAGTCAAGCAATATTAAATAAATCCAGAGGTAACATGTTTTGCCAATGTCTACATGTAACTTATTAAAGCTTAGCCAACAATTAATTTATGTGCAATCACGCCATGCCTATAGGTAAAGCATGATGGAGTAATTACAGTGTCTATAGAATATTACGTTTATTAAATAACATCAAGTACTTCATCATTAGTAAACAAAATCACAGCATTGACTCATAGGATGAGTAAAATGAATACAGAATGTAAGCAAGTGAAATATAAAAAAATCAAAGGTTAGAGATTATGGGCCACTAATATTCTGACATTCTCGTGAAGATAAATCAATACTTGTTTACAGTACAGTAGTAGAAGGAGTATTGATGGCATCTTTCATTTAATTTTTTTATTTTCAACTTGGTGGTGGACTGGGCACAGCCCTTTTTCAGCCATGCCTGACATAAAAGATTAACATACAATACAAAACTTACAGCAAACAACAATTACAATTACATACGTTGACACTTATTACAATTCAGATGTTTAAATAACAGACATTTAAATGTGTTACATTGTTTGTTTATACATTTTTGTGTATAACTCTTTAAGCAATGTAGACAACAGAACATTAAAGAAAAAGGTTTTATGAAAATATGTATATTTTGTTTGAGAAGGCATGTCTATGATTATCCCCAGTTTTTGTTCTTTAACATTGTGGCAGTCCCTGGACAGAATAACCTGACATTCTGCATCTGCATTAAGATTTCCAGAGTCTCTGAAGCCTGCAAATTTGATGATGGTTATCTGGCCTTCTTGAAAGTTTTTGAAAGGTTGAAAATAACTAGACAATTAGGGTTTAAGAACTTGTTTTACTCACCTGTACCACAACAATGGCTGGAAGTTGAAGGCTGATTCTTTGCTGCTCACTATTGTTGAAAAATTTGCACTGTAGATTTTAAATTACTGGGGGAAGTGTATAAGGAGCTGAACTTTAGGAGACACCAAAATAAGCAGTCAAACTCAATTAAAATTATTTTCCCTGAATAACTTTATTACTTTACAGTGTATCTGGCCACCAAAATCCTTTCTAGTGTTTTGCTGGATAAACCGGCTTTTTTTTCCAAGGACAGTGGTCCTGCAATTTATAACAGCACATTAAGTTTCTAATGCAGTTTATATTTCTACAAAAATATTAGTCTCACATTAAGTATATCAGTTTCATACTCACCTAATTGAATAATATTACTCTCACTGCTTGGCATGTATCCCCAATAGGTGGTGGGAGGCCTATGGAGAATGTTTCGATACTTTTAACATTTTAAATTATGAACAAAAGTAATTGCCATTTTCACACGTATGCTTGTGCAGTCCATTTTTCCATAACTGTTTCATAAGTGGGTTTTGTGAAAGTACACAAGCACCCTACACCACTTTCATGAGCAACTTATATCATTTTTGTAAGGGGTTCTACCACCACCAAAGGAAGGGAGCCACAAATGTGGTAAATGTAAATGCTGTATTAGGATTACCAATACTGGTACCTTTCTGAACCCCAAACAGGCAAAGCTACACAAGCATCTGGTTTCTTTACTTGTGACAACAAGAGGATTGTTCATGTAGGTACATGCTTCTGTGGAACAACAATCTATGTAGGTAGAACCAGATGCAAGATAAAAGCTGGGTATGGGGCGTGGGATACTAGAGAGTTACTGAACAGTGAAATTTAGAATATGCCACAACTGTACATGCTGAGGAAAACAATGGTAGACAATTCATAACTTCACCTTCACAAGAGTAGAAAAGGTGAAACCAAGTCAGAGGGGAGCTGATATTGATAGACTGCTGTTAGGTAAAGAGGCATCCTAGATTTATACTTTGAATGCCCTACAATGCCCAGGTCTAGGAGAAAATTGGCTACACCTCCAAACCGAAAAGAGCTCAATGCTAGAGCACTATAAAACAAATAGAGTTTACTGAACAAGTAGCACCCCCCCTCACACAGAAACAGAGCATCAACATTTCTGTGTGATGGGTGCTACTTGTTCAATAAACTCTGTTAGTTAACGCTCTAGCACTGAACTTTTTTCGGTCTGGAGGTGCAGATGATTTTCTCTTTTGTTTGGATTCTTGCACTTGGCTCCTCTGGGCAGTCCTGAGCTGCTATCTCCTTTCATAATGCCCAGGTATAAATGGCCGATTCGACTTGGCCTTCTTTATATGCTTGTCTGCACATGTGCAGAGCAAACATACTGTTACGATAACAGGTTTCAGAAGTATGTCTCTCTTAGGTCCAGTGCAGCTCAGGCTGCAGTGAGCTCGACAGTGACAGTCCAATGATCAGCAAGACTGATCATGACACTGTTCTCTACTTATGAGATGAAAGTGCCTTATAGTTGAAAGGATCAAACTGCTCCTATCAGAGTGGCTCAATCCTTTCATCTCCATGAAGCTGCACAGCAGCCAGCTGAGCGGCATAAATGTCAGCAAATTTACATTTTCCTTCTGTTTTTTTTCCCTTGCCTGTCTGTAAGTGCTATTTGTCCCTGGCAGGAGTATGAGTAGAGCACAATATGTGATGCAGAGAAATAAAGAACATACTGAGCTGAGCTTTCAGGAGGTCACCGTGAGAGAGCATGGTGCAATGCTCCAGGGTGAAACATGATCAGCCTGCTTTGTTCTTTCATCTGCCAGCTGTATCCTCAGTTCCAGCTTCTCCCCCTGCCGGCACCTGCTGACTCTATGTCCCCAATCCACCCAGTCCTTGGTCACAGCTACTGCAAACTTTTTGCCCCCCATCTTCCAACTTTTTCTGCTGTCACCCTCCTAGTAGCTGTTCGCAGCAGCACTTTTTTTATGCCCTCTGCTAGCTTCATTCCCAACCACTTCCCATTACTCTCTCATCCCTCACAGGCTGTGGTTGCTCCTGCCACATACACGCCCCCCAGGTATATCTCCAGGTGACTCTTTCTGTTCCAGTCCCTGTTCCCATTTCTCTTGCCTCCTCCTTTTCTTGTCCATTCCCATTTCCCTCTCCTCCCCAGTCCGGCCCATCTCCAGTCACTAGAATCATTCTGCCCCCCCCCCGGCTTACTCTATCCCCCCCAAAGGGAGAAGTAGAGAGGTAAGCCAATTGCCACAGCCACATACATGGTGCTGCTTCCTGAGAGTGTATTTAGTATACAGTGGAAGAATACCACTGTCTCAAAGCTTTTGGTAAAATGGCTTTTTTTGTAGCAGACAGATGTCCTTTAGTCAAGTAAATGCTTGTCTCCTGATGGGTTAGTCAGGGCATCAATCAGCAGACTTACATTCAGAATATATCTTCAGTATCTACTTATTAGCAACAGTCAATAGTTGGAATAAGAACTCTGAATAATGTGGTTTCATGTGAATTACACAGAATACTGTGTCTGTCTCTATATTGATCTGCCTGTGTGTCTGTCTATACATATCAGACAGTGGCATTAGGCATTTTCCTTTTTTTTCTTTTTCCACTGTTCCATATTGCACACATTATTTTTTACTGCCTTTTACAATGTCTGCACTCGACTACTTGTTGTAACTGTACCTTGTTCTGTTTTCTGCTGTAATTGTACATTTCATTACTGTATTAATATGTTATATTGTTTATTGCCATGCTTTCTTTTCCCAGGATGCATCTGGAAACAAGCTGACTAAATTATTTTTGTCACAGAAGAGTAATTTAGTTAATTAGAATTATCTTTGACAGGAATTATATTACACTTATGGTGTCCCTTACCAACAATTTGGACATTATTTTTATGTTTGCTTGTGCATACACAAAGCAAACATATTGCTACAATAACAGGGTTCAGAGGTGTGTTGCTGTTGGGTCCGGTAACCCGTGAAGTGGGCGCATGAGGAAGGGTGCCGTCCATTATGGTGACACCTTCCTCGCGCAATCCACTCACAGCGACCGACAGGTAGGGCGATCGGATGAGGGGGAGGGCAAACTCAGGCTGCAGGATGTCAACTAACGCACGGCGTGGGGGGGTGGGAGAGAGCACAGCAAGTGTGGGCTGGGAGGGGTTGGAGAGGCTGTAGGGGGTGGTGTTGTGGTTGTCATTTGAGCTGCATCATGGTGTCGGGGATTGGGCAATGGCCGTGGTGGCTGAAGTATTGGATTTGGGTCCAGGCGCTGGTGTGATTTTTATTGCACCCAGCCCAAACCTTTTAATTTTTACTACTTTCACTGCCCTTGACATGCACCCCCCTGGAGTTGAGAATTGTTAAGTAGGGGTATGCGGGGGGGACAAAGACCCCCGTGAGGGGTGTGTGTAGGGGGGGCACAGCTTCCCCCACAGAAAGTAGCAAAAATATGTCCTGGCACCATTGTGCTGGTGTGCCAGGGTAGTCAGAGTGCCGAAAATGTGTTCAGCACTCTGACTGAGCAATAATGGCGATCGTCTTTAGGCGTTCGCCATTATCACATAGACCCGTTGGGTCCAATGCAGCTCTGCCTCCTGAGGTCTTGACAGTAATAGCTGAATGATTAGCAAGGCTGATTATGACACTGTTCTCTGCTAGCAGGGTGGAAGCCTCCTGTAGTTGAAAGGAGCGAGTTACTCCTATCACAGAGCAGCTTGATCCTTTTATCTGTCTGAAGTCACCCAACAACCAGCTGAGGGGTGTCTTTTTCAGCAGATTAACATTTTCCTTCTGTTTTTTCCCTTGCCTGTCTGCAAACACCACTTGTTCCTGACAGGAGGATGAGGAAAGCAGAATTTGGGGTTCAGAGAGAAAAAGAACTTACTGAGCTGAGCTTCTGGGAGGTCGCCGTGAGAATGCATGATGCAGCACTCCAGGGTGAAACATTATCAGCCTGCTTTGTTCTTTCCTTTTCCAGCTGTATTCCCAGTTCCCATTTCTCCCCTCCACTGATTCCTGCCATCTCTTTCTCTGCCCTCACCTTCCTAGTCACTGGTCATAGCTCCTGCAAACTCTTTCTGCCTCCCCCTTCTGACTTTTTCTCCTCTTACTCACCTGGTCGCTGGTCACAGCCAGGGGTGTAGCTACAAGGGTGCAGGGGGTGCAGTGGCACCCAGGCCCATGATGTTTGAGGGGCCCAAATAATATTTTTGATGTTTATTCAAAACCGGGGAGGGGCCCTGTAACATCGCCTTGCACCCAGACCCTCTGGGAATTTTCTACTCTATTGGTCACAGCAACTCTTTCAGCTCCATTCTTGATTTCTGTTTTTTTCTCTTCTTGCTTTTCTGCTCTGTTTCTGTTTCTCTCTCCTCCCCCATTCCAGCTCCTGCTGCCAGAATTGTTCAGCCCCCCCTGAGCTTTATCTTCTTCAAGGGAGAAGCAGAAAGGACAACCAATCACCACAGCCATATCCATGGTTCTGCTGCCTGAGAGTGCATCCAGTAGAAGTTCCTGATGATCATTTTCATTTATTTATTGAACTGTTTCACCAGGAAGACACACTGAGCAACAAGTTGCTCTTCTCCCGGTGTGACCTGGGGTAGGGGAACATGAGGATAGTTTACAGAGATTTGGTACACAATATAAAATTTACAGTAGATTACATTCAAATAATTTGAGCAGACTGTACAGGAGTAATGAAAAATTAGGATGCTAACAGTTTTGAACTAGATAGATACTACGTCAACACTTTTGGACTAGATAGATGCAACAATACAAAATAACATTTAGGCATATACAAAATGACACATAACTGTGTAGCTAGAAAATGGCTGAACAGAATTGCTGTAGTTTGATCTAGGAAAGTTAGTGAGGAGTAAACACAGGCAGAACAGGCTGACTAAGGTATAACAGAAGTGCACGTTACATACAAGTGCAGTACAGATTAGGGGTCAGTCATAACAACAGAAGTGCAAGTTACCTACAAGGGCATTAGAGATTAGGGATCAGCCATAACTAGGGCTATGTAATGGGGAGAAGAGAAGGTGAGAGAGAAGTAGGTATGTTGGTCTGCAGAGCAGTGGGGGTGGTGGTGGAAGGGGATAGAATGAGGAGGTGAAGGAAGAGGCAGGAGGAGAAAGGTCTGCTGGGGCCTGACCCCTCCAGTATGCTGAGGACCCTGCCTTCAAGCATGACAGGAAGAGAGCAGGCTGTGGCAGTGAGAGGTAGAGTACAATAGGAGGGAAGCATGTTGTAGGCAGTGAGGGGGGAATAGGCTTCAGAAGAACAGAAGAGAGGGTGAAGGTGAGAGAGAGAAGAGGTGCTGAATCCCAGCCCTTCAGGATGTGGAGAAGTGGAGAGAAGAGTTGGGTTAATGGTGTAAGGATAGGGTAGGGACTGGCCCTTGGTACAACTGGAATGATTGAGAAACACAGTAAGAGAACAATGGAAAGTCTGAAGGGAAGAAATTGGAGGAAGAGAAGGAATACTGTTTTTTTAGGTGGTGGAGGGTGAGCTGCAGCAGGGGCATTGCGTGGGTACTGAAGAGTGGAAGGGTTTGTCAGGGGCTTAGAGGGGGAGTTAGGGAGGGTTGTAGCAGGAACAGCTAGGTGTAAGGAAGTTTATAAAGGCAGAGGTGATGGAGTAGTAGGAAGATGAGTGACAAATTTGAGGGGTGAGGGAATTCCACATTTTTGGGAGGTGGAGAGAATAACCAGATTGGCCGATAAGGGTGGCTCTGAGGGGACCACCAGAATACGGGAGTCGGATGATCTAAGGGAGTGAGAAGGAGTCATGACTCTTCTGTCACATGTTTTCCTGCTGACCACGGTGCTGACTTGTTTTGCTCTATTCCCCAATTCTCCCCATGTCTCTGAGATCAAATTGGGGTTATCAAGTTAAACAAGAAATATGACTGCACAAAAAACAGCCTTAACCAAAGCTGGCTGACTGATGTGAAAAAGAATGTGCCACTGCAGGCTGTTTGTTTTCAGATCCTGCTTGTACCGGTTTCCCATGAGTTGTTCCACGATCATTCACAGATAGATGGAAATTATGGCACATGTCAGGAGGCAGCATGTTTGTATATGAATAACTCAGTAGCACCTTTTTTTGGCCCCTGTCCACAGAAAATCAATTTGGGAAGATTTAGTAACTGACTGTGAGCTCACAGAAAGATGTACTGATAATTAGCTGCCAGAAAGTATTGGGATAATTGTATTTTTAATCCAGTTTACCCTAGCACTCTTTCTTTCTTTCACTGGGGATCACTGCATTTAGTTATCAATCCAATGTCCTCTTTCTCTATCTCTCTTTCTCACTCACTCACTGTGTAGGAATCACAGCACTTTTAGATATCAATCCCAGTACTCTCTCTCTCTCTCTTTCTCTCTCTCCCTCACTGTCTAGGAATCACTGCATTGTTATGACTAAACCCAGTGTCCTCTCTCTCTGTCTCCCCCTCACTCTTTAGGGATCACTGCATTGTTATGACTCTAGTCAGTGTCCTCTCTCCCTCATTGTGTAGGAATCACTGCATTGTTATGAGTGGAATTCAGTGTCCTTTCTCTCTTTCTCTCTTCCTCTCTTCCTCTGTGTCTAGAGATCACTGCATTGCTTTAACTGAATCCATTGCCTTGTCTCTACGGTTCACTGCATTGTTCAGAATTAATGTAATGCCCACCCCCACCTCAAGGATCACTGGAGATGCATCCAGGGTTCACTCTTTCAATGGTTAGGAATGCATCCAGTGTGTTTTCTCTATCTGTCTATCTGCTTGGGGGTCTCTGCATTGTTAGAGATTAATCCGATCATGCACATTTTGTGTTTTACATGATAGCTCATGACTATGTACGGCACTCAGAGTAACTCACATATTTAATAGAAATATGTGAATTTTGATAACCAGTGGTCCTTTTTTATAATTTAGCAGGTAACATTTTCTTCATAACCAGCTATTACTTGGGAAGAATAAAAGACAAACCAATTAGTATTTTAAAAATTGTCAAATCATACTGATGCCCCACAGTTGTGACAATATATAAATGACAACGTTTGTTATTGAAAGAACTATCTTTTTCTCTTGGAAAATATATGTTTCTCACAGAAATACATTGGGCGCATAAGTAGTTGGCAGTTTCTGACATCAAAATACCAGAATTCTTTTTACTAGCAGAGTGAAAAGCAAAGGTGAAACCCTACTTGTTTCACTGCACTAAGAAATATTTTATTATCAGAAAGGAAGGGAAAGGGGAAATTGTTTAACCAGGAAAGGCACTCTAAGCCTAAGCTTGTTTCAAGGGGTGACCTGGGAGCACAAGGAAGTTTAGGAGATTTGCTCAGGGTAACACAGTATGCAATTAGGGGCTAATGGGATTCAAACCCAGGTCTCCCAATTTGCAGCTCAGTGCCCTTAACAACTACACTACACTGCCTATTACAAAAGGTAGAAATTAATTACTAACACATGAAAATACAATAAATAAAATAGTCGGTTGCCTATTTAGAAGAAGTAAACATATGCACCAGACATGCAAATGGAGCCATAATGATATGCAAATGACTCCATTTGCACCTTGCATATATTATGGCCTCATTTGCATACCCCCGCTGAATATTTTTTCCAATTGTTTAACCAGGAGTAGCACACTAAGCTGAAAGATTGTTTACAGGTGCAACCTGGGAGCACAGGGAAGTTAAGTGACTTGCACAGGGTCACACAGTATGCAAGTAGGGGCTGTGGGATTCAAACCCAGGTCTCCAGATTTGCAGCTCAGAGTCTTAAACCACTGTGCTATACCATATCGTAGGTGATGCGCCAAGTGCAACTGCACTAGTGCTGGCACATCCCCGTGCTCCCTGTTTGTGACTTGTGCTAGCGCAGTGCCACTGCACCATGCTCAGTATGTGCACCGTCTGTGCCATATTCAACGGTGTTGCACCATGGCGCATCCCCATTGAATATCACCTGGACCTGGCCCCAGAGCATCACAGTTGCACTGTGCCCAGGCTTGTGCCACTGCCTGGCACAGTCTGAATATCCCGGCCTTGGTCTCTAGGAGCCCATCTCCAGTGGCCGTCACTCTCTCCGCACTCTTGTCCTCATCCACCCATACTACATACAGTGACAGCCATCCTAATCTTCCGCTCTACCACAGAACAATTTGCTGCATTAAGGCACTACATTATAGTACTTGCCCCTTACTGCAGCATCATTCAAGGTACCATATTAGTTGAATTGTTGCCCTAATTGGTGGCAATGCACTGTTTTGGGGCAGGGGTACGTGTGGATCACATAAACCCATCCTGAGTAGCTCCACAACAGTGGACAGATGCAAGATACATGGTATGCACTGTCACACACCTCTGCAGGGTGCCTGTCCATGACCCTGTCTGTGAGGGTGGATCAAGGGGCACAGGCAGGCATCCAATTGGATGTCCATCCTGAGTCCCAGAGTGGATCCCCTCCTCTGTGTCAGCAGGGGATTGAGGAAAGCTCTGGAGGGACAAATCGATTGTATGTGAGCAAGTGTCTGAATGGCTGTCCTCACCCCTCCCTGTCTTCCCAGAGGGCTGGGGCAGCATGGTAGGGGAGTTGTGTCTGCTGCAGCCAGCTGTCAAAATCCGTGTGGGACAGGCAACATATATGGCAGGGTCCCTGTCTGTGTATCCTGCACCCCCTTGCCTGGCACTTCACACCTTTATGAATGGCACAGAGTTTGGGCATGCCCTCCAGACACCCCTCTGGACCAGCTGCATGTATAGCTGCATGACTGGATGGGAGATCCAGTGCAGAAGCGATATATGTCCCTTCCAAGCATTTGCACAAGGACCCCTGGTGCATGGCATTGTCAGATAGGATTGCCTATGCGTCACTGATCCATGGTGCGTAGGCAATCTGCATAACCCCCATTATGCTAAGTCATCACAATAACTTAAAACTTATCTAATGCAGTTCCTTGAATAGTACTGAGGTAAGGGAAGGGAAACGTTATGTTGTGGAGTACCTTAATGTGTTAAACTGTTCTGTGGTAAAGTGGAAGACTAGGGTGGCTGCCACTACATGCAGCCACTGGGTACCCAACCCCAAGGCTTACAAAGTGTTTCCCTTGTGACACTGGGACTCCAACCACATTGTTGGAGGTTAATTAAATAAAAAATAAAACACATGGTGATCGGGTGCCCATTTCCAGTGAACATCACACCAGCCCAACTAGTCCCTTCCCACCCATCTGTAAAAATATATGCCCACCAGGTGCCTAACCTAGTGACTTGCTAAGTCTTCTCCCCAATTCGTTTTCTGACATTGGGATTCCAATCTCGTTGTTGGAGATCAATGTAAATAAGAAACTATATGGCCACTGGGAGCTTATCTTCAGTGGCCACCACACTCCCCCCAACCCCAAACCCATCCTTTTGACACCAGGACCCCAACCCCAGAGCCAGATGTAAATAAAGATCCCTTTGAGATCTGATGGATCATCCCAGGCATGGACCTCCCTCCACCTTAGCCAGCCACCATAATCTGACTGATTGTGGGGAAAAAACACTGAAAAAAACAAAGTCTCAAAAAAAACAAAGTCCTAAATGTTTTGGACTTCATTTTCTCAATATTTATATGGCAATAACACATACAATTTTAAACATTTGGGCCCAGCCTTGGGGGATAGTATAGCTAGGACACCTCACAAGCACATATGTGGTCAACCAGAAATCCCCCAAAATGTGCTCTTGTGGGGGAGGGGGTGGTAACCACGCAAATCTATTCTGGAGGTGATTTAATTTTCACCACTTATGTGGTTGTGAGAAAATCCTACCTAAGCTATCCCCCAGGTTTGGGCACAAAATTATTAAAATGATCCAACTTATGGCCATCTTAACATTTTAAGGTTGAATAAAATGAAGTCCTAGAAACTGTGATCTGTGCATGTGCTGGAATTTACAATACTGTAAGTTTTTTTTTCAGTCTTAAAATATTTAGAAGACAATAACAGCCAATTTTAAACATTTGGGGCCCAAACCTGGGGACTGGTTAGAGAGGCCTCATCCTCTTGACCACATAAATGATGGAATTAAATCTCCTTAAAATTTTTTCTGGGCTTACCCCTAAAAGCACATTTTGAAGGATTTAACTTTCACCCCTTACGTAGTTGTGAGAAGGGAGCTATCTAAGCAATCCCACAAGTTTAAGACAAAATGATAAAAACTGCCCAAGTTATGGTAATTTCAAAATTCAAAAAGGCTGGTGCAAGTCTGGTGCAATAGGTGTTGTGATGCAAACACTTGGCATATTAGTAAGCTACTATTGTATGCTATCTGTCTAAAAAAAGTAAGAAAATTCATTGATAAAACCAAACTATGTTAAATATACAAGTTAGAGATGTGACAAAAGATAGGATGTAGAATTTTTTTTTAAACCCAACTCTGCCCACCCCCATGCACCATCCAATGAACCTCACTGAACTGAATGTCAAAGCACAATCCATATTTCAAACATATGTTTATAATTATAAATAAATAACATAGTATGAGGAACACAGTTATACCCCACAATGAACACTGCATGTGTTGCTGCTGTGGGCCACTCACAGAGTCTGCTACAGGTCTGGCCACTCACACAGTCTGCTACAGGTCTGGTGTTAGTGTGATCATGCAGCTGCTTTGTTATTGCATGCAGGAGCACATACTAAGTCCGCTACAGGTCTGGCACAGTTTGTGTGACCATGCAGCTGTTTTGTTAGTGGCACGGAGGCCCACAGATGAAGTCTGCTACAGGTCTGGCACAGTTTGTGTGACCATGCAGCTGTTTCGTTAGTGGCACGGAGGCCTACAGATGAAGTCTGCTACAGATCTGGAACAGTTTGTGTAACCATGCAGCTGCTTTATTAGTGGCATGCAAAACCACACATGAAGTCCGCTGCAGGTCTGGCACAGTTTATGTGACCTTGCAGCTGCTTTGTTAGTGGCACACAGGACCACACATGAAGTCCACTACAGGTCTGGTGTTTGTGTGACCATGCAGCTGCTTTGTTGGTGGCATGCAGGACCACACACACAAAGTCTGCTAAAGGTCTGGCATAGTTTGCGTGACCATTCAGCTGCTTGTTAGTGGCATGCAGGAGCACGGATGAAGTCCACTACAGGTCTTGTGTTTGTGTGACTATGCAGATGCTTTGTTAGTGGCCTGAATGTGCTACAAGTCTGTGGTAATGTGTATGATGTTGATGTATTTTATGAAATGGGTAGAAAGCATGTTGTCTCATGATTGGCCAAGAGGTACTTACAATTGGGCCATTATCCCATCTCAACAGCCCAGCTGGAAGTAGCTCAACAAAAATATGTTTAAGAAACACATCCACTTTACTAAAAAGGATCAATTTCATAATAGCCATAAGGCACCCTGGGGTTCTGTTATGGTGCAACCCACCAAGATGGGCCATTATCCCACCATAGTGCACCCCCTGGAGTGCCTTATTGCTTAAGCAGGTGTTTGTAACAAATGCATTGTTCATCTTAAGGTGTAACTGTTTTCTTAATACTATGTTATTTAGTTGTAATGTTAAAACTTATGTGGGAAGTCTGGATTGTGTTTTGGCATTCAGTTTGGTAGGGCCACAGGTGTAGGGTATGGGGGCCAGCAGCGTGAGGATTCAAAAATCCCTGACATCACAAGATGGACTCCTCCTTTTATCTCTTGAAGCTCTTGTGAAACTCTTAATATTCATGCTGACTTGCACTGGAAATATAGAAATTAATCCAGGCCCTCTAGAGTGTATTACCTCACCAGCAGACTTAGCCACGACCAAAGGCCTAACTTTTCTCCACATCAATGCATGCAGCCTGCTAAAAAAGCTCACAATATTACAAGCCTGGGTTATTTATACGTTACCAGACATTCTGGTGGTGTCAGAGATGTGGCTCAGACCTGCCACAGCTGACAGAGACATAAACTTGCCCAATTACCAAGTTTTCAGAGCGGATCGTCAAACAAGGGGCGGAGGAATAGCGATATATGTAAAATCCAATCTATCTGTAACGTGCCTTGACGCAACTTCTATGCCCAAAGAATTTGAGTGCCTATCCCTCAAAGTGGTCCTCTCCAACTCCACAGCATTACAGCTAATTGGCTGTTATAGGCCCCCCTCAGCTGATCTTAAGCTTCTAGCCCACCTGGGAAACCTAGTCATGAAGGGTACAGATGAAACCATAATCCTAGGTGACCTAAACCTAAATTGGCTATCCAAGACAGCAACACCCTTAATATCTTTCTTCGATACGTATGGGCTCACACAACTTATAAATGAACCAACCAGAATCAACAAAAAGAACCTGAGCAACAGCACACTACTAGATGTCATGTTGGTGAGCAAGCCTCACCTCTTCACACACGCTGGAGTGCTTTTCAGTGATATAAGCGACCACTGCCTTATTTCTGGAATAAGATCATCCGGCAAACTAGCACCCCCGGCTAAATTCATACTGAGGAGATCAAAAAAGAAGTTCAACATTGAGGCATATCTACATGACCTAAATCACTCTACAAGATGGCAAGAGTTCTATCTAGCAGACACACTGGAAAAAGCACACGAGGTGTTAAATGGCATAGTCTTAGGTGCCTCAACACTCATGCACCTATTACTAGGGTACGAGTAAAACAGAACTTGCGGCTGGTTTACAACTAACCTTAAATCTGCCTCCTTGAGAGGGATAGCTTTGGAAGAAGGCAAGGAAGTCTAAGGACCCAAATGACTGGCTGATGTTCAAAAATCTAGAAATAGCTGTACCAGGAAAGTGGATGCAAAGGCTGCCTACTATATGACAGAACTCGACCTCCTATCACAACCCTGCCAAATTCTGGAGCACCATAAAGGACATAACAGGACAAGAACCTAGTACTACACTTCCAGCCCAGATACACCACAACAAGGGAATAACCTCAGATAAAATGGTAATACTGGACTCATTCAACACTCACTTTTCAACTGCTGGTCTCGCATTTGACACCTCCCCAGCTAATCTTCTGCGCGCTCAGCAAAGTTCCCAGAGTACTGGATCTCGGATATCTGAATCCTCCTTCTCCTTCAAACCGGTTTTGCTGAAACAAGTGGAGGACCTTCTTTCTCAGATGGATGTCAAAAAAAGTGCAGGTGCAGACGCCCTTGATCCCTATTTTCTAAAGATTGCAACACACGTACTCGCAGTTCCATTAGCACACCTCTTTAATCTCCCTTTAACTTCTGGTTCTATTCCGCAACCTGGAAAACAGCCCAAGTTATCCCATTACTGAAATCAGGGATCCAAGGGACCTTAACAATTATAGACCAATCTCTATCCTTCCTGTGCTATCCAAACTACTAGAAAACTAGTGTGCACCCAACTTAGGGAATATCTTGAAGAGATTAACCTTCTAAATCCAGCACAATCTGATTTAGATCTAGGCATAGTACTATCTCTGCTTTGGCCAAAGTAACAAATGATTGGCAATAGAACTGGATAAAAAAATAGTGTTTGTGCAGTATTCCTTGACCTAAGCAAGGCGTTTGATACGGTGGACCATGAACTGCTCCTCTTCCTTGCATTCCATAGGCCTAGATCCACCCTCCTTTAGATGGTTCAGATGTTACCTACGGGAAGGACACAGCAAGTGAAAGCTGATGGAGACCTCTCCACTCAATCCATTGCTAAGAGGTGTTCCACAAGGATCCATCCTGGGTCCCATCTCTTTGCTATTTATATTAATAACATTGACTCAAACCTTACCAAGGCCTGTACACTTGTTTGCAGATGACACTGTTTTATATGTCAGTAACTCCTTCGCTTATTACATCCTGTGAAGTCCTGCAAGCAGAATTCCACATCCTGCAACATCAACTATTGGAGAAAAAGCTCTTCTAAATGCAAAAACAAAAGCTATGTTTTTCTCCACCCTAAATCAGACAAGGCCCACCTCACTAAACAATCTCCCCCAGCTCTCCACTATACTTGGTGAAAACCTTGAATATGTGGAAAAATTCAAGTATCTTGGGGTATGGATAGACAGCAGACTTAACTA
Organism: Neoceratodus forsteri; assembly: GCA_016271365.2. Taxonomy (NCBI): domain Eukaryota; kingdom Metazoa; phylum Chordata; order Ceratodontiformes; family Ceratodontidae; genus Neoceratodus; species Neoceratodus forsteri. The sequence continues at coordinate 526,262,209 of CM028134.1, forward strand.
CATCGTTCACATTGAAGAGCTTCTAAAAAAACTTCGACAGAGGCTTGGTCTCTTTTACAGAATAAGGCACTTCCTAACCAGAGACTCCAAGAAGAGGTTGGTCCAGGCTTCTTTTCTCTCAGTACTTGACTATGCAGATTTCCTCTACAGTCGCTGCCCTGTTTTCTATCTAAACAAATTGGACACTCTATACCACAGAGCATTGAGGTTTATAACAGACCTACCCTTCAATACTCACCACTGCTCTCTATATGCGGCAGTCGGATGGACATCTCTCCAGTTCAGAAGAAACAGAAATGCTGCAGTATGGCCCAACAGAGCACTGACCGGAATGCTCCCAAATTATATCATCGACTGCTTCACACAGGCCAAAGCTAGTACATATGCCCTAAGAAGCCATGATCTTATCATGCTTAATGTGCCTAAATTCAACACCCAGCTCGGGAGATCTGCTATCAGCTACGTACTAGCCTCATCATGGAATATGATTCAGAAGACCCTGAGGCTGAACAACTTTATATCATTAGCATCCTTTAAGCATCTATACCTATGTCTCTTCCAAGAAAAATGCAACTGCTACCACTAGTACTAGTATACTCAAACTCCTAACCTTCCCCTCCTTAGGCAGCCAACAACAGATGACATTACACCTTCTAATCATTCAACTCCATAGTCCCCATACATCCTGTCTATAGTCCTCTCCCATTACTTCTTGGCTCTTACCGTAGTCCTCATCCCTACTATACATTACCTGGTGCTAGCCCCAGCCCCTGCCCAGGCCACCCCTACATCTTATCACTGCATCTCCTTGTCCCTTATGGTCCCTAACCCCTTAGTATTGAAATATTGGATGCTTTATTTAAGAGACTTACTAATGAACATCCCTTGTTGATATATATATATATTATGTTAGATAGTGTACATCCATGTGTCCCTACTTGTCTTTATGTTTAGGCAACAATGTTTTGGTATATTGTATATAAGTGTTCTTAACATACCTGTATGTGTAATTACTATTGAACCTTGACCTTATCAGGTCCATCTTGCAAATGAGCTGTACTCAATGATGTTCACCTGAATAAATAAAGATTTGTTTGATTTGATTGATTGATTGACATGGGCCCACATTTTCAGCCCTCCTGTAACTAAGTCACATTGTGCAGTGGCTGGACCTGTAGACTTTACTATTTTTTGCCCAAACTCTGCACGAGTAGCAGGCACTGCTGTGGGAGATGTTATGCCTGGTCCCCCCAGATGTAACATTGCAGCACAGCTGGGCAAAAAACACAGCCAGAAGCTGCTGTAAATCAGAGAGCTGGTCATAAACTGGCTCCCACTTTGAAAATATGGCACATGTGGGAAAACCTGTGGTTCCCCCAGTTATGCTCAGTTGCAGCAGTTTTCCCTGCACTTGGCTGATTTTGGGGGGCCTGAAAATCTATCCCTTAGTCCATCAGTTTGGCACATCTTCCCATCTGATGAAGATCACCTGTGCATTCTCTATTGTAGGTCTATGCCTTATAGTAGCTACCCTTAGGCTCACTCAATCACATCTAAATTTCAAGAGAGAGATACATATGTTTTTACATTCCACAAATAGGTGCTCCTGTACCTGATGCACTGTTTTGTTCATTAATTTGTCTATCTGCCAGATCCATTATACTTACTTATGTTGTACTTGAGTTGTTATTGTACTGCCTGATTTGTTTGGCTACCTATTGTTAATGTTTGTCACAACAGTGCTTATTGTTACTTTTTCCAGTAAAGTAATATTTGTTTGATGTTTATAATTCTCACAGGTCATGCCTGAAAATCAGCATTGTATTGTTTAGTGCACCTACCTGGTAAATAATCAATCACTCAATCAATCAACCAATCAATAGCTTTTCTCCATTCCACAAGGGTTTTGCTCCCAATATGATGCAAGTACCTCACTCCTTTGGACCCTCCAGCACTCCTTTGACTGAGTGAACATGCTGCAAGCTTCTAGATACTCTTTCCTGTGTCTCCAGTTCCTTCATTATAAGAGGCCTCTGATTTATCCCAGCATAAGTGCCTCCTCCTGCTGCAAGAGGGAAGCAGCCTGTTTGGCACGACAGAGACAGGAGAGGGGTACCAGGGCTGTCAGAGGCAATATGATATAAGTAGTGAGGGGGTTACAGGATGCGCTCAGATTTTTTCCCTTGTTCTCACCAGAAAGCTCCTTCTACATCTGCTTCACAGTGGGCAGCCTGCAGCACCATTCCTCTAGGTGGTGCCCAGCTGGCAGCACACGGTCACACACTCCACTAATACCACATGCCCATGCAAGGTAGGATTTGTTGGTGCATTGGGCAGCTCATCTGCTCCCTGGAGCATAAACATACTGCCACAACAGCCAATCCCAGACTCCATCAGTGCAGTGTGAGGAGCTGGGCAGTTTAAGCCCATGTCCCTTGCACAGTACGGCAATATGCTATTACTGATGTTGCCAAACTGGACATAAACTGATACACTCTAAAATGTTTTATTTATTTGTAATTTGTGACCAGGAAAAGCACACTAAGCTGTGACAGCTTGTTTCCAGGTGTGTCCTGGGGGTGGGTTGCATAGATCTGTTTGTACTGATGGGGGAATGTTGGCATCAGGGACCCCCTATTCTTCATTGATAAGTGCCCTGGGATCTTTTACTTCCAAACAAATAGAATAAAGTAAGAAATAAGTGCATTTTACTTCCACCAAGACAGTGACTAGACATGGGCAGAAGGGAGCTTGATTTAGCATCTCATCTGAAAGACAGCACCTTACATGGGTGCTGGAACATGGAGAAAAGTGAGGATGCTGAAGTTCAAAATGCCACAGGGTAAAAAGGCAGTTTGTGCAAGCAATGGAGGCCTTTTGAATGCTCAAGGGCAAAAGTGGGGGTGCAACAGCCCTCCATGACTATAGGTCCCTTCACCTATGGCACCTCAACAGTGCAGTGCCTATCTCATACTACACTACTGTGTCAGTTTTGGGTATTACTCCAAGTACCTGTTGTGGGGCAAGAACCCCCAGCCTTCTGATCTTCCAGCCCCAGAGGCAAACATGCTACCTACAGTACGTTACCAATGACACTGATACAGTGGCATACAATAATTCCAGTGGTAGATAATTCATGCCTTCCTCTTTTCTTAGTAAACTCATGGCATCCTGATAGAACTCAGGCTTCTTTTTCTCCACAGGAAACTTCAGACTGTAGTATTTAGATTTGCAAAGAGTTTCCTTGAGAGATGGATAAGTAAGGAAGACATAAAACAGTTTTGGAAATATATTTATCTTAATCATGTTTCTATATCCTACCAATGACAATGATAGGTGATTCCATCTACTCATGTCTGATTTAAGCTCTGCAATAAGCATAATAAATTATTTATTAATAGTTTTTTTTTCATTAGGAAGGCACACTGCTCTGGATAGGTTGCCTTCTGGTGTATACCAGGGGACATGGGGGGTGGGGGCGATACAAAAAGGGGGAATGATTATGAGGTAAGATTAAAACCCAATAGACTCTTCAAGGAGACATAATAAGCAGCACAATTTGTCAATTAACATTCAGTGACCTGAATGTGAGCACTGCAAAGGCCTTGGTGCAGCTGTATGAGGGAGAGTTAGTCTAGTAATACAAAACATTGAGGGTTAGTGGGGGACTGTCACATTTGTTTGCTTAGCACACTCCTACACTGTTGCACTTTGCTTTCAATAAAGTAAGTTACTGCTTTTGCAAACTTACTTCTATAGTGCACTTGTACAGTATTTTGTCAGCAGTGGTTCTCAACAGTTGGCTGGTGCTGGATTGGTTTCGTTGTAGCTGTATGCATACCTCAGAAACACTCACAACACCTAACAGCGGCCACCATAACAAATTACAGCAGCCACAGGTGAAAGCCAAATCTCCATCCAAAACAAAGCCAGACCTCTTGGTCACTGGAAATAATCAAAACTAAAATGCTGTTGCTAGGTTAATGTGCAAAGTTGATTTGAGAAAGCAAGGATCGCAACACCCATCCCCTAACATCACTGACATTTTGCACTTAATGTCTGCACTTTTTCAAGGCATCCATGCATACATAAAGTGTGAAATGAGGGTCTCCAGGCATTGTTACTGTAGCTCACTCACCAGCCACAGTGTTTACCTGGCACTTTAATAAACGCCTTTTTTTGCATTTTATACTGTCTGCATTGTGCTTTTGTCTGTAACATGCATATCTTCTACAAGGCTATAGCAACGTGCCTCCAAAAGACAGATGGGATAAGTGCTGGTTTTCTCTGCTACTGTATTCCTGGAGACATAGCAGACCCAGGTGTGAATCCCACATCCCCCACTTACTTTCTGTTATTTTTTAATTTGAATTTCAGGACATTCCATTTCTTATTATTAAAGACATATTTTTGGGAATCAAACTTTTTGCTCCTTAGGCATCATGTGTTCCTACTGCTTTTTCTGTACTGCATTCGTAGTCCTCTGCTGTGACATCACAATCTACTGCCATTAGTGGTGTGTGAAGTTGCCAAAATTCTCTCTATGAGAAAATTTATGAATTTCAGCAAATTCACTTTGCTGATAACAACAATTAACTTATTTATTTGCCTGGTGAATTGCCCAAATTCACATGGCAGAATTATAAAAATTGTCAATTAATGGGCAACTTAGGCAAGCCGTGTAGTTCTGCCATGCAAATTTGTGCAATTTGTTGATGAAAAATATGCAAACTGCAATAGTTAAATTACATAAAATCCGTCCTCTCCCCTTATGGTGTAATTCCTCCCCTCCCACCTCCCAAACACTTTTAAATCTCATAACTCCCCCACTCCCCCCCACTAGCATCTTCCCCCCTGCCCTGGTGAATTGTAAAAGTTGATATCTCAGCAAGTTATATATATGCCCTTCCCCTCACTCATGCACCAAACACACGCCCCCACCTCTCACCACCTAACTACACCCTACTGCACAAAAAAAATGCTCCACCCAACCCCTCGACCCCCACCACCCTCTTCCCCCCTCCAGCACCCAAATAAAATCTGCTCTGTCTGTGACCCTGTAATAAAGGGATCTGCCCCCTGATGCAGAGTGTTTGATATGTTCAGTGTCCATCTCAGTAATGGTGATAGTGCATGAATAAATGGTGACTTCTTTGCTCCTAGTAAAACTTCACTGGCTGAATTTTCAGCCAGTCATGTTTTACTAGGAGCAAAGACATCACCATTTACCATCCATTCATTTTCCACCATCATTAGTTACCAAGGAGTACACCAAACAGGACAGATGCTCTATAGTGGGGGACTGTTAGTGTCCATCTCATTGATGGCAATGGTGCATGAATAAATGGTGACTACAGCTCATTAAAATGCTGGCAAATAAATGGATGGTAAATGGTGACTTCTTTGCTCCTAGTAAAAACTTGATTGGTTGAATTTTCAGCCAGTCATGATTTAAAAGGAGCAGAGGCATCACCATTTACCATCCATTCATTCACCAGCATTTTAATGAGCTATAATCGTACTTCTCAGCTGTCACAGATTTTCAGCGACGTACCAGATTGAGTGGCTCACCAAGCCCCTGCACCACATACTTACACGGGGCTCCACTTACATGGAAAGAAGCCAAGTGTACTACACTGCTGAAGTCTTTCCCCTTGACTTTCTTTTTCCTTAGTTTTGAGTTGAACTTTCACACCTTCCAGCTGTGGACCAGCAGCTCCAGGGCAGGCTGGGTCAGAGAGCAAGTCATGTGGATTCCTGACCCCCCCAAATGTCACAGCAAGCCTTACCAAGGAGGACACTGAACAGGGCAGTCGCTCTGTACCAGAGGACTGTTTTCTTTATTTCAGGGTCACAGAAGCAGATTTTTATATGAGTGATAGTGGGGGAAGGAGGGTGGTGGGAGCCAGAGGGGGGTTGGGTGTTTTCTCTTGTACAATCAGGTATAGTCAGGTAGTGGTAGGCAGGGGGAGTGTGTTTGGCATGCAGGGAGGGGGCATATCTTGCTGGGATATAAACTTTTAAATAAATTCACCAGGACAATGGGTGGGGGTTAGAGGAGGGCACTAGCAGGTGAATGAGAGGGTAGTTATGACATAAAACAGTGCTTGGAAGGTGGGAGGGGGATAGAATTGTACCACAGTGGGTGGGGGAGGGATATTAAGCAATTTTAATGATTAAAAAAATATATATGTATATATATCTACACATATATTTATTTATTTTATTTTTTTATTTATTGGGAACTTGGAATTACAAACCTCTGAGCTAAGAGCTTGTTTACAAAGGATCCTCGTCAGCACTTAAGGTGATACATTTTGTTGCAACAGCATAATTACAGCAGACAAATTGATACTGGAGTTGTACTACTAACATAGAGTTTACGTAGGGAGGGGTAGCAAATACACTTACGGTTTATATAAGTCAAGACATGAATGAAGCAGCTGGAAGCAATGTCAGTTTCCCAGTGGAGGTACACAATGTGCAGCCATCTGAGAGAAGTTAAGTGCAGAGAAACAAGTTGAGGTTTGGCAAGTGCAGGTAGGCGGGCGGGAGTGGGAGGGGGGAGGAAGAGGTCATGAAAATGGGCTAGAGGTAGTGTGGGTGTACTGGACAGAGGGCAGGTGGAGGGGAGGAGTAGTGGTCAGAGGAAGTGGACAGGGGACAGGGCAGGAGGTAGTATGGGTGAACTGAACAGAGGGCAGGTGGAAGGGGAGGTAGTGAGGGGGTAATGGACAAAGGACAAGTGGGAGGAGATTTGGTAGAGAGGGGGCAAGGGGTGGGGAAGGGGAGTAGGTGCAACCCAGTCAGAGCAAGTGGGCAGTTGTGTGGTGGGCCAGATGCTGGGATTACATTTGACACTGGCAGCAGACTGGAGGAGAGATGAACTTACAGATTCTGAATTTGAAGTGCCCTAGGCTTTGAAGGCTGGTGATTGTGTTTGGAAGCTCATTTAGCCAGGTGAGAGCCCTTACCATGAAGGCATGCCTCTCCAGGGCTGTTCTCCTGAAGGGAACAGCTAAGGCATGCCTGGAGACGCTCCTTGTGGCATACTCACCTGGGGCAGGTCTGAAGAATGCCTGTAGAGAGACAGGTTCCTGTCCTAGTAGGGTCTTCTTTCCTAGTAAGCAGGTCTGGAGCTTTATTCTGTCACCACTTTGTCCTTATGTAGAGCTTGCAGGTGTGTGTAATGAGAATCGCATCCAGGACAAATCTGCATGCTTTATTGTGTTTGTGTGTATATATATATATACTATCACTATATTCACTATCTCTCATTATACTTCTCAAAAAGAAGGGAAATTAGAGGCAAAAAAATCCATTTAATGCATTAGTTAGGGTTGTTCCACAGTGACAAAAGCAAGGAAATTCGGTGTTAGGGTTCAAAGCCACCCTTGGGCCCCCCCCGCCCACACCCAGAACTGGCATCGAAGTGCACGTTGGGGTTGCCGCCCCAACTCTCACCCCATCAGATGTGTGAAAAGCAGAGGTATGGGAGAATGGGGTGAGAGTTAGACCGACAACCCCAATGTGCACCCCAATGCCGGTTGGAGGTGTGGGCGGGGGGGGGTCCAATGGGAGCTTTCAACCCTAACACCGAGTTTCTTCACTTTTGTCGCTGTGGAACAACCCTAACTAATGCATTAAACTGAGATTTTTGCCTCTAATTTCCCTTCTTTTTGAGAAGTATAATGAGAGATAGTGAATGTACTGCGGCGGCGGGAGTGCGGGGTCTTGTCATATAGTAACACGGTGCCCACAAACACAAATGGTAATGCGCATGGTGACGCAGAGCAAAACAGAAAGATAAACAGTACTGTACACAGAAATGGTTAAAATAACGCAAGCGCAAATGGAAACACCAAGGGTAACGCACATGGTGCCGTAGACGGGAACAGTAAGTGAAACGGTTACGGAACCACAAGCAGAAGCGGTAAGGATAACAGTAAGGTAAGCGCACAGGCTAGTTTTTCCCAAAAGCTGCATAGAGAAAGACAGTGAGTGCAAAGAATGTATGCATAATAATCAAGGCCACTGTTTTTCGTTTTTTATCGGAAAATCCGGTAAAATTTCGGAATTAGGGCTGCCTGAAGACCGTTAAAAACAAAGATTTCATGGAATCTGGCATTTTATATCAAATGAGTAGATCTACAAAACTTGTGTTTTTCTTTTAATTCCTTCCTGTACTATTTTCAATTTGCTCTATTTAATGCTCTGTATATTAAGCCTTCTTTAATTCTGATTACTTATGCACATACTAAAAGAATGATAGCAGAATCCCGGTAAAATCTGGAAATTAGAGTAACAATCACCGGTGTAATTCCGGAATCTGAAGTCTTGAAAACGGAATTTCATTATTTTAATCACCGTAAATCAGTGGCCTTGATAATAATGGGTCTCGGAGCTGAAAATGAGGAGTTGGAATAGTAAATTGCTTATATCTCAGGAACCGTATGACGTAGAAAAAAAAATTAAAAGTCATATGATTTATGACTTTCCTGGCTAATTTTGTACTTAGCCCCATTTTTCTGATGAAAAGTCCATATCTCGCACCGTTTCTGAGATACGGGCCTTGAAAGGCAGGGCGAACGCCGTAATGTTATCCTATGGGAAAAAAGAGAAGTTTGGAGTGTCATAACTTTTGCTCCCTGTAATATTTTTTCACCAAACTAGTAAAAGGCACATCTGTGGGATGTTGGCTTTCATCTCTCCAAATTTCATCCCAAAAGACCAAACAGTTATTTTGCAGCAGGGCAGTAAAGAATTCCTGTAATGCGGCTGACGCCGTAATGTTATCCTATGGGGAAAAAGTGTCAACTTTGGAGTGCCGTAACTTTACCACCCTGTAATATTTTTTCACCAAAACACTGAAAGGCACATATGTGAGATGTTGGCTGTGTTTCTCCAAATTTCAGCCCAAAAGACCAAACTGTTCTTTTGCAGCAGGGTGCCGAAGAATTGCCGTCATTTTCACACAGCCTGGAAAAGTATTGGTCGAACTTTAAGTGAAGCTTTCGCAAATTCACATTCTGACTTCTGTCGCAAGCATGAAAGCACATTGTGAAAATACTTTTTCCAGAAATATGAAAAACATATTTCTGGGGTGTTTTACCCCAAAATAAAGACATGCCTAGCATCCTCAGGGTCCAACTCGGTGTATACAAAAAGAATGGGGTTGCTAGAGGGTCCCAAATTTAAATGGCAAGCATTTTCTGATGACCAACTGAAAACAAAATGGTGGATTTGCTACAGTAAAAGGGCCATTTGCGAAAGTAAAAACTGCATTTGCGACACTGTCGAACTTTTTGCTAACTTTTCCCATTGATTTATGATGGGAACTTGTTTTTTGAATAACTTTTGAACCGTTTAATATTTTTTCACAAAATCTTCAAAAGACACATTGGGGACCCTGACCGCATGTTCCCTGAAGATTTCAGACTGGTTGCTAAACTTCTAGGGATGACCAAAGAATTCCAAAAGCTGCATCATGCGGCGCGCAGATCGCTGCCCTTAATAACTCCGCGAGTCATATATATCCGAACAGTAATGAAAGTTGGCAGATCCCAAGATCTATGGTTCTTGATCATGTATTCCAAATTTCAGGCAAATCTGTTGAATGGTTGCAAGGTTATTAAGGTGCACAATTTTAGGTTTAACATGTAATGGCTCTCAACCCTAACTATAGTAGCACTACCATGCTACCATAATATATACACATATATATACATATATATATATATATATATATATATATATATATATTATATATTTCATATATGTTATAGTGGCACGTGTAGTGCCACTATAGTTAGGTTGAGTATGTTATTTAAGGTTAAATCTGAAATTTGGCAACTTAATAACTTTGCCACCATATGACACATTTGCCTGAAATTTGGCATGCATGGTCTGGTACCATAGATCTCTGGATCTGCCAAGATTCATTATGGTCAGATGTACAGTTGCGGAGCTACAGAGCACCAATATACGCACAAATTATGCATTTTTGTGCATTCTTTGCTCCCACCTACAGATCACACAGTTTGTGCGACTGGTCTGAAACCTTCAGGGAACATGCAGCCAGGTTCCCCAATGTGTCTTTCAAAGATTTCATGAAAAAATATTAAACGGTTCAAAAGTTATTCAAAAAACAATTTTCTGGGCCGGCCCGGTGGCGCTGAGGGCTGAGGCGCTGGACGCCTTACCTTGCACCACTCCGGTGACCCGTGTTCGGGAATGAGCACGGACCGCTGGGGGTCAGCCGGGGAAGAGAATGATTGAGCACCCAACAGCTGCTCTCCTTCTCTTGGGGGGTCAGCCTACAAGCTCCCGCCGCAATACCGCCTCCTGGGGGAGCTCGGAAAGGTAGGTGCGGTAGATGGAGGTAGCAGCGTGGGTTCCGGGACAGACATCGGCAGAGGGGCGGAGCAGGAGGTGCGTCTCATCGGGCCTCCTTGCTCATTGGTCCTCATTGCATGCCGGCACTGGGGATGAAAACTGAGGAAAACACCGCGTCACCTAGGTGACGACCTCACCGCGAGCCGCCGGATCATCGGGCAGACTCCGCTGCACAGTGTCCACGATCAATGGTCGGGGGGAGTAGGGGGCTCCTCCCACCCCACCGGGGGGCAATCCAGCAATCAAGGGCATATATGGACCAGGTGCTGTAGGGGCAGACTCCAGAGTGTGAAGAAGGGCAGCGCAACAGAGGTAGTCTGATTGAGTGGTGAGAGGGGGCAGTAGGAGGGATAAAAAAAATAATAAGTAAAAAAAAAAACAATTTTCTCATTATAGTCAATGGGAAAAGTTAGCAAAATATTCAAAAGTGTCACAAATGCACTTTTTACTTTCGCAAATGACCCTTGTAGAGTCGTAAACTGGCCATCTTGTTTTCAGTTGGTGGTCACAGAAATGCTTGGCATTTAAATTTGGGATCCTCTAGGGACACAAATCTTGTTGTGTTCACCTAGTCGAGCCCTGAAGATGCTGGCCATGTCTTGTTTATGGGGAAAAACACACCAGAAATATGTTTTTTAAATTTTTGTAAAAAGTAGTGTAGCAAAGTAGTGTCGCATATGCGACACTTTCGTGATTTCATTTGTGAAAGTGTCATGATTTGCCAAAGTGCTTTGCAACACTATGGCCAAAACAATAGGGAAACTTTGCCACCCTGCTACAAAAGAACAGTTTGGTTTTTTTGGGCTGATATTTGAAGGGAAGAAAGATCCCACAGATGTGCCTTTTGGTAGTTTGGTGACACAATATTAGGTGGCTGGAAAGTTACAGCACTCTGAAGTTGACAATTTTTCCCATAGGCTAACATTACGGCATCTGCCGTGCCTTCCGGGGGCCCATATCTCTAAAACGGTTCGAGATACAGACTTTTCATCAGAAGAATGTTTAGCCCCCAGTAGGGGGCTAAGGGCAAAACTAGCATGAGAAAGTCATAAATAATATGAGATTTAAAATTTTTCCTACATCGTACAGTTCCTGAGATACAAGGAATTTAGTATTCCAAGTGCTGATTTTCTGCTCCGAGGGCCATTATTATGCATACATTCTTTGTATTCACTGTGCTTTTGAATGCACCTTTTTGGGAAAAAAAGGGTGTGCATTTGCGTTACTGTTACCATTAGCATTTCCTCTTGTGTTTCCATTACCGTTTGCATTAGCGTTTCTATTTATGTCAACGTGTGCGTTACCCTTTGCGTTTGCGCTTGCATTTGTGTTACTGTTACCATTTGCGTTTGCATTTCTGTTACCATTTTTGTTTGCGTTTACTTTTGCATCACCATGTACGTTACCCTTTGCGTTTGCATTTGTGTTACTGTTACCATTTGCGTTAGGGTTCTGTTTATGTCATCATGTGAGTTACCCTTTGCATTTGTGTTTGCGCTTGTGTTTGCATTACTGTTACCATTTGCATTTCCATTACTGTTTTTGTTTGCGTTTACTTTTGCTTCACCGTGTGTGTTACCATTTGCATCTGCGTATGCGCTTGCGTTTGTGTTTACGCTTGAGTTTGTGTTTCCTTTGGCATCATCGTTGGTGTTACCGTAAGCGTTTGCATTTCCAATTGCGTTACTGTGACCGTGTGCATATTCTTTACCATTTGCATTTCCGTTGGCCTTAGTGTTCGTGTTTTTGGTAGCATTTCCGTTGTTGAGTGCATTACTGTTTCCTTCAGTTTTGTGACATATGTGTCATTTTCTGTGTACAGTGTGCTGTAACTGCATTAAAATATTAGACCATGTTTTATTTGATGTAAGCCTATGTTACAAGTTGTGTAACTGTAGTAAAAAATTGGGGATCCAGCCAGTAATGTCACGTAAAAAATATTGTGACACACAACAAAGCAGGCAAAACATCGCTGCCTGTAATGTCGGCATGTAAAAACATCGCTGACCCAAACCTCATGTGCAGTGCAATGTGAGAATAGGCCCAGTCACCACCAAGTCCCCCATCCCACTCACCGAATGATGGCCCCTGGAACAGTAACGGCAGCCAGCCCCAGTGAGATGGCCAGCCTCCTCAACCCGCTGCCAGTCGCTTACCTGTGTCCAATGCCACAGTGCATTTTACTATATTCCTGGTGTCTAGTGGATCCTCACCACCCAACACCCCCAACACACCCTGACAATGGGTGGTCAGGTGGTCAGCACAGCCCTCCACTCACCGCCATGGCTGGCCACCCAACTGAACTGAATGAATGAGCATGTATACATGTATATGCTCATTCATTCAGTTGGGTGGCCAGCCGTGGTGGTGAACGGAGGGCTGTGCTGGCAGGCTGCTTGTTGACAGGGTGTGTTGGGGTGGGGTGTGGTGGGATCTACCTGCTGGGTGGGGGGTCCACTGCACACCAGGATATAGTAAATGCACTGTGTCATGGGACACAGGTAAATGATCAGCAGCGGCAGGTTGGGGGGGTTGACCATCTGACTGGGGCTGGCTGCCGTTAATGTTCCTGGGGCCATCGTCCTGTGGGTGGGATGGGGGACTCAGTGGTCACCAAGCCTATTCTTACATTGCACTGCCCATGAGGTTTGGGTCAGCAATGTTTTTACATGCTGACATTACAGGCGGTGATGTTTTGCCTGCTTTGTTGTGTGCCACAATATTTTTTCCATGACGTTACTGGCCATATCCAAAAAATGACACATGTTTGGGGGGCACCTATGAAAATCCAGTCCAGGGTCTCTAAAGGTACCTAATAAGACACAATGTATTTCCTCTTCTTCCTACTGAGAAAATAAATGGTTGTCCAGAACATTGGTGATAATGCCCAAACTCTTTCCAAAACTATCATGTGATCTTTACTTCCTTTGGACAGCCATCAAAGAATGGATAGAAAGGATAATGGTTTAATGTCTTATCTGAAGGATGGTACCTCCAATAGGGAAACTCAAACCCAACCTACCCTGCCAATATGGAAGTCCTCTTTCCTTCAATGTGACTTTGAGGCCTACAGGTCCTTACGCAACACTTGTAAAAGGGAGATTGGCTCAGCCAAGAGCATATACTACTGGAACCTTCTCAGTTCTTCTGCCTATAACCCTAAAAAGTACTGGTCTCAAATTAATGAAGTCCTTGGGAGCAACAAGCCTATGACTCCAAATGAAATGCTGATAAGCGCCATCCACTGCAATAAACCCCTTACCATAGCAAATGCCTTTAACTCCCTATTTTCAATACTCCCCATCCCTCCTCCTCCATCCACAGTTACCTTCCCGGTATCTGCATCTCCATTGGATAATGCTGCCCCAGCCCTTGAGTTGTCATTGGTCACCTGTACAGAAGTACTTAAGCTACTAATGTCTATCCTTGCTTATGGTAGTACTGGTCCTGATGGTATCCATCCTAGCATTTTAAGACTGTTTGCCTCTTGTCTCGCTGTACCTGTAACCAGACATTTCAACCTCTCCATCAGCTCTGCTTCTGTGCCTCTGGTCTGGAAAGTTGCCAGAACTATACCTATCTTTAAGAAAGGGGATGCCAAGATTATGTCAAATTACAGGCCCATTTCCCTCCTGCCCACACTCAGCAAGCTGCTTGAGAAACTTGTTCATCGGCAGGTCACTGCGCACCTTCTCAATTTCAATCTACAGTCCCCAGTACAACACCTCTTTAGGGCTGGGCATAGCACAACTACTGCTCTTACTCAGTTTACCAACAATGTTAAAAATAACATGGACAAGGGATTACTCACTGGGGCAGTGTTCATTGATCTCTCTAAAGCGTTTGACAAGGTTCACCACCAACTACTATTGGCCAAGCTGAACTTTCTCAGTGCCTCTGATGCTACCCTTTCCTGGTTTGGTTGCTACCTAGAAAATTGGTCTCAGGCTGTCTTCTTCTGCAAGTCTTTCTCTTCCCCTGTCTCAATCACCTGTGGCATTCTGCAGGGATTGATCCTTGTTCCCCTACTTTTCTCCCTCTTTATTGATGATATCTCTACTCCCTCTTCTTATTGCAATATTATCATGCATGCTGATGACCTGGTGCTTTACTCGGGATCCAAGTCTATTGTTAACATCAATCTACATCTCTTCCCTGCTTTTCAGACCCTCCAATCATGGTTCTCATCCAACTACCAAGTCGTAAACATATGTAAGACCCAGGTCATGCTCTTTGGGTCTGCTAGAAAGATATCCACCGAGTCTCTAAAGCTCCAGTTGTGCTGCCACGATAGGACTGCTGTCTCCAACACTTCATCCTTCAAGTATCTTGGGGTAACGCTGGACCCGGTACTTGATTACTCTGCATATGTCAATGAGGTGTGTCTCTCGGTTAATGCCAAAACTGGTGTGGCATACAGAGTGCATCACTCACTCACTCACTCCAGCTGCTAGGATCTCAGTTGCGAGAGGTGTTTTACTCCCACAACTGCTATATGCCCTGCCAGTGATCTCTCATGCCAACACGGGTGTTCTTCACAAATGGGACACATATTACAACAATATCAGTAGATTTGCCCTATTGGCTCCCCACCTAACTCATCACTGTCTTCTCTATTCTCCTTTAAAATTGTTGTCTCCTGATGCCATTCGTTCTTACACCCTAGAGTGTTTTGTTGACTCCTTAACCAGATCTCCTTGCCCCTCCTCTCTGGGCAACATGCTCACCCCTGTCTCTCACTTTTTCTCCCTTAGATCCTCTGCCTCACCATTGCTATCCATTCAGACATGCTCCACTAGAATGGGAGAGCAAGCCTTCTCCTACTTTGCACCTAGGTTTTGGAACTCACTCCCCGTTCATGTCAGAAACTCCTCATCTTACCTTACATTTAAGCATGCCCTGTATTCCCACCTCTTTGCTCCTGATAATTGTGACAGCACTTAACTTCTGCACTGTCTCTTTACTTAGACTCTGTCTCTCTACTTTGACTACCAGCTTGTAAAGCTTCTCCCTTTCCCAGTCCTAAGGTCTTGTCTACCTTCTATCGTGTATCTACTGTTGTGCACCTACCTGCCTGTTTCTTCCACAGCTAGGCCTGTCAGACTGGTCAATATTTGCTTGTTTTTGTTAAAGTGTATGTAGCAACAACTTCACTCCTGTTGGTGTTCTCCAGTTGGTGAATTATCTTCTTCGGCTGTCTTCTGTCATTGTATTTGTTGGACAGTATCTCCAGCATTATGTATCTGACTGTTTATCACTGCTGTACTGTAATTATTGTACCCTTGTTGTATTGTAATATTGTACTCTCCCAGGTTGTGCCTGAAAATAGGCAGGATTTTTTGCCTAGTGCACTTACCCGGTTACCAAAAGCTAATAAATAAATAAATTGCAGTACTGCACTGCCAGTCCTTTTGTATTATTTATTTTATTTATTTATGTATGTATGTATTTATTTATTTATTTATTTATTTATGCCTTTGGTAACCAGGAAAGTGCACTGATCCAAAGGACCATTTTCAGTAATAACCTGGGCCACAGATGTGGATACAAAATAAACATAAACAGGAGAAGCAATATACATAAACAGCAATAGTACAGAGTAACGCATGAAATACAGGCTAGGAAACACACCTCAACACAAGGTAAGTAACACACAGTTGAATAATTCAATTAGATTTACAAGCACAAATTTCAGAATAAAAAAAAAAAACTTACAAAATGCCTACATGCTGTACAAGCTGACATTAGGCTGCAATAATAAGGTGCATAGCCTCATTCTTGTATGTGAATTCTAACAATTGGTTCAGCAGTACTACTGCGGGATCAGAACAGATTAGGAGAGCAGAGAGTGCAGCAAGGCATGATGCAGGTAGTGAATGCAAAGGAGACACAGAGGTGGGAAAGACAAAAATGTATGAGGAGGGAGAGGTCCCAACTGGGTAACCCAAACCTTTAGAAAAATATGGTGCAACAGGTCCTAGTGCCTTGACAGCTTGCTCCCTCTGGTATTGTCTAGGGAGGAGTTACAGACTGACTCAGTTAGTAGCCAGGTACATAGATTAGTTTTGAAGGACAGATGGGAGGCAGACGAGTGGATGGATAATGGTAATTTATTCCAAAGGGTGGGGGTAGAGATGGAGAAGGCTCAGCTGCCCTTGACAGAAGATATAGTTGGAACTTCGAGGGGGGGGCAGAGGCTACCCTGAGGCTCCTAGGTACCATTCTGTCTGAGTAGAGAAGAGATAACTGGTTGCTCTTGAGTGAGTTCTCAGTTAGACAGCCCATGGTATAGCCAAAGCGTCCCTGTAATGAGAGCCACCCTAGAGACTGGTAGAGTGCACACAGGTGGGTGGAGAATGGAGCTTGAAGCACAAAGCGATATATGGGATTGCATGTATTGTTGAAATGGGTGTGAAGTGAGGAGGACATGCGAGAGGCCTGTTTTCATGCTTAATATCTTCAGGGATAAAAAATGGTATGTCCAGAAATTCAAATTTGGGGAGAATTTTGTGCAGCTGAGCTATGCTGATGCCAGCTGTGGATCTTTAGCTGGAAATTCAACAATTGTTTTATTCTGTCTGTGTGCACTTAATGGCTGCTTCTTACTCATGGATTATAAGGTACTTTGGGTTACAGTTGGCTCGATTTTCAAAAGTTGGGATGCAGACCCAGTTCCCAGTGTTATGCTGCACTGTATCATCCAAAATGTGGTACAATGGGGGGGGGGTGAGGATCTACCTGCCGGGTTGGGGGGTCCACTAGACACCAGGGATATAGTAAAATGCATTGTGTCATGGGACACAGGTAAGTGATCGGCGGCGGCAGGTTGGGGAGTTGGCCATCTGACTGGGGCTGGCTGCCGTTAATGTTCCTTGGGCCATCATCTGGTGGGTGGGATGAGGGACTTGGTGGTCACCAGGCCTATTCTTACATTGCACTGCCCACGAGGTTTGGGTCAGTGATGTTTTTACATGACGACATTATAGGCGACGATGTTTTGCCTGCTTTGTTAGGTGCCACAATATTTTTTCCACAACGTTACTGGCCAGATCAAAAAAATGACACACGCTCTGGGGGCAACTTTGAAAATCCAGTCCAGGGTCTCGAAAGGTACTTAATAAGACACAATTTATTTCCTCTTCTTCCTAATGAGAAAATAAATGATTGTCCAGAACATTGGTGATAATGCCCAAACTCTTTCCAAAACTATCATGTGATCTTTACTTCCCTTGGACAGCCATCAAAGAATGAATAGAAAGGATGATGGTTTAATGTCTCATCTGAAGGATGGTACCTCCAATAGGGAAACTCAAACCCAACCTACCCTGCCAATTGCAGTACTGCACTGTCAGTCCTTATGTTTTATTTATTTATTTATGCCTTTGGTAACCAGGTAAGTGCACTGATCCAAAGGACCATTTTCAGTCATGACCTGGGCCACCGATGTGGCTACAAAATAAACATAAACAGGAGTAACAATATACATAAACAGCAATAGTACAGAGTAACACACGTTTAAAACAGGATAGGAAACACACCTCAACACAAAGTAAATAACACACAGTGGAATAATTCAATCAGATTTACAAGCACAAATTTCAGAATAAAAAAAACTTACAAAATGCCTACATGCTGTACAAGCTGACATTAGGCTGAAATAATAAGGTGCATAGCCTCAATCTTGTATGTGAATTCTAATAATTGGTTCAGCAGTACTACTGCGAGATCAGAACAGATTAGGAGAACAGAGAGAGTGCAGCAAGGCATGATGCAGGAAGTGAATGCAAAGGAGACACAGAGGTGGGAAAGGCAAAACTGTATGAGGAGGAAGCGGACCCAACTGGGTAACCCAAACCTTTAGAAAAATATGGTGCAACAGGTCCTAGTGCCTTGATAGCTTGCTCCCTCTGGTATTGTCTAGGGAGGAGTTACAGACTGACTCAGTTAGTAGCCAGGTACGTAGATTAGTTTTAAAGGACAGATGGGAGGCAGACGAGTAGATGGATATAGGTAATTTATTCCAAAGGGTGGGGGTAGAGATGGAGAAGGCTCAGCTGCCCTTGACAGAAGATACAGGTGGAACTTCGGGGGGGGGGCAGAGGCTACCCTGAGGCTCCTATGTACCATTCTGTCTGAGTAGAGAAGAGTTGGGAGATAACTGGTTGCTCTTGAGTGAGTTCTCAGTTAGACAGCCCCCTGGTATAGCCAAAGCATCCCTGTAATGGGAACCAGCCTAGAGACTGGTAGAGTGCACACAGGTGGGTGGAGAATGGAGCTTGAAGCACAAAGCGATATATGGAATTGTATGTATTGTTGAAATGGGTGTGAAGTGAGGAGGACCTGAGAGAGGCCCGTTTTCATGCTAAATATCTTCAGGGATAAAAAATGGTATGTCCAGAAATTCAAATTTGGGGAGAATTTTGTGCAACTGAGCTATGCTGATGCCACTGTGGATTTTTTGCTGGAAATTCAACAATTGCTTTAACCTGTCTGCATGCACTTAATTGCTGCTTCTTACTCATGGATTATAAGGTACTTTGGGTTACAGTTGGCTGGATTTTCAAAAGTTGGGATGCGGACCCAGTTCCCAGTTTTATGCTGCACTGTATCATCCAAAATGTTCCACAATGGGTGGGGAAGGGATCTACCTGCCGGGTTGGGGAGTCCACTAGACACCAGGGATATAGTAAAATGCATTGTGTCATGGGACACAGGTAAGTGATCGGTGGCGGCAGGTTGGGGGGGTTGGCCATCTGACTGGGGCTGGCTGCCGTTACTATTCCTGGGGCCATCATCTGGTGGGTGGGATGGGGGACTCGGTGGTCACCAGGCCTGTTCTTACATTGCACTGCCCATGAGGTTTGGGTCAGCAATGTTTTTACATGCTGACATTATAGGCGGCGATGTTTTGCCTGCTTTGTTGTGTACCACAATATTTTTTCCACGACGTTACTGGCTGGATCAAAAAAATGACACACATTCTGGGGGCACCTATGAAAATCCAGTCTAGGGTCTCTAAAGGTGCTTAATAAGACACAATGTATTTCCTCTTCTTCCTACTGAGAAAATAAATGATTGTCCAGAACAATGGTAATAATGCCCAAACACTTTCCAAAACTATCATGTGACCTCTACTTCCCTTGGACAGCCATCAAAGAATCAATAGAAAGGATAATGGTTTAATGTCTCATCTGAAGGATGGTACCTCCAATAGGGAAACTCAAACCCAACCTACCCTGCCAATTGCAGTACTGCACTGTCAGTCCTTTTGTTTTATTTATTTTATTTATTTATGCCTTTGGTAACCAGGTAAGTGCACTGATCCAAAGGACCATTTTCAGTCATGACCTGGGCCACAGATGTGGCTACAAAATAAACATAAACAGGAGTAGCAATATACATAAATAGCAATAGTACAGAGTAACACATGTAATACAGGATAGGAAACACACCTCAACACAAAGTAAACACA
This sequence comes from Neoceratodus forsteri, assembly GCA_016271365.2. Classification (NCBI taxonomy): domain Eukaryota; kingdom Metazoa; phylum Chordata; order Ceratodontiformes; family Ceratodontidae; genus Neoceratodus; species Neoceratodus forsteri. The sequence continues at coordinate 526,282,076 of CM028134.1, forward strand.
CAGAGGAATAATTCAATCAGAATAACAAGCACAAATTTCAGAATATAAAAAACTTACAAAATGCCTACATGCTGTACAAGCTGACATTAGGCTGAAATAATAAGGTGCATAGCCTCAATCTTGTATGTGAATTCTAATAATTGGTTCAGCAGTACTACTACGAGATCAGAATAAGATTAGGAGAGCAGAGAGTTCAGCAAGGCATGATGCAGGAAGTGAATGCAAAGGAGACACAGAGGTGGGAAAGGCAAAACTGTATGAGGAGGGAGCGGTCCCAACTGGGTAACCCAAACCTTTATAAAAATATGGTGCAACAGGTCCTAGTGCCTTGGTAGCTGGCTCCCTCTGGTATTGTTTAGGGAGGGGTTACAGACTGACTCAGTTAGTAGCCAGGTACATAGATTAGTTTTGAAGGACAGATGGGAGGCAGACGAGTGGATGGATATAAGTAATTTATTCCAAAGGGTGGGGGTAGAGATGGAGAAGGCTCAGCTGCCCTTGACAGAAAATATAGGTGGAACTTTGGGGGCAGAGGCTACCCTGAGGCTCCTAGGTACCATTCTGAGTAGAGTTAGGAGATAACTGGTTGCTCTTGAGTGAGTTCTCAGTTAGACAGCCCCTGGTATAGTCAAAGCGTCCCTGTAATGGGAACCACCCTAGAGACTGGTAGAGTGCACACAGGTGGGTGGAGAATGGAGCTTGAAGCACAAAGTGATATATGGAATTGTATGTATTGTTGAAATGGGTGTAAAGTGAGGAGGACATGAGAGAGGCCCGTTTTCATGCTAAATATCTTCAGGGATAAAAAATGGTATGTCCAGAAATTCAAATTTGGGGAGAATTTTGTGCAACTGAGCTATGCTGATGCCAGCTGTGGATTCTTTGCTGAAAATTCCACAGTTGCTTTAACCTGTCTGTGTGCACTTAATGGCTGCTTCTTACTCATAGATTATGGGTGTGAAGTGAGGAGGACATGAGAGAGTATACATGGGAGTAGTAGTCCAGCAGGGGCAGAAGGTTGCCTTGCACGATAGCAAGGCGGGCTTCTGTAGATAGCAGTTGTTTTAGTCTGTAGGTAGCACCATGTTTTTGGTGGATTTTCTGCATGGTGTAATTGATGTGTTCTGAAAAAGTAAGAGAGAGGTCAACGGTAACACCAAGGCACTTAAAAGAGGGGACACTGTCGAGGGGTGGACCTACTGGGGTGTGAACCAAGAGGGATAAGTTGGCTTTGGCGGCCTTGGTTAGGAAGAGTTTGGAGCCAAAGAGCATAGCCTTATTTTTTTTCATTGACCAGTAGTTTATTGGAGAGGAACCAGTTGTGAACAGCATCATAGTTGATAGTTAGGGGGGATGAGATCAATGTGAGTGATTTGTCGCTATGGTATAAGACTAAATCATTGGCTTAGACGAGTGATTTCCATTTGAGGCTGTCTGCTGGAAGTGCATTTATAAACATGGAGTAAAATAGAGGGCCAAGTACTGAACCCTGGGGGACACCAGTATGAATCGATACAGTGGAAGAGTGAACTTTGCCTATGATGACAGTCTGGGATCTGCCAGATAGATAACTATGGAACCAAGACATAGTGTTAGGTGAACATCCAAAGCTGCACAGGGTGGAGTGGAGAATTAGCCCAAGTGTGGGACTACAGCCCATAACCACTCAACATAGACAAAAGGTTTTTTTTTCCCTTTTTGTTTTTTGTTTTGTTATTTTACAAAGTTTTAGCCAGGAAAGACACACTTCAAGGCTTGTATCCAGGTGCATCACGGAAGCACAGGGAAGTCAAGTGACTCACCCAGTATGCAAGTACTGGTTTGTTGGATTCAAACCCAGTTCTCTAGATTTGCAGCTCAATATGCTATACATATTCTTTTTTTAATTTGTATTTTATTGTTTTAATAAAAACAGCAAATTAAGTCATGTTCTCAAAAAAGGCTAACAGGTACAGTGATGTAAAGCAGTACAACAATACAGTTCCCCAAAATAGTTGATAGTAATAGACAATTGACATTTAATCCTGCGTAAAGAAGAATGGGCAAAGAAAAAATACAATGGTATTAATAATACCATTACCAATAGTAGATAATAAGCAATGCCAGCTGCTCCAATTGCAAATTATATGTCCTACCGGAGAACATATAGGGAGTAAAGTGCTTTTTTACCATAATATAAACTGAACTAGATGGGAGAAAAGACATCACATGGCCTTTCACTATCTCTAACCAGTTTCTACCCCAACAAATGATCAGTGAAATACTATATATCACTCAGAAACAGCAAACTGAAAACATTTTAAAAATTACACAAACAGTTATCTGACCACCTTTTCCAATCTACTGGAATATTCTGAATTTGCCTTCAAAAGACAACTGGACTGGTTACAGATGAAGCTTTCAAGGGAATTAAGAATAATGGCAAACAGCACCATGCGGTCACCAACATATTACAAAAAATCCATTTCCCCAACCAGCCCACATGCATCTTAACATATAAAATTAGTGAATGTTGTACCTATTTAGCTCCTACTGCATTAAAGGAGAACTGAGTGAACCTATAAGTCATTTTCTCCAACAGAAACTGTTTTTAGGTGCTGTTTCTGATTCGGTTCCTATTTCATCTTTGCTGGTCTTTTAGTAACATCCATGGGTGTTTTTAATTTATACTCTGGTGGTAAGTAGCATTTTAGAACTGTATGATATAGTTTATGTCTCCTTCAGCAACAGAGCTCTATAGCCAAACACAAATGATTTTGAGCACAAAAAAATAATATATCTCAAATCTGAATGATAGCCTGTGCTTCAACTACAGAGACCACATGAAGCAAGTCCTGCCAAGGAAATGGCTCTCTAGTGCCCTCTCAACAACAGCTTTTTATACATTGTGAAAGACTACCACAGACAGGAATACCTCTTTCTCCACCCCACAGATTACATTATGGAAGTTTTGCATTTTGCTTCTTCTTACCTTCCTTTAATGAAACCTATCTGAGGAAGAACTATATTTAGAACTACAGTCACTATTTTTGCATCTGTGCAAAATACTGAATGAAAGGCACCGTATAAACCAAATAAATTTCCTTTCTTTTCTTTGAAGATTTACATAAAATGTTGTGTTCTTACTAGGTTAGCTGCATGAGATGTAGCATCTTATTTTGTGAAGGTATTGGGAAGAGCAGAAGATGATTATGGAAAAAAATCAGCACCAGTGCAGTTACATAATTCCAAACAATAACATGCATATGAATGAACAATTACCACTGGCACATTAATTTGCACAGAAGCAAATAAAATGTAGTCTATCATACCACAAGTCAAAGCAATTGCAAGAATCATCATATGGGAAATTCGTCTTCTGCAGGTTTAGTTCATCAATTTCTTGCAACAAGTAAGTAAAGGTATAATGGGGAAGGTGGACAATGCTCAAGAAGTAAATCAAAAGTTAAGGTTTTCAAGTCGATATACCTGACTGTTTGGATAAATCCTGGAAGCACTGCATGATTTCTGTATCCAACTGTATGTTGCCCCACTAACTATGAAACCCTATTATCTTGCATATTGAGAACTGCCACAATTAGTGTTATTGACCTTTGAACCCTAACTGTGGGAACACATTTCTGCCCCTGCCAGTACTCTTGGTGGCAACAATTCAGTTAGGGAATCTCAGAGGATGGTCTTGCATTGGGAAAGGTTCTGTTAGCTGGATGAGAATCACATTCACAGCTGATCTTTGGCATGCATTGCATCTCCTTGAGAAAATTGGGGTTAGATGTTTTGGTACAAATATTTGATGTAATTGTCAACACCTCTTTGCATGAGTGCCTCCTACCACTGCTTCTGAAAGAGGCAGTGGAGAGGCTTCTTCTCAAAGAGTCACCATTAAATCCGGACAACCTTGAAAACGATTGACTTGTCTCCAACCTTCCATTTCTTGTGAAAGTAGAGAAAGTGATTGCCAAGCAGCTAGTTGATCCCCTAGAAGGAAAGGACATCTTTGAGCCATTTCAGTCCAGTTTGCTTGGGTGCTATAGCACTGTAACAACCCTTCTCAGCACCTACAAAGACAGCAACTTTGTAAGGGATTGGGGAGAGATATTTATCCTTGCTTTTCCTTGACTTGTCATTGGCTTTAGACACCGTGAGCTATGAGAGTTATTAGCCAGATTGCAGGACCTGCTTGGGGAATGATTGGAACCATTCTCAAATGGTTCTGCTCTTTCCTTGATTGATGGGAACATTATTATTATTACTTATTTGAAATTTATCCAACCAGGAAAACCCAATGAGATGCAGCATCTCATTTTCATGTAGCCCCAGGAAGAACAGCAGCAGACAACAGGTTAACATAGTCCAGCAGGAATTGTTACTTATAGTCTAAAATATACACAGGAAAGAAAAACTGCAAAAGTACATGCAAACATTCATCAAAGCAAGCTGAGAAAGTGGTGTCATAGCAAAGAAAGAGCATGAGCATTGTTATGCAATATGATCATGGTAAGGGAGAGTGGAATTCCGAACCAAACAAATACAGGGAGTTCTAAGGTGGCTGCAAAGACTGGACTTAAACATTTGAAAGCTAATAGCATTTCTCACTTTGAGAGGGAGTTTGCTCCAAGTATCTGGACCTGCAAATGCAAAGACCTTTCTACCAAATTCACACTTCATCCTGGGAATTGCTGAGGTATGTGCTGCTGTTGAACAGAGTGAGTAGGCACTGCTTGACTGTTTGAGGCATACTAGGAGATAATTAGAGGCTTTTCTTTGTGCAAAGTTGTACAACCAAGAAAGCCAGTGGTAGTCATGCCTGCTTGACAGTTCTTATCAGTTAAGCTGGTCATACAGCAAACAGTGATGGTAAGACCATTCACAGGAGAGGATAAACATGTGCAACTTGTACAAATGATCAAGGGGCAGCAGAGTGGTTTTGTTTGCACAGCAGTACTGAATATATGATGCTACCATACTATAGTCAATATAAGGGAACAGGAAGTGGCAGACTGCCTACTTCCTCAAGTTAGCACTAGGGCAGCATTTAGACCTGTAGAGAGAGGTGAGCAAGGGCCCTATGATTGTTAAGATGTGATCAATGTGTTAACTGTACGTAAGTGATACATCAAGCCAGATGCCTAGATATTTGAATATGTTGACTTGCTCTATAGTTTTGCTATCTGATGTTATGATTTCAGGTGGATCTTCTCAATTAGTTAGCAAGTTCTGAGATCTAAACACCATAGGCTTCATTCTAGTTGTGTTAAGGATCAGGTGATTGTTGATGAACCAGGAGGAGAGTTCTAGGTGAGAACTCTGGAGATGGTGCAACTCTTAAAATTGCAGACTGTTTGAAACTTAGAAGAATGCACTCACTACCAGTACTGGAGCAATGAAACAAGTAATGTTTTGTATGTTCAAAGACTGTGTAGTTTTATTTTGAATGAATTTATGATGAAGCCCTTTGTGAAGGGTGACATGCAAGCCCAGCAGTGCAGCTGCACTGCTTGTTCCTGTTTGTTTGCCTGTCTTAAAGCCTTGGATGGCTGGAAAATAAAACTACACAGTCTTTGAACTTTAAAGTTTTACTTATTTCATTGCTCCAGTACTGGTGGTGAGTGCATTCTTCTAAATTTCAAACAGAACCAGGAGGAGACTGTGTTGAAATCAGTTTGGAGTACTGAGTTAACCTCGGATACTCTTGTTCCACTGTAAAAGTGTATAGTGTCATCAGCATATACTGTATGTGTAGATTACACCACCTGCTGTGCTTTGGAAAGTTATTAACAAAAATGGAGAACAGCAGAGGGCCAAGGATTAAGCCTTGAGAAACTCAAGATTTAAGACAGCAAGATATAAAGTAATGCATTTTATGTACACTAGGTGGATTTACTGGATTCAGTTCCTCAGGTACTTTTTAACCCATTTAATGGCTGGTTGGCCAAGATCTAGTATCTTTAGCCTGATCAAGAGAATTGCATGATCCACTAAGCTGAATGCCTTGGAGAGGTCCAGGAAGATTGCTCAGTGATGAGACCATTATTCATGGCTATGTGGAGGTCACTAGTGACATCAAGGAATGCAGATATGGCAGAATGCCCCTTCCTGAAGCCAGATTACATAGGAGGTAGGAGACTGTGCAGACTGATATGCTTAGTCAGCTGTGAGTGAACACAATTGTCAAGAATCTTGGAGCGGGCAGAAAGGATCAGAATGGGCCTATAGAGATTCAGATCCTGTTTAGCCACTCCTTTGTGGGTGGGCACAGCTCTAGCACATTTCCAGACAGTAGGCATCTCACCAGAGGCACAGGAGAAGTTTAACAGCATAGTAACATAGCACCAGCAGTCTTGTTTGAGCAGAGGCCATCTAGTGCTTTGAGGACCTCTGCTGTGGTGATTTGTTGGAAGTTAAAATTTCGCAGATCATTAGGTTCAGGCTCTGGCCTGCTTAATGGACACCAACCATGGACAGCATCAAGGAGTTTTGGAGCTTGTTGGAAATACTAAAATTAGTGAAATAGATGCCAAAGTTATATAAAATGTCTGAAAGAGAGATGACAAGGTCTCCAGTGGGGTTCTGGATTTGATCAATTTGCTCTTGAAGATCCATTTCAAAAAGGTTTTTGTTCCCTGACTAGAGATGTTGAAAATTTTTAATCCACCAGCGAAACTGCTGTGAATCCACAGAAATCCCCAATTAGCAAGTTGCAACATTTGCAAATTCCATGGTAGACATACCAACTTCACTGGCAGATTTTTTTATTAAAATAAAAACAAAAATACCTCTTCCTACTGTGCTGTAAAACCACCTTCCTACTCCACACAAGAAAACAATGGAAATGATGATGCCCCCCTCCCATACCCCCCCATGGCACCCTCCTCCTCCCTGCCCCTGTGAATTTCATGCTGCTGGCATGCATTATTCCTAGCTGCTCTGCTCCAAAAAGTAATCCCAACCCCCCGTCTATGCACCAAACACACTCCACCGGCAGACCCCAACCTGAGTCCCACTGTCTTTAACTCACTGAGTCCCTACCCCAAACCCTCTCTGTTCCACACCACACTCTTTCCTCCAGCAGCATCCACAAAATCAACCTGGAAGACTGAGGAAAATGGTTCCCCAGTGTTCCATGTCCATCTCATAATGGTGTGAATGAATGAGTAGTGACAACTTTGTTCCTAATAAAATCTAATTTGCTGAAAGGTTAACCAATCAAATTTTACTAGAAATAGACATCACCATTCATTGATTAGCACCATTAAGAGATGAACAGAGCAGACACTCTGTACTGTGGTACCAGTTTCTTTATTCCAGGTTGCTTTTGTGGGTGCTGGTGGAGGGATAGGGTGGTGGGGACCAGAGGGGGTTTGGGTGGGGAACTGGTTATGCTTAATAATGACAGTGGAACTCAGGTTGGGATAGATGGTTGGAGTGTGTTTGGTGCATGTGTGGGGAAAAGGGATTACTGTTTGGAGCAGAACTGCCAGTATGAATGCCAGCAGCATGCCATTCTATGGGGTAAGGGACAGGAGGGTGCCAGTGGGGGTGTGGGGGGTGGAATGAGGGTATAATGGTATCTATCGCTTTTTGGCTGGAGGGAGGGTGGTGTAGCATGCAATTCATGCTGGGATTCAACCACAAATTGGCAATTCGCCATGCAAATTTAACAAATTTACTTGGTGAATAACACTTCGAAATTGTGGTCCTCAGCTTAGCGACTTTGCCAAAATTTCCAGACTGTTTGAGGAGCAAATTTCAACAACTTCTCACACCACTATCCTTGACCAGAATTTTCTGGAGGGATGTTTATTTTTCTACCAGAAGTTGTGGTAGTAGTCCACTTTTGCTTTAGTTTACTGCTTATTTACTTAGATTCTGATGTCTTCGGTAATAACTGTTTGTCATTGAGGGATCTAGTCTTTCTAAATTTGGCCCATGCAGCATCTCTCTGTGAGAACAATTCAAGATTCTCTTAGAGATCCAGGCATGGTGGTGTTTTTTGACCACGTATGTTCTCATTGGTGTATGTCTGTTACAAACACTGAGAACATCACTGGCAAAGTATTCCCAGACATCCACTGCTGAGAAAATAAGGTTGTTACAGTCCCAACTAATGGCAAACAAGTTTGTGTAGATGTCCTGCAGTATGAAATGCCTGTACAAGTGAGATGTGATCATTTTCAGAAGGGGATTCTTTTTGCTGTGGATTTTGCAGGTACGGAAGATGATGAAATGATCACTGATCAGTCCAAAAGTACACCAGCAGATGTGATTTTATCAGGGCAGTTAACAGGAATCCAGTCCAGAAGCTGTGGTTATTGGTGGCATGATTGAGTCTCATGGGTAGTGTGACAAGTTTAGAGAGCTTTAAACTGGTTAACTCCAGACACAACTGGATGTTCTCAACTGTGCCCTCAGGTGTCTGTCTTGCCTCTCATGTTGTTCGTGATATATGTGTTTCCACTGAGGGAAATCATAAGGCATTACAGCACGAGGTTTAATTATTATGCCAATGAAACCCAGATGTGTCTGTCCTTTGTCCTGACAGGATAGCATCAGTGCTATAATTTGGGAACAATTACCATAAGAGATCAGATACTGGATGGCCTCCAGCTTTCTAGTACTGAACCCAGGAAAGACATACTGTAGTTGTTCTTGGCATGGAGTGATTAGCAGTTGTCTGCATTATGATATTTCCTGAGGTGTCCATGGCTCAGCTTTAAGTGAAACTTTAGGTAATTAGTCTGAAACAGCCCTTGATGAAAAGTTGACATTAGAATTTCAGGTGTCGCTCAGGCAGATATTTGACATTTGAATCTCATTAATGTAAGGCAATGTGGATGTTATACAGAAACATAGAATGTGATGGCAGATGGGGACCGTATGATCTATCTAGTCTGCCCATTTATACAGACCCCCCATCCTCATTAGGCCTCACTCTTGAGTGATCCAATATGCCTGTCCCAGGCCAGTTTAAATTCTCTGACTGTCTTTACACCCATGAACCCTGGCAGTAGACTGTTCCATGGATCCACCACCCTCTCTGTGAAGAACTTCTTTGTGTTCTCCTGAACCTACCTCCCTTTTAGTGTATATCATGTCCCCTAGTCCTGCTTCCATTATTGACCTTGAAATGGTCTTGTACCTGAACATTGTTAATACCTTTAAGGTATTTGAAGGTCTCTGTCATGTCCCCCCATTCCTTACCAACAGGCTGCTTGTCAATGAAAAGAAGACTAAGTCCATGCTTTTTGGTTCAAAGCCTTTCCTCACCAAAGCTGCCAAATCCGACTCCTCCCTTCTTGTATGCACCCCAGCAGGCCCCCCTCTTGAGAACGTCCCATCTTTTAAATACCTAGGTGTCACTGTTGACCCCTCCCTCTCATTCACTGAGCATGTTAACAACACTGTGCAGAGAATCCACCAAAAACTTGGCGCTACCTAAAGACTCAAAAACCTTCTATCAGCTGAAGCACACCTTGCCATCACCCAGGGCAACCTACTGCCTGTACTTGACTACTGTTCCCCTGTCTACTCCCTCATATCCCCCACCTTGAAATCAAGACTAAACACTACCTATAACTCTATCTGTCATTTTGTCCTTCAAACTCCCCACCGGACCCACCACTGCACTCTTTACCAGTCACTGGGCTGGCTCCCTGTGCAAGGTCGCTTTTACTATGCAATGGACTGTCTAGTGGACAATGCACTAAGATACCAGCACCTATCCCCTTATTCTCTCCTCTTGATAGACAGAGTGGCTCCTAGGACACTTACGGCATCCTCAGTCCCCCTATTGGAGACACCCTGCATCTCCACAGCAATGGAAGTAGAGCTTTCTCTGTCTCTGCACCCTCTCTATTGAACAAGCTCCCACAGTTTATCTACGCATCCCCTCACACCTTGCCTTCAAACAGGCCATGAAAACCTGGCTCCTAGCAGCTACTGACTGTCACTGCACCCAGCAAGTAACTCTAAGGCACCCTAATGCCCATTCTTCTTTCCTCCCCTGCCCTCCTGTTCATCCCCTCCCTCGTCACTGTAGTACTCTATAACCCTCCTTCCCTCGCTACCTCAAATCCCTGAACTGATGTGAGACTCTAACTATATGAACCCGTACAACTTTACTGATGACTGTACTAAACTGTTCTCACGTCATATTTATAATGCTACATATGTTCTCCTGCAACATGTAATGTGGCTCCTGTATCTCATGTTATTTCTATTGCTATGTATGGCCCACTTTTCACACTATGTGTGCCTGGCCATTACCTTGTACTATTACGTTATTTGTATTTCTTCTTTCTACACCATCTCATGCCCGAGGTGGGTATTTACAGTACAGACTGAAGTTTCCCTGCACGTGTTGCTGTGTTTCTTTCTGTTGCTTGCCACCCTGTGGCCTGGGTCATGACTGAAAATGGTCCTCTGGATCAGTGCACTTACCCGGTAAACAAAGACATAAATAAATAAAAAAATAAATACGTTGCTCCATGGAGTACAAGTTGAGCTCTTTCAACCTTGCCTTGTACAGCTCCCGGTGCAAACCCTGCACCATCTTTGTTGCCCTCTTTTGCACTGTCTCCAACTGGTCCTTGTCCCTCTTGAGGTGTAGCCTCCAGGGCTAGACACAGTACTCCAGGTGGGGTCTTACCAGGGACCTATACAGTGGCAAAATCACCTCTGGTGATGCCCCTCCCGATGTATCCTATGATGTCACTAGCCTTGAATGATGCCTTTTCACATTGCCTGCTCACCTTTAAGTCATTTGAGATGATGACCCCTAAATCATGCTCGAGTTTTGTACCCATCAGCTTTTCTCCTCCCAGAAAATATTCTTTCTCCGGGTTCCACCTTCCAAGATGGACGACTCTGCATTTCTTAGCATTAAATTTCAGCTGCCAGTGTCTTGACCACTCCTCCAGTTTTCTCAGGTCGGTCTCCATTTTCTGAGTCCCTTTAGGTGTATCTACCCTGTTGCAAAACTTGGTGTCATCCACAAACAGGCACACCTTCCCCTCCAACCCATCAGCAATATTGCTGATGGACACACTGAAAAGGATTGCTCCAGCACCGATCCCTGCAGCACGCCACTAGTCACCTTTATCTCATTGGACAATGATCCATTGACTTGCACCCTCTGGGTCCTACCTTTTAACCAGTTTTCAACCCAGGTTTGTTACCTTATGCCCAGCTCCCATGTGCTCTAGTTCATCTGTCAGCCTTCTGTGTGGGATGGAGTCAAAGGGTTTGCTAAAGTCCAGGTAAACCACATCCACCGTACTCCTCTGATCTATCATTTTAGTAACCCAGTTGAAGAATTCAACCAGGTTTGTCTGGCAGGACCTCCCCATTGTGAAGCCATGCTGCTTTGGATCCAATTGATCACTTCCTCCAAGGAATGCCACTATCCTCTCCTTTAATAGGATTTCCATAGGTTTTCCCACTACTGAGGTGAGGCTAACTGGGCGATAGTTTCCTAACTCCTCCCTGCTCCCACTCTTGTGGAACAGTACCACTGTAGCCCTTTTCCAATCCTCAGGAACTTCCCCACTCTCAAGCAACTTGTTGAAGAGCTATGCCAGGAATGCTGCCAAGACCTTCACAAGCTCCTTTAGTATTCTTGGGTGTATGCCATCTGCACTCATTACCTTCTCCATTTTTAATTTATTTAGCCCCTCCAGGACTCTTTTCTCTGTAAGGGGACTTGTATCTACTTCTTTAATAGGGCTTCTTTTCTTGCCTAGTGTTGGCCCATTGCTGTTTTCTTCCTGCATGAAAACTGAGCAAAAGTAATTGTTTAGGACTTCAGCTTTTCCCTGTTTTCCTCAGCATGATTTCCATTGCCTTTAGCTATCCTTACAATTTCTCCTCTGCTTTTTCTCTTTTCCCTGATGTATCTGTAGAAGGTTTTGTCTCCCTTGCTGACTCCCTGCGCTATCCTCTCTTTTATTTGGGCCTTTGCTATCCTTATTATTTTCCCTACTTCCTTCAGCTTTTCCTTATATGTTTCTTTATCACAGTCACTTCCTGCCTCCTTGTACTTCTTGAAGGATCTTCTTTTCTCATTCACTTTGGTTGCTACCTCCTTCAAGAACCACAGTGATTTTCTTTTCCCTTTTGTCTTGCTAACTTGCCTGGCACACTGCAATGTGACTAGGACAATTACTTCTTTTAGCTTGTCCCAGCACTCTTCCATGCCCCCTTGTGACCTATAGTCTAGTCTATTCTTCAGACAGTTTCTCATACTAGCAAAATCTGCTCTTTGTTGCTCAACGTTGGCTTGTTGTACATGATTATGTAATACTGGAGCTCTTTTAGAACACAGCTTTTCCTAGGCCCAGTGGCACTGAGGGTTGAGGTGCTGGGTGCCACACCTCATGCTACACTGGCGACCCAGGCTACGGAATGGACTTGGATTGCTTGGTGGCTGGCAGGGAAAGAAAGGATGGAGCAACCCAAGGCAGCTCTCCTTCCTGAGGGTGGGGAAGTATTGTAGCGAGCTGCTTGCCTGCAACCCAGTGGTGGCTGGGTGGCAGCACATGCACTTTGAAATGCAGGGAGGGGATCCCACATTCAGGCACCAGGGCCATCTCTACAGAGGTGGAGCTTGGATGTCACGCCCATTGCATGTCCTGTGGGGCCCATGGAGAAAATCGGAGGGAAAAAACCTCTGTGTGGGAGGATGAGTGATCAACCCCTCACAGGCACCACACCAGTGGCTGGGCACAACTGCAGGTCCTGTGGCAGAGGATGGCGGTGAATGTAAGTCCCAGGGGAAGACAGGTGATGGGGCTGGGGGGGTCAGTGTGAAGGGGTCTGCTGGAGGAAGCAGAGGAGATAAACACATGACAAAAAACAAACAAACAAACAAAAATACCCACAGCTTTAGCTGGCCTACCAGTGCAGTGGTAGCACTACTGTTAATGACACCAATGATCCAAGTTCAGAAGTGATCCTGGGCATCGGTGGGCTGACCGGGGGGAGGAGGATTGATCATCCTATGGACTGCTCTCCTTCTCCGGGGGGGAGCTCCCGGTGTTCAGCCAACCACTGGTGGAGGCCAGAGGATGGACAGCTGGCACAAGCAGTTGCTGGAGACAAAGAAGATGTCAGTGTATTTGCTCTTGACTTCATTGCACATCTTGCCTCCTGGGGAGAAAATGGAAAACCTTTCACTGTACAGGATGCCACCCACCTTAGTCACAGGTTCTGCACCACTAACTTGTGGCACCCGTGGAATCGTATGCTGTCATTCAGTGGGAGGAAGGGCCCCCTCCAAAAGGCCCCACCCTAGGGGGCAATCCAGGGCATACCTCTGGGTTGGGTAGGTCCCAGAGAGGTGGATGATGGGGCTGGGTATGGGGTAGGGCCCATGGGAGTCAGTTCTGAGGAGACAAAAAGTAAAGGAAAAAAAACACACAGCTTTAATAGCATATTTATGTCAGGAATGGGATCACCAAGCCAGGATGGAATCAACTTAGTTAAACAGTTAATTTTCGTGGAAGATCTCAGGCATCAGGGATCTACCCACATTGCAGCATTGAAAATTCAACCACTTAGGGCCTTCCTGCTGGATTGGATCCCAGAAAAAAACACCATGCTCAACAACTCTGCAGTGATGGGAAACAACATTCTGAGGCAGCCTGTGTGGCTCAATACAACCTACTAAATTGTTTGCCTGTAACAGACTGACTACCAGGACTCAAGGGAGCCCTAAGTGAGGTCCTAAGTGGGAAAAAGACCCAGTCTATGGTCTTCCACAAAAAGGATCAAAAAACAGACACACCAGAGAGCTAAACATCCAGATCCTAGATGGCTTTACCATCAAAGAAACCAAAGAATACAAATACTTAGGAGTGGAAATCAACAATACCCTACACTTTTGAGAACCATAGTAAAGCAATGGTCAAAAAGTGAATACCAGGCTGCGAGCATTCCACCACAATGCCTATGACATACCCCAACAAGCCAGACTGACTCTAGTCACCCAGCTGCTTCTGCCACTACTAGAGTATGGAAGTATAGCTACCAGAATGTAAACAACTACTTACTAGAAAGACTGGATGTAAACTACCATAAGAAGGCAAGATTTATCTTTAGAAGCCCATACCACATGCACCACTGTGAAATGCTCAATAGTCAACTGGAATTGTCTCAAAACCAGAAGGGAAAATCCAAAGAATCATGGCTTACAAAATAGTTAAAGGCCAGATTGCCGGATACCAAAATTTGGTAAACAACTCTTTCAAAAACTAGTACAGTATGCAAGAGAGCACAAAAAGGCGCCTCCATATTCCCGTGGCCAAACCAACTATGGGAAAATGACCCTCAATCTCTTCTTCTCAAAAACTTGGAACTTTGTTGCTTGCTTCAAATGGGAGCAAAACCTTGTCCAAATTTAAAACCATGCTACAAACAGTTCATTGTTCAGGAACCCCCACACAATTGAAAACCAGAAGAATTCACACATAGACAGATCCTCTTGAATATAAATATCTGATTCCTTTAGGAATCTACGTGTGAATTCTTCTGGTTTGTGCCCTTCTTCCCTCCTCCCCCAGAATTGTGTGGGGTTCACAGACAGTAGATTAAAGAACACATCAGAAGAGACAGCAGAACTAAGGACTCTAGGTTCTGAATAATTGTGATAACATTTCCTGTGTTTTTTTCCAGGGTGTTTTTCTGGATTAAATTGCAATATTACAAACAAAATTCACCAAGATTTGTAATTGTAACTAAATTTAAAGAACTTCTGTCTCCTTACTGCCTGGAGCGACTGCTCCTTTCGGCCGATGAGGGGTTTCTAAAGATTCCATGGGTAGAACTTTTAAATCTTCAGGGGCCCATGCATTTATGTACTTGGCACCAGTCCTTTGGAATTCTCTACCCCACCGGCTGCGGGAGTGTGCGACCATGGGGGGAGGGAGTTAAACAGGCATTGAAGACCTGCTTATGGAGCAAAGCATATTGTGATTAAAATTAGAATTTGGGTCTTACTGTGCATATGTTTTTATCTGCTGTTTTGTTTTGTAAAGCGCCCTGATAATTGAAAGGTGCAAAATAAAGATTATTATTATTATTAAACTGACTGTCTGAGGGACCCTCTAGCAGTGCAACAACCTCCCCTGGAGCACCATCTGCTGTCTTGATGCATACATTGTGTTTGTACTCCTGTATGTCAGTGTTGACAGTAATGTAATGAATTTGCCCTCCAATCTATTAATGTTGTAGCCATTATAACATACCCTATTACAGGACAACTTTGAAAATAGGCCCATGTTGGTTCTAACAGTTCTTATCCTGTTTAAAAACAAATTATATCTTTCTATCCATCTTTCTTCTTATATACCCACCAAGGGAATCATTTGACTACTAGCTAATTACCCCTACACAATAAATAATTCCAAAAGTATCCAAAACTAACCTTTTAAAACCAGCCAAATATTACAAACCCTTCCACTAGACATTTGCTAACAAAACACTACAAATGCATTTAAAAAGAATATTTACAAAGAAAAAAAAAGTAGAAGAAAGCAATAATTGGCTTTCCAATCACTGAACTGAAATGTATGGACTGCACTTGAACAGATACAGGTCTCTTCAAGTGTGTGGAAAGTTTGCAGCATAATTGCCAGGTAACCAGGAAGTACCTGACTTACTGAAACTGCAGGCATGCTGCTGCAGGTCTCTATCTCTCTCTCTTCCTTCCTTGAGGTAATGTTTCAGACCTTTTGTAGGTCATTTGCTCATGTGTTGGGGTGGGTTCCATTGATGGCTACAAGTACAGTTTTCTATTTATTAAAAAAAAAGTAGAATTGACCTGCTAGTGGCTTTTGGCATACTAACACTGACAACACCCTCTATCTCTTCAGGTTCTTCCTGGACCCATGGCAATTAGTGCTACCTACCCTCTTGGTATCTAGGAGTACTCAATTGGGGGCACCAATAGGCAAAACGCCCGCCCCAGCAACCTCCCACTGCTTCCACGTCTACCTATGAGACTGCCAGCACTGCGTTCTCTGCCAGATGGTCTCACATTGGAACATGTCTAGTGAGTGAGAATTGTCCCTCAGTGCAGGCAGCCAGTCTGGCAAGCTGTGCAGCTTTCCTCTTTCTCCCATGCTTGGTCAGCACTATCAAAGTGGCCATTGGCTCAAGCAAGGATAGAAGTGCACACCATGGCTCTCTGCCTGTCTTCCTACTGCACCACCAAAAATCCAAACAGCGGGTGATTAAGAGCAACAAATTGGGCTCCATGCACTTCTGAGCCCCCTAAGCTTCCACTGGAGCCAGGAGATCAGGCACCCTTATGATGTTCCACAATAGGGAGGGGAACCACAGAAACAGACAAGTGAAATAAAGATTAAAAAAAAACAACACCCTCTGCCAACCCCATTCAGCAGGGCTACTCTAGGCCTATCAGAGCACCAAATCATTGGTTCTGCACAGCTCCAGTCACCCCCTTTTTTCTAACCCTTCCAGGAGGGCATCGGGCAACCAGACAAGCCAGCTTTGGAGTCAGGATCCCCAAAGATGCCGCAGGCCCCCATACTATATCCATCAGCCAGTATAGCTACTTTTGACCCATCCCAAAAGAAACATAGAAACATAGAAGTTGACGGCAGAAGGAGACCGCTAGGTCCATCTAGTCTGCCCATTTGTTTTAGATCTATTTTAACACTGTAGTTGCCCTTTGTAAATACAGTACTTTCTTGTTTTAGCTTATTATTTTGACCTAAGCAAATGGTGAGGGCCTTGTTGCAGCAGCCAAGCATACCACAAACACTTCTTCATCATTGTCCCTATCAAAAACGTCCAGGGAGAGAATCCTAAAGGGATCTTGTCACAGGCAAACCAGAAGGGAGGGAGGGAGGGAGGATTAATGTAGGGCAGTGCTAGTAAAAGGAGGGCAAGAGGATGGACAAAAAATGGCATGGGGGAATCAAGATAAGTAGAAAAACTAAGCCAGGAACAGGAGTCAGGAACAAGCAGTGGGTGGCAGGAAGGTTGGAGGCAAAAAAGCAAATGGGGGGTGTGTGTTCATGGAAAGCTGTTTGCCTGAATATCATAAGTCTGGGAAATAAAATGGAAGCACTTCAGGTGGTAATGGCAGAGGAACAATTAGACTTCATTGCCATAACTGACACCTAGGCAGTAATGACTTGCTGTACAGGCTACACCATCCAATGAAAGTCAAAGATCCCATTGCACTTACTGATGAAAGTTAGGGGAATTTTTATTAAAAGGATATCAAACAGAGTATATAGTACAAATCACTAATGGATGTCAGCAAAACAGATACAAATTAATAGAAAACAACTTGAATAAAGAGCTCAGTGTAACTTACAGGAAAAATAAGATAAGCAAAAAAATAAATAAAATAAAATAACAAAGTAAATAAGAAAATTAAATAAATGGAGAAACCTCACAAATAATGTGATCTTAGTCAATCTCAGTGTTATCATCTATTTCTCTAGTGGAACCTAAACCAAGAACATGATGGGAACATACCTGTATCATAATTTACTACATTTTCAGAAACTAGAATTAATGAATCCATCCACTGAATTCCTTTCCATAATACATGGAATGTACAGTTTGGTAAAGAACTATGTTTCAAAAAATAAATATTTTGAATTGTTGTCTCAGTTGAGTTTACAACTGAGATATGAGTAGACTGTATTTGTTGCAACATGATGCTAGTGTTATACCTCTTACAATGCAGAGGATAGTCACCAAGAACAACATTTTCATTGGTAAACCATTCCAATCAAGGCCAAGATGATCTGTGTGCCAAAAAAGTCCAAATTCTACTGGCATAATCCATTGACTACTACTGGGGATTCATCCTTTGAATGATTATCGAGACATAAATGAATAAAAGTTCCTGTCTATAGCGTCCATTATAGCAAAAAATGTCTTCTTCTTAAATGGAAGGGCAATGCCCCTCCAGTTCATGAAACATGGGTAAATCGGATGATGGATATATCCAAACTAGACCAGATTTGGTATATCAAAAATAATTATAAAGAAGCATTTGAGCTAATATGGACTCCATTCCAAGCTGTAATTCAGGAGGGAATCTTATAAAATAAGAAGAAT
Organism: Neoceratodus forsteri; assembly: GCA_016271365.2. Classification (NCBI taxonomy): domain Eukaryota; kingdom Metazoa; phylum Chordata; order Ceratodontiformes; family Ceratodontidae; genus Neoceratodus; species Neoceratodus forsteri. The sequence continues at coordinate 526,300,175 of CM028134.1, forward strand.
AGGTTTATAAATAGGAATAGATTAGCTTAGAGATATCCTGGACCCCATGGCTATGATGATAACTGTGATCAGGTATCTGAAGTTACATTTGATGACCCAGTGCCTCTGCCACTTATCTGAACCAAAAAATTAATAAATAAAAAATCTGCTGGCATAAGGACATTCCAGCAGAAAATGACTCATTGTTTCTGTTGTTGAAAACAGTCTGGTCTGGGACAAAATCAGTTTACAAGGCTCTCATGTTTGCGATTGCTTTTCACCGCAAGCCTCCCATAACAGCAGAGTCAATGAACATCCCACATACATTTTGGGTCTACTAAATCCATCAGTTGTGCCAGAACTATTTATAACAAACTCTGGCCAAAGCCAATAGGGCTGTGACGAGCTGCCAAGTGAGCAAAGTTACACGAGTGCGTAGAAATCATTAAACGTCTGAGTGTAACTTTGCCATTTTTTGGAGGTGTTGCACCAAATTTTCAACATGGCCTCTTTGAAACCCCTCCTCATAAAGAGTGCCAGTGTCATTTTGTTCACTTTTCTCGAAAGATGATTTCACAAAGCGACTGCGCCATTCTGTGCCACAGGTGTAAAAACATGTTTCATATAGGATGTGATAAATGACAGCTGTACTGTTTAAAAGAAGATGTGCAATAATGGCAATGTTGAAAATGTGGAGAGAAAATATAAAAAATTGGAAAAGTTAGGGGTGTGCATAGAAACTGCGCAATGCACGCTCATAACACAGTCATATTTGGGAATTTTTTTCACCAAATTTGCAACATGGGCTTTCTGGGACCCCACCTCATGAACAGTGCCACTGTCATTTTGTTAATTGGTTCTGAAGGATGATTCTGTACAGCGACCACAAAATCACCTTTCGAGACCCAGTAATGAAATGACAGTGAAAGTTTTCATGATGTGGGGTCTCAAGAAGCCCATGTTGAAATTGTGGGGTCAAAATTCCAAAAAATGGCTTATTTATCAAAATAAGTTGAAAACCCAATTGAATGGTATTATAGCATGCTTACCTTTGATTCTTCAGTTTTCAGTTCAGCTTTGAAGAGTGCAGATGTGTCCTGATCTGGAGAAGATGACAGTGCTGACCTCCGGAGGTAAGTATGGGGTAAGGGGGGGTGGTGAGGGTTGGTGAGTGCTCAGTGGGAGGCTGGAAAGGGGGAAGGGGGACTGGGGTGATGACAAGGGGCCATTTTCTTTTTACAGATAAAAAAATGGAAAAACACGTCAGGGGACTGTTTTCTTTGTTTACAGGTAAACAAAAAAAAGCAGACATTTGGGCACACTGGGGTGGGCTCCCAGTGTTCCACATGAGAAGGGGGGTGACATAATGCCAATACGGGAATCGGGGACCCCAATGTCAGCAGGGGGAAAAAGAAATAAAATCACTCTGATGACAGCTCTGAGATTGCACTGACGTCCCTGATGTCGATGGCAGCTGATCCGCCAGGCCAGCAATCGAGAAAAGGGATGGATTATCGAGACAAGTCTGACTCAACAAGCTAGGCTCACCGCCCATGCTGCACTCTGGCTCTGACTCCTTAACCTTGTTTCAGCTTGCGCATGGCATTAATAAAGTGTGCCAGTCACTGATTGTTGTTTTTTTGCTAGTAGCAGCCTTCAACGGGGGGAAGCCAGGCGGGGTTGGGACCACCACACAAGAACCGGCACTGGAGCGGAGGATGACAGAGACACAGCCGTGGCTCTCGGCGTCTTGCCTATCGTAAGATACAGAAAGCCACTTCTAGATTATGACCCATTTCTGGATGAACTCTATTAACCACCAGTGTTCATTTAGCTTATACAGCAACAAATCCTACATCAGAAGCTTGCCAGCAGAAACTTTTCTGAAAACGAACACTAAGAAACTGGGTACTAGAAGATGCCACAGTTAAAAATGTTAAGTCTGCACACACGTACTGTAGATAAAAGCAGCACTGTATATTCCTCACATAATGGGAAAATGTATGACATCGGTGGGGGTATGGTGGTGCCAGCAGAACTGAGCATACGAGTGAGTCACACATGCACAGTTCACACTATAGAACGCAGAAGTAACAGCCGAAATAGATCGGCTGTTATTCCATAGTGGCCGATCGTGGCTGAGTGTTTTAAGCTCCATTGAACTTTTGGGAGGATACTTCCAAAAGTCCAGTGGAAGGTTCCACAATCAGCCATTTTCAGAGCTACGATTGCAAAAGGGCTGTAGGCTCTGCCCACAGTCCTAAAATCTGGTCAAGGGCAGATTATAAAAACTATAGACCTGTCAGTCTCACAACTATTATTGGGAATGTTCTGGAGACAATAATAAAAGAAGAAATAAAAAAATACCTTGAAAATAACAACATGGTTGATGATACACAGTAATAGATTCTAGAGTGGAAGAACCTGTCCAACGAACCTGGTCACATTTTTTGCACTGGTTAATAGGGCACTGGATGGAAGTCACCCAGTAGATGTAGTCTTCTTGAACTACTTTACAGCAAAGCAGTTGACACAGCATCATCCTTATGGGAATAAGGAACTAATTAAGCAGATGGAGGAAGTAGGCATAAATAGGAGGGTAGTAAACTGGACATAGTCATGGTTGATGGATAGAGAACAGAAGGTAATCATCAGGGATTAAATGTCTGAATAGGAAAGGGTGTCAAGCAGAGTTCCACAAGGGTCAGTATTGGGTTCGACACTGTTTTTAACTTATGTCCAGGGCCACTGGAAAATTACGCCCGCAATTTTTTTGCAGAATCTGTCATTTTCACCATTCTCTGAAAAAACTGACACGTTCTGCAATTTCTTGCAATTTTTGAGTTTTTACATTGAACTGTGTAAAATGTATTAGCATTTTTAATAAAAAAAACTCCCAAATATATTGACATTTTTGCATGAAGACCAGGGTTTGGCCAAAACAATGCAGTGCAAAATAGGGCAAGGACTTTATGTGACACTGCTTGCTTTTGAATCCTTGTCTTGTTTGGTTTCAAAATCCGCTGGCCAAGTTTAAATACACTTACACTTAACATTTGTTTTGTATTGAAGCAGTCTATCAGAAAACTTTTTGTTGCCACTGAGACTGGTACAAAGATGGGAGAATAGGTGCAAATTATCCCATTCACCTAAATGGGGTGCCAACTACAGTATGAAGCCTTTTTGCAAGTGATAGGAGAGATTTTTCCTTGTGAGCACACTTTCATTCAGACTAGTTTTGATTCAAACAGTTGAGGATTTTTGGATGGCCCTGCTGATTTTGACCTTGAATAAGCTAGTTGGTAACAGTGATCTCGCTCCTAGCAATCTATCACCTAGATGCTCACATGCAAAGACTACAATAAAAAACCTGACTCAAGTCTGAAAACAAGCTTATAAAGCACCTAAAATGAATCTGAACATTTATATTTAACTAAACAAAATCATGGCAGCCAGAGTAAAACAAAAGTAAATTACAGGGTACCCTGACTACTGTATGATGCAGTAAAAATATATTGGTATTTTTATGTTGATTGTGTGCATGCACAACAAACATTTTGCAGCAGCCTTCTCCACAAGCAGGTTGTGGAGGTGCGGCACTGTTGTGCCCAATGCCCCCACAGCCTGCAAAGGCTTGTCCCCAGTCCCCCAATGCTGTGGCACACTGCTGCTGACAGTATTTCAGCCAGTGTGCCACAACCTTCTAAAAAATCAGCCACTGCAATCAGGGGCCACCTCATCATTGCAGCATCAGCCATCCCCTGCAATGAGGGAGCGACCCATCATTGCAGGGCGGGATGTAGGATCCCTGATATTGTTTGTGAACATGGCGGTGGCTTGCCGCCATATTCACAAACAATATTTACCCCCCCACCATGTTTATTTGCCGAAGGAGGAGCCCACTCCCCATCGGCATAATGTAACTCCCCCCTGGATTTATTGTCTGCCGATGGGGTGCCCAATACCTGTCGGCAGAAAGGAATTCCCCCCTTTTGTTGTTTGCTGATGGGGGTGCCCAATCTCCGTCGGCAGAAAGGAATTCCCCACCCTTTGGTTGTTTGCTGACAGGGGTGCCCAATCCCCTGTCGGCTACAGCTGCCTCCCCAAAAGCAAGACTCCGGTGGCATGCTGGAAGCCCACCCCAGTGTGCCACATGCCCCTTTTGTTGTTTGCCAATGGGGGTGCCCAATCCCCCATCGGCTACAGCTGCCCCCAAAGCAAGACTCCAGTGGCATGCTGGAAGCCCACCCCAGTGTTCCACATGCCCCTGTAAAGTTAAAAATGGTCTCGCAATGTTTTTTGGCTTTTTTACCTGAAAAAGGAAACTGTCCCTCGTAGACTCCCTGCCCCCCCACAACCCGCACCCACCCACTGCGCACCCTGCCTCCCACACCCCTTACCCCATACTTACCTCTGGAGCTCGGTACGACAGTCTTCGGTGGACCGGGACCATGTCTGCACTCTTCAAAGCCGACCACGAACTGAGGAAATGCCGGTAAGCTGTATAATGTAATAAATAGTTTTTTTCAACTTTAGTGCATATCTCGGGCATTTTTGGGAATTTTTTCATCAAATTTTCAACTTGGAGTTTTTGGGACCCCTCCTCATGAATTCTTGAACTGTCATGGCATTAATCGGCCCGGAAAGGTGATTTCGCGGTCACTACACTGAATCACCTTCAGGGCCGATTAATGAAATGACAGTGCCAGGTTCATGAGGTGGGCTCTCAAAAGCCTATGTTGCAAATTTGGTGGAAAAAATCCAAAAATTACTGTTTTATGAGCGCGGTATCAGCAGCTACAAGCTCAGAATTTCGTGAATTTGCAATATTTTCATGCCAGATTTTCAGCATTGGCATTTTGTCACACCTCCTTGTGAGCAGTATAGCTGTCATTGTTCACATCCTGGCTGAAATGTGTTTTCACATTTCCAGTGCAGAATAGCGTGGTCGCTGTGGGAAATCAGTGTTCAGGACAGATTAAGAAAATTACAGTGACACTGTTCACGAGTAAAGGTCCTAAAATGCCTATGTTGAAAATTTGGTAACGATACTCCATAAAATGTGGAGTGTGTTACGAGTGTGCGTTGCGCAGTTGGCATGCACGCTCGTAACTTCGCAAATTTATATTTTCACTCCAGATTTTCAACATTGCCATTTTTCCAGACCTACTTATGAACAGTACAGCTGTCATTTTTACCATCCTGGCCGAAATGTGTTTTTGCACTTCCAGTGCAGAATAGAGCGGTCGCTGTGGGAAATCACTGTTCGGGACAGATTAAGAAAATGACAATGATATTGTTCATGAGCAGAGGTCCTAATATGCCTATGTTATATAACATTTGGTGATGATAGCCCATCAATTGACTGTGTTACCAGTGTGCATTGCACACTTTTCACGCACACCTGTAACTTCGCAGATTTGTAATATTGTCACACCAGATATTCAACAGGGGCATTTTTTCACACCTCCTTATAAGCAGTACAGCTGTCATTTTTCACATCCTGACTAAAATGTGTTTTCACAGTTCCAGTGCAGTATAACGTGGTCACTGTGGGAAATCAGAATTCGGGATAGATTAAGAAAATGACAGTGGCACTGTTCATGAGCAGAGGTCCTAAAATCCCTATGTTGAAAATTTGGTGACGAAACTCCATAACATGACTGTGTTACAAGCGTGTATTGAACTGTTTCCATGCACCCTTATAACTTTGCAAATTTGTAATATTGTCACACCGCATTTTCAACAGTGGCATTTTTTCACACCTCCTTATGAAAAACTACAGCTGTCATTTTTCACATCCTGGCTAAAATATGTTTTTGCACTCCTGCCGGAGAATAACATGGTCACTCTGGGAAATCTGTGTTTGGGACAGATTAAGATTGACTGAGTGAGAGGGGGGAGTGACCGAGCTCAACTGAGCTCTGTCGGGACTGCTGCAGATTTGTTTGTGGGCAGACAAAGGCCCCAGCACAAGAGCCCAGTACAAAAGGGCAGCCTGCAGCACTGGGAGAAACAGAACGAGAGAGCGGGTGAGGGAGGGGGAGTGAGTGAACTCACTGGAGTGCTGTCAGGACTGCTGCAGATTTCTTTGTGGGCAGAAAAAGGCATTAGTGCAGGCAGGGGGCCCAGTACAAAAGTCCAGCCTGCAGCGGTGGGAGAAACAGTACAAGTGAGTGAGACAGGGGGACTTAGTGAGCTCAATGGAGCTCTATCAGGACTGCTGCAGATTTCTTTGTGGGCAGAAAAAGTCACCAATGCAGGCAGGAGCCCTGTACAAAAGGGTAGCTTGCAGCGGCAGGACAAACAGAATGAGAGTATGAGAGAGGGAGACTGAGCAACCTCAATGGAGCTCTGTCGGGACAGCTGCGGATTTCTTTGTGGACAGGCAAAGGTGCCAATGCAGCCAGGAGCCCCAAACAAAAGTGCAGTATGCAGCGCCAAGAGAAACAGAATGAGTGAGTGACAGAGCAGTAGTGAGTGAGCTCAATGGAGCTCTATTGTGATTGCTGCAGATTTCTTTGTGGGCAGAAAATGCGGCAACGTAGGCAGGAGCCCAGTACAAAAGGCCAGCTTGCAGCGCCGGCAGAAACGGAATGCGTGAGTGACAGAGGGGTAGTGATCGAGCTCAATGGAGCTGTGTCGGGACTGCTTCAGATTTCTTTCTGGCAAGCAAAAGCTGCCAATGCAGGCAGGAGCCCAGTACAAAAGGACAGCCTGCAGTGCCAGGAGACACAGAAAGAGTGAGTGAGGGAGGGGGAGTCAGTGAGCTCAACGGAGCTCTGTTGGGACTGCTGCAGATTTGTTTGTGGGCAGAAAAAGGCAGCAATGCATGCAGGAGCCCAGTACAAAAGGGCAGCCTGCAGTGGCAGGAAAACTAGAATTAGTGAGTGAGCAAGCTCAATGGAGCTGTATTGTAACTGCTGCAAATTTCTTTGTGGGCATAAGAAGGCAGCAACGCAGGCAGGAGCCAAGTAGAAAAGGGCAGCCTGCAGCACTGGCAGAAATGGAATGAGCGTGTGAGAGAAGGGGAGTGAGCAAGCTCAATGGAGCTTTGTCGGGACTGCTGCAGATTTCTTTGTGGGCATAAAAAGGTGCCAACAGAGCCAGGAGCCCAGTACTAAAGGGCAGCCTGCAGTGCCAGGAGAACCAGAATGAGTGAGTGAGACAGGGGGAGTGAGTGACTTCAATGGAGCTCTGTTGGGACAGCTGTGGATTTCTTTGTGGGCATAGAAAGCCACCAACACAGGCAGGAGTCCAGTACAAAAGGGCAGCCTGCAGTGCCAGGAGAAACATAATGAGTGAGTGAGAGAAGGGGAGTGAGCCACCTCAATGGAGCTCTGTCGGGACAGCTGCAGATTTCTTTCTCAGCAGCATAAGGTGCTAACGCAGGCAGCAGCCCAGTACAAAGGAGCAGCCTGCAGTACCGGCACAAACAGACTGAGCCAGTGACAGAGGGCCACTGAGCGAGCTCAACAGACCAACGCAATCAACATTCGGCATTGACAAATGCTTGTTTTTTTATATTTTTTGGTAACTGGGTAAGGCCCACTAGGCACAAGAGCCTGTTTTCAGGGGCAACCCAGGAGCACTGAGGTGGTTAAGTGACTTGCTCAGAGTCACACAGTATGCAAGTGGAGGTTATGAAAATTGAGCTTGGGTCTTGATGTCCCCAGATCATTCACAGTTTGTTACTCTAACCTCTAGTCTATACTGCCAGCCCCAATAAACCCCAGATTTAATGTTTAAATATGTGATTTCAAAAATAGCGTACAGTACCAACAGCACAAATAATGAACATTAAACACGTTAACAACATGTTACTAAAACTCTGTTATTCACTACTCTGTCTGCTTATTTTTTTCTTGTACCAAAGTGGGTGAATAGTTGACACAGCACTGTAAACAGCTGTTGATTAGGCTTTGTTATTCTACATCCAGAAACAGAAACATTTATTTCTTCTGGATTTAACATTGATTTCCTGTGGCTCACTTTATAGAATCTGTTTAGTACTGTATAAGGCAGACGTTTTTTTAATTTTGGAAGATAGGCAATGCTTATGATAGCTTATCAGTTTAGTATTCATTTTACGAACACAATTTTCCTTATGTTCTAAACATATTCAAGTGGCGGTGAATTTATTAGCAGTTTATACAGACTAATACATGCTCCAAAAAACATTAAAAGATTTATTGTGAAGCACTCAGGGTCTATAATAGAACTTCTGCAATTTCCCCGCAATTTCTACAAAAAGCTCCACAATTTTGAGTGACTTTTTCGGCAATTTTCCAGTGGCCCTGCTTATGCCTCATCAATGCAAGGTAGAGGGACTGGATGGATGTGTAAACTCACAGGTGACACCAAAACTGGAGCAGTGGTGGATTCAGAAAGAGCCATTAAATATTTTAAAGCTGAGTTACGTAAAATAGAAGAATGGACAAAATGTGCAAAATTGCAGTTTAACATTACCAAATGCACAGTGATGTACCTGGGCAGTAAAAACATCAGGACCAAATACCAGTTTTATGGGCAGACACTGGGAGAATCCACAGTGGAGAGAGAGAGAGAGAGAGAGAGAGAGAGAGAGAGAGACTTGGAGGTCTATATAGCAAATTACTTGAAATTTAATAAGCAATGTAGTAAGGCTGCAAAAAAGTTATAGAAAATGTATATATATCGGAAGTATTACAAAAATCAGAAATAGAGCAGTGATTATGCTACTGTATAGTGTATTAGTGAGAAAGAAGTTGGAGTACTGTGGACAGTTTTGGGCCCCTCAGTATAAGGATCATATTAAATAACTGGAGGGTGTCCAGAGGAGGGCAACAAGAATAATTTCAGGCATAAGAGGGAAACATATGAGGAAAAGAGAATGAAGTTGAATCTGTTGTTCAGTTACAGACTACGGTGGAAGTGAGCGAGGCCAAGTACAATGGACCTGAGTGATTTTTGGGGTGAAACGGCATCAGCAAGAAGACCGAAATCGGAGCATAAGGGAAGCGTGATAAAGGGAGGTACTGTGTTTTCTGGGGCAGGGGACATAAGGAGCAGCAGAGGAATCACAAAGTTGGTAGGCATTCTGGATTGATTTAACAGGGGGTTGCATTGTGCTCTGGGGTTAAGTTTGGTTATGTAAGTTACTTACTGGGGGACTCTTCCATGGAAATGTAACTGTTGTGTACTGCCTGCTTGGAGGTTGTCTGTTCTTTTCCCCAATATACTGGATTCCTTCAGTTGGTTGTTTTTCATCCATCTGAGGAACAAAGGAGTCTCCTTCCCCCACCCCCATTCCCACCCTCCCCCGGGCAACCCACCTTTATTATCAACCACAAGACACTCCTTCTTAAGGGCACAGAGGTAGCACAACAGGCAGACTCACTGGTATCGGCGCTGCAAGTAGGTGGGTGAACCTGTAGAAAAGGAACACAACAAGTTGTAGGCAGCAGGGGGAAGGACAAAAAATAAATTAATGCACAGTGTCAGAAGGGAAGGAATTAAGGAGTAGAGCAGGATGCAGGGAATGGTGCAGTGCAGTGGATGTGGAGCAGCAGTCTTCAGAAGATCATTCTAGGTACTGCACTGCTGTCCCATCTGTAGGCACCTCTCTGGGCTGAGGGTGGAGGTGCCAGTATCTGGGCTGAGCTGGCAGGAGTACTGGAGTCCTTCACCCACAGCCAGAGGCCACCATGTCATCAGCCACTGCCACCATGGATGCCAAGGCAAACTGAGGAATAGACAATGGTGGGCTCAGGGAGGATCAGGGAGGGGGGGCCAGAGGTACATCCTCCATCTGGTCCAGCTAAGCAAGTACTACACTGTTCTGCAGGACAGCCCCGCAGCAGAATGTAAGGCTAAGACTTGGGGGGATGTGAGGAACCACCAGAAGGGAGCCCCAGGGGAAGGAGGAAGAGTACCCAAAGGAAAAAGAAGTTACTCCTAGTGGGGGACTCAGTTTTCCAGGGAGTGGACCTGGGAAAGGATTGCAGGGAGGAGAAGGAGGTCAAGTGCCTTCCAGGAGGCACAGCTCAGAGGATGGGAGAGCAGATCCAGAAGATCACTGAGGTGGTAGCAAGGATGGGGGAGTAGAAGTCATTGTCCACCTGGGGACTAACGATCTATCCAACAGCAGGTCAAGCCTAGAGCATGTACAAGACAAGTTCAGAGAGTTGGGGGGGCTGGGAAAGGTAGCAAGCTCTGTGACATTTTCAGAGGTGATACCTGTCCACAGCAGTGGGGGGGGATCTCCATATAGACACCTTCAACAAGTGGTTGAACAGCTGGTACAGTGAGAAAGGATATGGCTACATTGGGGACTGGGAACCCACCTGGAATGATGCAGACCTGTACAGTTGAGATGGGCTGCATCTGGTCAGGAAGGGAAAAGCAGTCCTCAATGAACAGTTTAAATGCTTTGATGACAGGCATTTAAACTAGCTGGGTGGGGGCCATCAAGAGAGGAAAAGAGAGGAAAAAAATGGCAGCCCACCCTCAGAAGGCAGAAAGAAGGGAACTGACATGCACAAAGACAATTTGAAAGTAGGGAAGACACAGCCTTGGGGGGAGGGTGGAAGGAAGCAGGGGAAAAACAGTGGGAGTAGGGGAAAGATAGGCAGAAAATCACAGAAGGCCATGGTAATGAATGCCCGAAGCCTAGAAAATAAAATCCCAGACCTGGAGACCTTGCTAATGGAGGGGGAACTGAACATAGCTGCAATAATGGAGACTTGGTACACCACAAATCATGGGTGGGACATTAATGTACCAGGTTATGCACTGTTCAGGAGGGACAGGGAAGGTAAAAAAGGGGGAGGGGTGGCCCTGTATGTCAGAGAAGGTATAAAGGCTACAGAGGCACAGGGTAGGCAAGGGGAGGCAGAAGCACTGTGGGTCATCCTCGAGCCAGGCAATGGCACTGAAGTATCCACAGGGATGATTTACAGGCCACCAACACAGAGGGAGAAAGCAGATAGGGAACTGCTTGATAGCATACAAGAGATGACAGAAAAGGGGGAGGTTCTACTACTGGGGGATTTCAATATACCAGACATAGACTGGACTACCTCAGCAGCTACTACAGCCAGGAGCCAGGATATCCTTGAATCCCAACAGGGGGAAGGACTCAAGCTGCTTGTACTTGACCCCACCAGAGACAGGGTGATTCTGGACCTAGTACTCACCAATGGGGACAGAATTGCAGATGTCAGGGTAGTAGGACAACTGGAATCCAGTGATCACAACATAGTGTGGTTTAGCATGAGGACAGGGATGGAACTGAGTCACACGTGGGCAAAGTTCTTAGATTTCAGGATGGCAGACTACACTGAAATGGGGAGGTATATCAGGATAACCTAGGAGAAGTGGGACACAAGAGGGGGTTGAAGAGCACTGGGCACAACTAAAAGCAGCCATAGTAGAAGTGGCGAACCATAGCATAAGGTTCATGTCCAAGAGGAAGAGAAGGAAGAATCCACTATGGTTCTTGAAAGAGGTGGCAGAAAAGATAAGGGATAAAAGGGCAGGATTCAGGAGATATAAGGAGACCCAAAGGGAGGAAGACAGGGCGGTGTACCTAGAGTGTCTAAGAGAAGTGAGGAATGCAGTTGGGAGAGCAAAAGTGCAGACAGAGGAAGCATTAGCACAGACAGTAAACAAGCCTTTGTCAATGCCAAATGTTGTCGAGCTGGCATTGGCATTGGCAGTGCCAGAGCTAGAGATGCATAATAGGAATGGCAGTGAAGTACTGAAGTGACACCAACCCCACCCCCACCCTGTAGAGAGCAACAGGCATTGGGGTGTGCCTTTGGGTTGTCAGCTATAACGCTCATGCCATTGTACCTCACCCTACCCTCTAGACACTGACAAGTGCAGGGGTGTGCTTTGGGGTCTTTGGGCATTATACTTACCCCATTCCATAAGGAAATATGCTGATGTGGGTGCAGTATAGGAGTGTCGGGTGAACTTTGTGGCCGAACAGTGCAAGACACACCACGATGCCTGTCAGTGGCTGCAAGGTGGGGGTGGAGGATGGAATGGCATGAGCATTACATCCGATGATCCCAAGTCACACCCCGGATGCCTGTCAGTCTGTACCGGGTGGGGTGCTACAGTTGGAAACCCTAACACCGTGGGCATATGTTGGTAGTTTCAGTCCACATTTTCAAAATGGGCTGCTTGTCAGGCCACCTGATGAAAAGCGGCACAATCAATTTGTTAGCTGAAAGGTGGTTTTGCACAGCAGCTGTGCCATTTGGCGACAGAGGGATGAAAACACATTTTTAGGCAGGATGTGGAGAATGACAACTGTATTGTTCATGAGGTGGTGTAAAAAAATGGCAACGTTGAAAATCTGGAGTGACAATATGAAATATTGGTGAAGCAATAAGCATGCACACAAACTGTGCAACACACATCCGTAACCCAATTATTTTTGAGAGTTTGGTAGCCACATTGGTAACATAGGCATTTTGGGACCACCCCTTATGAACAGTGGCACTGCGATTTTGTTAATCTATCCCAAAAGTTGATTTCCCACAGCGAACTTGCCATTGTGCGCCACAGGTGCGTAAACACATTTTGGGCAGGATGTGAAAAATGACAGCTGTACTGTTCATAAGGTGGTGTGAAAAAATGCCAGTGTTGAAAATTTGGCATGGAAATATTGCAAATTTGCGGAGTTACAAGGGTGCGTGGAAACCATGCAATGCACGCTTGCACCACAGTCATTTTATGGACTTCCGGCACCAAATTTTCAACATAGGCATTTTAAGACCTCTGCTCATGAACAGTGTCACCGTCATTTCCTCAAACTGTCCCAAAAAGTGATTTTGCACAGCAACTGCGCAATTCTGCGCCAGATATGCAAAAACACATTTTGGGCAGGATATGTAAAATGACAGCTGTACTGTTCATCAGGAGGTGTGGAAAAATGGCAAGTTTGAAAATCTGGAGCAAATATATTACAAATTCATGACGTTATGAGCGTGCATAGAAACAGCGCAAGACTCGCTCGTAAAACAGCCATTTTTGGGAATTTTGTCACCAAATTTGCAACATAGGCTTTTTGAGAACTCCCCTCATGAACAGTGGCATTGATGTTTCATTACTCCGTCCTGAAAGGTGATTCCATGCAGTGGCTGCGAAATCACCTTTCAGGACTGAATAACGACATGACAGTGCAAGAATTCATGAGGAGGGGTTCCAAAAACCCCATATTGAAAATTTGGTGTCAGAATTCCAAAAAATGGCTGAGATATGCATCAAAGTTGGAAAAACCCTATTTATTCCATTATACAGCTTACCGGCATTTCCTCAGTTCGCGGTCGGCTTTGAAGAGTGCAGACGTGTTCCCGGTCCAATGAAGATCATCGCCCCAGACTCCTGAGGTAAGTATGGGGTGAGAGGGGTGTGGGGAGGCAGAGTACACAGTTGGTGGGTGCGGATTGTGGGGGGGAGGCAGGGAGACCACCAAGGGACCATTTCCTTCTTTACAGGTAAAAAAATAAAATTACATTGCGGAACCATTTTTATGTTTACAGGGGCATGTGGCATGCTGGGGTGGGCTCCCAGCATGCCAACAGAGCCTGTATTTTTTGGGGGCAGCTGTAGCCGACAACAACAACAAAAAAAAGGAGGGGAAGAGTCATGCCGATGGGGATTTGGGCATCCCCATCGTGCACACAAGGGAAACCGGGAGGGGGCAAGAGCCGAGGGGGATTAGGCACCCACCTCAGCATATAACAAATGGGGGTTCTTTATGCTAATGGGGAGTGGCTCCCCATCGGCACATACATTGGGGGGCAGGGTAAGCCAACAAGGGGGATTGGGCACCCCGGAAGTCGGCAGTATTGCGGGTAGTGTGCCACCATGTTTGTGTCGGGTAAGCACATCCGGAAGTCCACTGCATGTGACGAGCTTTGCTCACATTGCAGTGACCTTTTCTTAGATGTGCTCGCCCGAATGGTGTGGCGCCGGCATACAAGCTGATTGGGGAATGAGGGATGCACCTACTAATGCTTGCCCTGCTATCGCCCAACAGTGACCAAGCCTCCAAATCTGCACTGCCGCAAGATGTTGACTGCACAAGCGCACCAATATAAAAAGGGGACAAGACATTCTATAGGTACATCAGCAATAGGAAAAAAAATTGGGGGGATTGTAAGGCTCAAAGAGGATGAGGGGGATTATAAGGAGGGAGACCTGGAAAAGGCAGAAATACTGAATAAATACTTCTGTTTAGTATTCACTGATGAAGGGGAGGTCAGGGACTACAGCTGAGCAGCAGATGCTGGGGGGGGTGAGGTGGACACCAGCCCACTCACAGTGGAGGGGGTCCTGGAGGAGCTTACAAAATTGAAGGTGGACAAGGCAATAGGACCAGATGGCATACACCTGAGGACATTAAGGGAACTGCAGAAAATGCTAACAGCACCTCTGGTAGCCTTATTCACCAAGTCACTCAACACACAAGTGGTTCCACAGGACTGGAGGAGGGCAGATGTGGTCCCTCTACACAAATCTGGCAGTAGGAAGGAGATGGGAAACTATAGGCTAGTCAGCCTCACCTCAGTAGTGGGTAAGATCATGGAGAAACTACTTAAGGAAAGAATAGTGGGGCATCTGAAATCCATCGGTGCCCAAGATCCAAGGCAACATGGATTCACAGTGGGGAGGTCATGTCAGACTAATCTGATAAATTTCTTTAACTGTGTGATGAAGGAAGTAAATCGGGGAGTGATGGACATTGCTTACCTGGATTTCAGCAAGGCCTTCGACACCGTCCTGCACAAGAGGCTGGTAAACAAGATGGGTTGTCTGGGCTTGGGGCACAAGGTGGTAGACTGGGCTAGAAATTGGCTTACAGACAGGCAGTAGATGGTGATCTTAAATGGGATGCAATCAGGAGAGAGGGGGGGTGACCAGCGGGGTATCCCAGGGATCAGTCCTTCAGCCAGTCCTGTTCAATGTGTTCATTAGTGACATTGCAGAGGGCTGGAGGGAAAAGCCTGCCTGTTTGCAGATGATACCAAGATCTACAACAGAGTGGATGCTCCAGACTGGGTGGAGACAATGAGGAGGGACCTAGAGAAGCTTGAGAAATGGTCTGAGGTGTGTCAACTGAGGTTTAATTCAAAGAAGTGCAAAATTATGCACCTGGGACATGGGAACCCTGGGGAGTTGTTGATAATCACCAAGGAAGAAAGAGACCTAGAGGTTATCATATCAGATGACCTAAATATGACTAAGCAGAGTACTAAGGCTGCAGGGAGGACCAGCGGCATGCCAGACTGCATAGGCAGAGGTATCACTAGCAGAACATGGAAGGTGGTGATGCCATTGTATATAACACTAGTCAGGCCACACTTGGAGTATGGGACCTTTAAAGTACCCCATATTTTGACTGCTAACCACAGATACTGGAACACTGTTCCACACATCCACCACCCTCTGTATGAAGTCATTCTTTCTCTGTTCACTTCTTAACTCAAACATAACAACACAGACACTAGCATCAGAAAAGGAAAAACAGACCATCCAGTCTGCCTGAATAGATATCTCTACCTCACCCTGTGTCCTAATGTCCTGATGGTGTTTCTACCCTTCCCCTTGAATCCCTCACCCCATGGAAATAGTTGATCCCTACTTAGCTGCATTGGGTGAACTCTCATTCTCTCTGAATTTTCTCAAAATTTAAATCCATGCTATCCAGAAGGGCTGGGTCCCTAGTAATTCTATAAAATATATAGTCACTCAGTCTTCTACATTCCAGCATAAACAGGTCCAGGTTGGCCAATATTTTCTCATAGCTCATATCCATCAAACCACTAACCATTCTCCTTGCTTTCCTTTGCATCCTCTCAATCCTGGTTATATTTTGTTTATGATGGTGGGTCCAAAACTGAGCACAATAGTCCAGATGTGGTCTCACCACAGAGCAGTACATGGGCATCACTATTTCTCTTGCTCTGCTGACAAAGTTTTTTGATGCTGCACAAGAATTGATTACCAGTGCACTGAAAATGCTCCAGCACATGTTTTATGTTGCCTTAACGTATCAGTTGTTACTGACAGTACATGCTCAAAAACATATGACATACAAATCCTAAAATGTACTAAACTGGATTGCACTCTTTCACCATGCTAAATTTCATGATTTATTATTCTTATAGTTTGGACTTTAACCCCAATCAAAAAAACAAAAACAAAAAAATGAACAAACAAATCAATCAATAAATAAAATGACAAAAATAGCAACATTTTATCACCTTTAATTTTTCATAAAATTCGCCATTGAAAAATGTCTGTAAGATCAAGCTGAAATGTTCGGGTATTGTAGATTCTGGCATCAATACCAAACCCTGAAAATTATAACTTAATATATCCAGAGTTTAAAATAGTATTTACCGCTGCCCAGCCCCCCAAACAACAGTGACATTATAATATAAGAGTAATTTCCAAACTGTGGCTTTACTCCAAGTTGTCCCACCAAATGGTCACATTCTTTTCAAAAAATGAATGAGTAGCTCTTTAACTCCAAAGCCTATTTTGGTATTTATAAACACAGTGGTAAGCAGTATGGAGACCCAAACTGTTAAAATGTTTATTGTTGCCTCTGTTTTCCATTTTTTTCTATTTTTTTTACTTTTAAATATTTTACTACACTTTGATAAATGAGACATTTGATAGTGTGACAACTTTTAATGGACCAATACATATACTGTATGTAAATATTATGCAGCAGTACAGTACTCAAATTTTTGGGCTGCACCTGCCCCTTTGATAGATGGTAATCGCTATAAATTAGCATATATTTGAATACAGTTCTTGTTATTCCCTGAATATGGAGCAAGGGGCAGTTCTGATGGACCTAGAGTCCCTTCTGACCTTATATTACTATGATACTGAGTTACTGTACTAGATGCTAGGTGCTTAGTTAACAATTTATAAAACAAAAAGCAAACTGTCATTACAGCTGTTGTTTATCTACTGTATCTGCTCTGCAGAGTCCATTGCAAATACGTTACAGCTCAAGAGATACCCTTGTCAATAAAATGGTACCTCCACATTTAAAGGGAGCTGTGGGGGAGATAATTACCTATTATATAGTGAGCAGCAGCAGTTGCAGTTCCTCTTTAAATTCTGATGCAGCATAAACCCTTAAGGCCATTGTCATTCTGTGACAGGTATAATGGTGGTTCTGTAGTTCTAGTGAAAGCAAGATACACACCGCATTATGTTTTTATACTCTGCAAACTGTTCACTAGATTTCTTTCAGACCATCCAGCTTCTCTATGCACTGGTAGCTAGCTGCTTGAGACAACTGGCATGGGAGCTGTATATTCAATACTCTTTTTTGCTAACAGCCATTTAGTGCTGAAGATATGTATTGCCAGCTGGGGGCAGAATTACATTCTTGAAATTAAGGGGAAAAACATGAAGCCAAGAAAAGTTAAGGACATATTCTATTACTGCAGTTTAACTTGCACTAAACTAAAACATACATAAAAGAGTTCTAACCCTGCAACCATGAAAACAAGTATGTCCTGTTCTTCATTTTAAAAATTTGAAGTGCCCAGCTGCAAGTGGCACTTAAGCTAACATATAGCACTGAGAATAAAAGCTTCCCAGAGAAAACCATCATGCCAAGTTATGTATGACATTTGTTTTATGATGACCTCTCTTAAAGGATTTGATATTCCTGTTTTATTGCAATAATCCATACTTATGCTTTCTTTATAAATTTATAAACTGCTAACTCTAGAAATGTTATGTATCTGGGTTGAAGGGACTTATTTGTTTTAATCTTATCAAAAGTACAACAAACCTCAAACATCATGAATTTTTTTTCTTGGTAAAATATCTGAGGACTCTAACTTGCTTTTCAAAAGGTGCCATTAGTTACTATACCCTGCACTGATGTCACACCAGATGCCAGAGAAAAAAGTGTGGCTAGAATAAAATATTTACACACACCAGTTTACATGATGTAAATGCCTTTTATCCCAAAACAAAATTAAAGGCGATGGTTCTTTTGCAGTTACACTTGTAATTTAACACCATTCAGTGTATCTCTGTCTATCTTTCTCTCAATGTTATCTCAAGGCATTCTCTCATACAGTACTTTACCCTTTCTCACCTCCATTATGCACAGCTGTCTCATCTGTGGAGCATCTACAACAGTGGCAATGCAGAACACACTGTGGTGAAATGGCTATTTTATACCTAAAGATTGTGAGAATAAAAAGGAAAAGAAAAAGCTGTGTGAATTTGACCCCTGAATAAACAATTTAAATGAGAGGATCCAGGTGTGCTGGCCGGACACAACTGCTGCTTACTCTTTGAAGTATCCTGGGTAACTAAAGTTTTGGAAGCCATCAGAGTAGATTAAAGAGATGATCTTTAATTATTTTATACAGTTGATGCATGTACTTTAATTAACCAATAAGGCATGACAGGATATGTGTTAATGTAAAACAATGGCATAGTTCAGGAAGCTAGGCACTTAGAATTGTCTCTTGCCTTACGCACTTGAGGAATACCACTATTCCACACTTATGCACAGCTTGGAGTACCTTACTGAAATTATGAAGTGTTTTTTTTTTTTTAAGAACTATTAATTTTAAAACCAAGTAATGAACTCTTTTTAGGAAAATTAAGCAATTCTGACCTGTGCTGTTGTGCTTGGAATAGCACAGTCATATGAACACATCAGACCAGTCTTTCTTGGTTTATCTTCCCCATTTTATAAATGTTAATATTGCTGCCTGGAAATCGATACACTCACACAGAAGAGTGCATTATAAATAAAGTATAAAAGATAAATAAGCGAACAAATTACCAGTTGCATTTTCTATGTATATTTCTACTTCGGCTAGTTGTAGGTCCACGGGCCCCCTCCCCTTAAAAAAATGCACTATAAAATCATATTGAACTGCCCTGTATAAACATCCTTTAAACAAAGAAAAATATATGACATTATTCCATCTTCAGTATGTTAAAAAGTCAAAAAGGCAATCATTTCACCACTGGTGGTGTAAGCTGGCTATGATGAAATTTGCAGCAATATCTATGCTGCTACATTAATATCAACTTGCTGGTAAGATTATCTCTGAATGGCAGACCTCCTGGTATGACATTAATTAGAATTATAAAATAATGGCTGGAAATTGAGCACTTTGAATGGCAGACAGCATTCTAAAAGGGTTATGTTATTGGCTGAAAACCTTCATGTAAAGTAGATCCATTAGAACCTTCGCTGTATTGCCAGTCCAGCAGTAGACCTGCTGCTCCCAAGGCTGTTGACCTGGGTTTGATAGTGAGTCAGAGTCATCAGGGGCCTGACAGGTGGAGGAAGGTTGAGCATCCCAGTGGACACTCTCCTCTTAAGGGTCAGATGAGTCCCACTGCCATACCACCCCCTGGTAACCACAAGGGGAGGGACTGGGAAGAAATCCACTGACTGCATGAAATGATAGCTTCACTGTGGTGCTCACAGCCAGCAAGACTGCTGACCCAAGCTATATCCCCTGGATAACTGGTTGAGAAATATCTAGCGGGGTCTGGACCCACCTTGGAGGCCTGCCACAGGGGATATGCCACAGTGGCCTCAATGGAAGAGAAGGTAAGTCTCCTAATAGTGAAGTGCTGAGCTTGGGACACACTGGGGGACCTGTGAAGAGTTCATGGGCTGGAGAGAGAGAACAAATATAAATAGACAACAAAAATACAAATTTTAGCTATAAAAACATTATGTTTAAAAATACAAAAACAGTTTAGTTTATTAATAGCAATAGGGCACTCCAGTGGTTTGGTTAACTTTTTTTAATCTAACCCTAAGGACATAAGGTACTCAGCTTTATCTCCTTCTTTATGATTTCCCTAGGACTAGATTAAGGGGCACTCTCAACCTTTTCTGCATTGTATTATTTCTATTTGAAATCCTCCATTTAATGATTGCTTAATTTTTCTAAAATTGATCAGTGTTACTGGTTGTTTTATCTACTTCCTTATTAGAAGAACTGAAATGCATAGTATTGGTGCAATTCTAACTAGCCTTGTCTTGTTTCAAATCCTTGATCTACTCTTACTGCATACTTCCTGAACATTAGGAACACCCCCAAAAAGTGCAGCCACTCAGGTGAAATAGTTACCACTCCTACCACTGCATTGTGAGTGGCTAGACTGTGTTGGGGGTGTTCCCAAATCCTGGAAAGATGCAGTGGGAGTTGATCAAGGATTGTAAACAAACATGTTTTTGTGTGGTAGTACCAGTATGGTGGTCAGTCTGTTTCTCAATTCTAAAAGGAAAAAGGAATCAGAATCAAACTATCAGCTACATCAGCAATCTTTACAGTGTGTCCAATTGTAACATCTCTTTTTTTTTAATTAAAGACACTTCGAAGCATAAGGGGGTTGACAGTATCCCTTTAATGCTTAAATACTAATTCCATGTTCAAACATACACTATAAGCAGCAGCATCATACTTATTTTGGGGAAGGGAGGGGGTAGTTGTACAGTACATGCAGTATATTTGGTGAACATATTACTGTATAACAATCACAGTACTGTCAAAACAGTGGAGGTGTCCTATTATTTTAAAGTACTGTACACGACTCACCCTAAGCACCTTCTACATTTCTAGCTGTCTGATTATGAAAATGCCAGAGCACAGATCACATTACAATGTAAACCAGCTACTGAAGACATTTATTATCGATGCCCTTCCTTCAGTTAACAATAACATTGCCACCAAAAACTCCACTTCTCATAATTTAATATTAAAATCTAGAAGCAACTACTGACTGAGTAATTGAAATGAAAAGGTTTTAATTATTTTACCTACAGCTGTTAAGCAACCCATAACCTTTTTGTCTCTTTTGTGAAAGTTTATTGCATTGATTTTGCTCTTCCTTTGTTCAGTCTTTGTTTTATTTTGGTAGTACCCTGTCAACACACATCTGTATAGTCTGGTCCAATAAACAAATAAATTGCCTACTTGCTCATGAACTGTATAATAACTTGCTTTCTTCAATCTTATTGGATTACTCAGGTAAAGGATACTGCATCATCAGCCTGGAATATTTTTCAGTACCGAGTGCGTCTGCTGTATACTTTCCTTCCCCTTAGAAATCACATATTATACATCTTGTAACTCATGTATTCCTGTCTAGTGGCTGGAAAAATATCAGTTACCAGGTCTACTAATCAGGCTGCAGAAATCACTAAAGATTTATTAGTTTAGTTTTTTTTGCCTTTTATTAATATGAAGTATTTGATATTTGTAGTCTGCTTTAATGTATCCTGGGTTTTCCCCTTCTTGCTGTCTTTTTTGTTTTCCTCCCAGATACTCTTCTACCATGTGAAATTAAGTAAACTTGGAGTCTGATCCTGATGGAATTTCGGCTGTAATGTTCTGCCATATTGCTGGCTTTAGGTCTTTTAGTTTCAATTATTTTCAGGATTCTTTTCCTTTAGTAATGTATTGCTCCATCTTCTTGGAAACCCTCCTGGGTAGTTCCCATTGATAAATTTGGTGACCCTGGTGTCACTAATAACTGAAACCCATTTTCTTCCAACCATAGATGGTGGAAAACACCCTGGGAGGTTTCTTGTTAAGGTGGTATCTCAGTTTCCCAAAATTACATTTATTTTCCCACCTAGATCTTGCTCTGCTGACATAGCTCCTTTTTTAATGTCTCTTTTTTGTGAATACCAATGATTACTTTCACATTTGTGTTTTATATGACCACCAGAAGGATTTACTGTTTACCATCTTTTGCCTTTTCTCAGGCAGAGCAAGGGCTAAAAACTTTGCTGTGCTGGCTTTACAAATGTAATATATAGATGCTTCACATCTTATTCCAACTCATGCCCAGGCAGTATAATTATTACGCTGTCATCTCCAGTGTTCTTGTTGTTAAACCCAAAGTATCCCAAGGCTCTGCACTCAGGTCATTGCTGTTATCATGGAGCTTAGTTTCTTTGACTTATCTTTCCAGTCAAAACTACTGTAGCTCCTATGTGATTATGCCATCCTCTCAGATATTTTGATCTGTAGGCTAAAAAATGGTTTCTCTTATAATCACGTCTGGTTAAAAAAAATGTTACTGTAGTTTAAGTTCTGTTCCCCTCAAGTCAGTTTTCCCACATGAACTGAAAACAGTTATGAGAGTTACCAACAGAACTAAAGGTCTAAGGCTGCAGCTGAACTAAGATGGCAGAATAGCAAAGGATTCCAAAAGGGCCTGACAAGCCGTAAAAAATTCTGTTAGTCATCTGAACCTTATCAGACCCTTCAGACTATTTTTTTTTCTGTTGCTCTGAAGAGCAAAACCAGATTTTAAACTTAGTTTGAAACCCCAAAATCATAAACATAAAAGTGAAGTAATGAAGAAAAACAACTGAGAGTATTTACATACATGTCACATAGCTAATTATGACCACATACATATAATACATTACTGTTAACATTTTCACTTCATACTGACCACCATCAACAGAAAACCACAGTTAAGTCCTTTCAGAAGGCAAAATGTATTTGCTGAGCTATAAATGCTATAAATAGTCACTGTTGCTGTGTGTTACTTGTGGCTGCTGCAATTCTAGAGAATCTCAGCCCTCCCATAAGTAAAGAATAAGATATGATGGGGTGTGCGCTAGACACTTCTAATGCACGACCTGGGTGAAGGAGGAACAAGGCCACAGACTGAGTACCTTCAGCCTCTGACCATGCATTAGAAGTGTCTAGCACACAACCCCTGAGTGTCTTATTGCATTTATAAAATGGGGCTGGATATTTTGTATGCATGTAAAAATTAATATTTATATGTTTAAATAATGCAGTTGTATACTCTTTTCTGCATTTTGCAATAAAATAGTTCTTCTGCCTGTATTATGTTCATGCTTTTGTTTTTGAGAGTAGGACTTTTGTCCTTCTGTGGCTTCTGTAGTGCTAAGTACCCTGCTTTGGTTGCCATGACTATCCTACCCCTCCCACAACCTGTACCATAAACAAAAATATTAATAGATTATGTTAATGTGTTCAGATATTTTTTCTTTCAAGTTTTGTGGTTGAGCAATCAAGCTTCTGTAACATGGAGACACACTGATACTGGGTTGTTACAGGAGTGAGTGATTTGGCAGGTGGGAGGAATGATGCTCTTGCTGAACTGGAGATGCCATCTTGGTGCCAGCAATTGCTGAAATGTGAGTTATTAAAAAAAAAACTATTTTCTGTTCTTACTGTGGTCACTGTTTATTTTTTTTACTGCAGGTGAACTGTGAGCAGAGCATTTGAGGACTGCTGTCAGGGGTGGATTTGTTTACTTAAAGGAAACAAGGAATTGGGTGGATGTCTGTAATCAGCTGACCAGCTGGCCAACAGTCAGGAAGGGGAGAAGCCATCACAAAATTAACAAAGATAAACAGGTTAAAAAAAATAGTAAAATGAATTAATGTTACTTTCGGTGATTTGTGTTTTATCAGACAGGGCAACAGGCAGGGTAGCAGGCAGCTGCTGTGTGTTTACAAATTGTGCAGTCCTACTAAGTGTGGGGGAAAAAAGAGTAGCTTAAAAGGGCTTAAGGTTTTCTATGATGTCCTGCATCTAGATGGTCAAGACTACTTTTCAGCTGTGCACTAGACACTTCTAGCACGCAGCTAACATCCAGTCAGAACCACCAAAATAATTTTCCCGTTTTATAATAGCAGTTTGGTGTTTAAATCTGGCAAGTTCCAGACCTCTGTTCCTTTTTGTGAGCAAATAAAAAGATTTCATCAAACTCTAGCGAAACTATTCCAATACCTTATTTAACAAGCTTTCTCTTACTAGTGTCACTAAGAAGTTATGACATGCTCTGGGGAAATTGGGATGTGGGGCCATTGAAGTTCAGGGGTTGTAAAATCTGGGTTAATATTATGAGGCACTTTTTTTCCTAGAGGGTAGTAAATCTATGGAGCACCCTACGAGCTAAGGCAGTGGCCATGAAGACAGTGCAGGCATTTTTGGTATACTTGGACAAAGTTCTGCTCACCAAGGGAACTAGAGGGCACTCTGGCTAGTAGAGTAGCTATATAAAGCCCTTCAAAACATGTTTGAAAAGTATATTTCTGCATCCCTGACTATGGGGTAGGTGGTTGGACTCTACATACCCAGAGTCCCTTCTCATTGGTAATTGCTGTATTACTGTATTACTGTGTTACTATGATTAACACTGATGCTTTTATGTTGTGAGATTAAGAAGGGTTCACTTGACTAACCAAGGGTTATGATCAGCCTGGCCTATAACCAGGTACCATCCTTCTCTTTGACAACTCATTGGTATAGCAACATATCTTCAAGCCCAATGTCAGCAGGGCTCAGTTGGTAGCACATCTGCCTCTAGGCCAGAAGGTCATGGGCTATAGTCTCACACCATGATTTGCATCACTGTATTCCTGTACCAGGATTAGGCTCATACTATAACTATTAGCAACCCAGTGCAGTACTTGGGGGATGCTGTACTGTTTGGGTGTTTCATCCTTCAGGGGAGACATTAAACTGAGGTCCCAGCTGCATTTTCTGGTGGTTGTTCAGGTGGATGTTAATGATATCATGGCACTTTTTGAGAAGAATAAGGGAATTTTTCTGGTGTCCTGGGCAAATTTCCCCCATTCCCTACAATGCCAGAAACACCTTAATTTGGTTCAGTTTCAGTTGGCTTGTATTTGCCCCCCCCCAAGATGATGCTGAAAATAGGCAATATTGTAAAGCCCTCCTTTCTAGATCAACAGAAATCAAATACATAAATAAATAATTTCTCCCTCCTTGACCAAAGTCTCAAATGAGCACTCTAACCCACACTTATGGCCAGTTCAGAGGGCCAGAGAAATCTACCTAGTCAGAGCTGACTTGAGGTGTAAGAACTAGATGCTCATCTCTGGTATGTGTATTACTATTGTGCTATTCTAGGAACCCTTCTCTCTGCAAACCCTTAGACAATGATCTTAAAGCAAGGGAAGACATGTTCCTGTACTTCTGAGTCAGATGATAAGGATGACACCTGGTTATGGATCATTCCCCAGTAATGTGGTTAGTCTGAGGCTATGAAGCTTGTTTGGAGGTGGGATTGCTCAGTAGGTCGGGTGTGGGTGGTGGATATTTGCCTTTGTGGGGTTGTCTGGCACCTGGCACTTTTGGTGCTGGCTGTGTACAGAAAAAAGAGGTGGGATGCATCCTACATCAGCACTGGAGATGAGCTTCTAGTATTGGGTTGATTTAAGGCTGGGGTGAGGGGGGCTTGTAATGCAATACTCTTCATCTCATCTTGGGGGCATGGTTGTTCACACCAAGGATGGGCTTTCAGGGAAGGGTGTTTTTTTTGCAGGCACTGGGTACAGATAGGTGCTGGACTACTCTTTAAGGGGATGTTTACTGGCACTGGGGATGTGCTCCCATGGATGAATTGAGAGAGAGAGGGGGAAGAGACAGAGAGAGAGAAAACAGGATTTTTTGTGCTTGTATAGTGGGAGGATTTTTTTTGTGTGTGTGTGTAGTGGGAAGGGGTCTTAATTGACAAAAACAAATATATTTCTACTGAGAATCCCATTGTTGCCTATTATGCATTTTTGGTGACAGGATGTTAGCACAGCAATTCAGTTCATCACTAACCTCTGAACATCATTCTGGAAAGCCTACAACTGAAGCATGGAAATCAGGCATAGTAATACAGTAATTAAAGGCCAGAAGGAACTTTATGTCTATCAGATCCACCCCTTCCTCCCACTTCATAGGTAGGAACTAACAAATATGCTAGGCAAATTGTATGTTAATACCACCACTAAGACCACTCTTACAGTCGTAAGAGTGGTCTCAAGTGCACTTTTATGGTATGATACACTAAGAATGTAAATTATACCACCCTTACAACTGTAAGAGTGGTCTAGGTGGCTGTATTAATATATTATTGCTTGATAAATAATATATAACATTTTTAAAAAACCTTCCCTGAACGTGCCCATTTCCAGGGTAGCTGTGAGTGAGACACTCTTCATAGAATAATAGTGTCTCATAGGCATAGGAAAGAAGTATTTCGACTGGTCAGAAGTGCTCCCTCAATTTATAAAATAATTTATAGGGATTCTTCACCCAGTCTACAAACCAGGGTACCATGTTATTCACATTGGAAACAGAAATGTCTGCAGGCTTACTTAAAAGTAATTTACTGTCTTCATGTCTACTGTCTTAGCTGATAGGCTGTTCCATAAGCTTGCCACCATCTGAAAGTCTCTAACTGTTACCCCTAAATTTACTACTACTTCAGGGCATGTCCCTGCATCCTTCTGGAGTACATCAGATCAAACATCCCTCACTTTTCAATCTAATGTATTTGTTAATCACCAGCAGAAAACAGGAAGTTGCTATCCCCCTGTACAGACAGTTGGTGAGACCCCATCTGGAGTACTGCGTCCAGTTCTGGAGACCCCACCTCCACAAGGACATAGACAGGATGGAGGCAGTTCAGAGGAGGGCAACTAAAATGGTGCAGGGTCTGCAAGAGAAGCCATACAAGGAGAGACTAAAGGATCTTAATATGTATACCCTTGATGAAAGGAGGGAGGTGGGGACATGATAGAAATGTTTAAGTACCTCAGTAGAATCAACAAAGTCCAAGAGGGTAGCATCTTTCAGGAAAAGAGATGTGCAAGAACAAGGGGACACAATTTGAAGATAGAGGGGGACAGCTCAGGGGCAATGTGAGGAAGTATTTTTTCAGAGAGAGGGTGGTGGATGCATAGAACAGCCTTCCTGAGGAGGTTGTGGGGTCTAAAACTGTGGGAGAATTCATGAATGCATGGGACAGACATAAGGCAATTTTTGTGGGGGGGGTAGGAAGAAATAGGCTGTTGGTTAAATAGGTTCTGCAGCTTATCCTCTAGGTAGGGAAATGGGCAGACTAGGTGTGCCAAGCGGTCCTTATCTGCCGTCAAAGTCTATATTTCTACATTAATTTAGCTTTTGGTAACTGGGTAAGTACACTAGACAAAAGCATTGCCTATTTTCAGGAATGACTCAGGAGATTACAGTGAAAGGCAGATTTACAATGTGAAAAAAAGGCAAAGAAAGGTAAAGTGGTGTGTAAAGTAAAGATGCTATATCACCAACAAGAGAAAACCTCACACTCACAATGCTATGAGTAGTTCAAAAGATAAGACACAAAAGGCAAAAATGTTAATACAAAGCTTTAATATGTACTCATATTTTATAGATAAAATGCTGAGTTTCTAGCAAAGGTAGCATTCCAACAACATGCCAAAAAACACCCAATGGCATTTTGTGCACTTTTATATGACATTGTGGGTGCAAGGTTTTATCTTGCTGGAGATTTACAAAATGCAAAAACTGATTTACAATTACAGTAAGGTAACAGTACTGGGGCAGGTGACAAAGGAGCAATAATATTACAAGTCAACCAAATTAAAGCAAAACACAAGTTAAATTCAAATAAAATTTACAAGTAGTTCAGGTTAAAATAATACAGTTAAGTGTAATTACAACCTGAAGAAGTAAATGCATGATCTCATGTTGTCCTCTGGAAGAAATGCTGAGTGGAGAAGCAATGGACAGATAAGGTGAGGATGTTCCAAGACAAACAGGTAGACCAGCACTCCCAAGTCCAAATCAAAGAGTGCATTAAAAAAACAAATAATGCAAATAATGGAGCCATACTCAGGTCACTATGCTTGTGTGGTTTGTTGTGAAATTACCATCACCAACTGAAAATACAGGTAGAGTACACTTCACAATGATAACCCAACCTGAGACTGTTGCCCAGGTGCCCCGGCACTTCGCTTGATTGGAGCTTCATCAGGGTCTACCTGTCCTAGTTCTAGTTTGGGGTTTGTAGCCCCAGACCAGCACCCTGCCCCACACTGGTGAGCACTGTACTTCCTGGTTTTGAGGGTATTCCAGGCCCTGGGGGCAAAAGTGGAGAATGCCTGATCACCCATCTGGGTGATAACCCTAAAGTAATGGCTTGTCATTTCAGAAAATAGTTCACAACGAGTACTGAAAGAAGGTTGCAGTCAAGGGCAGTGTATTAGTTCTGAGTGTCTTCTCTTTAAAACAACCTACAGCAAACAAACATCCTTTAGAGGGGGACAACAAACCTGTTTCATTTTTTTTCCATTAAGTTTTTATTCCATTTTTGGTTACAGAGATTAGATCCAAAAACATCAAGTACATACATGTAAAAATACACACATACGTATGGTAACATGTAGTATAATGTATCCTCTGTAACACCCCCATAAAAAACCCACCCACCCCTTCCTTCCCCACCCTTTTACCCCCTCAGCACAAGCCTAGCGAAACTGCACACCTACGATCAGCAGAGGAACTATGAACATCTATAGTGAATAAATAGCGTAAAAGGGACCCCAGATCTTATTAAACCTAGGAAGTTTATTCTGAAGGGTAGCTATCATTCTCTCCACCCTCAAGCTGGCAAGTAGTTCCTCCAGCCATTCAGTATAGCTTATCTCAACAGAGTCCTTCCAGTGTCTGAGGACAATTTTCTTAAGAGTGGCCACAATTAAAACCATGTGGAACCTCCTACTCCTGACGGGGATACGAGAAACATCTCCCAACAACAAACCTGTTTACAGAAAGGTGGCAATGGTGGGTGAGCCGACCAGATGGGGACACTAAATAACAAATATCATTACATGTCACCTCCCACCTGGCCAGCACAGATTTAAATGAATTTGTAAATGCAAGGATGCCATCATTTACGCAGGGGAAGAGGACTACTCTATCAATGGCAAGAGGAGCTTCGGAAATCTGTATACGTTTGGCTCCATAAGCCATGTCTAATGTAGACTTGACTGTTTTACAGATTATTGTATTTATTTTGTTTATTTTTTTTACCAGGAAAAGCTCTATTGAGCAATGCTCATTTGCAAGGAGGTCCTGGTTAGGACAGTAACAGTACAGAAAAAAGTACAGTGATTACAAAAGATGCAAGATAGAAGATCATACAAAATTTATAAGCAGTCAGTACAGTAGAATATGAAATAATGATATACAGCAGCAAGAAAAATAAGTAAGATACACGACATAATATAATAAAAAAATATCAACTTGCAAATCTGCTTAAATAGTAGCAATCAAATTACACTCAGTAGCAGTGGAGATCCTAGAGGCAAGAACAACATAGTAGTGATGTGGGTGGTGAAGTCATGGGTGATTCCAAGGTACCTAAAAGAGATGACAACTTCAAGCGGGGAGCCACTGAAACAGGACACAGATATGGCACCAGTGCAGGATCTAATCTTAGCAGTGAAACTATAGAGCATGATTTGGGTCATTTGGGCATTTAGAACCTGTCTATTTTTGATGAGCCAGGACTGAATTAACTGGACACCTTGGTGATAGAGTTGATTATAGATCTAATTAGTTACCTATCAGGTCACCCTCAAAGGGTAAAGATCGATGGTGTCCTATCAGACACTAGAGCTGTCTTTGTTGGGGTACCACAAGGATCCATTCTTGGCCCCCTTCTCTTTAGTCTCTTTGTTAATGAATTGCCTAAGGCCTGCACCCAATCTAGAATACTGCTGTATGCAGATGATGCTGTCATCTTTAACAGCAGCCTCCAGCATGAGGCACTCTCAAGGACTCTACAAAACAGCTAGTTCTGTATAAAAAGGGCGAAAACAAAGTAAGTGAGGTGAAAAGGGCATAGCAAAAAGAGCGCCTGTCAAAAAGGCGACAGGCAAAAAGGATGAAAGCACCAAATGTCGCCACGTAGCTGACCCCTAAACTAGAGCACCACACTCAATCTCCTATTGTAATATTATAAGGAACTCCATGGTGGGACACATTGGGGAGTGGGAGGCAGAGTGACACACTCACCGCACTATGCCCACAAGTCCCATGCACCCACTTGAGGTGCACCCACATTACGGTACCCTTATTCCCGCACCCTTGTTCCCACACCCTTTTGACAGAATACCTGTCAAAGCACCAGGACCGGATGGGATATACCCGAGGGACCTAAAGGAGCTAGCGGGGGTCCTGGTGGCACTTTTGGCAGAGGTGTTCAACACATCACTTTTAATGATATGTGTACCCCTGGATTGGAAGATAGCACATGTGGTGCCTATCCACAAGGGTGGCTCTTGGGAGGAACTGGGGAATTACAGGCTGGTCAGCCTCATGTCAATTGTGGGGAAATTAATGAGACTATCCTGAAGGAAAGAATAGTGGCATTCCTGGAGGAGGATGATCTCCCTTATGATAGGCCACATGGGTTCACCAAGGGAAGGTCTTGCCAGACCAACCTCATATCCTTTTATGACTGGGTGACTAGAGCTCTGGATGAAGACAAAGTAGTTGATGTCCTGTACTTAGATTTCAGCAAGGCCTATGACTCTGTGCCACACAGGAGGTTGGTAGGCAAGCTGAGGGACCTGGGTGTGGGGATAAGATGGTCAGATGGATTGGGAGCTGGCTGGAAAACAGACAACAGATGGTGGTGGTTGGGGGAAACTATCAGCGTTACAGGCAGTCATAAGTAGGGTACAGCTGGGTTCAGTGCTGGGACTGGTGTTATTCAACATCTACATAGCAAATATGGCAGATGGGATTGGGAGCCGAATAAGCCTGCTTGCTGATTACACCAAACTTGGAGCAGTGCTGGATGGGGAAGAGGGTAGGGTAGGGAACTACAGAAAGACCTAGAGACATTGGAGAGATGGTCATACACCTGGCAGTTGGGTTTAAATGCTAAGAAGTGAAGGAGTATGCACTTTGGAAACAAGAATCCTAAATATAGTTATCAGCCAGGAGGGGTACAGTTATTGGTATCTGCTGAGGAAAAAGATCTGGGTGTGATGATCACTGGCCACATGAATCACTCTGCACAGTGTAGGAAGGTGGCGGTGAAGGCCAATAAGATGCTGGGGTGCATAGTGAGGGGAATCACCTCAAGGAGTGAGGAGGTGATTCTGCCACTTTAGAGTGCACTGGTAAGGCTGCATTTGGACTACTGTGTGCAGTTCTAGTGCCCCTTCTTTAAAAGGTACATCAGTCTGCTGGTGGGGGTGCAGAGAAGGGTGACCAGAATGCTAAGTGGGATGAGGTAAAGGCCCTATGAGGAGAAACTACAGAGGCTAAATATGTACTCCTTGGAGGACAGAAGGGACAGAGGAGACATGATTGAGACCTTCAGATACTTGAAGGACATAAATAGGGTTCACCCGGAGGGCCTGTTCAAGTATAGAAAGGAAGGGATCACAAGAAGGCATACTCAGAAATTGGAGAGAGGGGAGGTTCAGGAGGGAGATGAGGAGGTACTTTCTCACAGAGAGGGTGGTGGCACCATGGAATGCTTTGTCTGTAGAACTGATAATGCAAATATCAGTAGGAGGATTTAAGAGGGTGTGGGACAGGGTCAAGGGCAAAATCAGAATGGGGAAGGAGGGGGAAGGAGGAGGTAACACAGACAATGTATACAAGTGGAAAAAATGGGGTGGTTGGGGGGCAGCATCAGTATTCAAAGCTGAGAGATGCACACTCAAGCAGACTTGACAGACTGTGAGTTCTCTATCTGCTGGCATATTCATATGTTCGCATGATACCAAACAGTTTTGCATCCCTTGAGCTTTGATTCCAATGTAGCAAGCTTGTTCTCAATTACAAAAAACCAAAAACTATGTTGTTTGTTGGCCTGCAGCTTAAAAATAAAACACCACCCCCTGATAGTTTGCACAGTCCTTGGTATCACCCTAGAGCTGGTTCACTCCTTTAGGTATCTGGCTGTTACATTGGATGACACTCTGTCCTTCCCTAAGCACATACAGAGCATTACAGACCTCATCAATAGGAAACTCAGAGCACTCTACAGATATAGATTAAATTTCACCCCAGAAGCCAGACAGCTGCTTGTCTCTAGCACTATCCTTCCCTTCATAGATTATGGTCTACCCATCTATGGGGCTACCAGTGCCCCAGCTTTTGATATGATCAAGGTCACTCTAAATAAAGCATGCCAATTTGTCTGAGGAGCTAAAAGATTCACATACTTGTACCCTCTATGAGCAAACTAACTGGCTCCCCCTGTATGCCCATCTCACATTTCTAACTGTCCTTATGGCTAAAAAAGCTCCACTTGGTCTTACCTCTCCAGCAGTCAGCCCTATCTTCCACCCTCCCTGTTACAAACCAGTATTTCACAAGAAGCATGACTAGGCAGGCCCTAATTGTCCCTCAATGCAATACCAGCCTGGGCTGCACTCATTTGCCAGCTGAGTCACCCAATGACTTAACAAACTCCCCCCCCAGCACTAACAGGGTTCTCCAGACTCTACAACTTCAAGACTGCCATAAAAAAGAGCATATTCTTTACTCAAGGTGTCAGTGCACTGTCTAACTCCTTCTCTACCATCTACCTTTTCCATCTAGCCTTCCACCCACCTCTTTCCCTCACCTCCCTCCCCTCTATTCCACTTTTCCCCACACTAAACTACTACCAGCCCTGACAAACCTCCACTCTTTCAGCATTCTGCTTTATCCTCACCAACTTACTTACACTGCACTTCTCTGTACCCTTTCTCTGACTTCCTGCTGTTATTTAGTCCTATTCTGTTGCATTCTTAATTACATAGTGTGAGTGTACTTGAATTTAAAATTGTTACCCCTGTATGTATTTTAATTTAAAATTGTGTTACCCCTGTATTATTCCACAGTGCTCCAAGTGTGCTGATGTTGCCTCTGTGACTCATTGACGTAGAATCTTTGCAAATGAGCACATGTGCTCAAAGGTTGTGTCCGATTTCTCCAATAAAATAAATAAAATAACTAAACATTCAGGAGCCTAGCGAGGTTCCTGATTGGCTACTGGATCAGTCATTAATGTCTTAGAAATGACTGATTTGGCTGTCAACTTACACAGTGTGGAACACAGTGTCTTAAATGTAAGTCAGATTCCTGGCACACCTCAAAAATGGCAAAAGTAAGTTACAATAAGCATTTGACAATGCTGAATGCTCACCACTTGCATTGCTGTAGTACTGAGTCATGCTTGTACAATTTTTACTTTGTATTTACCCAGGATAGACCAGATGAGATGCAATATCTCATTTTCAGTGTCATCCTACTTTTACACATTTTTATATTGTATTACCCAGGTTAGGCCAACTGAGGGCAAAATCTAATTTTCAGTGGGCTCCCACATTTTGGCTCCAAATTTCCAACAGTCTTTTTATGACCTGACATTATGATCAAGAGAGTTGGAACTTTTTAAATCCTATCTGAAAGGTGATTTTGCAGAGCGACTGTGAAAACGAATTTTGAAGGGGATTTCAAAAATGACACCTGTCATATTCAGGAGGTGGGATAACACAAGGGATATGTTAAACATTAGGGGCCAAAATCTGCAAAAATAAAGTTATAAATAAATGTTGGAACAATTCAGTGTTTCTGCATAACTTAGTTGTTTCTTCACATTTTGACCTCACATTTTCAACATGGTCTTTTTAAGATTATTCCTTCTGAACATAACAGGTGACATTTATAAAACAGTGGCTGAAATGTCCTTTCATGTCACAAGTGTGAAGACACATTTTGGCCAGGATCTGAAAAATAACAGCTGTCATGTTCATGAGGTGGTGTTAAATAATGGCTACATTGAAAATTTGGTGTCAAAATATTGAAAATTACCAAAGTTACAAGTTTGCATTGAACATTTTCAACATATGCTCATAGCTTTATTGGTTTTTAATATGTTTACCACAAATTTTCAACATACCCTTCTTATGATCCTACCTCATGAGCAAGGGTGGAAAAATGTTGAGATCCTGCCCAAAACGTGATTTCAAACAGTGATGGAGGAATCACCTTTTGGGACAGAATTGCATAATGTCACTGCACTTGCTCAAGTATTGGGGTCCCAAAAAGGCCATGCTGGTGCACCGAGGGTGGGCTCCCCGGTGTTGCACAGTGAAAACAGGTGGTGTGGAGGGTACTAGCCAATACTGGGGATTGGGCACTCCAGTGTCAGAAAATTAAAAGTAAGGGGTGGGTGATGGTGGGTGGTGGGTGATGAATGTGAGGATCAGGTGGAGGGAGGATAATGGCAGTGGTGCGCCAGCGACGGCAACAGACATTAATGGATGGTTTTCATTTTTACAAGATGTTTAAAAACAAAAAAATGACTATGAGGGATTTTTTTTTATTTTAGGTAATGACACTGGAGACAGGGCACCCTGGTGCCCTTACATCTGGTGGTACAAGGGGTGGGATTCCTAGTGTTGCACAGTGAAAATGGTGGTGGGGTGGTATCCAGCACCATGGACTGGGCACCCCGGTGTCAGAAAATCAAGAAGAGGGATGCACTAGAAGGTTGGAGATATACTTGCCAGGGGATGGGAGGGTTTGTTTTTACTTTGGGGAACCACATCAGGCTGATCTTGAGGCTGATCAGCTCTGCTTGCAGAGCAGCTTATGTAGATCAAAGGAAAGAGCTGCCCCTTGATTTGAGTGGCTCTTTTCTTTGAACTACATGATGTTCCTGCCCAGCAAGCCCAGAAGAGTGTGAATTGATACCTTAAAAATGGTGGTATTACTACATTTGTTATATTTTTTTCAAGCAACTTTAGGTAAGGTAGAACAAACATCTTTAGTTAATTTAAGGAATATTAAAAAAAAATATATGGAGGAAGGCAGTCCTAGAATACCATGGATGGTTTTAATAATACCTAGAGAGCAAGGTGGCAT
The DNA here is from genome assembly GCA_016271365.2 of Neoceratodus forsteri. Lineage (NCBI taxonomy): Eukaryota > Metazoa > Chordata > Ceratodontiformes > Ceratodontidae > Neoceratodus > Neoceratodus forsteri. The sequence goes on from CM028134.1 coordinate 526,334,908, forward strand.
GGGTTGCCTGGCACCACAACTGTGCTTATTTGCCATTAAAGCCTCCTTGGCATGGCAATGGGCACTCATGCCAAATGATTATGAGCATCCTGTTAATGCAATGTTACAAAGATTGGATAAAGAACATGCATTATCCAGTGTTCTGTTCCACCCTTCCACAATTCAACATAGTAATGAGTCCATTTTTACATAACTGATCAAAGTTATAAAATATATTTATTCAGACTCTCAGAAGGATTTGCCTTATTTACTAATGGAAATAGGAACTGAAATTAAAAGTTCCTTGGACCATTTCACTGTTCAGTTAGTACATAAGTTACATAGTATAAATATTAATAGATGGTGTCAGATCATTAATTCTAAAGGTTTACTCTCATATGCAGAGATAAATAAAATACATGGTGGGAGTACGAAATCCTGCTCACATTGTTCAATACATTTAAGAATCATGCTAAATACCATACTGTATCGAACTAGGACATAAAAGCTGCAGATCAAATAAAATGAATTACTTATTATTCTATGACAATTAGAAGGAACATTTACAAATAAATTACTTGTAGATCTAAAAATAGACTCAGAATATACTGACATGTTGTAGTGAAAAATGGTCCAAGGAAGCAAAAGAAAATTTCGCTAAACGTGATTGGAAACAAATATGGCAAATGACAAATAAATGGCATCAATTTGCAAAAAATAAAACAATATAGTACAAAATAATTACAAGAGTGTATATTACCCCATCCAGATTATACAAAATAGGTTATAAAACAAATGGGAATTGTTGGCAGAATTGTAATCAAAGACGGGATTTGTATCACTTATAATGGGCATGCCCATGTGTTAAGGACTGGTGGAATGAAACACGACTGGAAGTTCAAAAAATCTTACACACCGATATCCAATTGGAGTTTGCCATTTTTGTTTTAAATGACTTTTCACATCTTGGATTAAATAAACAATCACAAAACATATTGGCTGTTATAAATAAATGTACCAAAAGACTCATATTAGAACACTAGACTACGCCTATATTTCCCACCTTTAAACGTCAACAGTGGCAAGTTAATTTGTTGAAAATAATGCCTATTGAGAAGTTATTAATTAATTTCCAACAACCTACAGACCAAATTGGTTCCATGTGGAAACACATAAGTAGAGTATTACCATCTCTTTAAGAATTTGACATTTCATTTTGCTTATTTATGAAGTCATTAAGCCCATAATACTAAAGAATGCACATGCCTTACTATGTAGCATTAAACTTACTTCCTTTCTGTTTAATTTTTTGTTGATTTAAGCACTTAGTAACTTATTTAGTTATCTAGTTTGTCTAAGATAATGAATTATTTTTAATTGTATTTAACTGTAAATTTTGTAAAGATGAAAAAATTATAATAATAATAAAAAAAGATCAGAAGAGTGTCATGATCAGCCTGGCTAATGATCTGATGTGACACTGTCAAGCTCCTTGCAGAGTGCCTTGCATTGGATGGACAGTGACACCTCTCAAAATGCATTATCATACTAATATGTTTGCCCTAGTGCAAGCACAAGGGTGAACATAAAAACCTATAAAAATGAAAATTATTATTGCGATTAGACTTATAATCACAATAACAAACTCAAAGCTGGTCATTTCCTTAGATTAATAAATAGCTGGAAGGAGGTGACCGAGGCTGCGTCTCTGGTCACCCATCCCCACCAACCAGTTTTTCAACCAAAGAAATGGCTGGCTTTGAGGTGGTAATCGCTTAAGTATGTGAAAGACTGAGATTATGCCCCCTTCAGCCTCCTGTTCTCCAGGGTGAAAATACTAAAAGCCTTCAGGCTCACTCATAGCCTTTGTCATACTTTCCCCTGATTAGTTTAGTGGCCTAGCATTGGACCCCCATTGACTGCTTCAGTTTTCTGTTTGTATGGAGAAGCCAGGAACTGCACACAGTAATCCAAGTGGGGTCTGACCAGGGACATGTAAAGTAGCAAGATTACTTCCCCAGCTCTGCAGATAATACCCCTTTGATGTATTTTATAATTCTATGTGCCTTATTGACATTTGTAAATAATTAGAGACAGGTGCAGTACCTGAGCTGGAAAGTGGCTAGTGTGCTCCCCGTCTTCAAAAAATGGGCAAAGCTGGACCCGGACAACTACCAATCAGCCTGACATTAGTGCTGGGCAAGGTCCTGGGGGACATTATCAAGGACATCATAATTAGGCACTTGGTTGAGGCCAAGGTTCTTGCCCCATCAAAAGTCCAGTGTGCCCTTCCCCTGATATTGCCCTTAAAGGCCTCTAAACAAGTTTCTTTCTTTATCTAGCTCTCATTTCTTCTCATCAGGCTTTAAACAGGTTTTTTTAGTCATTAAACTTTAGTTAAGTTTTGAAAAACCTAACCAACAACTTCACAGTGACCCCTACAGCCAGGTCCTACTTTCTTCTATATTTCTTATGGAGGGACACACATTCAAAGCCAGAAAGTGCAAGGGGATGCAACTAGGGAACAAAAACCCCAAGGGGGAGTGGGATGTGTGAGATTCAGTACCACGGCTAAGGAATGAGACCTTGGAGTCATCATCAGTGACTCCCTAAAGCAACTGAGTCAGTGCAACAAGGCTTATAGAAAGGCAAAAAGGAGACCAGAAGGGAGAGGGGAGATATGAGAGACCTTCAAATTCCTACAAGGATGAACCACAGGGAACTATTTAACTTAAAAGAATCCAGCCCACGAATACCAGCCCACGGTCACATGGTCATGAGTGGACGCTAAAAGGAGGAAGGTTCAGGAAGGATATGAAGGAAATGCTATTTTACAGAATGCGTGGTGGATCAGTATAACCGACTTCCAGTTGAGGTGGTGGGTGCATAAACTGTTAGTGGTTTCAAGCATGGCTAGGACAGAATGAAGGGTACAGTGGTTTCTCAGGGCATCAGAATCAGGGAGGAGAGGGGGGTTGGGGAGGGCTAGGGCCCTGGAGGAACAGTAGGTCCCAGTGCTAAATATGGAACTTGAGTAGACTGGATGGCCCTTTGGTCTTTTTCTGCCATCATTGTCTAGTTGTCTGTGTACCCCGAGTGTACTAAATGCCTGATGCTTTGAGGCTGTGACTTGGCACTTGGCTGAGACGATGACTGCACTACACTGATGAGTCCTAACAGGATGAAAAACATGTCTGTACCATGTCATTCTCAGCCTATACTGGATCGGATGTACAAGCCTGTTTGAAAGGTTAATGTCTAGTCTGGTGAAGCTTTACTGGTCTGTCTTGCACAAAGATTTATATATTTACATATTCATGATGGCTTGCTCTGGGTTGGAGTCTTTGGAGTAAGTGTCATTTGGAGAGATGCACAAAAAACAAATAAATTAGATATTTCTTCTCTCTTGCATCCTTTTATGGATCCTATACACTGCTCCTCCTGCAAACTGCCTCTTCAGTATCCTAACTCCAAAGGTATTAAATGCCCCCAAGTAACTGTCCCAAGTAATAAAGAAGGGAAGATACATTCAGAAAATATGTGAAATGTTAGCCCAATTGTAGGTAAATATTATGTTTCTAAAATGTTTAAAGTTTTTCAAGAGGAATCACAATCTCTTTAAGTTTTAGGTGAGATTTTGTTGGAACAAGGGGGAGTGTAATGGATTTGAACTGAGATCCAGTGTGTAGCAGCTTTTTATAAAATGGAGTCGAGTTTGTATGGTGTGTTCTAAAAATATTGAGTGCATATGTGTTTCAAATGAAGACATATGATTTATCTTCATTTGGAACATTATTTATCTACATATTGACTCTCATGCAGTGCAATACAATAAATATCCAGAACAATACAATGAATTATGAGAAACTCACCCACACTGTATCAATTGAATATGACTGCGATGAAAATCCCCTCACAAGGGTCTTCAAGTTCACTGCCACCACCATGTTTTTACTAGTATGAACCAGGAAACGTCTTTTTCTTACCTCCTCCTTTGCACAAGGTCAGGAAGGTCAACACAATAACTGTGGGTTGAGTGCCCCTTCAGAGAGTGACTGCAAGTAGAGTCCAGCAGAAATAACCAAATTACCTTAAATACACAGGCAGTCACTTGTTCAATCAAAATATGATTCTTTACTAAAAGACTACAAGTATTTACAGCAGGATTTATATACAGTCAGACAAAATGATTACAGTTTACTAGAAATGAAAATACATGGGGTTATACCAGAGAGTTAGCAGATAGAAGAATCTGAGCTATTCTCACTCTACAACCTATTTATTTACCTGCTGCTGTCTGAAGAAAACACTCTTCCCCAAGTTATATTTTGTTTGCTGAGCATCTACAAGGGACACTCTTCTCCTGACACAAGAAGCAAAACTGCTGAGACCCAAGACTGCCAGTACAAAAGAAACCAAATCTTTCAGTTACTTTCTTTGGACTTCAGTTTACTACAGACTTAAGGTAGACTTTAGAGAACAGTTATAGTGCATTTTCATGTATATTTTTCCACCTTTATTTCTGTTATTCTGTGACCAAGTTGGTGATTATTTTAGTTATAACGGTATGATTATTATTTAAGTAGTTTAGTAAAAACATTTATTTTTAAGAAACCTGCCTGGGCAAGATTTATTTCTAAATTTTGTGAGTTGTGGGACAGTTATAAATAATCTGTGACAAACAGTTATTGCTAAGGGGTGCCTCCATATGCAACTAATCGAACAAGAGTCTGTAAGGGATATCTGGGTAGTGATAGGGAGAATATCAAAGTCTCAAGGAAGAGTCTGTAAGAATGTTGAACCAGGTTGCTGCATGTATAGTTGGAGAAGATGAAATCAGGACCACATTGCTACCCCAAAGAGAGTGTGATGCCTGGATCTTTCCCATTTGTGTAACAACCAAGAAGGGTTCATATTTGGCTACAAGACTAGAGACTGGTATTATGCCCTTTATCCAGAGTTTAGAGGGATGCCCTGGGTCCTTGTGGCAGGTGTTCAATCATGACCTCAGTGAGCATTCTAACAGGGCATGAGGAGGATATCCCTGCTCCCCCATCATGGATTGCACTTAGGGGTGGGCACTGTGAGCTCAGTGGATCTGACCCTCAGGAGTGGACTCGTGACACATACCAATGAAAAAATTATGTTAATCTGTACAGCAATAGTACAAAAAGTATCATGACCGCATGTATGTACTTATAAGTTTATACATCAAGTCATCTTCTTAATTTGGAAGGCTTTGCCATGGTTCAATGGGCTGATGCAACCAGCCATGCCCCCTGTCTGAGCTATTTAAGGCAGGCCTTCCAGATTCCTGCAGAAGCATTTTATTTTTGCAGCTAGAGGGTCTGCCAGACTCAGCCTTCCCCAGCTGGGTACTCACCCCCCCCCCTTCAGCATTTGTCTCCATCTTCTGGTGTTTTTTGATATTCTGCTCGGCTTGTGTTGCCTTTCTGCTGTTTGTATTTCTCCTGCCTTTCTGGGTCAGTGTTTTGCTGTTGCCTCTGGCTGCTGCTTGTGCTTCTCCCTGTTTTCTGTATCTGCTGTCCTGTTCTACTGTGCTTGTTTTTCTTCAGGTTTACTTTTTTTGTTTCTAGTTTTCCTAGTGTCCTGCTGTTCCCTTTGCTTGCATTGTGCTATTCAGACTCCCTACATACTTTTATCATACTTTTAGCAATCCTTCAGTTTAGCAATCTGTCAGTTTACCTGCATTTGTTATCTATGTGCTTTTCAGTTTAACATGCTGTTTCCCCACCTGTAGCACACTCCCTGTGTTCACCTATCCTTAATTGTTTGCAGCAGGCTCCTCAGTGTCTGGCTCCACACAGCAGTTGCAACTCCCAACTTTTCAATTCCCCTGCTTGGTTTTCTAACAGTTTATTGTTGCTCTACTGCCAGTTTTATTTCTACTCTACTTCTATTTACGCCTGCTTCCTTAGCAGTTTAGATTATTTATGCATTCCTCATTTAACCAGTGCTTGTGACATGCATGCTTGTTATGTACTTATGTGAAGGTATAACCATTCTGGTTTGTCCAGTTTCATTCAATTGTTTGCTGCTGCCTGTTGATTGTGCTGTTGCAATTCACCCTGCAGCTGTCTCTGATGTTGCTGTTAGCCATGCAGCTGTCTGTGTTGTTTCCACTCATCCTGTGGCCATATGTGCTGTTGTCACTTGCCCTGCAGCTGTCTGTGCTGTTTCATCTGTGGTGTGCAAAGTGATCTATGTGGAGGTCCCATCTACCCTATTGTCTAGTCACACAGACCTAGGTAGAGGTCTCATCACACGTCACTCGTTTGTTGCCAGATTGCATTTCCCCTGTATTGGGTCACTAAATTGCAGCAAAAGAGCCATCACTAAATGTATCCAAGCTTGGAGGGAAGGTGAACTGGGCCTTGGATCCCTAGAGGTTTCTTTCTCACAGGATTTTTTTCCTCTCTTCGGTGCCGAGGGTCATCCATGCAGCACCCCATACATCAAATGGGAAGAACACCCTTCCCCCCTCAGCTAGTGGTCAAACAGGAGTTCAGCATGTTTGTAGTTCATTTGCATCACCAGGCAAGGGAAAAGGTCCGGCTCCCCATATGATGCACAGGGGAAATGCTGGACCTCGCCCAAAAACTGACACACCAAAATCTGACCAATGGAAAATCATGTACACAAATGCTCGCAGTCTGGGAAACAAGATCCCAGACCTGCAGGCAATAATGACAGAGGCTAAAATGGACATAGTAGTCATTAGCGAGACATGGTTTACCAGTAACCAGACTTGGGAGACTTCAGTACCTGGCTATGTACTGTTCAGAAGAGACCGAGGTGCAAAAAAGGGGGGTGGGTGGAGTGGCTCTTTATATCAATGAAAATATCAAAGCTGCAGAAATTCAGAATACACATAAAGAGCCATAAGAACTACGGGTCACCCTGGAAACAGGAAATGGGACAGGCATACGAACTGGGGTTGTGTACAGGCCTCCAGACCAGGGGAAGGACAGATACACGTTACTGTTAGAAGATATACAAAACTTGACAGCTAAAGGGGAGGTTCTGATAATGGGAGACTTCAACATGCCAGATACAGATTGGTCAATACCTGCAGGGACATCTGCCAGAACTAGACATATGGTGGATTCCCTGCAGGAGGAGGGCCTCAAACAACTGGTACAACAACCCACAAGAGACAGGGCTATCCTAGATCTAGTACTGACTCACAGGGAAAGGATACCAGATCTCCAGGTAGAAGGTCACTTGGGTGCCAGTGACCATCACATGGTATGGTTCAATTTGGCCACTAGAACAAAATCATCCCATTCCAAGACAAAAATATGGGACTTCAGAGGAGCTGACTTTGATAAGATGGCCAACAGAGTTAAGCTAGCCCTGGCAAAAAGAAATACAGGTGAGGGACTACAGGCAAACTGGGCAAGCATTAAAGATGCAATACTTGAAGCAACATCCCATTGTGTTAGCAAAAAAAGGAAGGCAAAAGAAGAAGGAAACCACTTTGGTTCTCAAACACAGCAGCAGAAAAGGTCAGAGCCAAAAGGCTGGCCTTCAGGAAATATAATAGAATGCAGCGGGATGAAGATAGGGAGGCATACCAAACTTCCCTAAGGGAAGCAGGAAGGTAGTAAGGCAGGCAAAGGCCCAAACCGAGGAAACACTAGCACAAACAGTAAAAGAAGGTGAAAAGACTTTCTATAGAAACATTAGTGAAAGGAGAAAGTCCAGAGGGGGTATTGCTAAGATCAAAGGGGATAAGGGGACATGTGAGGAAGAGGACCATGTAAAAGCATCTATCCTAAACAGATACATCTGCTCAGTATTTACTGAAGAGAAGGTAGGGCAGGGCCCATAGCTCTGCACCATGGACACAGGAGGGAGGGAGGTGTGCACTAGTCCCTTCACAAAAGAAAGGGTTCTACAAGAGCTTGATAAGCTCAGGGTGGACAAGGCAATGGGATTGGATGGCATACATCCCAGGGTACTAAAGGAGCTAACGGTGGAACTAGCAGAGCCATTATCAGAACTGTTTGAGTCTCTGAACACAGGAGAGGTCCCAGAACACTGGAAAGGGGCTCATGTGATCCTGCTCCACAAGAGTGGTAGCAGGGAGGATGCAGGGAACTACAAACCAGTCAGTCTTACCTCAGTAGTGGGCAAGATTATGGAGACACTCCTTAAGGAAAGGATAGTGCAACACCTGGAATCCATGGGAGCACAGGATCCAAGACAGCATGAGTTTACAAAAGGAAGATCCTGTCAAACTAATCTCATAGATTTTTTTTGACTGGGTAACCAGAGGGAAAGGGAAACCAAGGGGGAGCAGTTGATGTTGCCTACCTTGACTTCAGCAAAGCTTTCGATACTGTTCCACATAGAAGATTGATTAATAAGCTGAAGTCGCGGGTGGTCGAGGGTCGCGAGGGTCGAGAGGGCCAGGCTTCTGAAGCCCTCCCTGCAACCAGTGAACCAGAGCCCCTGAAACAGATCCTGCCAGCCGACACCCCCCCGAAGTCGCGGGTGGTCGAGGGTCGCGAGGGTCACAAGGGCCAGGCTTCTGAAGCCCTCCCTGCAACCAGTGAACCGGAACCCCTGAAACAGATCCTGCCAGTCGGCGCCCCCCCCGAAGTCGCGGGTGGTCGAGGGTCGCTAGGGCCAGGCATCTGAAGCCCTCCCTGCAACCAGTGAACCGGAGCCCCTGAAAAAGGTACACAGAGCCTGAGCTGCCGCAGGACACCAGTAGGCTAGGAAGCTGAAAGGGAATTTCTCTTTCCTTTGGTGCCTTTTTCCAATTTAAATCTGCCTGGACCCTGAACAAACAGACCTTGCTTTGTCTGACCACGCACTGCTAGTTGGACAAGCTTTCTTTTTTATTTTTACTACTTGTGTTTAACTTAGACTCTCCAGAAATTTTAATGCGATTAATGTGTTTGTTGCTTTGAATTTAAGTTTGGTGCATGATTGTTTAAATATAGCAATTACTGTACACTTACCCTTGCACTCTGCCAAACCTTAGTGCAGTGCAGTAAATCTAAAAGTAATTACTAAGTAAAGCCTTCCCTTTTCTCTCACCTCCTTCCCCCTTTCTCTGAACAATAGCCCCTTCTTACATAAAGCTATCTTCTCTTCCCCAGATCCTGCCAGCCGGTGCCCCCCCCGAAGTCGCGGGTGGTCGAGGGTCGTGAGGGTCGCGAGGGCCAGGCTTCTGAAGCCCTCCCTGCAACCAGTGAACCAGAGCCCCTGAAACAGGTACTCAGAGCCCGAGCTGCCATAGGACACCAGTAGGCTAGGAAGCTGAATTAGCCCCCCCGGCGCTCTGCGCCGGCTCCCCACCGCCCCCACCACCACCCTAGGTCGGCTCTCCCTTATATAGGGGCTGTCAAGGGCGTTTTCACCAATCAGCTCACTTTCCCACCCGCAGGTTATACTCTTCTTCCACTAGAGGAAGCACCACACTTTCCCCTATACTTCCTTATATGCTGTGCTCTCAGCAACTTCATGCAAGGTTCCCCATACATCTAACTTTAATCACCAACCTGTAGTGCAGGTAGAATATAACTCTCAAGTATCTCCTTTTGCTCTGCCTGCTTAGTCCCACACCTACCTTTCACCTACAAAAGGATCCTACTACCATTAAGCGCTGATCAACAAATCCAGCAGACTGTAGCTCCATCTGGACAGCCCCTCCTGCTTTTGTTCTGCCTGGTAGCCTAACTCCCTTTGCTATCATAGAGGGGCTTTCTCTCGTTGTTCCATAAAGTGCCAAGTAGCTGTGTTAATTAATTTTTTTTTTCCCTTGTTAACTACCGTTTAGACAACGGATACCTTGCTAATTAGCTGCTCCCTCTTCCATGCAGTTTTTTCCTAACCCTGTAGCCAAGGTCAATTCGGACTTTATACTATTGGTCTATTAACCTAGGTGTTCTTTTATCTATTGTTCTATTTAGCCAAGGTGGATATCGGATTTTCTGTTACTCTTCACTTTCTCTGATACCAATTTGAGCTCTCTCCCTGCTGCGATTACTCTTATGTTAGGTGGCAGGCTGAACTTCTGCTGCTTTCTACCTTGCTGATACCAAATACAGCTCTCTCCTTCTGTATTAGCTTAGGCGGCAATCCGAACATCTGCTGCATTCTACCTCATTGTAATCAAATAGAGCTCTCTCTTTGAGTACCTCCTAGAAGGGAGTTAGTCATTGCAAATCTCTGTAGCACTACCATATTACCATTTAACCACCCTTTTCCAGTGAACACCTAAAGCCTTGCTTCCTTTACGCTGGTCACACTTCTAAAGTCCTGATTTTTTGCAGGTCAAAGAATACTATATTTCTCGACATCTTACACACCAATGACTCACTTAACTTATTTCAACATTATTCTAAGCTCACTCAGAACATTTTTATTTATCTCTTTTCTCCTCATATGGCTACCTGTTCTACTCTACCCTCCAAGCTTTAATCAACGTTGCACCCACTCAGATGACTACAAACTCCACATACTGGGAATGACTTCATACTGGCCATGTGACACCTCTTCGCTTCTCATTGCTAAAAAACTCATCTATCACCTATCCTACACCCTCCATAAATCCCCAGTGCCTTGCAGCATCCTGCCGTCCCCTTTCGTCCATCGCAAACTATGGTACCTTTTACTCTTGGCCCTGCTACTAGCTGGGGATGTTGAACTAAACCTGGGACCAGTCGGTAACCCTCTTCTAAATAATGCACTCTGGAATGACACCAAGGGCCTCCGTATTGCACACATGAACATCAGGAGCCTCCTTCACAACAGTGCAGAACTTGAGGCCTGGGTCGCACAACAACACCCTGATATACTGTGCCTATCAGAAACTTGGCTAAAACCATCCACCCCTGATGCTCTCTACTCCCTACCCAATTACAATATCATCAGACAAGACAGACCCTCATCAAAATGCGGAGGTGGAGTTGCCATTTTCTATAAGCAGCACCTGCTGTTATCCCATAATGTACTGCCTACACTGTCACACTGCGAAGCACTTCATACCACACTACAGCTAGGCTCAAAAAAATTACACATAGTCTGCATCTACAACCCCCCCCGCTTGTGGCACCAAGGGTCTCGAAGAACTCCTCTCCTTATTAGACAGCACCATTAGTCGTAATGAAGTCCTTATACTGGGAGACTTAAACTTGAACTGGATTGGCAATGCAACCCAATCCTCTCACTCCCTGGTGCAAAGCCACAACCTTCACCAAATGATCGCAGACCCAACTAGGGTTATGGTTCCTCCTCGGACCAGTACCCTGATTGACTGGATCCTTACAAATCACCCTGACAGCATAATGGGTGCAGGCACCCTAGCTGACGCAATCACCGATCACTCCCCCATCTACTGTATCTGGTCTACCAGTAAACCGTCTTCTCCCCCAAAAGTCATTACTTTCCGCAATCTGGCCAACTTTAACCTAGAGCAGTTTACTTATAATCTATCATTGATTGACTGGTCCCCGATCTACACCTCAGCTTGTGCTCAGACAGCTTTTGACTACTTCTTGGCCCACTTTAGCCCTCTACAAGACACTCATGCTCCCCGAGTCACCCGACGTATTCGTGGCACTCAGTCTAAGTGGTTAACAAAAGCCCTGCTAACCCAAATAAGAGCCAGGGACAAGGCATGGTGGTTTTTCAAGATCACAGGGATGCAGACAGACCATAATCTATATCGATTCCTGAGAAACTCATGCAAAAAAAATATACGCTTAGCCAAAAGCTCGTTCTGCAAGGACCTCCTAATAAAAGCCTCAGGTGACTCCAGGAAATTTTGGTCAACCATTAAATCACTTCTTGGAGCTAATCATAGGGCTCATACTAGTGACATTCTGTTAAATGTCATTCACTGCAACAACCCAACAACCATAGCTAACTCTTTTAATCACTGTTTTGCAGATCTCTCAAACTACCTCAAGTCTTTCCCTCCCGTCCACAACTCTGTACCCCCTAACGTCACTAGTCCAACAATCTCACACTCACCCTTTAGGTTTCGGAGTATAAAAAGAGGTGAAGTATTAAAACTGCTACGTACTATTCCTGACAGCACCAGCACAGGGTCTGATGGACTTGAACCGCGGCTCTTAAAAGCTGCCGCTCCACTCATTGCTTCTCCCATTACAAAAATTTTCAACCTGTCTCTATGCCATGGCAAAGTACCTAATATTTGGAAATCAGCTAAAGTTACACCTATCCCTAAGAAGGGTAACCCCAAAGAGATACAGAACTACCGTCCCATTGCAATCCTCTCTGTACTTAGTAAATTGTTGGAAAAACTAGTATCCACCCAAACCATTGAATACCTCCAAAGATATAATCTTCTCTCTAGCTCACAGCATGGCTTTCACAAGGGACATAGCACCTCCACTGCCCTCCTCAAACTCACCAATGACATATATACCTCTATGGATTCGGGCTTTCTAACAGGAGCAGTCTTCATTGACCTTACTAAGGCATTTGACCTGGTCAACCATACAATTCTTTTTACAAAACTACGTTCCCTAGGCTTCTCCAATGATACAGTGGCCTGGTTTGGAAACTACCTGTCCAACAGAAAGCAAGCTGTAATTTTCAACTCAGCCATATCTGACCCTTCCACTATTCAAGTTGGAGTGCCCCAGGGCTCTATCCTTGGGCCCTTACTCTTCTCAATCTTTATTAATGACATCCCACTTCTTGCACCGAGCTGTTCATCTCAGCTATACGCTGACAATCTAGTTATGTACTACAGTGCCAAAACTGTTACCGACCTAAACCATCCTCTTGCCGTAGATTTTGCTAATATTCAATCATGGCTCACTGAAAACAGACTTATTCTCAGCTCTAGTAAAACCTACTCCATGCTCTTTGGTTCACCTGCCAGACTTAAAGTGAATCATACTGCCTTAATTATCCCGTGTACAGACGGCTCCTCACTGAACAGCACTAACTCCTTTAAATATCTGGGTGTCACTCTCGATCAATCCCTAGACTTTGATCTACACATTACTACCACCTGTAAATCAGTTAATGCCAAAATTGGTAGTGCCTACCGAACTAGATATGCCCTGACCCCATCTGCCAGACTTGCTGTGGCCCAAGGCTTTCTTCTCCCAGCCCTTTCTTATGGCTCAGTCACTTACCACTCTGCCTCTAAATCATCCCTCCATAAATGGGATACTACCTACAACAGCATCTGCCGCTATGCCTTTGCATCTCCCCCGTTTCAGACATCATTGCCAGCTCTACAGTGACCTAAATTGGCTGTGCCCCTCCGCTCACAGACTACAGGCTTTTGGTTCATTAATTGACTCCGTTGTCAGATCAGGCCTCCCACCATCCCTCTCATCCCTATTGGTCACACAGCCTCTCTCCTATGGACTGCGATCGACTGACCAAGCCCTTTTTCATCTTCCCAGACTCAGAACTAACTTGGGTTCGTATGCCTTTTTTCACGTGGCCCCTAAATACTGGAATTCCATACCCCCAAGCTATTCGACAAACAACTACCCATGACACCTTTAAGAAACTTCACAAAAAGCACCTTCTCTCTATAAACTCCTGCATCTGCTTTAACCCACCTTGGCTCCACTCTCCTACCCACACTCTTCTTCCCCTGCACTGCTTTAGTCTTCTTCTCTAGTTGTTTCTCTTCTCCACCTCTCTTACACCCTCATCCAGGTCATCTCCCTCCTACTCTCTATCCTCTTTCCCTTGTCCCATAATCTTCTCTCTTTATCTCTCCCTCTCCTCTCCCTCCCTCTTTGTCTGCTCTCTCTCCTCTCTCTCTCTCTCTCTCTCTCTCTCCTATCACACTCCCTTTCTCCCCTCCCTTTTCAACCACCTCTGTGTAAACTTTACATAATGTTCTATATATATGCCCTTATTGTAATACTTATGTTCTTATTTATTGTGTTACCTGTCATACTGTTTCTGCAACTTTATCATGCTTTTTAAACAGCCTCGCTTGTTACTGAATGTATCTCCCCATATCTGTGAGTTTTTTACTTGACTATGTATTGTACTGTTTCACATGCTGCGACACATATATGACTTTGTATTCCTAAAACTGTATTCTCCCGAGTCATGCTTGAAAATAGGCATCCCTATTCCTAGTGCACCTACCCAGTTACCAAAAGCAAATAAATAAATAAGCTGGGTAGGCTCGGGCTGGGTCAGAAGTTGGTCAACTGGGTGGCAAACTGGTTGATGGGCAGAAAACAGAGAGTGGTGGTAAATGGTATACAGTCAGAAGAGATGCAAGTCACAAGTCGGGTACCTCAGGGATCAGTCCTGGGGCCAGTCCTCTTTAATATCTTCATCAGTGACATTGCAGATGGACTGGAGGGTAAGGTTTGTCTGTTTGCAGATGATACCAAGATCTGCAACAGAGTAGATGATCCAGATGGGGTGGGCAGAATGAGCAGAGATCTGGATAAACTAGCAAAATGGTCAGAAGAGTGGCAACTGGGGTTTAATGCAAAGAAGTGCAAGATCATGCACATAGGGAAGAGAAACCCTGAAGCCACCTGTAGGCTGGGAGGGAGTTGCTGGCAGTCACAAGGAAAAAAGAGGTTTGGGCGTCATCATCACTGATGACCTGAAATCATCCAAGCAGACCTCTAAAGCAGTAGGTAAGGCTAGAGGGATGTTGGGGTGTATTAGTAGGAGTATCACAAGTCAGAAGAGGGAGTAATGATCCTCTTTACAAGACACTGGTTAGGCCTCATCCGAGTACTGTGTGCAGTACTGGAGGCCACCTTCACAAGGACATTAACCAAATTGAGACAGTCCAGAGAAGGGCAACCAAAATGGTGCAGGGACTGCATCAGAAAACATATGAGGACAGATTAACTGAGCTCAATATGTATATCCTAGAGCAAAGGAGGGAGAGAGGTGATATGATTGAAACATCCAAACACCTTAAGGGCATTAACAAGGTGAAAGAGTCTAACATGTTTCAACATAAGAAAAATAGCAGGACAAGAGGATGCAGCATGAGATTAGAGGGAGGCCGATTAAGGGGTAATGTGAAGAAGTTCTTTTTCAAAGAAAGGGTGGTGGATGCATGGAACGGCCTACCTCAGGAAGTGGTGGATATGAATACAATGCAGGGCTTCAAACAGGCATGGAATAGGCATAAGGGAGCAATACAGATAAGTATGAATAGACAGGCCATTGACAGAGCAAAGGCCTATGGCACATTCATAAGGTAGAAAAAGAAATGGTCAGTCTGGATGGGCCTTGCGGTCCTTATCTGCTGTCAACGTCTATGTTTCTATGTTTCATAATACCTACAGTGGTTAGTTTATATTGTAGTATATTCTTTAGGTTTCCTATTTTTTGAGTTTTGCGGATTAACGTTTAGAAGTATAAAAACTGGGACCATGAGTTCAATTTTGCAAGGGAGAGACCGAGTCGGCTTCTGACTCTGGTGTGGGCTGAAGGAGTGAGAGGTGGAATTGAAGGAGTTTGTCCTGTGGCAGCTGTCAGGCAAATTGCTGAGGAGGAGTTTTATTCAGCCCTAGCCCAAACCTAGTGGTGTGTGGTAAGGTTTGCAGCTGTTGGTGGCTGTCCTTCCGATACTTCTGTTCTGTTGTTCGGCAGCTGGTGAGCTGCTGTGGTAATGAACAGGTCTGGGGGGGCTTGGGGCTGATGAGACTCTCTTAGCGCCTGGCTGTGGATTCAGTAACCTGAGTGCCTGTATTGGAGTGGATGTCCGCTTCCTGCTGGGTGAAGAACTGGTCGATACAGAGTGTTGGTTTTCTGACTACTCTGTTTGTTGCTCTCCTTGCTTTCTGTTAACCTGTGTATTGATGATCAGCATGGGGAGAGATCATGTGCGTTTTGGCCTAAGGATTTGATTTAAGGAATGGTTCTCTGCTGTAGAACCAACTGCTCGTTGTGACTTTTGTGTGCTCGTTGGTCCTGGGTGGAGGTGAGAGCCCTCTGGAGAGACCTAACGACATTGCTTTTGGGTCCCTGGAGGTGTGAGCTCCTGGTCAAGAGAAGTATTACACAAAGTTATTTTGAGACTGGATTTTAGTTGTTATATTTTTATTTATTTTCATCTGTTTTTCCCCTTCTGTGTGAGAGACAGTGTGTGGGACAATATTTGTTGACCTCTCCCTCTATTTCTTTTACTCTGTGAGAGAGAGCAGAAGAAGAAATTACTTATCATCCTAGAGTGGATTAGTCTTGTTTTGTTTATTTATTTTTATTATTTTATATTATTTTATTTTAATCCTGTAGTTTTATTAAGATTGATTCACCTTTCTAGCTGGGTTGGTTGATTTTAATTATTGTTTTATTTTATAATGTGTTGGGGAGGCTTAGTGTCGGTTGGGCATTACTCCCACACCAGACTCAGGGAATTATGCCCTTTTGAGTGCCCCCATTGCCATCTGACATCTATTTTAGGTGTCAAGCTATGGGAATACTAAGAAAATGGAAAAGGAAGGGGGAGCTGGGCCTGATGGGGGACAGGAAGGGGGTGGGCGGATTGGAGTTGTGAGATCCAGGAGATGCCCTGGGGTGAAATGGAGTCATGATAGGGGCTTTCCCTATCTTGTCCCCATACCCAAGGGCTCCGATATAAATGGTCAGGCACCAAGGTCTTCCTCGACAGCTCATCCTGCCTTGGCAGTGTTATGCAATGGCAGATCAATTAAAAACAAGACCTCAATTATAGCTGATCTTGTTGCAACAATTGATCTGGCTTGCATCACCGAGACCTGGCTGGATGAAAATGCAGGCCCTATATTGGCCTCGGCAACTCCAGCCGGCTTCTCGCTGATACATCGTCCAAGGTTGGATCGTAGGGGTGGGGGTGTGGCCATTATGTTTAAGACTGAGCTGGGCCTTATGGATGTGCCATTGGGAAGCACCAGATCCTTTGAATATATCCTGGGTGAGGGTGTAGGCTGCGGGATTCTCCTCATCTACTGTCCACCAGGAGATGGTGGAGAATTCCTGCAAGAGATAGCAGACTTCATTGTTGAGGCGGTATTGAGGTCCCCCAGATGGATAATTCTGGGAGACTTCAGTGCCTAGGTCAATGATGAGCTCTCGCACTTTGGTCAAAATCTCCTCCAGCTGATGGCGATGCTGGGCCTATCACAGGTAGTTACCTCCTCAACCCAGGTAGGGGGTCATTCATTGGATCTGATCTTTCTTCTGGGTGTGGAGATTGCTGATCTGGTGGTGGAACTGGTCAGCTGGTCTGACCACCACACCATAAGGTTCAGTTTCAGGGTCCCCCCTAACAGATCTACCCCTACAGAGTTGGTTCAGTCCCGTCCTTTAAGGGGGATTAACTCCAGTGACCTATCGGCAGTATTGGACCTCTTGGGCTTGTTGAGTGAATGCATAAGTCCAGATGATCTTGTTCTAGCCTATAATAAGGCTGTTGGAGATGCTCTGGACAAGATTGCTCCTGTTCATGTTCTGCCTCTCACTCTTCACCCAAGGAGCCCGTGGTTTGATGGCTCCTTGAAGGAGATGAGGTGAGTTGGTCGAAGGATGGAGAGAGTTTGGTGGAAATCCAGCTGTGATGGTGACAGGCTTAGATTGATGGCACATTATGATAGCTATCAATCAGAAATCACCCTTAAGAAGGCAGAATTCCTGTCCAGGGAGATTTCTGCTGCACAGAATTGACTGGCTCATCTTTTCTGGACTGTTGACAGATTGTGCAATCCAATCTGTTTCCAGCCCAGAGAAGCTTTTTCTCAATAAAGATGCGAGGAGGTTGCTCGATTCTTTGCAGATAAGGTTGCCAGCATCAGGTCTGGCATCAGTTCATCCTCCTCTATGAGTGATTGCAGTGGTTGACGGGAAGTGACTGGCACTTTGTCTGTCTCATCAGATTTTCACCAGCTGGACTTCAATGACATTGTGAAGATCATCCAAACATTGCATCCAACCAGTTGTAGTTTGGATCCGGGTCCTACACCCCTTTTGATGGGTTGTGTAGATGTTATCTGCCCAATCCTTGCTGACATTGTCTGGAAGTCCTTGGAGAGGGGAGTCTTTCCTGACTCCCTGAAGGAGGCAGTTGTTTGACCACTCCTTAAGAAATCCTCCTTGGATCCAGACTGTTCTATCTCTAACTTGCCATTTGTTGGTAAAGTTATTGAAAAGTGGTTGCACTGCAGTTGGATGATCATCTTGTAACTCACAATGTCTATGATACTCTCCAATATGGTTTTAGGAGGAAGCATAGCACGGAGACTGCTCTTGTCCGGGTATTGAATGACCTCCTAATCGCTAGAGATTGAAAAGCATGTACCATTCTGGTCCTTCTCGATCTCTCTGCTGCATTTGACACTGTAGACCATGGTGTGCTATTGGAGTGCCTGCAGTTTTTATGTGGACTGTCTGGTACAGTCCTAAATTGGTTCCATTCATACCTCACAGGCAGGTCTCAGAGAGTGACCACTGGAATTTATTCCTCTGGTGCTCACTCCCTGCCTTGTGGGGTGCTGCAGGGTTCTATATTAGCCCCCATGTTGTTTGCAGTGTATATGCTGCCATTGGGAGATATCATCAGGTGATACAGTCTGAGTTTTCACTGCTATGCAGATGATACTTAGCTGTACATGTCCTTTCTGCCCAGACAGAATGATGCAGTCTCCATGCTAAATAGTTGCCTTGCTGAGATCAGATCTTGGATGATTTCCAGCTGGTTGAGACTGAATCCAGACAAGACTGATGTGTTGGTTGTGGACCCAGGTCATCCGAGGGCAGGTTTGGGGGTTGGACAACCATCAAGTGTATTACTTGGTGGTGTGCCACTCACTACCTCAGACCAGGTGCATAACCTGGGCATTATTTTTGACGATGGCTTGACCTTAAAATCTCAGGTGTCAGTTGTCGTTGAATCCTCTTTTTATCATCTGAGGAATATTGCCCAGGTGAAACATCTGGTTCCCTTGGATGATCTTCCAACATTGGTTCACATCTTTGTTACAACCCGTCTTGACTACTGCAACTCCCTCTACCTAGGGCTTCCAGGAGTTGATATCCATCACTTGCAGCTGGAGCAAAATGCGGTGGCCAGGCTTTTGACTGGGACATATAGGTCCAGTCATATTATGCCTGTGCTCCGCGGGCTGCACTGGCTGCCTATTCAGTGGTGGATCACCTTTAAGGTTGGCTCGCTAACCTTCAAAGCCCTACATGATCAGGGACCCGGCTACCTTAAAGATCTCCTGGTATCTTACAGCCCCCTCCGCCCTCTCCGTTCCACCGATGAGGGATTGCTAGAGATTCGCAGGGTACGATTAAAGATGTCTGGTTCCCGTGCATTTGCTTTTTCAGTGCCGACCCTGTGGAAGTCTCTACCTCGTTGGTTGAGAGAATGCCTAACCGTCAGTAGATTTAAAACTGGGCTTAAAGCTTATTTATTTGACCTGGCATTCCCTAGTGATTGATAATGTAACTTTTATGTTTTAATGTTTTTTATATTGGTTGTTTGTTTTTATGTTAAGTGCCTTGGTTTTGAAAGGCACTATAAAAAATAAAGTTGAATTGAATTATATTCCTAAGATTGCTTAGGTAGGTTTCCGCTGTTGGATGGATATGGATGGTGGCCCTCCTTTGCCATTCCCTCTCTCCTTAGCAAGTCATACCCTCTTGTTATCTAGTCGTTCTGGCCTATGTGAAGGTCACTACATGTTACCCATTGTCTCCTGCTGACATACATGAAGGTCCTAAATATATGATACCTACTCATAGCCTTCTGCAATGCTTTCTGATCTACACTCTTTTTGGGGATCCTTCCTAAGGTACCTTCAGCCAAGGGAATCATTCCTGCAGCACCTCTAGGGGTGGAACCCTTCTCCAGGGTTCCTTGCCTTTGGCACCCTTACAGAGTGGTATTCATGGAATATAGAGGTGAACGGACACAAAGATTTATCAACAACTTGCAGAAGCATAACACTACACTTAATTGCATAAGCCCATTGAATTGAAAGACTTTACCTGTGGCCATATTATTGGTCTGATAAATAAATTTATCAACTGTCTTTTGTGTCTACACTTATTGCATAAATGTATTTATTTCAAATGTTTTACCAGGAAAGGCATACTGAGCTGGTAACAGCTATTTTCAAGTTACATCATGGGTGAAAGGGGGCAGGGAGTAACAAATGCAAAAAAGCAAAGATTTTCAATACAAAGGTACAGAATACAGTTAACAAACAGTGAAACTATACAGGTGCAGAGAAGTAAAAAATACACCAATACAACAGCTGCATATTAAACACGATAAATAACAGGGAAAATACATAAGGTGCAAAGTATAACAACATTTTTACAGTGAGGTAGGCAATACAATAAGGTATACCGTGAAGGAGAGCATCTCTTAATGAGCCCCATTGGACTGGGTAGGGTGAGGTGCAGTTTGCAAGAGTGAGTCATGAAGTCATAGAGTAGGGTTTTTAGGGACAAACAGGAGGAGACAGAATGGATAGCAGGGGGAGTTAAGACCAGATCTTGGAGAATCTAGAGGTGACTATAGCTTGACCTGCAGATGACTAAGCCCAAGGAAGGAAGAGTGAATGAGTGTCAGAGTTTCAAAGAGAGTAAGTTGGGGAGGTGGAGTGAGGAAGGAGCTACAATAAAAACATTGAGATTAAAAGCAGAATTTAGAGATACAAAAGGAACAGTGAGAGAAGGGAGTACTAACGATGAGTAAAGAGAGCAGTGGTGAGTATGGGGGGGGGGTGTCAAGGGTGAAACAGCAGAATGAGTGAAAGAGATGGTACAGTCCAAACAGGGTGGATTTGAGCACAGCACTAAACGTAACACTGTCATTGCCATTGGGAAGGTCTTTTTAAGGACGATCTCTCCATGTACGCGAAGTGTGATGCATGCTTTGTTTCTATATAGCGTGCCAAGTTTACAATGGTGCTTTTGATGAATGGCATCCATGTAGTAAGAGAAATCGAGGTGATGGTCCAACTAAACCCTGAGGTATTTGAAGGAAGAGACCTCCTTGACTGCAACACCACTGAGGCTTTTAAAGGTGGGCAAAGGTAGTGATTTGGCCAGACACTGGCTGGTATATATCAGAGGAAGGCTTATAATAGAGAGCCCAATAGTGATGGTCCAGCCCAGTATATTTCTTTTTTGGACCATGGCTTTTTCAGTTATTATTATGACTTCAATTCCTGTTCTTTCTAGGTTGCCACTTTTTAGTTCTGTACTCATCTTAAATTAAATTACAGTTGTATTGGATTAAAACAGGACAGTATATATGTGGCTAAATGACTTCAGTTTAAATTACAAATAAAATATGCTGTACTTAATACTCAGTATTAGATGGTTTTATGTTAATTATTTATTTTGTTGGCTTTGGATGTTCTTCAGATTGGTGTCTGCCACATTAAAGGGTGATGCTTGATAGTGTCTGCCATCTTCCCTATATACCTTACATAACCAAAAACACAAATAATAAATGTAACCGCAACACTAGGCATACTATGCAAAACATAGCTAGATTTTACAGGTAAGTGAGCATGTCTAGTGTTAGTATCATAGGAATAGCAACAGAACAGGGAAGCTGCAGACCTTGTGGCCTATATTCCTGTGTGCTGTATTACAGGGGACACTCCATGTCTTAGGAAGTAAAGGGGCAATGGGTGTGAACACAAAATCTCAGAATCTGTCAGCAGAAAGAAACTGAGAGCCCATCAGGTCTGCCCTTAACTACACTACTTATCCCACTGAACCTATTATTTTGGTGGGTTGTCTCTTGCTTCTCATCTACCCCTCAGCCCCCTGGTACCCCTCCTAAGCACTATGAGTCCTCTTGCTCTGTGCAGTCATGATTAAACCAGTATAGGGTACCTTCCTCCACCACTCCTGCTGGTGGTCTATTCCACTGCTTCATCACCCTCTCCGTGCAGTAAGACATCCTCACATCCCTCCTGAATTGGCCCTCCACCAACTTTCAGTCATATCCTCTTGTGTCTGCATCCCTACTTCTAACAAACAGTCACTGTTCATCTTGTTTATACCCCTCATAAACACGTATTCTTCTATCATACCCCCCCTCACTCCTGACCTCCTGTGAGTACATACTATGAGCCACCATCTCTTCTTTATAGGATCCACCTTCCTGGCTCTGGATCATCTTGGTGACCCTTCTCTGCACTGACTCCAGCCTGTATATGTCCTTTCTCAGATAAGGACTCCAGAACTGAGCACGGTGCTCCAGATGAGGCCTCACAACAGATGTGTACAGGGGCAGTACCACTTTGCTTCTCCTCCTGTCAACCCCACACCCAATACACCCCAGCAGCTCTGTTGCCTTACCCTATGCTTTGTTGTATTAGCTGGCTTGCTTGAGGAAGCCATGGCTGATGACCCTCAGATCACTCTTCACTGTTGTAGTGGCCAGCCTAACCCTTCCCATCTGATATTCTGTGTGTGGGTTCCATTTCCCTTAATGCATCACCTTCACTTCTTGGTTAAGTCTCAACTGCCACATCTTAGACCACCCCTCCAGTTTTTCTAGGTCCTTCTGGACTTTTCTTACCCCTTCCTCACCATCTGTCCTACCACATGATGGACCTAACATCCCTTCCAACCTTAATTTACTATGTTATTATGGTAAACAGTGAGCCACTGGGTGAGCTGGAGAAATCAAACTAGAATCTCCTATCTTACATATGTTTGTTCTAACCATTTGACTACACTGCCTCCTCATGCTGTACTGTAGGACAAACACAAATAGAAACATCTTTTTTTCCTTCACTGCAGTAAATGTATTGTTTTCTTCGAAAGGTTGTGCTGAAAACCGTCTTATGGATTTTTACCACTGCACCTGGATAAAACAACATGCACAGCAAAGAAAACACGAAGAGTAAAACCTCTGAAGAATGACATTTATTTGGTCTGGTAAACTTTGGATTACTATGAGTACCTTTGACTTGACATTCTCTGCTTTCAGCATTAAAGAAACACAACTAAAACCCACCCCATACTGTATACTTTTATGGTTTTCTGGCTGAACTCTAAAGGCCAATAGGTAAAACATTACTGGCTGCATATACAATGCCATTGTATGATCACTTCAGATGTGCAGCTGGCTGAGCCTGCCATATTAAAAGAAGCAGCATGTACTTCTAGTTATTTATTTATTTTAGTTTGTGGTAACCAGGCAATACACTAGGCAATAATTGTTTATTTTTAGGAATGACCTGGAATGAACAGAGCTAACGTCAAGAATAAATTGGTAACAAGAAATGTGGCAAAAATAAAGAACAGTCACCTCATCACAGTTGCAGAAGTCAGTAGACACATACAAGTCAATGACTGCGAAGTAACAAGTGCAGGTAGGTAAGTCATGGTAGTACCTAAAAACAGTCAGTTAAAGGACTGAGAGTTGGAGCACCTAAGCAGGGGAAGAAGTGAATTACGAACCTGGGAGCAGAGGCTCTGAATGCTCCAAGCCCCCTTATTAAAAGAGCACTTTGGTTCATTAAAAGACATCAGTGGAGTGAAGGCTATAGGGAGTAATTGGGGACTGTAGCATGTATGATAAACCAGGAGGGGTGCCTGATCTAATAAGTTTGTCAATAAAGCAACTAACTATTAACGAGGCAAATGTAATTTTTATTAATTGTGTCTAAATGTGACAGCAAAGGAAATGCATTTCAGAATGAAGGGTTTCTACCAAAGAAATCCAATTATTTAGTCCTCATACACTTTTTTATGAAAACAATAGTGGAAGCCATATGGGAGAGGGTTTCTGGGCACCCAGCCCCCCCCAGGCTATGCCTATGTACTTTTAAACCACTCCCATTGCGTCACATGAAATAAATGTTTAATAATGATGTTTTCTCCAGTTACAGGGTATATCAGTTCTTTGCTGGGCTTAACTTGCTGTCATGTAATTGCGGCCACTACTATGTGGGTCGCATCACTAGAAACATAGAAACATAGAATCTGATGGCAGATAAGGACCGCTTGGCCCACCTAGTCTGCCTATTTCCTTACTTGATGGATAAGCTGCAGATTCTAGTTAATCAACAGCTTACTTCCTCCTACACCCCACTAGACTTGCCTTATGCCTGTCCCAAGCATTCTTGAATTCTGCCACTGTTTCTGACTCCACAACCTCCTCAGGAAGGCAGTTCCATGCATCCAGAACCCTCTCTGTGAAAAAATACTTTATAACTTTACCTCTGAGCCGTCCACCCTCTATCTTCAAATTGTGCCCCCTTGTTCTTGCACATCTTTTCTTCTGAAAGATACTACCCTCTTGCACTTTGTTAATTCCCTTGAGATACTTGAAAGTTTCTATAATGTCCCCCCCTCTCCTTCCTTTCCTCAAGGGTATATATATTAAGCTACTTTAGTGTCTCCTTGTATGTCTTCTGGTGCAGACCCTGCACCATTTTGGTTGCCGTCCTCTGAACAGCCTCCACTCTGTCTTGCATGCAGTACTCCAGATGGGGTCTCACTAACTGTCTGTACAGATGGATAACAACTTCCTGTTTTCTACTGTTGATGCCTCTCCCTATGCATCCCAGTATCCCCCCAGCCCTCCTTACTGCCTTCTCACATTGCTTGCCCACCTTTAGGTCATCTAATATAATTACTCCTAGGTCTCTTTCGATTTTTGTTGTTGTTATTAACTCACCCCCATTGTGTACTCTTCCCTGGGTTTTGTTTTCCAGATGCATTACCTTGCACTTTTTGCATTGAATCTGAGCTGCCACATATTTGACCATTCCTCCAACCTTGCCAAGTCCCTTTTCATTCTTTCCACCCCACCTTGTGTATCAACCCTGTTGCAGATCTTTGTGTCTTCTGCAAAGAGACATACCTTTCCTTCCAGGTGCTCTCCAATGTCACTTATAAAGACATTAAAGAGGACCGGTCCCAGTACCAAACCCTGCTGTACCCCACTAGTTACCCTCCTTTCTTCACTGTGGACTCCGTTTACTATTACCATTTGGTCCTGTTCTCTAGCCATTTTTTTATCCAGGCTACCACCTTGGGACCCACTCCAAGGCTGGCTAACTTGTATATTAATTTTTTGTGTGAGACTGTGTCAAATGCCTTGCTAAAATCTAGGTAGGCCATATCCAAACCCTCCCTGGTCTACTAGTTTGGTCACCCAGTCAAAAAATCTATTAGGTTCATCTGACATGACCTTCCTGCTGTGAAACCATGCTGCCTTGGGTCCTGTGCCCCACTGGCCTCTAGGTACTCAACAATTCTTTTCAGAAGTGATTCCATCATTTTCCTACCACCGAGTCAAACTAACTGGTCTGTAGTTTCCGCCTCCTGTTCCCACTTTTGTGAAGTAGAATCACATTTTCCCTCCTCCAGTCCTCAAGTACCACCCCATCCTCCCATGATTTGTTAAAGAGAGTAGTCAGTGGTGTTACTAGTTCTACCCTTAGTTCTTTTGGAATTCTTGGGTGAATTCCATCAGGTCCCATTACGTTTTCCGCCCTCAGTTTCAAGAGTTCTTTCAAAACCATTTCTTCTGTGAATGGACTGGTACTGACACCCCTATTCAGAGTTTCTCTCTTGTTTGGTTTAAGTACATCCCCTTCCTCTTCCATTGTGAATACTGAGCAGAAATATTCATTCAGTATCCCTGCCTTTTCACTGTCACCCTCTGCCCACATTCCTTCCCCTTTATTAAGTCTCTGTATCCCTCCCTTGGTCTTTCTTCGCTCTCCAATGTACCTATAAAAGGTTTTATCCCCCTTCTTAACAGAGTTGGCTATCTTTTCCTCAGTTTGCACCTTTGCTATTCTGACTGCCTTCCCTGCCTCCTTTGGCTTTAACTGATAAAGTTCTCTGTCCTACTCTTTCTGTGTTTCCTTATATTTCCTGAATGCTATCCTTTTCTCCTTAACCGTCCCTGCCACCTCTTTTGAGAACAATAGTGTTTTTTTCCTTTGTTTTATTTTGTTGATTTGCTTCACACAAAGGCTTGTTGCCTCTCACAAAGGCTTGTTGCCTCTGCAATGGCTGTTTTGATTATTCCTCATTGTTCCTCCACCCCTCCTTCTTGCCTGTTTGCTAGTGCTTTTCTGAGGCACTCTCTCATTTTCCCAAAGTCAGCCTTCCTAAAGTTCAATACTCTTGTTTTTGTATGGCTTGACTCTATGGCTGTGTTTATTGTGAACCACACTGTTTGGTGGTCACTTGTTCCCAGATGGCTACCCATTTCTAAATCTGAGATCCTTTCTCCTTCCCCATTTGAGAGTACCAGGTCTAAGATTGCTCCCTCCCGAGTGGGTTCCAACACTAGCTGTCTGAGGCATGCTCCCTGTAGGGCATCGAGTGACCCTGCTCTTGGATGTGCCTGCAGCAAAGGTACTCTAGTTAACATCAGGCATATTCAGGTCCCCCATCAACAATATCTCCCATTTTTCTGCCATGTTAAGGATGCCTTCTATCATTTCCTTTTCCATTTCCTCCCCCTGAGATGGGAGTCTGTACACAACTCCCATGCAGATTGTGGTGCCATCTCCTGTCTCCAGGGTGACCCATAGTGACTCATCAACTTCCTGTTTACTCTTTAGTTCTGTTGCTTTAATCCCTTCCCTTATATAGAGAGCTACTCCTCCTCCTCTTTTACCCACCCGGTCCCTCCTGTAGACTGTGTATCCTGGTATGTTGACATCCCAGTCATGGTTCTCTGTGTACCATGTTTCAGTGACTGCCACAATATCCAGGCATCTCTCTTTCATCAAGGCCACTAGTTCAGGGAGCTTGTTGCACAGACTGCAGGTATTGGTAATCATCACCTTCCATTTATTTTGTATGGCCTGATGCCTTTTAGCCCCATCCCTGTCCTTACTGCCTTTTTCTGCATTTATCCATGTCCTGCTCCCTACTGACTTCTCTACCTTGGTGTTTACATCTCTAACTACTGTGTTTTGTGGGGGGAGGCTGGGATTTCCCCTGCTCCTTTTCAGTGCCTCCCCACTTGGCTAGTTTAAATGCTTGCTAATGAAGCATTTAAACCTGTCATCTAGGATCCTGGTTCCTCCCCCAGACAGATGCAGACCATCATGCCAGTATAAGCTTGCATCCCTCCAGGTGGCTCCCCAGCCCCCAATGAAGCCAAAACCCTGAGCTTCACATGAGTTTTTCAACCATTCATTGAATCTCATGGTGCAGAATACGCTAGCATCATCCTTACCATAGGCAGGCAGCACCTCCGAGAAGGTTTCCATATATGCTACTTGTTTAAGGCCCCTCCCCAATTCTACAAACTCCTCTTGCACTGCTCTGATCCCATTCACAGCCATGTCATTTGTCCCTAGGTGGACAATGACATCCAGCTCCCTCCCTCATGCAGCTGCTTCCACGCTCCAATCAACCACTGTGACTGCGACAGGCAGGTGCCTTACCTCCTTATCCCTTTCTTCCCCAACTTTTAACCCCCTAATGATTGAGTCCATTACCAGGAGTTGTTTCCTTCCCCTGTGGAGTCTTGTGCCACCCTTCTGTGGGTCTCCTTTGTAGAGGTTCCCAGCATCCTCCTTGGTCTCCACTGCAGGTGCCTCCATAGAGGAACCACTCTTTGCCAGAACAGCATATGAACTGTGGAGAGGTACAACTGGAGGGATGCACCTCTGTTCCACCACCATCTCCCTCCTTGAGCCCACCTTGGTCCAACTACTCCTCTTTCTTGACAACCTCTGAGGTAACGGTGGTGGCCCAGGTGGTTCCTGGGTGGGGGAAAAGGTTTCATGAATCCTAGCCAGGTCAGCCTGGAGAAGGGAAACCTCCTCCCTCAGACCAGAGAGGTGCCTGCAAACAGGGCAGCATTGTAGCCTCCAGAATGTCTCCTGAAACACTGCTTCCCCATAGCCATTGCACTGCACCACTCCCATCTTGACTTATGTTGTGTCCCCTCTCTTGTTACTTTGTATGCCAACTGTCTCCTCCCTCTATGTATTTTTACACTTACTTTCCTACTGCCTATGTGCCCTTACAACCCTCACCCTTCACATTCTGGGACAGGAACTTCCTGTAGTCTTCAGTAGTCTCCTTCTTCAATGCTTGGATTCAGACTTCCAGCAGCTGGGGGGGAGAGTTATTTTTTAGGTTCCTTCAAGGTTGATGAAACTAATGTATCTCAGTGATCCTTCCCTTCCTACTGCCAAACAGGAAGTTCCTGTTGTCAGTCAAATCCAGTGGGTATAAAACTAGAACTGGGTTTGGGTGGGAGGGTGAAGGGGTGGGAAGGAGGGCAAGTAGTAAAAAATCTGTAGTTCTAGACTGCTGTTTCTTGCTTTGAAACCAAAGTTCTCCTCTGTCAAAAACTGCAGGAAGCTGTAATTGGAGACACCTGCTTTTGTACTCCTAAGCTGCTAAGCCACACCCCAATTAGATTCACCCTCTGCTCTGACTCAGTAAATTAAGCTGATATAGCCCCCTTCCTCAGAGAAACACACAGTGACGTTCTTCTTTTTTTTTTACTTAAATGAGACCCCCTTCTTCTAATAAAGTATCTGTTTGCTTAATCCAAGCAGGTACTGACTCCTTCTGAGATAGAAGTGATTTATCAGTAAAAAATCTGTAGTTCTAGACTGCTGTTTCTTTCTCTGAAACCAAAGTTCTCCTCTGTCAAAAACAGCAGCAAGACAGTAGACAGTTTAAAACCTGCATTGGGGAGCCCATACATGTGGTACAGAGGGGTGATGAATCCTATGCTATTGTCAAACAGATAAAAAAGTTTCAGAATATAAAACATGAAATTTGCTTTGTTGGCATTGAAAAAGTAAATCTTGGTATGGGGTTGGGGCTTGAAAAGGTTATTGGTAAGAGGGAGAGTTATTGGATATATTCCTTAGGGGCTAGAAGTGACAGGGGTCTAAATGAAAATATTGATTTGGCAGCTTTTTTAAAGAAAATTGTTAAATAGTTTTAAGCGTGCTATTTGATAGAAAATATATTTGGATCCATCTCCACAGACATTGATGAGTAAGTGTAGTGCCTGGTAACCTCGGTGAAAAATTAATTGATCAGGCTACCATGATTGTTTTTAACTATACATCAATTAAGTATTGATTGCTTCCACTATATAAGTGTGATTTTGTGCACTGTTCTGACACTTTGATGAAGCCCAGGTTATATCTGGGTGAAATGTAAGGTATGGCATCAGTTTGACTGGATAGTTACTTCTTTCGGCATTTTTTTCTGTGACTGGTACTGTGTATGAGGGAATGTGAACTGCACTTTTAGTTATAATGAAACAGTAGGAAAAGTATCTGTTTTTCTTGTGTGGTATTTTGTTATGGTGGGTGCCTTTGTTTCTGCTGTGCTACTGTGCTTTTTACTTTAGCACCACCGTCATGTCCTGGTGCTGACTTTTTTCTTGTGTCATATCTTCAAATGAAATATGCACTTATTTCAAGAAAAAATTATATGTTTTATGCATTTGTATTGTTGTAGTCCTTCTGTGCGATTGTGTAATTAATAGTAAGAGTAATGCTTTTCTATTTTCTTCTCAAATAAAATCTATATAGGAAGAACATGCCACCTGCTGAATCATAACAGGAGCTCTCAAATTATCAAAAACACATCTTTTTGTAAAATCTTTAACTTTTTACTAGAAATAAGCCTTTTTCTCTAAGGACTGCAAAAAGATCTGCAGATTCTCATTGAAATACACTGCCTGCTTTGTCAATACTGAGTTTCTGACAAAGATTGCCTTTGATTCTCTTTTTTTTTTAATTGGTGGTTGGCAGACCAGAGAGAAATGAATGAAGAAGGTGGGTAACGAAACCAAAAAAGCATGACAGTTATTGCTATGGTATCTAAGGGCGCACATCCCTTCATTCTTACTGGGCAACTGTTTTTGAACAAGTGCTGGAGAAGAGTCTCTGTCACTTGAGCAAGCACTCTGATGAGACAATTCAGAGGTGCTGCTGCATAATTCGCAGGTGATAGTTTTAACTTTGTAGAAGCAAGGTGGATGAACATACAAAACACAACAAAACAAAACTAAGAAACTCACTACATTGTAAATAGTTAATTTTTAATCATCACAGATCTGGCTGCTAAGTTAATCAATTATAAATCATTAACATGATTTCAGCCATAAATCTTTAACAAGATTGCAGCATGACACACACAGCTACTGTATATCTTATTCTGTGTAGAGTGTGCATTGTTCTGGTGCATTAGAAGGGGGCACACCAGTTCAGCACTGGGGATGGGGTGGGGGAAGAGCACAATAAAATAAAATAAGATGATAGGGCCTTTGAGGGATTTTTTTTTATGGAATAAGAAACTCCTCTCATGAGGTTAGGACAGACAAATCCACTCAGCTTTGCTTTGTAGTCCTCTTACCCAAACCTCACACTTGAAGCCTCATACCATAAGATATGGTCCTATTAACTTATAAAATAACTCCCAAAGCCCTGATCTATCTACTTCATGAAGAAAAAAGGTTTAAATAATTATTTTTGATAAGCAACAAGAAATCGGATATGTAGAAATGGCCCATTAAACTTTAGCAATCTGTCTTCTCTGGATCAACCATCCCCTCTTCATCAAAGTTTTTTAATTTGCTTTTCCATCTTTCATATGAAATGCTGCACCAAAGTACTTCAGCCTGTCTGAGGTTGCTGCTCATATGGAAGTTAAAGATTCCACTGCACTGTCTGCAAGAGAGGGAGATTTTTCTCTGGTGTCCTGGCAACAATCCCTTTGTCAATTAAACAGGTCCAGGTAAACACCCCCCCCCACACCATTTGCTAGTTGGAAAGATAATCTTGCAAAAATGTTCACAATGAGCCACTATAGCTGTTCTGTATGTCTCCTCTACTTGGCCAGACACATCTATAACCCTTGTTTGGAATCAAATGTGGGAGCACAATTTTTCAAATTCAGCAACAGTACTAACCATTTCGCTCTGCACAAACTTTGAAAACTAGAATATTTAAGTACAATTCACATTGTATTTCATCATATATCTTCTATATATTTCTCCTCTTTATTAATTTAATTACTGAGAACATCGGCATGACAGCTGGATACTTCTCCTTAAAATCTGTAACTTGCAGCTTGTTTACCCAGGTTATCCCACCTGCAAAGTAACAGCTTCTTTCCACTGGGGTTCAGCTTCTTCTTATTTCCATATGTAAACCCCCACCCCATGTGTGGCTTTAAGAAGACTGGTCCTGCTAAAAAAAGATGTCCCCCCCCCCGGCCCTTTTAATTCTGGTGGTGAGGTCTGGAGGGAGCAAAAACAAAGGCGAACATGCTGCTGCAGCAGGAAGGAAGAAGAGAAAAAAATACCAGCAAGACTGTTTTTTGCCTGAGAAGAGCTAAGCTAATCAGCAGTGAGCCTAGGAAAAGCTATAAATAGCCCCGGGATCCTGCCAAAAATCTAGTCCCCAAGGAGAAGAGAGACCAGCAGAGACTGCACCAGGGGGCTAGAGCCCCAAACTGTGATGGCCAGTCTAGACTCCTGCAGGCACTAAGCTACAGTGCTGGGACTGAAGGATCAAAAGAGAAACTGGAACTGTTTGCAAAAGAGTCCAAGTGGATTGCTACTAATTCTGGCTGTGTTTTCCAACCTGTTTGCTACAATAGCTACTTAAGTCCACTGAAGGGTGATGAAAATTCCTGATAAGACATTAGAGTCTGGAGCTCATCTTTAGCTCAGAGAACCTCACTTTTGAATTTACAAAAGACTTTTCCCTAATTGCTGTTCAAAGAAATTGCACTCCAGGGTGTCCTGCCTGAGACCCCAGCCAGGGATCAGGGTCTGCATTGAGCTGTTCCTGCTAAAATGATGGAGCTGCGGTTCATCTTTAGCTGAGAAGTTCCTGCCCCAGCTGCTGCCTGACAAGCATTCCAGAGGATTTCACCAGAGTGATCAGAAGTCAAGGACATCCTCTGCACCTGCACCATGTCAGCTAAGTACAATTTCACCACCAGGAGGATTATAAATGGTTGTTGTTCCAAGTTGCTTTTCCTTGTGTTATTTCTTCATCTAGGGCCCCAAAGCTGGCCAACCCACAGCATTGTAGGCCTGCCACAGTAGTGGGATACCCCAAAAGACATTGGGACAGGTCTGGTACCAGATCAATGGGAGCTTGGGGGAAGTTGCATTGGATGTTATTGATGGCATTACTGGTATAGTTACTGGTGTTGGAAAGTGCTGTATAAGTGACTGACCTAACCTTATTTTTGTGCAGACAAAGTTGCCAGTCCTACACCCTACAATAATAAATACTTGCAGTGCTTGTGGTAATTGCTGTCTCCTCAATTGTTTTTCAGTATTGTGTATTGGGGGAGTGTCTGGAAGAGTTTGGGAGGTGGAAGTATTTTTCCTGGGGAACAGGGAAAAGCCACTGGTTATTCTGCCCAAGTCTTCAGGTGGAGGCACCACATCACCGAAGGGTGAGTGATCATGGTTTTGTCTTACAAGGACCCAGGCCAGCCCCCTCTAGCTGTCATGAGGGTCCCGGAGTCAGCACTCAGGACCAGCCGATAACCTACTGTACCCTACACATAGCTGGGTGAACTGATGCACTAAGAGGTTAAGTGACTTTCTCAAGATCATACAGTGTGTATCTGGCTCTGAAGGGTTTGAACCTGTGGATTCTCAACACTTTCTCGAGGTTAGGTTCTCAATGTAGCCAAACACATTGAACTGTAAGCTGAGTGCAGCAGAACATTGTGGGCAACTTTTCCATAGCTGGGACCACCCACGTCTACACCCTGACTTATGACATCAGATGCCTTGGCATCACCTATATAGCACAGGCCCACCATACAATTCACTTTTTTTTATGCCTGTTGTCGACTGTATGTTGAACCAGTGGAGACTTTACTTTATTATCATTCATTCATTGTCAAAGATATTTTTGTTTCTCATCAGTTTGACATTTGTTTTCATTTAACTTCAGTCATGCCATCCTGCAAGATCATCGTCAACTGCCTCTTAAAGTTTTATGCTGTTAAACCCCTCATCATTGACTAAGGCACTGCTTTTTTGGTTGTGTCATTGTGGCAACACAATCTACTGTAAAGACAAAGAAACCACTGTGTTGTATGTCTCTGCATCGACCACGATGCCCAACATTGGTATATTTGCCAAGGGCTCAACCAAGCTACTAGGGGATGCACATGGAAGTCTTTTAAAGTTATTTCTTCAGAAACAAGAAAGTATGGAGCTGGACTGTGCAGTAGCCAGTAAAACCCCTGCTCTTCCATTGATTTCAGGTACAAAGTTACTGCTAAAGAAATCATCATTGCTAATGAAATTGGCATCACTGGCCTAGTCACAACACACTAAAAAGGATAACATGGGGTGGTCTACTTCAAGGCCAAGGTGGCGGTCTGCCTCAGCGTCAACCATGATATCCTACATTGCCCTATTTGCCAATGGTTCAGCCAGGTTCCTAGGGGATGCTGGTGAAATTCTTTGGAGTCATTTCTCTTGAAAACAAAGAAGTATGAAGAAACACCATGCAACAGCTAGTAAAACCCTTGCTCTTTCTTTGACTTAGGGTAAAAAGTTGTTGCTGAAGAAATTGTGATCATTGATTAAATCAATGTCATTGGCCAAATCATGATGGGCTAGGAAGGATGACATTGGGATGTCTATTTCTAGGCCAAAGTCACTGTCTGCTGAGCAGTGCCACAGTTCACTGAGACTCTGTAATCATTCCTGCAGCCTAGCCACAAAGACCAGACAGTCTCTGGACAACCAGCACTGATTCCAGGTTCAGCTCTTGACCATCTAGAACCCAAGTTGGAGGGAAATTTGATACTGTCAACTGTGCCAAAGCACCACAGGAGTTCTCTGTGAATGCAAGACGTGTCACTACTGAGCTCTGGTTCAGGCTCAACTATACCACCATCAACCACTGTGACTGCTAACATCAGCATCAAATCTGATAACTCTCCATTTTGGCACAGTTCTCTGAACTGATCCAGAGACTGCTACCTCAATTGCCATCCCTAACATCGCCTATGATGGCACCAGGCCCATCTGTGATTCTGTAGCCTGTGGCACTGGATGGGTCTGTACTGCCTCCAGTACCTGCAAGGGTCCTGGTTCTTGGTTCACAACCTCCATTTCCTCCCCCTGTAGAGGAGAAGGAGAAGGAGGAAGGGGAGGAGGAGGAGGAGGAGGAGGAGGAGGAATAGGATAACCCAGACCTGATGGAGAAGGAGGAATCTGGGGAGAGGAAGAATAAGATGGGTTCCCAGAATCCCAAATACTCTTCAGGGTCCATTGTGTCTTCTGAAGATGTGGACACTGTTTATTACAAAATTAATAGGAGAAATACTGGAAGTTGATTGGTTGAAGCAGCCTTTGACCTGTGATATCTCAGTGTATTATCATTGTTCAAAACTGATTACCAAGATCAGCCATTTCCTAACACTTTGGGCCATTTCATAATCACAATCACACACTCCAGTGTGTGGTACATCATGGGATATTGTCACTTCTTGGGTAGTTTAAGGCATGCTGCATTGCCTTGTGCCTCACAATGCACTCAAAGCTTTCATGATATCTCATGATATATTACAACTGATGGTGTATTATTGCTTAATTATACAATGACAAGAATAAATCCTGAAACCTGGTTGGTCATCTCAGACCTTGACCTGTGATGTTATCCCAGCATAGCATCATGGATCATGCTCAACACACACAAGACCACATTAGATATAACAGACATCACTACCTATGCCATGTTCAAGTTGCCCACACTCAGCATGGCCACTGTGGAGTTTGTCAGTACTTCACAAATATTTTGAAATGTAAATCCCTCCTTCCCTCTCTCCCAGTGCCACAAAGTGAGCCCAGAAACATTCTTAGCACATGTAATGGGTCCAACATGATGCACAATTGTACATCGTTGCTCCTTTTTTCTTTCTTTTTTTTTGTAAACAAACAAAATATAAATTAAGCCAACTCCATGACCAGCTCTACCCATGGACACCATAATCAGCTTCATTCCCCGTGAAGAACAACCCACAGGATTGTGTGCTGACTTTCCAGTCAGCTTGCTGCAGTCCATTTATTCTTCTTTCTTCTGTACAAAAAACAACTGTAATGGGATAATGAAAGATGGCAAACAATCACCATGCAAACTGCAAGTCATCGGTGTGGGTTGGGGAGAGAAAGTGCCACGCGAACTGCACTCAGGACAGTTAACATAAACTGCACTCAGCACAGCGGGGTGGAGTACAGCAGGGCATACAGTATCTCAGGTCTACAAACAGAAAGACAAAACTGGTGGGAGAAACAGAAACAAAATGGGGGGTTGATGAGAAAGAAAGAGACATGGGGGGGTCAACAGTAAAAGAGAGACACAGGGACAGAGGACACCAGCACTAGTACTGCCTAATGGAGAAATCAGAACACGTGCATTTTTTTTCATATGCTATACCTGCCCTTACAAAAATTGAGATAAAAATGCAATTTGAACTCATTTTTGTGTTTGCTTGTGCACATGTGCAAGGAATGTCTTGATACAGTATGACTTTGGAGGTGTGTGACCCTCCTAGCAAATGCAGTGCTCAGTGCAGCAGGTGTGACCCTACCGCACCAATACATGCTGAGCTGTGTATGACAGAAGTTTAGCTGTGCTGGTCTTCATTTCAAAGAAAAGGTCCACTGCAATCAGCGCTGGTAGTGTGTGTGGAATTAACATATTGACGTTGCCCTTTTCAGCACAGCCGAACTGCTGTCATACATAACTTGGCTTCCTCCCTCTGCTAATGTCCTCCCCATTATTGTCCTTCCCCCAGCCCCCATGTTGTGTGCCAAGGGGGTGCCCAATCCCCCTTGGCTCATGCACCCCCCAGTACACTGTGTGTCTGACGGGGTGCCCAGTCCCTGTTGGCTGCAGCCCTCCTCAACAAATAACCAGGTGGCACACTGGGAGCCCACCCCAGCATGCTCGTGCCACCCCCCACTCACACTTTATGGCTGATGGGGGTGCCCAGTCCCCGTTGGCTCTAGTCCCCCCCAACAAACACGTAGGTGGCATGCTGAGAGCCCACCCCAGCATACCAAAAGCATCCTGTGGTGTCTTTTTGTTTTAAAGCTTCCTGTGAATGAAGAAAATGGTCCCTCAGTGAATCCTTTGCCCCCTCCACCAACCTGCACCCATCCTCTGTGCAATCCACCTCCCCACACCCCCCTCACCCCATACTTACCTCTGGAGCCTAGGCACGATGATCTTTGGTGGACTGGGAACACATCTGCACTCTTCAAAGTCGACCACGAACTGAAGAAATGCCGGTAAGCTGTATAATGGCATAAATAGGGTTTTTTCAACTTAGGTGGATATCTCAGCCATTGTTTTGACTTTTAGCACCAAATTTTCAATATGGGGTTCTTGGGACCCCTCCTCTTGAATTCAATCACTGTCATGGCGTTATTCAGTCCCGAAAGGTGATTTTGCTGTCACTACGTGGAATCACCTTTTGAGACTAATTAATGAAATGACAGTGTCACTGTTCATGAGGAGGGCTCTCAAAAAGCCTATGTTGCAAATTTGGTGGAAAAATTCCAAAAAATGACTGTTTTACGAGCGTGCATTGCACAGTTTCCATGCACACCTCTAAGTTCGCGAATTTGTAATATTTTCACTCCAGATTTTCAGCATTGGAATTTTTCTGCACCTCCTTATAAACAGTACAGCTGTCATTTTTCACATCTTGGCTGAAATGTGTTTTCGCACTTTCAGCTCAGAATAGCATGGTCGCTGTGAGAAATCAGTGTTCAGTACAGAGTAAGACAATCACGGTGACACTGTTCATGAGAAGAGGTCCTAAAATGCCTATGTTAAAAATTTGGTGACAAAAGTCCATAAAATGACTGTGTTATGAGTGCGCATTGCACAGTTTCCATGCACACTCGTAAGTTCGCAAGTTTGTTATATTTTCATTCCAGATTTTCAAAATTTGCATTTTTCCACACCTCCTTATGAGCAGTACAGCTGTCATTTTTCACATCCTGGCCGAAATGTGTTTTCACACTTCTGGTGCCGATGAAGAAAATCATAGTGACAGTGTTCATGAGCAGAGGTGACAAAATGCCTCTGTTGAACATTTGATGAAATGATTCCACTAAATAACTGTGTTATGAGTGGGCATTGTGCCATTTCCAAACAGGCTCATAACCTTGAGAATGACCAGGGTGTTAGGTTTCCTAAGACAGACACTTAAGAAGTATGAGGCTGAAATGTAAATCAGGTGTAAGAGGAGTTGCAGAGAGATACTCTGTTAGGACATGAATGCAACTGGGGGGGGGCTGCATAAATGCCACACACCACTGCAAATACCTGCAAGCGAATGTTCGGCATTGACAAATGCTTGTTGCAACTTATTTTTATATTAAAATGAGCCATTGTATAATCACAAAGATACACTTCAAGAGTGTGTGTCATGCTGCGATATCACCACTTCTTGGATGTTGGACACACTTAACCAGTGGTCTTGTGTCCAACTACACAAAGCATCATGTTATCCCAGCACGACACACACCCTGTCATGCATCATTGCTTAATTATGTTCCCATGTTTCCTCCTAAATGGTCACATCAGAGTTCAGCAAGCTCTAGCCCTGACCATTTACCAAACTTAAATTGTCCTCCTGAGTAGTCTCAGTTTCCACAGCCTTGGCAGGATGATTGAACTAATGAGGGATAACTGGTGCTGATTCCTGTTTCAACCTTAAATGGCCAGAACCCTGGTCAGAGGGGTCCTAGAGATCATCAGTGGTGCTGCAGCAGCCCATGAGCTCGATGTCAGCACAGAACTTGTCATCACTGAATCCTGGTTCATGCTTGATGATACCAGCTCTAATTGCCACATTGTTCCTGCTTTTTGGCTTACAATCTAATGTGTGTCTCTATGGAGTAGATTCTTGTGAAGATCAACAGTTACTGTTAAGTAACGAACCTTGGCCAAGCCAGTGCTCTAACCACTAGACCACACTGCCTTTCTGACCACACTGCCTCAAAACTCATCAGCTCCTACAGCTTATTTCTAACTTGAAGACACAATCTTCTGTTATGACATCCTAATCTGTTTTCATGGGAATGATTGTGATGTCACAATTAGAGTGTTATGACCTCAGATGGGTAATGAGTAGCAAAACTATCAACTTTCAAGGAACTGAGATCACGTTTTCATGCAAATTATCTCATTAATAAATGATGGAATAGAGAAATACATACTGTAACTAATGTCAGTTATAAACTAACCTGTGTCTAAATATTGTTTCTCAAAATTCTCCTGGAGGTGTCAGCAGCTCTTTAAGCAGACTCCAGCTCAACTGTACTGATTAAAACTTATTTTAGACAGAATGCCTTTTTCTTATATACGGCACTATTTCTCTTTTTGCAAGAGCAAGGCATCCCAGCCTTATCTTTACTTTTTGAGAAGACACACCTCTGGCCCTTGATACAGTAGAAAAAAAAGGGACTGATTCCCAAAGACCGTTGTTTGAACCACTCAGTTAAAGGTGAATTCCCCTAGTTGGTAGGATAGAACATTCCCTTGACTTCATATACTTACTATCCATTGGACTACCACTAGAGGTCTCTATAGCAGCTACTAAGTACTACTTTGACAATCATTTACTGTTTTCACCATTAGATGGCACTTTTAATTTTTTTACATACAGCCTTATTCTCATATAGAACAATAGCCTTTGTTTCAATGTCATTAATAAACCATCATAACCTCTATGTCAATTTGAGTATCATAACACTATAAGTTTGGTAATGATGATACCCATAATAAATCATTATAATATTGGTATAAATGACAATATGGGGCCTCTATCATCTTGGTCTCAATGGCAATGGTAAACTACTAGTACGATGGAATCAATAACAGCAGTAAATCACTATAACATCAGTATTACTGACAATCATTAACCAGTATAGACTTAGTATTATCAATTGCAATAATAATGCGTTATAAGCTTCTAGGGATGCTATTATGTGGCAGATAAATTACATTTGCTTTATGGATACCATATTAGCTTTTCTTTCCTGGAGATGGGCTTTGCATCCTGATTTGAAATAACTACACTAAAACAGTCTTTCCTGTAAATTCACCCAGGATGAAACTGGCATCGAGGCTGAAATTCCCTCTCATGCCAGGGAAGGGTGGCATGTCCAGTTTAGTAGTGCAATGGTATAGCAGAACAGGGATGCCCACAACCCTTCCTGTACTGTAACTGGCCTCTGGATAACTGGATGGCTACAGTTAAGTAGTATCATCAATTCTCCACCTTCCATAGGCTCTATATTCATCACCCAAATTAAAAAAAAGGCTGTGTAGCAACACAATTTATTTTGACATCATTGTAAAGAGTACTTACATGATGTCAACATAAAATCACCATTGTTTGAATGATGTTGACATTAACAGTTACATATGCCTTTATAAAGTAGCAACACTGTTTCACCATGACATTTGCATATTAATAGGTCATTTGATTAATGTCTATGTTTTACACATGCTAAATGTTGACATCAATTTAGTGTAATAACAAGGTGATATAAAATTTTATGCCAACACATCCAGGATTTGCAGACAGCAAATACAACACAAAGCAGCACCATGTAAATCCTGGGACCCTCCTGAATTATTCACCAAATTTTTGGGCTGCAGTCGTAAACTGCAGTATCTTGTAAGACTAGAGATTTTAATACTGACTAAAACCCTATCCACTTTAGTATGCTAAGCAAACAATATCCAGAGTTTGTTGTGCCCAAGGTGATTTTAGGCAGAAAAATGAGGCAAAAGGGGACACCATCAATAATTTAAAGTGCATCCTGAGGACATGAACATTTCTAATCTTTGAGATAAAAAAAAAGTTGCTATAAGGTGTTGAAGTGCTCTTTCCTAGACACTAATCTGTTCAAAATATGTCCTTTTCTAACTAATGCTAGTAGTTATATGTCATAAAACACAAAGGAAAGCATTTTTCATGCCAAATATTAGAAAAGTGCTTTCTATCCTGAATTTCACAAGTAATAGAAATGATGTATTCATTTTAAATTCCATTCATGTAGGTCCTAATAAAAGCTATCTATTATAAAATACGATTGTGTGGAGACAAAGAGAGAGAGAGATAATATCACTATTGCTCAATATAAAATGTAAGTAATTAAGACATTAAAACTATTACACAATTTACTATGAATGCAACATGAATATTAAATATTTAACTGTTTCACTGCTGAATTATGCCTTTAGGGTTTCCTTTGTTAAAACTTTGAATAAAAATACATAACTAGATACATATTTATAATGCCACTTTTGCCTGTCTTGGTTAGTCTGCACATGAAAAATCTGTTGATATACATGTGTGGTCGGTTTGTAACACTTCACACATTCAGATGCCTGTGCTCAGATACAAAACACAATTTTTAAAAGCAAAGTTCTAGATTCAAGGGTTTTATGGATAGATGAGGAATATTTCTAATAAAACAAATTCTTCTATCCTGCAAAAATTCCTTGAAGGTTTGCCATAACCACCTGAAAGTCGTTTGGATATTTATGACATTTTCTATCTGCCAGCACTGTCAGCAACTGAAAAGCCATTGTTTTTGTGTTTGTAAGAGGTTCTGCCCAACTTGATCATCTGCAGTATCTAATTCTTTTAAGTGTCATGGTTCATGAAAATTTTACTGGGGGTGGGTGTGGGAGTGGAGAGCACTTGTGTGCTTATCATTCAGGGATGGTTGGGTCAGTCCACTGAAAATCAAATGCCCCATACCTCACAGGATCCAGTGGGCCTGGGTAGATCAGGACACTGCTGTTAACTGTAGTGGGCCTACCTTGTTGTTTTTCTCTCTCACAAATGGCTTAAAATTCCCCCTCATATCTAAAAAACATAGCTGCTCCTGTAAATATAAAAAAAATATATTCAGCACTGCCACTACTCCGCCAAACCCACATTGGGAACAAAGACCCACCAGCCAACAGATGAGGAAAGCTGATTGGCCAACTAGTGGAGAGGTGATGCATTCTGTGCCCAACTGAGTGAGCCCACAGCTGCACAGTTGATTTCAGCTTTGGCATCCTTGCTTCACTAAATGATGCATCAACAGCGCAGGTGAGGAGGTCAGTTTACTTACGACAATGAGCTGTGGTTGTATTGAGCCTGGATGGTCTGGGTTTCTGCAACTGTACTGTGGCGGTGGGTAGTCAGAAAGGAATTAGAGTAAGGAAGTCATGCAACTGAACTGTATGCAACTGTAGGCTGCTGGATCTGGGCTCAGGACTTGCATTCCTCTAAGAATGGATGGCTGAGGATCATTTATAGATGGAGCAACAGCTTTGAGAAGACTTACCTGCAGAGGATGGTCAGAGTCCACATGAAGGACCAAATAGGAGGTAAATGGAACTGGGAGGGTGGCTCAGCTGAGATGGTTAGGCTGGGAGGTGAACACAATGGGGCTGATTCTGAAATCTGCTGGGATCAGATGCAAGTTGTGGCATGGAAGGTGGATACGGCTGACGCAGCTGCAGCAAACATAAGTTGTGCTATTCCAGAAGGTCTGCCACTTGCAGCAAATAATCTGGAATAGCTGCAACCTGTGGCCTTGTGCCTGATAGAGTGGCACATCCAGAAGCATCGGCAGGGACACTTGTTTACCATGATTGAGAAATAGCAAATTCTGTTTTGCACATTGGAAACACCAGTATTGTCACCGGTGTCTGCCAAGCCAAAATCCGTTTTTACCGGTGTTTTGTTTTGGGAACTTTATTTAACAAATTTTTGCTCGGCTACCATGCATATTAGCAATTTTGATGTCTACTATTGTACATCCATCCTTGCACCAATGTTGTTATTTTGATAGGCATAAGATGTGATGGCAGCAACAGCACAGTTGTGCCCAACCCTCAAGTGTGATGGCAGTGTCAACAGCACCATGGCCTCGCTCTATCCCTCAGATACTGCACTGTAGCCCCCACCCTCTGTTGCGTTGTCTGCAGAAGGACTATGGCACCCATTTCTCAGGTGTTACAGCAGCAGCAACAGCACTATGTCCCTATTCCTCAGGTTTGACTGCAGCATGACCTCATCCCTCAGATGTCATGGTGACACCAACACAGCCAACTCCTCCAGGTACCAACACAGTTTCTCCCCACAGTGCCCCCCCAGATGTAACAGTGTGCACAAATACAGCCAATCCAGTTACCAAAAATTGCATGCAATCAGCTCTCCCCCAAGCACCAACACAGACAGCCCTGAACATACAGGATAGCCACTCATGCAACCAAATCCATGGTTTAATGAATGTCCCCTGACCAGTCACCCATTTTCAGTGGGTTCTCTACTGAGAAATGCCATGGTAATTCCCTGTTAGGCAGGGATATTTTCCCAAAGCCCCCAACCAGACTTATGCCCCTCTATGACATTGGTACCATGACTTTGTACTTTAGTCTATGCTATATGTAAAGGAACCTTTGCTCTGCATGTCTTGTCATATCACTAATTCAGTAATGAATAAAATGAAATACAGAGAACAGCTGCATTAAATAAAATAGTGTTTATAAAAAATGTGCAGAAAGGAGTAAAAATATAAATACAAAAACATCCATACAGTAAAATATGCAAAAGTATATAATGGTGCGGGTGTAATACGAGAAACCAAATTCTATAAAATCTGTACAAAACTGTTATAAAATGGTACACTGAAAGTGTAGAAACAGTGGAGAACAGACATTTGAATGGAAACCCATATACGGTAAAATATGCAAAATGTGGAACATATAAGTACATCAATTAAACTAAAGCTCTATCAAAGAAAATGTGTAAAACCTGACTGTATAACTAGAGTGAAAAAGCAAGTGAACTAAAACCTACAGTATATAAACATACGGTATCTAACCAACTATAAATACATTAAATGTGCAAAGGCATATGAAATGTGGAAAACTGTGCAATAGTCATAAAAGGTGTTCCTCACATCATGGGGTAGCATATGGTGTCCTGGAGAACCAAGACATGTATGCACAGGATAGGCTGCACCAGAGTTTGTAGAGCTCAGGGATTCTAAAGAAAAATCTGGGACAGTTTATTATGGAAAAGTATAACTTAAAGCAGGCAGGGTGACTGTGTGGGTGTGGGCAGTAAACCGCGCCACCATGCAAAGGAGTTCATCAGTCTCCAACCTCCCCAATAGACAGGCAGAAAGAGGGGGAATAATCAAATCTCTAT
The DNA here is from genome assembly GCA_016271365.2 of Neoceratodus forsteri. Lineage (NCBI taxonomy): Eukaryota > Metazoa > Chordata > Ceratodontiformes > Ceratodontidae > Neoceratodus > Neoceratodus forsteri. Next base: position 526,378,114 of record CM028134.1, read on the forward strand.
TCGGCAAAGAAGGGAAGGGGAAAAGAAGACTGTTAGGAAGGAGGGTGGGTACAGCAAGGGTCAGAACAGGTGGAAGTACTAAACAAGTACTGCTGTTTAGTGTTTACCAGTGAAGGTGGGGGACGGGGGTCCAACTTTGGGTGAGGAGAGAGAGGGAGCTCAACATGTACAACCTAGAAGATAGAAAGGAACGGGACATGAGTGAGACCTTCAAGTACCTAAGAGGCCAAAAAGAGGGAAGGACAACAGGGGCAACAGTCTGAAGTTAGAAGGAGGAGCCATTATTTCATGGCGAGGGTGGCACTGGTGACTGGCTTGAATATGCTAATAGAAGTATAAAAATGGGCATTAGACATGTGGAAACCATGCAGAAATATATAATCCAGCTACTTGTTGTACATGAGCTGGGATAGCAGTTTCAGATTTTGTATCAGCAGGTTCCTCCTTTAATCTGTGTGGATCTGTCCATATACAGAGAAGGATCTCTCCACATCTGCACTTGACCCAGGTATCCAGATAGCTTGTAGAACAGTTCTGGAGAGTACTGTTATTTGTGACTGACTTGAAAGCCAGTACTGCCTCACATCCAACTCCAATATTCTGGAAGTTCCCTTATATCCTCCCTAGCATATACATCCCAGTCATTTTGCAGTGCTGTTTGGTTGTGCAGTGCTAACAGAGGAATGTCACTGGCATGCCATGTCAAATCCCTATTCAGTTTTGGTAAATTTCTGGGGTCCAAAATACGACAAGCTTTAAAGAAGAAGGTTTGTGTCCATATGATTAGAAAGCTTGTTTAAAGTGACACCAAATGCTCCTTGTAAAAGGGCAACATTTTCCTGCTTGACCCCTGGTTCATAGTCTGCAAGTACCTGTCAGTTCTGTCACCAAATCGTTGTCTTCAAGACTCCTGCTTTAAACCACTTTTTGATTTTGCTAATGGTGCCATACAGCAAAACAGCCAAGGGCTTTTCCTTGCTTTGCAAAAGCTCAATTGCATCAATAAGGTCAGTACAGTTTTCAGCAATGAATGCAGTTTGAACCTGCAGATCTGTGAACCAGTCTTCAAATAGTCTTTTTAAGGACCTCATGGAGTTGGCATCACTGGTTTCATCCTTGAAGAACTCTCACAGGTGTTCCAGATATACAGAGTGGTATTTTACTGCTTCGAACCAGGTGTTCCAACGGGTCAAGACAGGAACAGGAGGCATTATTTTTTTTTCCGCACCCCTCTCCTCCAGAAATACAATGTACTCTCGCTTACGTTTTGGTGATTGTTGAAAGGCACATTTTATAAGTGCCATAAGCTTATTCACCTGATCAAAGTGGTCAATCTAGGAATCTCCCACCAATGGTAAAACATGTGCCCAACAACCCACATGGACTACATGGTCACCAATTAGGCTACATAATACATCATTAAAGTACTTTGTCATATAACGTGCATTGTCACTAACAAATGCTACCACTTGTCCCATCTCCACACCATATTTATGCAAGGTCTTTAAAACACTTTGGGCAACAGTGGAGTGGTTTACCGCTGTTAGCTCAACGGTGTCTGCCATTATAGATTTTCCACTCTCCATTACAAAAATAATGTTCATTACACAGCGGGAGTCTGCATCAGTTGTTTCATCGCACATTACTGCGAGTGTCTTGCCTCTTACCAGCGGGCTAATTCCCTCCTCCATTTCCCTATTTAGTCAGGGCAAGTAGTTCTGTCGTAAGGTGTTTGCCTTCGGAAGTGCTCCAGTTCCTTTGATATACTTCTCCATCCAGTCTGTCAAGCAGGGCTGATCTAGCTTTTCAATTGGTATATTGGCACCACACCAAGCCCTCAATGTGTCCAAAACGGTTTCCTCCCTTGCAGCAGCTGCAACTGTTGTGGCATTAAAAGTGGTGTGCAGGGTCACCTGTCTGCTGTTACTCTTCTGGCTTGTGTTCTTGGTGTGTTTTTTGCTTTTACAGTGATCCACCACGGTGTCCTTCCTGATGTGGTCAACAGGATGATCACAGAAGCGACAGAAGATCTTCTCTCCATCTTCATACATGCCATAGGACTTGAATTGTAATGCACGGTCTTTAGTGGTAACAGATGAGATTTTGGCCATTTTGCTTGGTGGTGGTGTTGCCATTGCTACATGTGTAGTGTGTGGATGACTCCCAACAAACTAAAATTGAAACAGTTGGGAAATACAGAAAATAGCTTTACAATTGTGCAGCACAACTATTAAAATTTCACAACTAATTACTCAATCTCTCAATCAAGACAAAAATAAGAGACTACATCAGCATTAGAATCTCACTGGTCATTCATGGCCGTAGATGAAGATGATGGTCAGGAGGAGCAGCTACAGAAATCATGCTGCCCTTCGAAGTTTACAGTCCAGACTAGAAATATGTATAGTAAGATACACGCATCAGAATCTCACCACTGATGTAAGACCATATTTATGACAGTTGGGGGGGGAGCAGCTACAGATTTTATGCTGACCTCAGTCACTTAAATTCCAGACTACAATATTGCTATATATCTATATCTATCCCATTCTCAGCCAGTTCCTGGTCACCATTTCAGAGTTAGGAGTAGCTGCCAAAATCATCACGTTGACCTCAGAATGTCATAGTACAATAGCAAGAGTACAAGATCGGCATTTGAAATATATCTCAGCTAATAATTCTTGTCCAGGTTTGAGAGTGAAGAGGAACAGCTACAGAAATAAAGCTGCCCTCTGAAGTTTACAGTCCAGACTAGAAATATCTGTCGTAAGATACACACATCAGAATCTCACCACTGATGTAAGACCATATTTATGACAGTTGTGGGGAGCAGCTACAGATTTTAGGCTGACCTCAGCCACTTAAATTCCAGAAAACAATATCGCTATATATCTATATCTATCCCATTCTCAGCCAATTCCTGGCCACCATTTCAAAGTTAGGAGTAGCTGTCAAAATCATCATGCTGACCTCAGAAGGTCACAGTAAAATAGCAAGAGTACAAGATCGGCATTTGAAATATATCTCAGCTAATAATTCTTGTCCAGGTTTGAGAGTGAGGAGGAACAGCTACAGAAATCAAGCTGCCCTCTGAAGTTTACAGTCCAGACTAGAAATATCTATAGTAAGATACAAGCATCCAAATCTCTCCGCTAATGTAAGACCATGTCTACGAGAGAGGGGAGAAGTAGCTACAGATTTTACACTGACCTCAGCCACTTAAATTCTATACTACAGTATCGCCATCCACTTACATATCTCTGCCAAATCTCACTGCTAATGTGAGACTATGTGGAGAAGGGTACCAAACAGAAACCACTGTGATGTCAGAAACATACAATCTAGACTTTGAGTCACTGTGAGTGCAAAGAAGTACAACAATACCTTTTCAGAAGGGCAAGGACTCACAGCAACAGATCACCAACAGCACTTTCACAGTTTGAACTGAAAAAAAAAAAAACACTCAGTAAGTCCTAACTCTGCAACACCAACAAAGCATTCACATTTTTAGCATGGAAGACCCACTAGTGGGCAAAAAGAAAGCAAACTGTACCTTTTACAATGGAGGATAGTGGACCTGCAGCAGATCACGTCCAACAGCACTTCAAGGCCTGAAATCATAATTGAAATGTTTACATGTGGCCCACAGAAAAATGTACACTTAACTGTTAAAAAGATCATCATCATCATCAGCCACATCCTCATCCTCATCAATGCATTCTCTGATCACAGCTTGCCACCAACAGCCACACCTACTTACTTGAGGAGTGGCGCAAAGCGACAAGCATGAGGCGCTGGTAGCAGTGCTGGCAGGTGGTTCAACATCAGCAGGAATCTGCAGCAGCGCACAGGCAGGATGTTCATGAAGACTTCACCTTCCAACTCCCAGCAAGATGGCAACAGCTGGTTTTCATCAATTCTCCAGGATAGACAGCAGCAGTAAGTGCAGCCCCCACCCCACAGGTGTGATGGCAGCAAGTGCAGTCCCCACCCCGCAGGTGTGATGGCAGCAAGTACACGACATGCAGCCCCCACCTCTCAGGAGTGACAGCAGCATGTGCAGCACTGCAGCCCCCACCCCTCAGGAGTGACGGCAGCAAGTGCAGCTCCCACCCCGCAGGTGTGACGGCAGTATGTGCAGCCCCCATCCAGCAGGTGTGATGGCAGCATGTGCAGCACTGTAGCCCCCACCCCTCAGGAGTGATGGCAGCAAGTGCAGCACTGCAGCCCCCCCTTAGGAGTCACAGCAGCAAGTGCAGCCCCCACACTGCAGGTGTGACGGCAGCATGTGCAGCACATGCACCCCCACCCCTCAGGAGTGACGGCAGCGTGTGTAGCACTGCAGCCCCCACCCCTCAGGAGTGATGGCAGCAAATGCAGCCCCCACCCAGCAGGTGTGACAGCAGCAAGTGCAGCCCCACCCTGCAGGTGTGATGGCAGCACATGCAAAACTGCAGCCCCCACCCCTCAGGAGTGATGGTAGCAAGTGCAGCATTGCAGCCCCCACCCTGCAGGTGTGATGGCAGCATTGCAGCCCCCACCCCTCAGGAGTGATGGCAGCAGAGGTAGAATTCTCTGTAATTCCCCAACACTTCTAACAATATTCCATTAGACATTCCCTCAAAAGCCAAACTTAAAGGTGGTAAGATTATTATTAACATGCAGTTAGACAGTTTAATCAACTTTTCTTTGTTTACCCCCTAGGTAGACCAAGGAGGAAAATCCGAAGTTTCGACAGTTTTGAAGGGCACAGATTTGACATGGTTTATTCAGTTTGATGTGGCTTAATAAAGTTATTTTGTCTGACTGTGTCTCTATTATTATTATTATTATTCATTCTACGTGTTCACACAGACAGAGGCACACACACACACACACACAGACGCAACCAACAAACCAATGGAGTGTGGCACGGACCCGGCAGACTGGCACACATGTTGGAAAAAAAGGTTCTGTGCGGCTCTGCCAGTCCACCCCTCCCACCAAGGCTAGAACCATTTTTTTTCCAGCATGTGAACCAGTCCGCTCAGCCCGGCCCTCTGCTGACCATCAAACAACAACCACTGGAGCGTGGCACAGACCCAGAAGATTGGCGTACATGCTGGAAAACAATGGTTCTGTGCCACTCTGCCCGTCCACCCCTCCCTCCAAGGCCAGAACCATTTTTTTCAGCATGTGAACCAGTCTGCCTAGCCCGGCCCTCTGCTGACCATCAAACAACAACCACTGGAGCGTGGCACAGACCCAGCAGACTGGCGTACATGCTGGAAAAAAATAGTTCTGTGCCACTCTGCCCATCCATCCCTCCCTCCGAGGCCAGAACCATTTTTTTCAGCATGTGAACCAGTCTGCCCAGCCTGGCCCTCTGCTGACCATCAAACAACAACCACTGGAGCATGGCACAGACCCAGAAGATTGGCGTACATGCTGGAAAAAAATGGCTCTGTGTCACTCTGCCCATCCACCCCTCCCTCTAAAGCCAGAACCATTTTTTTCAGCATGTGAACCAGTCCACCCAGCCCGGCCCTCTGCCAACCATCAAACAACAACCATTGGAGCATGGCACAGACCCAGAAGATTGGTGCACATGCTGGAAAAAAATGGTTCTGTGCCACTCTGTCTGTCCATCCCTCCCTCCGAGGCCAGAACCATTTTTTCCCAGCATGTGAACCAGTCCGCCCAGCCGGGCCCTCTGCCGACCATCAAACAACAACCACTGGAGCATGACATGGACCCAGCAGATTGGCGTACATGCTGGAAAAAAAAGATTCTGTGGCACTCTGCCCATCCACCCCTCCCTCGAAGGCCAGAAGCATTTTTTTCCTGCATGTGAACCAGTCTTCCCCAGACTGGCCCTCTGCTGACCATCAAACAACAACCACTGGAGTGTGGCATGGACCCAGCAGATTGGCGTACATGCTGGAAAAAAATGGTTCTGTGCCACTCTGCTCATCCACCCCTCCTTCCGAGGCCAGAACCATTTTTCTCAGCATCTGTGTCATTTCAAAACCATTATTCATTTGTAGTGTTACAAAAAAAATATCTTACCAGACTATGGCAGGCACATAGAAAGACAGTAGTCCTATGGCAGCAGGTGGCAAGGCAGGTCTGGTGCAGCACAAGGAAGCAGAAAGTGCAGGCCAGCAGCACGAGGAAGCTAGTGGAGCATGTTAGCAGCACAAAGCTGGCAGGTCAATTCATCAGGGTTTCATCACTTTTCCTATCTGGATGGATCAACACTGCCACTCTCCCCACCCTGATGGACCAACATGGATGCCCCCCCATTGACCTGCATGCCAACTCTCCCTCCCCCAACATGCAGACCTTACATGGGCAATCTCCCCCCACAGGCAGACCATACACAGTGACTCTCCCCACCCATATGGACCTGAACTCCTACTCTCCCAACCAGTAACTGTAACCCCACCATGGCCACTTTCCCCACCCAGACAGATCCACATGGGCTGGCCACTCTCCACCACCCCTATGGAGCAGTATGGCTAATTTCTGCCCACTCAGATGGACCAGCACAGCCCCTCTCTGCCCTGGTTGGGCTGGCATGGCCACTCTCCCCACAGTGGCAGATTTTGAACAGAGTAGGTGCATCCCAAACAGACACAGCCCCCAATTCCACTGCCAGTATCCCCTCCCCACCAGAGCTAGTGTCTCCACACCAACACTGTCAGCATCCCCCTCCCACATTGCTAATATCCCCACCCCACTCAACCCAACCAGTGTCCCACCAACATTAAACGGCCAGTACCCCCACTCTGCACCACCACAGACAAGTGTCCCCACACTAACAGGGAGGCAGTATAGTAGCGCAGTGGTTTAAGGCTCTAACCTGCAAATCTGGAGACCTGGGTTTGAATCCCACAGCCCCCACTTGCAATACTGTGTGACCCTAAGCAAGTCACTTAACTTCCCTGTGCTTCCAGGTTGCACCTGTAAAAAAGCTTTCACCCGGTTAAACAATTGAAAAAAAAAAAACATGGCTGGTATCCACATCCCACACCACCACGACCAGTCCCCACCACACTGTTTGTATCCACACCCCCACCCAGATGGACCTGCACAGTCCCTCTCCCCACACAGGACTGGCATGGCCACTCTACCCACAGTGCCATTTTTTGTGCAGTTCATGTTACGGTAGGTGCATCCCAACACCACCATGATCAGTGTCCCCACCCTATGCCAGTATTCCCACCCAGTGTCTCCACCCCACTGCTAGTATCCCCACCCCACCTTGACATTACATGAACAGCACCCACCTGCACCACCATGACCAGTGTTCCCACACCAGCACTGCTAGTGTTACCACATCAATACTGCCAGTCCCCCCCATCCCGCTATGACAAGTGTCTTGATACTATCACAAGCAACCAGTGTCCCCACCTCATTGCAGGTATCCCCACCCTGCCCCACTGCCAATATCTACACCATGCTCCCAAACCCTCACCCGCACCTCAACAGCCAGTGTGCCAGCACTAATATGGCCAGTATCCCCCATCCCACACCACCATGATCAGTCCTCACCCCTCTGTCTGTATCCACATCCCCAGAACCAGTCCCCACCCTATTGCCATCATCCCCACACCATCACTACCAGTGTAAACACAGTCCACCAGTAACCTCACCCCACCAACACAAAAAAAGTGACCGACCCCCCCCCCCAGCATCAGCAAAGGAAAGGTCAGTGGTGGCGTTTTCATGTGGCAGTTCCACAAAATTAGGGAGCACAACCTCCAGCTCAGGAATGGACAGGATTGCGACACCAAACAAGTGCTTGATCTGGCATTCCAATGCGGTAGCCAGGGAGGGTCAGTGGGAGGGAGGGGGTCCAGCAAGCCCAAGCAGGAAAGTTTCATAAATCTTCGGGACAGCAAACACCATGGCGGGGAGCAGAGAGATAACACATCCATTCACCTTCACCCCCCCAAAAAAACATTTTGGACTAAAGATCCCTGTCCTAGCCTTTGTTTAAAGTTTTTTGCACCAATTGTGCCATGGAGAAAAAGCGAGCAGCAACAAAACAATGGCAACAGTACTGCAGTAGCCAGGGAGGGTCAGCGGGAAGGAGGGTCATCAGCACCAAGGAGCCAGAGGAGTGGAGCCTGTAAGAGGAAGGGACTCCTCAGAAAGTCCAGGGACCAGCAAGCACAAGCAGGAAAGCTTAGGGATAGCATGGCGGGGAGCAGAGAGACAACGCATCCATTCACGGGCCCCCATCTTACCTACCTAACAGTGATAAAATGAGCATGGCATGGGGAGCAGAATTCCATAGAAGTGCAAAACTTACCGTAGTTTTTAGCAGGAATGGGTCCAAAGTAGATAAGTTTCAGCACAGGCACAGTTTCAGCAAAGATGAAGAAACACTCGCTACCCAGCTAGAAGGCAAAGATGAAGGCACACTCACTACCCAGCTATTTAAAGCACTGTGCTCGCAGAGAAAATGAGAACAAAAATGCTGTTTCTGTTTTGGCACCGTTTTCCCACTAGCCAATTAGAATTCTGGTTTTCTGTCCATGTCACCGCATATGCGGTAAACCAGTGTCCCTGAACATCGGCATAAGTCCCCAAGGCAGTCACAGGCAAGGGGACAGGGGGCAGCCAGGTACCCCAAGAAGCAACAAGCTGGGAACATGGGTAGGAAATGGGGAGCCCCCTCAATGCAGTGGCAGGAGGTGGATGTCCCCCATGTCACAGCAGTCCCATGTCATCAGTGGACCCAGTGGCACATACCCCCTCCCATGGCAGGGGACTGGCAACCCCTTGCAATCACCTGGAATGGAGAAGGTATTGGTGGTGTAGTGGCCCAACCCCCATCCTGAACCTCACTCATACAGAAACAGAAAAACAAATCCCTGATCACTCGGGAAAGAGGCATATATACAACAATGCCAGTTAATACCTGGTGATTCAGTGGCCCCCCACCCTCCCCACTCTGACAGGCAGTGGCCAACCACCCTGCTCCCCCCTGTCCCCATCCCACTTCTGGACTGGCACTTCTGTCAGCACACCACCATGGCCAGCCTCAGAATGCCATTACTCCAACCATATAAGTGTACAGTACACTTACGTGGACTGTGTGATTGCATTCTGTGGCTGGCCATGGTGGTGTGTGGAGGGAAGTGCCAGTCAAGAAGTGGGACAGGGATGTAGGGGGGGAGAGAGTGAGGTGGTTGGCCACTGCCTGCCATCATGGGGAGGGTGAGGGGCCACTGGACCAGCAGGTGATGACTCGGCATGAGTGATATGGTACTCCAAAGGTGCGGGGGGGGATGGACTGGGACCAGCCGATGGTTGTACACTACTGCACTGAGGATCAATACCACCACCATTTTGTGCACATATCCAGGATCAGAGGGGGGTTGGCACTAGCCTGCCATGGCAGGCATTCCAGGATGGTGGCACAGGGGTTCCCAAGCAGTGCTGGGACACTGCACTAGGGGGCACATCGCCTTGTCTCACACCCTTATGGGGGCTCAACAACTGTTCCCTGCCCCACACTACTAAGGACTGTGCCCCTGGGTCAGACCTATTGCTGACTCCTGATGGGTCTCCGCATGTCACAAGCCACTTAGACCACCTCCTGGCTAGTCTAAGTGTCATGCTTCCTATGTCCCTGGTGGGGCTTCCAAACTCCCAAAAAAGGGGATTTGGCAGCCCTGCCATGGTGCAAGCCCCCATGCGATCTGGAGCACTGGGTTGTCGGATGCAATCCTGGTGCAAGGTGGCTTGGGTGCATTGTTTCTGTGGCAGCCACAGGCTGTCTGCCAGAATCACAGTTTTGTTGACAAGTTTTAAAATTTTAAACATATTTGTTTGTTTTGAATTTCTAAATTTGAATCCATATTCAGCCACTTATCTCAGTTTGGAGCAAGGCTGTCTGCTGTAATGTTTCCTCCCAAAGAACTATAATAGCATACATATGATCGTAAAGAGGCCAGATCAGTGTGAGGTGGTCAGCATTGGCACTATATGATGTACTAGTGGTGCATGGATCAAGTGTACAGTACTGTTGTTTTTATAAAACAAAACTTTCAATAAAATATTTATTGCAAAAAAGTAAAAAAAGCTAGATCCCGCACCAGAGCAAACTGCACAAGTAGTCAAAGAAGTGGTAGTACATGGCCAGACTACCAACTGGGAAAAAAGCTATAGAACAGGACAGCAGTGGGAGGTGGGGGCCATTTTATTACTACAAGTATACAGTTGTTGTTTGTTTTACAATGTAGCAGCTTTGGGTAGCCCAGCTGAGATGCAAAATCTAATTTAGTGGGCATTGTTTTACCTATTTTACAGTTGTGTGGACTGACATGTTTCACTGGGAGAGGCATACTAAGCCACAACTCTTTTCCAGGTATGATCCATGGGGGAACTACAGCAGGTGGGAGGTATAACACAAGTAAAAAAAATTGCTAAAAAGCAGCAAGACCGCATATCTGTATATGAAATTAGTAGTGTGCAGGTGGTGTAATATTATTTATATTAATAGCTTAGGGCTGGCTGGAGTTCAATGGGCAGAGCAACAAACCACCCCTCCAACCAGGCCTTAGAAGGCCCTCCTCCAGGCCAGTCCTCATTTGTTTTCTTCGCTGCAGCCGGAGGTGCCACTCTACTTCCCTTCCCCCGTTTGTCCATGTCTCTGCCTTCACTGTGTTTCTCCTTGTTTTCCTTGTCCATTTGCTTCCTGCTTTGCCCAGCCCCTGGTTGCCCTCTCCTCATCTCGTTCTCCACCCTCTCGTACCTTGAACTTTCTTCATCGGAGATGATGCTCCTTCTCTCTGCTGTGCTTCTGGGTTTTGCTCCTGTAGTGCTGCTGCTCATTCCACTTCTCAGAATTTTCGCTCCGCTCCCTCCTTTTCTTCAGCTGCGATCCTCCTTTCTTCTCTGGCAGTCCCTGCGTGTTGCTCCGTAGTTGCCTGCTGCACCCCCTTTCCATTTCCATTTCCTGGACAGCCTTTCAGATCACTCCAGGGGTTCCATGGCTCTCCTTCTGCCTGGCACTACTTCCGTGTTTCCATGTGTCAGTGCTGTTTGTGGGGCATGCTCTGTGGCTTCACTCCCTGGTCACTGGTCTACCCATCACTTGCTCCATTCAAACCTCTGGCAGATGAGCTTCTCTTTCTCCAGCTTTTTCAACTATCATACCTTTGTGGTCAGCTTGCCATCCTGTTCTTACTGCCATGCTGGTGGGGCTGCCCTGTTTCTGCTCTGTGGGACTCCATGCATCCTGTTTCCTGGAGCTGCACCATCACTTTTTGCTCGTGTCTGCTTGCCACCCTTTGATCTGTCTGGTGTATCCTGCATCTTGCTCTACTTCCTCATCTATGCTGCCTACACATCGGTTGCATCTCTGGCACTGGACATTCCTGGGGAATGGTGCAAGCTTAGTTCAGGAAGTCCCTGAGGAGCATTTTTACTCAGTACTTCTTCCATAGGTGATTCAGTGATTGGCTTGTGTGTTCTAGTTTTTGTTCTGCCATCACTGCTTTACAATGCTGCTCCTTTTGGGGGCTTCCCTATCCTGCTATCCTGCTATTCCCCTCCTGCTACCACCATAACCTACTCATTCACATCACCTAATATTCCCTCCTGCATATCGCCCTGCCTACTCATCTCCTCCTCTGATCTTATTCCCTCATTCTAGTCAAACCTATTCAGATGTCCTCCTGGTACTGTCTACCTCGCCATTGGCTGCTGGCTTCAACCAACCGCTCTTGCTCCTACCTTCATGCAATTCTATCCATTCCTAATTTGGCTTTCAATGGACCTGGTTGACATGCACTCCCACGGTTACCAAATCACGGATAGCTTCCTCATGACATGAGCCTGGTTCTTCTTCACTCAGTCCGATCTCAGGGTCTACTTGTTCACATCGATTAATCAAGCATACCCTCTCATTGGGTCTTATGCTACCTCATCAAACTGCTGCATTACTGTGGTTATTATCACTGTCAGTCTCCTCATGACCGCATCTGGTCTCCCTTGCTCATCTGACCTCTCTGTGGGTCTACTCCTTCACATCGATTACTTGAGCATAACCCTCTCAGGTTCTTGCTACCTTGACTCAACCTGCTCTCCCCTCAATGACATACCTTCTGAGTCTATTGCCCCTTGGCTCGGGGCTGACTGCATTGGCCTCTCATCAGTGGGGCCCCTTTAGCTGCCCGAGCGGGTTCGGAGACACCCTCTATGCTATTCTTCATAAAACCACCTCTGGTTCACCTGGCCTGTTTCATTGGCTCACATAGGCCAGCTGAGTGCCTCAGCAGTCATCTCTCTCCTCTCTTGCTTTTGAGCATCTAGTTGCAGAGACATTGCTTGCAAAACCCTCAACAGCTGTCCATTTAGAAGGGCAGAGTGAGAGCTTCCTCTAAATTGGATTATTTTCCTCCTCCCTCTGTCTTGACTTTAAATTGCAGTAGCTGAGCAGTCACTAATCAAAATGTCCTTCAGCCTGGAGGGAAGGTGACCTAGGCCTTGGATCCTCAGAGGTTTCCTCTGCAAAGGGGGGTTTTCCTTTCCTCCGTGCCAATGGTCATAATATTAGAAAGAGCTGGCATTTCCTTAGGTTCTGTAGTTTAGTTCCATTGTTAGATGGAGTCAAATGGTAGCCCTGGCTGTTCTCTCTCTCTTTAGGAAGTCTTCCCTTCTGCTTTCATTTAATTCATTGTCCTTGTCATATCTCATTCTTCTCCTGTCCTTCCCATCTGCATCTATCACCTTAATTTCTGTTCTAAATATATTCTGATTTCTCACCTCTTCGATGCTCAGTACCCTTTTGGGTGTTCTTTTTGGGCTTCTTCCTAAGTTACCTTTAGCCAAGGGAATTATTCCCTCAGCACCTATGGGGGAACACTCCTTTAGGGTTCCTTGCATCACACCCCTACAGGGTGGTATATCCCATGGATAGAGAGGTGAACAGCCACAATGTATTGAAGTCACACAAGCATACATCTCATCCAGTTGCTCAAGCCCATTGAAATACTATGTGCACCAAATACAAAGTAATGCAACTCAAAAAAGAACATGACAGTAGGCTGAGGCAGCTCAATTAAAGGTGATTTAAGTCACACATGCACACAAAAGGCTGGCAGGCAAGAGGAGCAAGGAAAGAGGGGAGGCAGATGTTGCTATAACACCCCCTTACCTCTATTAGTAGGAGGGTGGCCTTTACTAGTCTCCAGGGAGCTAGAGGGAGCTCTTTTGGTAGTGGTATGTTGGCCTGAAAGGGTTAGTGACAGGATCCCCAGGTTCTAGAAAGGAAAGAGGAGTATATAAAGGACAGTTTCTGTGCCATTAGAGGAAGAGGCCTGAAGCAGTGGCCTAGAGGAGACCAGGAGGTGGGTCCTGGGGATTTCCTTTCAAGGATGGCTACCAGATGACTTTTAGATCTGGGGTAGGGTCCCTGCTGAGGTCTGAGAATGTGGAAGACTAGATACAGAGAGAAGTCAGGCTGGGGTCCTTCAGGACAAAGTTCAGCAACAGTGGAGGTAAGAAGTATCCACCCCAGTGAAACTGATGGTTGGGAGCAAAGCATCATAGTTCCAAGGTTTTACAACTATGGCCACAGTGGCAGCACCTGTTATAACAGGACATGGGGTGGGCTGTTATCTCTCAGCCGGGGTGAGAGTCGAGTAGGGGCACTGGTGGATACGTAGCAAGAGGGTACTGAAAACATCTGATATTCTACTGTACCATAGCTTAAAGTGGTAACATCTGATACTCTGATATAGTGAGCATGCAGTGAAATATGTAAGAGCTGAAGTGAAATGAAATTTATCTTGAGTTGGGACTGCAGTAAAATCAGTTACTCCTTGTGTATGTTTACTTGGCTTCTTTGCATGACTGATAGAAAAATGAGAAATGGAATCAGCTGGGCAGGTGTGATAAGGCCTTAGACCCCTATATCCTGTAGTACACAGTTTTCTGGGGGCAGGTACATTTTCTGTATGCAACAGATTGTACACTAAGGGACCACTCCAGGTAGAGGCACCATGCTACAGAGACATTTTCCCACATGTACATTTTTAGGGTAAAAAAAAAATTAACAAACAAAACAAAAAAAAAGTGTGTGTTTGTCTGAGTTAACTGAACTGAAAGGTTATCTGAACAGTTACCTGGGTGTAAATCTCAGGTGATTGAAAGGACTTGATAGCTGTGACGTTTAAATTACTTGTAGAAAGATCTAGTAAGTAGGGGGAGCGGCTTAGCTAGAAGAAAGCTACATTTAAAGACTGCTGTAGAAAGATTCTGCTAGTAGATTGGCAGAAGACACCAGGAGAAAGGACTGCTGTGTGACTGCACTTCTCTACTGGGACTATATTGCCCTCCTTCCCGCCCCACCCAAAGCTAGTTCTACTTTTATAGGCACAGGAATTGACTGACAACAGGAACTTCCTGTTTGGGAGCAGGAAGTGAGTGATCACAGAGCCACCAAAGACCCACCATCCTAGAAGGGCAAGAGTAGCTCTCCGGCCCCCTCTAGCTGCTGGAGGTCTGCCTCTGAGCAAGTAAGGGTCTACTGAGAAATATAGGATATTCTTGTCTCAGAACAGGACAATCAGGATCTTAAAGGGCACACAGGCAGAAAGTAAGGGGAGAGAAAAAAAATAGAGGAAAGAGTAAGGATTGCAAACAGTTAAGGGGCCAGAAATAAGACATGATGGGAGTGGTGCAGTGCAGTGCAGTGGTTGTGGAGCAGCAGTCTTTCGGGAGATGTTCTGGAGGATGCGGTGTTGTCCCATCTGCAGGTACCTCTCTGGGCTGAGAGAGGAGGTTGCTTATCTCCAGGCTGAGTTGGCCAGGATCTGTGGGACTTCCTCTTCCTCTTCCAGGGACCACCAGTGCCACTGCCATTGCCTCAGAGGTTGCCAAGAAAGAGGAGCGGTTGGACCACAGTGGGCTCAGGGAGGGTGACGGTGGTGGAACAGAGGTGCATCCCTCCATTTGTACCTCGCCACAATTCCTATGCCATTCTGGCAAAGTATGGTTCCTCTATGGAGGCACCCACAGTGGAGACCAAGGAGGATGTTGGGAACCTCCACAAAGGAGACCCACAGGAGGGTGGCAGGGGACCCCACAGGGGAAGGAAACAACTCCTGGTGGGGGACTCCATTGTTAGGAAGGTAGAACTGGGGAAGGAAGGGGAGAGGGAGGTAAGGTGCCTGCCTGGTGCCATGGCTTGGAGGGACAGGGAGCGAATCCTCAGAATTGCCGGAGCAGCTGCACAGGCGAGGGAGCTGGATGTCATTGTGCACCTAGGGACAAATGACCTGGCTAAGAAAGGGATTAAAGAAGTGCAGGAAGAGTTTATGGAATTGGGAAGGGGCCTTAGACAAGTAGCATGCACCGTAACCTTCTCGGAGGTGCTGCCCATCTATGGATTAGGAGAGGCCAGGGTGTTCCACACCATGGGATTCAATCAGTGGTTGAAAAACTGGTGTGGAGCTCAGGAATTTGGCTTAATTGGGGACTGGGGTCCACCTGGAGTGATGCAAGTCTATACTGGCATTATGGGCTGCATTTGTCCAGGAGGGGAACCAGGATCCTAGATGATAGGTTTAAATGCTTCATTGGCAAGCATTTAAACTAGCCAAGGGGGGAGGCACTGGAAAGGAGCAGGGAAATCCTAGCCCCCCAAAAATCATGGTAGTAAGTGCAGCAAACACCAACATAGAGGTGTCGATAGGGAGAAAGGCAGGGGTAAATGGAGAAAGTGACAAAGGCAAGAAGGACAGGGATGGGGCAAAAGGGAGTAAGGCCATCAGGAAATGGAGGGTAATGAGTACCAATGCCCGTAGTCTGGGCAACAAGCTCCCTGAGCTGATGGCCTTAATGGAAGAGGGATGCCTGGATATCATAGCAGTCACAGAATCATGGTACACAGAGAACCATGACTGGGATGTTAACATACCAGGGTACATAACCTACAGGAGAGACAGGCAGGGGAGAAGAGGGGGAGGAGTAGCTCTCTATGTAAAGGAAGGGATAAAAGCAACTGAACAAAAAAGTAAACAGGGAGGAGAGGAGGCACCTTTGGTCACCTTGGAAACTGGAAAGGCACCACAATCCGTACAGGGGTTGTGTACAGACCCCCATGTCAGGGGGAGGGAATGGACAAGGATATGATAGAAGGCATTCTTAGAATGGCAGAGAAAGGGGAGATACTGTTGATGGGAGACCTGAATATGCCAGATGTTAACTGGAGCACATTTGCTGCAGCCACATCAAAGAGCAGGGCCATTCTTGATGCCCTACAGGTGGCAGGTCTCAGACAGCTAGTTTTGGAACCCACTCATGAGGGAGCAATCTTAGACCTCATACTCTCAAATGGGGGCAGTGAGAGGATCTCATATCTAGAAGTGGGTTGCCATATGGGAACAAGTGACCATCAAACAGTGTGGTTCATGTTAAACTCAGCTACAGAGTCAAGCCAAACAAAAGTGAGGGTACTGGACTTCAGGAGGGCTGACTTTGGCAAGATGGGAGAGTGCCTCAGAAAAGCACTAGCAAACAGGCTAGAAGGAGGTGTGGAGCAACAATGGGGAATCATCAAAACTGCCATCAAAGAGGCAACATGCCTTTGTGTGAAGCAAATAAACAAATCAAAATGAAAGAAAAAGCCACTATGGTTCTCAAAAGAGGTGGCTGTGAAAGTCAGGAAGAAAAAGATAGCATTCCGGAAGTATTAGGAAACACAGAAGGAGCAGGACAGAGAGCTGTACCAGTTAAGGCAGAAGGAAGCAGGGAGGGAGGTCAGAATAGCAATGGCCCAAACTGAGGAAAAGATAGCCAACTCGGTTAAGAAGAGGGATAAAACCTTTTATAGGTACATCAGCGAACCTAGAAAGACAAAGGTAGGGATAGTGAGGCTGAATAGAATGAATGGTAGGTGGGCAGAGGGGGACAGTGAAAAAGCAGGGATACTGAACGAATATTTCTGCTCAGTATTCACAAAAGAGGAGGGGGAAGTGCCTAATCCAATTAACAGAAGCACTCTTGATGGGGAGGTCGATTCCAGCCCTTTCACAGAAGAAAGGGTTCCGCAAGAACTCCTAAAACTGAAAGTGGACAAAGCAACGGGCCTGATGGAATTCACCCCAGAATTCTAAAAGAATTAAGGGGGAACTAGTGAAACCACTGGCTACTCTTTTTAATAAATCATGGGAGGATGGGGTGGTACCCGAGGACTGGAGGAAGGTGGATGTGATTCCCCTTCACAAAAGTGGGACCAAGACAGAGGCAGGAAACTACAGACCTGTCAGTTTGACCTCTGTGGTAGGGAAAGTGATGGAGTCATTTCTGAAGGAAATAATAGTTGAGTACCTAGAGGCCAGTGGGGCACAGGACCCAAGGCAGCATGGGTTCACAGCAGGAAGGTCATGTCAGACAAATCTAATAGATTTCTTTGACTGGGTGACCAAAGTAGTAGACCAGGGAGGGGCTGTGGACATGGTCTACCTAGACTTTAGCAAGGCATTTGACACAGTCCCACACAAAAGATTAATAGTCAAATTAACCAGCCTGGGAGTGGGTCCCAGGGTGGTAGCCTGGGTAAAACATTGGCTGGACAACAAGACACGGAAGGTAATTGTAAATGGAGTACACTCTGAAGAAAGAGGGGTTACTAGTGGGGTACTGCAGGGTTCAGTGTTGGGTCCAGTCCTTTTTAATGTCTTCATAAGTGACATTGCAGAGGGACTGGAAGGAAAAGTATGCCTCTTTGCAGATGACACAAAGATCTGCAACAGGGTTAATACACAAAGGAGGTGTGGAAAGGATGAGAAGGGACTTGGCAAGGTTGGAGGAATGGTCAGAAGTATGGCAGCTAGGATTCAATGCAAAGAAGTGCAAAATAATGCACCTGGGAAACAAGAACCCAGGGGAAGAATACACAGTGGGGGGGGGGAGGTAGTAACAACAACAAACAAGGAAAGGGATCTTGGGGTAATCATATCAGAAGACCTTAAGGTTAGCAAGCAATGTGAGAAGGCAGTAGGGAGGGCTGGGGGTATACTGGGATGCATAGGGAGAGGCATCAGCAGCAGAAAACAGGAACTTGTTATCCCTCTGTACAGACAGTTGGTGTGACCCCATCTAGAGTACTGCATCCAGTTCTGGAGACCCCATCTCCGCAAGGACATAGACAGGATAGAGGCAGTCCAGAGGAGGGCAACTAAAATGGTGCAGGGTCTGCAAGAGAAGCCGTATGAGGAGAGACTAAAGGAGCTTAATATGTATACCCTTGAGGAAAGAAGGGAGAGGGGGACATGATAGAAACTTTTAAGTACCTCAGTGGAATCAACAAAGTCCAAGAGGGTAGCATCTTTCAGAAAAAGAGACGTGCAAGAACAAGGGGACACAATTTAAAGATAGAGGGGGGCAGTTCAGGGGTAATGTGAGGAAGTATTATTTTACAGAGAGGGTAGTGGATGCATGGAACAGCCTTCCTGAGGAGGTTGTGTGGTCTAAAACTGTGGGAGAATTCAAGAATGCATGGGACAGACATAAGGCAATTCTTGTAGGGGGTAGGAAGAAATAAGCTGTTGGTTAACTAGGATCTGAGGCCTATCCTGTAGGTAGAAAAATGGGCAGACTAGATGGGCCAAGTGGTCCTTATCTGCCGTCAAAGTCTATGTTTCTATGTTTCATGCAGAAGAACCTAGGACATCCTCCTCTTTGTAAAAGGGTGTGTTTCACTAGGGCCCTGGTATGACTAGCAGTCACATAGATGAGTGGAGGATGAAACAGAGACTGAAGTTCTAGGAGGTAAAGTGACTTGATCAAGATCATATAGGGCCCTATGCACTATGGAGCGGCTTGCCTATGCGCCATGGATCCATAGCACATAGGCAATCCTAAGTGTCATTTGTGCACATCAGGGTTCCACAGACCCTTACGCGCATGCATGGAAGGGATGCACATCCCTTCTGAACTGGATCCCCTGGCCAGTCACGTGGCTATGCAGGCAGATTGTACAGGGGAATGTCAGGGACGTGCCCGCATACTGCTCTGTTTACAAAGGTGTGGTGTGCTGGGTGAGGGGAGCATACGATAATGCAGCAGAGACCCTGCCATAACTGCTGCATACCCCCGCAGTGCACCCCCACCAGCCATGGGAGCCCAGAGCTCCCTCACCATGCTGCCCCAGCCCTCCAGCCAGGCAGCCATTGGGGCACTCATCCAACATTTCACAAAGTCAGGACCCATGCCAGCCCACAATTCCCTGCTCCACATGAAGCACAGGATCTACTACAGAACCAGGATGGGCATCCAATTGGATGCCCACTTATATCCTCTAATCTGCATCGATCCACCCTCTGCAATCCTTCGTGCTGGGAGGAGGGCAGCAGATGGTTACCTGGTGATCATGAATGCTGGACACTATATGCCTGTCTGCAGGTTTGGAGCTGCATGGGCTGGGTATGTGCCTCTTGTGCATACCTGGTTCATATTAGTGCTTAAGCTTTTTAGTGCATAAGTAACTGTAGCAGGACTGGAACATGGGGTTCCTGTTTCTAAGCCTTAGTTCTAGTCACTAGACCTTGCTCTTCTTTATAGGAACATGGGGATGGCCCAAACATATGGAAGACTTGGGTTTGGCCTATGAGGAAATTTGACTAACTTTTCACTTCATTTAAACATCCTCCTCCCATGTTTAGCAGGGATGAGAAGAACAAATTCAATAATCTTGCTGCAGTGTGCTACAGGAACTGTCTGCATTAATTATGGCAAATGGAGAAGAAACCAGTTCCATGTTGGAAGATTATCAGATTAAGGAGGCATTCTGGACAAAATTTTGAATACCAAAAAATTCAGCATTACAATCATAAAATCACCAATATGCATCATTCAAACAATGGGAGTCTGAGGGAGGCTGGGGAGTGGGAGTCAGAACTGTAGCAATGCATTAAAAGAAGGGTCTAGTGTAAATGTAAATTGAATAGAAATGGGGTGTGGAAGGTATGTGTATTTGTATTTCTGTATCCTTGGGGGTGGTATGTTTTATATTGACAACTGTGTTATCTCCAGGGCAGGTACTTGTCACATTGATATGTATCAGCTGCATAACTTTCAATTTTCTAATTGTTTAGTTATTAATAATATTGCTGTTTAATCTTGGCAATTACTGTAAAACAGTCCTGAATCACTACGATAATGTGGGCAGAAGGGATATTTTAGCTCTCTGTATTTTGGTAGGTTGTTTTGTTATACTGTAGGGTACATTGTTTCACTTGTCCATTCATTAACAGTGTCTGGTGATGTGGAGTTAAATCTGGGGCCCTGTTCCTTTACAACTTCTTCTCCTTTACAGGTTCCCTCCCCTAATATTTCATTTAAAGCTTCTCATGGTTTTAAATTAATTCATTTGAATGTCCGTAGCTTAGTTCCAAAGATGGCTGAGGCAGAACAGTTGACGGCCACTTATCAACCGGATGTTATGGCACTATCTGAAACGTGGTTGAAATCTGAGGTACCTGATAGTGTTTGCTCTATTGCTGTATATATTTTTCTCAGGGTTGATCGTAAAGGTAAAAAAAGAGGTGGTGGAGTTTTGGTTTACTATAGGGATCATTTACAAGTCAATATTTTGAAGCCCAGTGATGATGTGGAGTCTGAGGATGATGGATTGTTGCTGCAATTTGTATTAGGTGGAAGGAAGACATTTATTGTTGGTTGTCTATATAACCCTCCCTTAAGTGGTTTACAAGGGTTGAAATATAATATAAAGCAGCATGATACTGTGTCAGTTGGAGATATGAATTTGAATTGGATGAACCGTGATGTCCTGGGACTTGAGTCTTTTCTTCTTTCCTATGGTTTAATTCAGTGCATAAACGAGATTACTCATTTAAATCCAATTTCGTTGAACCACTCCCTGTTAGACTGGGCGGTAACAAACATTGCAGGTGAGATTGGTTCTTCAGGTGTGCTGTCGGATTCAATGAGTGATCTTATGGCTACTTTTTGTGTCTTGAATTTTCGTCATTTTAAGCCTCCCGCTGTGTGCTTCAAATTAGATATTTCAAACAGATTAATTATTCGTTGCTGTTTTCCTCTCTAGGTTCAATTGATTGGTCTTTCTTAGAATGTGTTCCTGATGTTGATGTGGCATTTGATTTTTTTTGTAACCAACTTGTTCCTATCCAGGACTACATTTTTAAACAGCAGACTGTTCGCTGTAGAGATTCTCCAACTGAATGGTTCAATTCTGGTAATAAGAAACTGATAAAACAGAGGGCTCATGCTTGGACTAAATTTAAACTATCTCCTAGTGTTGCAACAATGAATCTTTATCATAAATGTCGTAATCAAGTTTCCTCTACTGTAAGAAAAGCTAAAAAAGATTATTTTTGGGAGTGTTTTGAGGGTAGCTGGGCCAATCCAAAGAGGTTTGGGAATAATGTTAATTCTCTACTGTCTCCTAAATCTGATGTTGGTATCCAGAGTATTCAAGTTGATGATTCTGAAATTAATGATCCATCTGAAATTGCTAGGTTGTTAAATATCAAGTTTTCTGACTTATCTAAATTTCGGTCTTCCTTGTTTTCGTATGATTCTACTGAAACTTCTTTGGTTAACCCAGCAGCGAATGGTCCTATGTTTCAGTTTAGGGAAGTGACACCTAGTGAGGTAGCTCAACTGCTATTAACCTTACCTGATAGATGTAGTGATTGTGGGGGGGGGGGACTGGATTGTCGATTTATTAAGTTGGCTATTCCCTTCACTATTGATCCTGTCTGTTACATATTTAATATGTCTTTGACCTCTGGTGTTATTCCTTCATTGTGGAAGAAAGCAAGGATGGTTCCTGTCCCTAAAAAGAATAATGCTATTTCCCTGGATGACTATAGGCCAATTTCAGTTTTGAATCCATTTAGTAAATTGCTGGAGAAAGTGGTGGCTAAACAGATTGAAGTTCATTTAGAGACACATGGTTTGATGTCTGAGCAGCAACACAGCTTCCAGAAGTATTATGGAATGGGGAGAGCCTTGGTTGGGTTCGCGGACACTGTCCTGCATGAGTTTGATAGAGGTTTGATGATGGGGGTGTTCGTGGACCTGACCAAGGCTTTTGACTTGATAGATCATGACGTAACATATACGAAGTTACTTAACTTGGGTTTTTCAGCTGCTGCTATTACTTGGTTTCATGATTATCTAAGTAATCAAAATCAGTCCGTACAAGTTGGCCCCATTGCTACAGAAGTGTTGTCTCTTATTTGTGGGGTGCCCCAGGGGTCCATTTTGGGACCCCTGTTATTTTCTATTTTTGTTAATCAACTACCAAACATCTGTGAAATGGGGAAATCACTGCTATATGCAGATGATTTAATAATATATGCCCAGTCAGACTCGCTATCTGAACTTCGCTGTTCCTTGGAAAGGGATTTTGAAAAGATTTCTTGCTGGTTAGCTAATAATGCCATGGTGCTGAATGCAATCAAAACTAAAATCATGCTTTTCGGTACACAACCCATGTTGGTGAAATCTCCACAAATGGTGATATCTGATTTTCATGGAGATTCTTTGGAGCAGGTATCTCAGTTTAAGTATCTTGGTATACTTCTGGATTCATGTTTGACTTTTTCCTTACAGATATCTGTGATGGTGAAAAAAGTTAATAAAAAAATAGGGGTGCTGTACAAATTTAAGTCATATTTTTCTCAGGATACTAGGTTGGCTATAGCCACTGGATCTCTTCTTCCTCACTATGATTACATATCTAGCATTTATCATAATATAATATATGGTTAGGGCTTATTGTGTATGGAAAACAGAGGTTTTCCAAATCTTGTTGAAGGGCAGTTCAAAGGTCAACAAAAGTTGTTGTACTATTGTTCTGACGTCACATTGATAGTACAACAACTTTTTGCCCATAACCTGCCATCTGACTGGCTGCAACAGTGCTGTTTTCAAAAAATTCACTCTAAAATGGCACCTGTAGTTAGCGAGCGGTGCGGTCGGGTGAGCCAAATACTTCATAGACACAGTTTGGACATGGACTACTAAAGTCAGTTCCGTGTATCCAAACTGTTACTTTGCAGTTTTTTTTTTAAATTACTGGTACAGTTGTCGGATCAGAGTGTGACTGCTGCATGAAGGACCATTATCTTTGGGGACAGGACTCGGAACAGAACTGCAGTGATGAGTATTGGAAATATTGTGGACTGAAGTGGAGAGAATGGGAATCTAGCCAGTGTGCAAGAGTTAAGGTACAAACACATTGCGGGGAAACCATATACTATATAAAATAGTAGATGGCCACCCATCCACAACTTCGGCAGTGTTTCCCTTCTCCGGAGTTGATGACATCATGGAGACCTCTCAAGCTTTGCTCTCGAGGTCTCTCTGATGTCATCAAAACCCTAAGGCCTAGGGTCTTATTCTCCTGAGGCAACTCATCAGTCCTCAGGGCTAAGCTCTGAAGAGCTTTGGTACTCAGTGACTAACTGGTACTGGTGCTAACTGGTACCAACTGGTACCTATTCTCATTTTTGACCTGCACTTAAAGTCACACTGGGTACTTTTTTCCCAGTTTCTTATAGTGTTTCTTTTTTTTTCCATTACTTTCTTTTCAAATGTCTTATGTGTGTCTAGGTATTTGAATTTTTTTTTTAACCCATTAAGCACACCTTTCTCCTTTCAGAATGATCCTCTATTGAAAAGAATATGGTATAGACACAGGGTTTGAGGGTATATGTTATCTGTTTTCTCATGAAGGCTCTTAAAATTGCCTTGATTAATGTTAAAGGTATTAATGGAATAATAAAAAGAGCCAGAGTCATTCAAGAACTGGGTCGATTGAAATGTGACTTAGCCTGCAGTCAGGAAACCAAACTTTTTCTTCAGAACATGCAAAGTTGAGAAGAATGTGGGTTGGGTCGGTATATTCTGACTCTCATCCAGACACCTCTAAGTCTGGGGTGGCGATTTTGATCAGAAGAGGCCTACCCTTTAAAATTCATAAGACTTTAATTGAGGGTTTGGGAAGATTTGTTATTATTTCAGGGGAGTTTATGGCTCACTCCATACACATTGCTTCAGTGTTTGCCCCCATCCCACCAACTGGAGCTTTTTTTCATCACTTCTTTTCCAAGGTGACCTCCCTGTCCCCAGGCTATATCATCCTTGCAGGTGATTGGAATTGTGTGGAAAACCCAGAATTAGATCTTGGGGTGGCCAGGCGGGGGTCAGGGGGTGTTTCCAGTTCTCAGTTACTTCAGTCATTAATCGTAGAGGGTAGCCTTGCAGATCCCTGGAGATTGCTAAATCCTGGTACCCATGACTCTGAGTCCTCCTGCTCCTACTCTAGGTTAGATAGGTTTCATATGCAAAAGGTGAATGTGCACACTGTGGTGGATATGATTATCCACCCAGTTACTTTTTCAGATCATGCCATAATCACTGCGACATGAGAAGTGTACCCTTTCAGTGGTCAGATACTAAAGATAAAGGGGCTTGGCACTTTGACTCAGGTCTACTGAATGACAAGGTTTTTGTGGATCAAATGAAAGACACCATCCGGTTTTATATACAGGAAAATAAGGAGGAGGATACACATATTTGGTTCATCTGGGATGGCTTAAAAGCAGTCCTTAGAGGAAAAATTATTAGTTACACTTCTCATAAGCATAGGCTTCATAAAGCAAAGGTAGAGGGGTTATTGAATTACCTGACCAGACTAGAACGAGAACATAAAAGAGCTAAAGATCCAACCATTTTGTTGAAACTGAAGGAAACTAGGGAATCGTATAACAGTGAAATGAGAAGAAAGACAGAGAATTTCCTTCGATATACCAGACAGAGATATTATGAGACCAGCAGTAGAGCAACTTGTTTGTTAGCTCTACGTCTAAGAAAACAAGAAGTGGATAGATATATCCCCTGAATCAGAGCACTGTGCTCGGGGTTAGACTTGACAAATCCCCCTCAGATTGCAGATGAGTTTTGTACATATTTTTCTAAATCATATAGTCAAGAAAGATCCCCAGATCTTCACAAGATGGTTGCAGAGTTCCTATGGCGAACTTCTGTCTCTAAATTGGAAGACTCCCAGAAAATATTGTTAGAGGCCACCATTTCGGAGGCGGAGGTGAAAAGATTAATTAAGTCTCTTAATAGAGGAGAAGCATCAGGACCTGACGGCTTCACTGCTGAATTCTATCAATACTTTTTGGTTGATTTAGCTCCTCTAATACTGAAGGTTTGTAATGTTGCACATGAAAAGGGTGCCACTCCACCCTTTTGGGGGGAGGCAGTGGTTACCCTCTTTCCCAAGCCTGGGAAAGATCCCACTGCCTGAGAAAGTTGCCATCCCATCTCTTTGATTAATCAAGATGTGAAGATTTTCACACAGATTTTGGGTGCTTACCTTCAGAAATTCATTCCAACTTTGATACATCTGGATCAGACAGGTTTTATTCCTGGAAGACACATCCAGGATAATATTAGAATTTTACTCAATGCTCTCTCTGCCTCAGGAGCACCCCTTCCTGGTCCTCTCTGGGTGGTGATGTCTCTCAATGCGGAGAAGGTGTTGAACCACCTGGAATGGGTCTTTCTAGACCACACTCTTCTTAAATTTGGATTTGGGGATAAGTTCTGTAGTTGGATTGCTAACCTATATAGGGATCCCCAGGCAAGGGTAAAGGTTAATTGGGTCATGTCTAATAAAATTAAAATTTGTAGAGGTACCAGACAAGGGTGCCCTCTGTCTCCACTTCTCTTCATCCTTAGTATAGAAACACTTGCGGCTCTTATTAGACAATCAGAGGAATATAGAGGCATTAGGGTGGGAGGGGTAGAAGCTAGAATTTCACTGTATGCTGATGATACTCTGCTTTATTTAGAGGACCCAGTCAGCCAGCTATCTATGGTCAATTCTCTGTTGGGGGATTTTGGTAAAGTCTCTGGTTTTAAAATTAATGATTCTAAGACTGAATTGCTGCCTTTGGGCAAGATGCACCAAGATACACTCCCAATCATTGGCAACTAAAATGGTCAAATGAGAGTTTTAGATACTTGGGGGTCTGGGTCCCTAATGATATAAATAAATTATACTCAATTAATCACTTCAAGCTATTACAGACAATTCAGGCAGACCTCGGTAGATGGGGAGAGCTCCCCCTCTCTTTAATGGGATGTATTGAGAGTATACGTATGAATGTGCTCCCTTGCTTTCTTTTTCTGTTTCAGTCCCTGCCCTTCAAACCTCCTGACCATTTCTGGAAATCCCTTAATTCTTCAATCTCCAAGTTCATTTGGACGGGCAGATGTCCTAGGGTGAGATGGGATGTCCTAACTACATCTAAGAGAAAGGTGGCCTTGGTCTCCCAGATTTTAAAAAATACTATTGGGCTTCCCAGATTCACCCGTTGGCCTCTGCCCTGCCAAATGAAGATCCCCCCGGATTGAGATAGAAAGACCCCCCCCCTCCTTGCTGGGAGATGTGCGAGACTTGACGTTTATGAACTGAAAAGGAGTTTCATGTCTGCGCATAAATAATCCTTGGACAGAAGTCATTAAAACTGCTTGGTTAGAGGTAAACAGAAGGTTGGGACTTCCTATATTAATAGGAGGTAACACTCCTATCAGAGCATGTCTTGATTTTGCACCTCTCAGATGGGACATGTGGATTGTCAGATGGGCAAGGAAAGGTTTGGTACCTCTAGGTCAATTGTATAGAGAAGATTCCTTTAAATCATTTCAACAGCTCTCAGCTGAATATGGGCTCCCCTCCCAAGACTTATTTAGATACTTACAACTTCATCATTTTTTACTTGAGAAGGAAAGAATAAGTGAATTTGGGAAAGGTCCTAAAAGTAACCCTCTTTCAGAGATGTTGTCAAGTGAAAGCTGTCTTAAGACCCCTAAAGGTTTAATTTCCAGACTGGTTATATTGTTCTCCACCCATGAGAAGGATTTATTGGTTAAACTTAAACAAGCATGGAGGGCTGAGACGGGTTGGGAGCTGGAGGACTCGGACTGGATGAGGTCCTGGCAGGCAGTCCACTCCACTACTGCTTCAGATGCCTGGAGAGAGTTTAGATGAAGACTGTGATCCGGTATTTTAGGACACCAGAACTTTCCAAGCACTGTGGTCACCACCCTTCAGAGCTCTGTTGGCAGGGTTGTGGGGACAGGGGAAGACATACACATATTTTTTGGGAGTGCTCTAAACTGCAAGTTTTTTGGCAGTTGCTTTTGATTGCTTTGAAAACTATTTTTGGCTTTGATTTACCAGGAAACCCAGGGAACTGGATCTTGGGGTTATTCCCCCCAGCAATTAAGACCAAGGCCCAGCCGTATTTGTATAATATTGTGGTGGCCATGGCTTTTAAAGCCATTACACGCTGCTGGCTAGCTCAAGATGTTCCCACTATTGAGACCTGGTATTTGATTTGTCTGGATGTATTAGACATGGAGGAACTAATGGCTAGGATCCATCTAGGTAAAGAGAAATTTAAGAGTAGATGGCTTCCTTTCTTTCATTATCAGGCAGAGAAAGAAAAGTTAAATGTTTTAGAGATCCTAGCCCAATATGCTTAAGAGGATAAGATCTTCGTTATGCCCCCAGTGATCTCATGTTATGTGTGTTTTTACGTATAAATATCAGTAATATAATGGTTGAGGAGTGATCAATTGTCATTGGTGTGCTATCACCTTCCCCCTTTCCCATCCCCTCCTTTGTACCCCCCTTTCTCTTATCTTTCCAATTTTATGTGTGATATGTTTTGAATAATTTTTATTCTGTATGTCTACATATGTCTATATAAGTTACGTGATGTCTTGACTGTACAATGTGTAATGAAAATTATAATAAATTATGATTTAAAAAAAAAGTGTATACTGTTTACTTCTGCCCAATCTTCAAGTTTCCTTGTTTTCCCATAGAGATTTTTCTTCCCCAGCTGGTAGCTCATCATAGGGATATACCGTGATCAAGGATGTAGCGTGGTCAAGCTGAACCTGGTCATCATTCAGACAGCTATAGGGTTTTTCTCCCCTTTTGTTTATGATCACTCCTCACCTAGCAGGAATGAGTGCCTATGTCAGCCACTCACAGCTACAGTGTCCCCTGTGTAGCAGGAGCCCAGCCAGAGGGGTCACCGGGTTGGCGGAGTCTGCCACTAACACTCCCCGACTGAAATGCACTGTCAAGTGTCAGATGTCTCTGCCGTGGCCTGCCTCCCAATGTGACTTCTTGGGCTCACTTCTGAAGCTGGGTTGTCAGCATGGCAGTGCAATGCGTTGGGGTGGCCCAATCTTCAAGTTTCTTGAAGTCATTTTGTAGCTTATTAATGTTAATGTTAGTATCTACTAGTCCTCCTATTTTTCTGTCCTGCAAATGCAATATTCCAGAATTTGTAGTTGCTTCTCATGTCCTTTATAAATAAATTGAAAAGTAATGGTATCAGTATAGACCCCCGTGGCACACTACTTGTGACCAGTATGATGTTTGATGAACAGCCTTGAATTCTGACCCTTTGGTTTCTATCCCAAAGCCAGTTCTGTATCCACCTAATATATTTATTCCTGACTCCAAGGATTACTAATCTCTTCAGTAGTACGGTAGTAGTAAACTGGTAACTTTATGGGATTCCTTTTTAAAATCCAAACAGATCATGTTGATCTGTATGCTGTTGTGACTTGCTTTCATTACCTTACTATAGAAGCTATTTAGATTGGTGTTACAGGACCTATCTTTAGTGAAACTGTGTTGGTTCATAGCTTTAGTACCATACTACATAAGATATTCTATAATACGTCCTTTGATAAGTCTCTCCACTAGTTTTCTGACAATGGAAGTCAGGCTAATTGGCCTTTAATGTTTTACCTTTGCACAATTCCCCTTCTTGTATATTGGCACTGCTGTAGCAGTGCATAAATCCTATGGCATCTTGCCCTCTGTCAGTGATTTATTTATTAGTTTTACTACTGAGTTTTCCAATTCAAGGTTAAAATGTTTAAGTAGGCGTAGGTCTTTTGTTAATTACCCAGCTGTTCTAGGGGATGTATCTTGCATGGTTTACTATTATTTCAATGCACTTTCATTTGCTTACTTAACCTAAAACCGTACATGTGCTTTACCCACTTATCATGTGTTCTTAGCTTTCTGAACAATTTATTGCCTTTCTTGAACTGTTTAATTTTTGCAAGCATCTCCACTCCTTTGGTTTGTCTGCTCGTTTATCTGTTGAAACCATACTTTCCCCATCACCATCCATCCCTTATTTTCCCTTGTCCAGTGAACAAATAGGATAGTCACCACATCCTGGTTTAGCAACTTCCCCAATACCCCTATATACTAGCAAAATTATCACTTTTGGCTATACCAAGCAACCTTAAAAAGGGTTGCATTAAATACACAGTAAAAATAAAAAAAGTTAGAATTGATTCTTTGGTCATAAGGTTTTCTTCAGGAATGATCTAAAAAGATACAAACTTTCTTTACTTTTTTCTTTATAGATCATTCCTGAAGATCTAATAGTTGAAACAATGATTCTGACTTTAGTGTTTATGGTTAACATGCATTTAATTGAACCCTTCTATTTTCTTTCATGCCGAGTCCCCTCTCTGACTCTCCTATCATCCCCTTTCCTATCCTACTCATTACAATGCCAATCCTCTACTATGGCATGCTCTCACTCCTACACACCAGTCCATTCCCTTTTCTGATCACCTCTTCTCCTAACCCCCACCTTTTCTCCTGTCTCTCCATTCCATTGCAGCCATAGCCCTATTGCTCCTAGAAATCAATTCCATTACAGGCAACATCCAGATGGAGAGGGAAGCCATGTCACATGGTTTGGATTAAGCACAGCCAGCAACAAGATGTAAAGCACTTTTTTTTATTTCAGGTACTCAAAGGTCAGGGCAGCTTGGAGGAACCATGACTACAAGATGGGTGAGGCAGTCATTTTGGAGAGCCTGATGACTGCCTTGGGTCATTTGACTGACTCTAGTCAATTGAGAGGGACTAGTAAGATGAGCTGTACATTTAAAAAGTTGAGTGACCTCAGAACAGGTATGCAGAGGGGGTGGAAGGTCATGCTGAATTGGCAGGGTTAAACACAGCAACAAGCTGTAAATTATTCTTTTTTTAATTTATTTCAGGTACTCACAGGTCAGAGGGAGGCTTGTAGGGCCAAGGACTACAGGAAAGGAAAGTCATCCATTAGAGGGGTGGATGAATGACTGGGGTCACCTGACTAATTCCAGCAAATTAAGGGAAATCAGGAAAGAAGGATAAAAGGCAGCCACTAATAAAATGTTCCATTCATGTTCATATCCCAGAACATAAGTGGAACAGAGCAGGAGTGGAATAATTCTAGAGACTGGCATCCTAGGCATCAGCAGGCATCTGCAAGTGACAGCAGACATGCAGGCAAATCGGACAGTCCATTAAGGGTAATTAAAATATCTATCTACTTTGGTTGCCTGAGTAGAAGAGTATAGAAGAAGGAGCATGTGGAGGGTAACAGCAGGCCGGAAACATTTCATATAAACAATAATTACTTGTGTGGGAAAGGAGGAAACACTCTATCTAGGAACCAGTGGCAGTAGGCTCATGACCCTGGGGAGTCACAGAGACCCAGACCATCATATTGATCCTAGTCCACATTATGGATCGCCTTGGGGAAGATGATGGGCATTCTCCCCAAGCCCCTGCAATGGAGGACTGGAGGAGGGCAGATGTGATTCCCTCTCCATAGGAGTGGAAGCAGACAGGATGCAGACAATTGCAGGCTTGTAAGCCTGACCTCAGTAGTGGAGAAACTAATGGGGCGCTTACTTAAGGAGAGGATTGTGACATTTCTGGAGGATAGCAGGGCACAGAATCCAAGGCAGCATGAATTCTCAGTGGGAACGTCTTGTCAGATGAATCTTATAGATTTCTTTGATTGAGTAACCAGGGTGGTAGATCAGGGAGGGGTGGTGGATGTGACCTATCTGGATTTCAGCAAGGCCTTTAACACCGTTCCACACAGGAGATTGCTAAATAAATTGGGGAGCCT
This sequence comes from Neoceratodus forsteri, assembly GCA_016271365.2. Lineage (NCBI taxonomy): Eukaryota > Metazoa > Chordata > Ceratodontiformes > Ceratodontidae > Neoceratodus > Neoceratodus forsteri. Next base: position 526,409,145 of record CM028134.1, read on the forward strand.
GGGATTGGGTCCTGCGATGGCAAAGTGGGTTGGGAACTTGCTAAGGGACAGGACTCAGAAGGTGGTGGTAAATGGCATGAAATCTGAGGAGAGGGAGGTGACCAGTGGGGTGCCACAGGGGTCAGTGCTGGGGCCAGACCTATTCAATGTCTTCATTTGCAACATTGCAGAATGCCTGGAGGAAAAGGTGTGCCTCTTCACAGATGACACCAAGATCTGCAACAGAGTAGACACACTGGAGGGGGTGGAAAAAATGAGAAAGGATCTAAGCCTATTAAAGGGGTGGTCGGATATCTGGCAGTTGAGTTTCAATGCTGCAAAGTGCAAGATCATGCATCTGGGTAACAGGAATCCAAGGGAGGAAACATAGAAACATAGACTTTGATGGCAGATAAGGACCGCTAGGCCCATCTAGTCTGCCCATTTCCCTACCTACAGGATAGGCTGCAGATCTTAGTTAACCAACAGCCTATTTCTTCCTACCCCCCACAAGAATTGCCTTATGTCTGTCCCATGCATTCTTGAATTGGAGTACAGGATGGGTGGAGAAATTCTAGCCACCACAAGTCAGGAGAGAGCCCTGGGGGTTATCATATCTGATGACCTGAATGTGACTTAACAGTGTGAAAAGGCAGTGGGGAGAGCAAACAGAATGTTGGGATGCATAGGGAGGGGCATAACAAGCAGGAGGAAAGAGGTTGTGATGCCATTGTACAGATCACTAGTGAGTCCTCAGCTGGAGTACTGTGTCCCATTCTGGAGACCACATCTCCAGAAGGACATTGATAAAATAGAGGCAGTCCAGAGAAGGTAACAAAGATGGCACATGGACTGCACCAGAAGCCCTACAAGAAAAGATTTAAGGACCTTAATATCTATTCAGTGGCGGAAAGAAGGGAGAGGGGAGATGTTGTCACCAGATGGAACTTGACACTGTAGGAAGACCCACTACTAGGCAGACCCACAGAATCCTCCTCCTCCTCCTCTATGTAGTCCTCCTCACTCGCCCCTCCATCTGCTTTGTCTATTGCCCTGTCACTTCTGCTTGCCTTGCCTTATGATGATGATGAGAGGCAGGGACCCCTGCACTGGTTTCATTCTGGTGTTGATGCCAGAGTATCAGGTGCCTGTTCTTCAGGTGTGTGTGTTGCCCACCAGTGCCTTGGTGGCTGCCTTTTTTCCCCATACTAACTCATTCTTGACATAGCTGACAGATAGCGACTGTCTCATCAGCTGGGTCAAGTATATAAAAATCTCCAACTAGGGATTTCACAACCCTTGATGTTCCATGGTGTCGGGAGTGGGACAGTTGAGGGGAAGGAGTGGAAATTTGTGTTTTCTGGGATGATTTCATAACTTCAGGAGTACTCGGGATGGGGGACCTTGGTAGTTGGATAACTGCAAACAACATCCCCTGCACCATCACCACCATTTTTCTCTTCAGGCTCCCATAGGGGATCCAACAAATCTTCATCCACACAGTTGCTGCTGTCCTCCTCCTCAACAGGTCTATTCTCCTCATCATCAGCATCTCCAGGCTCACTGACCTTCTCAGCATCAGGAGTCTGAGTGTGATGTATATTTTCAAGATTTCCTACCTCAACCACTGACTCATTCTCTACAGTATCAGGTTCAGCACCACCACCACCACCAGCCACGGGGACACCAACAACTACCTCCTTGACCACTGTTTTTTGTTTACTGCTGCTTCCCTTGTCACCTCCCACATCCCCCACCAGCATGGCTGCCACAGATGTGGCAAAGAAAAATGTAGCTACACTAATGCCACCACCGCCAACTACTTCTTTGCTACTACCAGCCCTGGAGCCCATAGAACATGCTGCTATGCCCACAGACATAATTTTTTTTAGCTGAAGCACTATTTTGCCACACAGATTTTGAACACTTCTTTGCTGCCTCCACAGCACCTCTCCCATTAGTAGAGCATCTCTTCCGGGTCATTCTGATATGCTAATTGTAACTTGATTTGGGATGAAAAATTATAAAATGTAAATAAAGCCTGCAGTACAAAAAAGTACAAGGAGCAGACAAAACCTCCTTCAAGGGAATCGGGGATCAGCAGTGTGATCTGAAAAATTAAAACACCACAGTGATTAATATGACAGGTACAGCAGGGGTAAAAGGGTTAAACAAGTTATTGACTACCAGCAGCAGAAAACACCTCCATCTAGCAAATCAGGGATCAGCAGTGTGATTTGTAAAAATACTATACTAATAGTATAAATAAAGGATTTTTTTATAACACAACACAGGGATTAATAAACTAACATGACAGTACAAATAAGTACCAGGACTAGACAACACCTCCCCTAGGGAATCAGGGATCAGCATTGTGATCTGAAAACTACTACTAAAATAACCAAAAAAGTCATTTTTTTTTCTTTTTTTTTTTTTTTTGGTAAACAGAACAGGGATTAAAAAGTTCTTCTTTTGTAAATAGAACAGGGATTAAAATGACAAGGGTAACAGGTAATTTAATCTCAAGTATAACAAAATGTGAGAGAACACAGTCACTTTAAGAAAAATGTAACTAAAAATATCACTAAAACTGCTACAGAAAGACACTGAACAAATACGTTACTTAAACACACCCAACTAAATCAGAGAAATAACAAAATCTAGCAAGAGCCAATAAAACTGCAAAATAATGTAATTGTGGGCAGTGAGAAATGTGTAAACTAGCACTTTTTGCACTAACCACTGAAAACCTAACTGCACCTTCTAATTGTTGTGATACATGCATACTGACTGATACATATACACATATATGACTATATATTCCAGTGTAACATAGCAGTGTACTGTGTGCACACATTTTAACAGATTAAAAAAAAACACATTGAAGGACCGTTTTCTTCTTTTCAGGCCCCAAGGAACATTGGATAGTGTGGGGTTTCCACTGGACACCTCATTTAAATCAGCAGTGACATATGTAAGGCTGAAACTGATCTAGATAGTGGGGGAAGGTAGACTACCAATTTTTGCACTAACCACTGAGCACCTAACTGCACTTTCTAATAGTTGTGATACACACACACACACAAACACACACACACTGACTAATACATATACACATATATGCATATATATTCCAGTGTAACATAGCAGTGCACTGTCAACACACATTTTTACAGATTAAAAAAAAGACATTGAGGGACTGTTTTTTTCTTTTCATGCTCCAAGGGACATTGGAGAGTGTGGGTTTGCCACTAGGAACCTCATTTAAAACAGCAATGGCATGCATAAGGCTGAAACTGATCTAGATAGTGGGGGGGGGATGTAGACTAGCAATTTTTGCACTAACCACTGAGACACCTAACTGCACTTTCTAATTGTTGTGATACACACACACATTGACTAATACATATACATACACACTGACTGATACACATACACATACATGTATATATATTTCAGTATAACATAACAGTGCACTGTCTACACACACAGATCATTGCCAGACACACAATAACACATATACACTGCCTTATATGGCATTTATTTACTTATACATCTAACCCTTCTACTGTATTTAAGATAAGCACTGCATTTTGTACTAACTCATTTTACTAATCTATGGCATGACTGGGTAACTAAGTTAGTGGACCAGGGAAGTGTGGATGTGGACTATCTGGACTTCAGAAAGGCCTTCAACACCATCCACCATAGAAGGCTGATTAACAAAGTGTGCAGTCTAGGGGTGGATCCTAAAATAGTTCTGTGGGTGGAGAACTGGCTGAATGGCAGGAGTTAGAGGGTTGTGGTAAACAGGGAGTATTCTGGAGAGGGAAAGGTGATGAGCAGGGTGCTGCAGAGGTTGGTGTTGGGGCTGGTCCTCTTCAATGTGTTTATTGTGGGCATTGCTGAGGGACTGGAGGGGAAGGTACGCCTCTTCACAGATGATACAAAGGTATGCAATAGGGTGGCCATGCCAGGGGGTGTTGAAAGAATAGGGAAAGACCTTAAAAAACTGGAGAAATGGTCTGAGGAATGGCAGCTGGGATTCAATGCAAAGAAGTACAGGATCATGCACATAGGGCACAAGAACCCAGGGACAAAGTATGAACTAGGTGGGAAGGTACTGATAGTCACAAAGCAGGAAAGGGATCTGGGAGTTATCATCTTGGAGGACCTGCAAGAAACTAGGCAGTGTGATAAGGCAGCTGGAAAGGCTAGCCAGATACTTGGATGCATAGGGAGGGGTATCACAAGTAGAAAAAGGGATATCATGTTGCCCCTGTGTAAGACACAAATGAGAATGCACCTGGAATACTGCCTCCAGTTCTGGAGACCCCATCTGAGAAAGATCATAGACAGGGTGGAGGCAGTGTAGTGGAGGGCAACTAAAATGGTGCAGGGCCTGCAGGATAAGACATATGAGGAAAGACTAAAGGAGTTAAATATGTATTCCCTGGAGGAAGGGGGCATGATTGAGACATACAAATACATCACCAGTATAAACAGAGTACAGGAATGAAGCATCTTCCAAAGTAAGAGATGCTCCAGGTCAAGGGGGCACAAAGTGAAGTTAGAGGGAGGAAGGCTCATGGCAAACGTGAGAAAATATTTATTCATGGAGAGGGTGGTAGACACCTGGAATAGCCTATTGAAGGGGGTGGTTGAGGCTAAAACAGTCACCAGGACAGAACCCACTTGACTTGGGCAGAGACCATGACCAGCTAGTTGAGTTTGTGTGCACGAAAGGTGAGGGACTGTCTGTGCTCATTTAATTGCTATTTAAGAAATAACACATACACTGCCTTATATGGCATTTATTTACTTGTACATCTAACCCTAACTTTTATTGTATTTAGTATAAGCACTCTGACACACTAGCACATGTGCACTGCTTCATGTTCTACTACAGTATAGCATAACAGCCATTTGCAAACTAACTAGGAAAAGGTTAATTCACCAGGAAAGGGTTACCAGAGTGCCACACAGGTGCACACAGGCACACACACACACACACACACACACACATTTTCTTTAACTTATCTTCAGTGAGACTTGTAACATCGGATGATTTACTATGTAAACATTCCATTCTGTGACATGTGACTTACTCACTGCTATAGTCCCAAGTTTGTCTGCTTATCTCCGTTTTAAAGTCTGACTAAGTTGACATGTTTAGGAGCTATGAATCTTTTGAGTTCTACCCAGATTCAAGCTTAGCACACAAAATAGTGCATTGCAACACTGCTCAGCTGAATTACAGACTGTTGTAATTAATTAGCGGAGTGATAGCACAAACCTCCAGTTTTACCTAGTTCATTAGGAATCTGAAGAGCTGCCTTTTTCTATTGTAATAGCAAAACATCTGCAGGGCTGTTCCCACTGCAACTGTAAAAATTAGAAATTACTCACTACAGATCAAAAATGATGAACAAGAAAGAGTGAGAAAACCAACATATAGCACAAACCTCCTGCTTAGACAAAAATGCTCTGGATCTTTTTGCTAACTTGCTTTACACAGTACACCTCCCTTCCCCCTCAGCACTGCTTCACAGACTGGCAAACCAAAAACCATTACTTTAAAGTAAATAGTCACTGAAAAAATAAACAAAAAGATACAAATCTAGCAGCACAAGGCCCTCTAGAACAATTTGTGAGCAATTTGGAATCAAAAAGCTTGGTTTTGAAATGCATTTTAGAACTTTGTTTTCTCAGACAAGCACACACAGACTTCTCTCCTACTCTTTCTTCACAACACTGCACCAAAGACAGCCTCTGCATGGCATACAGGCTGTTTCAGCAACATGTGACTTTCAGTCTCGTAGTACATTGCAAACTTCACCTCAGAACCAAACTTTGCTGGAGAATTCGTAACTTCACATTCGTGTAAGACTGTCTCTGTGATAAACCCTGCTGGCGAAGTTGCAACTTCACATTTCATGGAGTTATCAGTTTTCCACAAATTTGGACTTTGTGTGGTAGATTAATTTGTAAAATGAGGCGAATTTGTGAAATAATCTGTGGAGCGAAGTTTTCTAACTTCGCCTATCACTATGAGGCAGAAGCCTGTTTTCAGAGCCTTCCTGTATTTAGGCGTACAAAGTTACAGCAAATGGCGTAACAACATACATAGTAAAATTACAAGTTACACATGTATGCAAGAATCATCACATACAAAGACCATTTACCAAGTGCTAAAGTACTTTAAAACTATTGTAAGTGGGAAGATTCTGAATCTTTGAAGGTAATGTATTCCATGCTGTGGCTGCAATAAAGTTAAAGGACATTGTACCATATTTTGACCCTGTCTTTGGAACTAAAAAGTCCACTTCCAGTCACTTCCAAAGAGAATATTTTGAAGCAATTGGTGTTAACTTTTTCAATGGATCAGATGGAGCCTGGCCTACCATAAAAGAAAGCCTAAAAACTGCTTTTCTGTTCTGATTTTCAAAGATGTCTAGTTCATCTTGTGAATATTGCATAACATTATTTTAGATAAAACAGCATTGTAAAACTCAGTGTTATATCTGCAATGGAGCACACAGAACAACTAGCTCATTACTCTGTACATTGCGATAACACTGTTTTAACTAGAAACATTGGACTGTTCTCCAGATTACCAATGTGTTGTGCAGGAGTTTTTTGTGATTTGAATGGCTTGTTTAAACTGTCTCCCCATTTAGAGGGCAACTCAGGTCATCACATTTTTTTCAGTCTGATTACGACCATTTTGAATGAGCTGATTCAATAGCTGATCCTGCTCGTTAGTGGTTAGTTAGCTTTGTAAGCTGCCCTCACCCTGCCTTCACTGGTTAACAGTTTGTTCTTAACATTTTACCCTGGTCACCCCATTGGTGTCCCAGAGTTTGAACAGGGCACTTTCCCCACTACGACTGCAAAACTGAGTTACTCACATATGACAGCAGGGACAAGTCCACATGGCACAGTCTGGTGGAAATGTATGCTGCATTAAGTGGGATCTGACTTCAAGGCCGTTGAATGGGAAGTGAGTGTTGCTACGTTGATCAAAAAATAAACTTCCTGCCTACGGCAGCCAGCATGACTTCTTGGATTGCCGGTATCTGTGTCCTGTGATGTTGTACTGCAAGTGTTTGAGTGGAAACAAGTGAAAGCCCCTTGGATCTGCTGTCCATCCCAGTGTAGTTGTTATGTCACCTGTCTGTTGGTCTGGTTGGTCTGGAATCTCAAGTGAAGGTTGCCCCATTTACTTTAGAGAGTGAAAGTGTCTGGATGGTTAGTTCTAGTGCAAATTGCACGACATGCCCTTTAGCATGTTGAATTAGGCGACAGTTTCAGACTTGGTTAAATTGTCTCTAAGCATTAAAGGGACACTGACAGTTCTTTGGCAGCATATTATTTCTAGGTGAAAACCCACATTTTATGATTGCTTAACATCTTTAAAATTCACTGAAGGTGCAGGTGTTTTATCTGCATCCTTTCTTAACAGAACTGAAATGCATGCTAATGGTGTGTTTATGCCTTTGCTTTGTTTCAAATCCTTGATCTACCCTTTTTGCCTACTTCCTGAACATTATGAACTCCCCAAACAGTGCAGCCACTCATGATGCAATAGTCTCATCTCTTCCCACTGCATCATGAGTGGCTGGATTATGTTGGGAGTGTTCTCAAGTCTGGGAAAGGTGCAGTGGGAGTTGATGAAGGACTGTAAACAAACATGTGTGTGTGGTAACAACAGTATGATGGACAGTCAGTTTTTCACTGTTAAGAAAGAAAGGAATCAGAATTAAATTACCAGCTACACCAGCAATCTCTGCAGAATGTGACAATCATAACATGTTTTTTTTTTTAACTTGAGGCACTTTGAGGCCTAGGGTGGTTGACAGTATCCCTTTAGGTCCTCAGAAATTGGAGTTCCTGCACCGTTTGTTAATTCTCTTTTGACTAAAATTAGTTTTTGAAGTCAAAACTCTCTTTTTTTTTCTCCTTTCATTTTGGCACTGATTTAGGTTTGGAGAACAAGTTAAGTAGAATATCTGGGAGCTTTCGTTCAGTTTTTGTGACCAAGTCAAACTGGAGGTTGCCATTTTTGGTGGCTAAAATTAGTTGGGAAGACCTCATGGAACTGCAAACTGCCAGGGTGCAGATTTTGCTTGATTTTCCTTACACGCCCTTTGCTTGTCCCTTACAGCTTGTCTCAGGTCACTAAAGAGGTGGAATCCTTGATTGTTACAATATAGGGCTGGCTGCAATCTAATATTTTGCTGTATTCAGACCTTGTCCTGGAAGTTGAGCAGCCTGCTGATAGTGCTTTTAGTCTCTCCCCAGGACTGGGCACTGGCTGGGCATAGTGCTCTGTGTGCTTGCTGTATTTGATAAGTGACCTGCTGGTCTGGGGAGGTGCAATTTCTTGTAACACCATTTAGAGACAGAGACTAGCATCTGACTCTTCTGTTTTCTCCACTATGTGCACAATTACTAAATTGCTTCTAAGGCCACCCTTTTCTTGATTGTCCATTGTTTCCTCCATTTCATGCTGCCTCCTCCTTAATTCTACTAGCTTTTTTCATCTTTCACTGAATGGTCCTCAAGGGAACTTACCTTTGCTTCCGCATCTCCTATTCTATGAGTGACAGTCTATAACACCTTATGCCATTTAGGAGCCTGTGATCAGGAGAGTAGTGACAGCAGCTGAAGGCTGAGCTTTTCAGGCATCATTTATTCAGTTTACATAACTCAGACTCTCACAATTGTCTTCTCAGATGCTGTTTTTAAGTCACACAATTAATACAGTGGTTGGGTGACATTCATTAGGGTCTCTAGCAGCAATTTATTATTTTAAACTTGCGAGTATGAGTGCTGCTTAGTAAGAGATGACTGACTCAGTCAAGCACATTACTGGAAATCATTTTTATGTATTTTCAACTTTCTAGAACCTTCAAACCACCCAACTGACACGATCTGGAGATGCTTGGACTGACTATGTGCATGCTGAATTTCAGGTTATTCCCTCCAGGGATGGCTATGGTATTAAGGTACACATGTCAAGGTTTAACGTAGAACAGCATTTGTAACTCTAACATAGAAACATTGACATCGACAGGAACGGAGGCCAGCTGGGAAGGTTTGGGGTGTTTGAGGGATGCTCTCCTCTCTGGGAGGTGGGTCAGAGCCAACATTACACTCGAGCAGCTCCTGGGGGCTGGTTGCAGCAGCTCACTTTGTGGCATGGGTGACCACACGCCACATTGTGTTTACCCAGGATGCTGCAAGTGTACGGCCCATGTGGGAGAGGCGTGGGCTGGGCATAAACTGGAAAATGCATTTTGGCTGATCAGATGTTGGCTGCCAGCCCCTGTTCACCACTCAAGCCCGAGAGTGCCTGTGCTGGTCCTCCACGTACCCTGGCAAGTTCTCTGTGCCTACAGGCAAGCACTTCCCTCCCTGGTATCCTGTACATCGGGGGAGGTACCCCTCACAAAGTGATACATCAGGCACACCAAGGGCCATAGATCAGGACTGGCATGATGGTGACGGGGAGGCTGACGGGGGGGGTCCTAGGTGACCTGAAGAAGTGGCCAGTCATGGGAATGGAGAGCATAAATAAATAAAGCAAAAAAAACCACACAGAAACATAGACAATGTCAGCAGAAAAAGTCCATCAGTCCATCCAGTCTGCCCTGTTATACCCTATTCAAACTCAGAACCTAATGTCTAGATGGGATTAATGCCCTCACTCCCCTTACCCTCTACCTTTCTGCTACTGCCCTGAGTACCTATTAATCCCTTAACTCTGTCCTTGATACTTGATACCATTGATATTTTTTGTGCCATCCACATAAGGCTGTTATACAGCTGCTATAGAGGTGTTACCGCACAAACATTTTATATATATATATATATATATATAATAAAAACTATGGCAGTGCATGGGATCCATGACAGGAGTTCGACAAAAATTTTGTCGAACGCCCCATCAGCGACACCGGCAGGTCGACTGCATTCTGCAGTTGGCTGCGGTTCGCTATTTGTATCTTTGTTTCTTAGGGGGCTTTTTCCTGAACCCCACACGGGGTTGCACCCACTGCACCCCCCATTTAGGGATTCTCAACCCAGTTGAGCTGATTGGGGTGGTGCAGGACCCCCGACAGGCAGCGCCGGGTTCCAGCAGGTCTCCCACCACGGCTATGCACTGTAGTCGCTGTGGGGGACATCACTGGTGAAATGTTGCTGTGGGGGGGGGGTTAACCGCAGTGCATGTATTAGGGTTGAAACACAAAATGTACAGAGTGTGGAAATAAAAAAAAAAACAGGTTCAAAGTCTTTGAAACTTTGCAGATTGCTGGTGCGATGTTCCTTGGGGTTTGAACTGTCATGCAGTGCAGGGTTAGCATTACCCTTATATCAGCACTCTCTATGCAGGCCTTTGCTGTTTCGCTTACTTTATGAAAAAAGACTATGCTGATATTAGGGTAGTGCCAACCTGTGTTGCATGATTGTTCAGACCCTGAGAAACACCACATAATTAATTTTAAAGAAACTAGAGTAAGGCAATGTAATGCTAGGTTTTTTTAACCCTAACTCTGCCACCCCCGTGCATCACCCCTTGAACCCCATCAAACTGAATGCCAAAGCACAATCCATATTTCCAACATATGCTACTGCACCATAAATAAGTAATCAAAAATGCTGATGCACAATGATCAGTAGAGAGCTGTCTGTCTGAATTTGTTAGCAGAGATACAGGGTAGACACTGACACTTTATAGCAGTAAGATTAGAAATTAAGGAGCATAGAGCTACTGCCAGGGTGGTATACAAAACACAGAAACATAGAAACTGTCGGCAGAAAAGACCACTCGGCCCTCCCAGCCTGCCCAAATATTTTCTACCTATTGTACCTCCGCAGACCCTAACTGGTCCCAGGGGCCCTTCCCTCCTTCCTCCCTGTTTTCATATTATTATTATGCCCATATGTCTATTCTGTGCATGTTTGAAGCCCGCCACCATTCTGGCCTCCACCACTTCAGCTGGCAGTTTATTCCATGCTTCCACCACCCTCTCAGTGAAGAAGAATTTCCTCATGCTCTGTCTTGAACCTGCCCCCTTTCAACATCATTGCACACCCTCTAGTCCTGGTGGTGGTCTGCACTTGGAAAAGGCTTCCCCCCCTAACCCTGTTTACCCCTGTGAAGTATTTTAAAATATATAAAATAAATAAATAAAACTTGTACTGAAAATTGATCAAAGTATGTTTTTACAGGTTAGGACAATATGATGACATAATATGACTAAACTTTTTCTACTACTTTTGGAGACATTCACAGTAGTGAAAACCCTGGAATATATAGTCAATTTACAGAAGCAACCTGATTAAAAAATAATACAGGCAGAAGTTCCTAAGATCACTAATGATTTACAAAATATTCAAGTGCCATCATATCAACCTCCAACAGCTCAAACTAATAATGACTATGTCTAATGATATCTGATTAGTAAGGACAGAAACAGACAATTATATCTTGAGTTTTGATATCTAATTTGATAATAAGGATATGTATCTTTTAAGAAACCACCTGCTTATTATAGCATTCAAGATGTTAGGGCCATCGTTTTCTCATTTTCTCTAAATTTTGGTTGAAATTACATTTGGTCAGGAGCCTCAGGGTGATGATTGAAATGAATTATTTCTATAACATATTTGATGTTCCATTACCAGGAAATACTTACATATTAAGGAAAGGCTTATTAATATCACCCCCCTCCCCAATATTTTCTATTTTAGAACAGAGGGTTATTATGTTTAAATATATGCTAAATGATTTACCCTGACAATATAGGCAATGGGAGGGGTCTTGTGCGTTCTTGTAACATAGCAAGCCAGATCAAATCAAATATGCCTATAAAAGTGATGGTGGGTTGGGAATCTTTAAGGCTAGGTCATGCTAACCCCTTGGATTTATTGGCCTTTTACAACCTTGTACATGATGGATGTAGAAAATGCACTTATACATCAATGAGGCTGGTAAGGGGAGTATTTGTGACCCCCTCCTTGCACCTGAAAAGCAATATTTAGCTACAACACAGTTACATCACCTCATATGCCCACTTGCATTGGAGCTTAGGGTATTCATCCTCATCCTCTGCATGAATTGGATACATTACCATAGGTGACTTCCAGTGGAAATAAAACATTACAAATTGGGCCCATTGTCTATGGGAAGGTTTTACACTAAGCAGCGTCATGCATAGGTGCTACTGACGGAGCCATAACAAAAGCTGTAGCAAACTGAAGAGCAAAAAAATATTGCACAGCTTTGAAAATCAAGTTAAAAGCTAATTCAACCCCACCCAAAAGGCATATGAACAAAGAATAAAAAATCAAAATGTTTTGACTGTCTTCTTCAACTATGACCAAAACAGGCTGATAAGCCACAATTTTTTTCATTTGTTCTTTCCCATTTTTTCTCTTGTTGACCTTGAGTAAGTCACATCTTCACCCACTTTCCTGTGGTTCGGCTTTCCCAGCTGCACAATGAGGTCAAATCAAGACACAATGGAAAATGAGATGTTTCATCTTAGGTGGGCTATCCTTAGTGAATAAATGTACTGTTTGTTTTGGAATATTTTTACTTTAGTTATTTTTGATTAGAAAAGGTACACTGGGTTGTGACAGCTCATTTTCAGGCATATTCTTGGGGTTGGGCTACGTGCACCTGTTTTTTTTTTTTTTTTGACATGAGGAAGGTTAGCCTTGGTCAGGACAGTGAAAAAATTCCCTACTCCTAGAAAGAACTGTTTTTATAGCACACAAATGCTCAGTCCCTATCATTCAGTCAGTGGCCAATCAATATGGTGGGGGGGGGTCTGCACCAGTCCCCATTCACCACTCTCCCTGCCAATGTCCACAGGCTTTGTAGGGTAAGTTGGTTGCTAGATGAGGTTAAAGGGTGGTGAGTGCTGAGAGGGTGGACTGGGGAGGGGAGAAAGGGTATGATATTATATCATGGGGATTGGGGTGGAGGGAGGGCTATGACTGGACTGCCAAGGAAACCTTCTATTTCTTATGGGGATCAGGGCAGGAGGGATAACCACTGGACTACCAAAGAGTGTTTCTATCTCTTTCAGGGATCAGGGTGGGAGAGGGGTACCAGTGAACTACAAAGGGATGTTTCTATTTCTTACAGGGATAGGGGCAGGAGGGGGGAGCTACTAGACTACAAGGGAAACATTCTGTCTTTTATTGTAGAAATCTAAGCAGGAGTAGTACCATTAGACAATGAAGGATGGCTTTGTTGTACTATGGGGGATTAGGGCAGGAGGGGGTACCACTAGACTACCAGGAATGTTGTTCTATCTACAGTGGGGATGAGGTGAGGGTAGGTGCAACAGCCAAAGCTCTGAACAATGCCACAACACATACAAAGACACACAGGTATTCATCACAACTGCTAATGGCCAGTTAATGGCTGGAAATAGCCCCGTTGTGCCTTGCATGCCTTATGTGGACTTTAGCATTCTGGCCTCTGAATTTGGCACCCAGGAACAAAGGTACTAATGCGTTTCAGGTGCACTATCCTCCTTTGCTCCTAAGTGTCTGTTGCCAGTAGCAAACTATGGTGTTCCACATATATGTACTTTGTGCAGTGCTACAACAGCTTGATATTCATAAAGGCAGTGTACACTCGATAGGATGCACTGCCTGTATGAATATGTTTCCCCCTGATAGTTGTGCACTATTTTACTTCCAGCATTTTGTGTTGCATGGCACAAGTGACCATTAATAGTGTGGCCTTTGTACTAATACAGCCAGTGAGACTGCTGTTATGGTTGCAAGACTGATTTCACATGCATTCTTAGGGTGTGAGAACCACAAACCATAGGTAAGTGGCTCTGACCCTTACGAATGTTAAGTGAGACCACTCTTACATCTGTAACAGTGGTCTCCCCAGCTGTATTAACAAATTATTGATCAAGGTCGATCAACAATATATTCAAATTTTCAAAACCGCCTCATTTTCAGAGCACCTCTGTTTGTAAAAAGGGAGAGTCTCGTGCAGGGAAGGGAGTGCTCCAATTAGTCTGGAACACTCCCTGGATCTATAACAGTAATTTTTCCCAGTGCTGACTGTTAACTGTGCTGCTCAGGGCTTTTTTACTGCATTATGCATTTTTATTTTATATTATTGGTTATAAAGTATTCCTTAAGTTTTTCCTGTGCATACAGTTAACATTATTGATAGCACTCTCAGTTGATTTTTTTACAAGTTCCAACTGCAAACTTTGTTTTTCAGGGCTTCCTCTACCATCCTACCAACTAGCTTCTCTAACCTGCACTTTCTACAGTACCATTCCTCTCCAGATCTTAATCACTATGTATCACTACTCTTTTTCTGTTTCCATATGCCCTTCCTGCCTCTTCTATGTCTTCTCTCCCTCCCCATATCCTTTCCCTCTAGCTTACTCTCATCTGCTCGACTTCCCCGTCCTGCCTCTCCCCTTTTCTTGTTCACCTTCATCTCCTCTCCTCCCCTTTCTCTCAGCATTGAAGCACTCTTGTCATCTTTCCCTCAAATCCTCCATGTCCCCTTTTTACAGTACCTGCCCATTTGTGTAGGTTTCACCCTCTTAGGCTCCTCATAACCCTTCTGCTACTGCTGTGGGTCATGTAGAACTAACCCCTGGCCCCTCAACCCCCACCCATCCCAAATGGCTGAGCATTTTTCATGTGAACACCAGGTGCCTATTGCCCAAGCTAGACCAGCTAAGGCTGTGGGCTATATACTTTAATCCTGTCATCCTTGTAATCTCCCAAGCCTGGCTGTCTGCCTGAATCAGTGATGTGGTGGTCAGGCTCTTTGGTATTTGGTCCACAGGCAGGATTGTGGGAAACATTAGGGGTGGCGTTCTGCTATATGTATGTCTAAGCCTCAACTGTGACATTATGCATCATTTTGATGTCCTCTCCTCTTACAAGTTTCTCCTGCATAGACTTTCTTTTCCTTGCTTGCTTCCCATTTTCTTTGGTGGAATTTATTCTTCCCCCAGTGCTAAGCCCAACTCCCTTTCTGCCATTTCATTGCCTTTTTTTCTCCCTTTCAGTTTCAGGAGAGTTCCTTGTCCTTGGTGATCTACATTTAAATCAGCTCTCCTCTTCAGCTGAAAATTCCAGTCAACAAATTGTGTCCCTCAGCCTCATACAGTTCATTACCACTCCTGCCCAACTGAACCCAACAGCTCCAGTGACAACTCCCTTATTGACTGGATCCTGTCCTCACACCTCCATCACAGCCATTTTTCTGGTTCCCTTCTGGATACTGTCAATGACCATCATAGTCTACTGTGTCCATAAGATCTGCTTGTATAAAGCCTCCCTGAAGTTTCCCTGTTACAGGTCACTCAGGTCTCTGAACCTCCCTTGGGCCAATAAATAATTGTCACTCACTATATCTACTTATATAGAAGTTGCTCTGACCACCTTCCAGACCAAATTCATTGCAGCATGGAAGAAATATGCCCCACTCAGGCGGTCTCATGTCCATGGGTTCTACCTTCCCTGGATCATTGCAGAGCTCACTGACATTCTCAAAGCTTGTGACTCTGTCTGGCACCATCACAAGGCCCCACAATCACTTGAGGAAATATTGAGGTCCTAACAACTATGTAATGCCAGCACTGAGGCCACCAAAGAAGATAAATCAAATTACTCCACTAACAACCTTTAGAACAACCCTAACTTCCCTAGTACATTTCTCACCCCCAACCCTGTTTACATCCTCTATCCTCAAACCAGATTACTTAGTTGTCTCTGACCCATTTTATGTTGCCAGCATCTTTAATAATTTCTTCACCCACTGGTCTCTCCCTCTCTCTCTCTCTCTCTTTTCTTACGTCCCTCTCCACTTCCATACTCTGACTAGCCTTGGCTCATACTTAAGGCCCTGCTCCACCCACTTCCATAACTTTGTTTTTCTTTTCCCTGATCTCCTCTGGGACCACCCTATCTGCCCTCCTCTCTCTTAATCCCTGTAAAGGGTACAGCCTGATGGCATAGATACTAAGGTCCTTCATCTCTCTGCATTGACCATTGCTAACCTTGCCTTTTTTTTCAATTTTCAAGCTTGAAATTATTACCCAGTTCAGAATTCAGCCTAATGTCCCTCTCCACAATGGGGTAACTCTTGCTCCAGAGTAAATTACTGTCCCATCTATTTCTGAGTCCTTCCAACCCTGGTTAAATTACAAAAAAAAAATGGATTCTCCTTCAGCTGTAAAACTACCTTGACTCCTCATCTCTCCTGTCTCCTTTCCAATCTGGCTTCCACAATCACAGTTCTACCATCTCCAACAGGCCACTGACTCTGTGCTGAAAGATATGGAATTGGGCCTATTGATCGCAGCCATTCTTATCAACTTGTCTGAGACCTTTGATGCTGTGGCACACTCCTTTCTCATGGATATGTAACCTGGAGTGGGTATATCTGGCTTGGCAATGGTTTCATTCATACCTCTTGACCTTTCTACAACTGATCCAGGCTAGTGACACCCTATCCACCCCCGCCCACTATATCATGAGTCCTCTAGGGTTCCATTCATAGCACCTCTTCTCTGTATTCTAAAAGGACCTCCACTTCACCTGTATCTCCTTACACATATATGAAATGACACAGTTATCTTTGCTTCTGGTGCCTTGGTGCATGATCTGGAATCATTACTCCAGCATGACTTTGACAATGTCCAGCACTAGTTCTGCTCAGTGCAGCTCTCACTAAATGCCAAAAAGACTATATTCCTGTTTTTTTTGCACTAGGAAGAAATAACGGAGGCTTCAACATACCACTGTCTTCAGAACTCTGGATAGTGACCAGCTCAAAGTGGTACCCCATTTCAAGTACCTAGGGATGTGGTTGGGCCAGAAACTCCACTTCTCCACCCACATTGATGCCACCCATAAGAAACTCTGCCCAATGTTTTGTGTGCTGTACTGCAACAAATTCTGCCTTCTACTCTTGATATGTCATGAATCCACCCTCAGAATAATCATGCCAGTGTTTGACTACTTAGCTATGGTCTGTAATATTGTCATAAAGTCCACATTAGCCAGGTTGGACCCCTTTTCCCCCCATTCTGGTGCTTTTCCCTTAGTGGTACATCTCTCACCCTGACTGCACTTTCTCTGCAAATCTCAATCTTTCCTATCTAGCAGCTGGCATCTCTTCCATATTTCCTCCTTTTTGGCCAATACTGGCTGGTCACTATTCCCACCTCCCACTCCTCCATCCTAACCCCTTATTTCCCATCTTCTTACTCCCTCTGTTCATCTAATGCTTGTATCTTTCATATCCCCTGCTGAAAATTTGTTCAGGCAGATCTACTTTCACTATTTACTTACCAGTACTGTGGAACAAATGCCTTCTCCCTAACTGTGTCTCAGCCTCTTCATTCCTGTTCTCATACCATTGGTGCAAGAATTCTTCTCAAAACCATGGCATTGCAGCTAGCCATACCCCTTATCTTCAACACCACACTTAACTGCTGTATTTTTATATACCAGCAACTTGTTCAAGCTTTCAGCTTTGGTACCCCAGCAGCAGTGTTGTATAATTTGTGTATACTGTACTTTATTATTTCAGTTATTTATCATTTGTGTCATGCATTTTATTGTTCCTGTACATGCACCTGTTGTTACTATTTTTGCTGTTGTTATCGGTGTTTCACTTGGTAGCTCATGCATTTTACACATTTGTTTGCATTTTTTTCTTTTTTTTTATTTGTTATTTTTCTGTTTGTACTATGACTTGTATTATTCTTGGACATACACTTTTGTTATCATTATATTTTGTATTGCTATTTCACTCCATCTTGTTACCTTTTCCCTGGGTCACACATGGAAACACACCTAGCTCAGTTTGCCCAGCCTGGTCACCAAATGCTAAACAAATAAAAATTAGCATATGTGCACACTGGAGGGGAAATAGGAGAGAATTGCATTTTATTAACCCTGCTAAACCTTTTTGAAAACAGCCAACCAACTGCAGAACAGATTAGAAATTCTTCCATGAGCTATACTGCATAGATCATGGATTTCTTACTGTGAGAATGTAAAGGTTATAAAGGACAGTATGTCAATTTTAATTATCATTTTTGTTCAATTTTTCAGACTTATACCCTTTGACCTTTGGAAGTAATCTGATTTCCATACTTAATAAAGGATAGCCATGCACTGTCCTACCCAGAGTTCTGAAAAACAGGTGTGTAGAAATAATTATGTCCGGCAGGCAGACCAAAAAAGGTATATTGACAGATACCTTGAAGCTCAAACCTGATTAGATTTTCCAGGACAGACAGTAAAAGGCAAAGGTTAGGAACATCACTTTCTGTTGTCTTGGTAAAAAGACCTTCTAGCCATTTAAAGGTAATATGACAATCATGCAGTGTATGTTACAGATATTATTTTTTATGTTCCCAAATATGTCTTACTGTTGAGATAATATGTTTAAAGTACTTGTCTATTGAACTCATTTATATTTCAGTCAGGCTGGATAGGCCAATGTCACTTTGGATTCCAGTTTATATTAGGGGGATCACTGTACTGTGTGTAGCATGACATGACTATTCAGATTGTTATTCCCTTACTTTTTATTACATTCATAGGTATAACACACCTTTTCATTTTGACCAAACATTCACAAAGCTGTGGGGCTTTTGCAGTCAAATATTCCAACCTCAGAAATCTAATTTCAGCTTTTGTCCACTTTCCCTCATGGCTGCTTCCTAGGAGATAGCAGTCTGGGGTTGATAGCACTGTCTTATCCAACACATTTGTGAAAAATTACATGATCGTACCCCAGAACCACTAATGTCCGAGGCAACTGCAGAACAGATAAAACAAATCCACTGTAGCCCCATAACCATGTTAACAGAGATTAGAGTTCATTCACTATCCCCATGCACTGAAAATGAACTGATGTGACGTCTCAAAATAAAAATATGACCTATGTGGTCCTATTATACTCAAACTGTGTAAATGTTATGGCTTCCTATGATGCATTCTCTCTTTCAACATCTCACCAATCAATGCTTAAATCCACCTCTCACACTGCCTATGTAGTGAGAGACATTTTATTTATTTATTTATTGAAATGTTTCACCAGGAGGGCACACTGAACAACAAGTTATTCATCTCATGGTGCAACCTGGGGGGAAGGGGTTACATAAGGATAAGAAAATAGAGATTATACAATCAATAGATGGAAGAACAGTTAAAAATGATATAGGAGCAGGTAGACAAGAATGCAACTGTAAGGGTGTGATACAGACAATTACAGCTTGTAAAATTATACAACAGTAGAGGTTCACAGAATACAGTACAGTATAACATGCAAAACAAGAATGCGACAGAACAATCTTTAGTGTGATGAAGTACCAGGAGCAGGCTCAAGGTAGTACACAAGTGCTGTAGGAGGAGAAGGAGGGGAGTAGCTAATAAGCATTGAGGAGGTGAAGAGAAAGGGCAGGAGTGAGGGGATAGAAGGGGAAGTAGGAGAGGGGGTGAAGGCAGCCAACTCCAGTTACCTCTTCAAGATGATGATGAAACCCTGCAAGGGGTGCTAAAGGCAGGAGGGGGAGGTGGAGGGAAAGTATCCAAGCCCTGGTTCCCCTTCAGGATGTTGAGAATCCTGCAAGGGGGTTGGGAGTTGGTAGGCTGGAGCTAGGAATAAGGTAGTTAAGGAGAGTTAAAGCAGGAACAGCTAGGGGAGAGGAAATTGTGGAGACTGGTGTTAAGGGAATAGGTGGAAGAGGAGTGTCGTGTTTGGGGGGAGGGAGTTCCAGATTTTAGGCAAGTGATGGGTGAAATTTTACTGTCTACCCACCCAACAGTACCTCAACAATACCGCACATGTTCTGAAGTCCCCTTCCCCTTTTGTTGTTAGCAGTAAGGGAACATTTATCTTCTGAAGGGCCATCCAAAGAATGAAATGCCTTGCATTTGCTTAGGTGTACTTTTAATGGAGTTTTTATTTATTTATTATGTATTTTAATGTGTTAGCCTGGAAAGGCACAGTGAGCTATAACTGCTAATTTCTGAGGGCGTCCTGAGGGTGGAGTGCATGGGAGAGAATCAAAACAATGCCAATATGGCATGGAGGACTGGGAGACATGTTGGCAGATATTTATTTTTTATTGGAACTTTGTTCTAATGGGATATGGCAGTATGCTGCACCAGTGATATACTATAGGGCCTCAAATAGTTTGGCATATCTGTCACATAATGTCTCTTTCTCACTTGATGACAGTAGGGTTTCCCATCCTGTTATGCAGAACATATTGGTGCAGATATCAAGTGTGTAGAAGTGCATGGAAGGGCATGCAACCTCCCATTTCCCTATATGTGCTCTTTGAGTAGTTATTCACCATGATATTCTCAAAAATATATTAAGTCCTGAAGAAAGATTTTCTTGGGTGAGGAATTTCTCCTCAACTTATGTCAGGCTAGCATATGCTAAATTTATACATTGCTGCCCAATGCTGTTCTGCCACCTGATGCCACACTGTGTTGTACAGAACTCAGAGCCTTAGCCACACCTCTATGAGCAAGAATCATGAGGGGCAGGATGCAGTCTGAGGAGCAGAGTTAGTCTGGAGACCTGGCTTCCAATGGGAAACCTAAGCTAGCCATGGAGTGCATCCCATGCCTACATGAGCAGGGGATTGTAGGATACAACAGTCTACCTTGCCCATCATATACTAGCATAACAACATTTTATTTAAAAAACTAAATCTCACTGACATGCCTCCCAGCCATTTATGCTAAAATGGAGAACTGGGGCAATAGCTGAGAGGCCATTTGGCTCCCACAGTCAGAGGCAGCTAATCCAGAGGGCAGAGTGCTGATACAAACAGTATGAACACAGTCTGAAACCTGTACATACAGTACAGGGTGATCATGCTCATGCTGTATACACATAATTATCTATAGTTGAGTATTAAGAATACCAGTGACATCATTACTGGCTGTATGAGATCCAAAAAAAGGGGGGAATCCAAGAAATGAACTGTCCTTTTAAAAGCACTTGAAGCAGCCTCTCCCGATGTGAAAACAGTGCAGTCTCTGAGTCAGAAAGGGGGGTGCTGAACAAATATTGCTGCAGACGATTGTTTCTGTCGTTCACATTATTTTCCTTTTATTTTAAATTTGGCAAATGTCTCAACGTTTCACCTACAGTGCGGGCTTTTTCAAGAGATGCCTTCTATAAGCTTATTTACATAAGCCAAATGATTCACTGTGTATTTCTACACTTAAACAAATCTTAAAATCCAGAATTTTCCGCTTTTCAAATTCCAGATTATGCACACATTATGCTTTACAATATTTCAGACTTTTGCTGTTGTTTTTATTTAATTCATTCATTCAAGTTGCCCCATCAGGCTCAGATAGCCTTTTTATGTTGCTACGCCAGACGCTGAGTTCAAATGTTGTAGCAATTGTGTCAATTTTGTAGCATACTTGAACTTTGAGATGCAAAACTGTTAGACCACAGAAAAGGTGATCTATTATTTTGCTTCAAGTGCAACAAGCAATGCACAAAAAATGATGCATGTGTCAAATTATTGCCAAGTGAAGCAACTGTCATCAATGCTCACACGCGTGTTAGACAATTGGACACAAACATTTCTGTGCATTTTGAGTTTCACAACTGTGGTAGAACAGCTGCCCCAAATAATGTGGCAGAACATTGGAAAATCCAGCTCATACTAAGTGGCTTTAGAGGATTGCTCCCAATATTATGAGGTGTGTTTACATTGCCCCATTTGCACTGTAGGAACAGGGTCATATGTGTTGTTATAGTGTGAATATAGCAGTGAGGAAACTTTCCTAAGCATGGTCAGTCACTCCCTGTGTCACTCCCAAAGCCACAGCAATGTTGGGAACATGCAGTGCTACGAGTGGTATAAACTGCTGCTTGGACAGGCAGCCTCACTCGCATCACTGCAACAGGCTCCCCAACCCATGACTCCTGTGCTGTAAATAATGAAGCACATAATTGTGACATAGGGTACTTTTGGTGGTGTGGCAGATCAGCCACCAGCAGAGGGGGCTCTAAATTTTTTTTCATTAATCTACTGAAAGTAGAAGCCCTTTGAGCAGTGCATAGTACTTTTACAGCTTTGTGGCTCAAGATTTATTTATGTTGGCAATTCTCACTCTGAAACCCCTTAATACTGAAATGGCGGTGATGACAGCACGTTAGGAATGGGATAAGTTGGACTTCCTTGCCCACTTAGTTTTTCTCTATTTTTTGTCTAACTCTCCAGATCATCTGCCTGCCCCCTCAGACACAGCCCCCTTTGAGTGTTGTTTGCATTGGCACTGAGATGGAAAGAGTAAACACAACTCTGGCATTGGTGCGGGAGCAAACAGGAGTGATGTGGCTATAAATTATTATAGTAAATGAGTACACCTTGTTGTTGTATCATAAAAAAAGCTGTTGTACCACAGTTCAAAGGTTGAGGAGTGCTTCATGGAATGCTGTTGTACCCTTCTATGGTACAGCAGTGTGGATTCTATACAGCCTTCACCAGATCCCCCTTTCTACTAAGATAATAGAAAGAGAACACGGCAATCTGAGCCCCAGCACTGCTGATTTCTGTCCTGGTGCTTTAAGGGCCATATACACTGGCTGTATGCAAACTTGGAAATCCCTGTGGGGAAGGGCACAAATGAGCCTTGCCTGGAAGGCACAAAAAGGAAACCAGACAGAACAAGGAGGAGGAGAGAGAGAGAGAGAGAGAGAGAGAGAGAGAGAGAGAGTGTTATCCATCTCTGTGACAGAAGTATTAGGTCATAATGCCTCACATGCTGTATGTTGAGAAAGGGGCTGTTACGTCTCAGACTCTGTGTTGCCCATTTCTGTACTGCTCTGAAAGGTCACACTGCCATAGACTCTGTGTTTCTCATCTCTGTGCCTGAACTACTACTAGGTCTTAGTGTCATACAGATTGTGAAGGGGTCATGTCTCAGACTTTGTGTTGCCCATCTCCGTGCCTGAACTACTAATATGTCGTAGTGCCATACAGACTGTGAAGGGGAGTGTCACATCTCAGACTCTGTGTTGCCTGTCTCTGTGCCTGAACTACTACTAGGTCATACTGCTGTAGCATAGACTTTGTGTTGCCCATCTCTGTGCCTAAACTACTGCTAGGTCCTAGTGCAGTACAGATTGTGAAGGGTGGATCATGTCTCAGACTCTGTGTTGCCCATCTCTGTGTCTGAACTACTACTAGGTAGTGCTGTGTGGAATTTTCAAATTCCAGTAGAATGAAACTTGCAGAATTTTCAAAATTCCACCAAAATTCTGCCAAATTTAGCCAGAAAAGAAATGGTAGAATTCTACAGCAAGAAAATGCGGATCTCAATATTTTCCATGGAATGATTTTCTGTAGAAAAAATGCTATTCCTCAGAATATTATTCCACAATCTCCAATATTTTCTTTAGGGATGGTTGCGGATTGATTTTCTATGGAAAAAAATGTGGTTCCATGATATATTCCATGGTTCACAGCAGGGGGAATTCTGCAGAAGAACCAGCGAACTTCCAGCAGAAATTCCACCAGTGAAATGATCATTCTGCACTAATTTTGCACGCAGAATTCCACATTCTGCACAGCACTACTACTAGATCATAATGTCATATAGATTGTGAAGGGGGGGCATGTCTCAGACTCTGTATTGCCCATCTTTGTGCCTGAACTACTGCTAGATCATAGTGCCATACAGATTGTGAATGAGGGGCACATCTCAGACTCTGCATTGCCCATCTCTGCATCCAAACTAATACTGATAAGTAAGCATTTAAGTTTGCCCCCCAAAATGGATTCAGAATCAGTCTATTATGGCAATAGAACATGTGGCCAACACCAGCAGAATGGCTGAAATTTGTACATGTAACAATAAAAATATACAATAAAAAAAACAATAACAATAAAAACAAAATCAGAAAAGAAAGGAAATTCACTGCCAAAGATATAATTAATACAATTAATGACAATGAAGCAACACAACCAGAAAAAGATGAAGCAACACAACCAGAAAACCATAAGAATGTTGGTGAATCTCTTGATCAAAGTAAAGCAACACTGTTGGCATTGCCAGAAAAATCAGATAAAAGTAAAACAAAAACAGGTAGCCAAAACAGTTAGACTTAAAAAATCAATGATTTAGGAAAAGACTATCTAGTACCACTAGATGTGGTGCTCCATGATATGCCACTGATGCATATCGGGCTCCTTCATCAGCAAGCAGTGCATCTGATGAAGAAGAGATTGTAACTGTACAAGAACAAGATCACAGTGCATCAGTTATGCTTTTCCTAAGGTGATGAACCGGAATGTGATACTGCTGAGGTAGGGGATTCCACCTAGGTTCACCCACCCAAAAAGAAAAAAAAACACATATAGCAAGCACTACCACTAGCCTCAGCCAGTAATGGAAAAACAATCAATAATCATGGTAGCTCTTCTGGGAGCAGCCACAGTGTGCATGAATCATGGTCAGAAACGACTGCTATCATAATTGCTGCAGTTCCTGGCATGACGACAAAACGTTCCACCTCAGTTGTGTGGAGCTATTTTAATACAAGTCCCAAAAAATGAATGTTTTGCTGTCTGCACCTTTTGTCATTGGGAAGTTAGCAGAGGGAAATGAGGGGCCAGTTCGAGACAACATCACTAAAAAGGCAAAGTAGAATAGGTGTAGCACTCATCCCGCCAAGCAGAAAACATACAAAAGCTGCTTAAATTAAACTGTGTTTGTTGCAGCATTCAGCCTGCAGCTGAAAAGCCACTCAGGAATTCTTATGTTTCACCCCCAAACAGATGGGGCTTCTTCAGAGAATGAAATTACTTGTACACCCTTTAATTACACAGGTACTAATCCAATTCCTTCATTTGATTTAAATAAAATCATGTGACGTAAGAAGAAAAAAAATTCTCAGTTAACAGTAATTAAACTTCTTAATGTGTACAAATAAACTATTCCATTGATAGTGCATCTACATTCAAACATGAAAATAACTACAAACTATAATGATAACAACAATAGGGTATACAATCTATACATTAGATACCCAAAGGTTTAGAAATATCTTCACCAATTGAT
Source organism: Neoceratodus forsteri (assembly GCA_016271365.2). Taxonomy (NCBI): domain Eukaryota; kingdom Metazoa; phylum Chordata; order Ceratodontiformes; family Ceratodontidae; genus Neoceratodus; species Neoceratodus forsteri. The sequence continues at coordinate 526,434,258 of CM028134.1, forward strand.
GTGAACAATAATTTAGACTATGCCATGGCTGCCCACATGAATACTCACACCACCAGGGAAGAGCAAAAGTTGAAAACTTTGGCCATTGAGGCTATCCCTGACAATATTAGTGGAGGGGAAAACGTTCTTAACAGAAAAGAACAGGAATGGATTTTTAAACTTAGCGCGTTAAGACCAACTGGTCTCAATGGCAAATTTGAGATCACCCCATTCCTTAAAAAATTTAAATGATGAACTAGTGTCATGATTTCCTTTTTTTTCTGAAAGTATAAGAAGAAGAAAGGAAGATCTTCCTAGGCCCCCATGTGCCAACTATTCATTAAGCTCTAGTAGATTTGAATTTGGAGTTCATTCATGCACATGTGATCTGGATGTGAAAAACAGCTACTCACTGTTTTCTCATGTTCTTGGTTTTTTTTTGCAGGTACTCCTCAAAATCACCTGTCACAGGGAACTGGAATTACATCATTTTGTGAAGATATTTCTAAACCTTTGGGTATACCCTGCTGCTATTATTATTATCGCTAGTATTTATTTTCGCATTTGAATGTGGTTGCACTAATAACGGAATCGTTTATTTGTACACATTAAGAAGTTTGATTACTGTTAACTGAGAATTTTCTTTTCTCTTTAAGTCACATGATTTTATTTAAATCAAATGAAGGAATTTGATTGGTGCTTGTGTAATCAAGGGGTGTATAAATGATTGACTGTTACAAGTAATTACATTGTCTGAAGAAGCCCCCTCTGTTTGAGGGTGAACCATAAGAATTACGGGTAGGAGTGATATACAGACCCACATCTCAGGAATTAGAAAAAGGAAAGGAAATTCTAGAAAACATTCAAAATATGACAGACAAGGGTGAGCTACTATGGTTGGAGACTTCAATTTACCAGATGTAGATTGAAGCTCCCACACACCTGCTTCAGAAAGGGGTAAGGAATTCCTAGTGGCACTCCAAGGATCAGACCTAAGCCAACTGGTGGGAACCCCCACCAGAGAGGAAGCAGTCCTGGACCTTGTGCTAACCAACAATAACAGAGTCACAAATGTACAGGTGGGAGCCTATCTGAGATCAAGTGACCATAGGAATGTATGGTTCACAGTAAACATGACCAAAGACATCAGTTACTCTAGACAGAAGGTCATGGACTTCAGACAGGTGGACTTCATCAAAATGAAAAGCTGTCTGAAACAGAATCTGAGTTGCTGGCCAGAAGCAGGAGTGGAAGAACACTGGAGGAGACTGAAGGAATCAATTACACCAGTCACATCACAGTTCACCAGGCTAGTGAGCAAATCCAAAAGGAGAAGGAAACCACTATGGTTCACAAAGGATATACCATTCAAAATCAAGGAGAAGAAGAAATCATTCAGGAGATACAAGGAAACAAAAAAGGACAGTGACAAGGAGGTAGAGTTGTGTGAAATCCATGAATTTTGTTCAGCAAAATATTTTGTGAAATGCATGCATTTTGTGAATATTTCACGGGGTGCGAATTTCCACCAGCAAAATCACAAATTTAGCCCATGAAATCCTGCATTTTGCCCATGAAATGTGGAATTTCTTCTGCGAGTGGCAGAATTTTGCCAGTCTCCTGTGAAATTCTGCCACTCACGGGTGAAATTCCGCATTTCGTGGGCAAAATGCACTATTTTGCCAGCAGAATTTCGCATTTCACACCCGCAAAATTCATGGGTGAAATGCATGAATTTTGCAAAATGTTTCATATGCCAAAATTTGAGATTTCACCAGAATTTCATTCCAACACTACAAGGAGCTAAATAGGGAATTATTTAAAGTGGATGGGAAGGCAATTCGAACTGCAAAATCTCAAATAGAGGAAAGGATAGTGAAGGGAGTCCAGCTTGGTGACAAAAAGTTCTACTGGTATATGAGAGAGAAAAGAAAGAGCAAAGGAGGAATAGTTAGATTGGCTAAGAAAAATGACCCGCAAACAAGATGATGGGGAGAAAGCAGAGGTTTTGAACAAATACTTCTGCTCAGTTTTTACACAGGAGAAAGTAGGCAAAGGACCATCTGTCTGCAGGAAGGCACACCACCTCAAGGGAGCTGACACAGGCCCTTTCATGGAGGCAAGCGTCCTGGAGGAACTCAAGAAACTGAAGGCTGACAAAGCAATGGAACCAGATGAAAACACCCAGGGATATTATGGGAGCTTGGGGAGGAACTAGCAGCCCCACTGGCAGGGCTGTTCAACAAATCACTAGAAAGTGGGGAGGTCCCTGAAGACTAGAAAAGGGCTACAGTAGTACCCCTACACAAAAGTGGGAGTATGGAAGAAACAGGAAACTATCTCCCAGTTAGCCTCACCTCAGCAGTAGGGAAGCTGATGGAATCCCTACTAAAGGAGAGAATGGTGACATTCTTAGAAGGCTGTGGACAGCTGGACCCAAAGCAACATGGCTTTGTGGCAGAAACATCCTGCCAGACTAACCTAATCAAATACTTTGATTGGGTCACAAAAATGTTGGACAATAGGGGTGCAGTAGATGTGGTGTACCTAGACTTCAGCAAGGCTTTTGACTCAGTTCCACACAGAAGGCTAATAAACAAGCTGGAGCACACAGGCATTGGGCCAAAAATTGTAAACTGGATCCAAAACTGGCTCAATGGGAGGACCCAGAAGGTATTTGTAAATGGCACACTATCACAGAAGAGTAGAGTTACAAGTGGTGTTCCACAGGGTTCAGTGCTGGGACCAATACATTTCAATGTATTCATCAGCGACATAGCTGATGACCTAAATGGGAAGGTGTGCATATCTGCACATGACACAAACCTCTGCAATAGGGTGGACTTAGCTGAAGGGACTCAAAAGATAGAGTCAGACCTTAGGAAACTGGAAGTATGGTCAGGGAACTGGCAGTTGAAGTTCAATGTCAAAATATATAAGGTTATGCACCTATGAAGACCCAACCCAGGGAGAAATGACTTTCTAAATGGAGTACAGCTGGCAGTAACAAAACATGAGCATGATCTTGGGGTGATCATCGCAGATGACGTGATGGTTGGCAAGCAATGTGAAAAGGTGACACAAAAGGCCAGCAGCATCTTAGGTTGCATAGAGAGTGGCATAACCAGTTGAAAAAGGAAGGTGATTATGACACTGTACTGGTCCCTGGTGAGGCCTCACCTGGAGTACTGTGTCCACTTCTGGAGGACTTACCTTAGGAATATAGAAAGACTAGAGATTATACAAAGAAGGGCAATGAAGATGGTGCAAGGTCTGCATCACGAGTCATATGATGCAAGGCTAAAATAGCTTGACATGTACTCACTAGAACAAAGTAGGGATGGGGGGACATGATAGAGCCATTTAAATACCTGAAGGATATCAACAAGGTACAGGCATTGGATCTTCTTTGGATAAATAACTGCACCCAGACCAGAGATCATGACATGTGCCTAAAGGGGAGCAGGTTCAGGAGCAACACAAGGAAGTTCTTCTTTTCAGAAACAGTGGTGGAGACTTGGAATGGCCTCCCCCCACAGGTGGTGGGGTCAAAGACAGAGAATTCAAGCCGATGTGGGATAGACAGCATGGAAAACACAGCATCCTGATTTGGGGAGGGGGGTAGTATACATGGGCAGACTAGATGGTCTACATGGACCCCATCTGCTGACACATTCTATGTTTCTAATTCCTGAGTGGCTTTTCAGTTGCAGGCTGAATGCTGCAATAAACACAGTTTAATTTAAGCAGCCTTTGTATGTGTCCTGCTTGGCAGAGTGAGTGCTACATCTATTCTACTTTGAATTCAGCAATAGTGAACAGCACAGCCACCCTTGTGCTTCTCTTCACTTGCTACTGGTATCACTTAAAAGGCATTTGTAAAGAGCATATCCAACCATTTGGCTGGGCAGCAGTCCTGAGCAAGGGAAAGATATCTGTAATGGAAAATAATCCCACAGACAATAGTGACAGTGAAAAGGCTGAGAGACAGGACAGAAAAAAAAAATACGTTCAACTTCACTGACAAAAGTATTTGGACAAGCTACAGCTTTGCCACTGCAATTCCATGTTTTTGGCCCCCTGCATGAACTAAACAGCAGACCATTACTTTGATGCTTGAACAAAAAAAAAAGCCTACAGTAGATCACATCAAGTCACATTGAAAATTAATCAGTCCTTAGCTAAATTTATTGCCAAAAACCCGTAACCATTTTTTGTGGTAGACAATGACAGTTTTAGAGCTCTTTTAAAATACTTTGCTCCATGTTACAAGATACCAAGCCATACATATTTTGCGACTCTGGCTGTTCCCAAAATGTACAAATGCATGCAAATTAAAATAAAATTGTCTCTTCAAGAGTGTGAATATGGTTCTCTGCACTTGACCACAGACATGTGGATGAGTTCTCAAACCACTGATTACGTATGCATCACAGCACACTGGGTGTCACAATTGTCTTCAAACACCACCACAAGCAGCAGTGTACAGGAAGGAAGACAAAGAATGGCAGCTCTTTGCATTCGCATGTTTGGTAAGCATCGCACTGCCAACAATATTTTGGAAGAGTTGCATGACCAAATTTCAGAGTGGTTAGTGTTCCTGTGACTCACTACTGAATTTGTGGTTTCAGACAATGACACCAATATTGTTACTGCATTGAAGCGTGGTGGTTTTACTTACATTATGTGCTTTGCTCATTCATTAACGTTGTTAGTATGAGCTGTTCTTTCTAGTGACTACAGCAGACCATTACTGCAATACTTGAACAAAAAACTGCCTACAGTAGACTCATGGAAGAGCCTGCTACCAGAAGTGGTGGCATCAAAGACATTAAAGGAATTCATTTGCTTGGGACAGGCAATGTGGGCAATTTAGGAAAAAATATAATTGGGGGGTAGCCAGCTTGGGCAGACTAGATGGACTACACGGTCCCCATCTGCCAACACTTTTCTTAAGTTCTTGCGCTCTTATAATGACACGAGTGGGAGCTGCAAAGAACACCTGTGGCCATTTTAGTCACTCTGTAATAGCATGTGGTATCTTGGCTGATCTCCAGAGAAAAAAGGGCTTGCCAATACAGCAACTAAACTAAGATGTTCTGACAAGATAGAACTCAATATTTTGCATGTGTGAGAGACTTCTCAAATAAAAAAGAAGGTAGTCCATGAATAAAGGAATAATGCATGACAGGGTGTGTGTCGTGCTGGGATAATGCCATGCCTGGGGTACTTGAGGCCGCAGGGTCGAAAAGAATCCAATGCCCCAGGCGTATGTTATCCCAAATGACACACCCTGAGTGCATTATTCTATTATACAATGGCTCGTTGTTATACAGAACAAAAATAATTTTAAAGATGTTTTGTGTAGAAACATATTTTTGGTTTTTAAGAGAAGATGAAACAATCAATGTGCTGAAGCTCAGTAAAACAATCAAGCTGATGCTCATCTACATGGGTTCACAGTGCTGAGACTAGACCTGTGGCGATGTGCTGGGATAACGCCACGGGTCCAGTCCCAAACTGACCAATCACAGTCCAAGATTCTATCTTGCCATTGTATAATATACCATGAAGCACAATGTGCAGATGGTGTTGAGCTGAATTCATTCCAGTGGGGCCTCATGGAGCATCTTACATTGCTCTTGACTCCCTTTGAGGAAGCAACTCAACAGATTAGCAAACAGAATGCTATGCTAAGCCAGGTTATTCCCATCATAAATCTATTAAACAAGGAACTCAGGAGACTGCGTATAGGTTTTGACAAAAAAGGAGACAAATCTTGGGTATCCATTACAGAACGACTGATACAGCAATTCCAAAATTGTAACAGACTTCATAATATCACAACAGACAATAATGTTCTTTCCACTCTTCTTGACCGTCAGTTTAAGTTGCAAAAGCTGCCTGATTCAGATCTTGATGACTCATCACGAATACTAAAACATGCTGATTTCAGCAATTGCACAGAAAAAGGAAGGAACTGTATTTGACAATACAAGTGAATCACATGATGTGGATGCAGCTTCTGATGATGCAACATCTATTGGTGGTGACAGCCAGTTCTTCAGATAAGTCTATTTTGGACGTATTTTACATCCAAAAATTCACTCAAAATGTCCAAAAATGTAATGTCTGGAGTCACTGATGTCCACACATCACTTCACTTGCTAATAGTGACGTCCATTTTTCATTGTGTGGATGTCATGTCTTTAAACGTTTTTTTTTCTATCCTGTGGATGGGTTGCCAGCACTGCAGTTGCCATAGCAATTTTGTCTCCAACAATTCTGCCCTTCGCCCCCCTCCATGGACCTATTCCGAGACTGTGCCCAAATTACCAAATGTGATTGTTTGAAGGTAGACACCGGTAGCTTTATCATCCCTATGCCGGCTGCTGGAGGCGCGTGAGAGAGAATGGCATCTAAAGAGTTGCAGATATGGTAGAGCACCTGAAGAAGCAAGTTTACAAAAGTGGTTCAGGTAAGTGGGATTTCAGAAGTTGCGGTGGCTAGAGACCTCACTCGTGAGTGCAGCATATACGGTTCTACATGCTACTGCCTGACTCCGACCCAAAGGGGTGTTACTCGACTTGGCTGTAGTTGCAGGAAAATCCCCCCAAGCCTCTGGCCTCAAATGAGTTTAGAGTATAAAGCAAAGTGGTGACAGCATTTATTTTCTCACACTGTTAGTACTGTAAGGAGTGCTGTGAAGCTGAATGCAAGGACGCCTTTTCACTTCTCTCTTTTTTTTGTATGTGTGTGTGGAGGGGGGGAGTAAATAAAAGAAAAAGGATTTGGGTATTGATTTTTTTTGGTTTGTATGCTGTGGGAATGAGGGATTTATGTTTTTTCCCAGTTTTACTCTGAGGATTCACTACTGGCAAATCTGAGATGTGTCATGTCAGATGTGGGCTACATTGGCATGTCATGTTCAGTGGGATAACATCAGGGGTTTAGCCCCAGGGATATAACAGAGCCCAACAGTCTTTCTTGTCATTGTGTAATAACAGAGTCAGAGGGTTACTTAAAGTATGTCCACTGTGAGACTTGCAATTGTTTTTAGTCAATTAAATAAATGTTTATTAAATTAATTACTTAAATTAATTTACTTAAATTAAGTACTCTTTTGTTTACACTGCAGTGCATTTAACATGTGTTTGTCAAAATTAAGTATGATGTGTATGTTGTGGCTCCTTGGCACACACTGACTGCCCATGTGGCTCCTGAGCTGGTCAGGACTGAGTATCACTGGTTTAGACACTATCGCAGTGAGGAAGCTCCAAATCCCAAGTTCATTCATAATATTGAAAATGTGACCTTGTTATCTGATTACAGTTGGTTTAAAATTATGTATTTTTCTAAATTGTGAAACAAATAGTTCTGTAAATATAATGGAGTAAAATTTAAGTCTGCCATCCTAATGAATTAGTCAGGTCTCAGTGAATTTCATGTGTTTCCAGAAAGTGCATTTTCCATGAGTCATGATAGTGATTGGCTGTGGTGCCTTCCTGCCTTTATAGAATTTTAGCAGCAGCCTCTGACCCCCTCTAGCCTTCCTCCACTTATTGCCTTATGGCTTTGACCCCCCCCCAAACTTGTTGCCTTCTGTTTTTAACATCCCCTCCGTGATGGGGGTGCATTAAAATGGCAGGAAGTTCTAGCCCTGTCTGACCTATGACTGGTTGTTTTAAGGCCAGAAATTGGCACCGGTCTACTACCTTTTGGTACATTTTGTGATGGGCTAGTAAACAAATTCTTTAAGGCAAGGGCAAGGCACTTGTATTTATAAAGTGCTGTTTCCCAAGGGCTCAGAGCACTGTACATATTAAAAGAAACAGCAAGAGTGCAAGATGAAACAATTCAAGCATAACACTAGCTAACTAGGGAAGGCTTGCTGGACATTTTCAGTGGGCTTTTAAAAATCTCCACAGTGCCTACCCAGTGACTACTTCCTGGAAGGGAATTCCATAAGATAGGGGCTGCAACCTCAAAAGCTCTGTCCCCAGATTGTTTTAGATGGGGTAAGGGGGATCACCAGTAGGCCAGCATCAGAGGAACGGAGGGGTCTGGTTAGCATGATGAAGTTACTTGGTGATGGAACTACAAGAATGATTTATGAAATAAACCCATGTCTGCAAATGATTACTGTACTGTTTTCATTTTCTAACATTAAGGAATGTATTTATGTGGCTGTAGCATGGATTACAGTGAGGTATTCAGAAGGCCAATGAGTTGACTTCTAAAAGTATGGGACTGGAAGTATTTTTGACTGCCAAAATTTGTCGGATGGAATTATTCTGACTTCCAAAAAATTGACATCTGGAGTATTTTGACTCCAGTAAAACTGAAATGACTTCCATATTTCAAGCCATGGAAGTATTTGACTTCCACCCCAAAAAAATTATCTGAAGCCCTGGTGACAGCAATAATTTCTACTTAGTGCCACCATGTACTCTTTCATCAACATTGGGTAGTCCTGCATGAAGTTCTCTTTCACAGCCCTTGAAAAAGGCATGTAATTCTGAAAAGCACACAGATGACTCTCACACTTTTTGGTCAAAACTCATGGAAACTGATAATTCAGATGAGTCTGTCATGGAGCCTCCTTCTTAGTCTTTGTCCAATATTGTGGATGTCTATTTACAATAATCACTCATTAATATTATTGATGACCCTTTTGAGTACTGGCTGGAAAAGAAAAACATCTGGCCTGCACTATCTGGTTTGCTGTTAAGCTTCTTATTTGCCCTCCCACTAATGTTTACTGTGAGCGAATATTTAGCACAGCAGGAAATGTTGTCTCTGATGGCTACACAAGGCTTACTCCTGAAATGTACAGCACCCTACCATCCTAAAAGTCAGGTCTCAAAAAATTCTCTTACCAGTTCAGTGAACAGTAGCAGGAACACAAAAGTGGTGATGATGAACACTTGCAACAGGTGTCTCCTAATAAAGGTGCTTCCTTGGTGGTGTTTGAAGATGATGGTGGTGATATTATTTAATTTAATGATTTATTTCTTTGACTTCAGAGGACAAAGGTCAGCAACATTACAGAAAGGTAAAGTAAAAAAATTCCTTCTTCTGAGGTGACACTGTATATGACATCATATGTATTGCTGTATGTATTTTTCACAATCAATTTGGGAAGCCAGGTGTGCTGTAGCTTGTTTATTCAGCAAGTTGAAAATACAAACAGGGCACAGGTAGTGAATTGCTGGACATCTGGGGTGGAGGGCAGGATCAAGGGGACAACACAAATGAAAACTACCTATGTACACATATGGCTGCAATGAGTGCCAGCCCCTGCGGTCCTTCAGTCCCGCATCATACAGATTCCTGATGATGGGGGGGGGGCAGCAACAGGGCTAGGGACTGGCAAATGGGCTTCATGGCAGGAGTAGGTTGTGGTTGGGGCCAAAAAGCTCTATAAAAAACTGACTGCAATTATTAGTTGTGGAAGCTTGTAGGATATATCCAAAAACTGCAATGCTGGGTGGGTGGGGCAGGGCAAGGTCAACCACATAAGTTACAAACACAACTGAAAAAAATAATTGGCTAATCAGGCAGGAGTGTGTGGGATGATTTGGGGCTCATGATGTTTGCTATGAGACCAAGTAGGCATGCAAAATAATTACAAATAAAAAAAAAGAAACATCTCAAGTCAAAAGGATGGGATGGATGGCTCGCACACCATCACATATCCTCCTCATGCTACCCATCTCCTATTAAAAGCATGCCAGACTCAGTGAAGGTCTGCACTCTGCTGTTGTCTTTATGCTATTGAATTCATTGGTCTCTCTATCTCTCTCTCTTATGCTGCCTACATTTACTGCAAAGCCCCACATGACCTGCATACACTGGGCTGGATTCACAAACGTTTTGAGGACTAAGTCCCACACCGCAACTCCAGTTGCAGACCGAAATCTCCACAGCTGCAGAGATTGCTATTCACATCTGCAGCAGCTGTGGAAGATGTTACAGCTGGTCCTACTGGCCACAACATTTTTCTGCAGCTGCAGGGATTTCCATGGAAACATCTCCCTCAAGCTGCCATAAATCATGGAGCCGGTCATAAACGAGCTCCATTTTTGAGAATGCTGTACAGTAGCTGTGAGAGAAATTGCAGTTCTGCAAGTGGCAGCCCACCTGCACTGTGTTTTTCCCGCAGCTGCTGGATTTTCAAGAGTTTTAAGAATCCAGCCCACTGTTTCCTACTAATGTCGTGTGGTGACTGACACACAGGATTGGCAAGAACAACAGTCAATTTATTTTTTATTGCTGTTGGCTGCTTGCTGATCTTGAAAAACAGCACAAAAATACAGACACATTTTTTTTTCAAATGGTTAAAGGGGCACTGCCAGCTTTGCCCCTCCATTCCGGATAAAATGTTAGCCTTGTGCCTCTATGCACATACTTGTGTAACAGTTACAGTGGAATGCTCCTGTATATCAGAAAGTTAACCAGCTTACCTCATTTTAGCAGTATTTTCATAATTTTCTTTATTGGCAGTCCGACTGAAATGAACCACCCACCGAAATCATCGGTGCAACAAGAATGTGTGTCTGCCAGCAAGCGATCTCCCCATGTGGAACATTTTACAAACATGGGCCCAGATATTCAAACTGCACCACAAAAGTGCACAACAGCAGAAGCAGGCACAAATCCAGTTCACCCATGCACAACACGTGTGATATTCAAACACTGCACAGGTCAAGATGTGCCTGTGCCACACAACTGAATATCACGCCAACTGTGTCATGGCTCAACCAGGGATGCACAGTGGCACAGGCTTGATATGCAATAGCACAACCAGGGATGCACAGTAGAGCAGGGTAGCAGTGTATCAGCACAACTAGGGATGCGCAAGGAAAGGATGCAGGGGTCCAGCACCCATGGTAGATATGGGCAGAGGAGCACACAGCAGAACAGACATCACCCCCTCACACCCCGTGCACCACACAACCTGAGAAGAGCTGGAAGAACCACCGGTCCATGGACACCAGCAACAAACCCACAGCTGGGGCATGGTGCCCCAGCACACCCCCTGGCAAGCTGTGACCGGTACACAAGGATGTCCGGCCACCCCGTGCCACACCATCCCACCAATGCAGAGCACACCCTGCACCACGATCCCCAGACACCCTGCCCAGGAGTAGCGCCCAACAGTGCAGGACACTCCATGCAAGACACCACCCCCACTGTGACAATGCAACCCTGTGCACCACAGAGCCATGTGAGGCAGCCCCACCGTGAGCACCCTGCAGTGGGCAGCAGCAGACAGCGATGCAACAACTGCATACACAGTGCCACCCTGCACGTCCCCCCCGAGGTACAGCTGAGAGACTGACTATGCGTTGGCATACGAGGTACCCCACATGCAACAGGGCATGCCCCGGAGCCCACCATCAGTGGTAAAGCATCCTGCACACCCTCCCAAGGACACACCCCATCCCAGCACTGGCCACAACATCCAGCACAGATACCCACAGTGTTGCATGGAAGCATGCACCACACAGGATGCAACACAGTGCATGGACAAACACCCACCCATACCCAAGGGCACACCAACACAGCGACACAGTAGAGGGTCAATAAAGCCACTGGCGTGTGGCCACAGCAGCCATGTACACACGGCCAGCACCCCTCCATGGCACAGGTGCGCCAGCCACCCTGCGCAGGCACCATGAAGCCGTACGCCACCAGCATGCAGCTGGAGCACAAGTGACAGACAGTGGAGCACATTTCCTGCAACAGACACAAGTGACAGCATGGAGGGGGGACAACAACAGCAGAGGCCACAGTGCCACCCAAGGCAGACGTACACCATACTAGTGACAGGAGGCAACCTGGCATTGTGCCGGGTACAGTGGTTGTCCAGCATGGACAGCCACCACTGACATGCCAGCAGACCATGCAGATCACAGACATGCAAGGGTGTCAGCTGCACAGGCCATGGGTGGTCTGACAGGGGCACCATGGACACAGTGCATGCACCGTGGACCACTGCACACAGTCATCCAGTGCACAGGGAATAACACACAAACCACAGACAGTGACTGGTATTTACACCCACACCATAGGCGGTTCCCCTCCAGACACACACACACGCCCATTCCTGCACCACCCCTGACGCCATGCACACCACTGCAGCTGAGCACCTGTAGCTCACTGCAAATCAGAGACCACCACAGTAGGCATAACAAAACAAATGTATTATATGTAGGTCCAAACAACTATATACAAATATTTATATAAGGGGGTGAGGCCACATATCAGGTGGGGTGGGTAAGGGCAGGGTGAACAAATGGGACAGGGAAGAAGGTGGAGGTGGGTCCAGGGGGTAGGGTGAATTCAGGGCATGGAGTGCTAGCTGCGCCCATTCCCCACTCCTGTGGTGCCTCCTTGTCCTCCCAACCGGGCACTATGCTGCTTCAACTCACTGGAGTAACTTCAATGATGACCTCGCTATGTGCAGGAGCTCCTGCATGGCCCTCTCTATCCGCATCAACTGCCATCCACCTAGGACAAGGGAGCAGAGTCAGTATGTGTGAATGTCCATCCCCTTGCAGCCCACTCATTGTGCATGGCATACAGCCGTGGGCCACGCCCCTGTGATGGTGTGCAACCACCCACAGTGATCATGTCCACAAGACCTGCCTGCCCATGTGCACACAGCCATGTGGACTGCTCCACACACCCACCGCCCAAGTCCCGCACAGCAGCACCGTGGCTGTACAGTGACATGGCCATGCGGTGTGAAGGCAGTGGCACAACCATGTACCCGGTGCATGCATGGACCACCAGTGATGTACACCCATACATGCAGTGCCACAGGACAGTGCTGAGTGTACCGTGCGGTGTGCATGTCAGTGGTGTCAATGGATGGTTGCCATGCCCTGCCACCTACCCTGCAACACATGCACAGAATATCTTTGAAGAAAGGCACTCACCTGCATTGTCTGGATCTGGGTGCTGTTGCTGGATGGGTTCGGCAGCCCATGGCTGTTGCCCTGCATCGCTTGCCTCCCGGTGTTGCTGTACCTCCCTGGCTCTTTGCCGTTCCTCAGGGCCTAGGGTGCAACATGGAGAGGGGAACATCAGTACAAACCAGTAGCAAAGGGACCCCCGGGTGTGTGCAATCCCGCACAGCCCAGCCATGCCGCAACCCCACCACCACCACCACCACCCACACTGGACTGCCCCCCTGTGTGGTGGACACATGCCCACCGTGATACCCATACGGACGCAGCCAGTGTATGGATGGGGTACCTACCTGGTCATGGCACTGCACCTCACCTGGCGTGTACCCGCAGGTGGGCAAGCCTGTCTGGGTCCCTCCACTGGAGGTCCCCGAATCGGTGGTGACACTGCTCCGACGTCCAGGCGAGTCCTGTGGCCTCTCCCAGTGTCACCGCCACCTCCTCACAGATGGCATTTCTGGCCCTGTCCAGAGGTGCATTGCCAAAAAGGGCCCCAGTATGGGGCTCCACGATGGCCACCAAATTGGCCAACTCCATTTGGTTCCATACAGCAGCCCTCCATCTTGCCATCTCTGTATCAGTTTGGAGACAAAATGGCACTCTGTAGCACACTTCCGCCATGTGCAGATGCTGTGCGGTACAGCGCTACCATTCCCCATTGCACTGTCACCGAACAGCGCGATAGGGTGCACCCATGTGGGCAGCATGGTGCATAGGGGGCAAAGGTCGGCACAGGGTCAAGGTCGCTCGTGCATGGACCAACACAGTGCGATTGGTACTCCCTGTGTATAGCATGGTTGGGTGCCTGTGTGAGATGCCCTGTAGTGGCCTACTGTGCTGTGGCTCCATGGCACCTATGGCGCCCCAGTGCAAGAGCGCCATACACGTCAACAGTGCACTAGCGCCACTGGCACAGTGGTGGCCATGCCCTGCACTGCCTCCCGCACACAGCACATCAGCAGCGTGGCAGGCGATGGCGTCAGCACCCCGGGCATGTGCTGTTTGGTGTCTACTGTGCACGTCACAGAGCTGTTGCCTGAGCATGTTCAACACAATTGCGCAAGGCGCAATAGCGCGATATTCAGCCAGCATATGCAAATCAGCTCATCAGCAATTCAATGGCGCAGCTACTGCATTAGCATCCACTTAAAATTGAGCCTTGCCTCATTTGCATATGTTGCGCTATATAAATGCGACATGGGGCTGCAGAGGCCATAGTCTGGTATTGCAGTCTATTGTGGTGAGTTGCATGCTGTATGGGAGTGTGGACTGTGGTGTGTGGGAGATGCATGGGACTGCACAGTCAGAGGTAACACCTGTCATTCCCACAAGATCAATGATGAGCGAACGTGAGGTGGAGGAGGAGGAACAGAGACGTGGGAGATGGAGGAGGCCAAACTTTACCAAGGCAGAATCAGATGCCCTGTTTGAGGCCTACCTTGACCAGGAACTGCTGCTCAGCGGACAGCGGGGAACACCACAGACCCATGCTGCAGTATGGGGTGAGGTGGTGCATGCCGTCAACCAGCATGACAGCCACCAGCGGTCCGTGCAGGAGTGCAAGAAGAAGGTGGGCATGAACAGGAGGAGGATTAAAGATAAGGTGGCTGCCATCAGGGCAGCACGGGCTGCAACTGGTGGGGGACAGCCGGCTGTGCAACGCCTGACGCCACAGGAAGAGTGGGTTGCTTGCAGCATGCAGCGTTGTGCCATCAAGTGTGTTCCAGGTGGTGGCTTCCAGATGGGTGGTAGCCCGTCACTGCATGGTAGGTCCTGATCTGTCACTGTGGGGGGGGAATGCCACATGGTAGGTCAGATACATTAATGCTACTTTGTTCCCTTACAGCTCCTGAGCGTCAACATGGGTCAGCGGTGGTATGCTCATCCACTGAGGGTGATACCCTGGACACAGAGGAGGGCCCATCCACCTCCACAGGTGTCCGAGGGTCAGGATTACAGTGGGCCCACCTGGCTGTCCGGACTGATGTTGGTGGAGCAGGTGCGGAGGAGGCCCTGCCCGTGTCCCTGCGTGACAGCGTCTATGGATGCCAGCATGCTGAGACTCGGACTGGTGCTGGATCCATCACTGATGATGATGGAGCTCACATCATGGACAGTGATACGTATGGGCCACAGGATGGCCACACAGCAGGTTACAGCACGGGCATAGCCATGGGTGATGCCGCCGTGGAGGCCTGCATAACATCACAGTCCCAGCCTGTGCCTGTCTGCACCAGTGGGGCAGCACTGGTGTGTGTCCAGGACAGTGGGGCTATTGTGGCCACTGCGGTGGCACCGTTGAGCCCTGGAGAGCGCCGGCTGGAGGGGCAGTGTCAGCAGTCGGCCAATGGCAATGGGGAGACAGTGTCCGGGGGTGGTGTCAGTACACCACCTGTGGACATGCCCAGGCATGGCCCTGGTGTGCAGCACCCAACCTCAAGGGGTGCTGCCCAGCACGGCCACAAACACCATGAGGGACAGCATGCCGATCAGACGGATGACCTCTTAGATGAGCACACCCGCATACTCCATGAATCAGTGGATCAGCAGTTGCGGCTTGTGACTGCGGTGGATGCACTCAGTGCGGTCCTGCCCCAGGCAGAGGAGCAGTGCAGCAGGGACACTGGTCTACTCCTGGTAGGGATGGACCGCCTGCGGGAGGATGTGACCACCGCCATTGACAGGCAGAGACAGGCATTCAGAGCTGTCATGGCCACAATGGGCACACAGTCATTTGCCCATGCGCCACAGACACCTCGCAGTGCCATGTCCACCCCTCATTCCCAGCATTGTGCAACACCATCCTTGTCAACACCAGGTTCAGTTGTGGGCATCCTGAGCACGGCTGGTGCAGGCATGTTTGGTGAGCTGCAGACCCCTGCTCGAGAACAGTCGCGTTCCCGCAGCGGCACCCCTGGGGGACCGTCGGTGCCACCCCATGAGTCAATTGTTCAGCCTGTCACTGCTGGCGGGTCTCAGTGGGGCCACCCATGCATCCCTGGTGGCCGTGGCACTGTGCCGCGTGACTGATCTGTCTCCCGCCATGGCTACTGTCTGATGCTGCCCTGTGAGCAGTGTGTTGTTCAATGTGCAATGCACAGGTGGGGTACCTGGCCCTGCACACACACACACGTTCCATGTGCACACCCTCCTGGCTGCTGGCCACTGTGACATGTGCCTGATGATGCCTGTGTTGCGCTGTCCACCACTGTGCAATGGTGCCCAGTGTCTGAGACACACACGACAGGCACTGGGCGTGGCAGTCTGTGGACGTGTGTGTCTGGCTAGGGGTGGCGGTTGGGGTCGGCGTGCCTCTGACCCTTTGTGCATGCCTTGTGTGGGGTGTGTGTGTGTGCGTGTGTGTGTGTGTGTGCATGACCACGTGCCATGTTAGGCCTTGCCCATCCCTGATGGTGTGTGCAGTTCCATGCTCAGCCAATTCCCTTTACGACATGCACCCCGAGGTTTGTCCATGTGTGTTTGTGGGTTGTGCACTTGCCATTGGTGGTTGCACATGGCCCCATGACTTACCTGGGTTGGTTGAAGTGCTCCTCTGTGATGGTGTCCCAGTGCAGCTGCACCATCCAGATCAGTCAGGGGTCCCTTCGACCAAAGGGGGGCTGCCCATCACCATCTGCACCAGCGTCCTCATCGTTCCCATCGCTGTCCACCTCTTCGACGTCTACAGCTATCCCACAGTCGTTGGCCACGTGCAGGAAGCAAAAGGCTAGGAATAGCCCACAGGCCTTTGAGAGGCTGTACTGTAGGGCACTGCCAGATGTGTCCAGGCAACGGAAACGTGCCTTCAGCATCCCGAACACCCACTCTATGACATTGCGCGTGGTGGCATGTGCCTCATTGTACCATTGCTGTGATGGGGTTGTGGGCCACTGATATGGTGTGAGCAGCCAGGGACAGAGTGGATATCCACTGTCACCTGTGTGTAGAGGGTGGACATTAGTTTGGTGATCAGCGCCACCTTGCCATGGGCCATCTAGGCCAGTACCCATGTCACCTCTGACTATGCCCCTGCCAAGATCCATGTCTTTCTGCGTGATTTACATACTCACCCACTAGGTGGTCAGTGGGGGTGTCCCCACTCTCAAACCTGTGGCACAGTGCAGACTGGTGCCAGATGAAGGCATCATGTGCTCCCCCAGGGTGCGAGGCACAGACATTGGTTATGCACCCCCTAGCATCGCACACCACTTGGCAGTGATGCTTGCATAGCCCTTCTGATTAATGTCTGCAGCACCTTCTGGGCCAGGTGGCGTGTGGATGGCCACATGGGTGCAGTCAATGGCCCCGAGCATGCCAGGCTCCACCTGTGTGCTGGGGAAATGGATGTACTCTGCAGCATGTGGCAGCAGTGCGCTGAGGAATTGTGTGAGTAGGCATGACGCGGCCAACTAAGTTATGCCTGTTGTGTCCCTTGTTAGTCTCTGGAAGGTGCCTATCATGAGCAGGCACAGGACAGCTGTCACCTTTGTCTCCACTGACAGAGCATGGCTCTGTCATGTGGGTGCCTGTATCTCATCACTGCACAGCTCACAGAGCCGCCTCAGGATCACCCAGTTCAGGCAGTACCGGCCCACTATCTCAGTGTCACTGTACTGCTCGAAGCTGGTGTGGGCTCGGTACTGCCTGTTGGGGGCATACTGCCGATGGGCCCTTCCACGGCCGCGCCCCCCTGCTGCCTGCCTTCTCACCCCCCTCATAACTGCCTCCATCTGGATGGTGGCACTGGCCATGTCCCTGGCTTGTGTTCCCCCGGCAGCTGTATTCTCATTCCCCCGCTGTCCTTTATGCTACTCCCCTGCACCGGGAACACCTCCAAGATTTGGCTGTCCTGCCCAATGTCACTGCCCTCAGTCCACTGTGGCACTTCCCTTTGACTCCTGCACAGTGGCACAGGCTCCCCACTCCTGTCCTGTTCCTGGTAGTTTCCAGGTGTGCTCTGTCCTGCTCCTGCCCAGTCCTGCTCACTGCTTCCCTCTGCCTTGTTGCTGTCACCTCACTCCCACCTCTGTCTTCCCTGTAGCATTCTTGCACCTCTCTCTTGTTCCTTTTTATTTTGGATCATTTCCGCTATAGCGCAACTTCCATTTGCTCCCCTATTGCGCATGGCGCATGCTGTTGAATATCACACTGCGCCATTTATTCATGGTTCCTCCCCCTTCAGTTGCACATGCATTCATTACCATTGCACTGTTGCGCATTGCGATTTGGGGGGTGCAGCTGCCTCCCGCTGAATATCGCACAATGGTGCATTTTCAGACTTGCGCTGGTGCATCTCTGTTGCTCATGGCACAAACCTTTTGAATATCTGGGCCCCGGTCTAAAAACAAGTTAATTCAGCATGTATCCTCACAAGGAATCGGTCCTGGCCTTTTGAAGAAACCAGCACTGGACGCCGCAAAATACATTTGAAAAGCGCAGCCGAAATCACGCGCATGCACAAGAGCAACACACTCTTAAGCATGCATGAGATCTTTGTTCCAGTCACTCTTGCACATGTGTGTGATTTCAGCATCACTTTTCAAATGTATTTTGCGGCAGTACCATTGCTCGTTTTTCTTCAAAGAAGCCAGGGCCGATTCCGTGTGAGGATATTTGCTAAATTAACTTGTTTTTAGACCATGTTTGTAAAATGTTCAACATCGGGAAAGTGCTTGCTGGCAGACACTCATTCTCGGTGTACAGATGCTTCCGATGGGTGGCTCATTTCAGTCGGACCGCCAGTAAAGCAAATTATGAATATACTGCTAAAAATGAGGTAAACTGATTCATTTTCTGTTATACAGGGGCATTCTACTGTAACTGTTATACAAGTTTGTGCACAGAGGCACAAGACTAACATTTTATCCAAAACGGAGGGGCAAAACTGACAGTGCCCCTTTAATATTTTTTTTTTAACAGAGGGATCTAAAAGAATAATACTGATGCATTTCTCACACTCAATTCGACTAAAATAGGTCTACAATTCATGAGAGTAAATAAGAGTAAATCAGAATGTTTAAAAAACAAATCAGTTGGAAACAGAACCGGGTCACAGCCAACCAGTCCATTCCTAGTCATAACACAGGCTATTTTCAAATGTTTCACATAACAGAAATGTTTCTAGTTGATTTATAATACTTTACACCCAGTTTTTGGATAAAAATATGGCAGACACACATATAAATGATAGGCAAGATTAGTCTCCGTCTGGAAACAGTGTTCAGCCACATTTATATCTGAACCTTGTAAACCGGACATAACTAAGCGTTTTGAAAATTGGGCATACTGAGCTACATCCTAGCTTTAAAAATTGGACATAGAAGCAATTTTACTGGTGCCCAAAGCTGTACAATAGAAAGGTGCATCGAGACATAAGCTTTGCAAATCTCCCCTCAAGTTTGCAGGAAGGAAGTTGAAAAATGATCCAGTGAATGATGGATTACTTTTGCATGTGTTTCTCTGTCCAGTGCTCCATATACTCTACAGCCAAATGCACATTAAACATTCTGTATATGCATGGACAGCAACATCTACATGCCACCAAAAATCCAGTGTTAGACATAAAGGGCAGAAACCCAGTCAGCCTGTAACCAGGAAAGAGACAGTGCAGTTCTGGCTGTATGCTGAAATGTTGCAGAGGAAACAAGTTGTTACTCTTTGTGGTCCTCTGGAGTAGAGGAAAAGAAAGAGTTATCATTAATGCAGTGCTTTTCATCATTTATGTAATGCTTTTCATGAAGTACACTGAAATACTTTACAAGCAATTTATTTACTCTTGGTAGTCAAGTTCAGATGCCATATATCATTTTCAGTTGGGTCCTGTTAATACTTGGGCATGTTTGAAGCCTTTTATTTTATTACAACTTTTTCTATTTTTCTTGTTAATTGTTTTACATGCAGCCCCACCTATGAAGAGTTTGCTTTATTTTTTATTATTTTCACTTTGTGATTTCTATTCCTCTTATTTATTTTACACAGAGGTCTGAACAAGTTGCTGTGTAAAACATTGCTAGGCATAGCCAGCAGGTTTATTGGGGTCACAACAAGTGTGGGTCGTCCAGAAAGAAAGTGAAAAATGTACCTTCCTTCATAGACTGGAGTGCTCTCTGTGCTAAGCAAAATCTAGAAACAAGCAGTCCATAGTGACTGGCACCTGCATATGACCTGAATCGCTCAGCATGCTAACAATATGAAAGCAAAACGCATGCCTTATGTGGCAATCTTCTTTATCTGGGCTCAAAATGTGCAGCAATGAATAATCTGAGCCAGACTATAGGTATTCTCCATAGAAAGAGTACAGACATGCTTGATATACCGAAATCACATAACAAAGGACCCCCCCACTTCTGTTTACATTATTACCTGATGTGTTTCACGCATAGGCACTTTCTCAAAGAATGTTAAGCAAGTCACTTTTGGTTGCTCACTGGCAGTATTTATTTAAGGCACAATTATATATTCATCATTTACATCCCAATTCATGTCCAACAATCAGTATTTACAATTCGGACATAACAGTCCCATATCACTTCGAGGACATACAGTCCTGTCTTCCCTCTTGTGGTTCTTCATCCTGTTCTCTTCTTCTTCCGTCATTGCTTCTCGGGGTCTGGACACCGTGATCTGGCACCCCCCCTTTCAACCATCATAACCGGATCACCACCTTACCGGACCACTTCCTCCCACTAGGTGTGGACACAGCAATCCACCCCTGCTTTATCCCCCCTCCCATTACTCCCACGCCTGGGTTCCTTGTCCCCAGCCCATGGTACCTCCCCCTCTACCTGCCCCCTTTCCCCTTGCTCCCAAATCCTTCTCCTCCCCTCACACTGCCATCTCCTTCATGTCTCTGCCCTCCAGCGGGACTCCTCCTAGTCCCCTGGACACCAGCCGCCAGTCTGCAGCCCCACCTGGCCCATGCCGGCCCCCACAGAGTCACCACCCTTCCCAGCCGCCTCCTTTCCAGTGCCTATTCATATGCTCTCCCACCCTCTGTCTTGCAGTGAGGGTGGGCGGGAATTTACAGCAAGAAAGAGGGCTTGCTGAAGGTTACATGCCCTTAAATAGCCCTAAGAACCCCTGATCAGGACCCCTTCTGGCCAATCCCCTGACCAATAGCCAGCAAGCTCCACGCCTGGTCAGATGACACCATTCGTGAGGTCATGGCACCTTCCCTCCCACGCAGCCCACCCTCTTCCCGACCCCTCCCTCCCTCTCTCCCCTCTACTCAGTGCCTTGATATAGTGAAAGGCGCTATATAAATAAAATTATTATTATTATTAATAATTATTATTACCGGCCCCCCTTTTTCCCCTTGCTCCCAAACCCCTTCCACTGACCCATTTCCAGCTTGCTATGGAAGATGGGGCTCTCCCCCCCTTGTGGGTTAACTCCTCAGGCCTTTCTTACTGATGTCCCCAACCAGCTCCCCAAAGGGCCGGAGGAACAGGCCCATGCCGAACTCAATTAGGTGAACCCTGTCTGACTAATACACCACCTCATGCTCGTATGAAATGTCCTTATGCTGGATGTGACCCCACCCATTTCTGTCACTGCCCTGGCCACTTTCCTGTTAAGGCGCTTCTGCGCCACCTTTACCGCTTTAGGCCTTTTTGCTCACCTCCATATCATCCAGGATGTAACCTCGGATCAACCAATCACCACTCTTGGCCACCAGCTCTTTACTTTCTCAAGATCTGCAATACTGACCCTCATCAGGGACCCCCAAGGCACTGCCTCCAGGTCATTACCCTCTGCATGGACAATGACACAGTCTGGCCTAGCCCAGTGTACCCTAAACTCCCCCAGCAGGTGTAGCAGCTGTAGCCATCTCATGCCTCTCAGGCCCCTCCATCGCATGGTGGTGTGCTCTGCTTTCGGGCACAACTGCGTCCCTATCCTCGTGGTGTTTGCAAACCTCTCCACCCAGTAGATGAATGAGTGCCCTACGATCCACACCTGTCTCTTGGAGCCTGCTGCGGGAAGAGAAAAATGAACACCAATTAGCCAATGTCAACACCTCACATATCTCTTGTAACAGTTTGAAGTCCATCTCCTCACTTGCTTGATGTCACTCTCCCCCGCTCCAGCAGCAGCCACCTCTGAAGCCGCACCAATCCTGAAGGAGTGTGGGGCGAAGTCATTGGGGTTCTCTCCCATGAATTCCACTGCCTTTTTCAGTACTGCACCCACCTGAAAGTCTGTCACTGGGGACCCGTCCCCATGCATGAACCAGGCCCCTCCCATGCAGCCCTGAACCCTACTATATTCCCTCATGGCCTGGACTGTGCAGACTCCTGCCCCCCACCTGCCTGCACTAGTCCATTGTGGTGCCCTTGCCCTGCTGGTCTGTTTTTGACCTCTGCAGCCAGATGACTACCCTTTCTTCCTCCACTCTCATGTTCCTTTCCTGTAAGCCTGAGGCAGCCGCCCCCTTCCTGGGCACCACCATTTCTCTAGCCCTGAAAGCCCCCTTCACCATGACAGCAAATATGGATCTGAACAGACAGGCCTCCTTCGCTGAACTACAAACGTGGTCCAATGCCCTTACCACCTTCATGAGCAGGGGCCCTATTATGGGTCTTCTCCCATCCTGCCTCATGCCCTGCCACCTCTGCCAACCCGTGATCATCCTCTTGATGGCCTGGCTGCCCGCAGCATCCACCCAGCCCTGATCCTGGCACATCCAGCTGATACCTGCCAGCTGGTCCACCATGGTGGCATGAGCCACCCCTTCCTCCCATCTCTCCACTACATACTGCATGACCTGCTCTCCTCGGACTGGTTCCTCTGTCTCCCAACCCATCCTGGCCAGGAAATGCCTGGAAACTTGCCCAAGCCCCCTCATAGGCCTTCAGGGTGTTGGCTGACCAAGATCCTCTGTACAAGGCCCTGGCCTTCTCCCTCCAACCTCCCACAGCCAGTCCAGGACCCTGGTCTGAGTAGGCGTGGCCTGGGGTGCCAACTCTCAGAACCATTCCATCTGAAAATGAGAAAGACAGTCAGCCACCTCATTCTGTGCCCCTTCAATGTGCTGTACCCTGAAGGACAGGTTCAGATGCAGGCCCAATAACACCATGTACCTTAGAACCTGCCCCACTGATTCCATGCGGCCACTCTGCCTGTTGATCACCTCCACCACACCCTTGTTATCGTACCAAAATAAGATGCACCGCCCTGCCATCCGGGCACCCCACACCTCCAAGGTGACCCATATCGGAAAGATCTCAAGGAACGTGATGTCCTTGGTCCAACCCCATTCCTGCCATTGGGCCCACGCCTCCGAAATCCACTCCCCTCGAAAGCAGGCCCCCATCCCAAAACCCCCAGCCGCATCTGTGTACAGCTCCATGTCTGCATTGCAGGCCCACTCTTCCTGCCAGAACGTCACCCCATTGTAGGACTCCAGAAAAACCTCTGATACCTGCAGGTCCTTCTTAACACCCTTATTGATATCCACCCAGTGATGGGGTTGTTTTGCCTTGCCCGTGACCCTCCCCAACTTTCTTGTAAAGGCCCTGCCCATGCTTATGGCCTTGCAGGTGAAATGAAGGTGCCCCAGCAGCTGTTGTACCTGTACCAGTGGCACCCTCCTCCTCCTGCCCAAGAGCATGAGCAGCCCCCTTAGCCATGCCACCTTGTCCCCTGACAGCCGAAAACACTCCTGCTCAGTATCCACCTTGATCCCCAGGAACTCTAGCCTGCGGGCCAGGCCCTCAGTCTTTCCTGCTTCCAGGGGGATCCCTATGGTGCTGCACATGTCCTGGAAATCTGTCAACATCCTTTGGGTCTCTGATTGGCTGGCTCCGATCAACAGGAAATCGTCCAGATAATGGACTACCCTCCTGTGCCCATACCGGGATCCAAACACCCATTGCGCCCACGAACTGAATGCCTCAAACATTGAGAATGCCACGGAGCAGCCCATGGGCATAGCCTTATCGAAGTACAGCCCACCCTCGAATTAGAAACTGAGTAAGTCCCAGTCCATGGGGTGGACTGGTAACAGACGGAATGCAGACTCGATGACTGTCTTCGCCAGCCAGGGCCCCTTCTTCTGCCCGGATCAACTCCACCACCTGGTCTACTGAAGCTTAAGAGACCATGCTCAGAGTCTCTGGAATCCCTCCGTTCACTGACCCCCCATCAGGGTAGGACAGATGATGTATGAGTCAGAACTCTCCCCCTTGTTTCTTAGGTACCACCCCCAGCGGTGGCACCCGGAACTGCTTGCAGGGGGTTTGTCCATTGGCTCCTCCACCCTCCCCACCCTGACTTCCTTCTGAATCTTTCCCCAGACTATGTCCTCCTTCCCTTTTACAGAACCTAAATTCTTAGCCTGCATCCCTACCCATGTCCCCATGAACCCCAGTGGAAACCCGCCCTGAAAAACCCGATCTCAGCAGTCCTGCCCCTCTCCTGTTGGGGTAGCCTTTTGTCCAGGCCTCCACCACCCCTAGTTTGATGGGGCTGTGGACCAGGGCATAGCCCTACCACCCCTACCCTGGTCCTGTCCTAATTCCAACTGTAGTTGGACATGTATCCTCCTCTCCCAGGCCCCCGGCCCCTCCCAGCTCCCCCATCCACCTCAAAAGGGCTGTTCCTGGAGCTGCCCAATGGATTGTCCCAACTTGTCACCCCCTTGCCTGCAGGCCATCACCAGGTGTGACCCCCCCACACTGCCAGCAGACATGCCTAAACTTGCAGCTAGGCCATGTACATGATGCCCTGTTAAAAGCCCAGCAGGTCTTGGTGCCCTGGGTTGGTGCTATTCTTTTCCCTTGCTCCGCTACATGCCCCACCGCTGGACCCAAAAGCATCCTGACCCACAACTCGGCATGGGTACAATTCCACCTCAAGTCACCCTTCACCACCATTCTCCTCCGGAATGACTCATCATACTTAAGCCAACTGAAACCGAGTTTTGTCCTATACACATCCCTGATGATCGCCACATACATCAGTAGTGGGATTGTCAGGTCTGGTTGCTTCTCCAGGCCCAACCCACTATAAATCATGAAATCAGCTTGCCACATATCGAAAGAATCATAGAAACATAGAATTTGACAGCAGATAAGGACCACTTGGCCCACCTAGTCTGCCCATTTCCCTAGCTGATGGATAAGCTGCAGATTCTAGTTAATCAACAGCTTACTTCCTCCTACACCCCACTAGAATTGCCTTATGCCTATCCCATGCATTCTTGAATTCTCCCACTGTTCCTGACTCCACAACCTCTTCAGGAAGACTGTTCCATGCATCCACAACCCTCTGTGTGAAAAAATAGTTTCTAACATTACCTCTGAGCCGTTCCCCTCTATCTTCAAATTGTGCCCCCTTGTTCTTGCACATCTCTTCTTCTGAAAGATGCTACCCTCTTGTATTTTGTTAATGCCCTTGAGACACTTGAAAGTTTCTATCATGTCCCCCCTCGCCCTGCTTTCCTCAAAGGTATACATATTAAACTGCTTTAGTCTCTCCTTGTATGTCTTCTGGTGCAGACCGGGTACCATTTTGGTTGCCCTCCTCTGAACAGCCTCCACTCTGTCTATGTTTTTGCAGAGATGGGGTCTCCAGAACTGCACGCAGTACTCCAGACGGGGTCTCACCAACTGTCTGTACAGAGGGATAACAACTTCCTGTTTTCTACTGTTGATGCCTCTCCCTATGCATCCCAGTATCTCCCCAGCCCTCCTTACTGCCTTCTCATATTGCTTGCCTTCCTTTAGGTCATCTGATATAATTACTCCTAGGTCTCTTTCGATTTTTGTTGTTGTTATTAACTCACCCCCCTCTCCCACTGTGTACTCTTCCTCTGGGTTTTTGTTTCCCAGATGCATTATTACCTCGCACTTCTTTGCATTGAATCTGAGCTGCCTCATATTTGACCATTCCTCCAACCTTGCCAAGTCCCTTTTCATCCTTTCCACCCCACCTTGTGTATTAACCCTGTTGCAGATCTTTGTGTCATCTGCAAAGAGACGTATCTTTCCTTCCAGGTGCTCTCCAATGTCACTTATAAAGGCATTAAAGAGGACCGGTCCCAGTACTGAACCCTGCGGTACCCCACTAGTTACCTTCTCTTCTCTCTGTGGACCTGCCATTATTACCTTGCGCCCTGTTGTCCAGCCAGTTTTATCCAGGCTACCACCTTGGGACCCACTCCAAGGCTGGCTAACTTGTATATTAATCTTTTGTGTGAGACCATGTCAAATGCCTTGCTAAAATCTAGGTAGGCCATATCCACAGCTCCTCCCTGGTCCACTACTTTGGTCACAAGTCAAAGAAATCTATTAGGTTCGTCTGACATGGCCTTCCTGCTGTGAAACCATGCTGCCTTGGATCCTGTGCCCCACTGGCCTCTAGGTACTCAACAATTCTTTCCTTCAGGAGTGATTCCATCATTTTCCCTACCACTGAGGTCAAACTAACTGGTCTGTAGTTTCCTGCCTCTGCCCTGCTCCCACTTATGTGAAGTGGAATCACATTTGCCCTCCTCCAGTCCTCAGGTGCCACCACATCCTCCCATGATTTGTTAAAGACAGTAGTCAGTAGTGCTACTAGTTCTACCCTTAGTTCTTTTAAAATTATTGGGTGAATCTCATCAGGCTCCATTGCTTTGTCCACCCTCAGTTTCAAGAGTTCTTCCAAAACACTTTCTTCTGAGAATGGACTGGTATCTACTCCCCTCTTCAGAGTTTCTCTCTTGTTTGGTTTAGGTACTTCCCCCTCCTCTTCCGTTGTGAATACTGAGCAGAAATATTCATTCAGTTTCCATGCTTTTTCACTGTCACCCTCTGCCCACATTCCTTCCCCTTTATTAAGTATCTGTATCCCTTCCTTGGTCTTTCTTCGCTCCCTAATGTACCTATAAAAGGTTTTATCCCGCTTCTTAACAGAGTTGGCTATCTTTTCCTCAGTTTGTGCCTTTGCTATTCTGATTGCCTTCCATGCCTCCGTCTGCTTTAACTGATAAAGTTTTCAGTCCTGCTCCTTCTGGTTCCCTATATTTCCTGAATGCTATCCTTTTCTCCTTAACCTTCCCTTCCACCTCTTTTGAGAACCATAGTGGATTTTTCCTTCAATTTGTTTTGTTAATTTGCTTCACACAAAGACTTGTTGCTTCTGCGATGGCTGTTCTGATTATTGCCCATTGTTCCTCCACCCCTCCTTCTTGCACGTTTGCTAGTGCTTTTCTGAGGCACTCTCTCATTTTCCCAGTCAGCCTTCCTAAAGTCCAATACTCTTGTTTTTGTATGGCTTGACTCTGTGGCTGTGTTTATTGTGAACCATACTGTTTGGTGATCACTTGTTCCCAGATGGCTACCCACTTTTAAATCTGAGATCTTTTCTCCTTCCCCATTTGAGAATACCAGGTCTAAGATTGCTCCCTCTCGAGTGGGTTCCAACACTAGCTGTCTGAGGCATGCCCCATGTAGGCCATCAAGAATAACCCTGCTCTTGGATGTGCCTGCAACAAAGGTACTCCAGTTAATATCTGGCGTATTCAGGTCCCCAATCAGCAATATCTCCCCTTTTTCTGCCATTTTAAGGATGCCTTCTGTCATTTCCTTTTCCATTTCTTCCCCCTGAGCTGGGGGTCTGTACACAACCCCCATGCGGACTGTGGTGCCATTTTCTGTCTCCAGGGTGACCCATAGTGACTCATCAAAGAACTATCTGGTTACACATCTGGAAATGTACTTCCCTCGAAAATTACCACTGACAACGTTACTATCAACGATAGAATGGAGACTCTTCAGGCCTTCAATAACCACTTTGCCACTGCAGATCTAGCATTCAACATCTCACCTGCATGCATGCTACGCTCCCAGATTAGTGCACAGCTTCTTGAACCTAGTATCACTAACGCAATCTTTTCTTTCTTACCTACTTCATTGAAAGAGGTTGAAGATCTTCTGCTACAAATGGATACTAAGAAAAGTGCTGGTGCTGATTCTCTCGACCCTTACTTCCTAAAGATTGCATGTCATGTCCTAGCTGTACCAATCACACACCTATTTAACCTGTCCTTATCTCAGAGGACTCTTCCTCACCTATGAAAAACTGCCCATGTCATCCCTCTGTTTAAATCAGGGGACCCCTGTGATCTAAACTACTATAGGCTGATATCACTCCTACCCTTACTGTCTAAACTCTTGGAAAAAATTGTGAATGCCCAATTGAGAACCTACTTAGACAACACAAAACTGCTAAACCCCATGCAGTCCAATTTCAGAGCTAAACATAGCACTATTACGGCTCTGTCCAAAGTGACTAATGATTGGCAGTGAGATCTAGAGAACAGAAACTTCATCTGCGCCATGTTCCTGGACCTTAGTAAGGCCTTCAACACCGTCGACCACTACCTGCTTCTTTCTACACTAAAAATGATAGGCCTGGACTCAACCTCCTTATGCTGGTTTAAGATTTACCTCACAGATAGGCAACAACAGGTCAAGGCTGAAGGGGAGCTTTCCCCACTCAAACCACTAAAAAGAGGTGTACCACAGGGATCCATCTTGGAGCCCTTACTGTTTGCAATTTATATAAACAATATCGATGTTGGGGTTAAGGAGGCCAATATTCACCTGTTTGCAGATGACATGGTGCTTTACCTTAGCCGCTCATCCCCAGAAGCCGTCTGTGGAGAGTTGCAAACAGACTTCAATCTGCTGCAGAGTCATCTCCTAAACAAAAAAGTATTACTCAATGCCAAGAAAACAAAAGCAATGCTGTTCTCACCTGCTAATCATACGGCGTACCCTTCTATTATCGGTTCCTTACCCCCCATTACCACTTTATTAGGAGAAAGACTGGAATTTGTGATGAAATTCAAGTACCTTGGGGTCTGGTTGGACCACAGACTCTCTTTTGTGGATCATTTCGAGGATCTACTGAAAAAACTGAAGCAGAGGCTTGGTCTCTTCTTTAGGATAAACAGCCTCCTGACCCAAAGATGCTAAGATGCAACTAGTTCAATCCACGTTCCTTTCCCTAACTGACTATGCTGACTTCATTTATAGTCAGTGTACTGCTTCCTGTCTTGGTAAACTGGACACCCTGCATCACAGAGCCCTGAGATTCATAACTAGCCTACCCCTCACCATTCACCACTGCTCCTTATATGCAGCTGTGGAGTGGACCTCTCTTCAGTATAGAAATGCGTCTCTCTGGACCTTCAGAGCAATCACCAACAAACGTCCCCAATACATTTCTGACTGTCTGCCACTAAGTTTACTAGGCAACTATGCATTGAGAAGTTACTCCCTGATTTCATTGAAAGTGCCAAGGGCCAACACACATTCCGGGAGAGCAGCTATAGGCTATGTGCTGCCTTCACTCTGGAACAAATTACAGAAATCAATGAAACTGAGCATCCCTGTTAGTCTTACCATCTTCAAGATCTTGTATGCCAAGACAGTTAAGGAGCTATGCAGCTGTTTCCCTCGCTCTTAGTATGCTTTGTTCTCTACTGCTTACCTGCCCCCTGCATCACCACACAAACCTGGCCCCTTGTCTGTCTCTACCAAAATTCCTCAATTGCTCTGCTGTTATTCCATCACCCTTCTTACCCCTGACCTCTTACCATATGTGTCCCCAGCCCACTATCTTATCACTCTTCTTAGAGCAACTGCTACCCCGTATCTCAACTACCCCAGGTTAGCTTCCTGCCCCCACACCCTTTAAGCCAGTATCCTATGTCTTGATCCATGCTAAACTGTTGTGATAGTGTGACTGTTTTAAATTCTGTTGCTCTTACTATTCATTTCTATTTCTCTCCAAATACTGTTAACCCATTACCTGTACCTATTTGCTCTTGCGCTGTATGTACCTTTCTTTTTCTGTTTTATATATAACTATGCCTATTTATTGCTTGTACCTAAATGTATTGTTCTTTGACCTTGTGTGACACAGGTCCACCTTGTAAATGATCTTGCTCAATGGTGTTCACCTGGATAAATAAAGACTTGATTGATAGATTAATAAATTTCCTGTTTACTTTTTAGTTCTGTTGCTTTAATCCCTTCCCTTATATATAGAGAGCTACTCCTCCTCCTCCTCCTCCTCCTCTTTTACCCACCCTGTCCCTCCTGTAGACTGTGTATCCTGGTATGTTGACATCCCAGTCATGGTTCTTTGTGTACCATGTTTCAGTGACTGCCACAGTATCCAGGCATCCCTCTTCCATCAAGGCCACTAGTTCAGGGAGCTTGTTACACAGACTGTGGGCATTGGTACTCATCACCTTCCATTTTTTTATGGCTTTACCCCTTTTAGCCCCATCTCTGTCCTTACTGCCTTTTTCTGCATTTACCCCTGTCCTGCTCCCTACTGATTTCTCTACCTTGGTGTTTACCTCTCTAACTACTGTGCTTTGTGGGGGGAGGCTGGGATTTTCCTGCTCCTTTTCAGTGCCTCCCCCCTTAGCTACTTTAAATGCTTACCAATGAAGCATTTAAACCTATCACGTAGGATCCTGGTCCCCTCCCCGGACAGATGCAGACCATCGCACCAGTATAGGGCTGCATCCCTCCAGGTGGCTGCCCAGTCCCCAGTAAAGCCAAAACCCTGAGCTCCACACCAGTTTTTCAACCATTCATTGAATCCCATGGTGCAGAATACCCTAGTATTATCCTTGCCATAGACAGGCAGCACCTCCAAGAAGGTTACCATACATGCTACTTGTCTAAGGCCCCTCCCCAACTCTACAAACTCATCTTGCACTGCTCTGATCCCATTTCACAGCCAGGTCATTTGTCCCTAGGGGGACAATGACATCCAGCTCCCTCCGTCATGCAGCTGCTCTCACGATCCTGAGGATTCACTTCCTGTCCCTCCAAGCCGTGGTGCCAGGCAGGCACCTTACCTCTCTATCCCCTTCCTCCCCCACTTCTACCCCCAATGATCGAGTCCCACACCAGGAGTTGTTTCCTTCCCCTGTGGGGTCTTGTGCCACCCTCCTGTGGGTCTCCTTTGTGGAGGTTCCCAGCATCCTTCTTGGTCTCCACTGCAGGTGCCTCCATAGAGGAACCACTCTTTTCCAGAACAGCATATGAATTGTGGAGAGGTACAACTAGAGGGATGCACCTCTGTTCCACCACCCTCTCCCTCCCTGAGCCCACCTTGGTCCAACAGCTCCTCTTTCTTTGCAACCTCTGAGGTAGCAATGGTGGCCCTGGTGGTCCCTGGGTGGGGGAAGAGGTTTCATGATTCTTAGCCAGGTCAGCCTGGAGATGGGAAGCCTCCTCCCTCAGACCAGAGAGGTGCCTGCAAACAGGTTAGCATCACAGTCTACAGAATGTCTCCCAGAACACTGTTGCCCCACAGCCATTGCACTGCACCACTCCCATCTTGACTTATTTTGCGTCCCCTCTCCTGTTGCTTTGCATGCTTACTGTCTCCTCCCTCTATGTATTTTTACACTTACTTTCCTACTGCCTATGTGCCCTTACCACTCTTGCCCTTCCTGTTCTGGGACAGGAACTTCATGTAGTCTTCAGTAGTCTCAATCGTCTGTGCTTGGATTCAGACCTCCAGCAGCCCGGGAGAGGGGGGAAGAGTTATTTTTTAGGTTCCTTCAAGGTTGATGAAACTAATGTGTCTCAGTGATCCTTCCCTTCCTACTGCCAAACAGGAAGTTCCTGTTGTCAGTCAAATCCTATGGCTATAAAAGTAGAACTGGCTTAGGAGGGCAGGAGGGCAATTAGTAAATAAGCTGTAGTTCTAGACTGCTGTTTCTTGCTCTGAAAGCAAAGTTCTCCTCTGTCAAAAACAGCAGGAAGCTGTAATTGGAGACACCTGATTTTGTACTCCTAAGCCACACCCCTGCCTAGATTCACCCTCTGCTCCTGACTCAGTAAATTATGCTGATACAGCCTCCTTCCTCAAAGAAACACACAGTGACATTCTTCTTTTTTTACTTAAATGAGACCCCCTTCTTCTAATAAAGTATCTGTTTGCTTAATCCAAACAGGCACTGACTCCTGCTGAGATAGAAGTGATTTATCAGTAAAAAAGCTGTAGTTTTAGACTGCTGTTTCTTGCTCTGAAAGCAAAGTTCTCCTGTGTCAAAAACAGCAGGAAGCTGTAATTGGAGACACCTGTTTTTTTACTCCTAAGCCACACTCCCAATTAGATTCACCCTCTGCTCCTGACTCAGTAAATTAAGCTGATACAGCCCCCTTCCTCAGAGAAACACACAGTGACTTTCTTCTTTGTTTTACTTAAATGAGACCCCCTTCTTCTAATAAAGTATCTGTTTGCTTAATCCAAACAGGCACTGACTCCTGCTGAGATAGAAGTGATTTATCAGTAAAAAAGCTGTAGTTCTAGACTGCTGTTTCTTGCTCTGATAGCAAAGTTCTCCTCTGTCAAAAACAGCAGGAAGCTGTCAATGCTATTGATACTCTTCCCCTTGAACCTGGCTGCCTCTGCTTTGTGCCCCACGAACGCCAGCACCACCGCCATCACCGACTTACCCACTGACTCCCTTTGCTCATGCATTTTGACTGTCTCCTTGTCCTCCAAGCCAAAGATATTAATGTATTCCCCCTTCCATATTTTTTCCTTTATCGAGACTGGCACATGGTCACCCAGCATGAAGCCTAGCAGACTCAGACAGTTTCGTGACCCCATCGTGGTACCTGCCTTCCTTGAATTGCCTTCCTCCCTCCTTGATGGCCTGTAAGGCCCGCTCCATTTTTGAGACCCCTTCCTCCCCCATGGCTCCCAACAAACCCTCAATATACTCTTCTAAATCTGCCTCATTGTTCATATCCACCTCATCCTTACCCCCATCTGGCTGTGGCCCCACCAGGACTGGTTTGGGCTCACCATCTGCCCTGAGTGCCACCGGTGGGCTGGGTATCACCCTCTTTGGTCTCTTATTTCCCTTTCTGGTGCCAGCCCTCTCATCTCACTCCTTCTGTTTCTTCTGGGCCTCCTCCTCTGCCTCCATCTTCTTCACCATCTCCAAATTCCGTCATCTGCATCATCAGCTTCGCTGTTTCTGTCAACATGTTAGTGCTGGACACTGATGCTTTCTTTAGTGCCATTTCTTCTGCTGCAGCTTAGCTATACAATAAAACCATATGAGCATACCACACCCACCAACTGCCACTCCCCCCCCCCAAATCATGCTCTGTAATTCCACCTGGTTATCATGATTGCCAGCACCATCAGCTCATATGTGACACCCCACTTGAAATATCGCTCCAGCGGGACATTGACACCTGCTCTAACATTGTATGGAGAAACATGCAAGCAAGGACTTATCACAAATGCACCCCAGAAAACTTTACCAGTGTGTATCCAGACTGGACGTTGAACAATTGTATGAATGCTGTCTGCTTTCAGGCTCCCAATGTATTGTCTTGAGCTACACCACCACAAGAAACGGCTCCCCTCCCTCAGCCTGCGGCACCAAGATGATGGCTGCACCATTTGACTAGGCCTCTATGGCTCCCTGGTGTGTTCTGGCCTACTGGCACTGCCTCCTGCACCAGAAAGATGCCTACTCACCTTCACCAGGTCCTGTCTGCTGCCAGACTAACGTGTTAGGGGACCCCAGTCTTCGGGGCCTACTAGGCCTTTTCCTTGCCCCGCTTTTTAGCATTGTGTCCTTCAGGCTGATAGTGCTGACTGCCCCTTTTAACTGTTGAGCATTTCATTCTTCTTCCCTTTTTGTTTATTATTCTCTCTTTATTATTATTTCTCTTTTTTCTTTTCTTTTTATGGAACCTGTGCTCAACCTGCCTTCCCAGAACAGCCTGGGCCTCCAAAACACCTGCCTTCACTTTTCAGCATTCGTCAGCAGCTGAGCCGGCACTCCAATTCCACACTGAGCCTGAAACCACCCGTGACCTGTTTCCCCATCCCAAAATGGTGGCCGCACCATGTGGTTGGGCCTCCATGGCCCACAACCTGTCCCCAGTCCCCCCATGCCCCACAATGGCCTAATGCTGCTGCCTTCTCACTGTCAGCAGTGTGCAGGAATCTCCCATCCCTGGCCTTTGTGGCCCACCACTCGCTCCCCTGCCTACCATCTTACTGCTTCTCTGCAAATCTACACTCTCTCGCTCCCACCGTAAAATGCACTGTGCATTCTCCTGCCCCCCAACATGGCGGCCACACCATGTGGTAGGCCTTTCTCTGGCCCATGATCTGCTTCACAGCCTCCTAGCCAAAAGAAACCTGTTGGCTGAAAATTGCATGCCGGAGTGTTCCCCCCGACCTCTGTGGATGGCAAACCGTGCTTCAATACCACCGCCATCTCACAGTGTCGCCCCCTGCTGCCCTGTTCCCCAATCTTTCCACCAGTGCCTGCTGCCGTGCTGTGTACCCCTTCCCTACGGGCCCATGCCAAACAACCATGCTGCAACACTTAACGGCCAAGCGGCACTACAATCATGCCACCCTGCCAACAGCCTCCACGGATATCCTTCATTCTGCAAAAAAATGCCACCAACCCAGCGGCTTGTTCCCAATTCCACGCTCCTGTCACAATGAGGGCCCTCCAGCCACACACCTCTTCCTGATAAAGAGATCGTGCCCGCAACCACACCACTCACTCGCACTGCTGGACCAGTCACTCTGCAGGCCTCAGATCAAGCTGCTCCCAATGCAAACTCTCCAACATCTTTTGCTGTCTATAAAATTTGTTCTTTTTCTTTTTCTTTTTGTTCTTTTTCTTTTCTTTTTTTTTTTGAGGATCACACAAACTGCATGCTAAGGCCATGCCACGCAACCCTGCTTCCCAACAAACACCAACTGGCTCTGGGCCCAGCAGCATAAATTCAGCCAGCAAACTTTGTCCTACTCGACTGGATCAAAACAGCTATGCATACTTGCACCATACCATGCGGCTTTCCAGTGACACCTGCACACACCACTATATTACAACCCCCACCACAATCTTGTGCCTGCAAACCAAGGCCCCCCAGACCTGGGCCCAAACAGCCACACATGCTGCCCTAACCCTTACCTTCAAACATGTATTCTGCACAATTCTGTTATTGCTATCTAGAAAACTGGATACCACCTCAGCACATATAAATGCATTTTACACAATTCTGCTGTAGCTGTCTAGACAAACTGCATACCAACACAGGGGCAAAGCCCCAGTTCTTCAATGCCTTACCTTAAACTACCAATGATGTGCTGCATTTCAAGTCGAATTTTACAGCAAGAAAGAGGGCTTGCCGAGGGTTACATGCCCTTAAAAACCCGCTAAGGACCCCTGATCAGGACCCCTTCTGGCCCCTCTTCCTGGCCAATAGCCAGAGAGCTCCATGCCTTTTCGGATGGCACCATTTGTGATGTCATGGCACCTCCCCCCTCCCATGCAGCCCCCTCCCTCTCCCCCCCGTATTCATTCCTGGGTGGGTCCCAGGACAACCTCGCCTGCTTATTAGTGGCAAGCCTAATTTCTCTGTGTCACCATCTAAATAGATATGGGTACTACAAGGGAGAAAATAAACTTAAGAAGCCTCTGAATTTTCAAGGACCAATGCCAAGGGAATCTCATTCTAATAAATTGCTATGGAATCCCAAACATATTTTGTCACCAAAACCACAATTATGTTCCATGGTAATGGCTGGTCCAAGGAGTGCTTCAGTAGCCACTGTGGCTAATTAGGCCAGTAACATCTGTAAAAAAGAAAAGCAAAAACTTTTGTCAGTAAATTGCTAAGGAATTTTAACATTATTCAAAAGCTGAACATAATCAATACAGTATACAGTATTAAAGGGACACATTCATGTACAGTGGAAGACATAGGTTGAAAGTCCATGAAAAGTTCTTTTAATTCAGTTATTGGGCATACCTGTAGCTAGAAGCAGTCTAGAGATATAGATGACCGAGTCTGTGCAATATAATTACTACATTACAGCCATTCTTAGAACCTTGTGATGTCAGTGACAATCAAGAAGTGCCTAACTGTATTGAGTTATGCACTGCTTGATCGTCACTGACATCACAAGGTTCTAAGAATGGCTCTGATGTAGTATTTATATTGTACAGACTCAGTCATCTATATCTCTGGACTGCTTCCAGCTACAGGTGTGCCCAATACCTCAATAAAAATAATGTTTCATGGACTTTCAAACTATGTCTGCCACTGTACATGAATATGTCCCTTTAAATGCAAATACCAGAAACACCAAAAAGGCAAACAGGGGAATCATTACAAGAATGGTGCCACTTCTAATCTATCATTTAAACTTGGTTTCTTCATGGCATCTAATGAAAAAATCCAGTATTGTTCTCGCTTTAACATTATGTTGTCATTATCACCCCTCCTGTTTTTCAGAGGATTTTCTATGCCCTCATGAAGCCCCTTATATGCAAAGCTACATAGGGTGTCTTGTGCGTCACTATGGGTCATGACTGCTAAACAAAATGTTTTGCTGTTTCTTGGTGAGTGCTGCATTTTTTGTTTTCATGAAGTGTTGCTTCTGTATGTCAGATATACGCAGGCACCCTTAGATGCCGGTGTGCACTGTCCCTTTATTTTGCAATTTTCTATGCCAATAAATGAAAAACTATAATCATCTCTGTTGTTGGAAGTATTGATATGTAGGGCTAGCAAATTATTTGGATCCTGATTTACAATTGCTGTCATGTGTTCTCCTGTTCAAACTTTAAAAGCTTGTTTAGTTTTACCAACATAGTAGGAACTGCACACACAATGTGCCAGATTGATGACCCCCTTAGTACTACATGTGATAAATCCTGTCACTCATACTTCACTGTCAGTTTTTGGGCTCAGATAGGTTTTTGAAGTAGTAATCACTAGGCAGTATTTGCAGTTGCCACATTTTTGGCAACCATCAGTCCTAGAAGCAAGCCACATATGTGGCCTCTTCGGCAAAGACTTCACTAAATGTACAACAATATCATGAATATTTTTGCCCCTTTTGTATACCTGCTTGGAAATGATATTAGCTAAATCCTTAAGCCGTGGGTCAATATGTACCATATGCCAATGTTTCTGAATAACTGACCCAATTTCCTTTGCATGGGCACTATATGTAGTTACAAAATTAACACATGTATCCCTATGTGTCTTGAACTCCTTTTCCCTGAGTAATTCTTCTTTAGGTATACTATCCCCTGCTTCCCTGTCTATTTGAATAACATGTGAGGAATGGCCCCTTTCTTGAAGTCTGAGTGAGAATTTATCAGCCCTGTTTGGATACTTTTCAGTGTCACCACAATTTCTTCTGGTTCTCTTGCCCCTTTTAAGCAAAGCCTACATAGACTGTGTAGCAGATGTACAGTAGGTGCATATATAAAGTGTGGATACCAAAACTGTGCATGATTGAAAAAGAGACATGGTCATCACTGAATGGTAAATCATCTCCCTGGATGAAAAATGTTATTACTTTCCTACAGGAGTATAATCTTACCTATCTCGGGATCTATGTGAAATGAATGCTGTGCTTAGCCTAAAATATAAAAGCATGTTAAAAATAAGATTAGGGGTATAAATCAATTGAAGGACCTGTAGTCAATTAAAAATTCCAGATTCTCTCCCTGGTACTATATTTAAAAAATGACTTATGGTATAGCTATAGATCTTATTTCAATCTCATTGGTTATTTCAGAAAAATAAATAATTATACCAGTTATAGGTCTGAAGCTTTTAAAAGTAGCATATTAACAGGCAGGTTTTCTATGGACACAAAACAAAGACTTGCACGCGCTCTGCTGTACGAAGAATTCAGGTGCAGAGTCAAGAGCGTCCACCCTTATAGCAGCTACTCAAAACAAAAGAGAACTCTGTAGTCTGGTCATCCTACCTGCTCAAGAACTGGACTCACCATAACAATGGTCATTGCAAATATTTACTTTTGCTGACATGCTTAGGTCTGTTTCTGTAAGGCATACTGATCCTCCATGCCCACAACACCTTCACATTCACCTGTATGTTCTGCCATTATATGCAGCAAGTTACTTAACCACCCCAGTGCTTCTGGGTCACCCCTGAAAACAGGCACTTGTGCCTAATGGGTCTTACCCAATTACAACAGGCACTTGTGCCTAATGGGTCTTACCCAGTTACAACAGGCACTTGTGCCTAGTGGGTCTTACACATAGAAACATAGAAACATGGAAGTTGACAGCCAAAGGAGACCACCAGGTCGATCTAGTCTGCTCATTCTCTGGCTTATTCTAGTACTCTTATTAGATTCCTTTAGTTGCCCTTTGGAGTAAGGGCTCCCTTGTGTCTATCCCATACATTCTTAAATACCACCATGGTACTCGCCCCCACAACCTGTGGGACAGGCTGTTCCAGGCATCCAACACTCTTTCTGTGAAGAAAAACTTCCTGGAGTTGGTAGAGAACCTTCCTAATTGCAGCCTGTGATCGTGCCCCCTGGTTCTGCTGCCCCTTTTGAGGTGAATTAGTTCCTGCATTTGTACCTTATGATTCCCAGGTCCCTCTCTTGGTTTGAGGAAGCCAGACGTTCGCCTCCTAAGTAATACTTCTTTTTTGGATTTCTGTTTCCTATGTGCATGACCTTGCACTTTTTGGCATTAAATGTCAGTTGCCATGCTCCAGACCATTCTTCAAGTTTCTTAAGGTCTGCTTCCATTTTGCCCACTCCCTCTGAAATGTCAACACTGTTACATAACTTGGTGTCATCTGCGAACAGACACACCTTCCCCTCCAGTCTGTCCATGATGTCTACTATAAAAACATTGAAGAGCTGAGGCCCCAGGATCGAGCCCTGGTGTACACCACTGGTGACCCTGCCTTCATCTGATAGTGTTCCATTTACCTGTACCCTCTGGGTTCTGCCCTGTAACCAGTTTTGTATCCATCTGACCACATCTGGATCAACTCCTGTGTAGTCAAGTTTCTTTGCCAGCCTCCTGTGTGGAACATAATCGACGGCCTTACTGAAGTCTAGGTAGACCACATTTACTCCCCCCCATCCACGATTGTTGTGGTGTAGTAAAAAAAACTCTCTTAGTTTTGTTTGGCATGATCTCCCCACTGTGAAACCATGCTATTTGGGGTCTTGTTGGTCACTGTCTTCTAGAAATGCTAAGATCCTCTATTTGATTAGTGTCTCCATTAGCTTACTCACCACAGATGTGAGGCTCACTGGTCTGTAATTATCAACCTTTTCCCTACTACAGTGATTTGTGAAGTGTAACCACTATTGCCTTTTTCCAGTCTTTGAGCAGCAATCCGCTCCTTAAGGATTTGGTGAATAGAGATGCCAATGGGGCTGCTAATTTTGCTCCCAGTTCTTTTAGAATTCTGGGGTGTATCTTGTCTGGTCCCATGGCTTTGCCTGCTTTGAGTTTATTTAGTGTCTCTCATACTTTAGTCTCTGTAATGGGGCTAGTGTCTACCTTTGC
Organism: Neoceratodus forsteri; assembly: GCA_016271365.2. Taxonomy (NCBI): domain Eukaryota; kingdom Metazoa; phylum Chordata; order Ceratodontiformes; family Ceratodontidae; genus Neoceratodus; species Neoceratodus forsteri. Next base: position 526,473,591 of record CM028134.1, read on the forward strand.
TTTTGGGGTGATGTGTTTTCCCAGGGCCGGGCCATCCCCTGGGTCCTCCTTAGCAAACACTGAGCAGAAGTACTTGTTGAGGATTTTGGCTTTCCTCTGGGTTGTGTTTGGTGCAGTTCCCTTCTACGGTAATGATCTTTACTATACCCCCCTTTTGTCTTCCTGCGTTGCCTAATGTATCTAAAAAAATATTTTCTCCTCTCTTTGCCCCTTTTGCTATCTTTTCTTCTGTTTGGGCTTTTGCCTTTCTTATTATTTTGTTGGATTCTCTCATCTTTTCTTTGTACAACTCCCAGTTTTTCTCAGCTTTAGATTTTTGGTATATGCTGTGTGCCTTCTTCTTTTCCTTGATTGCTGTAGCCACTTCCTTGGTAAACCATAGAGGATTTCTTTTTCTTTTTGCTTTGCTGACCCATCTGGCACATTGATCTGTGGCAGTCTTGATTGCTCTCTGGAGCCATTCCCACATGACCGCCGCCTTGTTGTCTTCTATTTCTCCCAAATGGCTTCTTATGATGTTTCTCATTTTTTGGGAATCGGCCTTTTTAAAATCTAAGACCTTAATTTTTGAATGGCTGGTGTCCTGCATTGTATTAACCTTGAAGTTCACCATACAATGGTCACTGCTACCCATATGACACCCCACATTGATTTCTTTTATCCTTTCTGAGTTTGTGAGGACCAGATCGAGAATGGTGTCTCCCCTTGTTGGGATTTTAACAAGCTGGCACAGACCTGGGCCTTGTAAATAAGAAATCCCTGCTTCTTTTTGTAGTAGTAGTAAGTAGTAAAATGTTTATTTATACAGGATAAGAAGAACAGCTTCAAACACCATTAGGGCCACAAGAGCCCTCTTTACAAGGTGCACCTGTTTGATGTCAATTTGAACAATAGTTACACATTTAACAATACAAAATCATGCAATACACAATCAAAGAACACATAAATAACACTTTCCAATAGCATCCTTGTAAGTGCAGAGTAAATCATCTATTGCATAAGCAACGAAAACACATCTCCTGCTTCATTGCTGTATTAAATTTGGCTATAGTCATATCCCAAGTTTTAAATATGGGTAGGAGTTCATTCCAGGTTATAGCGGCTTTGTACTGGAAAGTCATTGTTACAGATTTATTTTGGTTTTTCAGGACTACCAGGTCTCTTGTCCCTTTTTTATAAGTTAAACCGATGGGTGGGGCTAATAAGCCTATCTGCTAGGCCAGAAGGAAGACCAGACTTCTAGATTTTATAAATTAGGTTCGTCCAAATTTTTTGTCTTCTAAGTTCTAGGGGGATCCAGTTTAGTTTTATGTACATAGAACAGTAGTGAGTATCAAATTTGCATCTCAATACAAATCAGGCTAGTCTGTTATAACATGTATCAAGCTTATAAAGTAATTTTTAATTGGCACTAGAGTAAACTTGACTCCCATAGTCAATATGAAGAATTATTAATTGATTTGCTATAACCAATCTGTCCTTAATGCTCGAACAGTTTGCTCCTCTCCTAAGCGCACGTATCCTGGAATTAACTTTTTTGACAAATACATTTATATGTTGTTCAAAAGAAAGCTTTTGATCAATGTACACCCCCAAGTACTTGTATGATTGAACCTGTGTTAAGCAACTGCCATTTGCAGTGTTTATTTGCAATTTGCCATCATTAGAACTTTTCTTAAGAGTGTTTGTACCAAATAGCATTGTCTGGGTCTTTTTGGTGTTTAGGATAAGATTTGAAGAGGTGAAACAGTTTTGTAATGTGTTAAAGTCTGTCTGCAACTTAGTTTCAACCTCACCAAGCTCTAATCCCACGGAGACCAAGATCATGTCATCAGCATAAAGCCTAACTTGAGTGGATTTTATTAGGCTAGGAATTTCTTTTATATAAATAATACACAACAATGGTCCTAATATGGACCCTTGTGGGATACCATGAGTCACAGGAAGAACTTTGGAACACATATCTTTGACCATTACCATCTGGGATCTGCTTTCTACATATGATTGAAACCAATTTAGTAGTTCTTCTGCTTGACCTATTTGTTTCAGCCTATGTATCAATATGGAATGATCAACCAGGTCAAAGGTTTTTTGATAAGTCAACGAACACCACACCCATGGATCTCGATTCCCCAAGTGAGGTCGATACTAGATCTATAAAATCCGTGAGTGCGGTGGTCATTGACATACCCCTCCTAAAGCCTGACTGAAATGTTTTTAACTTGTTATATTTTTCGAAATAATTTATAAGTTGACTGTGGACCAATCTCTCCAACAATTTAGAAAGATTAGATAATAGGGCAATTGGCCTGTAGTTTGTCGGCCCAAAATCTGAGCCCCCTTTGTGTATAGGCACAATTTTAGCCCATTTCCAGGACCTCGGAATATTTCCTTCCAACAAACTCTTATTTAGAAGATCAGTTAAAGGTTGAGCCACCTCGAAAACAGAATCTTTCAGAAATCTTATTTTAACATCATTAAGACCCTTAGCCTTATTTGGTTGCAACTTATTTATTTCTCTTCTGACTTATTTCTTGGCTATGATTTTAAATCTGAATGTAGGGACATTTTTTTTGGGTCAACTTGGGTGACTTTAGTTTCAAATCCAGGACATGCTGTGTTATTGTGCCTAATTGGGATGCCTAAATCAGGAAATTCAGTAAAATATCTGTTTAAAACATTAGCTGCATTATCAGAATTTTGCAAGACTCCATTTTCAGTAACCTTTATGCCTTTTAGATTTACTGGTGTGGTTGTAAGAGTTTTCAATAAGGCCCAATTTTTCTTTGGATCTTTTGTTTCATTAATCTTATGATTATAATATTGTGCTTTTATTTTCTTAACCTCCTGAGTAATTTTGTTTCGTATCTTTTTACAATGATCTCATGCTATTTGGTTTAGGATTTTATTTGCTTTCTTCCATAATTGTTTTTTTTGTAAAATCTATTTTTTTAGTCTGTCATTCATCCAAGGTAAATGACATGATTTCTTCACTTTCTTTTTATAGGCAGCACACATACTACATACTTCTAAAAACATTCTTGTAAATTCCTCTACTGCCATATTTAAATCAGGGAAATCCTGTACCACTTTTGTTGTCACATGTGAAGTTGAAAAAGTTGTTTGTTGTATTTTCTATAACATCTCTTTACAGTAATTTCAGCTCTTTGTGGGTGAAATTTAGTTTGTTCAGTACTAATAGTAGAAGAAACAACATTATGGTCTCCCAGATTTAGGGGACAGACACTTGTTTCTGAAACCACAATACCAGGGGACAGAAAAATGAGGTCTTATATGTTTCCAGGACTATCTATTTTTCCCTTCCTGGTCAGAGGTGTGACTACTTGTGTCAGATTTAAAATCTGGAATGATTCCTCTAGTTTCAGACCTCTCTTTTCCCACCCACTATAACTGTATTTTTATCCTTAACATGCATCCCTATGGAGTCAGCCAGCTTCTCAAAGTGTTTTTTTTTATAATCTTGGGAGGGGAATAGACCACACCAACAAGATCAATAGAAAAAATGTATACCAGAATGCATTCTATACCTTCTACTTTACTAGAGTGAATCATTTCTGAATGTCCCAGGGTGTGGTTTAAGTACAATATTATCCCCCCTCCCCAAGCCCCTCTATCCCTTCTTTGCGAATAATATTTATTTAAATTTATTTCCTTATTTTCATCTTTCTTTCCCAACCAGGTTTCTGAAAGAGCAATAATTTCAGTTTTTTTCCATTTTAACCCATGCACGAAACAAATCCATTTTATTTACCGGGCTTTGTGCATTATCATGCATGATTTTTATTTGCCTGGGTTCTGGTCCAGGATTTTGTTTTGATATCTTCACTGAGTGCCAGGGTCACCAGCAGAACCCATCCATTTGTTATATCAATTGGCCTGTTCAAAGTTAAGTCAAACTTCACCTGGTGATCTTTCAAATAGATATTCACCAGGATGAAGGGATTCCATCTCTTGACCAGGCCAAATCCATTTTTAATACAATGGTTTGGAGGTTAAAAACTCTGACGAAGCTGGCACTTCAGGGGGAGATATTCTCCTGTAAGTATAAAACATGTTTGAGAGAAACATATTAATGTTAACAAACTCCCAGAACATAGTGAAATATCAATTTTTCATTACTTGTGTAAATCTGTTTTAAAGCCATATTTTACTCTATAACACTACTAAATCTAAAAACAAAATAAGTATCTACCAGCCACTAGATTACAATAACGACCAGTCAGTATCTACCAAGCGAGAATCAGTTGGTAGGTAATGAATTTTCCTAATCGTATCACACATTAATGGCATACATAGATGTTTTCCTTTTAATACTCTGCTACCCATCCACTCCTTTTATTTAAATTATGTGTCTGTGTTATAAAACTACCTATTTAAGTATATAAACTTATATTTATAACAGACCCATATCAATTTACCAAAAAACAGTCCTTTTGCCAAGTGTCTATTCTCTGCTGAGTGGTGCTTGCACCATTCACGCTCACACCACAGTGCTCACGCTGTGTTTGCTTGAGCCTTTTATACTGTGCAGCTCCTCCTTTGATAGTGATGCACCCCTGTGTTCTCCTCCCTCTCTGGCCATTGGATTCTCCAATCTACCGAGGCTCAGGCTCACAGATGACACAAACGGTAGGGCAATAGCACAGAACACAATATGCAGGCAGATGGAATTTAGGCACTGCTCTTGGCAAGTTTGTGATAAGTTCAGAGCCAGTGAAGTAATAACAGCTGTAGCATACCTGAGTAGTGCAAGCCTTTTATACTGTGCAGCTCCTCCTTTGATAGTGATGTGCCCCTCTGTTCTCCTCCCTCTCCAGCCATTGTATTCTCTGGTCTACCAGGGCTCAGGCTCATGGATGACACAAATGGTAGGGCAATAGCACAGAACACAATATACAGGCAGATGGAATTTAGGCATTGTTCTTGGCAAGTTTGTGATAAGTTCAGAGCTGATGAATTAATAACAGCTGTAGCATACCTGAGCAGTGTGAGCCTTTTATACTGTGCAGCTCCTCCTTTGACAGTGACATGCCCCTCTGTTCTTCTCTCTCTCTCCAGCCATTGGATTCTCTGGTCTACTGGGGCTCAGGCTCATAGATGACACAAATGGTAGGGCAATGGCACAGAACACAATATGCAGGCAAATGGAATTTAGGCACTGTTCTCGGCTAGTTTGTGATAAGTTCAGAGCCGATGAAGTAATAACAGCTGTGTTGCTGCTATTAAAGTGTTCAAGTTAATATCTGGCAGGTTGAAGTCCCACACCAGTATTACTTCACCCTTGTCCGTCATGGATTTCTTCTATTAGGTCTTTGTCTCCTTTATCCCCCTGATTTGGGGGCCTGTATGCGATGCCAATTTTGAAGGGTTTTTCCTTATCCGAATCTACTGTTAGCCACAGGGACTCAATGTCCCCAGGGTGCCCTTTCACCTCTGTGGCTTTTATTTCTTCTCGGATGTAAATGGCTACTCTCCCTCTTTTTTTTTTTTGTTCTGCCTGTCCCTCCTGAACAGGTTGTAGCCGGGTATGGCTGTATCCCATCCATGGTTTTCTGTGAACCATGTTTCTGTCACAGCTACCAAGTTCAATCTTTCCTCTTCCATGATCACTTCAAGTTCAGGAAGCTTGTTGGTTAGGCTCCTAGCATTTGCAACTATTGCTTTCTGGGAATGCACCTTCCTTATGGAGTGCAGTTGCATCCTCTTCCTGGACTGCTCCATGTTGTTGTTTCCGACCATGAAATTATGGAGGTTTCTGGTTTTCTTTTGGGGACTGGTTACTGGTGATTCTGTGATTGAGGTGGGTGTTTTCCTAGTTACATTTTCTGTGCCAGTACGGGCACTTTCGTGGTTTAGGAGAGTGATGGCAAGCCCACTGGTGGCAAGGGTGAAAGCTGCATCCCACTCCCCTAACTTCAGTTTAAACAACTTATATAGACATCTGATTTTTGTCTGAGTGCTTGCACACCCTGCCTGTTTAGGTGCAAACCATCATATTTAAAAATGATCTTTCCCAGAAGGTATGCCAGTTCCCTATGCAGTGGTATCCTTTGTCTTGGCACCATTTCTGCAGTCATGAGTTGAACTCGTCTGCTTCAAACTCTCTGACGCGCTTGGTGTCTTTTCCTCTTTCCCATATTGGCAGCATTTCTGAGAAGGTTAATTTGGACAGAAGGGAAGAACGTTTGTTGGCCAGTTCACCAAAGTGTTTTTTGGTGCCCTAGACTGTGTGGTTGGCCAAGTCATTGGTACCAAGGTATATTGCTACATGAGTCACCTCTCCTGTATCCTGCACAATTGCCATAATGTGGTTTGTGTCTCTATTTGTAGAGGTTCCTGATAAACACCTTACCATGATATCACTTTGTCATTTTGTGTAGGTGGTGTTCCACTCCACAGATCATGAAATCCCCGATTATGAGAATTTTGTTCTTGTTTTTTTTTTGTTGTTTGTATTTAGGGTATTGGTATTTTTAGTTTTGTTATTGTTTTTTGTTTTATTTTTACTATTAGCAGTTTTGTTATTATTGAATTTTGTATTTGTTTTAATTGCCATATTAGCCTTTTCAGGTGGTATGTTTTCTTTTCCTTGTTTTTCATTTTCCTCAGTGGGTGCCAGTGGTATGAACCTGTTTTTGGTTGGGATAAGCCCCTGGTTAGTGGCTTCTTTTCTGGGTCCTCCATGATGCCTCTTTTTCCTTACCACCTGCCAGTCCCTGGGCCCTGCCTCAGGGCCTGGCCCCAGGCTGCTACTCTGGTTCTGGTGGTATGGTGTTTGAAGAGGTCTGTTATAGAGTTCCTTGTGTTGGAGGTCATATATTATAGTCCAAGCATCTTGTAGTTGGGCTGCAAGATCTGCTATGGCCCAGCACACATGGCAGGGAACTGGTTGCCATTTATAGAGCCTGTTGTATAGTGACCCACAGTTTTCACAATTGCCAATGTCCATTTTTCAGTTATAGGGTAGTATATTGTATATTATACAATGGCAAGAAAGAATCTTGGACTGTGACTGGTCAGTTTGGGGCTGGACCCATGGCGTTATCCCAGCATGATGCCACGGGTCTAGTCTCAGCACTGTGAACCAATATGGATGAGATCAATGAGCTCTATGAGCTAGATATCTTTTTTTGCATCTCCTCTTAAGAAACAAAAATATTTTTCCACACTAATAAAACATTCCTTAAAATTATTTTTTATTTTATATATAACAACGAGCCATTGTATAATAGGAATAATGCACTCAGGGTGTGTGTCATTTGGGATAACGCCATGCCTGGGGCATTGGACGCACTTGGCCTGCGGCCTCGTGCCCAACCCCCCAGGCGTGGCGTTATCCCAGCACGACACACACCCTGTCGTGCATTATTCCTTTAATACCATGTAGGAAGTGTGGACAAAACAGAAATATGGCTTTGGTAGAGCAGCTTGCTTTTATGATAGTAGCAGTGTTTTTTTTTTCTTCCCCCCCATCAGGTGGAGTGAGTGGTACTGATTTCCTATAAATTACGATGACCCAGGGAGGGTAAGATTGGGGGGGAGCCATTGCGACTGTTTTTTTTTCCAGCATGCAGAAAACAATCAGGTAAGTGATTAAAAGGTTGAGGTGCAGTTTGTTACTCTGTGGAGAATAAGGGTTATAAAACACTCATTTGGTTTAAAGCCCCCATCCAGGTATGAGAGCTTGCACAGCCTGTGGAGAGTGTGGTCTTCCCCAGCTCTCAAGATCAGCTGTGTAGTCCTTGTTGTCCAGGTAGTGGCTAAAAGGGAAACAAACAAAATGCTCCTCTCAGAGGTCCATGTGTACCTGCTCCCTTCTGCTGTGTGGGAAGGAAAACAGCTTTGTTGACAGCTGGAGAACACTGCTCTCAAAAGAGCAGTGTTTTGCCGGACCGCACTGGGATCTGGAAAGGCAGAAGCCACCAATGTGTTCTAAACAGTATGCGTCTTTCTGCTCCAAGTCTCTCAGCTAGCGCTACCACAGGTTGACCTGCAAGACAGAGAGTATGAGAAATAAAGAATCTCCATTTACTGTACTCCCAGGTGAAGTCTGTTGTTAGTGGGTCCGGGAGCCTTTTATAGCCCCCTTGCTACTGTTTAACTTTGGCATTCTTCCTTCATGGCCCCCAATTTGCTGGCCTCGAGACTCAGGCTACAACACCCTGTGATGTTTCTAGAGTTTCCCCTGGATCGAGTTCATGGACGCCGAAAGGCACCCAACTGTCCCCTGTAAGCTGAAAATAGAGGAATGAAAAAAAGGAAACTATTACCGAAATCAGGCAAGTGTGTAAGAAGTTGAGATGGAGCTTGTTGATTTGTTGAGAATTTGGGTTTCTAGTGTTCCCCTTTGATCGAATTCAGGGATGCCAAAAGGCACCTGACTGTCCCCTGTAAGCTTACAGTAGAGAAAAAGAAACAGTCACAGAAATCTGGCAAGTGTTTAAAAAGTTGAGCTGTGGAGAATAAGGGTGGTAAAGCACTCATTTAGTTTAAAGCCCCTGTCCAGGTATAGGAGCTTACACAGCCTGTGGAGATCATGGTCTTCCCCGGCTCTCAAGATCAGCTGTATAGCCCTTGTTGTCCAAGGTAGTGGCTAAAAAGGAAACAAACAAAATGCTCCTCTCAGGGGTCCATGTGTCCCTGCTCCATGCTGCTGTGTGGGAGCAAGAACAGCTTCGTTGACCGCCGGAGAATACTGCAGTCAAAAGAGCAGTGTTTCACCTGACCGCACTTGAATCTGAAAAGGCAGAAGCTGCCGATGTGTTCTAATTAGGATGTGGCTTTCTGCTCCAAGTCCCTCAGCTAGTGCTACTGCCGGTTGACCTGCAAGACAGAGTGTGGGAGATAATGAATCTCCATTTACTCTACTCCCAGGCAAAGTCTGGTAAGCTTCAGCACAGTTACCAAACCACCCCAAAATTTAAAAAAAAACACACACACACAAGATATTGCTTATAGATCTCTGGTGAGGGCATACCAGGACTACTGTGCTCAGTTCTGGAATCTCACACATAAAGAAGGACAGGTACTACCTGCAGTCTATAAAGAGAAGGGACACAAAAATTATCTGGTGGCAGCAGTGATAACTGAATGGTGAGAGTAAGGGGAGCTTCAACATGCACAGGATACTGGTAATTAGAAGTGAAATGGGGGACATGCTAGAGAATTGTAAGTACCTGACGATTTGGACCCAGGGCAATATGACAAGAATCTCACACATGGAAGTGAATGGGGGTGGGGTATGGAAAGGTTTAATAAGGTCATAAGGAAGTTTTTCTTTATTGAAAGGGTGGTCGATAAGTGGGATAGATTGCCCAATGAGGTGGGCCACTCAAAGTCTGTGACTGGGTTCAAACACAGCTGGACACACAGAAAGGGATAGTACATACTACAAAAAATGGGGATGAGGTACTCTGGGGAAGATATGCGAAAAGCACTATGGTTATTGGATAGTGGGCACAGCTTATGGTAGACATGCGGGTGGACTAGATAGGTCATTGGGTCTTTTTCTGATGTCAAATTCTATGTATCTGTGTATGTAGCTCCTCTGGGCTGGGATATCTTGTGTAAATGCAATTCACAACTTGCAAAGAGGAGAACCCCAGAGAAAAAATATATTGCATCTTAATAGGGCTATCCACAGTAAAAACTGTCCAAAATGAAAAGGAAAAAGATAGCCCCCCCCACACACACGCCACCTTTAAATTAATTCTAACTTAGGTTGTCTTTCCCAGTCAACATACTTTAAACAATGGGTAAAGGCATAATCACGGCTTCACCCTTGACACGGGTGCCTCTGCAAGTAGCCCGGTGGGTTCCCTCTGTCCGCCGGCTGCCTCCTCACTGTACTACCTGCCGATCACCAGACCAAAGGTACGCTGTTGAAACTTCTGGTGTCTCCACGCCGAATGGCTGGAACCATTGGCTCTGTCTGCTGATTGGTTGCTCCACTTTTTAAATTATTTGCTACTCCTACTCCTTTTGGACTTTAAGTTAATCTTATTTACTGATTCTAGTACTGGTTAAGTTTCTCCAAATTGTCCTGTGAATGCTAACTGAAATGTGAATCTAAGCCATTTACAGCAATTTTGCACTTCAAGGGTTGTTTGACGTGCAGAATCCTTTAGAGTGCAGGTTTTTTAGGTTTTAATGTATTACACTTCTCTGGGTAGAGCAGGTTTCATTTGTGCCACAATTGTAAGCTATGCCCTGCAAATAATCCCATTTTTGTTTTACTTTCTCTGCTTCCTGCTTCAATGTTTCACCCAGCCCCCACCCCAGCCTTTATTAAATACTCTCCCTCCCCCCTTGGCACCACCCCTAGACAATCTTCATCCTCCCCTCTCACTAATATTGCAACTCCCCTTAAAGATACAGAATGCAGTTATAGGGCCTAACACTTGTTGGTGTTAATCTTAACTCTTTAGGTTAGAAGACACCACACTGAACTCTAAACCAGCCTAATTTCTCCCCATTCTAAAGGAGTCCCCATGTCTACTCATTTTCTACTCTCAGAAGATACCACCCTGAACTCTAAACCAGCCTAATTTTCTTACCAACTGAAGGAATCAGTGTATCTCACTGACCTGTAGACATGGCTATATTAAGTCATTCATTATGTCACTCTTATGTTTATCTCTCTCCTGGTCACCATCACTAGCTATAACATCCACTGGTCACCTGAGCTGCCCAGTCCTGTTTCTAATCATGGTACTGTCCCTCCATCACCTCTGTCTATCACCACCCACCCCTGGTACCACACAACTGCAACCTTGACTTACTTCCCCCATCTACTCCTCCTCCTCCACCCCCTCCACCCACAGGTCCCCACCCCACCCCCCACCTGCTCACATGCCATGGTCGTCACCAATCCCCTGATTCCCCCTGCTCCCCCACCTTGCCATTCCTGCCCTCCTCAGTCTCCCAATCCCCTGCTCCCTACACTCCAAACCCACCTACCACCCCATAGGAATCACAATCATTCGCACCTAGTCCTGCTCAAGGTAATCACTCTCCTCCTCTTATTGTCAGGTAACATCCACCCTAACCCTGGACCATGCTCCACCAGTCCCTCCCTTGCCTCACCATCAGGAGGTCTTCATATAGCCTCCATGAATATTTTTAGCCTCCTGAAGAAATCCACAGCCCTTCAATGCTGAGTCCAACAGCACCAACCTGACATCTTAGCTCTGGTGGAAACCTGGCCCTCGAAGTCCACCTCTGACTCCTTCGTTGCCCTCCCTGGTTATACTCTATTTAGGAAGGATAGAGTTGGTAAATGGGGAGGGGCTTGTGCTATATATATGACAGCCTCCTTGCTAGGTCATGCTCTACCCCCCCCACTGGATAATGGTGCCCAAGCTGTTACCCTCAAAACCACCCCTGACACCACCAGGGCCCCCCTGTACACCACAGCTGCCTACATTCCCCCATGACACCAGGCCACTGCCATCCTCTCCCTATAGGAATACCTATCTAATCTCCCCCACAAATTGGAGCAGATCCTGCAGGGTGACCTCAACACTAACTGGCTTGCCAATTCCTCCAATCATGCTAAGGACACTTTTGCAGCCCTGGACCTAACCTAGCTGGTAGCACAACCCACCAGGCACAATCCCTCAAATGGAACTCAGTCATTGCTGGACATCGTCCTCTCAAACCGCCCCCAGAAAATTGCTGATATTCAAGTCCTCCAAACTCACTAAGTGACCACTGTCCAATCAGGCTTTCCTAATCCTGTCGAATCCCAAAACACATGCCAAAGGTGGAATTCTGCTGACGTCTCTGCCCTGGATACCTTAACAAATTCAGGCAGCATCTTGTCCTCTGGGACTGGTCACCCATAAACTCTGCCCACAGTATAGATGATGCACTCGACTTCTTCTCTCGCTACCTTACCATGGCCTGTGACATGTTTGCCCCCTCACCAAGACACTCACCAAAAAATGTAATGCCCCCTGGATCACCCCTTCCCTCCTCAAACAACTGAAACACAGAGATATCTGTGGCATAAAGCCATCTCCTCTGGTAAACCGGCAGATCGACAGGCCTTCAATGCCGAGCGCAGCAAATGCACCTGGGCCATTTGCAAGGCCAAGGCTCTCTACTATAGATCAACGCTAGCCTCCTCCTGGGGGTCTGCCCATAATTTCTGGGACAACATCAAAGAACTAAATGGGAAGTCCTGTACCCCCCACCATCTCTACTAAACATCAACTGCACTCTCTCCACAGACCCCCAATGTATCACTGACTGCCTCAACACTGCTTTCACCGCCCTCAGCTCAGTCATCCCCAGCAACTTTTTTGACCCAATTTCCCCCTCCCCACTTCCTACCCTCACTCGACCTCCCTTCCACCTTCATACCATCTTACTGCAGGAAGCCTGGCCAATCCTAGTTAAAGCTCTGAACGCCACCATCCCTAGCAACTACCTGCTTGACCTACAGCTCCTCTGACTGGTCTTTGATGTAATGCTCCCACCACTCACTGCCCTGCTCAATTGCTTCCTATGCCTTGGCCAATTTCTCTGGGCCTGGAAAACAGCAGTCATCACTCCCATCCATAAAAGTGGTAACAGCTTCTCCCCAAGCAACTATCGACCTATTTCTATTCTCCCCCCATCTCAAAAACCCTAGAAAAAATAGTGGCAAACCAGCTTACTGACTATCTTGCCACCCACAACATACTCTGCTGTGAGCAACATGGCTTCAGGTTGGGCCATAGTACTACCACCACTCTCCTTGAGCTATCTACCTTCCTACACTCTGCCCTGGACAAAGGTCACCTTGCAGGTGTCATTTTCATTGATCTGTCAATGGCCTTTGACACAGTCAACCACTCACTACTGCTTGACACCCTTCTATAATCTGATCTCTCCCAAGGACCCATTGATTGGCTCACTAGCTAATTAACTGCCAGATTCCAATGCATCAAACTTAACAACACTCTCCAGCTCCCACCTGGTCTGCTCTGGGCTCCTTCAGGGCTCCATCCTTGGTCTTCTTCTTTTCAGCCTTTATCTCAGCTCCCTCCCCAGCTTCTGCCCCAGAAAGATCCTTCTCTTTGCGTCTGACCCAAGCCCCACTGCCCTCCTATCTTCCCTCCAACACTACTTCAATTGGATCGAGCACTGGTTCACGGATAGAAAACTGATCATCAACCTAAAAAAAAAATCAATGCTCTTTGTCCACCACCAAAGCAAACATGAAGACTACCCCTTACAGGTCTCCTCCAGCTCTCTCCATACCCTAGAACAAGTATCCTCCTATGAATACTTGGGCATCCACTTTGGCTCTGCCCTCACATTCCACCACCACATCAGTACCATCACAATGGCCACCCATTCACAAATTGGTCTTCTCTATCGGCACAAGGACTGCCTTCTGCCTGAAGCACTCAGATTAGCCATCACCTTGTCATTCCTCTCATTAGTCGACTATAGCCTGCTCATCTATAGTGCAGACGACAATATTGCCCTCAGCAAAATTAAATTGTCCATAAACAAGGTCTGTAGGCTCCTGACCAGTGCTGAACACCGCACCCATTCTTATGCACTTTACTGTCTTGCAAATGTGCTTAATTTTGAAGAGAGGCTCAAATACCAGTCCTGCCTAATGGCCAAAAAAAATATTCCTTGGTCTCACCCCTCCAGGTGTCACCTCCACTCTTCTCCCAGCTGTCTCCTCAGTCAATATCCACAGTGCCTCCAAATTCTCTCTTGTAGTGCCTAAGGTCAGAACCTCCATGCCCAAAGAACATTCAGCTACAGGTGCCCAACCTGGTTCAACTCTCTATCCACTTTAATAACTAGTCTGCCCAAGCTAGGACTATTTAAAGGGGCCCTCAGGAATCATATACTCTCTACTCAGTCTTGCATGTGTACAGTACCTCCCAGTGAATCCAAGTCCACTGGGTCCCTCTGTCATGACTCCAAGTCTATGACAATGGCTTCCTAGCCAGCTTAATCAGCCCTCAGTCTCAAAATTGGTCAACTGGCAAGTTTGATAAGTGTCCTTAGCTACCTCGATGCATAGGCCTGTAACCCCACCTGTATACAATTTGTAACAGTTCTTGAAATCCTGCTGTGTTTCTACTATATTTGTACCTTGTACCCCTGTATTGTTTATGTCTATAAGGAATGCTCATATGCAACTGATTGTACTTCTCTGTAACTCTGACATGGAAACAAGTCCCTGACTCAAAAGGTTGTAATTCTGATGGCTACAATAAATAAATAAATAAAATGAAAATGTGGCATCATGGGAGGGGGTGGCCTGACCACCGTAAAGAGGGCTGCTTAACTCTGCTAGCTCCTCTCTCTCTTTGAGGTACCCTACTTTGTCCAAGCACCAAACAACACTTTTTTAAAAAACTGGATCAACGAATCCTCTGCCACAAACACTAAGATCACATACCTGGCTGTTTAAATGGGAATCACCTCTGCTTTTGACATGGCTCAGCCACATCTTCTTCAGCGATCCTTCGCAGCACAGCCTGCCAGCTATGGCGCTTCCTGTCTTTGATCCATCACATCCATCACTTGGAATGGACAGTCTACAAGAGATAAGAGGGAGGTTCACTCAGCTTCTGTCAAAAATCAGAGAGCTAAAGTCTGCTAACTGCAAAACAAAGGAGGATATTGTCACTATTTCAGAATACCTAACCTATACTGAACAAAAAGTTGATGCTAAGGACCACTCAATGCACCATCTCAAAGCCCACATCCGTGAACAGAGCAAATCCCTCAAGCCACTCTGGGACTGCACTGAAGATCTCGAAAACTGGAGCCCATGCAACAATCTCCTGTTCGTGGGTTTTCCCGAAGGAGTGGAGAGCTGTAGCTCAATCAATTTCTTACAGAAAATCTTACCTATCATCTTCAAAAAGCAATGACAGGGACCCCTGGAAATTGAGTGGGCTAATTGCTTCCTGGCATCTCTTCCTAAACCTGATCAGTGACCCTGGTCCATATTTTTTTTTTTTATCTTTTATTGAAATTTGAGTATATAAGAAAGCACACATCTAACACAATAGAAAACTATTCTCCATGTAAGGTATAAAATATCACTTAACAAAACACAGTATTTAGGCTAAACATATTGGAGAAGCCTTATATACATGTATTGATAATAAAACACAAACCTAGACAGGATGTAAGTGGAGAGCAGAAGGGTTACTATCAATAGGGTATTATAGGATCAGAAATAGCAACCATGTATGAAATATGTGCTAGGGCAGGCTATGGCAAGGCATTCAGTAAATTGCAAAAAGTGATAAATGTGGTAATATGAACAATGTTCAGTAATGGAGAGGTGAAGATAAGAGAAAAGTGTGCAAGGAAAGAATGAAGAAAGAAAAAAGCAAGGAAGAGGGGAAGAAGAGAGGGAGTAAACAGGGAAGAAGGGGAAAAAAGATGAGAAATCTATGCACAAAAGTTTAGAGAAAACCTAACCTGAGAGCAAAATAAAAAGGAGGGCTAAATATCCCTAAGAATTAGGGTCTAGAAGAATGAGGTTCGATGTACTTGAAGTAATTCTGCCAACATCTGTCATATACAGTGAGTCGGTTATGAGTAACATGAGATTATTGGTCTAGGGAGGCATACTGAGAGAGGCTTTGAAGAACATCTGAAAGAGAAGGCACCAGAGTTGATTTCCATTTCATAAGAATCAGACATTTGACCAGAAGAGAAAGTATGTTTAGCCATCTAAAATGTGCATGTGACAGGAGAGAGCTATTGGGGACAAGGATGCCTAGAAGGAACAGCTTGGGGTCAAAAGGTAGTTTTTGTCCTGTTACTCTGGAGGCAAGTAAACAGACTTTATGCCAGAGCTTATTAATGGGAGCGCAAGACCACAAGATATGAAGTAGATCCCCGTAGGCCAGATTGCAGCGCCAGGAATTATTATTTAATAGGCCCATTCGTTGAAGCACAGAGGGGATTCTATACCAAAGATGTAGGATTTTAGTTTGTATTAAAGAACTACAGGCATCTTTAAATGTATTATGTGGAATACACCAACAATTACTCCATTGTACATCTGAAATATTGTAGTTAAGAAGAGTACTCCATTTATTTTTGGTCTGTATAGACTGATCAGGTAGATTATCAATATTGTCTTTGTAAATGGAGCTATTTAATTTTACTGATAAATTAGTCCAGTGCGAGATGTATGGGTTTAGAAGAGTATGCCTATACATTAAACTAGAGAGAGAGAGTTATAAGCTGACTGAATTTGTAAAAACTTCCAGAAGTCCTGTTTAGGAAGTTTCCATGTGACCTGCAAGTCTGAGAATGATCTAAGAGTGAGTGAATTCTGGTCCAAGATATCTCCAAGAAAGAAAATGCCTTTGTTCCTCCATGTATGACAGAAAATTGGGTGATCTTCTAGAGTGAGCAGTGGATTGCCCCATAAGGGGGCATAAAACCAGGGTGTTGGATTGGATTTCAGGAATTTGTGAGTTAGTTTCCAATAAAGAACAGAGGATGATATAGTCAGGTGAGATTTTAGTTTAGAGGAAATTGGATTAAAATGAAGGAAGTGGGAACTCCTCCCGGGCACAATGCGGATTCCATTGCAACCCATAGTGGTGAGTGAGGGGAGGGTTTCTGAAACCATTTAATGGTTTGGGCCATTCAGAAAGCTCAGAGGTAGCCTTTGAACCAGGGGAGTCCGAAAATCCTCTTTTTCCAATGTGATTGAAGTTAGTTGTGGTTAAATCTTGGTGGTTTCTCATCCCAGATAAAGTTACCTATTAATTTATCAATTTTAGCAAAAAAGAAGGATAGTAAGACTAAAGGAATATTGGCAAAGAGGCAAAGATCTTGGGAGAAATGGACATCTTAATGGCTGCAATTTTCCCCATGAAAGAGAGCTTAAGAAGCTTCCATCTATCCAGAATTGTTTTGATGTTATCAAATAAGGGGTTAAAGTTAATGTCCCATATCTTCCCTAAGTTACTAGTAATTTGATTCCTAGATATGTTATACCCTGTGGTGACCAATGGAATCCAAGAGGTATGTTCATAAAGGCTTTACAGTGGTCGTTAAGGGGCATAGTTTGTAATTTGCCATAATTCAAAGCAAGGCCAGAAATTTTAGTAAAATTATTTGGCAAATCAACCTACAGGGTCCCAGCCTCATTCAGGCTTTCGAATAAGATTAAGAGGTCATCCGTGTAGGAGAGAGAAACATAGCTTGAATTGCTCACAGGTATGCCCATAATGCCAGAAGATTGATGTAAACAAGCAGTCAGGGGTTCCATGGCTAAAATAAACAGGGAAGGTGATAGGGGACAGCCTTGTCTAGTTTCCCTTGCTAGATGAAAGTAAGAGGAAAGGGTGAAATTAGTAAGTACTTTAGAAATAGGGGAGTTATATAATAGCTTGATCCAGGAGCAAAAGGTATGAGAAAGACCGAAATAAGATAAAACTTGATGAAGGTAGTCCCAGTTTAAGGAATCAAAGGCCTTCACGAAATCAATAGCTATGGCTGCAGCTGGTGTCTTGAGGGATTTGGCTTTGTGAATTAAATTAAATAAGGAACGTAGGTGATCAGAACAAGATCTATGTTTAATAAAGCCAGCTTGCGAACAATGAGTTAGCTTGGGAATCAAGGATTCAAGTCGAGAAGTTAGTAGTTTAGCAAATATCTTCCCATCCATGTTTAATAAAGAGATGGGCCTGTAACTTGCAGGATGAGTAGGGTCTTTTTCTTTCTTAGGGATTAGAGTTATGATTGCTTCGGTGCAAGATGGGGGAAGCTTGCCAGTATTGGAAGCTTCTTGATAAACATTAAGAAGAAGGGGACATAAGGTGTCGGAAAACATTTTATAGAAAATCAACAGGGAATCCGTCACCCCCCAGTGGATTTGCCGGATTTCAAGGAAGACAAAGGTTTCTGGATTTCCTGAAGTGAGAAGGGTTCACCTAAAGAATTTGTTTCAAGAGTAGAAAGATGAGGAAGATGTAACGATTTAAGGAACTGTTGAATTTGTAAAGTAGATGGAGGATTTCTGTTAGAGTATAGTTTTTGATAAAAGGTTTTCATGATACGATTTATAGAGGGGTTGTCAGAGTGAATTGTACCCTGTTCATCTTTTAGGCTTAGGATGTGTCATTCTATTTGTTGTGCTTTGAGCTGATAAGAGAGGAGTTTCCCATTTTTATCTCCGTGTTCCCAAAACTTATATTTAAGTTTAAACAAGGCCAGTTCGGTTTTATGAGAAATTCATTTGTTAATTTTAACTCTAAGTTGAAGAATATCAAGATGAAGTTGAGAATCAGGACAGTGCTTATTAGAAGAAAAGTATAAATTCTCTTTAGCCTTAGAGATTTTTCCAAGGCAGCCAGCTGTTGTTCCCTTACTCTTTTCCTATGTGCAGCATAACTGATAATTTTCCCTCGAATTGTAGCTTTAAGAGCTTCCCATACAGAGGACATAGAAGATTTGGTTGGGGTATTGTAAAAGAGGAAGTCCTGAATTTGTGCTTTGATCATGGGTAAGAAATTGGGATCCTTGAGAAGGAGAGGGTCCAGCCACTAGTAAGAAGATTTAGGTTCTAATGGGCCTCTCAAAAGTTGCAATTTGACAGGGGAATGGTCCGAGATTATGATGGGATAGATGGATGAATCAATAGTTTTTTCCATTATAACAGGAGAGGCTAACCAGTAGTCAGTTCTACTGTATGTCTTATGTAGAGAGGAGTAAAAAGTAAATTCTTGATCACGGGGGTGAAGGAGGCACCATACATCAGCTAATCCAACATCTTGCATTAGTAATGAGAGGGCTTTAATACTTCTAGGGTGGGCCTCTGTAGTGGGGCTACTTCTGTCAATGCTGGCTTCTAAAGCTAAGTTAAGATCCCCTCCAAGAATAACTGGTGTATTATCAGTGTTAAAGGATAAAATCTGTTGAGCTAAATTATGAAAAAACTCCAGGGAATCAGAGTTGGGTGCATAGACATTAACAAGCAAAAGAGGACCAGAGTTGGTATTCAGTTTGACCACCACCCATCTGCCGTCAGTATCGTAAACGGAGTTTACAAGGGACCATCTGAGACTCTTATGAATAAGAATAGCAACTCCTCTTTTTTTTAGTTATAGGATGATTTGTAGATCTGACCAACCCAATCTTTTTTAAGTCTATGAACATCCTCTGCTAATAATTTTTTTTCTTGAAGGAAAGCAATTTGTGTTTTATGATTTTTGAGATGTGAAAGAATTTGCTTCCGCTCACAAGGAGAATTAAGTCCCTTCACATTCCATGTATATGAAAGTATGTCACTCATATTGTTAGTGTTAAATAAAGGGAATAATCACTGGAGTGTGAAGGGACAAATAAATGAGGCAGAGAATGATTAGAATACAATATAGAGAGCTTACAAATATGCAGAGAGTAGCTGGAACATTCAAGCCAAAAAAGTGAGATGTATGATACATGAGTAGCACAGACATCTTATTAAAGTTAGAACAGAGATGGGGAAGGAGAAAAGTCATTAACAACAACAACAACAATACTAGTAAGCTAAATAACAAAGAAAACGTTTTATGGGTGTGAGGAGATAGGAGTCAGCCAACTGGCTAAGAGACTCTCGCCACACTCTGGGGTGTCGAGGTAGGGAGGAGACTAGGGAGGACCGGTTATAAATATCGGCCCAACCCTAAGTCTGATCCCAGTAATATAATAAAGTAAGTATTCCTGATAAGCTAAACTGAAAGGGAATAATACCAAGAAAGGCAGGGGACTGTAATAACCTCAGCTTAATTCTAAGCTAACAGGACAAGGTATAAGGATAAAGCTAAACATCAGAACTTATTAATAAACATTAGTAATAATAGTACAAGATATACCAACTCGAAATAACAGTAACTTAAAGAACCATATATGAGATGCCAGTATAGCCTAGACATACAGCAAGGAATTCAGGGAGCCAGGTGGAATGCAAATGAACAAATATAAAAGGAAAAGTAGATCATTACCACATTAGAGTGACTCTGAGTATACTTTGCAGTGCAACAGAATAAGTACATAATAAATACAATATTGAGGGGGAAAGAAGAAAGGGGAGGTCAATTAAAGCCCTTACGCCCTGAGCCAAATGCAAATCGGGACTATGTGGAGAGGTATAGGCTTCTGTAATAACTGTAGACAGAAGAGATAGTCATAGTAAAGCTCAGCTCCGATTACTCGAAAATCGCCTAAATAGGTGTTATATGGGGTGACTAGGTCTAGAAGACTAGGCCCAGTGAGTCCCAAAACAGGAGGGACCACACAGCAGTGGATTTCTATAATATCTGTAGACTTTGAGTAAAATAAGGAGCATAAGGAAGATGTAGATTGACACTCCTTTGCAACAGTACACCAAACATAGCCCAACTCTTTGAGTGCTAATGATAGTTCCATATTGTAAACAGGAGGTAGTAAGAATAATGGAGCGTAGGGAAGGAGATAGATTAAATGTAGTTGCCAATAATACTTAACAACCTGTCGTCAGGAGAGGGAAGGGGTAAGTTGCCTTGTAATACTGTATATAATAATTCACATATGAAAAAAGAAAAGGCAATAATCAGGCTGCATAGAGATTGAAGATATGCAACTGAACAGCAAAAAGACTATAAACCTGATGCACTGCTAAATTGGATAGTAAAAGGCTAGATACAGAGAACCTGTTTAGTGAGGTAATGTATAAGATCTAACACTAAAATAATGGGTTAGAAATGCATTGCTGATATACCAAAGTTCCCTTGAAGACCTTTAAGCTGCTCATTTAAACACTGCAACGAAAAGTAAATTGTTCGTGTCACGATGTACAGCCTTTGCTTTCTGCACCCTCTGGGAGTGAAAGCAACCAGGTAACATAGACTGTAGAGCGGGCAGCTAGGCAGAAAAAGTGTACTGGCACTCCCTTTAAGTATCCTGGAAGCAAAGCCTACCAAAATATAGCAAATGTGACCATATTACTGACCACATAAGCTCATGACACTTTAGATTTATTAGCAGGATTGTGAGTATTGATGTTCTTGCTTTTGGTCTTTGCCCTATGTTTCTTTTTGGGTGGCTCTAAAGATTTGAGTGGGGAACTTGCAACAACTTCTGCTCATGAAGTATCGGCAGAAATACATCCATGAGGCATGGGGCCCAAATTAGAGGGATATTCATCTGAAATTTGCTGGGAAAGATCCTCCTGCGAGGAGTGCATGTCATCCTCCAAAAAAGCAAACTTATTGCTCAAGGGAATAGAGGAGTTGATTTGAAGGTGAGAGGCTGCAGCTTGTGGTGTTTGGGGTGAAACCTTGCTAGAACAGCATGAAAGTCTTGAAGAATAATGCCTCGACAGAAGCTTCTCTTACAGCCATGTTGATTGACTTGGGGTCAAATCAGTTGTGGCGTTGCTGCTTGGGGCTGCGAGTCCGTGCGAGTCCTTGCAGATACCAAAGCTGTGTTCGGGTTGCCAATTGCTGCTGAACCTGCCAGGGTAAGACTGCAGAGAGAGACCTCCAGATAGTTGGCTAAGGCATCACGGGTTTCAAAATCCTTGAAGGAAGATCCTGAGAAAAGGCGTAGTGTTGCGGGGTAATGTAGAGCAAATTTAATGTTTCTTTGGTGGAGGATTTGTTTAAGTGGATTTTAGGCCTTCCTTCTGAAAGTTAAATCTTTTGAAAAGTCTCTGTAGATGGAAATATTAAACTCTTGCCACTGAAGTTTCCCCATTTCTCTGGCTCATTTCAGTATTCATTCTGTGTGGGAATAGTTCAAGAAGCGAGCAATGATAGGCCTTGGTCGCTGGTCTGAGGTTGGCCTGGGACAAAGAGTGCAGTGAGACTGCTCAATGATTAACGTTAGGTCAGGAGGCAGTTTAAGCATTGCAGGCAGCACATGTAATAAAAGCGTAGTGGTGTCTCCTAATTCTACACCTGCAGGGAAGCCAAAAAATCATAAATTGTTGTAACGATTACGATTTTCAATATCGTCAATTTTGGCTTGTAGGGATTTAATAAGTTCAATCTTGATTGCAGGCAGTAGCCTGGAGGTCATGAACAGCAGTGGTGTTACAGGCCATTGCTTTCTCATTAAATGCAATTTTCTGGCTTAAAGTTTCAAGAATGGTCGCATTCTGTTGGGTGGAGGTTTTTAGATCATTAATCTCAGCCATCAGTTTAGAAAACATTACTTCCACTCTAGCAAGTGAGCTTTGCTGTACTTGGAGATCTGCCATAATGCTGAAGGATGAGGCCTAGTATGCTGCAGTACAGTGTAGAATAATTGAATATAAGTAGATAATGGATCAAAAATGACTCACAAACTGTGTCAGGCAGTAAGATTACAGGATGGTCACAGGAGTTGGTACCAAAGAAATGTCTGGTGAGGCTGGGTGAGGTTAGATTGCAGTCATTCCTGCAGAGATTCTGAACTTTGCTGCCATCGTCTGCCTGGTCAGGCCACGCCACCCGCCCTGGCCCATCCTGGCAAAATTTGTATAATTCCAAGTTAAAGAACAGATCCATAACTTAGCTCATGAGCAGGGACCCCCGGTATGGCAAGGTCACAAAATACAGATATATCCAGATTTTTCCCCAACACTGTCAGAACACTGTTGGGGCTTCACCAATGCCAGACATGCCCTCCAAGACCTCAATGTCCAATATAGCCTGCAATACCCCTCCACTCTTAAAATCATCTGCAACAGGGTGCCACGTTCATTTCATACCCACGAGTCAGCTGAAGAATTTATCTGGTGCTCCTGACCTTCAGCAAAACTCCCTGCAACCAACGCACTGGACATGGAAACTTCCCAGCCATAGCCTTTACGCCAATCCATGGCTCCCATGGGCCGGCCTCAAGCCTACGAGCCACCACTCAGAGGATCCATGAATACACCAACCCCAGAGACAAGGCAAGTGTTGCAGCAAGAAACATTGCCGAAACCAAAGGAAATCCAGCTGCCCCCCAAATAATAGAGCTGCAGTCACAGAAAAGAAAGATACTTCTCTTTGGACAGCTCAGGGGGCCTAGCCGCAAGCAACAGATTCACCCCTCTGTAAAAACTCTCTAATTCTCTTTCTCCAGGACATGAGCACTGCAATTCCATACCAAACACAGAAGAAACTCCTGCTGAGCACAATGTCCATCAACCTGTGGAGCAGATCCCTCTTCCAGCCAGGAACTCCCCCAGCTCAGATGACCGTCAACCCCACTCTTATGCAGCTGCCTCCGCCTCTTCTTCTCAGCCATCAGCTACCTCCCTGAATACCAGCTGATGCACTTACTTTAACCCCACAAAATGTCTTTTTTTTTTAGGATTGGCTCTGCGAATGTCAATTTGTGGTCTCCTTCCTTCCTCCATCTCCACAGACTAGCTGCAAGCAATCAGGACTGCCATTCAATTAAGACTGTACCTGTCTTAAAGGGGTAATGTTACTGCCTACTTCCTTATTGATACTAATGCATTGTCTTACTCTCCCAATATCCCCCTTTACCCATTTAATCTCTATGTGCTTGTCCCCACATGTCTCCTTACCTCCCCCCTCACTTTCTTCTCCTGAATCATGGAAACTTCATATTTTCTTTGCTAACAGAACTTCCTTACTACGGGTTGCCTTCCCTATCTTCTCATCTTCACCCCTATGCATGCTGACCCTTTTGCCTCACTTCCAAGAGCCCTCATGACCCGCTACTAGCCCTCCCATAGCACCACCAACCTTGCCTGTTTTCTGGCCCTATTAGGTTAAAGGTGCTACACTGGTACAATTACTGCTGGTCCTCCAATACAGTTTACCCATTGACTAGTACTCATACAAGGATTCTTTATCTTTTTCACTCACATGCAAATGTTGTCATGCTATAGTCTGCCCCCTGATAATCTGTGTGCTCCTCTCCCCAACTCCTCTTTGTTCTCCAAACAACTGCATTTATACAGTACCTTAGCTCCCTGACAGAAGTTTGCATACTGTTCATTGCTTCTCCAGTCACCATGCCTGTCAACCTTCACAGCCGCCCTCAAGCTCACTCTATAGCACCCTTAATGATATGCAGACTTCTTTTCCCCGCTCCACCTTTTTAACTATATTATGTACTGTATGTCTTTCCTTTTGCCATTGTTCTCACTCTCCTATGCTTCCTGTTCTCATACATAGCCACCTTTCCATCATTACACGGTATCCTTTCTCATGTCCCTCTAATCTCTTCTGTTCTCAATCCATCCTGGATCTTTCCTTTAGTTTCATTTTAAATTGATCAATGATCTACCACTCCAACTTTCCCATCACCCTGTCATCTCTACCAACTCTCTCCTATGGGTACTATATTGGGGGGAAGGAGGGGGGGTGATAGTATGTACATCCTAGACATATCCCTACTGCTTAGATGGACTACTGTCTACCTTGTGGCTTAAGGAGGTTTTGCCCCCTATGGACCCTTGCTCTATGACCTTTTAAATGGTATTATCAAAATGTTATCAGTATTTTCTTTGATTGTATTGTTATATATTGTTGCTACTATATATATATATATATATATATATATGTGAATTTAGTACTGTTCTCTGGAATATGAACCTGGTCTGACCAATTGAGGTAATATGGTTCAGTCTCACTGCAGTCCTACTCCTGCCATCCCTTATTCTGACCCTCCTTATACCAAATGGGCATAACCTAGACCAACTTTATCTCATGCCTAACCTCCTCGTGCATGTGGATCCTTATACTATTGTAATAAATGGCTGACTTACATTGTGTATCTTGGAACGTTAAGGGTCTTAATTCCCCAGTTAAACATAAAAAATGCTAGCCCACCTTAAGAAACTCCACATGCAGGTGGCTTTTCTGCAGGGGACCAAATTATCCAATGTAGTAGCCCTCAAACCGAAAAGGGAATAGGCTGGTCAGGAGGTCCACAGCACTGCCTCATCTGCCAAGTCTGTGTGTGTGGGGGGTCTCAATTTTAGTGCACAAATCCCTAAGATGGATTGTGCTGTGTCCCAGGCTGCTGCTGATCGGAGATGGGTTATTGCTAAATTTAACTCCCAAGAAGGCCCACTAACTCTAGTCTTTGTGTATGCGCCTAAGATGAACCACTCTTCTTTACTAAGCTATTGGAAGAAATCTCCCAGTTTAACAACACACCAATCTCCCTCCTTATAGGTGGGCACTTTAATTTAAAACCTCCCAAGAACCCAACTGCAAAGCTGCTGCTGCCCTACATACCTTGCTGCAGGAATTCTCCCTTACGGACATCTGGTGACTCCACATTCCCTCTGTGAAGGACTATACTTTTCACTCCCAGGTCCACCTTTCATTCAGATTCAGATTCATTTTATTAACCGGGTAAGCACACTGGGCTAAAGCCCATTTTTAGGAATGACCTGGAGATTCAAACAAATACTGTAGAAGCTAAGATGTCATACACAATAGTACAAATACACACATACTGTACAATATATGTTTTCATAATTAAAAACAGTTACATGAGACAAAGGATTGTAGATAATTTGATAAAACTTTCTTGAAAATTACCCTGGAAGAAGCATTTACACAATCAAAAGGTAAAGAATTCCAAAAATATGAGCTCTGTATAGAAAAGACCCTCTCTCCCATACAAGTAGAAAATTTAGGCAAGGACAAGTGTAAAACAATAGAGAAGCAAAGCTGTCTGGTTTCATCCTTAATTTTAAGCAGATTGAACAGGGGATATTTACAACCCTGCATAAATGCACCGTTAACCATACAACCCAAATTAAAATAGTAAGTCTGCTTAGGGGGGTAACCAACCAAAACCACCATATAAGATACAATGGTGAATATTAAATGACTTAGCCAAAACAAATCTGCATATAGAGTTGAAAGTTTTGCTGACTAAATCCAAATCCTTTTTCAATAATTTAGTAAACAAAAAATAATTGTAATGTAATGTAGACAATAACATGCTTTTGGATATGATTTCTCTAGCTTCTCTAATTAAGCAATCTATGATTCGGTACAAGGCACCAAGTTTTTGATTCACAGCCTTTACTGTTTTTCTTTTATGTGAGGTGAAAATGTAAGGTTAGGATCTAATAACTCTTCAAGATATTTGGTCTCAATAACCTGTTGAATCAGGGATCCAGCTATGTCGTAAATCAATAAAGGTTTAGCATTATGCATTTTAGGTATTGAACCAAATAGGATACTTTGTGTTTTTTTATTATTTAATATTAAACTATGTTGCAGTAACCATTTGTTTAAAGCAGTAAAATCTTGATTTAGTGAAATATAAATTTTTTCTACTTTTGCTGAACTGGTAAATAAGATAATATAATTCGCGTAAAGCAGCATTCTTGATGTATTGGAAACAATGGATATTGAATCTATAAATAAGGAGAACAACAGGGGTCCCAAAATGGACCCCTGTGAACTCCTTGTTGAAGCAGACACGTCTGTGAATCAGTCCCACCCAAATTAACTTTTGCAGGAGAATTAGTCAAATAACTGAAAAACCATTCACAAGCCCTATCTGTTAGGCCAGAGTCCCTCAGTCTTTGGAGCAGCATGGCATGATTAACCAAATCAAAGGCTTTTGACAAATTAATGTATACTGCACCTGTCAACATCCCCATATCCATTGATCTTAAGGTATGGTTTGTGAAATGTGCCAGTGCAGTACCAGTGCTGTGAAATTTTCGAAATCCAGTTGCATCGACCTCTTGCTTACCTCCATTTAACTAACACAAAGCACAACAGTGGCCCACATTCACCCTATACTCATGTCTGACCATGCCCCCATAGTGCTCACTCTTCTCCAGTCCTCCCACACCCCACGCACATTGTCCTGGCAGCTGGACCCACTCCTTCTTAAAGACCCTACCTTAGTACCATGGATCAGATAAAAACGTTCAATACTTCCTTCAAACTTATAAAAAGGGGTCCTCTGAAATGACGTCTCATGGGACACCCTAAACGCATACCTTAGGGGCTGAATAATCAGCTTTGCTGCTCATAGACACAGAGCCAGAGGAGCTTGAGTCCAAGCTTAAGGCTGCAGAACTTCAAATGAAATGTAACCCCTCCAGTGACTCCTCCAAATTAAGTAAAACACTTACAGCACTCAATTCTCTATACACGTGCAAGGCAGAACTAGCCCTCATCCGTACCAATCATAACTACTGGGAGGGTGGAGGAAAGAATAGTAAGATCTTGGCATACAGACTGAGCAAAAAACAAGCTGAATGCCACCTTGTCAGTCTCCACAACCCTGCAGGTCAAACCTGTACTGATCCTTCCCAGGTTAATGACATCATGAAGCAGTTCTATACTGTGCTCTACTCTTCACAAGTCAACCCTACCCCAGACCAGTTAGTCACTTTTCTCGATCCCTTAGACCTGCCATACCTTGCCCCATCTCAGCAACAACAATTGGAACCATGCATTACCAAAGAAGAAATACAACTGCTGTGATGGATCTTCAAAAAAATAAATCCCCAGGCAGGGATGGCTTCCCCATTGGCTTTTATCAAACCTTTCTAGATGGCCTTTTATTTTATTTATTTTTTATTTTATTTAAACAGCAGTTTGGAAAACCTTTGAGCCATAGGCTCATTTACAAAGGTACCTTGTCACAGTAAGACAAACCAAAATACACAGTATAGCTCTCCTGCTACAAACCTTCACCCACGTTGTGCAATATCAATGTCTACATGCAGCATCAAGAGAAGCTACCATCACTGTCCTTCCCCAAAAGGGAAAGAACCCTCTATCCCTGGTAGTTACAGACTGATATCTCTTATTAATGCTGATGCCAAACTCTTTACCATAATTGTAGCCATGCAGTTGGAAAAAATCCTACTTTCTCTCATACACTCATCACAAGCTGGATTTGTCAAGGGTCCCCTAAGTTCTGATCATCTCTGTACCTTTTTTTAACATCCATCATATGGCCAAAACATTTCCTACCCAAGCTGCCACACTTACCATCAACTTTAAAATGGCATTCAATTCTATTGAATGATCCTTCCTCTTCGATGTCTTGAGGTGTATGGGTTTTGGCTCTTACTTTTAACAGCCATATAAACATTGTACCACAACCCTTCTGCCCCTATCCTTACCAATTGTCTTTCATCCCCACCTTTACCACTACACAGAGGCACCCATCAAGGCCACCCCCTTTCATCCTTACTCTCCCTCCTGGCCATTGACCCTTTATCCACTTCCTTTAGGCCCTTAAAACCTCCTCTTTAACTGCAGGATTCAAGACCTCCCACTCAGAGTATAAATGACTATTACATGCCAATGATCTATTTGTCCTAATCTCCAATGCCCCCTCAGCTGTTATTCTATTATAAAGTACTTTAGCCTCTTTCCCCACTATCTCCAGTCTTAAAGTTCACTATACTAAATTGGGATTATTCCCCTCAACCATCTTTGTCAAAAATCTCACTTTATTAACACTGAATGGAAATGGGTGGAAGAGGGTATTGCCTACTTGGGCATTTGGATCATTCCCTCCCTTCGTCACATTTGCCAAGTGAACTTCATTCCCTTAATAGAGTCCCTTACTGCCAACATTGCCCAGTGGAAAACACTCAACCTATCCTTGTCAGGGAGAATCAATGCACTTAAATGATGTTCACCCCTAAAGTCCTACACCTCCTAGACCACCTTTTTGTAGCCATCCCAGAGGCCTACGTCACTAAACTCAACTGTCTGATGGGGCACTACATCTGGGAAAGGACAGTACCAAGAATTAGTCATTCAAAATTACAGAAACACTGGTCTAAGCATGGATGGAGCCTCCCCCACTTCACAAATTACTACATATCCTTTGTACCCTCCCAAGTCCTCAACTGGTTCCATTTCTCCCACCCATTCACTCCCCTTTGGCTTGATCTAGAAGGCTTTGTCTTCTGGACTCCCTCTCAACTATGGGCTTTCTACCAACTTAAATGGCTAGTGCCCTCACAAAACCCAACCCAGGGCATCTCATTCAAATATTGGAGGTATTTTGCTCTGGCAGCCAATGTGAATTCCCTCCATACCACTTACAGCCCTATCTGGAACAACCCACAGAAATGTATTGACCATCAATCCATTAACTGAATGATCTGGAAACAGGATGGCATGCACCTGCTTTATCGGCTGTGTACCCCTGATTTAAGGACCACATTCCCCTTTGAGGACCTCCAGGTCAAATTCCATATTCCACAACAGGAACTGTGGAGATATCTACAACTCTGGTCAGCTCTTTTCCCCATTATCAAAACCCACCATGTCCTTCCACCTGATATAACAATACCCAACTGACTCTCCCTAGAAGTAGGGCCAGCAGATTTTGCACTACTTTATGGGACAGAGGCCAAGACCCTACTGAAGTTACCAAAGAGAAATGGGCTACTGCATTCATTAGCCCAATTTTGCAGCAAGCATGGAAAACCTGCTAGTTCCATGCCTACACTGCCTGCCGCAATATCAGAGCTCAACTAATCCAAAAAAAAGGATTTTGCAATTGTGGTACAGAACTCCACAGTTATATACCCATGGCATCCTGCTTCATAATAGATGCTGGCAATACAATCAGCAGGAGGGTTCCCTCTCCCATCTCCTATGTTTTTGTGCCCACTTTTCCATCCCTTTTGTCAATGCGTCTTGAACTTTTGCTAACCGAAAAAAGGTTACAACACACAGGAGCAGTATGCAAGTAAAAATGCAAATATTATTTAAGCAAAACTTGCCAATTCATTCCAAAACCACTCCCAACACAGCAAATAAACAGGTGGTGATACCCCAGTGCTTCGACTCTATACTCAAGGCTTCCTTATTTCGGTTTGCAGTATTTATTGTAGGGTCTGGCTGGCCCACAGCATGAGCACCAGCCAGAAGTCTCCAGTTCACACACTATTCTTTGGATTGCTGTCTTGAACTTTTGCAAGGCCATCATTCCATGCTATATCAGTCTAGATACCCCTTTTATACTGCTAGGTCTCTTTCCACCAAGCCTACCTCATTCTGATCCTCATGCACAGTGGGCTGTTCCTGTCACATTTATTGGCAAGTGGTTAATTCTCCACAAATGGTGGACCACTGATATTCCCATCATGAATTAATAGTTACTTGGGATAGGCCAACTGGCACTGCATGAGCGGCTCTCCTATACTGCTCTCTCCATAGTTTTCACATATAATGAAGTCTGGGCCCCCTACATTTTGTATTTAGACAGTCATATTCCTCATTCCTCTCCCTAGCATATCCCATACAAATGAGGTTAACCCTGGTGTGACCAACTACCATACTGTTTACTTGTCCTATAAAGGGTTCACTGAGCTCTCATACTCCTGCAACCATTAAGTTAATTTACTTTGAGCTGACCAGCCTGCATTGCTTTACTTTACCTTACCACTTTCCACACCTCAAGGGGAGTGCTATCCAAGGTGAAATAGAATATGGGGAAGGTAATCTAGAAAGCTTTGGCTTGTGTCAAAATTCATGGACACCATCTTCTTGGCATTGAAGCAAAGTTGATGGGTTTGGAATGGTCATTGGACATTATTAAAGTCATGCTATAGCAATGGTTACAGGGCTGTGACCAGTAAGTAAAGTAAGTAAGTAAAATCTTATTTGTTAAGCGCCCCATCAAAGAGGCTCTGGGTGCGGTACAGGTAAGCAGGAGTCAGAACAAATAGCATACATCCAACACAAAACACAAGTCAATAACAACAACAAACAACAATTAGACCTAGATAAATCCTAATTTAAAATAAACAGTTCAACAGTTAGCTATTCTAAGGCTCATAGACAATATGCCTCCCTAAAAAGATTTGCCTTCAAACCCCCCTTAAAGACTTCTATCAACGGGGCCTCTTGATGTAAAAAAATGCAATATCATCTGTGTACTTGTGAAAATACGTGCTGACACAGGCAGAGGGGAGGTCGTTATGGAAGACTGAGAAAAGGAGGAACCCCAGAATGGAGCCTTGGGGAACCCCAAACTGTACTGTGAGGGGAGGGAACAAGACATTGCCAACCTCTACCAGAAGATGGCCAGAGAGGTAGATCTGAACCAGTTGATGGCTGTAACAGAAAGACCAGTGGCTCACAGATTATCCAGAAGGAGGGTGTGGGCTACCGTATCAAAGCCCTTAGCAAGATTCTTTCACTCCATATTACTTTCTCTGCCATTGACATCCTGGGTTACCTCTCCCACTGACAAGATCAGTGCAAACATAAGGGTGGGGTTCTAATCTACTCTGTCTGTCACCACAGCATCGCCATCGCCCATCAAGAAGCCTAAATCCCACAAGCTTATTTTTGTGGTCCTGTCATTCCCCACTCAATCCCTATAAAAATCACTCAAATCTACTTCTCTCCAAGGAACTCCACTGATATGGTAGCAGGTACTCTTCAAAAGGTGTTGGGACTCCCTCCATACTGGGGTTGATATTATGTTAGGGGACTTCAGCATAAACTGACGGCTGGTTCTGAATCCCCTCTCCAATCTGCACTCATAAAGTAAAGCTCTGAATCTGTGTTAGTTGATCTCCTCACATACATGCTTTTACACTACATCCACCAGTCACTGCAGAATAAACTGGGTGCTGGTATCCCATCCACAAAGAATTATGGCTGCAGATACCCTGCCCAACATATTCAGTTGTCACTGTATAATCTACTGTGTGAGGAAAATTAAAGCTACCAAAACTCCCCCAAGGATACCCCTAGTTAGAGCCTTCAAATTGTTCAACCCTCAAAGTTTTCTCTAGGCTCTTTATTCTGTCAGCTGGGCCCCCACACTATCAGTTCATGACCCAGAAGAGGCCCAGGTCTACTTCTCCACATCCGCAACTGTATGTGACAGACATGTTCCAATCAAAAGATCAAGAGTCCGGGGCACCGTTTGCCTTGAATTATTTTTTGTTTTTGTTTTTTTATTTATATTTTCTGCCCCAGCCGTCGGTAGCCCGGTACCATCTGCCGGTCACTTCCACCCCACATCAGCCTCGCCCTTCGATACCCGTGGCTTACCCCACGGTGGGGCTGCGGCACTGGGGACACATGCCACAGGCGTCAAACTAGGTCGGGAGGCTGGCCTGGGGGGCTAATTGAAGCTGTGACCAGCTTCGCCGAGGGAGCCCAGCCATACCCCATTTTTCCTTTTTCCGGGGAGAGGGGCGTGCAATGATGTGGGCGTCCTGCCCGCCTCCGGCCTTACACACTGTTGAGGTCAGTAGTCGCGCTACACCCTGGTCTCCACCAGGAGTCGCGCGATCCGACACTTCCCATCATTCCCCGGAGAGAGAGAGCAGTCCGATGGATGCTCTATCCTTCCCGAGCACCACCTCAGCGAGCCGAGTCCGTTCCCGAACCGGGTCGCCCGGCGCGCAAGCGCGAAATCCCAGCGCTGCGCTGGCGGGCGGCCAGACCCATTTGCCTTGAATTACATCAGACATACTGCAATTGAACTATTCCAATTAAGAGACGCAGCCTGAGCTAAACATAAATCTACAGGTCTAACCTTGTACAGGCAAACCCCTGCAGCTATTGCACCAAGGTCACACGCCAGTCCAAGGCTGCCTGCTTCAATAACAAGCTTGTGTGTAATAGCTCAAATCCATCCGTGTTTTGGAAAAGGATTCACAACCTCCTCAACTCTTCCTCACCTACTGGTAGATCCCAGTTTATCCCCTGATCCATGAGGAGCTAAATCAGCACTTCACTGAAGTCCCCAGGGCTCTCATTCCCCAAACCCCAATTGCTAACAAATCCCCTTCTACTCCAGTTGGCAGTTTCTGCTTCCAGGTGATCCCAGTTGATGACAAATCTAAGGAGATAGTGCTAAACACAGCTTCCAGTTGTGGAGCAGATGGTATTTCTCCCAAATTTCTTGCCCCTGGGGCCCCTGCTATAGCTTCCCCCATTGCCCACATTTTCAATCGGTCAATATGCACTGGCTCATGCCCTCCACAGATGGAAGCATATCTTTGTTCTCCCTATCCACAAAAGTGGTTCTCCAGTCCACATGCACTGACCAACTACAGTACCACCTGATATCCCTTCTTCCCATCCTTTCCAGGGCTCTCAAGAGACTTGTAAACAGGCAACTCTCCAACTCATCCCAAGTGTCCAACAGGTTCAAATACTACATGTCTAACCAAACCCAGTCTGTCAAGCTAGGTACAGTATACACCACTTGTAATAGACTAGTTTGACATTCTGCATTGCATCCATTACAAATGGCATCTGAAGCATTGTTACCACTAAGGAGAGAGATCCTGGGACAGATGAAAGACAACAAACAACGATCACTTGGAAGCTGCCCCTATTCATATACCTTGAAGCTGAAACTTCCTTCCCCCACCACGTTGAACCCTGAAACCTGACAGTTGAAACTGCCTTTCTTGACCTTGATTCTTACCTGTCATACTATTCGATAGGTTTAGATTAGTTTTTTTTTAAACAATGCTCTTAACTTTCTTATACAGTAACTGAGCTGAGCTTACCAGCTGATATGCCTCAGCTATGAACCACTGCCAACACTGAACTGATAAAAAGTACTGAGCTCCATGCTCCACCAGATAAACCGCAGTTTCATTATAGGCAATCAGTTACAGAAGGAACCACAGGAAGGTTTACTGGTAAGTTAGAAGCACAGTAATTGGCTAAACCTGCCTATCCACTACCACGCTGTACAGCAGTGCTCCCCCCAACTGTAAACAAGCATTTGTCAATGCTGAATGCTGTCTTGCTGGCATTGGCATTGGTAGTGCAGGAGTTAGAGATGCATAATAGGAATGGCAGTGAAGTACTGAAGTGACTCCAACCCCATCTCCACCCTGCAGAGACTGACAGGCATTGGGGTGTGCCTTTGGGTCATCAGCTATAACGCTCATGCCATTTTACTTCATCCTACCCTGTAGACACTGACAAGTATCGTGGTGTGCTTTGGGGTCTTTGGGCATTATACTTACCCCATTCCATAAGGAAATACACAGAGGTGGGTGCAGTATAGGAGAATGGGGTGAACTTTGTTTTTATTTATTCTTATTTATTCATTACAAATTGGGTTTGCAACCTTTGAGTCAGAGACTCATTTACAAAGGCACCTCGTTGCAGGGGGGGGCAGACATCAAGACAGTTATTACAGTGCAGATTAAAACAGAGGATAGCATTACAGGTGCAGTAAAAGGAACATTTAACATAGATACACTTAGGTTATATAATGTAGTCGTTTGTATGTTACTTAGGTTGCATAGTGTTACAAAATTGTGAGTTACACTCATGGATATAGTAGGTCCTCAGAGAAGACAGCGGGTTACATCCCTGTTTGGACCTAGTTGGGAAGGAGTGGGTCTGGGGAAGGGAGAGGCTGTCCAGTGGACATGGCTGAACACTGCAAGGTACACCATGATGTCTGTCACCCGATGATCCCAATTTACACCCCTGATGCCTGTCAGTCTCTACAGGGTGGGGTGCTACAGTTGGAAACCCTAACACCGTAGGCGTGTGTTGGTATTTTCACTTCAAATTTTCAACATGGGCTTTTTGTGACCCCACCTCATGAAGAGCTGCACAATCAGCTTGTTAGCTGAAAGGTGGTTTTGCATAGCAGTTATGCCATTTGGTGACACAGAGATGAAAACACATTTTGGGCAGGATGTGCAAAATGACAACTGTATTGTTCATGAGGAGGCATAACAAAATGGCAACGTTGAAAATCTGGAGTGAAAATATAAAAAATTGGTGAAGTCATGAGCATGCATAGAAACTGCGCAACACATGTCCGTAACTCAATTATTTTTGGGAGTTTTTTAGCCACATTTTCAACATAGGTATTTTGGGACCTCCCCTCATGAACAGTGGTGCTGTGATTTTGTTACTCTGTCCCAAAAGTTGACTTCCCACAGTGACCACACCATTGTGCACCTCAGCTGCGGAAACACATTTTGGGCAGGCTGTGAAAAATGACAGCTGTACTGTTGATAAGGAGGTGTGAAAAAATGCCAGTGTTGAAAATCTGGCATGAAAATATTGCAAATTTGCGAAGTTACAAGGGTGCATGGAAACTGCGCAATGCATGCTTGCAACACAGTCATTTTATGGACTTTCAACACCAAATTTTCAACATAGGCATTTTAGGACCTCTGCTCATCAACAGTGTCACCATCATTTTCTCAAACTGTCCCGAAAACTGATTTTGCACAGCAACTTTCTATTCTCTCTCTGAACGTCTAACACATTTTGGCCAGGATATGTAAAATGACAGCTGTACTGTTTATCAGGAGGAGTGGAAAATGCCAATTTTGAAAATCTGGAGTGAAAATATTACAAATTCATAAAGTTACAAGAGTGCTTGGAAACAACGCAACGCACGCTCGTAAAACAGCCATTTTGGGAATTTTTTTCACCAAATTTGCAACATAGGCTTTTTGAGAACCTCCCTTATGAACAGTGGCACTGTCATTTTGTTACTCAGTCCCAAAAGGTGATTATGCACAGTGATTGTGAAATCACCTTTCGGGATCGAATAATGCCATGACAGTGACTGAATTCATGAGGAGGGGTCCCAATAACTCCATGTTGAATATTTGGCGCAAAAATTCAAAAAAAAAGCCTGAGATATGCACCTAAGTTGAAAAAATCTTATTTATGCCATTATACAGCTTACCAGCATTTCTTCAGTTCGTGGTCGGCTTTGAAGAGTGCAGACGTGTTCCCAATCCACCGAAGATCGTCATGCCAGACTCCATAGGTAAGTATGGGGTGAGGGTGTGTGTGTGGGGAGGCAGGGTGTGCAGAGGGTGGGTGCAGGTTGTGGAAGGGGGCAGGGAGACCGTGAGGGACCGTTTTCTTCTTTCACAGGATTAAAAAAAAAGAAAGAAATTGCGGGATGGTTTTTATTTTTCAGGGGATTTGGCATGCTGGGGTGGGCTCCCAACATGCCACCTAAGTGTTTTACTAACATATTAACATACTAAAATGCCAGCAGAATAGGCCTAACGGTCTTTCGCGTCTGCTCCCTTCCCAGTTCCGGATATTCTCGAGGCATTGGATTTTGCTTCCAGGACCCTTCCCCTTCCCCTGTACCTGTCCCACCCCATCTTGAACCCCTCTACCATCTCTGCCTCCACCAACCCCCTAGGCAGCGCATTCCATGGCTCCACCACTCTCTCAGTGAAGTAGCACCTCCTCCTTTCTCCCCTGAATCTTCCCCCCCTCCAGTTTCCACCCATGCCCTCTTATGGCCCCCTCCTCCTTCCTTCGAAGCACCCTGACTGCTCCTCCCCTATTTACCCCCTTCATGTACCTGAAGACGTCTATCATGTTCCCCCGGTCCTTTCTCTCTTCCAATGTGTGCATACTTAACTCTTCTGAGCCTCTCCTCATAGGTCCTGTCCCCAAGTCCCAAATCATTTTGGTTGCCTCCTCTGGACCCTCTCCAGGAGTTTAATGTCCCTCTTTGTGTGGCCTCCAAAACTGCCGTGAGTACTCAGGAGGCGGCCTCACAAGCAGTTATACAGAAGGAGTATCACTTCCCTCCTTCTGGAGGTGATCCCTAGCGATGCATCCCAGCATCCTGTTGGCCTTGGCTGCTGCCCTCCTACAAGTCTCTGGGTTGTTCATCTTGACATCCACACACCACCCCCAGCTCCCTCTCAGCCATCGAGACTTGTAGCATTCCCCCACCCAGGGTGTACACTTGGCCTGGGTTTCTGGCCCCCAGGTGCTGTACCTTGCATTTCCCTGCATTGAACCTCAGCTTCCACTTTCTAGACCATCTTTCCAGAGCCTCCAGGTCCCCCTGTAGGGCCACCCTCCCCTCCTCCCCATCCACCACTGCCCCCAGTTTTGAGTCATCCGCAAAGAAACTTATCTCACTCCTGATACATGTCCCTATGTCAGAGATGTAGGCGTTGAACAGGAGGGGCCCAAAGACTGATTCCTGTGGGACCCCACTAATGACCCTCCTTGGGGATGAGACTATCCCACCAACTACGACCCTCTGGGTCTGGTCCTGGAGCCAATTGCCTATCCATCTGATCATCTGGTTCCCCACCCCCATTTCTTCCAGCTTATCCAACAGGCCTTCATGAGGAACAGAGTCAAATGCCTTGCTGAAGTCTAGAAAGAGGATGTCCCCTGCTCTACCCAGGTCCAAGGCACTCGTCACTCAGTCATAGAACTCCACAAGGTTTGTCTGACATGATTTCCCTGGGATGAATCCATGCTGTCTATCGTCCAGGCACCCTGACTTTTCCAGGTCCCCCCCAGCCTCTCCTTGACAATGCCCTCCATCACCTTGCCCACCACCGATGTCAGGCTGACAGGCCTGTAGTTTCCTGCCACCTCCCTTGATCCCCCCTTGTGGATAAGCACTATATGCACCACCTTCCAGTCCTGGGGCACCCACCTATCCTCAGAGAGATGGTGAAAAGCTCTGCCAGGGGTTTCGCCAGGACATCCACAAGTTCCTTCAGTACTCTAGGATGTAATTGATCCGGCCCTGGTACTTTCTCTGTCTTAAGGGACCTGAGGGCTTCCCTCACTCTCTCTGCTGTGATTGCTTCCGCTACCTCTTCTCCCTGCTTAGCCTCCCCCCTCCTGCCAGTGATGCATCCCCCTCTCCCCAGACCCGCCGATCGGTAAGGGTCCCCCCTCCTCAGTATCACTGATGTAGCACCCCCATTTTCCTTGGTGAAAACTGAGGTGAAGTACTCATTTAGTACTCATTTAGTACCTCAGCCTGCTCCCCCCTGGTCTTGTGCCCATCTCTCCCCTGTTTTAATCCTGCTAATCTGCCCCTTCACCCTTCATTTTTCCCCAACGTATCTAAAGAACCCCTTGTTCCTTCTCCTAATTTCCCTGGCCAGGTTCTGCTCCTTCCTTGCCTTAGCCGCCCTCACCACTCTAGTGGCCCTTCTAGCCATCAGCTCGTACTCCCCTCAATCCCTTTCACTCCTTGAGCACATGAATTGCCTATAGGCTGCCTTCTTTCCCCACACCACCTCCTGGACCTCCATGGTCCACCAGCAGGGTTTTCAGGCCCTACCGCATCTTCGTCTTACTCTTGCACAGGTGCTGGTAGCATCCTGCACCCCTCTCCTGATGATTTCCCACCTACTATCAGCATCCATGTCTGACCCAATCGCTTCCAAATGCTCCTTAAGGATCCTTCCCATTTCCTTAAAATGCGCCCCCCTGAAGTCAGTTACCTCCGTCTTTGTGCAGCCTTCTACCCCTCCTACGTCCAGGCAGAACCAGACCGTGGCATGGTCACTCCCCACCAATGGGTCCCTTACCTCCAGGCCTCCAATCTGGTCACTGTCTGCCAGGACCACATCCAGTACCCTTGCCTTGCTGGTCGGTTCCCCAGCTGCTGAGTTAGGAATGCATCTTGAAAGACATCCAACAACCTCTGTTCCCTGGCCACCGCGGATGTCATTGTCTCCCAGTCTGTTCCTGGCATGTTTAAGTCCTCCAACACCACCACCCTTCCCCTTCCCAATCTGCAGTGTCTCCCAACATCTGCCACCAGACTCTCCTCCAGCTCCTCCACCAGTACAGGGGTCTATACACCACTCCTGTTTTTTCTCTTGCCCCTTGTTATCAAGGTGACCCAAATTGCCTCCATGGTTCCCTCCAGCCTCCTCTACTCCTCCTATGCCAATGCAGTTTTGACTATCATTGCTACCCCTCCTCCCCTTCCATCCCCCCTGTCCTTCCTGAACATAGTGTAACCCTCCAGGCCCAGGTCCCAGTCGTGTCCTGCGATGGCCCAGGTCTCAGTGACCGCTGCCACATCCACTGCTCCCTCAGCTAGCATCACCTGGAGCTCAGGAATTTTATTGCCCAAGCTTCTGCCATTTAGCAGGACTACCTTCCACCCTTTCCCTATACTTCCATTTCCCCTGCTCGTGTTCCCATGGGGATTCTGTTTTCCCCTGGTCTGCACTTTATCAGTCAGCCTTTTCCCATATTCCTCCAGCTCCCCGGGGGGGGGAGGCAGAGTCCCTCCTTTATTGGACCCCCCTCGACAGCCTTTTCTCCCATCCCTCCCCCCTTCACAAGTTTAAACCCCACTTTTCACCAATGAACCCCTCTATTTTCAACTTAAGGATTCCCTTCCCCTCCAAATTGAGATGGAGCCTATCTCTAGCATACAGCTCCATATCCTCCCAGGTCTCCCCCCAATCATCCATCAACCCATACCCTCTGGCCTCACACCACTCCCTGAGCCACTGGTTTATCTCCCTAATCTTCCTTTTGTGTTCCCCACTAACCCTTGGCACTGGCAGTATTTCTGAGAAGGAAATTGTGCATCCTATGTCATGACAGACCCTGGCAAGCTCTCTGAACCTTGCCTGTATCTCTAGCTCACTATTTCCCTCATTGTCATTTGTACCCAGGTGGACCAGTATTTCCGGGGAACCCCCACAATCCTTTGCCAGCTGATATACCTTGTGCTTGGCCCTGTGCACTGTTAGTCCAGAGAAGCACTTTGTTCTAACTGGCCAGGCTTCTCCCTCCCTATCCCATTTGATACCCCTGATCATAGATTCCCCCAACAGGAGCACTTTGACTGCTCCTTTT
Source organism: Neoceratodus forsteri (assembly GCA_016271365.2). Taxonomy (NCBI): domain Eukaryota; kingdom Metazoa; phylum Chordata; order Ceratodontiformes; family Ceratodontidae; genus Neoceratodus; species Neoceratodus forsteri. The sequence continues at coordinate 526,513,163 of CM028134.1, forward strand.
CCTCCATTTCCCCCCCTTCCATGTCCCTCATTCTTTCTACTGGCCCCTCCACCCAGCTGGCTCCTTGTTCCTCTCCCTATCTGGGTGCCACATGCCACCCCCTCCATATTTACTCTGCCTACCCCTTCCCCTCCGATCCTATGCCTCTCCTCCTCCTCCCGAGTATCCTTCTGTACCTTGCTAACTCCCCCCTCACTGCTCGTGACTGGTCCTTCTCCCCATCCGCTAAACTAGCCTGGCTCATCCTCCCTCCCTTCCTTCCTGTCTCTGTTTAGTTCCTCCTTGCTTGTTGTGCTCTCCTGGCCTAAACCCTCAGCTCCCTTTACTGTATCCTCCTTGTACTTCTGGTCTTTCTCCTTGCCCTTTCCTCCAAACTGGTCCTTCTCCTTGCACTTTCCTCCCTCTTCCCCCTGCCCCTTCTGCTCTGATTCACTGCTCCCCAATTTTCCTGCATTCCAGGTTCCCCCTGTTCCTCCTGCTATCTGACCCCTGCCTCCTGCCCCCCACTCCCTTTCCATCTCTAACCACCCCTGTCATGGCTACATCACCCCCCTCATCCTCAAGCAGAAGAAGAGAATTGAAGCAGTTACTGAGCTTAAGGTCTGATCCACCTCCCCACCTTGCTTCCATCCATCCAGCCCCGGCCATCTGCCTACTTCCATGAGAATGTTGCCCTACTGGCCCCCCTTTGTGAGGGTCCCGAGTTTACCTGCCTGCTTCCTTGGTAGTGTCCTCCTTTTGGGCCCCCTCTGCCAGGGTCCCTATGTGACCCCAGAGTATTCTCCTGCACTCCTTTCCCTATGCCCCCGGCCCTAGTGCTTGGTGCAACCCCGTGGGAGATCCCCTGCCCTCTTCCCCAACCATACCTCCCCCTTCCCTCAGCTATCTCCTAATCCCCACAACCTCATCCCTAAGCTGTGCTAGCTGGTAGCACACTGGACAACCACCGAACTTCCAAGCCCAGTCCAGTATCATGGCTGCCCCACACCCTGTGCCACCCCACCACCCTCCTAAAGATGCCGGCCCTAATGACGTGTGGTCCCATCCCCCTCCAAGTAGGTTTCCTTGGGTGAGCCACCAGATTCCCCACTAGTCCAAGATACACCCCTACTGCCTAATCAGGTCACCCACTAATCCTAGATACAGTCCCACAGTAAACCGGTAACCCTGTTACTAGGTGCAGTACAACACAGTAAACTTATACAGAAAGTGAACAACTCCCTAAGCTCCTCTCACCCAGCCTTTAAATCCAACCCCCAGTGGCTAGAACTACATAAGCTGCACCTGCAGCCTTTTCCTCCAATTGCAGGGTAGGTGTCCCCCTATAAATAAGCAGAGCACTGGGAAGGGAGGGGTGGGGAGGGTGGGATTTGAGCCTACACCTGACTCTCAAGAGAGTGTATCAGCCCTGTGTCTACCCCTCCAATCCCTGCAGCCAAAGAACCAGCCCCAAGCAAATCCCACCAAATAGGTTTTAAATCAGAAGAAATAGGCCTCCAACAGTGCAGCCTGTTACACAGTGAAACATCCAACAAATGAGCCCACTTACAGTCACCAAATCAGTTTTCAAACTTCCAACAGCCCCAAAAACAATACCCTGCTAGCCCCTTAGAAGAAAGAAGAAAAAAGAAATAACCTTCTACCAAGTAAAATCCACAAGAAACCCTGTAAAAACAACAAGAAGCAGCTACTGTACTGGAACACAACTGATCCTGTCCCCTTCCAGTTCCTTCTGAGAAGCCAAAGCAACTAACACCACAGACCTGATTCAGCTCTGCCTCCAGTCAATTGGCTGAGTGAGACCTGGCCAGACCATTAACACCCTTCCCCCACTGTGCACTAACCTTTGCAGCTAGTGAAGTCAGCAAAAAGGAATCAAAATTCAACTCAAAGCCCCCAAAATAGGTTAGCTGCCAAAGGAAACAGGTCTCCAATTTAATCAGCTTCACTAACAACACATCAAAATAGGCTTGAAATTAACAGATATAGGTCTCCAGTTCAAATAACCAGCCCCAAGCAAATCCCACCAAATAGGTTTTAAATCAGAAGAAATAGGCCTCCAACAGTGCAGCCTGTTACACAGTGAAACATCCAACAAATGAGCCCACTTACAGCCACCAAACCAGTTTTCAAACTACCAACAGCCCCAAAAACAATACCCTGCTAGCACCTTAGAAGAAAGAAAGGAGATGCTGTAGCCAGCGGGGGATTGGGCACCCCTGTCAGCACACAACGAAAGCAGGGGGGCAAGAGCCGAGGGGGAATAGGCACCCCCCCTCAGCACATAACAAATGGGGGGTGCTTTATGCCGCTGGGGAGTGGGCTCCCCTGTTAGCATATACATTAGGGCAGGGCATGCCAAAAGGGGGATTGGGCACCCTCGAAGTGGGCATCATGGCAGGTGGTGTGTTGCCATGTTAAATTTTGTTTCTCACCTGGGAAAGCACGTCGGGAGGTCTGCTGCATATGATGAGCTTTGCTCGCATTGCAGTGGACCTTTCCTTAGATGTGCTCACCACATTATGTATGCATGGTGTGGCTCCGGCATGCAGGCCTATTGGGGAATGAGGGACGCACCTACTGACGCGTGCCCTGCATTCGCCCAAAAGTGACCGCGCCTCCAAATCTGCTACTACCGCAATATGTTGGCTGAGCATGCATGAGCCAACATAAAAAGGAACTTCCGATAATAGGGACAGCAATTTAATCATAGCAAAAAGCATGCCAGCAGTGATCAAGTTAGCAGCAGCTGAATCAATTTGTTTTCACACATATTCACACCTGTTTGAGCTGTTAAGGGAGCTATTAATTTGCAAATCGACGGACACTAAATGCAGAGTTAAAGTTCCACTTAATCAGTTAATTTTTCTATAGCTCCCAATGCAAACAGCTTTTGGAAAGGGGAACTTGTCTGTTAGAAGCTGCTGTTTGTTACAATCATGTCTGGTACATTAGGCACATACAGTATAGCCACGTCTCCCTCCCTCTTGGTCATACTTGGAGATCCCAAGGCTCTGTACTGGGACATCTCCTGTTCACAGTTTTCATCAACACCTCCCATTGGCTCTCTCAGATTGTAACATCCATGTGTATATTGATGATACCATCATCTATGCATCTGGCTCTTTCACCCCCACCATTGAACAGACCCTGCAACGGGAAACTGCTGGGTCATAATGTTGTATGCTTAATAGCGTACAACATTATACCTAACCTGAAACAGCGCTGTCCATGACAGTGAATGTGCAATACCACGTATACTGCTGTATGTGGTATTGCAGCATTCACACAATCCCTCCACTGAGCAGCTGCCGTGGCTTACTGGACTGAGCCACAGCAGGAGGAACCCAGGTGCTGCGTTTGGGTCTGGGTTTGATTCCCGGTCCCAGACATTTTACTTTTTCCCACAAATTGTGTGCTCCCTGAGTTGGACCCCCCCCCCGGAGTTGAGAATTTTTAGTGTGGGGGGTCCAGGGGCACAGCCCCCCATAACTGGGGATGTGGGGGGTGGAGCCCCCCACAGAAAAAAGACTTATGTCACATGGCAATATCGTGCTGTATTGGCAGCATGATTTTGCCATGTGGCATAATGTCTTGCGACATTATGACCCCATGCCCAACAGGACTTCCCAACTGTTAAAATGTGGTTTCAAGTAAACCAGCTAATCATGAACACCAAGACAACAGTCTCCATGCTGTTCAGTTCTAGACAGTGGCTAAACTCCCCACCTGCCATTTTGAACATATGCACTCTTCAGCATGACTGACTAGACTCCGTATCTACCTACAAATACCTAGACCTTCTCTTGGACCAATGGTTTGATTACTCTGAGTATGTAACGCATGTGATAGCCAAGAGTTTTGCAAACCCTGGAGCCCTCTACATGGTAAAGAGCTGCCTGCTGCTAATTACCAGAAGACAGGTGAATGAATGCACTATCTTACCTCTGCTGGAGTGTGGGGATATTGTCTACTCTGAAAACCTCCCCTTCTGCCCTAAATAAACTCAACACACTATTTAATACCCTGTGCAGATTTGCTCTGACCTGTCTTCTCCGTACTCACCATTGTTCCATGTACAATGACTTAAGGGTGGGTCCCTCCTCCTGTGAGACTCTCTGCACACCGCGCCTGATGGGCACCAAACTCCAGGCTGGCGAACTGCCAAGCTGCATCTCTCATCTGCTCTACTGCTCCTCTAATCCAGTCTATTTATTGAGGTCAGAGGAAGGCTGCTGGCTACTTAACCTGTGCTGCAGATGCAAACTGTGAATGACATGATCAACTATAGGCTCGCTAGCATCAGGAACAGCCTTCCTGCCAAGATCTCTGACTCAGCAAGCTTCCAAGCAACCAAAACATCACTCAAGGCTCACTGCAACTCCCTGAAGTCTTGCCGCAACTGCCCTAGATAGTCCTTGCCCTCCCAAGGCAGCTTAGTACCTGGTACTGTTCACTCCATTATAGGTCCTGGTGCCTAGGTATGAATATTGATATGTAAGACAACCGCAGTGCCCTGACTCCTTATATGTCTCCCGATATATGCACTGTGATCGTAGTAATAAGCTTACTCAGTGGGTTCTGATGGTTGTAATTTCCCTTTCAACCACCCAAAGGAATATGCTGTAAATGTACCCACTTGCTCTTTGTACAATATGTATCTCCTTGTACTGCATAGTGTATTCCAGTAAGAAAGTGTATGTGTTCCCTTTGATTTCCCATGCTCCCTTCCATCACCAGGTCACAGCTGGAAATGAGCTTCCCTGCCTCTTGTTTATCCAGTAAAATATGTTTTAAACGAATAAATAAAAGTTAGTGAAAATGGCAACACTGATGTATATAGCATAACAAATGAGAAAAGAATGCCCCTTCTGAAAATAGGATGTTGCATTTCACCTGGGTTATCGTGGTAAATCACTGTAAAATTTAGTAACATCTGGACCCCACTGAAAACTAGATACATTGCATTTCAGGTTTTGATGTGTAGGCAAGCACAAGGATAGTGGTGCCGATCCCAAATAACACTCTGTGTGGTAATCAAAATTCAGATGGCACTCACCCCTCGAAATCAGGAAGTTTACAAACTAAGTCTTAGTTCATCAAGAGCCTGGTTTTATTTTGCCATTGTCACAGTGCATACAAACAGAAATCCAGTAGTGCTTCAGCAAACACTATCCCTTAAGTTTCACCCATAAGCCACGGGCTTCATCAGAGGTTACAAAAGGCTGATTTAACAGGTACTTTTTAAAATTATTTTCCCCGAATTAAAAACAGGTCCATCATAGTGACATCATCAATTACTTTTGCTTTAAACCTGTTGTGAATTAAGGCATATCAATTCAAATCAAAGTGACACCGAAAACTTTTTTCTCCTTTCACCCTTGCATGTTTATGATTCAAAAAAATCCAGTCCCTATTTTCTTCAGAGAATCAAAGCGATACTTTTCAGACCTGTAACAGAAACATCAAGATACAGTATGTGAGAAATCGGTATACGATCTGTTTCTACTCTGTCAGGATGTTTTGTTTACCATAGTGAACACTGAACCAGTTTTTTTTTGGGGGGTTAGGCTAGGGAAACAACTGCATTATTTTTTCCTTAAGAATGGGCTAACTTCAAACTTCCCATTTAATCCTGTAATCTCAGAGCCTCAAACCTGTAAATCCATGCATGTTCCTTCTGATTTAGGTAGTTGTTCAAATCTCCCCCTCTGATGTTTGTTGCTACTATAGCCTCTATTCCTACAGCAGTAATCCTATGGCTATTTCCATCACTGAGCTAACCTTGATTAATACAGTGTAAAATGGGTAGAAAGAGGAACCCACTGAAAATGAGATATTGGATTTCAACTGGTCAGGGAACTCTTGGCTAAATACAATGTAAAAATGGTTGAAAGCCAGCAAGCTAACACAGTGATAACACTACTGCTTGCCATCTCGACAACCAGTATCATGCCTTGAGCTGGGGATGTCTGGTACTGACCAATGAGACAGGCTTCTTTGTGCCTTGTGGAGAGATGGCACCTCCTTCTGCTGCACGACTGCCATCTTATGGTGCAGGGGGAGGCTGTGTCAAGTGGTATGGAAATATATGGTCCCTCTGGAGTGGTCTTATGTTGGCATGCCCCTGATTGCCTGGGGAGTGACACAAAGGTGTTCCATACACAGAGTGAGTCCTGTAGGGAGTTCCAATGATTGGGTGATGCTCACCTACACATCTGATGGCCCTGATAGGTGCTCAGCCAGGTTGCTGTTCAGGATCACACCATGGGAAGGGATAAGAGATGGCTTAAGTGGGATAAAATACCCCCCCCCCCAGAAGACCCAGGCAGATAAAGCTGCCCCATCCTTCCCTTCACATGATGGCCCTGCTGACTCCTCCCATGACTCCTCTGTTCCTCCTCCTCCTCCTCCTCCTCCTGGACCTCAACTATTGAATGTAGATTCTCCCTCTGGCTGAGGGAGCTAGGGGGTCTCATCCATGGGAGACATGTTGTGGGTTACAATCAGGAGTCTGGAGGGATAGTTAAGCAGAGGCTGATTTCAGGATGGATCTTTGGCAGACTGCTACAGCAGGCAGAAAGGCTTGGGCAGGTGGAGGAGGAGGACATGAAAGCTGGTGAGGTGAAATGGTAGTCTAAATAAAAGTATAAAAAATTTGTGAAATCAGAACACAACTGAAAATGAGAAATTGAATCTCACCTGGGCAATCTTGGGTGAAGGCATTGTAAAAGTTGATAAAATCCAGACTCCACTAAAAGTAAAATACAGTATGAGATATTACACCACAGCTGAGTTATTCTGGGTAAATAAATTGTGAAAATGGGTAATAGCAGAACCCTACTGAAAATTAGTTTCTTGTTACCACTCAGTTGAGCTGGGCTGTCCTTAGTAAACACAGGGTAAAAATGGGTAAAAGCAAGGCCTCTCTTAAGATGAGATATTGCAGCTCATCTGGGCTATCCTGTGTAGTTACTGTGTTAAACTGGGTAAAGGGAGGACATAAGTGAAAACAATATACAACACATCAGCATAGCTACTCTCAGAAAATACTGTGTAAAATGGGTGAAAGCAGGACCCCAGTGAAAACAAGCTGTGGCATCTCAACTGTTATTCAAAGTCAATACATTTCAAAAATATGTGAAAACAGAAAGACAGACTGACAGATAGATAGATAGATAGATAGATAGATAGATAGATAGATAGATAGATAGATAGATAGGCTTTATTTAAATTTAGGTGCCCAATCCTGGAGGCTGGGTGCCCTTACAATAGGAACAAGGTTAAGGCAGGATCTTCTACAGTATTTCATCATTAAAACAATAACATAAAATCAAATTTAAAAACTATCAGCAAATGCCTTATTAAAGAGGTAGGTCTTCAGGCCCTCTTTAAATGCCTTCACCACTGGGGCCTCCCTTAAAGATTTTGGCATCAAGTTCCAGAGTGCCGGGCAAGTAACATCAAAGGAGCAGTCCCCTGAGGTTTTCAGCCTGGCCATCAGAATCACCTGGAGCTCCTTAGTGGAGGAGCAGAGGGAGCATACCGGGGAAGCTGGAGTAAGGAGGTCAGACAGATAACCAGGGCCCAGGCCACATATGGCCTTATAGATGAGAAAGCCCATCCGGAAAATGATCCTCCACCTGACTGGCAGCCAGTGCAGATCCCGCAGGACCAAGGTCACATTGCAGATCCTTAGAAGGCCCGTAAGCAGCCTGACCACTGCATTCTGCACTAGCTGCAGTCAGCCGAGGATCCCTCCATTGACCCCAAAGTACAGAGCATTACAATAGTCCAGCCTGGAAGTCACAAAGGTGTGTATCAGTGATGGCAAGTCTTCTGGTGGAATCAGGGGTTTAATTTGGGCAACATTCCTTAAGTGGTAGAACCCACTTTTGACGACAGATGACACCTGGGCTTCCATGGTCAGCCTGTCATCAAGGATGATGCCTAAAGTCCTCACCCTGGAGGAAGTCATCAATGGAGTTGATCCCAGGACCAACCCAGTCTCCACTCCAAAGGCATCCCCATCACGCCATCAACCAGGCTCAACCACTAGCACCTCCATCTTATCTGGACCACACAACAGATGAAATATTGCATCTTTTCTGGTCTGGGCCATCCTAGGTCACTACAATATGTAAATAGGTAAAAGCACAGTAAGATCCCACTAAAAAACAGGTTTTGCATCTCTGCTGGGCTTCTAATAGTAAACACAGTGTGCAGATGGGTGACAGCTGTACCAGACCAAAAATGAGATATTGCATCTTAACTGAACTATCCTAAGTGAAAAAAAAAAGCATAACAATGCCTAAAAGCAGGTCCTCATTGAAAATAAGATATTGTATGCCAGCTAGACCCCAGGTAAGTGCATTGTGAAAATGGGGGAAACTTGGACTCCACTGAAAATGAGATGTGGAATTTGAGCTTGGTTGTCATGCATGAATGCATTTATAATCAAAGTACCAATGGTACTGAGCAGCACCAAGGTATGGAAGCATCATTTTTGCATAGTAAAAGACACATATACATATTAAACAATGTCCATGCAGATGTTGAACAATATAGACAAATACATGCATGCATGCAAACACACACATACACCTCACAGAATAAACAAGCATACATCATACAATATGCAAACGCTGAAGTTTAAGCTGATCAGTTCCTGTACAAGAGTCTCTGGAGTCAGCCTCATCTTTTGTTAAAAAAAAGTCTCATGCACTATGATTGATGAGTCTTCACTACTCCCTGTTGTGACTGATTCATGTCTATGGAGTAGGACATTTACATTTTCTAGGTTCTTGGCTTTTGGGTCACTAATGTGACCTTCAAATTCTCCTTGAGAGGGAAGAAATGCCTTGCCTCTCCTATCCCGGGGCAGGATCCAGGGACCCACCACTCTGTAGCAGCTCCTGTTGATGACCGGAGGCACTACTAGAGTGGCGTAGTAAAGGGAGCGGAGTGTAGTGGACATTGACATGCTGTGCCTAAGCATCATTAATCGCCCGCACTCTGCAAAGGGGAGAAAAGTGGAAAATGGGCTACGGTAGGGCAGTATGAGCTTCCGACCCTGGCTGACAGTTCTTAGGCATGGTACTTTCACTTCCAAATACCTAAACAGCACATATAAGCAAGTAACATTCAGCATTGACAAATGTTTGTTTATCCAAGCCATCAGCCTCCATTCAGTGCACATAGTAAAATTTATTTGTAAAAGGCTGGGAAATAATTTAAATGTTTAAGCTGACAAAAAAGTCAAGTAAGTTATCACGCCTGATCAGCTTCAGTTTTCAGCATTTCCTTATATGATTCTGGTTCTGAGAGAGAGAGAGAGAGAGAGAGAGAGAGAGAGAGAGAGAGAGTGGAAGAATGGTGGAGCTCTGTTTTACATTCAGTCTTAGATCAGTCCTGAAATGGTTAACAAACTCTACAGACAGTAGTAAATCATTGTACACACACACACACACACACACGCTCACGCACGCACACACACACACACACACACAATTGGGGGGGAGAAAGACAAATGTAATTTGAATCTCTGGTGGAGCAATGTAGTCTCATTACAAACTCAGTTTTGACCAACAGGGCATTGTTTAGATAATAATGTGTAGAAAGAGGGTTTAGGTGTCCTTTAAGATTAAATGAAAAAGACAAAAGGGACAGCAGAGAGGAATTTCTCCAGTGACTGATGCTTAGTTTCATGCTGCTTGTGGTGTTTACACTGGGCAATCCACTGATTATAATTTGAGCTGACATCAGTATGTTGCGTGTAGGAAAGTAACACTTTGCCTCCTCCGCCCCTAGTGGAGTGATTTCAGATTGCGGAGGGATCATACTCCAACTCCAAAATTGTGCTTCGGTGGGAGTTTGAAGTGCCCTTTTTTCCCAGTTGATAGCGAGATGGCTTGCAGAGCTTGCCCTGCAGTTGTGAAAATGAGCACAGCACTTTTACATGAGCTAGGAAAATGTAACTGCCCATCACCTTTGGGGCACTACTTCCATCCCATGGAATGCTGAGGGGCTTCATAGTATCCTGGAGCAGGTGTCTTTGCACTGTATCACAGTAGTGGACAATGTGGGAGCCTAACCATATCTAAGATGTTTATTTCTTCTATTTAGGGAAATAAAAGAGAATAACCCCTACCCTACCCTAGCCTACTCCTGCCACACTAGAAGAGTGTGATCAGACCATGTGATATATTTGTGCAGCCACCAGCATGTGCATTTGTTTGGAGTCCAACTGTAACTCCAAATGAACTGCTCACATGGGAACTCAGTTAGTGTTTTATAGCCTAGAGGTTAGAGTAATGAGCAGTGAATGAAGTTGGTACATCCAGCAGGCCTGGGTTTCATTCCCACAACCTCCACTTGCATACTGTTTGACTCTGAGCAAGTCACTTAACCTCCCCAGTGCTCCCAGGTCACCCCTGAAAACAGGCACTTGTAACTAGCGGGCCTTACCCTGTTACCAAAGACTGAAATAAAAAATAAATACAAAACATTTCTAGACAGTCTGACCTACTGATCTATTCACAAACACACTGAACTCAATGGTATGCTTCTTATTGGTTACATAAGTGAAAGAGTGAAAGAGGAAACTAGGAGAGATTGTGAGGCTACAAAGGGCAGGTGGTGTTACATCGTGCTGGTATTCGGGTGACCTGAGTTTGAGATCAAGCTCAGGTCCCTGCATCGAGATGTAGACGTGGCCAAGTTAGCTGCCATTTAGAAGTACACCTTGTCTGAGAAGGGTTGGCAATGAGCTCTGCTGCCACAGTGATCATTGTGGTTGGGCCAGGGAACTTGGTCCTGCCACAGGGCTTGCTGTGGGTGTGCAAAGCCATAGGCTGTGCTCATGTCAGTGGAAGAGGGAGGGACTAAAGTACTACTGCAGTCTGAATGACTCAGTGCCTAGGCAGCTCCCTGGGTCCTAGTGCATGCTGGTATAGGATTCTGAGCCATGCAAGGGTGTGGATTGCCTCATGGAGGGAGCACATCCCTAGCTTAAGAGCCGCTACCAAAAAGAGCAAGCCACTGAGGTAATTGGTGGGCTACAGTGGTGTAGAGGGCCAAAGAAGATCTGGACCTGATGGGGTACATCCCTGGTATCAGGGTATATCCCTGGAAGTATGTCAGTAGTGGGGGAAAAAGAACCGCTACAGAAAAAAAAAAAAGAAGGGAAGGAGGGGACTGTGTAGAGGAGGATCAGGCAAAAGCAGACATCCTGAACAAACCCTTTTTCAGTCTTCACAGGGGAAGGGGAAGGGGAAGTGCCATATAAAAGCAACAGGGGCACAGTGGAGCGGGGTAGGTTCAAATCTCTTTCCAGGGAGAGTCCTGAAGAGACTCACAAATCTGAAAGTGGAAAAAGCTATAGGGCTAGACAAGGTACGCCCAAGTGTACTAAGGGAGCTCAGGGAGGTACTGGCTCTACCTCTGACAGTCCCTTTCAACAACTCACTGGAAACAGGAGTGGTTCCAGAGGACTGGAGGGGTGCAGATGTAGTCCAGCTTCACAAAAGTGGTAGAAGGGAGGAGGCTGGAAACTATTGGCTAGTCAGCTTGACATCGCTGGTGGGGAAGCTAATGCAGTTATTGTTAAAACAAGATGCACAAAAAAGGTGATTTGATACCTTTTATTGGACCAGCAGAGATTTACAGAATAGCCTTAAGCTTTAAACCTACATAGTTGCTCCTCAGAAGGAATGGCAGTGTTATTAATAGCTCACTTTTTAAGAGCCCACAACAACATTATGAAGAAAAAAAATTGTACATATGAATGTGACAGATTAGGGCAGTAATTGCATAAGAAACACAACAAATGGAGATAAGAAAGCATCTTTTGAACTATAGTTGTGTGTACAGTAGGTCAAATGTCACATGAATGGAATGTTTTGTAGTTGTAGAAGGTCTATAAATTATCTAATGTTAAATGTCTTACTGAAGACCAGTTGGAGACAATGGGCCTGATTACAGAAGGGGGACGCAGGACTTGCGGCAATCTCTGCATCTGCCACTGTGTGCCCCACAAATGTGTCAAGGCTCCTGGACGCAAACCTGTGCTATTCCAGAAGCATTGATGCATTTGCAACAGTCTACCTGCTTTATGGCAGCCTGCCCCATTGCCAGGGTCCACCCATGGATGTAACGTTAGACCATTGGGGAGATGATCTAACTTTGCAGCATCGGGGACTTGCAGCATAAGCGTCTGGAATCGCTTGTTTGATGCAAGTAAACACTTGCGTCAAACACCTTGTTGCAAGTCCCCTGCATCTTTCTGGACCCATCCTGGAATCGGGGCCTTTGTGTGCGTATGTGTGTGAGTGAGATTCCACTCAACTGTCCCTGATTTTCAGGGATATCCCTGATTTTCCCTCAGACTTTCCTGTATCCCTTGCAAAATTTGTGTTTTAGTGACTGAACTGTGGGGATTGTAAGCACAGAATAATGCCAAGCATTACAGTTAACAGACTTGTTCTTCTTCAGAAAATGCATTTAACACTAATCCCCTTATTCTATTAGCTTTCTGAGTTTCTTTCAAAATAAAGGATTGTATCCAACATATTGTATTGTACTGTATTGCAGTGTATTGAATCCAGTGGCTTACAAGACCCGATGCAACATGAATTCATGGGGAGAGGTCATGTTAGACAAATCTGATAGATTTCTTTGACTGGGTGACTAGGGAAGTAGGTTAGGGTGGGGCAGTGGTGGTGGCCTACATAGATTTCAATATGTTTTTTTACACCATTCCTCATAAGAGGCTTATAAGGAAATGGTGCAGCTTGAGAGTGGGTCCAAAGTGGTACACTGGGTAACAAACTGGTTAAGGGATAGGTGACAGAGGGTGGTAGTAAACAGAGTTCACTCTGGGGAAGTGAGAATGACCAGTTGGATGCCACATGGCCCAGTACTAGGACCAGTCCTTTTTAATATATTTATAACTGACATTGCAGATGAGCTGGAAGGGAAGGTCTGCCTCTTTGTGGATGTTACCAAAATTTGCAATAGGGTGGAATTTCCAAACAGGCCAGAAAAAATATGCGGTGACCTAAGATAACTTCAGGAGTGGTCAAGAGCATCGCAGCTGGGTTTCAATGTGAAAAATCCTAAATCATGCACTTACGGCATGGAATCCCAGAGGTGGAGTATAAAATGGGAGAAGAGGCACTGATGGTCACCAAACAGGAAAGGGACCACTGAGTAATAGATACATAGATACAGTACTTAGATGTTGTCGGCAGATAAGGGCCTTGTGGCCCTTATAGTCTGCCCCCCTCCTTTCGCCCTAGCTTGATAATTCACATGTGCCTATCCCATGCATTCTTGAATCCCTGAACCATGGCCAGCCCCCACCACTTCCTGGGGGAGACTGTTCCATCTCTCTACCACCCTTTCAGTGAAGTAAAATTTCCTTAAGTTCCCTCTAAGTTTTCCCACTTTCAGTCTCATGCTGTGCCCCCTTGTTCTGCTATTTCTCTTCATGTGAAATATTCTCCTCTCTGGTTCCCTGTTGATCCCCTTTAGATATTTGAAGGTCTTTATCATGTCCCCCCCTCTCTCCTTTCCTTCAGGGAGTACATATTGAGAGCTCTGAGTAATCATATCTGATGACCTCAGGGTGGTGATGAAGTGTGACAAGGCAGTGGGTAAGGCCAGTGGGATGATAGGCTGCACAGGGAGGGGTATCATCAGCAGAATTGGGGGGTAGGGCCACTATATAGATCATTGGTGAGACCCCACCTGGAGTACTGTGTCCAGTTCTGGAGATCACATTTCAGGAAGGACATAGACAGAGTGGAGGCAGTTCAGTGGAGGGCAACTAAAATGGTGCAGGGTTTGTATTAGAAGCCCTTCAAGGAGAGACTGAATGACCTCAATATATACACCCTGGAAAAGAGAAGGGAGAATGGGGATAAGATAGCGACTTTTAAGTACCTTACTGTGGTAAATAAGGTATAGGATGGAAGTATTTTTTCAGAAAAAAAGGTGAAAAAGGACAAAGAGATATGCAGTGAAGCTAGAAGGAGATAATTTCAAAATAGAGATAGGAGGAAGTATTTCTTCAGTGAAAGGGTGGTTGATGCCTGGAATAATCTTCCAGAAGAGGCGGTAGGGGTGAAACCAATGGTGGGCTTCAAGCATGCATAGGACAGGCACAAGGGAATCTTGGTGGGAAACAAGTGGGGAGGGATCTGGAGATAAAGCAGGGTCTGTGGAAATGGTATAGGCAGGGAAAACAATGGGCAGACTGGGTGGGCCAAGCGGCCCTTATCTGCTGTCAAATTCTATGCTTCTAATTTATTTCGAAAAAGCTTTTTATTCAACAGTATGTACTCATGGCAAATACAGCATAGGTGAAGACTAGCATTAATCAATACTGGTTGGTTTACTAGACTTACCATTGGCTAGCCATGCTACATTTTGTGAGCCATGAGTAACATACTGCTGTATGAAAAAACATTTTCAAAACAATAAGCATGCTGTTGAGTGCAACATGTTTGTGGATAAAGAATTTTGTTAGCTTGTCTAGTAATGTAACTAACATGTTTCTGCATGTAAGCAATCCATTATGAGGTGCAGTTGGATTCTGGAACTATTGATGCTAACATTTAATATAGTTACTGTTTTCCTCCTGCTGAGCCCACCTACACATAGGGCGCCACATCCACTGCAAAGCAGAAAGTGAAAATAAAAGCTCTGCTTGTCAGAACTCAGCACAGGTGTGTATGCTGACACCTTCCTTGTCCCAGGTCAGCAGGAAAAGTTGAATTCCAGGAGCACTTTTAGTTCTTCTCTTCTAGTTAGCACTTGTAAAGCTGAGCCCTGATGTGTGAAAAAGACAATAGACGGGGAAGCCTAAGCAGGCCAGTGCCAACAAGAAGAGAGAACTTGACTCTTGCTTGCTGCTCTTCTTTCACAATGCTGTCCCTTGTCACATGACCTAATGACATAGACTGACTGCTGCACTGCCCAATCAACCACCTAACAGCATCCCTGCTCACCGATCTGAGACAGAGGAGCCAGATTGCAGAAGGGAATACACGAGAGGCATGTCCTGATCACTCATTACTTGTCTTTACTGCTTGGCTGGACAAGGGATGACAAGCTGTCAGTCAACCTCCCTCCCAAGTTGGCCTACATGTCAGCTTGTCATCACTCCACTAGTGGCCCCACTTTCCCTGTTCCTACTCTGCCAGGCAGCCTCACCATGCTGCCTCTTTACCTAACAATATTCTCTGTGCTTGTCCCTTTGGTGGTTCTCCTCCTCCTACCCTGTGTTACAGCCATGTCACCTGGCTAATAGCACCCTACCAGCCCCCTCATCACCCTCCATCACCTCAACCATCGGCCCACCACCCTTAGCTTGCCTGTGCAGCTGGGTAATTGACCCTTCCATACTGCCATCTAACGTTCATGCTGGACTATTAACTCTAAGGTTCTTGGCTCATGCCACCTCAGCGCACACCACCGAGCCACCTGCTTCCCTCCGCAAGCCTCAATGGCACATACCCATAACCATATTTATACTATTGTTATTGCTAATAGGAGCTGGTGACGTTGAGCCTAACCTGGGTCATCTCCCCCCACCCTCCAACTCCTAGGGACTTAAGTAGCACACCTAAATATCTGCAGCATGCTAAATAAATTAACCCTGTTGCTACTAACTGTACTATCCCTCAAACCTGACATCCTGATAATTTCAGAGACCTGGTTGAAGCCCCACAACTTGGATGCTGAAATCTCTATTCCTGGTTATACAGTCATCCACCGGCACCATCCAGGAAACAAAAGTGGGGAAGGCGTAGCTATGTACATTGCATCCTCCCTTTGGTTTACCCCTCATGCCTTCACTGCGCACCCTGACCATCGATGCCCTAATGATAAAACTCTCCTTTCCTCCCTCACACAATTCCCATATTTGTAGCTGTATGGTACTGCCCTCCTAACTCCTTCATGCCCTCTATCATGGATCACCTGGGCAACCTAAACTCACAAGCAATGGGGGTGAGCTCCATATCCTTGAGTATTTTAATCTGAACTGGCTATCCAGTGCCAGTTCCAAGCTTCGAAACCAGGTGACTGTGCTAAACCTGTCCTAACTGATCTCTGAACCCACCCACCTGAACTCAGTTTTGCAGAACCACTCTCTCTTAGACTGGTTCCTTAACTCACACTCCCACCGGATAATTGCCTCAGGCCTCTTAATAGACTCCCTAAGTGATCACCACATGAAATACTTGATTAGGAAGGTATTTTACCCAAGCCAGCCCAGCACCGAATCCTTCTGACCTGATCCTACAAATCTATGGACCTCACTTCTCTTCTAACTGCCTGGCTTACAGATTGGTCTTTTATCCCCAAGGGCTCATTCTATCGACTCTGCATTGGAGTTCTTCATGTCCAGGTTCCTCGTTATCTGCGACTTTTACACCTCACTCAAACATCCTCGTGTGAGGGCCACACACCTGCCTTGGGTCACAGCTGATGTCCTGTCTCACCTCAGAGCCAGAGACCAGGCTTGGAGGTCCTTTAAGGCCTTTGGCTTCCCTGAGGCCCACGTAAAGTATCGCACTCTACATAATGCCCGCACACTGCTACTTCAACAGTCCAAAGCAAACTACTTCAAAGCCTAGTGTTACTCCAACTTATGCCACCCTGCTAAATTTTGGAAGGTGGTCAAATCGCTTTTCTTCCCACCTTCACAACCCCCCCACCCCTGTACTAAATATAGGCAGCACCACGGTACTGTCACCTCTTGAAGTGGCATCAGTATTGAACTCCTTTTCCACAACTGTACCTCGTAACTGTTGGCCGCTCTCCCTACTATCCATCTTCATCCCCCTCCTGCTCCTCCCCGCCCATATCAACCCACCTGCCCTCCTTTTTTCCTGCTGTCATATTTCCCCAGCTGAAGTATACAACACCTTGCTTGCTCTTAATCCAACCAAGCACAAATGACCCTCAGGGTTGGACTCCAGAATGCTCTACCTGTCTGACCCTGCCATCACCTCCCCCCTGGCAGTACATTTCAACCTCTCCTTCTCCCTCACTTCTATTCCATCCTTGTGGAATCATGCCACAGTCATCCCTCTTCCAAAAGGCGGTGGCCCCTCCATTCCTGGAAACTACCACCCAATCTCCCTTCTTCCCGTTATTGTAAACCTCCAGGAACACTTGGTCCTCTCACATCTCTCTGCCTATCTTGGATCCTCCTCTTTCTTCTCACCTTACTAGTCTGGCTTTAGGAGGTCCTACTCCACCACCAGCACCACTTCTCTCCTATGGCTCTCCAATTCCATTCTTACTGGTATGGATAAAGGCCGCATCACCTCAGCAATATTTGCCGACCTGGCAAAGGCATTCGACACAGTCTCACACCCACTACTCCTGTCTGAGCTCTCCCTTGAAGGGCTATCTAGTGAGGCCACCAGCTGGTTCCCCACCTACCTGGTTGGCAGGTCCAAATCTGTAAGGATTGGTAACTCCACCTCTACCCCCCCTCCCAGTTACCACTGGTGTACCCCAAGGCTCAGTCCTTGGCCCACTCTTGTTCTCCAACTTCCTAAATGACCTGCCCTGCCTGCCCTCACACTTCCATACACGATATAGTTCTGTATACCTCTAGCCCTTCACCAACTGATGTGGGTACTAGACTTCAGCAGGACTTCAATGATGTTCAGCTCTGGTTTCACGCAAATCAGCTTTTTCTCAACACCAAGAAAACTGTCTCCATGATCTTCGGCACTAGGCAGAGACTTTCTAGGCTTCCCTCCACCCCCACCTTCCACACCCTGGATGGAACTCCTTAGTAGGTTTACAGCTCCTTTAGATACCTTGGGGTCTGGATTGACCAGCACCTCAACTTTTCTGTACATATCGATGCCATTCACAAAAAGCTTCATCCCATATTGGGTGCCCTATACCGCAGCCACTGCCGGCTCATTTTACAATTGTGCAGAAAATGATTATCCCTATTTTTGACTATGGTGATGTAGTCTACAGTGCCGCACCCAAGTCCTCCCTAGCCAGGCTGGACCCCCTCTTCCACTCATTCTGTCATTTCATCCTAGACTGTCCTCCCACCAACCACCACTGCATCCTCTATCGGACCCTAGGCCTCCCCTCGCTTCATGATCTTAGAGAAGCTCACAGTGCTAGGCTAACAGCTAAGTTCTGGACCCAGTATCTTCCCCACTACCTTGCCTCAGTCCTAACAGCTGCTCCCCCCCCCAAGTACCCACTCAGATATTTTGATTCCTGCCTCTTGTCTGTCCCACACATGTCCACTGTGAGAGGCCAGGCAGCCTTTACCTATCGCATGCCTAAGCTGTGGAACTCCCTCCCCATGGAAGTTCACCTTGTCTCTCTCACTGCGCACCTCAACGCCCTCCTCTTAGCACATTTCTCCTCTGCCTGCACTTGTGTCTAATTGCCTGTCTATGCACAAAAAAGCATAGTTACTCCTTGTGGTAGCAATATTTATGTAGTAGAACACCTGTAAATAATTTTTGCGCCTGGCTTACCTACCTCCCGTTGTAATTCTAGGCCATTCTTAAATCAACTGCTGGAGTGTCCTTTCTTCCAAGTAGTCTATGTATTGATCATCTACTGCTATACTATAATGTCCATGTTCTAATTAGCCAAGTGATTTGCCTTCTGTATTACTGTATTGATGTACTGATGTATTTCTCCATTGCCCCTACCACAGGATGCATCTGGAATTGAGCAGTACTCTGCTCAGTATGCCTTCCTGGTAAAAATTTTAAATAAATAAATGTCAACCTTGATGCACTGTCATATCATGCACATAAAAAGTAACAGTACTAATAATTACAGTAGTCTCAAAGCTGCTGCTTTGTCACTTAACAAAAGCATAGACCGCTACCCACAGACACCCCACAGAAATCATTTCCATCAAGCTTTGCATCACACACCCACTCCAGACCTTAGAAAGCTGCCGCCAGTTAACCACAGAATCCACTTATTCTTCACATCAGCTTGGGGAATGGAGAACAAAATATGCTGTAATCACTATCTCCCCCCGACTCCCATTGTCATTTTCTGATCTTCTGCAGAACTGGAAGATGGACTAATCAGCTGCCACCTCAAGCCAGGCCACTCCTCTGCTTGTTGTATGGGCCAGTCTGATTTAAGCCATCAGCTAGCATGAGGCCTTTAAATCTGCTGTGCCTCCACTTTTGTTTCAGCCTGTTTCTGGCCCTCAGTAGCTGCCACCAGCCATACACAGAAGCTGCTGCCTCTTCACATCAGCTTGGGCAAGGGAAAACAAAAGATGCTGTAATCACTATCCCCCCCCCCCAACTCCCACCTCTGTTTCCTTGTCTTCTTCAAAATCAGGAAACTGACCAATCATCTGCCACCTCCAGCCAAGCTGCACCTCTGCTCTGCATAGGGAACAATCCAATTTGGGCTGCCAGCCAGACCAGGAGCTCTAAATCTGCTGTGCCTCCATGGTTGCTTCAGTCTGCTCCAGACCCTTGGAAACTAGCGCCGGCCATCTGCGGAAGCCGCTGCCTCCTCACATCAGTTCTGGGAAGGGAGAATGAAAGACACTGCAATCACTACCTCCTCTTGACTACCATTGTCATTTCCTGGTTTTCTGCAGATTTGGAAGATCGGCCAATCAGCTGCCACCTCCAGCCAAGCTGCACCTCTGCTCTTCACAGGGACCAATCCCGTCTAGCCCAAGATGTTTGCTTCTCCATTTACTCAGACTCCCCAAGAAGTCCTTCCTTTCTGCAGCCCTCCATGCTAAGGGCCATAGGGCAATGGGCAGGGAGGCAGTCTGCCTGGGAGCCAGCCATGGGAGGAGACTTGGGGCTGACCACTTTGCTAGACATGCTGCAACAAGAAACCAACCCATAATAAGGTACTGTCTTGAGAAGTGATTCACAAAAGACTCTAATAACTTTGGCTCTGGTTTGGGGTGCTCTGCACTGATCACTACAGTATGTGAAGGGTTACCTTTTTAAGGGACACTATCATAGGTCTCTCAGGTTAATAGCCCGTACAGCATTTTACTGATTGGCTTGCCTGTTGTATTTTGGTCTGGGGTTCCTATAGTTAAAATCACAAGGTTTACCTTCTCTGTGCATATGATACTGTACTCTACTACTCGTGCTCCGACCCTGATGTGGTACAATCAAACCTCCAAGCTGACTTCAACAAGGTACGGCTATGGTCTAGCTCGCACCAGCTCTCCCTAAATGCAAAAAAAAACTGTCACTATGACCTTCGGCACATGACAACGCCTTGTCAGACTCCCCTCCTTTCCCTACTTCGCCACCCTGGATGGCCAAAAACTTGAAGATGTCTCCACGTTCCGTTACTTGGTGATCTGGCTCGACAGCCATTTCTCCTTCTCTGACCACATTGATGCTATCTCAAAAAAACTATGCCCCATGCTCAGTGCACTATATAGGAACCTCAGCAGCCTCCATCGCCGAGTCTGATGTGAACTGTTCCTGAAGATGATACTGCCTATGTACTGTGTATAACTCTATAACTGTGATATACGTCCTCTGTTGTTTACAACTGTTACCACTGTGCTAATTTACCTTGTCTGCTGCTTCTGGTTACAAAAATTGTTATTTGATACTATAATATCCAAAGCTTTCAATGTGCATTGCTTGTATATTCATGCAATTGTGTATCCTTGTGCTGCTTTTTTTTTTGCTTCTGTTAACTGTTCACTTGATAACCGGTGTGCTATCATATCCATGTGTACCCCCACCAGGTTGCACCGGGAGATGAGCATCTTGTTGCTCAGTGTGCCTTTCCTGGTGAAACGATTGCAATAAATAAATAAAAAATAAATATGAATTATTGTCTAATATCCCTTGTCAAAGCGACTACTACAGATGGTTTGTGTTATACTGAAATACTGAAATACTGAATTGTGCGAAATATAGTAATGGCTGTACTAGGTTTGTTTGTAGGTACACTGTATTTTCTATGCATATTGGGTACAGACATTGTAATTACAAAATGTTGTTTACATGAGTCTGCACATACAAATTCAAGTAATGTATCAAAAACATTTTTGGGTACTATCACATACTATTATAACTTAACTCAATGTCAAATAATAAGGGCTTTTAATAAAAAACTGGGATGTAATTTAGGATATGCTATGAGGAACCAAATGAGGGGTATTTGCATTGTCTCGACCACCTGTAATAGCAAACATTATGTTTGCGTTGTTGCTGGCCGGAGACATCGAGATCAGTCCTGGCCCCTGAATAATGATGTGGCTGATATTGATTCTTTTAGGACTACATCATATGGTACACAAATAATACACTTCAATGCACAAAGTTTTCTGTCTAAATTTCACAAAGTAGAGGTTTAGATTGTTAGTTATACCTCCGATGTAGTAGCGCTGAGTGAAACATGGTTGCAACAATCAGTTGCAAATAATGAAATAATTTCCCCAGGATATAATATCTACAAGAAAGACAGGATGAAGGTGAGGTGTGGTGGTCTCATGTTTTATAAAAAAAACACATTTACTGTAGATGAGAGAAGTATAACGAGTGCTACTACAGACTATTGTAAATTCTTGTCTATTCAAATCAAACTGTGGTGGGTTAAACATTTGACGATATGATGTGTATATATCACCTAAGTCAAATAAGGAAGGGTTGTAGGAGTTTACTGATTTGTTAGCTCATAACACTGTGAGTGAGCTCATAGTGTTGGGAGACTTTAATTCTAATTGATCAGGAGCTAATATTCCTTAATGGAATAGTACTCTGTACATACAAACTTGTAACAACTAATCAACATTCCTGCTAGGTTAAACTTGAAAATGAAAAGGTGCACAGTTTTTGATTTGCTACTAATTAATAGTCCAAACCATATTTCCAAATGTGGGTTAATTGCTGACTCACACAGCGATCATCATCCAATATTTTGTATCTGGAAGCACTCAAATGACAAAAAATTCAAACCTAAGGTGTCTGTATTAAGAATAATTTCTGGATTTTTTTTTTAATTTGTTTAACCAGGAGTAGCACACTAAGCTGAAAGCTTTTTTACAGGTGCAGCCTGGGAGCACAGGGAAGTTAAGTGACTTGCTTAGGGTCACAGAGTATGCAAGTGGAAGCTGTGGTATTCAAACCCTGGTCTGGTCTGTTAGATGTCACCAGATTTGCAGCTCAGAGCCTTAAACCACTGCACTATACTTGGGAGAGTCTACAGAATGTGGATTGGTCATACTTAAAGTTAATTCTTGATTAAAATTGTGCATTAGACTACTTTAATTACAAGAGTATTAGATTTACATGCCTCTTTTATTAGAAGGCACATTTGTGGCAGAGAGTCCAAGTGGTTAACCCCCTCTCTCACTAAATTAATGAAGGAATGAGATAAAGCATGGAGATATTACAAGAAAAATTAAACAGTGGAAAACATGCAACATTACTGGCATTTAAGAAACATTTGTGAAAATAAAATAAAATTGGCAAATACTGAATATCTGAAAAAACAGCAGTCTGAGGGTTTAGCGGACAGCAAAAAGTTTTGGAAGACTATTAATAGTCTGATTAATCCTACATTATAATCAGATACAAATATTAAGGGGGGGACGAGATAGTATCATGACCTCTATCCATAACTAATGAATTTAACAGGATGTTTACTAATTTGGACATTTATCATAAAGATTGCAAGGACTGTCCACCATATATAGGTTCTGATAAGCCCTTGGGTAGACCAAATGTTTATTTGAAAGCCGTCACAAGGTATAAAGTGTTTAAACTATTACCTCAATTAAAACCTGATAAAGCTAATGGATTTAAAAATTTGGCTCCAAAGTTATTAAGGTTGGCATCAGCTGAGTTAGCCTATCCAATTTGTGTTATGCTTAACTTATCTTTTTCCTTCAGTGAAGTACCTGATCTATGAAAACACCATTTTGTTGTACCTATACACAAATCTGGCTCTCCCCATGAATTCAATAATTACAGACCGATTTCCATTCTGTCGGTGCTCTCGAAGATACAGGAGAAGTTAGTTTATAGTCAACCTATTGAATATGTAGAAACTTATGGTATCTTGTCACAAAATCAACATGGTTTCAGGACAGAGCATAGTATACAGACTACCTTGATTGAGTTCAGGAGTATTGTCCATGAAGGCATGGAAAAAGGATGTCTGACAGGCATTTGTGGATTTGACCAAGGCATTGAACTTGGTGGACAATGTCCTCTTAATCAGGAAATTGAAATCCCTGGGACTGGGTAAACCAAGCTTGGGATGGTTTGCTGATTATTCAACAGGAAGGTATCAGGCTATTAAATAAGGGGGCTGCATCTCAGATAAGGCTAGGGTAACTTGGAGTTCCACAGGGCTCCATATTAGGGCCCATTTTATTTTCCTTGTTTTTTGACTCAATCACAACAGCTATTAAAGGTGCACATCTAAATTTGCATGCTGATGACACTGAGATCTTCTCCCATGGTTCAGCATCAACTGAACTAAATGGGATTTTGTCAAAAGAATTGTGTTCCATGCAAGAATGGTTGACAAAAGCAACCTGGTGTTAAACAAGCTAAAAACTAAAACAATGTTATTTGGAACGTCTGTTAAGTTAAGAGACAATGGTCATAGCTTTCAGGCTGAGTCATTAGATGGCACTGCTTATGAAAATGTACTGAACATCAAGTGCCTGGGAGTCATGTTAGATGCTGTTTTGAGTTTCATCTCCCACGTATAAACAATAACAGCAAAAATTCATACAAAAATTGCATTATTGTATAGGCTACATAGTTGTTTAACCTTAGAATCCAGAATAGATATAGTCAACCAAGGTTTCACAGAAATACAGAAACATAGAAACTGATGGCAGATAAGGACCGCAACACCCATCCAGTTTGCCCATTTCTTTTTCTACCTTATGAGTGTGCCATAGGCCTTTGCTCTGTTAATGGCCTATCTATTCATAGTCATCTGTATTGCTTCCTTATATCTATCCCATGCCTGTTTGAAGCCCTGCACTGTATTCATATCCACCGCTTCCTGAGGCAGGCCGTTCCATGCATCCACCACCCTTTCTGTGAAAAAGAACTTCCCCACATTACCCCTTAATTGGCCTCCCTCTAATCTCATGCTGTGTCCTCTTGTCCTGCTATTTTTCTTATATTGAAATATGTTAGACTCTTCCACCTTGTTAATGCCCTTAAGGTGTTTTAATGTTTCAATCATATCACCTCTCTCCCTCCTTTGCTCAAGGGTATACATATTGAACTCAGTTAATCTGTCCTCATATGTTTTCTGATTCAGTCCCTGCACCATTTTGGTTGCCCTTCTCTGGACTGCCTCAATTAGGTTAATGTCCTTGTGAAGGTGTGGCCTCCAGTACTGCTCGCAGTACTCCAGTGGGGCCTAACCAGTGTCTTGTAAAGAGGGATTATTACCTCCCTCTTCCAACTTGTGATACCCCTACTAATACACCCTAACATTCCCCTAGCCTTACCTACTGCTTTAGTGGTCTGCTTGGATGATTTTGGGTTATCGGTGATGATGACACCCAAGTCTCTTTCTTTCCTTGTGACTGCCAGCAACTCCCTTCCCCTCCCAGCCTACAGGTGACTTCAGGGTTTCTCTTCCCTATGTGCATGATCTTGCACTTCTTTGTGTTAAACCCCAGTTGCCACTCTCCCAACCATTTTGCTAGTTTATCCAGATCTCTTCTCATTCTGCCCACCCCATCTGGATCATCTACTCTGCTGCAGATCTTGGTGTCATCTGCAAACAAACAAACCTTACCCTCCAGTCCATCTGCAATCTCACTGATGAAGATATTGAAGAGGACTGGCCCCAGAACTGATTCCTGAGGTACCCCACTTGTGACTTGCATTTCTTCTGATTGTATACCGTTTACCACCACTCTTTGTTTTCTGCCCATCAACCAGTTTGCCAACCAGTTGATGAACATCTGACCCACCCCGAGTATAATCAATCTTCTATGTGGAACAGTATTGAAAGCTTTGCTGAAGTCAAGGTAGGCAACATCAACTGCTCCTCTTTGGTCCACTACACTGGTTACCCAGTCAAAGAAATCTATGAGATTAGTTTGGCAGGACCTTCCTTTTGTAAACCCATGCTGTCTTGGATCCTGTGCTCCTATGGATTCCAGGTGTTGCACTATCCTTTCCTTAAGGAGTGTCTCCATAATCTTGCCCACTACCGAGGTAAGACTGACTGGTCTATAGTTCCCCGCCTCCTCCCTGCTACCACTCTTGTGGAGTGGGATCACATGAGCCCTTCTCCGGTCTTCTGGGACCTCTCCTGTGCTCAGAGACTCATTAAACAGTTCTGATAATGGCTCTGCTATTTCCACCCTTAGCTCCTTTAGTACTCTGGGATGTATGCCATCAGGTCCCATTGCCTTGTCCATCCTGAGCTTATCAAGCTCTTGTAGGACCCTTTCTTTTGTGAAGGGACTAGTGCACACCTCCCTCCCCCCTGTGTCCATGGTGCAGAACTGTGAGCCCTGCCCTATCTTCTCTTCAGTAAATATTGAGCAGAAGTATCTATTTAGGATAGATTCTTTTACGTGGTCCTCCTCCTCACATGCCCCCTTATCCCCTTTGATCTTAGCAATATCCCTTCTGGACTTTCTCGTTTCACTTATGTATCTATAGAAAGTCTTGTCACCTTCTTTTACTGTTTGTGCTAGTGTTTCCTTGGTTTGGGCCGTTGCCTGCCTTACTGCCTTCCCTGCTTCCCTTAGGAAAGTTTGGTATGCCTCCCTATCTTCATCCTGCTGCATTTCCTTATGTTTCCTGAAGGCCAGCCTTTTGGCTCTGACCTTTTCTGCTACTGTGTTTGAGAACCAAAGAGGTTTCCTTCTTCTTTTGCACTTCCTTTTCTCACTAACACAATGGAAAGTTGCTTCAAGTACTACATCTTTAATGCTTGCCCACTTTGCATGTACCGCCTCACCTGTATTTCTTTTTGTCAGGGCTAGCTTAACTCTGTTGGCCATCTTATCAAAGTCAGCTCCTCTGAAGTCCCATATTTTTGCCTTGGAATGAAATGATTTTGATCTAGTGGCCAAACTGAACCATACCATGTGATGGTCACTGGCACCCAGGTGACCTTCTACCTGGAGATCTGTGATCCATTCCCTGTTAGTCAGTACTAGGTCTAGGATAGCCCTGTCTCTTGTGGGTTGTTGTACCAGTTGTTTGATGCACTCCCCCTGCAGGGAATCCACCATTTGTCTAGTTCTGGCAGATGTCCCTGCTGGTATTGACCAATCTGTATCTAGCATGTTGAAGTCTCCCATTATCTGAACCTCCCCTTTAGCTGTCATGTTTTGTATATCTTCTAACAGTAACATGTCTATGTCCTCCCCCTAATCTGGAGGCCTGTACACAACCCCAGTTCGTATGGCTGTCCCATTTCCTGTTTCCCAGGTGAACCACAGTTCCTCTGGCTACTTACTGTATGTATATTCTGAATTTCTGTAGCTTTTATATTTTCATTGACATAAAGAGCCACTCCACCCCCCCCCCTTTTGCACCTCGGTCTCTTATGAACAGTACATAGCCAGGTACTGAATTCTCCCAAATGTGGTTACTGGTAAACCATGTCTTGCTTATGGCTAATATGTCCAGTTTAGCCTCTGTCATTTTTGCCTGCAGGTCTGGGATCTTGTTTCCCAGACTGTCAGCATTTGTGTACATGATTTTCCATTGGTCAGATTTTGGTGTGTTAGTTGTTGGGCGAGGTCCGGCATTTCCCCTGTGCATCGTGTGGGGAGCAGGACCTTTTCCTTTTTTCTTGCAGGAGAGGATGGTTTCCCTCCTAGAGGCTAATGGGCTGCAGGACAGCAGACAGCATGGGTTTGTTTCAGGCAGATCCTATCCGACTAACCTGGTGGAGTACTATGACTGGGAAGCCATGCAGGCAGAAGCATTGAACGAGTCTCCTGCCCATAGTAAACTATACATCAATAATAACTGACAATGCAACATCAGACTGAGGAGTTAGACAGGGAACTGGTGGGACAGATCAGAAGGCCTGTGGGAGGGGCAGCATGGTGATTGTGGGGGATTCCAACCTGTCGGGAATGGATTGGGCTACCCTAGCCACCACGAATAGGAGGGAGCAGGTACTTGTGGATGTCTTCCAGGACAGCTTCCTATTGCAGATGGTCAATGAGAGAACCAGGTTACGGAACACCCTAGACATCATGTTGGTGAGTGATGAGTTTGTGAGGAAGCTGGGGGGTGGAGGAACCGCTGTTTGGGAGTGACCATTACTCAGTGTGGTTCACGATAAACAAGGGGAAAGGGAGTAGGAATGGGCACAAGGGTCTTAGACTTCAGGATGGCTGACTTCGGGAGGATGAGGGAAACAGTACAGGGGTATCTGGCCAGGATTCATCCAAACATGGACACTAACCAGAAGTGGGAGGTCATTAAACTGGGAATTGAGGAGGCAAATGTAACATGTACAAGGGTCCAGAGCAAGAGGGCTAGGGCCAAGAAGCCTAGCTGGGTGAGCAGGGGGATCATGGAAAAGGTAAGGAAGACTAGAGCCACTTCTAGAAGATACAAAAAAACAGGGAGAGGGGAGGACAGAGAGGAATACCTTAAGGAGTCAAGGGAGGTGACAAGGGCAGTCAGGTCTGCCAAGGTGTTTAGAGAACTCAGGCTAGCACAGGGCATCAAAGAGGGGTAGAAGGACTTCTTCTGGTACATCAGGGAGAAAAGGAGTTTTAAGGACCAAATAGTAAGGATAAAGAAGGATGGGGGTGGGTGGAAACAGGGGCAGAACAGACAGAAGCATTGAATGAGTACTTCTGCCCAGTATTTACTAAAGAAAAAGGAGGAGCTGTACCCAAAGGGGGGTGGGAGGGTGGACACGGAGGGGGAGGTGACAGATGGGGAAATCCCAGTGGGAAGAATACTGGAGGGTTTGAGGACACTGAGGGTGAACAAGGCACCAGGGCCAGATGGCATACATCCCAGGGTGCTGAAGGAGCTAGCAGAAGTCCTGGTAGAACCCTTGGCAAACCTGTTCAATGGCTCCCTGGACTTGAGGAGTGTACCTCAGGACTGGAGGATGGCACATGTGGTACACCTCCATAAGAGCAGCCCCAAGGATGAGCCAGGGAACTACAGACTGGTGAGCCTCACATACATCGTAGGAAAGCTGATGGAGACAATCCTGAAGGAGAGGCTAGTTTCCTTCCTAGAGGCTGATGGGCTGCAGGACAGGAGATAGCATGGGTTTGTTTCAGACAGATCCTATCCGACCAACCTGGTGGAGTACTATGACTGGGTAGCCATGCAATTAGACAGGGGCCATGCAGTGGATGTTTTGTACCTGGACTTAAGCAAGGCATTCGATTCAGTGCCACATGGGAGGCTAGGAAGTTAGCTGGAAGGCACTGGGGTGGGGGTGAAGATGGTGGGATGGATAGTGAACTGGCTACAAGGGAGACAGCAGAGGGTGGTGGTGGGAGGGGAGTTCTCATCTCCCAGGGTGTTAGTGGATGACTTAGAAGGGTGGCAGGGGTTGCAAGATTATCTGACAAAATTGGAGGCCTGGTCGGACACTTGGCAGCTGGAGTTCAATGCCAAGAAATACAAGGTGCTACATTTGGGTGCAAAAACCCCAAGTAGAAACTACCAGCTAGAGGGGATTCAACTAGCCAAGATGGAAGAAGAAAAGGATCTGGGGTTAATCATAATGGGAGCAATGAACAACTCAGCACAGTGTAGAATGGCAGCTGCAAAGGCCAACAGGATGCTGGGTTGTTTTAACTTAGGCATATCCTTCAGGAGGGGAAGGTGATCCTGCCGCTATACAGGTCACTGGTTAGACCACACCTGGAGTACTGTGTGCAATTCTGGTGACCATACCTGAAGAAGGACATTAGGTTACTGGCCGTGGTGCAGAGCAGGGCAACAAAAATGATCCAGGGGTTAGGGGACTTAACCTACGACAGCAGGCTGAGGGAGTTGAACATGTACTCCCTGGAGGAGAGGAGGGATGGGGGGATATGATTGAAACCTTCGAGCACATGAAGGGAATAAATAAGATGGGCATGGAGGGGCTTTTCAAATTAAGGAGGGGGAGGGACACTCGAGGGCATGTTCTGAGGTTGGAAAGGGGAAGATTCAGGAGGGAAATGAGGAGACACTTTTTTAGGGAGAGGGTGGCCTCTGAGTAGAACGCATTGCCACAGGAAGTGGTATCCTGTAGAACAGTGGGCTGCTATAAAAGGGGATGGGACAGAGTAAGAGAGACAGTCACTGGAGGGGGGAGGGGAGTGATGGGTAGCTGCAGTATAAAGGCTGCTAGCTGCACAATCAAGCAGACTTGATAGACCATAAGGCCTTTATCTGCTGGCACTTTCGTATGTTCATAAGTACTTTATTGAAGAAATCAGCCATTATACAAAAAATAGGCAAATTTGCACTGCTTACAACTAATAATTTGTATCACTGTGATATTCTCAATAAACTGGGATGACTACCCATTACTCTATCTTGTAAGCTTTTGATGTCCATGTTTATGTATAGAATTAAGAGAATGGGAACCCCTCCCAGTTTGAGTAATCAACTTAAAGACTGCAGACCTAACTACAGATCTAGATCAACTAGTGAGCATACTCTTTTAAATATTTCTTTGACGCACACATCAAATGGGCAGTGTACTTTTGCCTATGTTGCTTCCACCATCTGGAATGAAATGCCACTACAGATCAGGGGCCCAATATTGAAAACCTTGCCTGGGGGCACATTTTGCACTGCCTGGTGGGCAAATTTAGCCCACAGCCACTAGCACTCAATAATCAAAAGAATAGCCCAGGGGCAAACACTGCTGAATATAGTGGGCAAATGAAGGTGGGCAAACATGGCTGTGAGTGCAGTGCAAAGACAGCCCAGCAAAGAAGACAGCTCTGGATATAGCAACGGGGTAGTGCAAAAAGCAACATAGCCCAGTGCACACAGAGGTGGAGTCAGGCACAGATGAACTATGTGGCCACTGTGGGCATTAGCAAAGAAATGGTGCAGAACAACTACAAACAACAGTGCATGCAAAATGCTGTAGAGTCGTGCTAAGGCTCAGACATGTTTACCTAGGGCAAACATTTGCCATATTCAAAATGGATATGCAAATGAGTCTACTAAGCATTCTGAGGGCAAACAGCAACATTAGCAGGACATTATGATTGATTGATAAAATTTTATTTTTATACAGGATACATATTGTTGGGTTAGAACCCCATTTTCAACAATGTCCTGTGGTCCATATATAGCAAGGAAGAGAATAAAACAATACAATGTGATAAACAAGTTTCTGCATATTTACTACTACCTGGGAAAAGAAAAAGTATCTAAGAACTATTCATTACCCAAAGCAGGTACAGCTGGAATATAAATAGTTCTTCAGGAAATTTTTAAACAATGTGTGTCCCTGAACTGATTTTAATTATTTTGATAATCTGTTCTAATGGGTCACCAGACTGTTTTGTAGGGTAATATCACCCAGTCTGCTGCTCGATTTGGTTCTGGGAATGAGCAGATTTGAATGTCTTAAGAGAGGCTCTCCGAGGGTAAAATGGTCCCAGGGTAACGACTTGATTTAATGGGTGAATTTCTTTGTTGTGAATTGACTCGTGACACCAAGTTAACCATGTGAATATTATTTTTGAGCCTGGTTGTAACCAGCCTAGCTTTTAATAGATTTTGCAATGACAAGTTCCATACTTAGCTTTTACAGCAAATCTTCCTAACCTATAATACACCTGGTCTATTTTGTTTAAGGAGGACTGTGTGGAATTCACAGATAAGGAGGAACTGTACTCCAGAACTGGAATTAATAACTGTTTTACTAACTTTTCTCTCATGTCAGTTGTAAGGCATCCAGACACCCTCTTTAAAGCTCCCATTCTCTGATGTACTTTTTTTACCTGAGTAGAAGTAAGGTTGGAGTATGTGACTCTGGAATCTTCTATAGAATTATGGCCTGATTTGCATGCATTTTCATGTTTAGATTGCCTGACCTATTTCAGGGTGCACACAGCACTGCCTATATAGCAGACTGGAACTAGAAGTTGGTAGCTGCAGGCTGGGTTTGTACACAGCAGCACAGAATATTGTGCCCTGGGGACAAGCACCACAGGCACGGGTGGTTGTGCTGCATGCTATAGACATAGTGTTGTTAATGCCACAGTGTGTATATTATGCTACAGTACCATGGGTAGCTAGCATTGTGTGGGACACATCAGTGCATACTGTGCGTCAGGTAACATTGACTGCTGGTATCCACACATAGACAGGCCCAGCTGACAGGTGTGTTCTGACCGTGGACAACACTGTCATACTGTCCTGTGACCTATATACGCTGTGCCAATGACATGGGATTCTCACAGTAACACACACACACACACACATGGCTGGCTGAGCATGAAGGAGTGCATTTACAGGTGTGCAGTATGTGCCCTGGGGGTGGGGGGGTGACTCATACCATCATAGAGGTCCAATGATGTCAGGGGCATTCCTGTAACTGGAACATATTCACTGTGTGGATGATCCCAGCCACATGGCAGCACCTACTATGTGGTGTATTCTGGGCACCTGTACACCCTATCCTCTCCACTCTCCCTTCCCTCAACACCCTCCCTCCCCTCAGTGCAGCATGCATGTGCTGGATTGTATTGGTGTACCTCCTATGGGCGGATTGGGTGTGTGTGTGCTGCATGTACTCACTAGCAAGGTGTCTACTAGGAAGAGGGGCACCCTCAAATTCCTGGCAGAATTGTTCCTGGTGCCAGATGAAGGAGTCATGGACACTGCCATGGTACTGTGCTAGGACTCATGGTCGGTATCATCTGCTTGCAGCATATCTCTTCTGTTGCATACAGAGTGGCCCAGGGTGGCCTTCTGCCCTGTCTGCCTCCTCAATGACTGCGGTCCTCAGGTGCACCATGATGCTGTTGTTGCATACAGTCTTGTTGCCTGTTGCTGCTGTGTCCATGCCCCCATCCCTGTTTTGCCTAGAGCTAAGATTACCTTCTTCTGGGCATTAACTTGCGTCACACTGTGTGTCGTGCTAGCAAACATTGCACAGTGCTAAGGCACTGAATATACCATTGCACCGGTATTCATGTCACCACCCCCCCTCACTTTGCACCACACATACATTATCTTTTAGCACTGGCACTACACTGTTGCACTGGTGCTATTTGGTCTTTTGAACATTGCAGCCCGTGCAAATGGGGTGCAAAACCAGCACAAACAGTTTGTGCTTAGCACAAAGCTTTGAATATCTGGCCCCAGGTGTTCAGTAAGTTATAATACTTTTTTTCTGGCACTTTATTACAGTATTATAAGTATTTGTTTAAATGTTTGTTTGTTTTGTTTATTTAAAATCTGGTAAGACCATGGGCCAAGGCCCATTTTAATGTGCGACCAGAGTCACAGGCATACATAAATATGAATAATGTACAATCAGATATGAAACAATACATCAATCTGATTGTCTGAATTATTTTAAATATTTGCATTGACATTTAGACAAAAGATGATTTTTCAAAGCAGTTCTAAAGCAACGTAATTTAGTGTTAACATAGTCTAGTGCTGATGTGATAACATTAAAAAATATAGGAAGTTTGTAAAACATTTATCTTTGCTCTAAGAAAGATTTCTTTCTTGGAATACAAAAATGATGATAATCTGAAGAGCGTGTTCCCATATTGCTATCATAGGTTCTGAATATTGTATGGAAAAAAACAGGCACCTTTTTTAAAATAAGTTTTTTTTGCTAAAACACCTAACTGAAATTGATATCTAGCATCCAATGACAGCCAACTAACTTGATGTAATAGAACACAGTGATATTTTCTAGATGGCATTTATGTAGCAAAATGCTCTATTTGATTTAAGTGTTCTTTCCCCACCTAGTAAACCTTCACTTGCAGAATGATAAAAAAATGATACCATAGCCTACAGTACCATAGAAAGGGTGGGGCGGGTGGTGCTCCAGCACTGGTCGAAAGCCTCCAAGGGGCACAATTTTTAATGGAAGCTTGCGTATTTATTCACTTTCGGTACCACTTTACATTTTTTTTCGCTCACTTAGGCTGTAATTATAACTGCCTGCCAGCAGGGGTGCATCTGCCAAAGATCAGCAAGTTTGGGGGAACATGAGCTGCAGGCAAATAGTCATGTGGTGGTGGTGTGTAGTACAGTGAGTGAGAAAGAAAGAGAAACTGTAGGCGGGTCAGCAAAGCACATTATAAAAGGTACGAGCAAGTGGTTGACACTAAGACTGAGAGTACAGCCAGACAGTCATATATTATTGTGATACTTGTGAGAGTAGAAAGAGGTGTGAGAGACGAGAGATCCATTAGTGAGGTCCTGTCCAGACCATCTTGGATTTTTAATTGTAAGCATAAGCATAATAGCAATAAATCTGTCGTCCTGTCTCCTGTGTGTGATCCTCCGAAAGCCGAATTCCATATTGTTTAAAAATCAAATTTGTGTCCTGTGTGCTGTTTGGTTTTGTGCGGACTTGCGGACTGCGTAGTGAGTCTGAACCTAGTCTGATTTCTGAAATGAGTGTATCTGCAGCATGGCGGTGCTGGCCCTGGCCAGGGGGTAATTTTCTCGATTTGAAAAAATGGAATGGAATTTAAATAGAAATCATGTACTGATCTGATCCAGATACTGCACTGATCTCATCATCAGGAGGAGGAATGGGAAAGAAATCTATCCAGTTGCCAGCTCTCATCCACGCCAGCCAACTGCCAGGTCTGTGCTGCGGGCCCAATCTGATTGGGCCCACAGCCTGGCTTGGCGGGTGGGTGGTGTAGTGACCGGCTGCTGTAGTAGTAGTAGTTCACTGGATTCCGACTAGGACAGTGGGATGGGAGTGAAGAAGTTGCCAGTTGCCGCCGCCCGTCCCCTCTTTGGCTCTTCTGCCAAGTTTGGCAGACTGACTGCCATGGTGCAAGCAGGCAGCGCGGCACCATCCCTCCCACCCAGTCGTTTTCTCTCCTTCTCTTGCCCCGCGTCCCTTGCACACCCAGTGATGCATTTCACATCATGCAGGCTCCCCTGCGCTGCTTTCCCCCATCCTAATACTTCAGGAGGGTGGCACTGCTGACCTCGGGGAGTCAGCATATTTAATTTCCTCTATCTCACAGTCTCAGTGCACAACATAAACAACACTATTCAAAAAAAGTTCAAGCAACTCAAGTTATCAATTTAAAATAAATTCTGTTTTTTGTGTAGAGCCAAGAATAGCAGAGTAGATTGAGACTTGAGAATGAGATGTTGCTTACATGCTTTAATAATTGATCAGTCAGGACCCTTCAGCTCTGAAGATGTTACATTCTTTCTCTGCTTTAAAATCATTTCAAAACAGAGATAGAAAATGAGTAAAAGACAAGACATGGAAAGTTTGGAAACTTCTGAATATTTAAATTGTTCCACTCCTGAATAAAATAATTAATTAGGCTTTTCCTGTACCATACAAGTATGAATTTTCTTCAGGGTAAGGGTAATTAGAAAAGCAGAAATCCATTCCAAAAAAGATGTGAGGCTACTTAGTGATACCTTTACACCGGTGTAGATTCCCTGGGGTACACAACAGCTTTGTGGGTGGTTAGGTAGTTATCTGTATCTCCACTGACTGAAATGAACTACGTACCTACAGAAAGTAGAATTAACTGCTGGGGTGGAGGGAACAGATTTACCTGTTTGTGCAATTTGCAGTGCACTCCTTCACTGTGAAGGAGTGCAAATTGTCTAAACAAGTAAATCAACTTCACTCCTCATTATTCGGTGCATCACAGCAGTCTGTTTTTTTTTTAACCTCAGTGTCTTAATTTTCAGTAACTACGGTGGGTAGGGTAGCAGCACTTCATGGGTGGAAACTGGCTGCACCATTGTGCTTCCATGATTGTGCCATACAGTACACAATGCTGGGTGAGTTATTCCTCTAATTGTTAGAGGGTATAAACACAGACTGGATTGCACTTGGGACCCAGTCACAAACTGGAATTGCATTAATCTCAGTGAATGCCATTCTGTGAATCGGGTGTAACGGTCAATGCAGGGGCATCCAGCCTGAAAAGCATCCCCCCTCCTAAACCTATAATACTCGAATATAGGGCCCTTGTGGGTCACTAATTCCAGATCCTTCATGGCCTAGTGGCTTCACTCCCTGGTGACCCAATGTCAACCCCTAGGTACAAGAAACTGAGACTGATTGTGGAAGGGCTGCCACGTTTATGTGAATAGTACTGTGGCTCATTTGTGTGGTAGCCCCACCCACCCACACTATCCTGAAGTGTCTCAGCCATTCAGGAAGGGGTCCAGATTCCAGCTGAATTTAGCCAAGACTTGGACCAAGAGGGTTACATTTTTGCTGCTTGTGCTAAAGGGTCACACTAGCTACTTGGCTGTGTCAAGCAGTCTGAGACTGGGGCCTTGCCCCCCACCACCATATATGCAGCCATTAGGGATTTTAATTCCTGTTTATGTGTTTGAGAGTAGGGGCAGTGATTTAATGCTTTGGTGATGTTGCCAGCCTGGATCCAGTTTCCTAGTACTAGTACTCAGTACCAGACTCACTGCTATTTCATGAAGAATCAGATGCAGCACTCAGGACAGCCAGCCATGCACTGTGCAAAACCAACACTGGCACTGGTTGTATTTAAGCACATGTGTGTGTGTGTGTGTGTGTGTGTGTGTGTGTATAAATATACACACACACACATACATGCACACATTACACACATTGCAATAGTGATTCCGAGTAGTAAAATACCCAAAATAATACATGTTTCCTAGAACTGCTCTAGTCTACACAGCAATTGTGCAGTGTGAATGTACTGTTTCCTCCTGATTTACCAGCTTATTATGTTATATTTTAATGCATCTATCTTTAAATTAGTAGTCTGCAGTCTGTTGTGGAGTCTGTCTGGATTCTGGTAAGGCAGAATCAAGGTGGTTCAAATAAACAACCCCATATACAGTATTATGCTGTGATTTAATTTGAACCATCTTGCTTCTGCCTTCTGGTCTATCCAGAGTCTGTCCTCACCAGGCTATCATAGTTGCATTATAACATAATAAACTGAAATCAGGAAAAGATACATATATGAATCTTTTGAAAAGCACAATTGCAGTTATGAGCACACCTAAGAAATATATGAGATTTTATCATTTATGGTGATAATATTTGTGAGATGCCATGATACAAAGGGAAGATTTAAGAGGTTGGGAAGGTTCAGAAAAAAACAGGATCCAACTGTGCAACTTCAGAGGTAGGGAACATGTAACAAAAGTGTGTTTTCTTCAAGAAAAAGCACCGAAACTCAACACACAGCATGGTAACCCTCAGAGCTTCTGGGGCCTTGCAACCCAAACCCATATCTCTTTTCGGGGGGGGGGGAGGGTGCAAAATTTGTCTCTTGCCCAGGGCACCAAAATGCCTTCCTACGGCTCTGATAGCCTATTACTGGAATCAAAAAGCTCTGTGAAAAAAGTAACATAGTTAATGGCAATAACAACAAATTAAGCCTGTAGAGAGCGCACAGTCTTTGGTGGACCACTTTTATAATTTGCTCTATGTGATTTTCATAAGACAGACAGTTGTCCACTATAAGGCCCAAATATTTAAAGGAATAGACCTGTTCAATCTCACTGCCACCATTAGTGAGGAGAAACAGAACAAGAACTATTTTTAATGCATATGTATTGATTAGACGTGGAATACGTTTTTCTAATTTATGTGTAGTAATGTTTATATGTATTGTTAGAGGTATTGTGATGTATGTATTTGACTACGGGTCATACCTGTAGAAGGAATTGTATTCCAGAGTGCTTACCCATTAAACAAATAAACAAACAAATGGCTCACTCCTGATCCCTCTGTAGTCTGTGACCAACTTGTGAACACCTGGGGTTTGCCCACTTAGGAATGCTAGGAGTTTATGGCTAGCTTGTTATTATCAGGGGTTCTGCTAGCTAGGAACACTAGGTGTTTGTGATAATTTTCTTTGCCCATTACTGGCTTCTAGCAACAGAATTCCAACTCTTTACCTGGTAAGGAATGAATAATATGCTAGCAACCTATATGATTGCCACTAAAACCCTATCTTGGGGAAGCCTCTATACTGCCTCCTTAGACTCTTTAGATGTTAGAGGGCCACACTCCAGCCATTGTCATTATGCATGGCTTAAACAAAAATGGTAACTAATATAAATTAGCCTCGGGACTATGGCAGTACAACATGTTAAAATGGCCTACTTCCGTCCGCCCTCCTACTTTGGCTACAGCTTCTAACCCTCATAATCTTCACTGGTGATGTTAAAACAAGTCCTGGTCCCATTTCTTGAAATATAAAGGTATCCTCCCTTTTATACCCATGCCGGTCTAATACTAGGGGCACAAAATAACCCACATGAATGTTAATAGCTTACAGCCCAAAAAGCCTGAACTTGAAGCCTGGTCCAACTTATATTCCCCTGACATTCTAGGCATCTCCAAGACCTGGCTCAAACCTGCTGTCCTCACCCATGAAATTGACCTTCCAGGCTATTCTGTCTTCAGAAAGGATAGGATTGGGAAAAAAGGGGGAGGGGGTCCTTCTCTACATAAAATCGTCTCTCAGTGCCCATGAAGCCCCCTCACTGCACTTGATCACTCCTCCAGTGAAGCAATCTTTGTGACTCTAACCCTAGGATGGAACAAAACTCTCCACACTGGCTGCTCCTATAATTCTATGAAACAATTGAAGAGGGGCTCTCCAAAAGAAAATAAGCTTCTTTTTAGAATGTCTTTTTATTTGCATACACCCCAATATTTCACTTTTCATTAACTGGTTTATTCCTCTATATGATAAGTACAGTATTTTCTATGTATTCTTCCTTCAAAGGTTGCCTGTCAGCTCCCTGCTTTTCCATCTAACTGTGTTTACAATGTGTCAACTCAGAAGGAAGAAGCATTTTAAACTGGAAATGGAGGCAAAAAATGGCACATTAAGCAGACACTCATTGAGGTTTATTTTCTTTTTGAGATCGCCCCCCCACACACCCCCATTTTTGCATAGCATTGTATAGAATCCTGGGGTAGCTCCTGCCATAATGCGCCTATATATGAATTCATTGCCTGTAGCAAACCTTCCTTTTCTGCACCTATAATTCACCAAATGTGGCATCACCTGCTCTGTCCTCACTGACCTGTTGCCTAACTGATTACGCCCTAGGTGAACTAATTCTGGTGGGAGATGTTAATATCAATTGGCTGAACAGCAGTCACAAAGGGAGCATATCAGCCATATCTGATCTCCACCTATCTTAAATTATTGGGGAACCCACCAGCATCAACACACAAACTGGCAACCGCTCTCTCCTGGACTGGATTTTAGTAAACAGACCAAACAAGATCAGGGCAGCTGGAATTCTCCCAAACTCCCTCAGCGATCACTTCCCTGTTTTCTGCATCTGGAAGAATAATGCTCCTAACCCACCCTAAGACTCATTAAGGCCAGAGACCTCTCTAATTCTGATATGAATTCCTTTTCAACCAGCCTAAAGGAAATAAACTGGGAGACTATATAAGACTTTCCTGCTATCGACAGTGTGCTTGATTTCTTCATCAATAACTTCACCAGTGTAGTTAATAAACATGCTCCCTTAAAATAATGAAGAGCTAAAGGACACTGTTCTCTACTAGTGACCACCACACTGCAGTGCGATAGAGGGACAAAGCCTGGGGCCAATACAAAAAAACAAATTCAGGCTTAATGTCTGATTGGAATTCTTGCTGGAGCCTTAGAAATACCTGCAAGGTGAAACTTAAAAGTGCAAAAAGGGAATACCTCCAAAACCTCCAGGTCAAAAACTTATCCAACACTAAGAGCCTTTGAGGCGGGCGCAAATATCTACCCTCTTAAAGGGGGTTTTAGCATTCCTGCTCATGAAATCATTGTCAACAGCCAAAAATATTGGTCATCAACCTCTTGGTATTTTTCTTTAATGCACTTTTTTACAGATCTGGATAGATTTAAATCCCTTTTGAATCTAAACCCCAAAAGCCATTATACCGCTTCCCATCCTTTGGTCCAGGCGAATCAACCCAAATTTTATTTCAGATCGATATTGATAAATAGAAAGGAAGTATACCAGCAGTTGTGCCATATAAATATGGAGAGCTCTCCTGGATATGATAACTTGAAACCTCAATTCCTATGAAATGCAGCTCCTGTCATTGCCATTCCCTTAACACTTCTTATCAATAAATCCTACCTCCTTGGTGTCATTCCGGAGAAATGGAAAGCAGCAATTGTGGTCCCTATTCATAAAGGGGGGATTAGAGAGCCTATTGAAAATTACAGGCCCATCTCCCTTTTATGTACCTTGGCAAAAATACAGGAGAAACTAATGTTCAACCAATTGCAGGATTACCTGGAGATGTACTGCTCTCTCACTCGCTGCCAACATGGGTTCAGAAAGGGTCATGGTACAGACACTGTTCTGATGAGGCTGATAACTAACATATTGGAAGCAGCTCAGCATGGTAAGGCTACTGGTGCAATTTTTATTGACCTCATCAAGGCCTTTGGCATGGTGAACCTTGCACTACTGCTTGACAGACTTAGAGCTACCAGCCTAGATGATTTGACTTACCACTGGTTAAGTCACTAGCTGACTAACCATAAACAACTAGTCAGATAGCAGGGCTATCTATCTGAACCTAGAGACATAACAGATGGTTACCATAAGGCTCTATTCTGGGTCCTCTCCTTTTCTCTCTTTTCATTAGCTATATGTCTGATAATTGTGGTGCAGCCTCCCAGCAATTTTATGCAGATGACACTGTACTCTACAAGCCTTCTGCTGATATAAACTGGATTAATGCACAGCTGGGGAATGATTTTAATCAGCTGGAGACCTGGTTATTGAGAAACAAGTCAGTATTAAATGTAAAAAAAAAACTAAAGTCATGTTATTTTGCCTAAAAAGACTAGGTGCTAAGGTGTGGAGGCAGTATAGCGCAGTGGTCTAAGGCTCTGAGCTGCAAATCTGGTGCTATCCAGCAGACCAGACCTGGGTTTGAATTCCACAGCTTCTACTTGCATACTGTGTGACCCTGTGCAAGTCACTTAACTTTCTTGTGCTCCCAGGTCGCACCTGGAAACAAGCTACGGCTAAGCGTGCCTTTTCTGGTTAAACAATTTTCCCTTCCCTTCCCTTCCCTAAGAGAAACACATAGAATTAGATGACAGATAAGGACTGCCTGGCCCATCTAGCTTGCCTATTTTTCCCTACCTACAGTGTCACTGAAGACTCTGCTTGATCTCCAGCTCTTTCTCTCCCACCTTCCTAGCCACTAAGATTGCCTTATGCTGATCCCATCCATTCTTAAATCCCACCACTGATTTTGCCCCCAAAACTTCTGTAGGAAGACTGTTACAGACATCCACCACATTATCTGGAAAGGAGTACTTCCTCACATTTCTCCTGAATCTACCTCTCTCCAGCTTCATTGCATATCCCCTCATTCTTGAGAGTATGCCACCCTTACAGTGGCACCAACACAGTGATCTATGTCACTGTCAACAAAATTGATAGTCTGCTGACAGGTCGCTGTGTTGGTGCACCTGAGACAGTGGCACTGTCTCCCGGTCCTGTTCCCCCTCCCTGAATCAACTCTGACTCAGAGTTGAGAATCTTTAGTACGGGGGTTCAGGGGCAAACCCCCCTACTCATGGAGTGGTTCAGAGGCAAGCCCCGATAAAAAAAAACAGGACCAGGAGACATTTGGGATTTATGTCTACTGTAAATCATGGTTGGATATAACTATCACAGATGCCGTCGACAAAAGTGTTGTCGAACTGGCATCGAGATATGTTCTTGAGCATCTGTTTTTTGGAAAAAATGCTTCCCTTCTGTACCTTGTTTACTCCCATGAGATATTTAAAGGTCTCTATCATATATACCCTCTGCCACCTCTCTTCCAGGGTGTACATATAGAGGTCCT
This sequence comes from Neoceratodus forsteri, assembly GCA_016271365.2. Classification (NCBI taxonomy): domain Eukaryota; kingdom Metazoa; phylum Chordata; order Ceratodontiformes; family Ceratodontidae; genus Neoceratodus; species Neoceratodus forsteri. Next base: position 526,554,218 of record CM028134.1, read on the forward strand.
TTAGTCTTTCCTCATGGGGCTTTTAATGCAGACCCTATACCATTTTAGTTGTCCTCTTCTGGACAGCTTCCACTCTGTATGTGCCCTTCTTCAGATGTGGTCTCCAGAACTGGACACAGTTGTCTAGATAGGGTCTTACCAGTAGTCTACACAGATGCAACACCATCTCCCTCTTTCAGCTGGTGATAATCCTCCCTATACAGCTCAGCATGCCACTAGCAACTCCTAGCTGCCATGTTGCACTGCCTAGTCAACTTTAGGTCATCAGAAATAATTACCCCAGTCTCTTTCCTGTTTGGTGGTCACCACTACCTCTCCACCCATTTGATATTCTGCCCCAGGGTTTCTGTGCTCTAAGTGCATGATTTTGCAATTACTTGCCCTGAAACCCAGCTGCCATATCCTTGACCACTCCTCAAGTTTCCTCATGTCTCTGCTCATTCTTTCCAATCCCCCCCACCCCCAGAGTGTCTTCCCTGTTGCAAATTTTGGTGTCATCTGCAAAGAGTCACAACTTCCCTTCCAGCTCCTCTGTAATGTTACTTATAAAGACATTAAAAAGGACCGGTTCCAGTACTGATTTCTGAGGCACCCTGCTGGTCACCTTCCCTTCTCTGGAGTGAACTATAATTTCCACCACCCTCGGTCTCCTTTCTCCTAACCAATTTCATACCTAGTTTAGAGGATTAACTCTCCCCCAACCCCCTAGCTGCTGGAGGTCTGACTTTTAGCAAGGAAGAAGGAGGCTACTGAGGAATACAGAATTTCCTGTCCCAGTACAGGAAGGGTGGGAGCTGTAGGGCCACAAAGGCAGTAGGAAAGTAGGGAGAAAAAAACACACTATTTCATGCATTAGGGACAACCTAGCAAAGAGGCAGCCCTTAGGAAGAGGGGAAAGTGAAAGAGAGAGGAAAAGAAAAGAAAAGAAAAGAAAAAAACACAGGTGATATGGATATCTACAGTTGCCATAGGTGCGGAGATCTCATTCCCAGAGAACTTCTTTGGAGAGTAGGGCATTGTCCCATCTGCAGGAACTTACATGAACAAAAGGCACAGCTGAATGCAGCATGGAAGGAGATATCTCAGCTGTGGGACCTGCTATGTTGGAACCGAAATTGAAATCCATGCCCTTATATTCCACAACATCAGTTCACCCCCAGAAGTTCACTCCCACAGAGAAGATCCGGTCCAGGGAGGTGGAAGGTGGTGCAGAATGGAGGAAGTAAACTTAGCAGGATGGATCAGCTAAACCCTCTCCATGCCATGACTACCTCAACTGCAAACCATTTTTCACCACTGACAGAGGAAAAGGATATCAGCCAAATGGAAGAGGACAACAAACCAGTCAAAGGACAAAGATTGCAACCAGATAAGGAGAATTGTGGAGGCAACATAAAGGATAAGAAGGAAAGAAGTGGGAAAGTAATCATCATGGGGGACTTCATGATTGGGGGCTGCAGACCCAACTGAGTGACTATGGACATACAAGGATGCTAGTCAGATTACTCGCCGGGGGCCTCAGAAAAACACAACACTGATTGCATTGGAAGGATAGCAGAGAAAGAAGAGGAGGACCTGAAGATCTTGGTACACCTGGAGACAAATGACTTGGCAGGGCAGTCCATAGAGGAGGTCAAATGAAACCTAATTAAACTAGGAGACTGAATGGCCACTCAAACAACCTCCCTGGCCTTCTCAGAGGTCCTTCCTTTGTGGGGCAAGGGCAGTAGAACAGAGAAGATCAGGAGTAAAGAAACTGAAGAGTTCAAAGAGTGGTTACAGAGCTGGTGTCATGTGAAGACTTTTGGGAGAGGAGGTTCTTCAGGTATGATGGACTGCACCTAAAGTGGAAAGAAGTAAGAGCACTGGGCCAAAAATCTGACCTGTGCATCAGCCATTTAAACTAGGGAAGGGGGAGCTGGAGGCAAAGGACCCTATCAAAGACACCCTAGAAGATAAGAAAGGGAAAAGGAACATTGTTTAACCAGGAATAGCACACTAAGCTGAAGCTTGTTTCCAGATGCAACCTGGGAGCACAAGGAAGTTAAGTGACTTGCTTAGGAGCACACAGTATACACCTAGGCAGCTGTGGGAGTCAAACCCAGGTCTCCAGATCTGTAGCTCAGAGCCTTAACCCACTGCACTATACTGCCTGCTAAAGGGAAGATAGGAACTTAGCTGTAACTCCCCCCAAAACAGGAATTAATCATGGAATGCAAAAAGGGACTAGCAAGAATGTGAAGGGAGGTAAACAAACACAAATGGAAGTGGAACTCAGTAGTATGCCTACTGGAAATAAACTAGAGATAAAACAAAAGGTCAAGGGAGGAAAAATTAAAAAGAGGGTTAGCAGACTATGGAAATCCATGTGCACGAATGCTCGCATCCTGGAGGATAAAATCTAAGACCTAATGGCCTTGATGTCAGAGACTGACATGGACATTGTTGCTGTGACTGAGATATGGTACACAGGGAAGCATGACTGGGATATAGCTGTGCCAGAATACACTCTGTTCTGAAAAGACAGGGCAGGAAAAAAGTTGGGAGGGAGTGGCTATCTACATTAGGGAGGAAATAAAAGCTACAGAAGTACATGCCATAAGGGAGGTAGGGGAGGCACTGTGGGTCACACTGGAAATAGGGAATGGTACTGCCATTTGAGTAGGCATGATCTACAGAACTCTAGCACAGGGGGAGGAGTTGGACAATGTGCTAGTGGAAATAATCCACAAAATGGCAGCAAAAGGGGAGATATTGCTAATGGGAGACTTCAATTTGCCAGATGTCATTTGGAGTACTCATACTGCAGCCATAGCAAGGAGCAGAAACCTCTTGGAAGCTCTTAGGGGCGGGACTCAGACAGCTAGTGGTAGAACACACCAGTGAGGGGCAATATTGGACCTGGTGTTCACCAACAGAAAAAGGGTAATGGATGTAGAAGTGGGGAGTCACCTGGGGTCCTGCGATCACAGTACAGTATGGTTTTGCATGAGGACAGTAGAAGAATCCAGCCACACAAAGACAAGGGTCATGGATTTCAGAAGGGTCGATTTTGCAAACATGTAAGTATGTCTGAAGAAAGCCCTAGGGGGTAGAGTGGGAAAAAGAAATGTAGAGGAATGATGGACACATCTTAAGGAAGTCATAACAGAAGCCACAAGCTTTTGTGTTAGGCAAATAAGTAAAACAAAGGGGAAGAAAAAGCCACTCTGGTTCTCACAGGAGGAGGCAGGGAGGGTGAGGGAAAAAAAGACAGCATTCAGAAAATACAAAGAAACACAGAGGGAGGAACTTAGAGGAATGTATCTGGAAAAGCTAAAGGAGGAAGGGAAAGCAGTCAGAAAGGCCAAGGCACAGAGAGAGGAAAGAATAACCAAGGCAATTAAAAAAGGACACAAGACCTTTTTTAGATACATTAGAGAGAAGAGAAAAACCAGGGGGTGGGACTGTGAGACTAAAAAGGGAAGGGAGGAGGTCAGCAGAAGGGGACCAGGAAAAAGCATAAAAACAAATATTTTTGTTCAGGGTTCATGGTAGAAGGGAATGGAAAAGGGACCACAGCTAGGTGTAAAACTACCAAGGGGAGGAGGGTAGATACCAGTCCGTTCACAGTAGAGGGAGTTCTAAAGGAATTAGATAAATTAAAACTAGATAAAGCGAAAGGGCTGGATGGAATACATCCCAGAATTCTAAAGGAACTTAGAAAGGAGCTAGCAGGACCACTGACAGCCTTGTTCAACAAATCATTAGAAACAAGTGTAATTCCGGCAAACCAGAAGAGGGTTAATGTTGTCCCTCTCCATAAGAGCGGGAGCAATGAGGAGGCTGGTAACTATAGGCCAGTCAGCCTAACTTCAGTGGAAAGAAAACTGATGGAATCATTACTCAAGGAAAGAATTGTGACATACCTTGAATCCAGTGGACAGCAGGATCCGAGACAGCATGGTTTCACGGCAGGCAGGTCTTGCTGAGCAAACCTGATAGATTTCTTCGATTAGGTGACAGGGGAGATTGAACAGGAAGGGGTGGTAGATGTGGCCTACCTGGATTTTAGCAAGGCCTTCAATACCATCCAGCATAAAAGGCTAATAAACAAACTGAGCAGCCTGAGAATCAGATCCGGGGTGGTTAACTGGATTAGAAATTGGCTGAGCAGTAGGACACAAAGGGTGGTAGTGAACGGAGTTCAGTCTGCAGAAAGGGAGGTGACCAGCGTGGTGCCTCAGGGATCCATGCAGGCCCAGTCCTCTTTAATGTCTTCATAAGCAACATTGCTGAGAGGCTGGAGGGGAAGGTGTGCCTCTTTGCAGATGACACAAAGATCTGTAATAAGGTAGACACACCAGTGGTGTGTGGAAAGAATGAGAAGGGACCTGGGCAAGCTGGAGGATTGGTCAAATATATGGCAGTTGAGATTCAATGCAAATAAGTGTAAAATTATGCATATAGGTCATGGGAACCCGAAAGAGGAGTACTCACTGGGGGAGGAACTGTCGGCCACAAAACAGGAGAGGGATCTAGGAATAATTATATCTGAGGATCTAAAGGTGGCCAGACAGTGCGAGAAGGGGGTTAGAAGGACCAGTGGAATGTTGGGGTGCATAGGGAGAGGCATCACAAGCAGAAAAAGTAGGTGGTGATGCCACTGTACAGAATATTAGTGAGACCTCATCTGGAGTATAGTGTCCAGTTTTGGAGGCCGCATCTTAGGAAGAACAAAAACAGAGTGGAGGCAGTCCAAAGATGGGCTACAAAAATGGTACAGGGGCTACACCAGAAGTCATATGAGGAGAGGCTGAGAAACATCATTCAATATGTATTCTCTAGAGATGCTAAGAGAGAGGGGGGCATGATAGAGATGTATAAATACCTTAAAGGGATCAATAAGGTACAGGAGGGTAGCATCTTTCAGAAAAGAAGATGGATAAGAACTAGAGGACATGAGATGAAGATGGAGGAGGAAGAATCAAGTAATGTGAGGAAGTATTTATTTGAAGAGAGGGTGGCGGATGCTTGGAACAGCCTCCCTGCAGGGGTGGAAGGGTTAAAAATGGTAGAGGAATTCAAAAATGCATGGGACACACACAAGGGAACCCTAGAAAAAGGTAAGAGTAGAAAATCCACAGATCAACTACAGTCTGCAGCATAAGTTAAAGGTAGAAAAAAATGGGCAGACTAGATGGGCCAGGTGATCCTTATCTGTCGACAAATTCTGTGTTATCTGTCTTTACCACCTTTGGACTTACTCCTAAGCTGCCCAGCTTCCAAGGAGTCTCCTATGTGGAATGTCTTTGAAAGCCTTAATGAAATCTAGGTATGAGACATAACCCTTTCTGAACTCTCTTAGGCCACGTCCACCACTCCACCCTGATCTCATTCCCTGGTCACTCAATCAAAGAAATCTATAAGCCTTGCTTTACATAACCTCCCCCTGCCATGAAGCGATGCTGCCTTGGGTCTTGTAAACCACTGGATTCAAGATATTCTGCAATCCTTTCCTTCAGCAGTGATACCATTAACTTTCCTGCCTCAGATGTCAGGCTGGTTGGCATATAATTGCCAGGGTCCTTCCTGCTACCACATTTAATGAACTGGGACTACATCTGTCCTCTTCCAGTCCTCTAGAACCACTCCTGTTTCCAGTGAATTGATAAATAGAACTGTCAGAGGTGAAGCCAGTGCCTCTCTGAGCTCCCTCAATACCACCGGATGCACCTCATCTGGTCCCATCGCTTTGTCCACTTTCCGATTTGCGAGTCCCTTCAGGATTCTGTCCTCCAAAACAGGACTAGTGTCCAACTCTCCTGCTCCACAGCTCCTGTTACTTCTTTGTGGCCCATCCCCTTCTCCTTCTTCTGTGAACACTAAACAAAAGCATTTGTTCAAGATGTCTGCCTTTTCCTGGTCCCCCTAAGCACAGTCCCCATGCTTCCCTTTTTAACATTACAATCTTCCCCCCGGTCTTCCTCTTTTTACTTACATACCTAAAAAATTTCTTGTCTCCTTATGTTACCACCTGAGCTATTCTTTCCTCAGTTTGCACCTTTGCACTGCTTTCTGCTTTCCCTCTGTTTTTCCTGATACACCTCCCTGTCCTCATCCCTCTGTGTCTCCTTATGCATTCTGAATGCTATCCTTTTAGCCTTTACCTTTTCAGCCACTTCTTTCAAGAACCATAGTGATCTCTTTTTCCTCTTGCTTTTGCACACTTGCTGGACACAGAGGTGTGTTGCCTTCACTATGCCTTCTTTTAGCTTTGCCCCCTGTTCCTTCATCCCACCCAGGTTATCTCCCCCACTAGGTTATCCCTGAGGCATTCACCCATCTTTTTGAAATCTGCCATCCTGAAGCCCAGGACCCTTGCTGTTATGTGGTTAAATTATGTAGCCATCCTTATATTGAAACTCACTGAAATGTGATCACTGGTTCCCAGGTGCCTCCTACCTTGATGTCTGCAACTCTGTCTCTATTAGTGAGCACTGGGTCCAGTATTACCCCATGTGGGCTTCCTGACTAGTTGGAATGCTTCTTGCAGGGAGTCCAGAATGTCCCTGCTTCTAGCTGAAGCTGCAGCTGGGAGGATCAACATACTCTGTCAGACTGAAGCCCCCTACCAGCAGCACCTCCCCCATTTCTGCCACTGTGCCAGTGGCATCCACCAGTACCTTATCTAAATCCTCCCCCTGTGCTGGAGGTCTGTAGATCGTTCTCTATCTCCAGGGTGACCCACAGTATCTCCATCCCCTGTATTCCCTGTATCTTCATTGTTTTTTATATCTTCCCTCACATAAAACACCACAACTCCTCCTTTTCTTCCTACCCTGTTCTTCCTGAGCAGAGTATAGCCTGGTATGGCCATATCCCAGTCATGGTTCTCAGTGCACCATAATTCAGCAATGGCCGTAATATCCAGGTGAGCCTCTGCCATGATGGCCTCTAGGTCTGGAATCTTATTTCCTAGACTTCTGGCATTCACACACACACGGCCTTCCAGATTTTGTTACCACTGTTTGTTGACCCCCATTTTTCCTTTTTGCCCTCCCTCCTTTCCCCATCTACTTTCAGTGGTCTTGTTCCCATCTCCCGTCATTTCAACCACCCTGTTTCTTTTACTAATTTACACCTTGAGGGGATTCATCTCCCCTCAGGTCTTCCCTACTCTCTACTTTGGCCTCTGGGGGGGGCAGTTTTTACCTCCCTGAATCCTTCTGCCACCCCCCCAGCTAGTTTAATTGTTCATCAGGGTAACAGTTAAACCTTTCACTAAGGACTGTGGTTCCCTTCCCAGATGGATACAGGCCATCACCCCCATATAGATCCTTATCCTACCAGGTGGGTCACTAGTGCCCAATGTGGCTGAACCACTCTTCTGCACTATTCCTTTAATCATGAGTTGAAGATCCTAGTGCAGAAAACCCTTTCCTAACCCCTGTCATAGACAGACAGCACCTCAGCGAAAGCCACTGAGCTTGTTACCTTTCTAAGACTCCTCCTCAGCGCCATAAAGTCCCCCTGCACCATCCCAGCAAGGTCATTAGTTCCCAGGTGGACCATGACATCCAGATCTCCCTCTCACTTTGCTACCTTAGTGATCCTCAGGATTTACATTCCATCCCTCTATGCCATGGTGCCACCTAGTTACCTAACCTCCTTGTCCCCCTTCCTAATGCAAAATCTATCCCTCTCACTATCAAATCCCCCACCAGATGTTGCTTCCTCCTCCTTTGGGGGTCCTCTACCACCCTCCTTGTGGTCTCCACTATGAAGGACCCCTGCATTTCCCCTTGTCACTACCACAGGTACATCCTCCCGGCAGAACTGCCCTGCCAGAGTTGTGTAGAAATTATGTAGTGGTACTGGGTGAGAAATGTGCCTCTGACCCCCCTCACCCAGACTCTTCCAGAGCCCACAATAGTCTAGCTGTTTCTCATCCTAGGCATCTTTTGAGATAATGATGGCAGACTTGGTGGCCCCTGGTTAGGGGAAGAGGTTCCCTGAATCCTAGCCAACTCAGACTGGAGTCTAGCAACCTCCTCCCTCAACTAACAGTAGTATGTGCAGATAGGCAGCACTGCAGTCTCCAGAAAGTCTCTCTGAAAACTGCTGCCTGACAACCACTGCACTGCACCACTCCTAGCAGTCTCAATTCCTACACTTCCTGCATCACTCAGAAATACCTTTGTACCCTTACTCCTGATAGGTTGCTCCTAGTTTTCTCCTTTTTTGCTTACTTTGCTCCTTTGTACTTTCACCACAGATAGGTTTCTCTTTCTACCCCTTTCAGCGTGTAGTTTCTTCCTGTATAAAGTGTTTCCTCCTTCCTGTATGCGCTTACCTTTCTCTGCTCTTTCCTACTGAGGTAACAACACTTTCAGCTTCCCTAACCCTTGCTATCTGCCTGTAGATAGGTTTCTATTAATGTTCCCCTTTACCCTCTCTGAATCCCTTTATACTCCTGCAATGAATTGGGTGTTGCACCTATTCCCAGTTTTAACTTTAGATCCTCCACCCCTCCTTGCAGTGATTGTTATGACAGGTACCTTACCCTACACAACCGGCAGAGTCCTCTGCTTCCCTGTTTCCTCCTTTGGATGGAAAACAAAAAAGTAGCACACAGAAAACATTGCTACAGCAAATGGATGTTACTCCAAAAGATTTTAATTTGTGAGACCCAAGTGCAAAAATGAAGGCAGGGAGCAAAACTACACCCCAGCACTTCACCTCTATCCCATGAGGCTTCATCAGGAGGAGAAGGCAAATAGCAACAAAACAGTCCTCAATTTATAGTCACCAGTTAAATAATTCATAACCAATTATTTAAGCAATAAGGCACAACAAGGTTTGTGTTATTGTGTAATAATGTCATGCATCGGGTGGTTGAGGCATAAGACCACAGACCGAGTGCACTCAACACCCAAGAAGTGATGTTAATACACAATGACACACATCCCTGAAGTGCCTTATTACTATTATACCATGGCTTGTTTTTATATAAAATAAGAAAAATACATTTTTAAAAGTTTTTAAGCTCTTCTTTGATCATGGAAGCATATCTAAAAATAAATAAGTTCTTTTTTTTCTCCACTAGGTGGTGTGCTTTGCTAAATTAACTGTGCCTGTCTCTCTTAACCCCCACCGTGTCTCACTCACCCTCCCCATGTCTCTCTTACTGCCAACCAGCTTTGGTTATACCCCAAAGGGAGGCAGTTTCACTTTAGTATTACTATAAAGAGCTGAAGAAAAGCTGGTGGTTAGTGAGTAGCTTGTGCGAGAAGACATGCTGAAAGGGAAGTGACTGAGAGTGAAGCAGTTTGATTTTCTGTTTCTCCCCTCTGTTTCTGAATTATGCCAGGCTTGCTCATATTTCATATTTAGGTAGTTGTATTTCTGGTTTTCAGATCGTCTGTTGAGCTGCATAAAGAGTGTAGTATACACAGCACTGCTGAACTGCTCATGTGCCATGATTTTTCCCTCTGCCAAGCACGAAGTGAGAAGCCACAGAGTCTTGGTTTCAATTACTTTAGCTGCATCTTTGAAACAGACTCAGTGTCTTTAACTACTTTACCTGCACTTTTTAAATTGCTGATCAGCTGCAGCCTTTACTAAAGCAGTGTTGCCTGCCAACGTGTGGCCCCATTGAAAGCGGGCGAACCTGTTTGGAGCAGCAGTTCTGTCAAAAAAATGAATAAAAAAGCTATTTTACTTTACTGGTAATGCTACTACATTAATAGGTACAGTACTTTGTTGGGGGGGGGTGTTAAGCAGTGTGTGACATAATGGAAGGGAGTTTATTTTAAAATGGTGACAATAGCCATTTGGGAATTTTTCTGGCAAGTGGGAAATTATAAAGCTGTGTTAGCTTCAGGATAGTTGAACAGGGAGGGATATGTTTCATTGTACTGTGGTCGTCTTTATGTCTGGCCTAGATACAGTGATGTTACTTTGAAATAATATCACTGTTTATAGAGCTCAGCAGCCAATGAGCTTCCAAGAATTTGTCTTGCCATTGCATAATTAGTAATACATTACATTTAAAGAGATATACTAATCCTTAATATTTCATTATCTCATAAAAAAAAAAAAACTAGCTATTGCTAAAGTCCTGTGGCAATTCTTCTGAAAACACCTCATAAAATGTGCAAAAAAGTACATTTAGATCTCTAGTAAATATAGAAATTGAAAAATCAAATTGATATTGCATAAATTCCACCAATAACACACAAGAACTGTAAATCACCAATGTTAATCATTATAAGAAGGCAGCTGTCTAGGAAACACATCAAACTGAACTAGAATTGGAGGGATGAAAGGAAAGGTTTAGAAAAGAGCCTAGAAAGAAGGAGATGAAAAAAGGGAGTAGAAAAAAGGGGGTATAAGCGGGTTACACGGCGTGGCATTCAGGGCAACAAGGGTCTCCTGTAGTGAAGACAAGGAAGGCCCCCCCCACATTACTGACTGCCACATTGGAGTGGAGCTGGGCAGCTGAAGAAGGTTTGAACCAGAGCCAATCAGAGAAACAGCTGTATCTCCTCCCTCCAGAGCAGCCAATCAAGAGCGAGCAGCACACTTCCTGGAGTTGGCCAAGGAGTGAGCAGGGTATTTAAACCCTGACATTGCGCCGTAGGAGGTGTTACATGGAGCAGTATTCAGGGCAGCAAGGGTCTCCTGTAAAGAAGACAAGGGAGCCCTGCCCCCTACATTACTGACCACCACATTGGAGTGGAGCTGGGTGACTGAAGAGGGCTTGAATCAGAGCCAATTGGAAAAATAGGAGTGCCCCCGCCCTCCAGAGCAGCCAATCAAGAGCAAGCAGCACACTTCCTGGTGCTGGCCGAGGAGTGAGCAGAGGATTTAAACCCTGACATTGAGCCATATGACGTATTACATGGAGCGGCATTCAGGGCAGTGAGCATTTCCTGTAGTGAAGACAAGGGGGCCCTCCCCCCTGTATTACTGACCACCACATCAGATCGGAGCTGGGTGGCTGAAGAAGGCTCAAACGGCAGCCAATCAGAGAAACAGCCTCACCCCCTCCCTCCTGAGCAGCCAATCAAGAGTGAGCAGCACACTTCCTGGTGTTTCATAAGGACAAGGTCACCAAGTGGCCCTCGTACTAAGGACCCATGTCAGGGACAGCAACAAGTTGAGTCTGCCTTGAGTCAGCCTCAGAGATAGCCGACAACCAGGGACCCTGCCTTCGACCTCAGATAAGTACTAAATTGCTGCAGGGAGATTAAGAGGTTGGGAGGGGGCAGGAACTTGCAAGATACCTGAGTCTGGGTAATGCTATGTTTGTGGGACTAGGGGCCTATGGGATAGTTGTTGTGTAATTGAGAGTACAAAGGCTTGCCAGTAAGTAACCCTAGAAAACAATTAGTGGGGAGAGGGACTTGCTGGAATTTCTGTTGTGAAACTGCAAGTGTGGAGCATGGAAAAAAATACTGTGTGGGGGTAAGGGGGGGGGCTTGCTTGGAAGAGTTGTTGCGGAAGGGAAAGTGTGGGAGTTTGCTAGATATTCATTTTGGGTAATAGGTGAGTGGCCTGCTGGCAACTGTTTGGTGTGTTGGAGTGAGGGAACACAGAAACCTAGGGATGGGTGAAACTCCCTATATAGGGTAAGGGAATAAAAGGAATTCAAAGGGCTAAAATTAAAGAGAGAGTAGGACATATAGGATGATGGAAGTGGTGCAGTGCAGTGGCTATGGGTGCAGTCCTCTGGGCTGCACAGCCCTTAGAGTGAAAAGCCATCTTGGCTCCTTCTGGAGAAAAAAATGGCATGATCACCCCCTTCCCCCCCAATATTACTTGGCACATGTTCCAAACCCATAAAGGTCAAGAACTGTAGATTAATTTGATGGTACAACTGAACATTTGTCCCTAGGGGAGTCTTTGGTGTTTCTCTAATAATAGATCTTACATGCTCCTGTATTCGTTCCTTTAAAGGATGAACAGTACGGCCAACATAAATACGTGGGCAAGTGCATTGTATAACATACACTACAAATGGTGTATTACAAGAAATGAACTGTCTGATTTCCACTGAAGGATTCCCACTGGAATGTGTATATTTATTTCCCTTCATACAATATTTGCAAATATTCCATCTATAGCAATAATAATTCCCCATGGGTGTTTTTTCCAGCCCTAATTGTCTTTTTCTTTCTTCTTTGAAAAAAACTGTGTGTGATCAAGTCTCATAAGTTTCTTCCTCCTATTTAAACCATTTTAGATTTATCTTTTAGGACCCAATACAAACCAACATCACCTTTCAAAACACCCCAAAATCTGGATACAATACCTGCTACCATTCAAGCCACATGGTTGTACTCGGTAACAAAGAACACTTCCTCTTGGTCTTGTAAATGATTTCATTTCTTAGTCCTTGGGAAATCCAGGCACAGCTCTGAGGGTCTCGATCTAAAATTAATCTCTCTTACCCTTGACGAACTGCTAACCCCACTGACCTCTATCGTAAATCTATTCCTCACCACAGGTACCTTCCCAAACCTCTGGAAAGCTGCCATAGTAACCCCTGTCCATAAAGCAAGCAGTAAGTCGGACCATGCCAACTACCTCCCAATTTCAATCTTACCACCTATCTCAAAAGCCCTCTAGCATATAGTCTACAATCAGGTGGTAGCTCACCTAGATAAATACCAACTACAATGCCAGCAGCAGCATGGCTTCCATCAACACCACATCACTACCACTGCACTTCTCGAGTTCACAGGTTACATTCACAGTGCCTTCGACCAGGGGCACTTGCTGGGAGCAACCTTTATCGACCTCACCAAGGCCTTTGATGCGGTCAACCACGACCTCCTCCTAGCACAATTAGAGGTAATTGGACTCTCCTCTTACTCACTGTGCTGGTTCCGGAGCTACCTCTCTGGACGTGTTCAGTAGGTAAAAATATGCAATGTACTCTCTGACCCCCTTCAAGTGTCCCTTGGAGTCCTCCAAGGCTCCATCCTTGGCCCCCTCCTCTTTAGCCTCTTTCTAAATAACCTACCACTAGCCTGCCAACAAAAAATCCTTCTCTACGCTGACGATGCGGTGATCTACTCCAGTCATTCTGACCCTATCATACTGGAGCAGCATCTTCAACAGGACTCCAACAACACTGAAGCCTGGTTTAACAAAGCTAAACTCCTAGTCAACCACAAAAAGACAAAGACCATGCTCTTTGCCTCAGTGCACAGCCACCACTGGGCCGCAACCCTTAACATACAGAATTTACATAAGATCACCATTGAAATGGTCACCAATTTCAAATACCTGGGCATCACCCTTGACAGCTGCCTCTCATGTGCCACACACATTGACCAGGTGGCCACTGCAGCTAACAGGAAGTTTGGCCTGCTATATAAGCACCGAAGCTGCCTCACTCCCACAGCCCTCCAGCTCTCTATAACCAGCTCAGTCTTCTCAACCATTGATTATGGCCTTGCCATCTACAGTGCAGCCTCTGACAGTACACTGAGGTGACTCACCTCCATGCTCAACAAAGCCTGCAGACTTGCTCTGGGAGCCCCTCACCTGTCCCATACCTGCCACCTCTACCAGAAAACTGGTTGGCTAAATCTATTTGATAGGGCCCACTATCAAACCTGTCTCCTTGCCAAAAAAGGAACCCTGGGCCTACTTCCTCCAGGGCCTAGCTCTCTCATACATCAGGTTGCACAAACTAGGACTACAAGGACATCCAATAAGATCTCTATCAAGATCCCCCATCGTCACACCACCCAAGGTCAGCGATCCTTCGAATACCGGGCCCCTGCTATGGCTTTCCTCACTCCCAACAGAACTAGCCACAATTAGCAAAATTGACTTGTTCAAATCTGCACTTAGGTCCCACCTTTCCTCACAAAGGAAATGTACGTTTCCTACCTGACCAACCCACCTGCTTAAAACCCCGACTACCCCACCAATTTGCACTTTGTGAACACCTAATTCGCTGCTTCCCTCTCCTTCCCTCCTTCCCCCAACCCTTAGCCCCCTGACCCCTGCCCAGTCACGGATCTTACCTCTTTTCCCCTGGGCTCCATTTCCTCACCATGCTCGCAACCCCCGTCCTCCCCCCCCCATCCTTTCTCTGACAAGGTGACCCCTAACCCGTGGTTACTGCAAGACGACCATCACCTCTTCCTCCCCCCCACTCTTAAATCCCAGCACCCTCCTCTTTCCCCCACTCTCCCATGCAATTGTTTTTGCTGTTCTATCATTGCCTGTCTGCTAAGGCTCTATCCCTATCCCATGTTCTTTAATAGTCACTTTACCGTTGTTAATTGTTTAGTTCTTTGTAACTCTGTGGTTACTATCGCTTTATTTTCCTGATGTGGAACCTTTGTAAATGAGCTTGTAGCTCAAAGGTTGTAATCCGATAATTCAATACATAAATAAATAAAAAAAATAACAAGGTAGTACTATCCATTCTTCTAACTTTATTGTTTGTTTCTCACAGAACATCCCCATTGTATCCCCTTGCTGTGAATCTTGGTGTTAAGTCAGCTGCTTGTGTATCATAATTCTCCAAAGAAGAACAATTTCTTCTAATTCTAGTATACTGACCAGTTAGAATTGCTTTCATTAAATGAGGGGATGTACACTAGAGGCCAACAACAGAGTGTTTCCTATTTCAGGTTCACAAAAAGTTTTACAAGTAGTATCAGTAATAATGTCTCCACTTAAATATAAATCCAGAAAGTCTATCTGGCAGGGGCCCGTTTTATAGATGAAACCCAGATTTTGGTTATTCATACCTATGTATCTCATTAAGTCATTAACTGATTGTTTGAACCCCTGCCAGATTACCAAAATGTCATTAATAAAACATCCCCAAATAAGGATACATTCAAAAAATGGGTTGGCCATGGGGTTCAGGATGGACCACCACCCATAAAATGTTAGCGTAGGAGGGGGCCATCCTAATCCCCATGGCCAACCCTGAACATGTAAATAAAAAGTATTATTAAACAAAAAATATTGTTGGTCAAAACTCATTCAGTTACTTCACATACAAAGTCAAGTGATATTTCTTGTGCACAAGTGCCATTTGTTAGAATCCTATGTATAGCTTCTATACCATCAAAGTGGGAGATGGAAGTGTACAAAGAATTAACATTAGTGCACATCCATCTATAGTCTTTCCACTTAATGTTCTGTAACTTGTTCAAAACATCCATGGTGTTTCAACTATATGATTGATGTTGTACTCTATCCTGTAAAAAGTAATCAACAAAGTTTGACAACTATTCTGTTAAACCTCCAATACGAGAAAGGATTAGTCTTCCCTGGGTATTTACTGGGTTTTTATGTAATTTGGGTAAAATATATATTATTGGAACAATGGGGTTGTCATTTCTAATGTACTTTGCTTCTTGTTCTGAGATACAGGTTGGCTTTAAATATAGGAGTTTGATCCCCTGGAAGTTTACGATAGCTGTTTTCATCCATTAGCTGCCTTTGTATCTCTCTCTCTTATAATTGTCCTAATTCATAACAACTATTGTGCTGCCTTTGTTTGCTTGTTTAATCTCAGTTTTTGAGTAAGTCATAAGTGGCTGAAGTGCTTCTTGTTCACCAACAGACAAATTAGTTCTATAAATATTACCTGCTGCTGGAATAATTTGCCCAATTCATCAAGAAACAGATTTAGAAGTTTTAATGGCCAGGAAAACATTAAGTGGAGATCTGAAAGTTGATTTTGGTTTAAACAACAGCTTCCTATTTCTATTTATGTTCTAGAATTGTATGTTCAATTGTGTGTCTGCTCTTGTTGATTCTGTTGTTTAGATATAATCTAGGATTTCTCAAATGGTGGGGCCAGCCTCACTGGGGAGGCCCCAAACTGTTCCAGGGGAGGCTAAAGCATGTTTGAAAAAGTACTGTATTTAAATTTTGAGTTTTAGATATGTTGTGTGAAGGGATGGAATAAACTGAAGGAGGATAACAGTTGGTGAATTTATGTATTTATTTACAAACAGGTGACCAGGAAATGCACATCGAGCCAAGGCTCATTTTAGGTGTACCCAGGGGGGAGTAGGGAATGAATGCAATTCAAAAGTTAACGTGAAAATAGTCAAGCAATACAAAATTAACAATAGTGCAAACAAATAGGAACAATGAAAAAATATTGAAAGGTAACAATTGACCAATTAGACTGCTGGCAGAAAAACTGAAATACAGTACAAGGACTAATCAGAGAGACACTAGAAGCAAGAGCAGGAGGGAGCAAAAGGATCCCTGAGGAGTTAGTTAAGAGCACGATTAGAGGGTAAGAGGCAGAGGTAAGTATGAAGGTTATTCCAGATAGAGGGGAAACAGAGAATGCGGTCTGACCCATGAAGGTATTGCAAAGAGGGTTAACAGTGATTCAAGAGTCAAAAAAGTACAGCAAGTAGGCCTGGCTGGGGAGGGGGTTACAAGTGGGGTTACAATAAGCTGAATAAAATGAAGATCCAACTATTCAAAGGAGTTTCACTTTATTCCTCATGTACTGTGCAAAATATGCTATTTTTTATGGGTAGGCCCAAGACTATTTCAATATGGGCAATGGGCCCTGATGAAATACACCCAAGAGTTCTAAAAGAACTTAGGGATGAACTTGCTGCCCCACTTGCTGAACGGTTTAACAGTTCACTGGAACAGGGGATAGTACCACAGGACTGGAAAAGGGCCACTGTTGAGCCACTGCACAAGAGTGGTAGCACGGAGGTAGCAGGAAACTACCATCCAGTAAGTCTGACCTCAGTGGTGGGTAAAATAATGGAGACATTGCTTAAAGAAAGGGTAATGAACTACCTGAAAACAAGTGGGCAACGTAACCCAAAGCAGCATGGCTCCACACCAGGATGCTCATGCCAAACAAATCTGATAGAATTCTTCGACTGGGTTACAAGAGAAGTGGATCAGGGGGCAGCAGTGGACGTGGTGTATCTGGACTTTAGTAAAGTCTTTGATACAGTCCCACACAAAAGGCTAGCCAACAAAGTGCAGCAAGCTGGCATCAGTCACAAAGTAGTTAAATGGATCACAAGCTGGCTACAATGCAGGACAAATAGGGTTATGGTAAATGGCACCTTGTACCAGGAGGGGAAGGTGTCAAGTGGCATGCTGCAGGGATCAGTACTAGGCCCCATTGTTTTTAACATAGTCATCAGCGACATCACTGAAGAACTGAAAGGGAAAGTCTGCCTCTTTGCAGATGATATGAAGCTCTGTAACAGGGTGGACACACAGGGAGGGATCGCAGAAATGGAGGCAGGTCTCAGGACGCTAGAGGAATGGTCCAGGAACTGGCAGTTGAGTTTCAATGCCAGAAAATGTAAAGTCATGCACTTGGGTAGAAGGAACCCATGCATGAAGTATTTACTGGAGGGGCAGCTACTAGAAGAAACAAAGCTGGAACAGGATCCTGGTGTCATGATCTCAAATGATTTAAAGGTAGGGAAGCAGTGTGAAAAAGCGGCACAAAAAGGCAAGCAGCATCCTCAGATACTGTATATTGGTAGCGGTATTACAAGTAGGAAGCATGATGTAATCCTCCTGCTGTACAGGTTCCTGTGAGACCTCACTTGGAGTACTGTGTGCAGTTCCGGAGACCTCACCTAAAAAAGGACATAGACCATCTGGAAACCATGCAGAGACATGTCACCAAAATGATGCAGGGTCTGCAGCATGAAACATACAAAGCTAGGCTCAGCTAGCTACATTTATTCTCCCTCGAGTAGATGAGGAACAGAGGAGACATGATGAAGACATTTAAATTTGTTAAAGGGATCAACACAGTACAAACCAGGGACCTCTTCCGGAAAAACAGGGCTGCACATATGGGAGGTAAATTCAAAACAAATGTTAGAAAGTACTTTTTCAGGGAGAGGGTGGTGGACCCTTGAAACAGCCTACCACCTGAGGTAGTGGTAGCCAGGATGGTCAGTGAATTCAAACAGGAATGGGATAGACAGTATAGTCACCTTACCAAGACAAATTGATAGTGGGGGTAGAAAACCTGGGCAGACTAGATAGACCACATGGTCTCCTTCTGCCAGAAAATTCTTATGTTCTTATAATATTTGGGTGAGGCACAAGATCTTTCCCATGGCATGGGCGGAGGCTCACTATGACAAAGTCTGAGAACTAATGATACAATCCAAATGGCTTTCATCATGTAAAACATTTGCCATCATGTTCAACCCTTTGTTATTCTCTGCCAATAAATCCATCAGGTTCTGCAAATCTTCTTGATTCATATCTCTATTCATGTCAACATGTATGTCCATCTGATTGCTGCAGCCCATATTTGTTTAGAAAATATATTTTTAAAGGCTAATTTTCTTGTTAGTTTTCTTTTATCAATGTAAATATTAAATTGATTAACTTTAGGTTTCGGAACAAAAGACAGACCCTTACTTAATAGATGTAGTTCTTCTTCTATTAATACATAATCAGGCAGGTTGACTACTGGCCAGTCCTTTGACAGAGGCTGTGGCTGTGATTTACAGTTGTGGCACCTGTCACCTTTTTCCCCTTCTTGTTTTTTTGTATTCCCCTGTGTTTCTGTCTTATAAGATTTTACTGTTGTAGTTGCTGTTCCACCGCCTCCTGGACTAAGACAGTCATGCTTCTCTTGCCTAGTGCTTCTAGCTGACTCACATTTACATTTGATAATGATGGAGCTGATGTAAACATAGAGGAACTTCTTTTTCTGTCTCTATTAGTTGATCTAGGTCTGCTTTTTTTTTTCCTCTACTCCGAAATCTGGCAGACATTTCCCATTTAAATACTTGATTTGAACTATAACCCTTGGAATCTCTTATGAACTTACTTTTTTTACATTCTGAAGTTTCCTTTTCATGATTAATTAACTTTCTCTGTAAATTACTCTCCATCTTTTCAAAACCTGGTTGATTTTTATAAGTTAGGATTTGTTCCTGTAATGTAACAATTTCTTCAGTTATTAACTGATGGTGCTCAGTATCATGATCAATTAAGATATCCACCAGAGTGTTAGCAAATGTGGTCAAGGCTTGCTCCTAACTTTCTTTGTATTTTGTATCAATAAAGTCCCCTGCTGGAGACTTATTAATTCTCAACCCCCTTGGGGCCCACCCCTGTTCCTTATATTGCTGCAGAGATAATTTATTGAAGTATAAATTGATTTCCTTAATTTTAACATTTCATATTGGTGGAACACTTGTTTTATGTCAGATGTAGGCAGCAGTTCTAATTGTGCATTATCTGTTCCAGTTAAAATCTTAGGTGCTGATCAGAAGCTTCCCTGCTTTCAAAACAAGATAGCTGGATGCAATTGCTGATTCATCTGATTGTGCTAATATATTAATCACATTACTTTGGCCTGAGATCCCATTCCTTGAATTGCTCACTGTCTATAGTGAAAATCGTATTTAAAAACCCCTCCAAATCCTGAAATCCAAAGCCAGATTCAGTTCTTGTACATATTCACATCTGTTGCTTATGGGCAGTTCTAAGAGCACTATTAATCCAGTATTATGTATTTCAAACAAGACACTAATTGAAATTCAGCATAAAACTGCTGGACAGCAGAACTGATCTTGATAAATATCCACAGTTATTCACTTCAAAAGGAGTTCTAAAACTGTCCTAGATCAGTTGTTAATTGATCAATCTCTGTGCCCCTTCAAAGTGCCAGTTCAAATCTGGCACAGTGCTGCAGAGTTACAAGTCAACCTGTTAATTACTCACAGTTGTTCTCCTCCATTTCCCCAAAAAATGTGCTCTCAGATAAATATTGTTCTGTTAATACAAACCTAAAAGCCAGTTCAAATTCAAAATAGGACTGCAGGCAAAAGAAATCAGGAACTTTATCTCAATGTACAGAAGAAAAGCAAAGGCTGCTAGTTCACATTTAGCTGAAATGTTGCCACTAATCAAATGCAGTTTCCTGTATTAATCCTGAGAGCACTCCCAGATCAGTTCCAGTTTATGTCCTCTGACCAAATCACCAAGTTTAAATTAAACACAGAGCTATAGGACAGAGCTTTTGGACAGAGGTACAGAACTGTAACTTTAAACTTTACAAATGTCCCCAACTGTTCATCTCAAAATGTGAGTCAGCTGGAAGCACTAGATGAGAGAAGTGTGACATTTTAATCCTGAAGAAGGTACAACAGTGACTACAACAACAAAATGTAGTAAGACAAACAGAAACACAGAGGGATACAAAAAAAAAAAAACAACGAGGGGCAAAAGGGGTAGCAGGCACCACCACTGTAAATCACAGCTACAACCGCCATCTGAGGACTGGCCGGTAGTCAACCTGTCTGATTATGTATTAACAGAAGATGAATTACATCTGTTAAGTAAGGGTCTGTCTTTTGTTCCACAACTTAAAGTCAATTTATTTAATATTTGCATTGATATAAGGAAAATAACAAGAAAATTAGCCCTTAAAAATATATTTTCTAAACCATCAAATATGGGCTTCAGCAGTCAGATGGACATAAATGTTGATATGAACAGAGATATGAATCACGGAGATTTGCAAACCCTGATGGATTTATTAGTGGAGAATGACAGAGAGTTAAATGTAATGCAAAATATTTTACATGATGAAAGCCATTTGGATTATATCCAAACAACAGAATCAGCAAGGTCAGACACACAATGGAACATACAATTCTACAACATAAATAGAAATAGGAAGTTGTTTAAATTATAGTTAACTTTCAATCTTCTATTTAATGTTTTCCTCGCCATTATAACTTTTCATAATCTGTTTTTTGATGAATTGGACAAATTATTCCAGCAGCCAGGTAATATGTATAGATCTAATTTGTCTGTTGGTGAACAAGAAGCATTTCAGTCACTTATGACTAACCTAAAATTGAGATTAAATAATTAGACAAAGGTAGCAAAATAGTTGTTATGAATAAAGAAGATTATAAGAGAGAGAGAGAAAGAGAGAGAGATAGATAGATAAAAAGGTAGCTGATGGATGAAAACAGTTATCGTAAACTTCCAGGGGATCCAACTCCTATATTTAAAGACAAACTGAACTCTTTTTTGGAACTTAGTAGTAGTTAACTTTATTGTTCGATTATGAAATAAATCTTTACAAAGAGTATCAGCTCATATAAAATACAATTAATTTACATTTCATATACATTTCAATGAAGGGACTGAAAAAATTAGAAATAGCTAGGTTCTATTATCTATAGCAAAGTAAGTAATAAAACGTCACTGCACAATATGATTGCACCCACAACAGAACTTTGTATTCAGCATTTTTTTACCATTCTCTTTTTTACTTTATGAATGGTCATTAAATACTGAGTGATTCTATAAATATTATATTCATCCTCATAACATTTTTAAAACTTCACCCTCATCTGTAAATTTGAGTAGATCAAACATGGGGGCTAACTGAAAATTCCTGGCTTTATTATACGATTTTCAATGTAACTTTACATAAGTCCTCAATGGAACTGTCATCACATTTTCAAAAGTCATCATCCTGGTTGGAAGATTTATTAAACCTGGCACAAAGTACATTTGAATCAAACATGCATGTTCTATATTTTGCAAAAATGTTCCTCTGAACAGGATCCTCCAGAAACTCCAAATAAAACTTTAAGCTATATAGGCAATCATTTTCACTGTACCATCTTGCAAATTTAGGCTGGTTGATGGCTTTATTGTCACTAGACCTGTGGGCATCCCTACTGTTCTTAAAAATATAGAGTTTATATTTTTAACTGATGGTAATATTCTTATTTACATATCTTACTAAAAAGTCACATCCATGGGATTGTAAAAGTTTGTGGACATGACCCAACCACTAGGAAGACATAAGGCCCAGCTCTTTCCAGTGAACCTTTTCATTTAAACATTTCTTTGCAAGCCTATCCTCAGGTAGCCCGTTTATATGTAACCAGTATTTGATATGCTATCAGCAAGTGCTTGGATATCAGTTAAACCCAACTCTGCCCTGACAAAAAAAGCTTGGGGTTGATTTATTAAACCTCAGTGCCAATCGTAGAATTTGTATAACTATTTTTTCTGGTTTCTCAACAGGATACATAGTCAATACCTCAGTGACATAAAGAGCTTGCATATTATATTTTGCTAGACTGACCTTCCCCAGGGGTCAACTAGAGCAGCCATTGTATAGATTATTGAATCTTCTTGGGGCATATAGGATTCATAGTAGTATATGAGCCAAAGCAGGCAATAGCCCATGTACAGCTTGCCCTTGACTCAAAAGGAATAGCCACCTATAGACTGCAAAGCATGGAAAATGTCTAGACCCTTTTTAAATGCTGTCATATTGGCAATGCCCACCACCTCCAATGGCAGCCTATTCCATACATCCACTACCCTCTGAGTGAAAAATCCTACTCTTTTTTTTGTTCTGTGACCTTCATCTTTAAGCTGGAGGTCATGCAATCTCATATTATGACTGCTAGACTTATGATCTAGTCCCAGGCACTCCCACAGGTCATTGTTTGTGAAGGCCCTATAGACTAGACAAATGTCTCTCCTCAAATGCCTATACTCCAATGTGTATAAATCCAGAGCCTGTAGTCTATCCTCACATTGCAGATGTTTAACATTTTTTGATCATTCTGATAGTCCTTTTCTGGACCCCCTCTAGTAATGAGATGTTAGTTTTTGCTGAAGGAGATGTGAACTGTGCACAATACTACAAGTGGGGTCTTACCAAAGAAGTGTACAAAGGCATCAGCATGCAAAGCTCAGGGATTTGACTTCATTAGGGACTGGGGCTCCACCTGGAGGGATGCAGGCCTATACAGGTGTGATGGTCTGCATCTATCCTGGAGGGGAACCAGGATCCTAGGTGATAGGTTTAAATGCTTCAATGGCAAGCATTTTAACTAGCCAAGGGGGGAGGCACTGAAGAGGAGAAGGGAAATTCTAGCCCCCCCCAAAAATCAGGGTAATTAATGAGGCAAATACCAAAATAGAGCAGTCGATAGGGAGAAGGGCAGGGGTAAATGGAGAAAAAGACAAAGGCTGTAGGGACAGGGATGGGGCAAAAAGAAATAAAGCCATAAAAAAATGGAGGGTAATGAGTACCAATGCCAGTAGTCTAGGTAAAAAGCTCCCTGAAATGGTGGCCTTAATGGAAGAGGGATGCCTGGATATTGTGGCAGTCACAGAAACATGGTACACAGAGAACCATGACTGGGATGTCAACATACCAGGGCACACAATCTACCAGAGGGACAGGGAGGGAAGAAAAGGAGGAGGAGGAGTAGCTCTCTATGTAAGGGAAGGGATAAAAGCAACAGAACTAAAGGGTAAACAGGGAGGAGAGGAAGCACTGTGGGTCACCCTGGAGACTGGAAATGGCTCCACAATCTGCACTGGGGTTGTATACAGACCCCCACCTCAGGGGGAGGAAATGGACAAGGAAATGATAGAAGGCATCCTTGGGATGGCAGAGAAAGGGGAGATATTGCTGATGGGGGACCTGAATATGCCAGATGTTGACTGGATCACCTTTGTTGCAGCCACATCCAAGAGCAGGGCCATTCTCGATGCCCTACAGGGGGCATGCCTCAGACAGCTAGTTTTGGAACCCACTCAGGAGAGAGCAATCTTAGACCTGGTACTCTCAAATGGGGATGGAGAGAAGATCTCTGATCTTGAAGTGGGTAGCCATCTGGGAACAAGCGACCATCAAACAGTGTGGTTCATGATAAACTTAGCTGTAGAGTCAAGCCACACAAAAGTGAAGGTACTGGACTTCAGGAGGGCTGATTCTGTCAAAATGAGAGAGTACCTCAGAAAAGCACTAGCAAACAGGCAAGAAGATGGGGTGGAGCAACAATGGGGAAACATCAAAACCACCATCCCAGAGGCAACAAGTCTTTGTGTGAAGCAAATAAACAAATCAAAATGAAAGAAAAAAACACCATGGTTCTCAAAAGAAGTGGCGAGGAAGGTAAGGGAAAAAAAGATAGCATTTAGGAAGTATAAGGAAACACAGATGTAGCAGGACAGAGAACTGCACCAGTTAAAGCAGAAGGAAGTGGGTAAGGCAGTCAGAATAGCAAAGGCCCAAACTGAGGAAAAGATAGCCAACTCAGTTAAGAAGGGGGATAAAGCCTTTTATAGGTACATTAGGGAGCAAAGAAAGACTAAGGCAGGGATACTGAGGAGGAAGGTGGTTAGGCAGAGAGCGACAGTGAAAAAGCAGGGATATTGAATGAATACTTCTGCTCAGTATTCACAATGGAGAAGCAGGGAGAAATACCTAATCCAGTCAATAGAAGCACTCTGGATAGGGGGTTGATATTTATCCTTTCACAGAAGAAAGGGTTCTGAAAGAACTCTTAAAACTGAAGGTGGATAAAGCAATGGGGCCAGTTGAGATTTACCCCAGAATTTTAAAAGAGCTAAGGGAAGAACTAGTAACACCACTGACTACCCTTTTTAATAAATCATGGGAGGATGGGATGGTACCTGAGGACTGGAGGAGGGCAGATGTGATTCCACTTCACAAACGTGGGAGCAAGACAGAGGCAGGAAACTACAGACCTGTCAGTTTGACCTCAGTGGTAGGGGAAAATGATGGAATCACTTCTGAGGAAAAGAACTGTTGAGTACCTTGAGGCCAGTGGGGCACAGGACCCAAGGCAGCATGGATTCACAGCGGGAAGGTCATGTCAGACAAGTCTAATTGATTTCTGTGACTGGGTGACCAAAGCAGTAGACCAGGGAGGGGCTGTGGACATGGCCTACCTAGACTTTAGCAAGGCATTTTACACAGTCCCACACAAAAGATTAATAAACAAATTAGCCAGCCTGTGAGTGGGTCCTTGGGTGGTAGCCTGGGTAAGACACTGGTTGGACAACAGGACACAGCAGGTACTAGTAAATGGAGTCCACAGTGAAGAAAGGAGGGTTACTAGTGGGGTATGGCAGGGTTCAGCACTGGGGCTGGTCCTTTTTAATGTCTTTATAAGTGACATTGCAGAGGGACTGGAAGGGGAAAGTATGTCTCTTTGCAGATGACACAAAGATCTGCAAGAGGGTTGATACACAAGGTGGGGTGGAAAGGATGAAAAGGGACTTGGCAAGGTTGGAGGAATGGTCAAATGTATGGCAGCTTAGATTCAATGCAAAGAAGTGCAAAGTAATGCATCTGGGAGACAAAAACCCAGGGGAAGAGTACACAGAGGGAGTGAGATACTGACAACAACAAAAATGGAAAGGGACCTGAGGGTAGTCATATCAGATGACCTAAAGGTGGGCCAGCAATGTGAGAAGGCAGTAAGGAGGGCTGGGGGGATACTGGGATGCATAGGGAGAGGCATCACCAGTAGAAAACAGGAAGTTGTTGGCCCTCTGTACAGACAGTTGGTAAGATCACATTTGGAGTACTGTGTACAGTTCTGGAGACCCCATCTCCACAAAGACATAGACAGTGTGGAGGTTGTCCAGAGGAGGGCAACCAAAATGATGCAGGGTCTGCATCAGAAGACATATGAAGAAAGACTAAAGGAACTAAAGATGTATAGCCTCGAGGAAAGGAGGGAGATGGGGGACATGATAGAAACTTTCAAATACCTCAAGGGAATCAACAAAGTCCAAGAGGGTAGCATCTTTCGGAAAAAGAGCTGTGCAAAAACAAGGGGGCTCAATTTGAAAATAGAGGGAGATGGCTCAGAGGTAATGTGAGGATGTATTTCTTCACAGAGAGGGTTGTGGATACATGGAATAGTCTTCCTGAGGAGGTTGTAGAGTTAAAAATAGTGGGGGAATTCAAGAATGCATGGGACAGACATAAGGCAATTCTAGTGGGGGGGTAGGAGGAAGTAGGCTGTTGGTTAACTAGGATCTGCAGCTTATCCGTTAGGTAGGGAAATGGGCAGACTAGGTGGGCCAAGCGGTTCTTATCTGCCATTAAATTCTATGTTTCTATGTTTCTATCAGTACCAACTGATCCCTACTAGCTAGACAAGAGCAGCAATTTTTACTTTTGGCAGAATATAGTCAAAATGACTTTTCCAAGAAAGATCAAAGGAAAAGGTTATACCTAAGTAGCAATACCAGTATGTTTTAACTGTATCAGTTGTTACAGAATCCAAGTTTCAATGTTGTTTGTTCCTGGAGGCACCAAATGTTATAATCTTACTTTTAACTATATTTACCTTAGCTGACAGGACATTAGACTCTTTAGCTAGAATATAAAGTTTTTTTGTAATCCACTGCAGGAAAGTGAAAACAGGACGAAATCATCTGCATAGGCTAATGCAGGGCAAAAAAGCCAAACCAATTTTAGGAGAGTCAGTGTAAAGCACTTCTAAAACTCTCAGTAGTTTATCTATGT
This sequence comes from Neoceratodus forsteri, assembly GCA_016271365.2. Lineage (NCBI taxonomy): Eukaryota > Metazoa > Chordata > Ceratodontiformes > Ceratodontidae > Neoceratodus > Neoceratodus forsteri. Next base: position 526,580,559 of record CM028134.1, read on the forward strand.
ATATTGAGAAAAGGGTTGGGGCTAAGATGCAGCCCTGTCAAACTCCTTTATTAGAAGGAATTCATCTGATACTTGCTCTTTAGTCCCAACCCTTACTTGCGCCCATGCATCAGTATATAATTCTTTAATGTTACTGATCAGAATGGAACAAATCCCTCATTTTCTCATAATGTCCCATAGGGCAATCCTGTCAATAGAGTCAAAGGCTGAGCTAAAATTAATGAAGGTAGAATATAACTTCTGTCCTCTTAATTTAACATATTTTTCCAAAAGATGGTTTAATATGAAGCAATTAGCCAAAGTTGAAAAGCCTTCTCTAAAACTGGTTTGGAGAGGAGAAATTTCACCTATAGTGTTAAGGTCTGTTTTCAGTCTTTCTAGCAGGACTCTATCATAAATCTTGGATATAATATCAAGTAGACTAATCAGTATATACATTTTGAGATCAAAATGATTCCCATTATTTATAGATTAGAATGATTTCTGAACCTCCACATGAATTAGGGATACTCTTTCCTAGAATACATTTATTACAAAAAGTTGTCAGACTGTTTGACCATTTGTTCACCAGGCATAAATACACCTCTTCGGGTATCTTGTCAGGACCAGGAGCTTTTGGGGATTTAAGAGAGGTTATAACTAAGAGAACTTCATTTCATTCAAATGGCTTAAAGCTAGTCTTGAATCTATTGGATCACTTACTTCCAGAATTTTGTTAACCTATGGGTCATAGAAGATATTTGAAAAGTGATGAACCCATACCTCCTTAGTTATAAAGGAGTCCACTACCCCTTTGTATTCATTACAATCTATTGCTACAAGGGACCAGAATGACTGCTGATCGTTTTCAACAATCTCTGTCCCTTATGGAACTCTCTTTTTGTTTGTTTTCCAAAAATATCTTATATTTCTTCCTTTCATATTTTGATTCAAGATGTGTATGTTTGTTTGGTGACTTTTTAGCAGCTCTTATGTTCATATAGATATCATCATCAATATTTTCTTTCTCTGCTAACACTCAAGGTCAAACATTCCACTGTTCCATATGTCTGTCTTTTTGTGAGTCTTTTCTTTATAGAGGAGATTTTTTATTTCTTCAAAGAAGTCCCCAAGCTCTTGTACTGGATCTGATGCAGTTTCATTGATTTTCTTAATTTCAGGTTTAAATATCCATTGGCCAGAAAGTCATGAATGCTATTTTTTATCTCAGCCTCTAACTCATCCCAGCTTACCCACTTGTGGTATCTTATCTCCAGTTGAGGGGCTACCGACATAGTTGATGGGATCCTAATATGATTTAGGTAATAATCACTATTCAGTACAAGTAGAATAACCTGTGTTTTCAGACACAGATACTGAATCTCACACTGCTTTTGTCAGTACTTAGATCTGACTACTGCAGTGTGCTCTGTTATGGCCTTACAACTATTCAGCTTCATGGACTTATTTAGCATAGAGGAAGCTAATAAAGAAACAGAGATCTGCTGTTTAACATATCTTGTCCTTTGAAGTCTTGAGTGTGCAGGTGTGTCCACACGCAGTGGTGTAAACTGTGGAGTAGTTGCATAGCAGGACTCATTTATGCTTTTTTCTATCTTTTAAAAGGTATGCTACCAGTTTTTTAAATGAGTCTTTTCAGTAAATCTTGTGATGCACCTCCTCTGGTTTGTGGCTCCCTGGTGTTGTTTGTCTCCACAGGAGGACCCGCAGAGGTAGCTGCAGGGCTGTTTGACCAGTGGAAGGCAAAACAGCCCTTCTGGAAGGTTGATAGCTGGGGATTCTACTGCCAAAAACAAGAAGATTGGAAAGCTAGGAGTTTGGAGCTTTAAAGGACAACCGAATCTTAAAGCCCAAAGCTGTGATTAAAGCTGTAGCTGCTATCTGTTTGCACCATTTACCTCTTCCTAGCTGCTTCTGCTCTTGAACTGGGGACCATTTCTATACGGGGAGTTATTTTGTTTTTATGTATTTCCTATATGTATCATTATTTGCATGTTTACACTTCTTGTAGGTTTTAGGCGTTACGAATGATTTAAGTGCTCATAACAGCTGTAAGACAGCTGTTTACATCTTTTAAAGAGTTTGTATGTGTTTTATGGGTTTTGTTATTTTATGTATATTATGGAGTGCTATATTGCACTAATTTAAACTGCTGTTGATAACCCTGATTACCTTCCCTCGGCAGTTCTAGTTTATTCTATAATTAGTGGCCAGTCTGCCCCCATGTGATTTAATGAGCTTCTGCTTAAAAACGCATGCGCTGCATTTCTCTGGTCAGTGAAGCTTGAGATAGAGTATCTGGCAGTATGGAGTTTGAACCTTGAACAAAAAATTCTTGTCTTTTTAGAAAATTGACGGCGTTTGTATCTATAGTATTTTTTATATTTATTCAAAGAAAGTGCTGAACCGGCTTTGTGCTGTGCCATGTATGCCGTGCTGGTCTTTGAAATTTGAAGCTGTGCTTTACCGTTGGCATATTGCAGGCATTTTTATGCCATTCATGTCTTTCATCCAGTCCATAACAATGCTCTCCTACTAGTAAGTACATTTTTTTTTTTTGTGATTTTTTCTTATTTTATTCTGAAGTGTTTTAATCAATCTTTTTAAGTGCTCTGGTTTTTGTTAAATTTTTTGATGCTGGATTTTTGTAGGACATTTACAGCTGTTTTTGTATTATAGAATTTTGATTACCTATAAAAGGACATAAAAGGAAACTTTTCTCAGTGGTTGCCACTGATTAATATGTAATTTTCTTTTTCTCTCTTTTAGCATTTTCTATAAACGTGTTGTAGAGAGAGTATATGCACCTGCAAGGATCTGGTGGCTAAAAGCTCACCATTTGAAAAGAAAAGAAGGGTTTTTCTAACAGTGGCGTCTACTAAGGCAACCCTTCATGGCTGAAGCTTACTGACTGAATATTAAGGTAATTCTCCGTGGGGCCACACCTTCTAATTTTTATTTTTTTGACTTGGATTTTACTACCTGATTTCAGCCTGTTTCCAGCCCTCTGACTTTTGGACTGAGCTGTTTTGATCCTTTCTGAACTTCTGTAAACTGAAAGCTGAAAGCCGAGATATATTCATTGTTCAGCAGTATCGCCAGAAGGAAAGTCACATTTTTACTGAAAAGCACTTTATTGAAAAACAACTAATGCACTCTACTGATTGAGAACTTTGTCTACCAAATAAATAGTTGTTGGAGGAAGAGTTCTTTATTCCCTTTTCTACACGGATTATATAAAAACTCCTTTTCTCCCCCTTGATTGTTCTTTAAAAAGTATAGATGTCGGATATAGTGATGTGTGATGGTAAAAGGGGTAAAGGGGGAAAAGAGGTAAAAAGAAAGGTTAAGACTTATAGTAGAAAAAATATAAAAAAAACTTGGGAAAGAAAACTCTAAAGCATGTCCTAAAGTAGGTAAAACGGGAGACCAAAAAATAATCCAGTTTTTTAATCCACCTTTCTCTCATTTGGAACTAAGGGGTAATAAGAAAATAGTTACACATTTTCATCCAAAACTGACTTTTTCACCATTGGGGAGGGCTTCTATAGCAACTGATCTTCAACTCACCCTCTGTTAAAGGAAATCCAAAGTCTGGAGGAGCCTTTTGGTGTCATTGTAAGGATGTAGCAAATAGTCATAATAATTGTAATTATAATGATCAAGAGAGACATGGAAAAGTTGATATAGTAAATCTATCTACCCCTGGCCTTGATTTAGTGGGATTTAACCCTGGCCAAAGCTGCTGCAAGTCAGAAGATAGGCAATTATCCTCTAATAAATTATCTGGGAAGGCTAAAATGACTGGGCCAGATCTAGTTAGGAATAGAGATATATCTTTAAATCTGAACTCATCAGGTTTGTCTGTATTACCACTCATAGCAACAGTAGATTATCTTCAGAATACAAATTTACAACATGTATCTCAGACAATGTCTAAGGGCTCCTTTCTCAATAATTTTGAGTCCTTTCTGACCCCAAATGCAATAAACCAGAATCCTGTGGACTGCCTATGGAACATAATGATCCTTTAGAATCTGATTCCATAAGACAGAAAAAGCTAAATAACATTGCTTTTCAGGAAGAAAGGGCTCTTAACAATAAATCTGTATCTGAGAATCCAAATCTGACAAATAAGAACCTAGAGAATCCTGTATGAATTAAAAAGTGAATTTCAATTTGGAAATTAGTAGCTTATGGAACTAGTCACTTTGGTTCTTTTTTTAAAACTTTTGTGAAAGAAAAAGAGGCTGTTTTTGAGAATCTAAAAGTTAGTGTGGTAAATAAGCAAGAACAAAAATTGCACGATGTTAGTACCAGTGACATGATGGTTGATAAATCAAAATCTCTAAATTCGGATGTTGTTAATAACGTACCCCTGGAGAAGACTTGTCTGCCAACTCAGAAGGAAAATAGAAGTATTAGAACTATCAAGGATTAAATCTCTAAGAAGGAGATATTAGAGATAGATAATTTAATAAATGATTTGGAAGAAAGGAAACTCCAGATTGGTAATACCAAAAGGTCAAAGGGAAAACCTACTAAAATGAAAGTGAAAAGGCAAGGCTATATTAGTAGGTGCAGCTCTGGAAATATTCCTAGTAATGAAAATAATGTTGGATGTGGACAAAAAAATGTTGAATCTTTGGTAAAGAAATTTAATGCTAACCAAAGTAAGAAGGTAAAGTTTGGGAAAGTTCTTGATACTGTTTACCCATTAATTAAGGAAAATATACCTGCTTCTAAAGAAGTTATTAAGGAATGCTCAATTATAGCTGGGGATATGCTACCTACTTTATATATTAATGGTTTACCTAAAGGAAGATCAGAAAACTTTTACCTTCTGAAATTGGCTACATATAATTTAATGAAGGGTTTAGCTGGTACAAAAATTGGGTGGCAGAATATCAAATCCTCCTATAGATATAGGAATGGACACATAAAGGTTGTGTGTGTGATATTTAAAGATGCCACTGTGAGATCTAGAATTCTTGCTATTAAGGACACATTTTTGGACATTGGTATCACACTTGATGTGACAGTAAGGGAGCATCTAATGAACCAAATAAAAAGACCAGCAAAGAGTTTCAATAGGAAATTGCTAGGGCCTGCAGCCAATGGTAAACCAGCACTTAAACAACCTAGGATAACAGCTTTATAAAACCTGGTGAAATGGTTCATAATTTAAGTGGTGATGAGGAAACCACTACATTTAGAAGAGGTTGGAAACAGGAGTCAGAATTAACAGTAGCACAGTTCTGGATGAAGATTATAGCTCATCGAACTCAATAATTTCTGTGGATGAGAGTTTGTTGACTTTAGAGCAAAGTATAAACAGCACTATCAATCTTACTGATGATTCCATCTGACAAGTACAGATAGAGCAGAAATCTTTTGAAGGGCTAACCGATATTTTAAGTTGGAATATTGCTGGTTTGAAAGATAAATTCATTGATAAAAAATGTTTGAATTGGTTGAGGTCTTTTTCAACCCTGTGTATTCAGGAAACTTGGGATAATAACTGTTATGATCAAATATTAGAGGGGTATTCATCCTGGGCTTCACCAGCTTATAAGGAGAAAAGGTTTGGTCAATATAAAGGGGGCCTAGTAATTTATGTGGATACCAAACTTGATTTTGGCTTAATAGAAGTAAGTGCATATAATGAATATTTTATATACATTCGAATTGCCAATAATGGTGTTATATGGTTATTTTTTAATATTTACATTCCACTAAGTTGAAATACTCTGAATTATCAGAAAGTACTGGACATGATTGGTAGCAGCATTGATTCTGGTAAATCAAGATTTACTGGGGTGAAAATGTTCCTGGCTGGTGATTTTAATGCACATATAGGCTCTTCAATTGAGGAGTTATCAAATGATTCGTGTATTGATGGCATCTTAAATATCCCACTGAGACAGTCTAAGGATAGCTTTACCTCCAGAAATAGGAAACTTTTGCTCAATTTCATGGGATGTTATAATTGTAGAATTCTTAATGGATGAACAGTGGGTGACTGGGCGGGGGAGTGTACTTTTCCAACTAGTAATGGAGGAGGTATTTTGGACCTATGTATTGTAGAAGCTTCTGATTATCCAACGGTAAAGTGACTTAAAGTTGTTAAATCCTGGGAAAGTGATCATTACCCAGTTAAATGACTTGCACGTTTGGGCTTTAAAAAAGATCCAATTGATCAGCTGGAAGAAACAAAAGCTAACAGCCATATGTGTATTAAATATGGGGGAAAAAATTACTTGGGATGCATTTTCAAAGGAGGTATTGGATAATGTCATAAATACTATACAGGCTAAAGCTAATACTTGGGCATATTATGACAGTAGTTTTATAAGTTTAGAATGCCTAATTAAGGATTTGATGAGTTAATCATCATTACTGCCTCAGAGTTATGTAGAAAAGATAGAGAATTAGAACACATAATGAAATAGCTGCGGATAAACCTTGGTTTGATAATGAATGTCTTTGCTTGAGGAAAATAATTAAGAACGTTGGGAAAATCAGAATTAAAGAGCCATCCTGGCAAGTTCTTGGAGCTTTTAAAAAATTGAAATTAGAATATAAACTATTGTCTAAGAAAGAAAAGACTCACTGCTTTAACTTTTGGGCTAAATTACAAGAGAGTTTAATAATGAAAGACACCAAGGCATTCTGGTCCCTTGTTGCAGTTGGTTGTAATGAAAATAACATTTCCTATAATGTATTAGGAATGATTAGTGAAGAAATGTGGGTCCAACATTTCAGCAAGGTATATAAAATACCCCTAGAGTCCGGTAAGGCTTTAGAGAAGGACTTAAATACAACTGCACACTAGTATGTGGGAGTTGGGTTTCAGTTCTCGTCTAAAGAAGTTGAGAAGGCAATAAAGGCACAGAAAAGAAACAAAGCTGCTGGTCCTGATGGCTTGTCTGCAGAAATTTTTCTTCATGATCCGGTTTCTTGGGCATCTATATGTACCCCAATATTTAACATCATAAGTAAACAGCTCATTCTCCCTCAAAGTTGGAATAAGGGCACGGTTGTCCCCCTGTTTAAGAGGGTGACAGGTCTGATCCAAAATGCTATAGACCTATAACTTTACTTCCAGTCTTGCAAAAAAATTTCTTGAGATTAATTCTGGATAGCCTGATGGCCTGGGTCGAGGAAAACCAGTTAGTGTTAAAGTTTCAAGGGGGGTTTAAAAAGGGTCATGGTACTTTCGATCTTCTTTTCTCCTTAAACTTTCTGGTTGAAAAATATGTAATACATAAAAAAAGTAATCTTTTTGTAGCCTTTCTGGATATTAAAAGTGCATTCGACTCTATAAATAGAATAAAGTTGTGAGAATATCTGGCTGATTTAATAATTGACCCTCAATTGTTAGAAATTATCAAACTATTATATTCAAATACTATGATAGAGATATGTTATGGGAGAGATGGTTCATTATCAAGAGAATTGCCCATTAAAGCCAGAGTGAAACAAGGCTGCTTATTGGCACCAATATTGTTTAATTTATATATTGAGAATTAAAAAAAAAATCGGTCTGGTTGATATTTTTGCACCAAGTTTGGATGATGAGGAAATTAAAGTGTTGTTGTATGCAGATGATGCTTTAGTTATATCCAGAACTCCTTTAGGCCTTAAACATGCATTATCTAGTGTTATGATTACTTTGAACCAGTTGGATTTCGAACTAAATATCAATAAATCAAAAATACTGGTGTTTGGAAAATCTAAATATAACAAGAAATCTTGGGCAATTGATGGATGAAATTTTGAGAAAGTGAAGGAGTTCAGGTATTTGGGGGTATTGATCGATAAAAATTTATCCTGGTCTAGTCACTTGGCAGCTGTTAAACAAAATGTGACAAAAACAATGGGGGCTGTTCACTCCTTTGCAACTAAATTTGCCAACAACTCTTTTGATGAATTAAAGAGAACCTTTGAAGCCAAACTACTGAACCAATTGCTATATGGTAGTGAAGTGTGGGGCCTCTGTTTAGATAAAGCCTATTTAGAGAGTGTTCAGAATAATTTTTTAAGATCCACGCTGAATCTCCCTCACGATTGTCCCTCTTGTTTTTTAAGATTGGAGGCTGGGATGATTCGAATTAAAATAAGAATTTTGATAAGAGCAATCAAGTACTGGGGCAAGTTGGTAAAGTCAAATAAAAACAGTCTTCCTTGGTTGTGCTGGAATGAAAGGACTGAAAGTATAAATAAATTGGGATGTAATGGGCATTTTAATTCATGGTTTTTTAAGCTGAAGAGAGCTTTAAGACAATGTGGGTGTGCAGACCTCAGGAGCATATATGTTCTATCTAATATTGATGGCTTTGTGAGTGCATCGGTTCAAAGGTTAAAGGACATAGCTGTCCAACAGAATTTTGCAAGTATTCATGATATTGACCAAAGTGGTTTATACTCCTCTATAAGGATTACTTGGGGGATACAGCCATATTTGGTTCAATGTGAAAATGGTCTACATAGGAATATAAGAATATTTTGTGTAGATTATGCTTGGCAAGCCTTGGTATATCGTATTATAACTTAAACAACTGGTTTTGAAAAAAGTTTAAAAGCAGCTGTGATTGTACTGACAAACGAGAAGTTGGTATTTTGGACTCACTGTTTGAATGTAAAAATTGGATACAAGACTGAGAAAAGTATATTTTCTCCGAACTTCCTGACTATTTCTCCTTGCAAGCTCTAGATTATAAGAAAATGATTCTTAAATTAGATTCCCTGAAAATAATTTATGTCACTGCAAAATATTGTCTATGCTAAAAATAATTTGTCGAATTCCCTTTTGGGAAATTTATAGCATTCATAACTGGTTAAATCAAATTTTATTCTGTTTTTTGTTATTTATGTTTTATTATAAGGTGTGAATATGTGGATGTATAGGGAAATGTATTTAAATGTAACAAACTTATGGTTTTATACATTTTTTAAGCAATAAAAGAACTTGAACTATTCAGTACAAGTGGAAAGTGATCACTTTCACTTCTTGTCAAAGTCAGTAGCTCTGACCATAGTTCAGGAGGACTGTTCCAAAGAACAAAGTCCAAAGCTGATGTTGCTTGATGTGAAATGAAGGTTGGGTTTCCATCTGTATCACCATTTTTCTCTTGTTTAAGGGATAAAAATGGTTGCTTTCCATTATTTCAATCAATTTTGACCATTAGTATTGATCTTATTAGCCACAATCCTTCTAGGAAAATTACAAGCATCAGGGAAGATCCAACTGAGTATTAGTATGTTAGATAAACCCTCAAGCACCCCAATTCTAGAGTTTAGATTACCCACTAGAAGAATATAAGAATCAAGTTGTATCATCTGTGCATCCATGATCGTGTACTGGAGACACTCCTACAGTTTATCTGTGTAAACATTTGAGCTACTTGGGGGGATATAGATGTTAAATAGAAACAGGGTTTTCTCCGTAATATTCTTGCACTTAAATAAGACCTTTGACACTATCAGGCACAACATTCTTCTCAATAAGCTAAATGACACTGACCTGGATGCACAAGCCTCAATTTGTTTCAAACGTTATTTTACAAACAGATATCAGCAAATAAAAGTGGATGGTGAGTTCTCCTCCCTTTCCCCATTTATAAGGGGAGTGCCTAAGGGCTCAATATTACATAGATACATAGACAGTGTCGGCAGATAAGGGCCTATGGCCCACCCAGTCTGCCCATTTGAGCTTGTAAGTTCAGTTTATGTTTTCCTAGAAGTCTGTTGCCCCTTACCCCTGACCTCCAGAATTCCTTTATGTCTATCCCATGCATATTAGGCCCCTTACTTTTTATGGTCTATATTAACAACATAAATTCCATCATCACAAATGCAAAACTTCATTTCTTCCCTAATGACACTGTATTATACAGCTCAAAACCCTCCATAGCCAGTGTCTGAGGGGAGCTTTAAAGCGAATTCGATCAACTACAATCCAACTTATTCAAGGCCAAGCTCCTACTAAATGCTAAAAAACAAAGGTCATGTTCTTTGCTCCTCTTAACTACAGACAAAAATCACAGCCCACTCACCTTCTTTCCTGCAATTTCAATCTTGCTGGGAGAATCACTAGACATTACTGAAAAATACAAATACCTCAGTTTCTGGCTAGACCATAACCTTACTTTCTCTGCCCACATAAAGACCCTCTACAAAAAGCTAAAATCAAGATTGGGATTCTTTTATAGGAACAAAAACCTCTTCCCACTTGAGGTCAGGAAGAGACTTTTTCAAGCAATGGTTCTTCCCCTCATAGCCTACACTGACCTGATCTACACAAATGGCCCTCTTTCCATGCTTCATAAATTAGATGTACTCTTTCATTGAGCTGTTCATTTGATTCCCAATGCGCCTTTGAAAACCCATCTTTGCCTGCTATATTCTCAAATCAATTTGACCTCCCTGGCAGTCAGAAGAAAAAAAATGCTATTTTGGATGTACAAGACCCTATTAGAAAGGCTACTATCATGTGTCTCAGAACTCTTCCATTCCTACACCAGTACTTACTGTATGCTGTCAGGAAAAATTCTTACATCATGTTCAATATACCTTGAATTTACACTCACTATGGGAAGGCCGTCATACATTTTGCCTTCTCTGCCCTTTGGAATAACCTTCAGGATGTGCTTAAACTTACTAGCTTTGTTACATTTCCTGTATTCAGATCACTCATTAGCTCCCTCTGCCTCAATAAGTGTAATTACTTCTGAGCACCAGCAGCATTTCTATACTCAGCTTGCCTAACTCTGCTTGTAATCTTCTTGGCCTGTTGTATTTCTTACTGTCCTCTTTTTTTTTTGTATAGTTTTTCCCCCTTGCATTGTATATTGTTGTCTCTCACTTAATTTACTTGCTGTATATTTATCATCACGTATTGTATATTGCTGCCTCATTTTGTACTGAATAGTCCTTCCAGGACCTCCTTGTAAATGAGCTTGCTCAATGGAGTCTTTTCCAGGTCCCAAATAAACTGAACTGAACTTCCTGACCCTTACCCGAAAAGCCAATAAATGGTCATGTTCACTTATGCCTTCAATAACATCGAAGGCCCCCACTCTAAATTAAACCATCAGACCTCCTGCCCATCTACCAGCTCTTACTTCTTTTTTCCCCTGGTTTTTGAAACAGTTGATAACCATTAAGTTCAAATAATTGGTGAGGATTATGCCAGGTTTCTTTTGAGCAAAATTATGTCAAATTCGCTAAATTAGGCCAACCCAATCCTTATCCAGGAGCTTAGCACATATGCCTGAAATATTTCATGATATAATAAATTTTTATTTTTAACTTTGTCTGAAAAATTGGGGAAGACCATTGAGCACAAGAGCTCATTGGCAAAGGTTCCACAGCAGGAGACAAACAGATACAATCAGCTCTATTGGAGCCTAGTCATGAATGGACAGGTTGCACAGTAGGTACAATGAAATAAAGCCCTTTGCTATCTTTTGTTCTATTGGAGCATTATTATATTCTTCATTTAAAGTAATATCAGAGGAGATTTAATTTCAATTTGTCACTGGATTAGAGGAGAAAAAGGCAGAAATAACATTAAGAACTGACAAAACTGAAAAAAGAGTTAGCAATCTAGAAGATCAATTGCACCCATTAAATTCAACTGTAACTTCTCAAATAGAACAACTAAGATAGCTTCAACAACAGATTTCTGAATAAGAGGACCACTCTAGGTGAAGCAATCTAAAATTAATCAGAGTACCTGAAGGGATAGAAGGGAGTGAAGACCCCATTCTGTTTTTGAAAAATTTCTAACTATAGCTATGGTTTTGAAGTGTCCTGAAGAAAAAAGTCAGATAAACCATGCACACAGAGGTGGGGCTCCAAGGGAACCAACAGATGCTACAAATATCCCAACATTTTCCAGGCCGGTATATATAAATAGAGACCAGTGCTTTTCTAAAATAAGAAATAACAAAAAATAACAAGAGATTCAAGGTATGAAAAGAAATAAAACAAAAACAAACACATGAAAAAAGTTAAAACAAATTGCCTGTTTGTTTGCCAATAAACTAAATAAATGCTTGCAGCAGTTGTTTAGGCTCCATTGTTACCACAGATATTATGCAAGGAAGCGGTAGTGGAATTGTCTGATTCACAAAACCTTTCAAGGCAGTAGCATAATGCTGCTTAATATGAATGAGCCAGCAGAAACAGATCACCTATCTAAGTCTGCTCGAGTGTGCGGCTAGCACCCCTAGTTTGCAGCTGCCCCCACCTTAATACCATGTAGTATACTAGGAATGTGATTTCTAGTGTGTATAAGGTCATTTTGAAGTATATTATGAATGTAAATGGGATAACAAGAAATGAAACTACATTTTCAGTGAATAAAAAGAAATAACAAGAAATTCCAGAAATATAAAAGTAAAAATTATAAAAATTAAAAATAATTTCACAGGCTCTATATATAAAACCCCACTATTACACTGAGTGGGAAAGCATTTTAAGGAAGGAACACATGGAGAGAGGCTTATTAGGGTAGCCCATTAGTTTGGCGACTGAATTCTGGCATTGCAATTTGGGTGCCCCAACAAGGACGAGAGTGACAGGGGCGATGTTGGTTTTTAATCACCCCACACTCACATCATCTTTGGTGCCCTAACAATTTTCCTCCCTTTTAGGGAATGCCCACTCCTGTGTTTGTTATATTTAGTTGTGGGGGGTACGGTGCACAGTCCTCTACATTGGTGGGTGCGGGGGGGGCACAAAGCCCTCCGTAAAACATGGATGTTCTCCTAGATAGTGCTTTGGCATGCTGGCTCCAGGGAGCCACAATGCCTGGTGCTGCAGAGCCAGGAGGCATATTGCCTGCGCCCATATCGGTGTCAACAAAATGATTGCCGCACTGATAGGGGTAAACCTGCTTACCAGTCGAGGGAACAACATTTTCGGTATTCCCTGACTTTAGTATGGAAACTTTGCAAACTAGAAAATCTATTGACAAAATAAAAGCCATCTTGTGAGATATGGGCATTAAATATGCTCTTCTACCACCAGCTAGACTCCGCTTCTTTTGTCATGGCTGAATGCACTATTTAAATGACAAAAGGAAAGCCACAGATTTTTTACATTCAAATGTGAATTCAAACAGGCCATTTACAAATTTGGACCCCCCAGAACTCACTTCAAATGGAAAGAGCTACAAGTTTGATAAACAAGAGCACCCTATGTCCCAATCTTCTGACTGGAGCATTGCTAGATCTAACGAAGAAGGCACATCTGGGAGAAACTTTACAATTACAAATACTACGGACCTGAACCCAGCCCAGCTGATGGAAGAAATTCAGCCATCTATGGGATTAATGGTTAAAAACTGGAGAATGTTTTCTTTTTAGCGAACCTGAAGACATCTTGTGGGTTTGAACCTAGTCCTGCCAGTGTTAGAAAACTCCCAACTACTTACGTTACTAGATGTTTTATATTGGAAATAGCTTCTGCATAAATAGACTTTAAAAATAAATTTCTGATCTATTTGTTGTGTGTTGGTTTTTTTTTTGTTTGTTCTCTTTTTCCTTTTTATTCTAGTGCAGTAAAGAGTCTTTGAATAAATTAACATGGACTGGGTAGCATACACCAGAAAACAATTAACTGTATGGGTATTATAATAATAACTGGCACTTCAGGGTCAATCTTTGGGTTTTGATATAGCTTTAAAAGAAGCTCAATGCACAGACCAGTCAGCAGTGCAGCGTAGGAATACAGCCACATCTTACAGTGGCTCTCTTTGTTGATTGATGTGGAATGGGAGGCAAGGGGGAACTATAAATCTTTTTTCACTATAATACTTACTTCTGTATGTGTAGATATTATCCAGGATTAGTGTTTTTCAAGGCATGTTTAGCTCTTGTATTGGGCAATTTATTCTAGACAAAAAAAGTGAATGCATCTGGGGAGATCAGTGAACAAGTATACATGTTTCTTCACTTGATTTTATGGTTGGGAAATTTGGACGGGGCGGGGATAGAAGATGCGGGAAGAGAGTAGGTTGGGGGTATTGGGGAAATGGGCATAGGGTTTTTTCACTTCCTTACTGTATACATAATGAAGTCTTTAAGTGAGGGTGGGGGTCCTCTCTTATTTGGGGGATAATTTGTCATAGTTTATGTGACTCACAGTGAAAAGCATAGTAGAAAATTAAGCAATTTATATAATGTGACTGTTGACACAGAATGTGGTCTTAATAAGGTGACTAATCTGATTTCTGACCATTTAAATGTGAATATTTATGGACGATCACTTAACAATTATGTTGTGGAATATCAAGGGTATGAAAGTTAGGGTTAAAAGTAGAAAAATGTTCAACTATGTGGATAAGCAAGTGGTATATTGCTTAATGGTACAAGAAACCCATCTTAATCAAGAAGAATTTATGTACCTATGTAAAAGTTGGGGATCAGGGATCAATGCCCCATTTAAAAACAATGCTAGAGGGGTGGCAATATTTAAAAAAATAATTCAGGTATTTCAGCCATATGATCTATCACAGATGATGAGGGTTGATACATTATATGCATTATATCTATACTAGGTCAAATGTACACCCTGGTCAATCTATACAGACCAAATGAGACCTCACCAGAATTCTATAATGAGTTTTGTTAGACTTAGTTACATGTAATTCCCCTTGGTTAATAGGGAGCGACAACTCACCAGCATTCTATAATGATTCTTATTTAGACTTAGCATGGCAATTAAAAAAGGAACAAGAGGACAGGACAATTTATAATATGAGGAGATCTAATGGCCATATTACCAATAACCCTAAGGAAGTAAATCAGGAATTCATATGGCATTGTAACAATTTAAATACTTCAAAATGAAGTCAAGACCATTCTGATATGGAGGCCTTCTTAGCAAATGTTACCATACCCACACAAAAACAAGATCAAATGTCAACCCTGGACAAGGATATTACCAACGAAGAGATAGAAATCACTACTTAATCTCTAGCCACTGGTAAATCTCCCATCCGGATGGCCTCCCTATGGATTTTTTCAAAACGTTCTCATTATTAATCATTCCACACCTGAAGAAACTATATGATTTCATATTCTTTCAGCAAACTCCCCCTCCCCCATCATTTAGGGAAGCTATTATTTGGCTATTAAAATCAAAGACAAAAACTTCCCTCAATACAAGGTTTTATTGCCCCGTATCACTCTTAAATTCAGATGCTAAAATACTAGCCAAAATATTGGCAAATAGGGTAGATAAGGTCCTGCCAGGGATTATCCACCAAGACCAGAATGGTTTTATTAAAGCCTAATATTTAAGAAAGAACATTAGACACAGTCTCAGCTTTGTGGATAAATTCACATTATCTGATTATTCTTATCTATTCTTAAATGCTGAGAAGGCATTTTGACAGGATAGAGTGGAAACATCTAAAAATGGTGCTGGAGAGATTTGGATTTGGACCAAATTTTAGAACGTCGATAAACATCATATGCTTCACTCTGTATATTAGAATTAGAACTAACAGGGACATTTTGAACCTATGTAATTACACAGAGGGACTACAAAGTTGCCTTCTTTCTCCTCTCAATATTTGCTATCACCATCAAACCATTAACCATAGCTATCAGAGGAAATAAGGAAATAAAGGGTTTGCAGGTTAAAAATGTGGAACACAAGATCAGCTTGTATGTTCTGTGTTCATGAAGGAGAAGGGTGGACAGTTACCTCAGGGGATGGGGAAGGTGGGCAAGGGGGTGGTGGTGACAGATGGGGTAATTATGGAGGGCAAGATGCTGGAGGGTCTGAAGGCACTAAGGGTAGATACGGCACCAGGTCTGGATGGCATTCATCCCAGGGTGCTTAAAGAACTGGCAGGAGTATTGCAGGGCAGCTGGCAGACCTGTTCAATACCTCCCTGGACACAGGTTGTGTACCACGTGGTGCCCCTCCACAAAAGTGGCCCAAAAGATGAATCAAGCAATTACAGACTTGTAAGCCTCACATTCATTGTAGGAAAACTTATGGAAGCAATCCTGAAAGAGAGGCTGGCGATCTTTTTGGAGGAAAATGGACTCCAGGAAAGTCAGCAGTATGGATTCATCTCTGGAAGATCCTGCCAGACCTACCTAATTGAATACTATGACTGAGTAACAAGGGAACTAGATAAAGGCCATGCAGAGGATGTGCTATATTTAGACTTCAGCAAGACCTTTGATTCAGTGCCTCATGGGAGGCTGAAGAGTAAGTTGCAATATGTGGGGGCAAAGACAAAAATGGTAAACTGGATTGTGAACTGGCTGAAGGGCAGGCAACAACAGGTGGTGGGGAAATCTCTTCCCCAAGGGTGGTGACAAGCGGGGTGCTGCAGGGCTCAGTCCTGGGTCCGGTGTTGTTTGGGTTATTCCTATCGAATATCTTGCATGGTGTTAGGAGCAAGATCAGTCTGTTCACAGATGATACCAAGATAGGGGCTGTGGTGGATGACAGAGAGTGGTGGCAGGGGCTACAGGAGGACCTGCTCAAACTGGAGGAGTGGTCAGAAAAATGGCAATTGAGCTTCTATGCAAAGAAGTGCAAGGTTATGCACTTTGGAGCAAAGACCCAGGGAGGAACTACCAGTTGGGAAGGATTCAGGTAGAGGTCACAGAGGAGGAAAAGGACCTGGGGTGATCATAATGGGTAACATGAACAACTCAGCTCACTGTAGGAAGGTGGCAGCTAAGGCCAAAAAGATGTTGGGGTGTATTACAAGATGAATCTCATCCAGAAATAGGATTGTGATCCTGCCGCTGTACAGGTTACTAATCAGGCCGCATTTGGAGTATTGCGTGCAGTTCTGGAGTCCCTTTCTGAAGAAGGATATCAGATTGCTAGAGAGGGTGCAGCTTAGGGCAACTAAGATGATTCAAGTGCTGGAGGGCAAAACCTGAGGACAGGCTGACTGAGTGAATAACGTACACCCAGAAGGAAAGGAGGAATCAGGGGGATATGATTAAGACCTTCAAATATTTGAAGGAGATTAACAAAACGGGCACAGAGGGGATATTTAAGCTGAGGAGAGGAAGGACACCAGAGGGCATGGTCTCAGGTTGGAGGGTGGAAGATATCGGAGAGAGATGAGGAGGCATTTTGTCACAGAGAGGGTGGTGGAGAAATGGAACACTCTACTCGGGGAGGTGGTATCCTGTAGCACAGTGAGCAGTTTTAAAAGGGCATGGGACAAGGTGCAAGGGGGCATAAAGGTGAGGGGGAGAGGAAGGTAAAGCAGCTGCAATATAAGGGTGCTAGCTGCACATTTGAGCAGACTAATTCGATAGACCATAAGGCCTCTTTCTGCTGGCAGATTCATATGTTCATATGCAGACAATGCATTAATGTATTCTGGTAATACGAATCAATGTTTTCCAGCCTTAAATGTCCAGTTAACTTTATTTTGAAATATTTCAAGCTATAAAATAAATTGGAAAAAATTTGAAATATCGGAACTCAAAGGACATACTGACCAGTTTCAAAATCCATCATCTTGTCATATAAAAATGTTAGTCAACTGAAATACCTGGGCATGTATACTGATCAAGAAAGCTGGAGTAAGGACAGACAAGGGTGAAGCGACAGAATGAATGGAAGAGGAAATCCAGTTAGGTCAGGGTGGACTTGGGGGCAGCGCTGTAGACCACATCTCCATAGTCAAAAATTGGTAGAATTATTTTCTGCACAATTGCTCTGCAGGTTGGCAGCAGGATGCAACCACAGTTACAGAAAAGTGCACCCAGTTTGGGGTGGAGTTTTTTGTGGATGTCATCAATGTATACAGAAGTCAAGGTGCTGGTCCAGCCAGACCCCGGGGTATCTGAAGGAGGTGCAGACCTCCAATGAAGTCCCATCCAGGGTGTGGTAGGTTGGGGAGGGGCGAAGCCTCGAGAGTCTCTGCCTTTTGCCGATGGTCATGGAGAATGTCTTTTTGGCATCAAGGTGAAGCTGATTTGAGCAAAACCAAAGCTGAACACTGTTGAAGTCCTGCTGCAAAGTGGTAGCCACATCAGTAGAGGAGGGGCCGGGTGTATACAGTGCCATGTCATCTGCATACATGTGGGCAGGCAGAGGGCAGGTCATTTAGGAAGATAGAGAACAGGAGTGGCCCCAGGACTGAGCCCTGCGGCATCCCTGACAAGACAGGGAGAGGATCAGAGGTGGAATTACCAATCCTGACAGACTGTGTTTGGCCAATCAGGTATGATTGGAACCAGTCAGTGGCTGAGCTAGAGAGCCCTGCGTTGGTGAGCTTAGTCAGGAGGAGGGAGTGGGAGACTGTGTCGAATGCTTTTGCTCGATCGACAAAGATGGCTGAGGTGATGTTCCTCTTATCCATGGCAGAGAGGATGGAGTCTGTGAGCCTCAGCAAGGAGGTGGTGGTGGAGTGGGACTTCCTGAAGCCAGACTGGTAAGGGGTGTAGAAGGAAGAGGAGTCAAGGAGGGAGGAGAGTTGAGAGAGTTCAAGTTTTTCTTGTATTTTAGCCAGTATGGGAAGAAGGGAAATGGGGCGGTAGTTTCCTGGGACAGAGGGATCATCTCCTTTAGGTAGTGGGATGACTGTGGCATGCTTCCATTCAGCCGGTAATGAGACTAGGGAGAAGGACAAGTTGAATATAGTTACCAGGGGTGAGGTAATGGTAGGGGCCAATAGGTACAGCATTTTAGCATCGGTGGAGGTGGGGTATTTGCCCTTGGTTAGATTGAGGGCAATTAAGACATGGTAAACCTCAAGTGATGTAACTAGATGGAAGAAGGAGTGGTTGGGTGGCAGGGTTTGAGCAGGCCCGATTGAAGGGGAGGGGGGAAGGGAGAGAGGATAACAGTGCAGTAGTGCAGTTAGTGAAGCAGGAGTTGAAAGCTGTGGCTACTGCCGGAGGGTTGGTAACCATGGATGTGCCTATGTTTAGGGCCAGCGTTGGGGGCCTGGGAAGGGGGCGCAAAAAGAGATTTGAGGACCTTCCAGAATTTGGCTGGATGGTTTATATTTGTGTGGAAGGCAGTACAGAAGTAATTTGCTTTTGCCCGATGGATTTGCTTGGTGCATGCATTGCACAGAGCACAGTATTTTGCGTGCACTTGTGGTAAACCTGATTCCTTAAATGCTGTCCAGGCCATGTCTCTTGCTTTGAGATTGGCAATGATGTTGGCTGTAATCCAGGGAAGATGGGCACCACGCACCCTAGCACATCTAAACTGTGTATATTGGTTCCAGATGGCAAGGAACCTAGTTTTGAAGCCCTCAAGAGCGGCTTCAGTGGACAAAGCTAGGTGTATGAAGGACCAGTCAGTAGTGGATAGGTTGTGTAGGAGAATGGGGAGGTCAAGGGATTTGTAGGACCTGGTCAGCAGGATGTGCGGGGAGGGCACTTTGGGCTTGAAGATTTTTCTGACCATGTTAGTCATGTGGTGGTCACTAAGAGAGTTAGGGAGCAGGCCTTCAGCGAGTATTCTGTACAGGTGGGAGGTAAGTGACCAATCCAGGACAGAGTGATTTAGCATTTTATGGTTCAGGCGAGTGGGTTTGGTGATCATTTGAAAAAGGTTTAGGCCACCGACTTTACCCAGGAGTTTGGAGTTTGCATGAGAGAGCCAGTTTTGATTAAAGTCCCCAAGGATGTGGAGTTCCCCCACAGAGGCGAGTGTTTTTAGATTGCCGAGGTGGTGCAAGATGGTGAGCAGTGGGACATTAGGTGTACAGTAAAAGCCAATGATGAATACAGGTGCAGTGTGGGGAAGGGCAAGTTGTATTAGTAGAGAATCGATGGCAGATGTGGGGAGAGAAAGGGGGATATATGTGAACTGCAGCATGGATGCGGTATACACGGAAATGCCGCCACCATGTTTGCAGCCTGGCCAGTCATGGCGGATGACTGTGTAACCTGGGATGGCAATTTTGGGGTCTTTATTTGTGAGGCTTTAGCCATGACTCTGTGATAACCAGGATGTAAGGGTGAAGTGAGAGTACAATTGGTTGCAGCAGTGGTATTTTGGTCAGGAGGCTGCAGATGTTCCGATGCACAGCTTCAGACTTCTAGGAAGCTGAGAGGGTGAAGCAGGGGCTGGATTGTGGGGAGGAAGAGGTCCAGGGTGTGGTTCTACATTTCCAGATAGCATCAATAGAAGGGTGATTAGCAGTTTGGTTAGGGGCCATGCCCACAGGGGCTTGTTGGGATGGGTAGTAGAAAGCTTGCTGACCATAGAGGAAGTGTGAGCAGTGGGGTGTAGGGCTAGGTGGCCTGGGTGGAAGGAGGGTGGGAGGATGTGAGGGGCCACAAATGGTTTCTGTATGTAGGTCATGGAGAATTTTCCATCAGAACAGGTAACGGAAGGAGGTGGGCAAGTGGTCATAGAAAGTGGTGCTTGCAGGCACTCCTGCATAACTGGCTGAGAGGATGGTGGGAGACACAATAGGGGGTCCAGGAGAGAGAAAAGTGCAGGGTGAAGCAGCATGGTGGAGAACAATTACAGAGAATAAGTAGTTGTAGCAGTTTAGGGAGAGATCAGAGAGCCTAAGCAAGTTAGCTGCCACTAGTGGCAGATTCTGATAACCTGCAGATGATAAAGTGCGCTGATTGGTTCTCGGAACTGCGTCACAGCTCCTATATAAGAGCGAGTTTACCAAGGGTGGTGGTGGGGCCTTCCTAATCCATCCATGTAAATGCATTTTCGTACCTTGCTTGGGGATCCTGGTGGTGCTCTGGGGAGGTGAGCCTTATGACCCACGGGGTTCAGACTGCTCTGGAGGAAGCAGAAAAATGAATTGAAAACAAGTAAGGGAAGGAGGGGTGGGGGAGAGAGGTGGGGGGTTATAGTTGGACCAAAGGAGAAGCCTCTTACAAAACAGTTTCTACCAGTTTACAGCCTGAGGCAGTACACTTATTAAATGAAATTACTTTAGCCTTGGAATTGAAAGGACTGCATCTACCACGCATTTGGTTTCCTAGCTCTGTTCAGCAAATTAATTTAGTCTATGCTGCAGTTAGCAGAGAGTCTTTTGAACAGGAACTAGACTTTAACTCTCCTGTAAAGTTACTTAAACTTTAAACTTTTAAATAGCTAGCTCAATATTGTACAGTACAATGTAAGGCTAAAAGAAATAACAAGGATTTACTTTGTATAGGAAGCCAGAGCAGTTTGTAATTTTTTTATTTTTACTTTAAATTTGAGCAGTACTGTAGAATAGAATAATATACTGTAAAGCACACAGCTGAATTATCTAAAAATTAGCTCATTTAGCAGAATCTGGCTCAGAAAAAAACTATCTGAATTTGTACGCCGACTGTTAAGGCCAGGAAAGAGTTGGTGCTGAATCAGTCCTTAATTTGGACTTGGTGCCAAAACTCTTGCTCCTAATCCATTAGTGTAACTGCATTTTCGTACCTTGCTTGGGGCTTTTGGTGGTGCTCTCAGAAGGGCGCCCCTCATGACCCACAAGGGGGGCTTCAGACTGCTTGCGTGGGGATCCTGGCGGTGCTCTGGGAAGGGCGACCCACAAGGGGGGCTTTAGACTGCTTGCCTGGGGATCCTGACAAAATTCACTCTCTTTGTCAGAGTACCATCACGGCCTACGTAGCTTGGCAAAAAAATATTACAACTTGCTATACTACCACAGAAAATATCAATTTTCTCACCTATTTACCTCAGTGGTTATTTTGGCCCATCTACAGCTGACCTACATTTTAAGACAGGGTATACTAAAGGTTTGGCCGAAATCAGAAACCTTTTTGACAATAAGGTATCATGAGCTTTCCAAACACTGAAAAATGTATACTTACTTCCTAAAACTGACTTTTTTAGGTATCTTCAAATTAGAAATTATATCATTAAAAATATGGGAATCTCAACATGCCCACAACAAAACCGTCTTGAGCAGATATTTTCCAGTACTATTCGGTCCAAGATTCTGTCAAACACAGAAACACAGAAGTTGACAGCAATAAGGACTGCAAGGCCTATCCAGTCTGCCCATGTTTTCTACCTTATGAATGTGCCATAGGCCTGTACTCTGTCAATGGTCTATCTAATCATACTCATCTGTATTGCTCCTTTATGCCTATCCCATGCCTGTTTGAAGCCCTGCACTGTATTCATATCCACCACTTCCTGAGGTAGGCCGTTCCATGCATCCACCACCCTTTCTGTGAAAAAGAACTTCCTCACATTACCCCTTAATCTGCCTCCCTCTAATCTCATGCTGTGTCCTCTTGTCCTGCTATTTTTCTTATACTGAAACGTTAGACTCTTTCACCTTGTTAATGCCCTTAAGATGTTTGAATGTTTCGATCATGTCACCTCTCTCCATCCTTTGCTCTAGGGTATACATATTGAGCTCCATTAATCTGTCCTCATATGGTTTCTACTGCAGTCCTTGCACCATTTGGTTGCCCTACTTTGGACTGCCTCCATTTTGTTAGTGTCCTTGTGCAGGTGTAGCCTCCAGTACAGCACGCAGTACTCCAGATGCAGTCTAACCAGTTTCTTGTAAAAAGGGATTATTACCTCCCTCTTAAGACTTGTGATACCCCTACTAATACACCCCAACAACCCTCTAGCCAGAGAAACATAGAAACATAGACTTTGACGGCAGATAAGGACCGCTTGGCCCACCTAGTCTGCCCATTTCCCTACCTACAGTATAAGCTGCAGATACTAGTTAACCAACAGCCTATTTCTTCCTACCCCCCCACAAAAATTGCCTTATGTCTGTCCCATGGATTCTTGAATTCTCCCACAGTTTTAGACCTCACAGCCTCCTCAGGAAGGCTGTTCCATGCGTCCACCACCCTCTTGGTGAAAAAATACTTCCTCACATTGCCCCTGAACTGCCTCCTCTCTATCTTCAAATTGTGTCCCCTTGCTCTTGCACATCTCTTTTTCTGAAAGATACTACCCTCTTGGACTTTTTGATTCCACTGAGGTACTTAAAATTTTCTATCATGTCCCCCCTCTCCTTCCTTTCCTCAAGGGTATACATATTAAGCTCCTTTAGTCTCTTCTCGTATGGCTTTTCTTGCAGACCCTGCACCATTTTAGTTGCCCTCCTCTTGACTGCCTCTATCCTGTCTATGTCCTTGTGGAGATAGGGTCTCCAGAACTGGATGCAGTACTCCAGAGGGGGTCTCACCAACTGTCTGTACAGTGGGATAACATCTTCCTATTTTCTGCTGGTGATGCCTCTGCTTATACATCCCAGTATCCCCCTAGCCCTCCCCACTGCCTTCTCACATTGCTTGCTAACCTTAAGGTCATCTGATATGATTACCCCCAGGTCCCTTTCTTTTTTTGTTGTTGTTACTGCCTCCCCCCAATGTGTAATCTTCCCCTGGGTTTTTGTTTCACAGGTGCATTATTTCGCGCTTCTTTGCATTGAATCTAAGCTGCCATACCTCTGACCATTCCTCCAATCTTACCAAGTCCCTTCTCTTCCTTTCCACACCTCCTTTGTGTATCAACCCTGTTGCAGATCTTTGTGTCATCTGCAAAGAGGCATACTTTTCCTTCCAGTACCTCTGCAATGTCACTTATAAAGACATTAAAAAGGACTGTACCCAGTACTGAACCCTGCGGTACCCTACTACCTCTTTCTTCAGAGTGGACTCCATTTACAATTATCTTCTGTGTCCTGTTGTCCAGTCAATGTTTTACCCAGGCTACCACCCTGGGACCCACTCCCAGGCTGGTTAATTTGACTATTAATCTTTTGTGTGGGACTGTGTCAAATGCCTTGCTAAATTCTAGGTAGGCCATGTCTACAGCCCCTCCCTGGTCTACTACTTTGGTCACCCAGTCAAAGAAATCAATTAGATTCATCTGACATGACCTTTCCTGCTGTGAACCAATGTGGCCTTGGGTTCTGTGCCCCACTGGCCTCTAGGTATTCAACAATTCTTTCCTTTTGAAGTGATTCCATCACTTTCTCTACCACAGAGGTCAAACTGACAGGTCTGTAGTTTCCTACTTCTGTCTTGGTCCCACTTTTGTGAAGGGGAATCACATCCTCCTTCCTTCAATCCTCGGGTACCACCCCATCCTCCCATGATTTGTTAAAACGGGTAGTCAGTGATTTCACTAGTTCTCCCCTTAATTCTTTTAGAATTCTGGGGTGAATTCCATCAGGCCCCATCGCTTTGTCCACCATCAGTTTTAGGAGTTCTTTCAGAACCCTTTCTTCTGTGAAAGGACTGGGATCCACCCCCTATCCAGAGTGCTTCTGTTAATTGGATTAGGCATCTCCCCCTCCTTCTCTTTTGTGAATACTGAGCAGAAATATTTGTTCAGTATCCCTGCTTTTTCACTGTCCGTCTTTGCCCACCTACCATCCATTCTATTCAGCCTCACTATCTCTCCCTTTGTCTTTCTACACTCCCTGATGTACCTATAAAAGGTTTATCCCCCTTCTTAACCGAGTTGGCTATCTTTTCCTCAGTTTGGGCCTTTGCTATTCTGACTTCCCTTCCTGCTTCCTTCTGCCTTAGTTGGTACAGCTTTCTGTCATGCTCCTTCTGTGTTTCCTTACACCTCCTGAATGCTATCTTTTTCTCCCTGACCTTCCCCACCACCTCTTTTGAGAACCATAGTGGCTTTTTCTTTCAGTTTGAATTTTTTATTTGGTTCACACAAAGGCTTGTTGCCTCTGTGATGGCAGTTTTGATGTTTCCCCATTATTGCTCCACTCCTCATTCTAACCTATTTGTTAGTGCTTTTCTGAGGCACTCTCCCATCTTGCCAAAGTCAGCCCTCCTGAAGTCCAGTACCCTCACTTTTGCATGGCTTGACTCTGTAGCTGAGTTTATTGTGAACCACACTGTTTGGTGGTCACTTGTTCCCAGATGTCTACCCACTTCTACATCTGAGATCCTCTCACTGTCCCCATTTGAGAGTACGAGGTCTAAGATTGCTCCCTCATGAGTGGGCTCCAAAACTAGCTGTCTGAGGCATGCCACCTGTAGGGCATCGAGAATGGCCCTGCTCTTGGATGTGGCTGCAGCAAATGTGCTCTAGTTAACATCTGGCATCTTCAGGTCTCCCATCAACAGTAGCTCCCCTATCTCTGCCATCCTAAGAATTCCTTCTATCATATCCTCTCTGCCATCCTAAGAATGCCTTCTATCATATCCTTAGCCTTACCTACAGCTTTAGTGGTCTGCTTGGATGATTTCAGAACATCTGTGATGATGATGCCCAAGTCTTTTTCTTCCCTCATGATTGCCAGCAACTCCCCTCCCAACATATAGGTGACTTCAGGGTTTCTTTTCTCTATGTGCATGATCTTGCACTTCCTTGCGTTAAACCCCAGTTGCCACTCTTCTGACCATTTTGTCAGTTTATCCAGATCTCTTCTCATTCTGCCCACCCCATCTGGATCATCTACTCTGTTGCAGATCTTGGTGTCATCTGGAAACAGACAAACCTTACCCTCCAGTCCATATGCAATGTCACTGATGAAGATATTGAAGAAGACTATCCCCAGAACTGATCCCTGAGGTACCCCACTTGTGACTTGCATCTCTTCTGACTGAATACCATTTACTACCACTCTCTGTTTTCTGCCTGCCAACCAGTTTGCCAACCAGTTGACCAGCTTCTGACCCACCCCAACTTACTCAGCTTATTAATCAATCTTCTATGTGGAACAGTATTGAAAGCTTTGCTGAAGTCAAGGTAGGCAACATCAACTGCACCCCCTTGGTCCACCACTCTGGTTACCCAGTCAAAGAAATCTATGAGATTAGTTTGACAGGACCTTCCAGTTGTAAACCCATGCTATCTTGGATCCTGTGCTCCTATGGATTCCAGGTGTTGCACTATCCTTTCCTTAAGGAGTGGCTCCATAATCTTGCCCACTACTGAGGTAAGTCTGACTGGTCTGTAGTCCCCTGCCTCCTCCCTGCTGCCACTCTTGTGGAGCGGGATCACATGAGCCCTTCTCCAGTCTTCTGGGACCTCTCCTGTGCTCAGAGTCTCACTAAACAGTTCTGAATATGGCTCTGTTAGTTCCTCCCTCAGCTCCTTTAGTACCCTGGGATGTATGCCATCAGCTCCCATTGCCTTGTCCACCCTGAGCTTATCAAGCTCTTGTAGGATCCTTTCTTTTGTGAAGGGACTAGTGCTCACCTCCCTCCCCCCCTGTGTCCATGGTGTTGAGCTGTGGGCCCTGCCCTACCTTCTCCTCAGTAAATACTGAACAAAAGTATCTATTTAGGATTGATGCTTGTCCTTGGTCCTCCTCCACACACTCCCCCTTATCCCCTTTGATCTTAGCAATACCCCCTCTGGACTTTCTTCTTTCATGAACGCATCTATATAAAGTCTTGTCCCCTTCTTTTACTGTTTGTGCTAGTGTTTCCTCGGTTTGGGCCTTTGCCTGCCTTCTGTCTTCCCTTAGGGAAATTTTGTATGCATTCCTATCTTCATCCCACTGAGCTCCCGTATATTTTCTAAAGGCCAGCCTTTTGGATCTGATCTTTTCTGCTACTGTTTTTGAGAACCAAATTGGTTTCCTCCTTCTCTTGCCCGTGCTTTTTTCTCTAACTCAATGGGATGTTGCTTCAAGTATTGCATCCCTAATACTTGCCCACATTGCCTGTACCCCCTCACCTGTATTTCATCTTGCCAGGGCTAGCTTAACTCTGTTGGCCATCTTATCAAAGTCAGCTCCTATGAAGACCCATATTTTTGCCTTGGAATGGGATGATTTTGTTCTAGTGGACAAATTGAACCATACTATGTGATGGTCACTGGCACCCAGGTGACCTTCTACCTGGAGATCTGTGATCCTTTCCCCATTAGTCAGTACTAGATCTAGGATAGCTCTGTCTCTTGTGGGTTATTGTATCAGTTGTTTGAGGCCCTCCCCCTGCAGGGAATCTGCTATGTGTCTAATTCTGGTGGATGTTCCTGCTGGTATTGACCAATATGTATCTGGCATGTTGAAGTCTCCCATTATCAGAACCTCCCCTTTAGCTGTCATGTTTTGCATATCTCCTAACAGTAATGTGTCTACATCCTCCCCCTGATTTAGAGGCCTGTAGACAAGCCCAGTTTGTATGGCTGCCCCATTTCCTGTTTCCAGGGTGACCCACAGTTCTTCTGGCTCCTTATGTGTATTCTGAATTTCTGTAGTTTTGATTTTTCCATTGACATAGAGGTCCGCTCCACCACCCATCCCCCCTTTTTGCACCTCGGTCTCTTCTGAACAGTACATAGCCTGGTGCTGAAGTTTCCCAAGTGTGGTTACTGGTGAACCATGTCTTGCTAATGG
Organism: Neoceratodus forsteri; assembly: GCA_016271365.2. Lineage (NCBI taxonomy): Eukaryota > Metazoa > Chordata > Ceratodontiformes > Ceratodontidae > Neoceratodus > Neoceratodus forsteri. The sequence continues at coordinate 526,607,851 of CM028134.1, forward strand.
CTACTATGTCCAGTTTGGCCTCTGTCATTGTTGCCTGCAGGTCTGGGATCTTGTTTCCCAGTCTGCGGGCATTTGTGTTCATGATTTTCCATTGGCCGGATTTTGGTGTGTTAGTTGCTGGGTGAGATCCGGCATTTCCTCTGTGCATCGTATGGGGAGCCAGACATTTTTCCTTACCTGATGATGCAAATGAACTACAAACATACTGAACTCCTGTTTGATCACTAGCTGAGAGGGAAGGAGTGTTCTTCCTGTTCACTGTATCTGGTACTGCACCCCTGTCCTCATTTGCTAGTTTCAGTATTTTACAAACACATCAAACTTCTGCCCCAATGCACAGACTCCCTCCTTAGTCAGATTCAGTCTATTAAATTTAAAGAACTTTTGCTCCCAAAACTGTTGCCAGTTACCTACAAGTGTGTGTTCTGTTTCCTGGCTCTAACCCTTGAGCCACATGTTTAGCTCCCCTATCTCACCTTCTCTGACCTCCTGTCCATCTGCCCCCCTCTCCCAGACTGGCAGGATCTCAGAGAAGGAGATAGTTAACAAAATGGATGGCAGTTTGTCTCCCAGCCTGGTCAGGTGTTCCTTGGTCTCCACAGCTGACCAGCTGGTGAGATCGTTAGTCCCTATGTGTACCAGGACATTGATGTTTTCTCCTGCTTTCTGCATAATTTTAGCAATGTGGTCAGTGCCTCTCCATGCTGATGTACCTGGGAGACATCTGACCATTACCCCCATCTTCAGGTAGGTATCAACTCCCCGACTCATGGAGTCTCCTATGATCAGAAGTGTTTTGGGTTTCCTTTTTACTTTTTTTGTTTTGGTCCTTGTTTTGTTTGAGTTTTGTTGTGCTAGCTCTTGTGCTGCAGTGTCCTGCTCTGCACCGTCCTCTTCCCTTTGTTTGATTTTGGAGATAGAGGCAGATACCTGTTTGTAGTTTTTATATGGTTTGTTGAGGTGATACATTGAAGAGCACTGAGTGATGGGGCACCTGATTTACCCCTCCTAATTGCCTGCCAACCTCCCAGACCAACTACCCTCTGCGATTGAGGTGCTTCAGTTGGATGTTGGGGAAATGAGGGGTGGTTCGTATAATATATTTCCCCCTGAATATGTGATTTGAGGCACACAGTCTCTGCCCATGCTGCCTGGAGCTGAGCCCTTAGATCTCCAATAGTCCAGCATGTAGGACAGTATCCTGAATCCTGTATAACTGCCCTTTTGAAAAGTGTCCTGTAGTACCTGCAGTTAATTATATCCATTCCAGATGAGTTGCCATGTTTATAACCTGGTCTGAGTAATTAGAAGAAGGAAGATGAAAACAAAAGTTTGATTTTGTTTGTTTTCTTTGTTTGTTTGCTTGTTTGTTTTCTGTAACTTGTTATAACAAGTTAAATAACTTGTGCCCCTGTTAATGAGGTCACTGTGTGGATACCCTTCTGATCCTCCCCTTCCTGCTTTGCTACAGGAAATGTCACAACTGTGCTACTCTATAAAAGGATTGTAGCATTGGGGATGGGGGTGGGTGGCGGGTCCTTCCCCTGCCAAAAAAGAAGAAGAACCACGGATGAAAGAAACAAGGAAGTAAGAGCAGAAACAATCAACCAACACCTGATGCAGTAGCTCTGAAAGCTTAACCTGATGATAGATAAAACTGTAAAACCTGTAAAGCACCACCTGTAATAATTACACAGAAAATATACCCTGCAAAAAAACATTGTGCTACAAAGAAAAATAAAGCAGTAACAGAAGATATACCTTGTAAAAAGCAATCTGAATCAGAGAAGATTACGAACTGATAACATCCAGTCACACACAAAACTTTCCAGAATTAAAAGCTAAATTGCAGAAAAATGCAAATATAGCCATTTCAAATTCAGGAATGGTGAATGATTACTGACCATATGAAGAGGGGAATTCTACCCATTAAATTGCAACACATATATTTTATTGTGCTACACAGATACTATTATACCCCTCATTGTCTAAATTTAATAAATTAAGAAGTAACCAATCTCTGCCCAAGATGTACAACTACTATTGGAACATTGGAACTCATGTTACTAATCTTCCCAATTTTAGATACATTTTGGCCTAAGGTATTAATGACATGAAATTTGTCAACTGACATGCATTTAGTGAAATTAGTTTTTTTTTCTTCATTGTACTTGTCACCACCTTCCAGTTGGGCAGGCAGGTGGCCCTGTCACTTCCCTCACTGGGGCTCATTTTCTGGCATCCCCTCACTAGTCCTACCCCAGGAATTCTCCCATGGGTTGCCCCCATCATGGCAGAGCTGGGGTGAGGAGTATCAACTTTCTCCACTCCCACAAAACACAAATCTAGAATCCAGGGAGGCTGATGTGGGTGCAGCCAGGCCATCAGTTTTCATGTTTTTTCCCTTTTCCTGATGCGGTCACTTGAACGCATGTGGAGTATGCACACAGAGCAATCCCTTCCCACTCTAGCCACTCTCCATCTGCACTACCCCTGGGCCTCCAACCAAAGGCATCCCTGCAGCTGGAGTGACTGAACTCCTCCTTGGGAGAGGAGAACTGCCTTATGGCCGCTCAATCCAGCTCCTGCCCCCCCCAGCCAACCCCCAGTGATCCAGGCTTGTTCCCAGACTTGGGTCACCAACGCAGCACGAGGTGTGGTGTCCAGCACCTCAACCCTCAAAGCCATGGGCTGGTCAATTTTGTGAAGTCTTTTGAATGTATTCTGTTAGGTACTGGCTCAGCATATGCCTCCTGTACCCTGCTCAATGAACCATGGTAATTACAGGTATAATGGGCTGGCAGTATAGCCTAGAGGTTAGAGGAATGAGGTGTAAATGAGCTTGATACATCCAGTAGACCGGACCTGAGTTTGATTCTCACAACCCTCCACTTGCATACTGTGTGACTCTGAGCAAATCACTTAACTGCCCAGTGTTCCCAGGTCACCCCTGAAAACAGGCACTTGTGCCTAGTGGGCCTTACCTGGTTACCAAAGACTAAAAAAATGAATAAAAATGAATAATGAATACATACAAATGTATACTGCTTAAATGGAAAGATTTTCAACCTTGATGAATACCATGCATGGATGAACTTTATGGTCTCTATCCATAGGCTAGAAAAAGTCCATTATACATTAACAAAAAGAACAAATACATTTGATAAAATATGGCCAATGATCAACACCATGGAAATGCTAGATATATTATATTAAGATGCCCAAAGAATGGAATAAGGTTATAGTGAATATGGATCATTAGGAAAGAAAACTCATAGGAAAAAGATTACTAAACCTTAAAGTCCATTAATTTGTTGTGGTCATCACATATAGAGATAAGACATACCCTATTCCCAGGTAGATAAAATGATGCTATGATTTATGGAAGAATGTATATATTATGTGTTTCAGAGGTCACCTACCACAAAGAAACCTTACCATTATTAATGTGATGTTTGTACAGATTGAAAATACCACTTCACTGTATTCAGTTTTTTATGTACATAATAAAAAAAAAGGAAAAAGAAAAAAAAAGATGAGATTTAATTTCTTCTATGCCACTTAGTCAGGTATCATACCCAGCCAGTAGTGGAATCTTTTTTTTTTGTTTGTTTGAATTTGAAAAACCTTATTGTTTAAATTTAGAGCTTTATTACCCAAAGCCAAAGTCCCTGGTCCATTCTCAGTGTTGGTATAACCTTGGTAATTCCAAACATATTCATCAACAAAGTAAAGACTCACACTGTCGAGAACACCTACTTTCTTCATAACTCTGCCTGCAATTTCACTGTTCTTGAAAACTACATCAACCTGTCCTTCTTCGAAGAGGTCCTCTCATCTGTACACTTGGAGAACCCCATTTTTACCAAAACGAATCAGAAGAAAGTGACTTAGGAAATTGCACAAGGCATGAGTTTGTTTAAAATAATTTTTCATCTGCATTTTCCCAAAACCAAAAAGACTGAGAACAACAGGTTTGGCCACAGGCTTAATATAGTGTGTAAATCTTCAGTACTTCTTGTCATTATTAATAAATTCTGCCTTTATATTATAACATTCCAACAAATGACTATTAATCCACATATAGTTGGTAACCCTTGGAGTTACACGATAAATGTTGACATAGTCTGCTCCCTGGACATTTATGTTACTGGTGATAGGTGACAGCCTGAATATCCTCTTCAGCTATTGATAAATCCAGTTTCATTTTGTATATATTCACAACTTTCCCCTTAAGAATCTGGTGGGGGGGGGGGGTGTAATTTTCTTCTCTTTTGAAACCATGCAATCTAAGGATGGGTAAAGTGAAATAATTGTCCCCATTCACTTTCATAGAATTAGCATAACCTATCCCTTCAGGAAGGTCCTAGATTTTTCTAATGGAGTCTCCTGGAGTAATGGCTTGTGTAAGCCTCCCTGTCCCTTACTCTTATTCACATTTACAGCACTGTTTAAATTTTGTTCACTGCCCCTCAAACCAAATGATTTTGTTGATTTTTCCTTTTCTAAATTGTTCATCCTCTTTTGCTCCTCTTTCCATGACTGAATTTTCCCCATATTAGACTCTACCTTTTTCTTCTCATTTTCCCCTATTATTGGAACCTCCTCCTTATTAATAGCTAACATGGGGCTATGCTCAAAAACTGTAACATTTGTTTGAATCTCCACTTCATACTATTCTATTGAAAAATAGCTATTTGAGGGGTGGATTGCCTTCAGTAACCTCAAGGCATCCTCCATTCTAGCTTATTAATGGTGATATCCTCTCTTAGGGAGTCAGCATATTTCCTTATTGTTATTAACTGTTCCATTAGCATTAGGCTGGCTGCATACTGATTTTTTAATAACACAAATAATGCCAGCACTTAAATATGAAGAGAAAAAATTCAACACATTTTTGAAGATCTTTTCTTTCCTCTTATGCCCTTCAAATAATGAACTGTCAGCTTCAAATGAAGGTTGACTCTCAGGATGATCCACCTGAGGCAGCCCCTGTAACCTTTTTTTAGTATATTGTAATTTGTCTTTATTATGTGTATCCAAAAACTTAAAACCCAGAATTGTGTTGTGTAGGTCAGAGAGTACCTCCTTTAAATCTGATTTCTTTGCTGTATCTTTATCTAATTCATTGCATTTATCCTTTGCCTGAGAGTCAGGAATATGGGGATTAGCTGTGGGAAAGAAAATAAAACTCTGACATAGAGCCCTCTCCAACTCATCAAATTTTGACAAAGTGCCATTGCCACAGACATCAGGTAAGCCCTCTACTGCACTGATTTTCAGACACCCATCTACATCAGCAGTCAGTGGTGCTCTACAATCTTTTGAACCCTCCTGCTTATTATTTATAGTAAACTCTGTCTCCCTGATGGGTGATAATAAATTCTGTAATTTAGGAGTTGAAGTCCTGGTTTGAGAATTTACCGCAAAATCTGTGAAGTTCTCTTTCATTTGGGGACTATTCACATTAGCCCCAACAGAATTGGGATGTTTAGGAAATGCCATGCTTGTAATTTGGGTTGGTTCTTATCATGTATATTTTTTTCTTTGCTGTTTTCCATTTTCGCTCCTTTACTTTTCAATAAAATGTTCTCTAAGCCCAGATTTTTCTCTGGTAATAGGTACTTCCCCAAATGATCCATTTTTTTTGGCTCCTTGTGCTCACCATTATGCATACAGCTCCCCCTCACAAAAATGGAACCAGCTACACCAGAACTTGACAAGTTTATATACAAGATAATACCACAAAAATTAAATGCAGCTACCTTTAAAATCAATAGGTCATAGACTATTGATTAATTGTAATATTTGTCACTCACAACTTAGAGGAGACTTACACTGCAGCTCAAGCGATGCTATTATTAGGAGCTGCTCCACAGTGTCTTCAATGTGAATTAAGTGCAGAGTTTTAAAAACAACACAAGTGAGATTGAATAATTTTCATACAAGAAAGAAAAAAGTTCAGAATAAATGCTGCCAGGTCAAGACTTTGCATGGATCTCAGTTTCACTGCTCCGCTGGTCGCTGTAATTACACAGTCTCAGATACTCAGCACTTTGGCTTTGGATATCAGGCAGAGAACTCACACTGTTCTTGACTCAGTAAGTAATTCACCAAAAGAGGATGCTTTTCCCCAAGTTGTTACTTTGTTTCTCGTCATTGGGATTCGCATCACAAGGGAGCTCAGCTGGGCTATTCAGAAGATCACCACCTCAGATATATAGTCTTCCTTCCTTTCATAAAAAGTTTGGGAGGCTGGCAGATACTCAGTCAGACAACTCCTGATTGCATGTGATGGATTTTTTCCCAAAAGAAACAAGGCTCATCAGAAAGTGGAATTTCTCTACAAATTTCAATCTGTAAGGAAGCTGCAGAGTAGTTCGACCATTTCTAATAATTCTGTGAGGAACGTGGACCTTTGCTGACTCGTACAGCCCCATGCGAGTTCAGTGAGACTCTCACAGAGACTGTAGTGAATGCCTTGGAATGCTATCACCTGCACTGGTATAAAGGAGCAGTCACATGACTGGACTGTCATGAAATGTAAAACTTAAGATTTAAAATTTATAAAAATGTTAAAATAATATGAGCATCTGTATACAAATCTATATAAGTTAACAAACTTTAGTCAAGCAATATTCCCAGTAATATAATCAATAAAAATGCCAGAAAAAACTCAATGTAAGCCTTGATTGAATAAACCACTCTTATAATATCTATTCTCAAGCAAAAAAGGGCAAAAAGAAATCCAGCACAGCTGTCTCAGTTACATCATTTGCCTCCAGTAAACTATTAACTTCTGTTATGGTTTTGCCAAATTACTACCTAAAGGAGGAGGTACTGCTGATGGGAGAATTTAACATGCCATACATAGACTGGTTCATCCCAGCAGGGGCCTCAGCCAGGGCACAGGACTTTGTTGACTCCCTTGAGGGGGTTGGCCTTAGGCAACTGGTGCAGAAACCTACCAGAGACCAGACAATCCTGGATCTTGTACTGACCAATGGGGACAGGATAACAGGGCTCAAGGTGGAAGGTCAGCTAGGGTCCAGTGACCACTGTATGTTGTGGTTCAAGGTGGACACAGGGATTCAGTCAACCCATATGAAGGCAATAGTCTTAGACTTCAGAAGTGCTGACTTTACCAAGATGAGGCTTTAGCTTAGAGAAGCCCTAGAAAAAAGGTAGATGGGGGGGATGTTGAGGAGAAATGGGCACACATCAAGGAGGCCATAGCGAAGGTCACAAAACAATGTATTAAGTCAATAGAAAATGGAAAAAGAAGCAGAAAACTGTTTTGGTTCTCAAGGAAGGGGGCTAAAAAAGTAAGTACCAAGAGGCTAGCATTCAGGAAGTATAAGGAGACACAAAGTGACAAGAAAAGGGAAATGTACCTGAGAGAGACAGGAAAAGCAGTGAGAAGCACTAAAGCACAAACCAAGGAGCAAATAGCTCAATCAGTTACAAAGGAAGAAAAGACATTCTTCAGGTATATCAGTGACAGAAGGAAGGCAAACAGGGGAGTAGCTAAGCTTCAAGGATCCAAAGGACAGATAGTGGAGGGAGATGGGGAGAAAGCAGCAAGCCTGATTGAATATTTCTGTTCAGTCTTTATTGTGGAAGTGCATGGGAAGGGCCCACAGCTAGAATTTAAAGGAACAGGGGAAAAAGGAGGTAAACACAAGTCTGTTCACAGAGGAGAGGGTCCTAGAAGAGCTAGCAAAGCTCAAAGTGAGCAAAGTCATGGGTCCAGATGGCATACATCCCAAGGTCTTAAGGGAACCGAGAATTCAACAGACAGCCCCTCTGGAAGCCCTGTTTGTGAGTCCCCAGACACTGGAGTGGTCCCAGAGGACTGGAAACGGTCAGATGTTGTCCTTCACAAGAGCGGGAAAAAGAAGATGCCGGGAACCATAGACCAGTTAGTCTAATCTCTGTAGTAGGAAAGATAATGGAGACACTCCTAAAGGAAAGAAGAGTGGATTACCTAGAAGTCATGGGGATGTTGAATCCCAGACTACATGGGTTCACCACAGGATGGGTCTGTCAAACAAATCTAATAGATTTCTTTGACTGGGTGACAAAGGCAATAGACCAAGGGGGGCTATAAACATTGCCTACCTAGATTTCAGCAGAGTCTTCGATACGGTCCCACATAGGAGAATGGTCAACAAGCTAGGAAGCCCAGGGATGAGACTCAAGGTGGTAAACTGGTTTGAAAATTGGTTAAAGGAGCAAAAACAGTGGGTAGTGGTAAATGGGTCTATGTGATAATGGCCTAAAGGTGATCATTGTTATCGCACAGTCAGAGTGCCGAAAGGATTTTCGGCACTCTGACAACCCCGGCGCACAGGACAACAGTGCCAGGAGAATTTTTTATTGCTTTCTGTGGGGGGCTTCACCCCCCCACATACACCCTCATGGGGCGCTTCAACCCCCAGCACCCCCTTGCTTAAGGATTCTCAACTCCAGGGTGGGTGCATGTCAGAGGGGGAAGCATTAAAAAGATAAAAGTTTGAGCCAGGTGCAATAAAATCGCACCAGTGCCCAGACCTGAACCCGGTACCTCACCCATCCCAATCACTAGCCAACCCCCAATGCCACAACGCATCTTGGCCATCCACCACAGTGCCACCCCCTACAGTCCCTCCACCCCCTCCCAGCCCACACTCGCCATGCTCACTCCCCCCTGTACGCACGTACACATACCCACATCCTGCCATCCATTTGCCCACCCCCTCATCCGGTCGCCCTACCCTCCCATCACCATGAGGGATTGTGCCAGGAAGGAGTCACCATTATGGACAGTGCCCTTCCTCATGTGCCCACCTCACACAATACCGTGGTAAATGGAACTCAATCAGAGGAAAGGGAGGTCACCAGTGGGGTACCTCAAGGGCAGTTCTGAGGCCAGTCCTCTTCAATGTCTTCATCAGTGACATTGCAGATGGGCTGGAGGGAAACATTTGCCTGTCTGCTGATGACACCAAGATTTGCAACAAGATGGATACCCCAGAGGTTATGGAAAGGATGAGAAAGGACCTGGAATGGTTGGAGAGATGGTCAGATGTGTGGCAACTAAGGTTTAATGCAAAGAAATACAACATCATGCACATGGGTAGCAGAAACCCTGGAGCAAGCTACAGGTTGGGGGGAGAGCTGTTGGCAGTTATCAAGGAAGAGAAGGACTTGGGGGTCATAATCACAGATGAACTGAAGGCCACAAGACAGACAGCCAAGGTGGTGGGGAAGGCCACTGAGATGTTGTGGTGCATTGGAAGGGGAATCACAAGCAAAAGGACGGAGGTGTTAGTTCCACTGCACAGGACCCTCATGAGGCCTCACTTTGAGTACTGTGTCTAGATCTGGAGGCCACTCCTTTGGAAAGATATTGACAAAATAGAGGTGGTGCAGAGGAAGGTGACCAAAATGGTGAAGGGCCTACATCACAAGCCTTATGAGGAAAGAGTCAGAGACCTCAATTTGTACATGTTGGAGCTAAGGAGGGAGAGAGGTGGCATGGTAGAAATGTTCAAATACCTCAAGGGCATGAACAAGGTGAAAGGGGACAACATATTCCCATTTAAAAGTAGTGACAGAACAAGAGGGCATGATATGAGAATGATGGGTGGCCGCATAAGGGGTAATGTCAGGAAGTTCTTTTTTTCAGAGAGAGTGGTGGATGTATGGAATAGCCTGCCCCAGAAAGTGGTGGCCACCCATACGGTGGTAGGCTTCAAACATGCATGGGACAGGAATAAAGGAGGTTCTATGTCATAATAGCAAATGCAAAATGGTGATCTCTATTATGGCGAGTGTATATCGCCGAATATGAGTAGCTGTTTTGACGGTCGCTCATATTCAGTTTCTATTATCACAGGATACCAATAAAGGGATATTAGAGATGGGACAAAAAAGCTAAAGCCAGTGACCAGATAGAGTCACTGGGCGCATCATCAGGTAGCACAAATGGGCAGACTGAATGGGCCTGGTGGCCCTTATCTGCTGCAGTGTCTATGTACTGTATCTGTGTATCTATGTATACTATACAAGTTAAGTGACTATACCTTTTTGGAACTTGCTCAAACACATGATTGTATCTCAGAACAAGAAGCAAAGAGCATTAGAAATGACTACCTCATTGTTCCAGTGGTATATATTTATGTTTGATTGCACGCATGTGCAAGAAACACAGTGCCATCATCCGAGTTTTTGTTAGTGTGGCACCCTGTCTTCCAATTCAATCAGTGTGTTTGCAGGCACAGCCACAGTTCATCAATGAATGCTGCAGCTGTCTATGACAGCAGTTGAAAATGCAGTGCTGTACAATTGAAATGGAGAGCTCCGCTTCAGTGATCAGTGATAAGATAGTGCTGATTAGCATATTGCGTGCTCATGCGCTCCCCCCACACACACACTGTATGGCTGACAGGGGTGCCTAATCCCCCATTGACTCTGCTGTGCTCCCCCCAACAGAGTTCCAGGTGCCACGCTGGGAGCCCAGCATGGCAATGGTCCGTAAGGCCAATGGGGGTGCCCAATCCCCGTCGGCTCCACTGTTTCCCCCCCCACAGACTACTGGGTGCCACGCTGGGACCCCAACCCAGCAACAGAACGTATGACTGACAGGGGTGCCCAATCCCTCATCAGCTCCACTGACAGCCAAAACAGCCTTCCAGCTGCCACACTGGGAGCCCAGCCCAGCGTGGCACAAGTCCCGTGTTGTCTAAAAAAAAAATAACCTGCAAGACAAAGCGTTCCCTCGCTGACTGTCCTGACCCCCTCCCCCACCGCGCTCATCCTCTGTGCACCCTGCCTGCCCACCCCGCCTCACCCCTACTTACCTCCGGAGTCTGGTGCGACGCTCTTCGGTGGACCGGGAACACGTCTGCACTCTTCAAAGCCGACCGCGAAGTGAGGAAATGCCAGTAAGCTGTATAATGGAATAAATAGGGTTTTTTCAACGTTGATGCATATCTCAGGCATTTTGGGGAATTTTTTAGCCAAATTTTCAACATGGGGTTTTTGGGACCCCACCTCATGAATTTTGGCACTGACATTTTGTAAATCAGCTCCGAAAGGTGCTTTTGCGGTCACTGCACGGAACCACCTATTGGGACCGATTTACAAAATGACAGTGTCACAGTTTATGAGGTAGGCCCCCAAAAACCCTATGTTGAAAATTTGGTGAATAAATTACCCAAAATGACTGTTTTACAAACATGCGTTGCACTGTTCCTATGCACACTCGTAAGTTCACGAATTTTCTATATTTTCATTCCAGATTTTCAACATTGCCATTTTACCACACTTTCTTATGAGCAGTACAGCTGTCATTTTTCACATCTTGCCCAAAATGTGTTAGACATAGAAACATAGAAACATAGACTTTGACGGCAGATAAGGACTGCTACGCCCATTTAGTCTGCCCATTTCCCTACCTACAGGATAGGCCGCAGATCCTAGTTAACCAATAGCCTATTTCTTTCAACCCCCCACAAGAATTGCCTTATGTCTGTCCCATGCATTCTTGAATTCTCCCACAGTTTTAGACCGCACAACTCCTCAGGAAGGCTGTTCCATGCATCCACTCCTCTCTGTGAAATAATACTCCTCACATTGCCCCTGAACCGCCTCCTTCTATCTTTAAATTGTGTCCCTTGTTCTTGCAAGTCTCTTTTTCTGAAAGATGCTACCCTCTTGGACTTTGTTGATTCCACTGAGGTACTTAAAAGTTTCTATCATGTCCCCCTCTCCTTCTTTCCTCAAGGGTATACATATTAAGCTCCTTTAGTCTCTCCTCATACGGCTTCTCTTGCAGACCCTGCACCATTTTAGTTGCCCTCCTCTGGACTGCCTCTATCCTGTCTATGTCCTTGCGGAGCTGGGGTCTCCAGAACTGGATGCAGTACTCCAGATGTGGTCTCACCAACTGTCTGTACAGAGGGATAACAACTTCCTGTTTTCTGCTGATGATGCCTCTCCCTATACATCCCAGTATCCCCCAGCCCTCCCTACTGCCTTCTCACATTGCTTGCTAACCTTAAGGTCATCTGATATGATTACCCCCAGGTCCCTTTCCTTTTTTGTTGTTGTTACTACCTCCCCACCCATTGTGTATTCTTCCCGTGGGTTCTTGTTTCACAGGTGCATTATTTTGCACTTCTTTACATTGAATCCTAGCTGCCATACTTCTGACCATTCCTCCAGCCTTGCCAAGTCCATTTTCATCCTTTCCACGCCTCCTTGTGTATCAACCCTGTTGCAGATCTTTGTGTCATCTGCAAAAAGACATACTTTTCCTTCCAGTCCCTCTGCAATGTCACTGATAAAGACATTAAAAAGGACTGGATCCAATACTGAACCCTGCGGTACCCCACTAGTAACCCCCTTTTCTTCAGAGTGGACTCCATTTACAATTACCTTCTGTGTCCTGTTGTCCAGCCAATGTTTTGCAGGCTACCACCCTGGGACCCACTCCCAGGCTGGTTAATTTGAACTATTAATCTTTGTGTGGGACTGTGTCAAATTCCTTGCTAAAGTCTAGGTAGGCCATGTCCACAGCCCTCCCTGGTCTACTACTTTGGTCACCCAGTCAAAGAAATCTATTAGATTTGTCTGACATGACCTTCCTGCTGTGAACCCATGCTGCCTTGGGTCCTGTGCTCCACTGGCCTCTAGGTACTCAACTATTCTTTCCTCTCAGAAGTGACTCCATCACTTTCCCTACCACAGAGGTCAAACTGACAGGTCTGTAGTTTCCTGCCTCTGTCTTGGTCTCCACTTTGTGAAGGGGAATCACATCCGCCTTCCTCCAGTCCTCGGGTACCACCCCATCCTCCCATGATTTATTAAAAGAGTAGCCAGTGGTTTCACTAGTTCCTCCTTAATTCTTTTAGAATTCTGGGGTGAATTCCATCAGGACCCATTGCTTTGTCCATCTTCAGTTTTAGGAGTTCTTGCAGAACCCTTTCTTCTGTGAAAGGACTGGGATCACCCTCTATCAAGAGTGCTTCTGTTAATTGGATTAGGCACTTCCTCTCTCCTTTAGGAATACTGAGCAGAAATATTCGTTCAGTATCCCTGCTTTTTCACTGTCCCCTCTGCCCACCCACTGTTCATTCTATTCAGCCTCACTATCCCTCCTTTGTCTTTCTAGCTTGCTGATGTACCTATAAAGGTTTTATCCCCTTTTAACTGAGTTGGCCTATCTTTCTCATAGTTTGGGCCTTTGCTATTCTGACTTCCCTCCCTGCTTCCTTCTGCCTTAACTGGTACAGCTCTCTGTCCTGCTCCTTCTGTGTTTCCTTTATACTTCCGGAATGCTATCTTTCTTCCTGACTTTCACAGCCACCTCTTTTGAGAACCATAGTGGCTTTTTCTTTCATTTTGATTTGTTTATTTGCTTCACACAAAGGCTTGTTGCCTCTGTGATGGCAGTTTTGATGATTCCCCATTGTTGCTCCACACCTCCTTCTAGCCTGTTTGCTAGTGCTTTTCTGAGGCACTCTCCCATATTGCCAAAGTCAGCCCTCCTAAAGTCCAGCTACCTCACTTTTGTATGGCTTGACTCTGTAGCTGAGTTTAATGTGAACCACACTGTTTGATGGTCACTTGTCCCCAGATGGCAACCCACTTCTAGATCTGAGATCCTCCTCACTGCCCCCATTTGAGAGTACGAGGTCTAAGATTGCTCCCTCACGAGTGGGTTCCAAACTAGCTGTCTAATGCCTGCCACCTGTAGGGCATCAAGAATGGCCCTGTTTGGATGTGGCTGCAGCAATGTGCTCCAGTTAACATCTGGCATATTCAGGTCTCCCATCAACAGTATCTCCCTTTCTCTGCCATTCTAAGAATGCCTTCTATCATATCCTTGTCCATTTCTTCCCCTGACATGGGGGTCTGTACACAACCCTGTGCAGATTGTGGTGCCTTTCCAGTCTCCAAGGTGACCCACAGTGCCTCTCTCTCCTGTTTACTCTTTTGTTCAGTTGCTTTTATCCCTTCCTTTACATAGAGAGCTACTCCTCCCTCTTCTCTCCTGCCTGTCTCTCCTGTAGGTTATGTACCCTGGTATGTTAACATCCCAGTCATGGTTCTCTGTGTACCATGTTTCTTGACTGCTACGATATCCAGGCATCCTCTTCCATCAAGGCCACCAGCTCAGGGAGCTTGTTGCCCAGACTACGGGCATTGGTACTCATTACCCTCCATTTCCTGATGGCCTTACTCCTTTTTGCCCCATCCCTGTCCTTCTTGCCTTTGTCACTTTCTCCATTTACCCCTGCCCTTCTCCCTATCGACACCTCTATGTTGGTGTTTACTGTACTTACTACCATGATTTTTTGGGGGGGCTAGGATTTCCCTGCTCCTTTCCAGTGCTTCCCCCCTTGGCTAGTTTAAAAGCTTGCCAATGAAGCATTTAAACCTATCACCTAGGATCCTGGTTCCCCTCCTGGACAGATGCAGCCCATCATGCCAGTATAGGCTTGCATCACTCCAGGTGGAGCCCCAGTCCCCAATGAAGCCAAGTCTCGAGCTCCACACCAGTTTTTCAACCACTGATTGAATCCCATGGTGGAACACCCTAGCCTCCTATGCCATAGATGGGTAGCACCTCCGAGAAGGTTACCGTATGTACTTCTTTACTAAGGCCCTCCCAATTCCACAAACTCTTCCTGCACTTCTTTAATCCCTTTCTTAGCCAGGTCATTTGTCCCTAGGTGGACAATGACATCCAGCTCCCTCCCTGTGCAGCTGCTCTGGCAATCCTGAGGATTCGCTCCCTGTCCCTCCAAGCCATGGTGCCTGGCAGGCACCTTACCTCCCTCTCCCCTTCCTCCCCCAGTTCTACCTTCCTAACAATGGAGTCCCCCACCAGGAGTTGTTTCCTTCCCCTGCAGGGTCCCCTGCCACCCTCCTCTGGGTCTCCTTTGTGGAGGTTCCCAGCATCCTCCTTGGTCTCCACTGTGGGTGCCTCCATAGAGGAACCACACTTTGCCAGAATGGCATAGGAATTGTGGAGAAGTACAGCTGAGGGATGCGCCTGTTCCACCACCCTCATCCTCTCTGAGCCCACTGTGGTCCAACCGCTCCTCTTTCTTGGCAACCTCTGAGGCAACGGCAGTGGCACTGGTGGTCCCTGGATGAAGAGGAGGTCCCACAAATCCTGGCCAACTCAGCCTGGAGATGAGCAACCTTCTCCTCAGCCCAGAGAGGTGCCTGCAGATGGGACAACACCGCATCCTCCAGAACATCTCCCAGAAGACTGCTGCTCCACAGCCACTGCACTGCACCACTCCAAACATGTCTTATTTCTGGCCCTTAACTGTTTGTAATCCTTACTCTTCCTCTGTTTTTTCTCTCTCCTTACTTTCTGCCTGTGTGTCCCTTTAAGCTCCGGATTGTCCTGTTCTGAGACAAGAATATCCTATATTTCTCAGTAGACCACTTACTTGCTCAGAGGCAGACCTCCAGCAGCTAGAGGGGCCAGAGAGCTACTCTTGCCCTTCTAGGATGGTGGGTCCTTGGTGGTTCAGTGATCACTCACTTCCTGCCCCTAAACAGGAAGTTCCTGTTGTCAGTCAAATCCTGTGCCTATAAAAATAGAACTAGCTTTGGGTGGAGGGGAGGTGAGAGCAATATAGTCCCAGCAGAGAAGTTCAGTCACACAGCAGTCCTTTCTCCTGGTGTCTTCTGCCAAGCTATTAGCTGAAACTTTCTAAGGCAGTCTTTAAATGCAGCTTCCTTCTAGCTAAGCCACTACCCCTACTTACCAGATCTTTCTACTAGTAATTTAAACCTCACAGCAGTTAAGTCCTTTCAGTCACCTGAGATTTACACCTAGATAACTCTTTAGAAACCCATTCAGTTCAGTTAACCCAAACACACACTTTTTTTTTGTATGTTAGTTTTTTTACCCTAAATTAAAGGTCCAAATACAAACGTTCTTCTACTTTAGTCCCAGCAGAGAAGTTCAGTCACACAGCAGTCCTTCCTCCTGGTGTCTTCTGCCAAGCATCTTTCACATCTTGCCCAAAATGTGTTTCCGCATGTAGCGCACAATGGAGCAGTCGGTGTGCGAAATCAATGTTTGGGACAGATTAAGAAAATCTCAGTGACACTGCTCATGAGAAGAGGTGTTAAAATGGCTATGTTAAAAATTTGGTGAAAAAAGCCCATAAAATGACTGTGTTACAAGTGACCATTGCGCAGTTTCCATGCACCTCATAAGTTCATGCATTTCTAATATTTTCAGTCCATATTTTCCCCGCTGGCATTTTTGCACACTTCCTTATGAACAGTACAGATGTCATTTTTCACACCATGGCTGAAATGTGTTTCTGCACTTCCAGCTCAGAAATGCATGGTCACTGTGGGAAATCAGTGTTCAGGACAGATTAAGAAAATCACAGTGACACTGTTCATGAGTGGAGGTCCCAAAATGCCTGTGTTGACAATCTGCTGTAAAAAATCCCCAAACTAATTACATTACAAGTGTGTGTTGCACAGTTTCTATGCACGCTCATGACTTCACCAGTTTTTTTAATATTTTCACTGCAGATTTTCAACATTGCCATTTTTGTACCTCCCCATGAACAGTACAGCTGTCATTTTTCACATCCTGTTCGAAATGTGTTTTTGCACCTGTGGTGCCAAATGGCATAGTCACTGTGCAAAATCAGCTTTCGGCTAATGAACTGATATTGCCACTGTTCATAAGGTGGGGGGTCACAAAAATCCCATGTTGAAAATTTGGAGTGAAAATGCCAATGAACTCCTGAGGCATTAGGGTTTCCGACCATAACACCCCACCCTGTAGAGATTGACAGGCATCAGGGATGTGACTTGGGATTCTCATCTGTAATGCTCATACCATTACACACCCTGCAGCCAGTGAGAGGCATCGAGGTGTGCCTTGGACTCTTCAGCCCCAAAGTTCACCCTATTCTCCTATACAGCACCCATCTCAGCATTTTTTCTGATGGAATGGGATGAGCATAAGGGCCAAAGACCCCAAGACACACCGTGACACTTGTCTGTGTCTGCAGGGTAGGGTGTGGTGAAATGGCATGACTGTTATGCCTGACAACCCAAAGGCACACCCCAATGCCTGTCAGTCTCTGCAGGGTGGTGGTGGGGTTGGCTTCAGTTTAATACTTCACTGCCATTCCTATTATGCAGCTCTCTAACTCCTACACTACCAATGCCAATGCCAGCAAGCAATCATTTGGCATTGACAAATGCTTGTTTGCCTAGATTACATAAAAACTCTGTAAATCCCCCAGGAAGACCTATACTTTCTGGTACTGGAGGCTTAATGGAACGATTGTCAAACTTTGTCGATTTCTTTTTGTGGGATAGAGTACAACATCTTTCATCATATATTCAAGACAGCATGGATATTCTGGACAAGTTATAGAACATTAAGTGGGAAGATTTGTTTAATACTCTTTATTAACAGGTTCGAGGGGTGGCCATGGGGACTAGGATGGCCCCCTCCTGCATTAACCTTTTTATGGGACGGTGGTGGTGGTGGTGGGGAAGAGGTGCCCTGGACCCCATGGCCAAGCCATTTTTTGATTGTACCCAATTTTGGGAATGTTTTATTGATGACATTTTGGTCATCTGCCAGGAATCTGAACAATCAGTTCATGACTTCATGAGATACATACAGTAGGTGCGAATAACCTAAATTTGGGTTTCTCCTATAAAATGGACACCTGCCAGATAGACTTTCTGGATTTATCTTTGAGTGGAAACATTATGACTGGTATTACTTCTAAAACTTTTCGTAAACCTGAAGCAGGAAACACTTTATTGTTGTCTTCAAGTGCACATTCCCCTCATTAAATTAAAGCAATTCCAACTGCTTAGTATATTATAATTATGAAAAAGTGTTCTTCCTTGGAGGATTATGATACACAAGCATCTGATTTAACAGCAAGATTCATAGCAAGGGGATACAATGGGGATGTTTTGCAGGAAATCAACAATATAGGTAGAAAACTGGTTAAAACTCCCTTGTTAAAACCTAAGAAAAGAAATAATTTAACAGACCAAAGGGAAGTGCTCCTTGTTACTGATTATAACCATATGACACCAAAGGTAGCAGGTATTGTATCTAGATTTTGGGGGGCTTTGAAAGGTGGTGTTGATTTGGATCAGGTCCTAAAAGATAAACCTAAAGTCGTTTATAAAAGGGGCAGAAACTTGGGAGACATAATCACACACAGCCTTTTTCAAAGAAGAAAGAAAAAGAGCAATGGATCCGGGAAAAGTATCCATGGGGAATTATTATTGTGGTAGATGCGATACATATTTATTTGTTTATAGTGTATGGTAGAATGTTGTTATGGATAGAAATCCATAACTAGAATGGAGTTGTTATGCTGCAGTAGCTATGTCATCAAAGCTGTTATGCTGCACTAGCTATGTCACTACTGCAGAATAACAACTTGGAATGCTGCCACATAGTTGCTTTCCTCAATCCAGTTAAACTGGAAGCTGATTTTTTTTAAACTTGAACTTGCAGAAACATCTGCAGCGTTGTGTCAGTTAAAAAAAAGAAATGTTAAAATTTCTATTCTCTGTTGTCTTCTCCATCTGGTTTTGTGTGATTTTCTATGCTGTGACTGCCCATACACTATAAAAGATTGTGTATGAGAAGTCACACACAAACAAGAAAATTCTTGTATCTTGAGGTTCCCTTGGTAACAGAGTACCTCTCGAGCTGTGCTCTCGAGGTCATCTGTTACCAAGGAAACCTCTCGATACCAGAATATTCTTGTTATGTATGACTGCTCATACACAATCCTCTATATGTATTATTTTGGATACAATACCTTTGAGTTTGAGAAGTTCATTTATGAAGGTTCCTCGTCAAATGGATAGAAATCTATTTACAAATTGAGATATTTGCAAATATTGTATGATGGGAAACAAATGTACACATCCCAGTGGGAGTCCCTCTGTGGAAATCAGACAGTTAATTTCTTGTAATACACAATTTGTGATTTATGTTACACAATGCACTTGCCCATGTGTTTACATGATGTACTGTTCGTCCTTTAAAGGAACAAATGCAAGAGTATGTAAGATACATTATTAGAGAAACACCAGAGACTCCCCTAGGAGTACACTTTCAGTTGTACCATCAAAGTAATCCACAGTTTATGACCTTTATGGGTTTAGAACACATGCCAAGGAACTTTTGGGGGGGGGGTGATAATACCATTTTACTTCTCCAGAATGAGCCAAGATGGATTTTTACTCTATGGGCTGTGAGTCCTGGTAGACTGAATGATCATATAGATGTAATGCCATTTTGATAACTTAATTGCCCCTTTTTTCTTTCTTCATTTCTCATCTCACCTGACTTCCCTTCTGTTGCCTCCCTTTTTCCCAGACCCTTTATTCTTTCCTTTTTTCCTTTCATTTTCCCTTCCCTTCCCTTCCCTTTTCATCTACTTCCCCTTGCTATATTCCCCCTTTTTTCCTCTCCGTTGTTCTGGCCTATTTTCCAATCCTTTCCTTTCATGCCCCCATTTCTAATTCAGTTTGATGTGTTTGCTAGACAGTTGTCTTTTTATAACGATTAACATTGGTGATTTGCAGTTCTTGTGCAAGATTGATAGAATTTATGCAATATCACTTTGGTTTTTAAATTTCTATATTCATTATAGCTCTAAAAGCATGTTTTTGCACTTTTTTAGGTGTTTTTTCAGAAGCATTACTACAGGACTTTAACAACAGCTATTTGTTCTTTTTAAATAGGATAGAGAAGTATTAAGGATTTGTATATCTCTTTAAATGTGATATATTACTAATTAATTGGTTATGAGTTATTCATTAACTTTTCACTATAAATTGAAAACTGTTTTGTTGCTGTTTGTCCTCTGCCCCAATGAAGCCTCATGGGATAGAGGCAAAGCTCTGGGGTATAGTTTTGCTCCCTGCCTTCATTTTTACACCCGTATTTCACAAAATAAAATCTTTTGGAACAACATTTTTTTGATATAGCTGCATGTTCTGTGCACCACTTTTTGGTTTTCCTTTCATCTTGGTTTGATTAGAGGCAGCACCCGGTCTGAAGATGAATGTGGCAGCCTGTGTTTCTCCCTGTGGATGCCTGCAGATGCCTAATACACCAATCTTACACCTGGTCCACTTTTGTGCTGTTCCACTCATGCTGGGACACAAACACGTGTGGGGCCATGTTAGGAGTGGCTTCTTTTATACTGCACGTGGGATTTCCTGTTGATCCCTTATTTGTCCACATGTTTCACATGACCCTCCAGTGCTGCTGCGACCCTCGACCTATAGGAGGACCTGCTGTTTAATACAGACTTTAAATCTGGTTAGTGTGTCAGAAAACAAAACTATGTATTTTATTACCACCCCCCTTCTGTGTTGTAATTTACAAGAGACTCTTTCCCGGATGACACTTCTCAAACTGGCTACTGTGGTGGGTGCTCAACTGGTGGTGATGAGCTCTCTGAAGTACCTAGGGGTTATGCTCAACCACGACCTTTCATATAGTGTTCATGTAAACGCTGTATCAAAAATCTTACACTAGAAGTCACGAGAAGAAATAAGCAGACATGAAAGACCATTAGGCCTATTCTGCTGGCATTTTAGTATGTTAGTATGTTAGAAACTGGCTTACTGTATCGACTCTTCTCCCTACCTCT
The DNA here is from genome assembly GCA_016271365.2 of Neoceratodus forsteri. Taxonomy (NCBI): domain Eukaryota; kingdom Metazoa; phylum Chordata; order Ceratodontiformes; family Ceratodontidae; genus Neoceratodus; species Neoceratodus forsteri. Next base: position 526,628,544 of record CM028134.1, read on the forward strand.
CTAAGGACACCAGGCTATCTATACTGTAGCTAATACCACACTTTTGCAAGTTCTTATGTATGGTGCCCCATTTTACAGTCTCTTCAGACCATGGAACTTAGCAAACTCAATTGCCTTTATAATAAGGTGGGTCGCTTTGCAGTTGGTGCCCCCCTCAAGGAAACACCACTGTGTAGTCCTAGCTGTCCTTGGGTGATCATCTTTTACTACACCGATGGAGCTCCGCCTGCTCTGCTCAATCTTAAAGCTAATGAAAGTCTTTACCCCCAGCTTGGTGGCATTCTTATATGTAAGCATTATGCAATGAATCTTCACTGCAGCTCCAGCCCATTGCTTGAAATCCCAAGGGCCACTACTACACCAGGTAGGCGGGCCTTCTTCACAACCCCATTGCTCTGGAATAGTCTTCCAAGTGAGTTTCTGAACTGTTCACAACTTGCTGCTTTTAAAAAACAAGTTAAAAGGTCACCTTAGAATGGTGAATCACTGCAGGTGCAGCCTTTGATGCTCAGCCCTCTACCTCACCCCTATGGATCTTTGCTGCCCCTCCTGGTAAAATATGATACTCCATCTGCCACAATGTGCAACATTTATGACATATGAAGTCTGAACTCTTTGTGTCATCAGTTCTTGTAAGGTATGTAACTTACTTATATTCTGTGATCTTTAAATTCTATATCACAGTCTAATATAATATGTTTCTGTTTGGCAACTGTTTAATTCCTAATTTTGCAATTAACAAATGACACTCTGCATTCCTTTCCCAAAATGGCCACATATGCAATTTTACCCACTGGATGAACACACCGTGAATGTAATGTGCAATATCTCCTACTGTCTTTACCCTGAATGTAATTAATTATTAGCCACCCATGAAAAAGGGACAGGCTGTCTCGGTGAGCTTGCCCAGTTATGAAAATTCAAACTAATAAATAAACATGCACACATGGTCATCAAAATTCAAATAATTTAATAAACACACACATGCACATGCGTGCACGCACACACGCACACACATATACATGTGCACGCACATACACACCCCCACCCCACACACTCACACACACTCCTTCATAGTTGAACAAATCTCTCACATTACATCAATTGTGCCTTTAAAACAATACAGTAGACAAAATCTTGTGAGAGTGAGGACTGACGCGTCTAAAAAATGACTACCCAAACATGCAGCACTGATCTTAAAATGGAAACAAATACACAGATGCCAGCATACACACACACATACACACACACACACTATATATCTCTATGCCATGTAAACAGCTTTGCAGTTTGACAAGTCCAGCCTCAAGTCCCCACACCTTTATAAAAATAAAACAAACAATACCATGTGGCCCAAGACTTGGAAATGACAATCTTACCATATTAAGATGAACAACAAATTTACACTTAAAAAATAATTCATCTTTAAAGTGATTTTCCAATATCTAAGAAAACCTTTCAAAATATAATATTCAGACACAATTCAGTACCAGATTCTAGCTCATATTATCTGTATTTATGTCTCTCATCCTTTATGACTGAGGACATTTACATGTATATGGTATTGGCCCCTCAGACTTTATCTCATACGCATACTTTGCACTCACACTGTAATCCTGTTTGTGACATAATCAGCTGTTGGGAAAACATTTATGATGTCACAAAATGAAGATTGTAAGGGGAATGCAGGATAATGAGATGGAGCTGCAAATACGGCAGCCCTGATGGCCATGAACAGGTGCTACGTTTCTTCTTTTTGTAACAGCTATTGACACTCTTTATTTCTTTCCTTCTAAACCTCATCATCCTGTCTTACACAATTCCCAGGCCAGATAGATTGCTTGTGGCATTTCTTTGCACAAAGGAAGTGGCCCTATAATATCTGGGAAATAGCCACCTTGGGAGCTGGTCTGTCTTGGTCTGCCCCTCCTCCCCTTCCAAATACCTTGTACACATACCTTCATTGTTCTTCTGTTGTCTTCTTTTTGTTCTGCTGTCCTCTTCTACTTTCTTCTTGGGACTTGGTAAAAACTGGACTGCCGAACCTGGACCAGACCAAAACAGTAAAAACTGGACTGACTGGTCCAGACAGACCAGGTGCAGCTTGTGATGTCCAACTGTTCCAGAAGTATACCATGATGACAGCAACTGTAAGACAGTGACTAGTCAGAACAGAGACCAAATTACAGCGCCGACACTGTGCTGTGACTGGCAGTTCACCCCATCCCTGAGGTGTGCCCCCCCGGAGTTAGAATCCTTAAGGGGGGGTGTTGGGGCACAGCCCCCCCACAAGGAACTTAGATTTTCACACTCGGCGTCCATGTTGGGTTGGCGCCATCTGAACAGTCGCCATTCTAACATAGAACCATTTCAGCAAGATCGGTCTGTCTTGTTTTTACTGTTTTTCTGTGTTCATTCAGGATGGTCTGAATTTCATCTAGGGTGAGGGTATGGGTTAAATCCGGACTGCTGGACCTGGACCAGTCCTTTTTACTGTTTTGGTTTGGTGTAGGTCTGGTGGTTTGGATTTCTCCAATACCCCACCTGAAATGAAATCCAGACTTGCCAGAATAGACAGGTTGAAAACAATACAAACCAAACCCACTGGTACCCTGGAATGCAAGTTGTGCATGGTCTGGCTGATCCTGCCAGGTCAACCTTTCCAATTTTTACTGTTTTGGTCTGGTCTGGGACCAGCAGTCTGGATTTCATCCACACAGTTCTTCTTTCATCCTTCTCTACCTGGTTCTTTTATGCACTTGGGTGCCTTTCCAAACATCAGTCATAACCAGGCATGACCTGGCAGTCTGTCCTTTGTTCTCCCTGTTTGGATTTATTGATCTATTGAATAAAAGGGCTGTGTTGTACCATGTGCACTCCTTCTTGGGAGTATAACCAAAAAAGCCCCATTTCATGCTCTGAGTTCTCGATGGTACTCAGAGCAGAGCAGAAGAAGCAGTTGGTATGTGAGGTAGTGGTGGTGTTGCCTTTGAAGCTAACATCCAGTGCAGCTCTCCCTCCCACTGATGCTCTGCTATGGTATAGGGCAGCCTGGGAGGGGAAAGCAGGTATTTATTTAGAAGTACTTTTCCTTATTTTGTCATTTAAATCTGTGTCTAAGAAACCTATAGTGACTACCTTTTCTCTGATGTGCTCTTTCCTCTATTGTAGCACTATTTCAGTGTTTACGGGGCCTGCCCAACCCACTGAAGCAGGGAACAGAAATTGTTTCCCTTATCCAGACGTGCTTTAAAGCCCAAATCTGTGTGACTTCAGTTACAGAAAACAGACTCAGGCTTCATGCACTGACACTCATGTGGTTGCGCCGCTCAGTGTGTAGTCTGAGGAAGCCTGTTCATGAGTACTGATCAGCTGTTTTGCTCCAGCAGAGGTCTTAGTTGAGCGGGACGTTTTACTGTCATCAGAACAGATGATTCTTGTTGGGGGTCACTGTTTGTCATCCCAATAGAAACATAGAAACATAGATACTGAAGTCAGATAAGGACCACTTGGTCCACCTAGTCTGCCTATTTTCCCTGCCTACTATAACACCACAGATCCTACTTGATCTCTGGTGGATTTATTCCTCCTTTCCCTGCCTCTAAGAATCTTTTATGCTTATGCCATGCATTCTTGAAGCCTGCTACAATTTTTGTCCCAACCACCTCCTCCACTGGGAGGTTGTTCCAGCCATTCACCACTCTTTCTGTAAAGAAGCACTTTCCCACATCTTTCCTAAGTCTCCCCCCTCCAGCTTCATAGCATAGCCCCTTGTTCGTGAGCACTTTTTTTCAGAAAAATGCTTCCCTGTTGAACTTTATACCTGTGGGGTATTTGAATGTTTCTATCATATCTCTTCTCCCTCCTTTCCTGCAGAGTGTACATATTGAGGTCCTTCAGTCTCTCCTCATAGGGACTGTGATGCAGACCCTGCACCATTTTGGTTGCCCTCCTCTGGACCACCTCTACCCTGTCTATGTCCTTCCAGAGATGTGGTCTTCATAACTGGACACACAGTACTCGAGGTGAGGTCCCACCAGTGATCCATAGAGTGGCAACACCACCTCCTCTCTCTTTCTGCTGGTGATACCCCTGCCAATGCACCCTAGCATCCCACTAGCTTTCCTCACTGCCTTGTAACACTGTCTGGCCAGCTTTAGGTCATTAGTTATGAATATTCCCAGATTCCTTTCCTGCTTGGTGGTAGTTAATACTACCCTCCATTTTCTGCTCCTCCCTTAGGTTTCTGTGCCCCAAGTGCATGATTTTGCACATCTTCACATTGAAACCTAACTGCCACACCCTTGACCACTCCTCTAACTTTCCTAGATCACTATTCATTTTTTCCACCCCTCCTAGAGTTTCTACCCTATTAAAGATTTTAGTGTCATCTGCAAAGAGGCATATCTTCCCTACTAGCCCCTCTGCAATGTGCTAATGAAGACATTAAAAAGGACCAGTCCTCTTACTGATATCCATGGCATCCTGCTTGTCACACTCCCTTACTTGAAGTTAACTCTGTTTACCACCACCCTCTGTTTCCTGTCCCCAACCAATTTCTCACCCAGTTTACCACCTTTGGACCCACCCTAGGTTTCCCAGCTTGTTTACAAGTCTCCTATGTGGAACAGTGTCAAATGTCTTACTGAAATCTATGTAGGCCACATCCACTGCTCAATTCTGCTCATATTCCCTGGTCACCCAGTCAAAGAAATTGGTCATATATGTTTGACATGATCTCCCCTACTGAATCCATGCTACCTCGGTTTCTGAAGGCCACTGGATTCCAGATATTCCAAATCCTCTCCTTCAGTAGTGATTTCATTACTTTCCCCCACCACTAAAGTCAGGCTGACTGGCCTGTAGATGCCAACCTCTTCTTTGCTTCCACTTTTGTGAAGTGGGACTACCTCTGCCCTCATACAGTCCTCCAGAACCACTCCTATCTCCAATAAGTGTTTGAAAAGGGCTATCAGAGCTAGCACCTCCCTGAGCTCCCTCAATATCCTAGGATGCACCCTGTCTGGCCCAATTACCTTGTCCACTTTCAGATTTGTGAGTTCCCTCAGAATACTCTACTCTGTAAATGGACTGGTGTCTACTTCCCTTCCTTCGATGGTCCTAGCCCATATCTGTGGTCCCCCTCCTTCCTCTTCCTCTGTGAACACTCAACAAAAGCATTTGTTTAAGATGTCTGCTTTTTCCTGGTCCCCCTCCACACAATCCCCTCCTTCCTTCCTAAGCCTTACTATCACTCCTCTGGTCTTTCTCTTTTCACTTACATACCTGAAAAATACCTTGTCCCCTTTCTGCACTGCTTGGGCTTTTTTCTCCTCTGTCTGCACCTTTGCACTCCTAATTGCTTTCCCTGCCTCCCTATGTTTCTCCTGATACTCCTCTCTATCTTTCTGTCTGTGTGTCTCTTTTACCTCCTGAATGCTAACTTTTATGCACTTACTTTCCCTGCCATCTCTTTTGAGACCCATAGTGGTCACTTTTTCTTTCTGCTTTAGCTTACTTGTCTGATGCAGAGGTTTGTTGCTTTCTTTATTCCTCCTTTTAGATGTGTTCACTGTTCCTTCACTCCACCCAAGCCCCACCCCCGCCTGGACATCACAGAGGCATTCTCTCATCTTTTTTAAATTGGCTCTCCTGAAGTCCAGGACCATCGCCTTTGTGCAGTTAGATTCTGCCACACTACTTACATTGAACCACACTGTATGGTGATCACTGGTCCCCAGGTAGGCACCCACTGTGATGTCTGAAACACTGTCCCCATTGGTGAGTACAAGGTCCAGTACTAGCCCCTCATGAGTGGGCTCTTTTTCTAGTTGCCTGAGGAATGCCTCCATTAGGGAGACCAGAATGTCCCTGCTTCTAGCTGAATCTGCAGCCTGGGTGCTTCAATCTACACCCAGCAGATTGAAGTCCCCCACCAGAAGCACCTCTCCCTTGTTTGCCATCCTTTGGATGGCTTCCACTAGAACCTTATCCAACTCCACACACACCCACCCCCATGTTGTAGGTCTGTAGATCACACTAGTGTGAATGGAGACTCCCTTTTCTGTTTATAGGGTGACCCATAGTACCTCCACCTCTTCCTGACTTCCCTGTATCTCATTAGCCTTTGTACTATCCCTCACATTAAGAGCCACCCTCTCCCTTTCTTTCTGTCCCTGATCTTGGTGAACAGAGTGTAGCCTGGTATGGCTACATCCCAGTGATGGTTCTCATTGCACCATGACTAGGTAATGGTGACAATGCCCAGGTCAGCCTCTGCCATGAAGGCCTCTAGGTCTAGGATTTTGTTTTTCCAGACTTTGAGCATTTTCACACATGGCCATCCAGAATGTGCTACCACCCTGCTTGTCATCATCTCCTGCCCCCTTTTGCCTTTTCTCCTTACCCTCTCTGCTCTCAATCTCATCTTTCTCCACTTCTACCACTTTGTTTCCTTTTTTGTTGGGTACCATTGGGGATTTCTTTCCCTTAGGTCTCTCCCTTCTGCTTAATTCAATTGAGGGGGTAACAGTTAATGTCTCCCTGGTTCCTTCCTCCACCCCCCTTGGCTAGTTTAAATGCTTATCAATGTAACATTTAAACTGTTCATTGAGGACTGTAGTTCCCCTCCCAGATTGATGCAGGTCAGGTCTATATCCCTCCAGATGGGACCCCAATTCCAAATGTAGCAGAACTTCTCCTCTCTGCACCATGCCATCAACCATGTGTTGAAGCTCCTGGTATGGAGAACCCTTTCCTTCCCCTTGTCATAGACAGGAAGCACCTCAGAAAAGGCCCCAAACCATGCTACCTGCTTAAGATCCCTCCCCAAAACCCCAAACTCTTCCTGTACTATCCTAGCCTCATCCCTAGCCAGGCTGTTGATCCTGAGGTGGACCAAGATATCCAGCTCTCTCTTTCTCCTGTGCTGCTTCCCTAGCAGTCCTCAGGATCTGCTCCCCATCCCTCTGAGCAGCGGCAGTAGGTAGGCACCTAACCTCCCTCTTCCTCTCCCCCTCCCATCCCCAAATCTATCCACTTAACAACTGAGTCCCCCACAAGGAGTTTCTCCCTCCTCTGGGGTCCTCTATCACCTACCTTGGGGTCTCCACTATGGAGGACTCCCACATCGTCCTTGGTCTCTACTGTGGCTGCCTCCGTGGGACAGTTCCACCCTGCTAGAGTGGTGTAGGAATTTTGTAGTGGTACCCTGTAGGGGATGTGTCTTTGATCTACCACCCTCACCCTTCCTGAGCCCACTGTAGTCCAGCCACTCCTTGTCCTTGGCATCTCTTGAGGCCACAGTGGTACTGGTAAAGCTGGTCCTGGTATAATAATTGCACAATTTGAAATAGTAGCAGCTATTTTTCTGTATGTGGCTGGCTAAAAACCAAAGTTTATGTCTTACTGTGGCTAAGGTAAAACAGTCTTATTTTTTATGTGGTGACCACCAAGGCAACACATTTAGCTTGGCAAGGAGTGTTTTAGTTTTATGAGTTAATAGGGCCTCCGAGGGATGCCTCTTATGGTATAAGAGACTCTGATCCTGAAGTTTGGGTGAGAGAACCATGAAGCAAAGCTGAGCTGTTCTGTCTACCCAAGCCTCAGGAAAGGAGTCTCTTATATCATAAGAGACATCCCTTGGAGGCTGTATGAACTTATTATAAATCACTTGAGTTTAGTTTGAATGATTTATAGTAAGTTCAGACTTTTTTTTTTAATATTATTTTGCCATCCCCCCCGCATTCAAGTGAATTACTTCCTGTCAGCGCTCCCACATGAGAACACAATGTATGTGATTATAAAGCAGTGGAATTGCCTCCACCAATCAGAGGCCAGCATTACTGTACCTCTTACTGAGCATACAGTTGCTGCCTCACTCTCCTCCACACAGCTGATTCCCACCACAGTGACTGTCAGCCACAGAACTCGAGTTCTTTGCACTTGGCTATAACACTGTTCCTGTCAGAATTGCCATAGTGGAAATCAGCTGTGAAGGGCTCTCAATTTAAAGAAGTCACTTAATTTAACCACAAAACTTCCCAAAAAACTGTCAGCCCATATGTGAAATGAGCACTTCTTGAGGCACACAAGTGATCCGAGTAATAATAACCAATGGGGCGCTGCTGTAAAAGCTGCCATCTGTGTGCGGTTCTGGGAGTCCTCCTGTATTGGAGCTGCAGAGAGAATCATAGCCCTGAGCTGTCAGATGGAGCTGCCTTTTCTGTAAATGATGCGCTGTGAGTGAAAAGCACAAAGCTCCATGATGTCATACCAGACTGCAGAAAACTTTTAAATAAATAAAATAATTCTCGAGACTGGCATAAATACAGTCTGCCTCAGAAAACATGTAGAGAAGCGGTGAAAGTGCTGCTACTGCTAACACAGCAACTTACCCAGCCAGTCACTGATGTGACTTTCTCAACAGGTTTTGGCCCCAAGTTATATTTAGTAATGGCAGATATTTAATAAATAAAAAATGTTTTCTCTGCATTCAGACCTGGGGTGTAAGCAGCCACCAACAGCTCATGGAATATACCACTACCATAAGAAACAGCAGAGGATACAAGCAAAAATGGTACAAATAAAATGAAGATTGTGAGCAAAATTTGCAGTGCTTGGAATGGAGGCAGTTCCACTGCTTCATAATATATTAATATCTATAGTGAGGGATGTCTCTTATGTGATAAGAAGGCTATCTCATGCCATTTTGGGCTGACAGAACCATTCAGCTTCACTTTGTGGTCCTCTCACCCAAAACAGCATGAGGTAACCTTCTTATGTTGTAAGAGACACCCCTCTCTATACATATTAATATATATATAAGAGGTACAGCAACTCCGCATGCAGATTGGCAGAAATCACATTAGTCATTTATTATGCATAATTAAAATGAGCTGGTGACTTGCACTTTTTTTTATCCCATGGGTAGTTAAAAAGCATGCTAGTGCAATCATCATAAGCCTGTAAGGCAGCGCATTCCTATTGTTCACAGTAGTGAAGAAGAAATTATTGTTATTATTTTTTTTTTGTAAAACTGATTACAGGATAGGTCTAACAGGAGTGTTCTGAACACATTATTTGAATGTTTTTTTTTTTTGTTTTTTTTTTGCAGGATTGTCCAATGAGGAACTTGTTGAGATACCTGAGGTCAATTGCCAGGGGATGATGAGAAGACTCAAGAATATTACAGTCCCCACCACTTATACAGCCCGTGGGTATTTCGGACAATTGGATTTTGCAGGCAACTCCTGTTTTCCACTTTCCTTTTCAATTGATAACTATGTTAACTGGTACTGTATATAACATATTAGGTGCGCTGTCTATTTTGGGCATTCTGCCAGTGAATTAACATGCAGCTGCCTGATTTCCGAGGAGCCCGCCAGCAAGAAGGAGATGAAAGGGGAAGGTGAGAGACGTTGAGAGAAGCTTGCTGTGTGTAGACACAGGTAGAAGGTGATCAAGGTACAGTACCCTGCATTAGTGTACTTACCAGTGCTAGAGTTCCAGTGAGTTAATGATTTAAAATATGACCATGAGCGAGTTCATAGTAGTCAGCACAAATAGGTAAAACCAGTGCCAATGTGTCAATCACACTATCAAAAATCCCAATCTCTTACCAAAAACATTTATCTCTTGTACAGATTCTAATTGGTTATTCTATAAATGTTTATATGCTGATGTAGGATATAGGCATGACAGAGCCTAAGGTGTTTGGAGTGAGTGTTTTATATAGACAAGCTTCTGAAAAAACCTATTGGCAAAAAACGTGAAACTTTCACTGTTCAGTGCAAGTGATCAGGAGCAGGGACACCGTACCATAACTGCAATGCGATTTGGTGCCTTCTTTTATTTTTTTGTAACCGAACATTACAGTGACCCCCCATTATAATGGACAGAATGTGTTTACACAAATGCACCCATTATAAGTGGTGGGAATGTATTTTATATTTTGTTGGTTGCTGACTGACTTTTATTAAGTAGTGGTTTGTCGTGCTTGATCAACAGACATTTCAGTACATCAGTATCCCAGTGATTACTGCTGCCATGAATGTTTGTGTCATTTTTTACTGGGGCTGTGTGTGTGTGTGTGTGTGTGTGTCATTCTATCCCAAGGGGATGTTGCCTTCTGACTTGGGTTTGTTGCTTGTCATAGTTATTCATACCTGGCTGCAATAGCAATTTTTTATAATGTGCGAGTACGTGCACAAATGTGAATCAGGCATGCACTGGCATGATTTAAGCAATAATGCACGACAGGGTGTGTGTAGTGCTGGAAAGTCAGCCTGGGCGATTAGGCAAGAGGCGCGAGGCCGAAGTGTGACTCAATCATCCCAGAAGTGACGTTATCCCAGCACAACACACACCCTGGAGTGCATTATTGCTATTATACAATGGCTCGTTTGTAAACCAAACAAAAAAATGATGAAAAACTACATTTAAAGTAGATTTTTCTGTCATTTTTGGAATGGGTAGGGTTACTTCAAGCAAAAGTAGTGCCAATTTAGCCAGCAGGTGGAGCTAATGTGTTTTTTCAGCAGCTGTGCAGTCCCCATAGCGACGTTTCAACCTTTGTCAGTGGTGCTACTCTTTGTTAGTATGACCTATGGCCTCATTATGTTTGTTGACTTTGTTTTTTACATCGTTTTCGTCTGTTTTGAGTGACTTTTTTAATTACAGTTCTTCTGCTCTATTATCGGACTGCCGCCCCCCCTCGTACGCAGTGCTGTGTGGATGTCTGAAACTGAAGGAAAGGAGGTAGAGAATATTTCTTAATGCTTTATGGTCCATCTGAAAAAATTAACAAAGAGGAAAAAGCGAGTGAGGGCTAACAGCAAAGCGGTCTATGTAAAGACTCAAGCTTAAGCTCTTGTCTACGCTCTTGAGCGAGTGAGGCTAACTAGCAACGGTCTGTAAAGACTATCACGGCGCTTCCTTGCCTCTTTTTGTGAACGGATGGTAATTGCGGTTTTAGTTGCATGCTTTTGGGAGTGGAGAAGGTTGTTGTTGTTTTTTGCTTGTGCTGGGGGTTCGGGACATTGAAGATGGCTGGCGGCTGCACAGTGAGTGACGTTGGGTGCAGAGCGGGAAGTACTGAAACATGGTGCGTGCAGTGATTTTCAGTTAATGCGGTCTTTTTGTGTGTTGGGACTAGACCCATGATGTTGTACTGGGATAACATCACGGGTCCAGTCTCAGACTGACCAATCAAAGGTCAGCATTTTTTTTGCCATTGTATAATATGCATTCTTACCATGCATTTATGTAGAACGCCTGATGTTTGTGGAATGTGGTTGAATGCTATACCCCACTGATTAGCTCAGTGGTCAGGGCACAACAAAAAGACAAAACTCAGTTATACTTTGACCAAATTTAAACAAGAAACTTTAATTTTTTAGCCAGTCACATATGAAACATAGCTGCTTCTATTATGAGTTGTGCAGTTATTGTACCAGCGCCAACACTAGGATGTCATGCAATGAGTCCTGACAAGAATCAGCTGTTCAGATGACAGCTAATCCTCACCTTCAAATAAGAGTGCTGCTGGAGCACAGTAGCTGATCACCGAAGTGCAGCAGCTTATTGGTAATAAAATGCTAAAAGGTTCATACCACATAGCTAACACAAAGGTGCTCAAGGACTTGAATATGTTTGTAAATGGGGGAGTCACCACACCAGTAATTTACTCACATTATTCACAATACAATACACATTTTTAGACACACATTTAGAACAGGGTTAAAGCATGTCACGTTGATTTGTGAAACGTAATCTGAGATAGTAAGTTAGTTTTTACATCAGTTAACTGAGTGTAGCTAAAAGCAGATATTCAATGCATACACTCTGAAAAGTAGAGAAAGACATGCTTCTCATTTACCTGCATGTCATGGGTTCCCTCTAAAATCAGTCAGTTGCTATAGAGAATGGGTGCATGTGCATGCACAAATATATAAATACTGGTAATTGAAATATACTTACTGAAACACTATACACATCCATTCCACCGTGTTGAGTTAGATAGGTTGGAGGAGAGCAACTGTTTGAAAGTCAGGCAGTAAAGATGCCACAGTGAACTAACTTTTCAGAGGCTCAGAGTTGCTTACTATGGAATTCCTAGCTACCAATCAGCCCTCCTTGACAGTTGGACCTACAGCATGGCAGATCAGCCAGCTTTCTATCTACCCTGAAACACAGCACATCACTCACGCAAAATGACGTAAGGCAAATCACTCATGCAAAAGGTAACCTTGAACTTGAATAAATGCAAAAAAGAGTACACATGATCACAATTGATGCTTACAGCTACTGTATGCTGTTGGCACCTAAAGATGGGTAATAGCAGGACATCACTAAAAACAAGTCAGTTCAAAAGCATCCTTGGTGGCTGTTGTTAATTCTTGTTCTGTAAAGTATTTGTCAAGTCTTGAGTTTGAAGGTTCTTACAGTATGAGTTGATATCACTTGATCTGGAGGTAATTTCCACTCATCTCTGATGAAAATCTCTTTGTCTTGGACATCGAAAAGGTATCACAGCAGGACTTCCATTCAATAGCTACGGTACTGTAGCAGACAAGGCCTAAGTTAAACAGACAGCTCTCTGGTTCTCTAACCTTTTCTTCCACTTTCACCAGGCAACTGAAATCATGTTCTCCCTGGTTTCTTTGACATTAATTTAATTTCCATTGTCTTTTTTAGATTTCACTCATCCTTTTCATGCTTCTCTAGTTCATTTTATTTTATTTTCTGTTTTATTTCCTCAGTCTTGAAATGGTATGTATTTTCTGCTGCCCAACCCTTTCTGTTTTCTTGTACTGAATATAGTTTTTTTTTATCTTGGGTGTGCCCCAGCTTGCCTCTGTCTTAGCTGATCAATCTCCCTGCACAACACCATGTCTGTACTCACGCCACTGCCACAGGATTGATCAGCACCTCTAACATCCCTGAAGCTGAACAGTGGTGGATAAAAATCTCCCTTGGATTGAACGGGGAAGGGGAGGAGGGGGATAGTGAGACAGAAGGTCGCTCAGGCCAATGGGGTATGAGAAGAGGACCAGATCCCATGCTGCCATGTTTTTCTACTTAACTTCCCAGCCATGTCCCACAAATAGGTACGTTTTCACTGCACCATCCTGCTGGAATGCCAACGTCTCATGACCATGTACATCAGACCACTCTTGTCACATGCTCGATGAGGAGCTGTTACAGTGGGGTGAGCAACACTCTTCCCTTGAGTCCAAGAGACTCCTGTGGTCTGGGTCTAGCACCTGCATTGTGCTACAAACTTGGTTTCTTTACTGAATGGTAGCACAATGAGTTGTTGTGCATGCCATTGAGCAGTACTCCATTCATTCTTGCTGTGAAGCTCCTTTGGTTATTGCCTCCTCCCTTTTGTCTCATTTGTTCTTTCTCTTCTTCTGTGCTATTCCCCTGTGCCTGGCTCTTTCTTCTGCCAAGGCTGCTGTATGTGGCATTCTCTGCATCATTATGGGGTCCTTTGTCAATCTTCTATTGCCTTGTCAGACAATATACTGTAGCTTACTTGGTACACTATCATGCCTGGCCCAGAAAGTGATGAATTCTAGTGCTTACACAAGGACATGAACTTGTATCCACTGCTGTGGCTGTTAGATTAATTGAAATTGACTCTTTTAAGTTATTATCATACATTTTAGTCAGTTTTTCTAAGAAATCTTACATCTCCTGTACCAGGAAAATCTGTATAAAAGCTCAGTTTCAGCTGGCCAAGGTTGCTTGAACTGATGTATTCTGAGAAAACTACTTTTTCAGATACATAAAAACTCAGTGTAACCCCAGGTGCCATGTACCAACAAGCTACTACCCCTGCCTGTAGTAGTAGTAAACATTTTTATTTTTATACAGGATTTACAAACTTTAGGTCAAAAAGACCTATTTTCAAAGTTGTCCTGTGTGAAAGTAAACAATTTACAATAAATTATCAGACATTAACATAACAATACATATAAAGTGTTCACTCAAAGATAGCACACAAATACATTACTTTCATCGTACAAAACAATATCAATTTCAATAGATAAACATCTCACAATAATTTAAAAACCTCATTTAAAAACAAGTACATTCAGTGAAAAACACACCATTTAGGCCTCTTTTGAACTGGGATAAATGTGTTACTTTTCTTAAGTGAGGGGGGATTTTATTCCAAATTATTGCCACCTGTGCCTTAAATGTCATAGTTCCATATGTTGTATTCATTTTTGGAAATCTGTGATCCCTGTACTTTACATCTCTTAAAACATGTCTGGTAACCACGGTACTGGTTGAGGGGCCTGGGCTCTGTTACTGATAGAAAAAAGGGGCTTGTTACCATAAGATAGATATTTAGTGCGGTGCCTTGACCCAGAGTAAAAGGATAAGTGGATCAGATGATAAACTAGTACAACCCCCTGGGATGCTGTACCTACCCACATCCCCACCCAGTGGCCCCACACATGGATTAACATAGAAATTCAATGCGGCTAAAGTCATACAATTAATTGCTATAGCTAATAATGTGCTCACACTGGCTGCACTTACCAAATGAGTTCTGGCTATTGTTGAGACCCCCAGTTAACTGTGGAGAATAGCAAGCAACAACATTAATACACTTTATGGTTAGACACAGTAAAGTTGCACCCAGTAATAATATGTTCATGGACTGTGTTAAAATAACAACTGACCTCTCTTATTAGGGGGGTAGTTGAGGGAGTAAAGAAATGCAAGTTAAATGCTGGGTTAATTGAATTACTTTTGGTTTGCAAGGACATTTGCAACAGTATTTGATAATCTGACTAGACAGTCCCAGTTAACTTCACTGAGTACCCAGACATGAAGAGCTGCAGGCCTGGTGCACATTGCAGCTGATTGGCCAGCGTTGGTGCACATAAACAACAGAATGGTTTTAATTCTTCACTCATGCAATTATGAATGAACAATAAAGAACAAATGGTTGAACTGTTAGGCAAACTAGTACTTGTAATCCCAGGCCCAATGGCCTGCAGCACATTTCAATGGCAACTTGCCTGCTGCACATTTCAAAGGCAACTTGAAACAAAGGCAACTTGGAATATCTGTTGCAGTGCTAGCCTTGAAATTACTCACAGTTTTGTATCACCTCAGTCTCTGAAGTGGAGACAGGAGAGCTGGCTACCTTAGGCAGGCATGAACCTTTAAAGTCTCAGATTCAGGCTTTTGGGTTCTGTAGCAGGGGACCAGCATAAGGAACCAGGGCCAGCATGACTCACCCTGATGTCTGGGCATAACCCCCGAGGTGGCCGCAACTAGCAATTCATGTTGTGCTAGGGCTGACTCCCTGAACTGGTCTGGAAGAAGATGCAGATGAGTTTGAGAATGTAGCCTCTGGAACCATTTCTCTGGAATCAGAATACAGTTTCTGACACTTTCAGGCTGAGAGAACAGGCTGGGGAACATTCAGCTCTGGGTTCTCGCTCTGGCAGTTGTCCTCAGGATAAACAGTTATCTGACTTTGGGAACCACTTTGGCAGGTTTGGCTCCACATTCCACCCTGGGGCAGTTTCTCTTAGGATATCCAATTTGGGCACTTTCACTCTGGCTTGCAAAGTCAGTTTTGGTTTCTTTCAGGCTGAGGTGCTGGTTTGGCTTAGTGGGTAGGACCCAGGCTGTGAGCTGAGAGACACACAGAGAAGCTGCCTCTCTTCTTGAGAGCTACTGGCAACTGCCCCATTCAAAAGATCCCTCTCTGATGAGAAAACACAATAGTGTAATCCAATTGGTAGATGAGGCTGTCAATCACAGTAAGGCATCAAGCACACAGTCCTCAATTCTTCCCAGTAGCCACAGCTAAGGACCCCACAGGACCCTTTGAGTTCTGATTGGATGAAACAGAAAAGTGACAGTGGCAAGATGGCTGCCAAAGGGCAGACAGTTAGATGTCCAACTTTAAAGTCCATTTTTATAAACAATCTGTTCAGTTTTAAAATGAAAACTTTACATCATTCAGTAGGGCTCCCTCTACACTACAATCAAAGTCAACGGTACTGTCTCTGAAACATGCCCCATTCACTCTGGGGTGCTGCAGGGCTCAATTCTTGGACCCCTACTATTCTCACTCTTTCTTAACTCCCTACCCAGCAGTTGTACGGGTAAGATGCTTCTCTATGCTGATGATGCTGTTCTCGTTGCCTCCCACAATGACCCCATGCTGCTACAGAACTCCCTCCAACTAGTCTTTGACTCTGCAGCTACCTGGTTCACTGAGCACCGACTTGTTATCAACCTTAAGAAAACAAAAACGATGCTCTTCTCCCACCCCCAAAATAAGTACAGCAAGTTTCCCTTAGCTGTCCACTCCACACCCAATCTCGTCATTGACCAGGTGCAATCCCTACAAATATCTTGGTATAACCTTCGACCCTGCACTTTCATTCCATGGACATATATCTGCCCTAAATTCTGACGCCAACTCACGGCTAGGCATTCTTTACCGGCACAAGAAATGCCTCCTCCCTGATGCCCTCCGCCTGGCTGTCACCTCCTCTGTCATGTCTCTCATTGACTATGGCCTTCCGGTCTATGGCTCCAGCAGATCAGACTGTCCTCAACAAGGTTCGGCCCCCACAGTAAACAAGGCCTGCAGACTTATCACTGGTCCTCCCAGACTCACTCACACATGTGAGCTGTACACCCTGGCTACCCTACTCAACCTGGAAGAGCGACTCATGTATCAGACATGCCAGCTCACCTTTAAAGCCCTGCATAGCCTATCCCCCATCAGCCTATCCAACTCCATTAGCATACTGCACCGACCCTGATCACGCCAGAAATCGCCAAGAGCTACTCTAGTTATTCCGAGAGCCAGGACTCACAAGGTCAGAGGGCATTCCCAACCGTGCGCCCCACTGGTATAACTCCTCCCTGCCAGTGTCTCAAACTCTCTAACCTTAGCTTGCTTTAAGCCCAGGCTCAGAAACTTCCTGCTTAGCTCTCACAAATGCAACTGCCGCTAGCCTAGTGTAAAAAAATATATATATATATATATATATACTCTGTTTGACAATGCTCACTGAGCTCCCCTTCCTTTCCCTACTTATTCCTCCTCCCCTATCTCCTCCCTTCTACCCCCACCAGCTCTCCCCCGACCATAAGTTTTGCACCTTTTGTTATCTTTTGCTGTTTGGAGATTGTACTCTATTGTAACAAAATTGTAATTGAACTGTAACTTTTTTGTTTGTAAGTACTGTGTCCCTTGTACTACTGTTCTGATGTCCTCTTTGTGACGAGGTACCTTTGTAAATGAGCCTCTGGCTCAAAGGTTTCTAAACTGATGTTTAACTAAATAAATAAATAAATAAATCCAGTGCAAGAGTGGAACCTGAAACAGCTTTCCCTGGTTGGTCACAAGCACCAAAGTACTCAGACCCAGCACGGGCTATGGACACTGTATACAACTACAGAGCTCTTAAAACTGCAATGGAAAGGCACCAGCTCACACATTTGCACAGGAGCTGTGCGCATACAGTTATTTACTGGGATGATGCCCCAAACTGGGTATTAGCCTAGATTCAAGAGGGTAGAATAATAGGACTGGAGCAAGGCCAGACAGAGGGCAAAGGGGTGCCTGGGGAGATAACTTAAGGTAAGCTCCACTTCTTTTGGGGATGGTTACATCAGTCAGTTAAAAAAAACATCCAGGTAACTTCTTAGTGCACCCACCTCTTTAAATTACCACTCCAAACTATTATACAAAAGCTTTGCTTCACAGTTTCACATTTTCAAGTCAATGAAGGACGTACGATACTTACAGTTGAAATAATTTATTCCTGAAGATAAAAGATTTCCAACATAGTGAATTGTAAGTGAGCACAGCACACACCACGACAGTCCAATACAGGAAGAGCAATGCTGAACTAGCAGCTGACAAAGTTACAACACATACACAGTGTGGTGAGATAAGGCCATATTTTATTATTTTGGGGCATGTTTTATATAACTTTATGTATATAATGCATTTGAGATGTCCATGGTGGCCAGTGAAAGTGCAAGGGATCATGGGTACAGAAAAAAGCCATAAGCCCTGGACTAATGTTGGAATTCCTGTTACTGAGCAGAAAAGTTGTTTGTTGCTTGCCAGGGATTGGAGTTAATTAAATTATCTAAAAGGAGACAAAATAATAATCAAGCCTAGCTGGGAAGCCAGGTAGGCCAATTTGCTTGTGAAAGGTCAGGGCCTCAGGAAGAGACAGAATGGTTGGCCTCCTATTGTATCTGCAGGGCTACAGTGAGCTACTCTCATTACAAACTGAATGGGCTACCATTTATGTAAATAGCTGTATTTAATGTTGAGTAACGGTGGCCATCTCCCAGAGAGAGGCTGGACTGTTCCCTAGAAAATCTGGTTTGAGCTGGCTAACCTCATGTTTTTTTTTCTATGTTCAGAAAACATGCTTATCTGTGTTATTGTAATAAAATATTGAACTTTGATTGGTTGGGTAACCATAGAAACTAAAATGCTAGCCAGTCACAGGGCCAACCATATCAACTGGACCCATCCTTTTGAACCCCTTTAAAACCAGGATGCAGAGGGGTATCTGAGCCTTTTGCTGTCTTTTTGCTGTCTTTTGTTGCCTTTTTGCTTGAAGCCTATGGGGCCCTCTCTGCCTGTCTATTGGGAAGACAGAGACAATTTCTCTTGGATCACCAAAAGCCAAGACTTCAACTACTACACTTCTAAGAACACTTTTGCACTTCAAAATTCCAACTAAGGATTCAAGGTAGACTTTTAACCTCAGAATTGAAAGTTTAAGCTTGTGCAGAATCTGAAGGGGCACAGGGAGGTGACATGAGACACAGGGTATTTTGGGGCAACGCATTGTTGTATACACAGGACATGAGGACAGAGGAAGGGGTGATGGGCAAGCATCTTGTCATTCCCCAGGAGTATCGTGAGCGGTTGCTCATGGTCACCCATGATATCCCCATGTCTAAACATCTGGGCATCACTCACACCGTGCAGCAATTGGCCCAAAATTTCTATTGGCTCAACTTCATTCAGCAGGTGAAGGAATATTGCAGGTTTTGTCACCAGTGCCAACAGATAGGGAAGACAGGTAGTAAATCAAAAGCTGCCCTACTTCCCTTGCCCATAGTGGAGGAACCATACCAGAGGGTAGGAATGGACATTGTGGGACCCTTGAATACCCCAAGATCTTCCTGAAAAAGGTATATCCTGAAGGTGGTTAATTATGCCACCTGATACCCAGAGGCAGTTGCCCTGTCCTCCATTAAGGCACCCAAAGTGGCAGATGCCTTGCTAGGGATTTTTTCCTGTGTCAGGTTTCCACAGGAGGTTATCTCTGATTGAGGGGCTAACTTCATGTCAGACTTGATGAAATATTTATGGGAGAAGTGTGGGGTGGTGCAAAGATGCACAACACCTTTTTTTTTTATTTAGTTGTTTAACCAGGTATAGCACACTAAGCTGGAAGCTTTTTTACAGGAGTGACCTGGGAGCACAAGGAGGTTAAGTGACTTGCTCAGGGTCACACAGTATGCAAGTGGAATCTGTGGGATTCAAACCCAGGTCTGGTCTGCTGGATGTCACCAGATTTGCAGCTCAGAGCCTTAGACCACTGTGCTATACTGCCTCAATCTACCTTATCACCCACAAGCCAATGGACTCATGGAAAGATTCAATGGTACCCTAAAATCAATGCTCCAAGCATTTGCTGAACAGCATGGGAGGGACTGAGAGAAAATACCTTCCTCACCTGTTGTTCACATACAGAGAGGTGCCAAAGGAGTCAACAGGGTTCTCCCCAGTTGAACTCTCACATGAACATGGGGTGCATGGGCCCCTAGACTTGACCTGTGAAGATTGGGAAGGCAAGCACACCACCCAGGGAACTCCTGTAGTGGAGTATGTCCTTAGGCTAAGGGAGTAACTGAAGGAGCTTATGAGGATAGCCCAATGCAACCTGTCAGCTTCCCAGCAGAAGCAAATGGTCTGGTGCAATCACGGGAGCCAGAGCTCGCTCATACAGCACAGGTCAGGAAGTAATGGTCCTCATTCTAGTCTGGAAGGGCAAGCTGCAAGATGAGTGGGCAGGACCATACAAGGTAGTCCAACAGGTAAATCACGTGAACTACATTGTAGAACTTCCTGACAGGAGATATACTCATTGAATGTACCATATTAATATGATGAAGCCATATGTAAATAGGGCTGACACGGTGTTTGCTGTTTGTAGTCTGGGGGAACGGACGAAGAAGATCCCCTCCTGGACGTGCTAGAGGAAAGCAAGCTGAAGTCATCAGTGGAGATAATCAAACTGTCATCCCAGTTGACCCCGGAACAGAGCCAGGAAGTAAGGGATGTCTTAAAGGACTTTGCCCCTTTATTTTCAGCCAAGCCTGGACAGATCCCCTTAGCGACCCATGATGTGGACATGGGGATGCAAGCACCCATATGATGGACAGCTTACCGGGTGTCTGAGGACATCCTAAAGGACATTGGGAGGGAGGTAGAGGAAATGCTGGAGTTAGGGGTAATCCAGAAATCCCACAGTCCATGGGTCTCACCCACAGTCCTTGTCCCCAAGCTAGATCGATCTACTCACTTCTGGGTGGACTATCGTGGACTCAGCACAGTCACAAAGTCTAATGCCCACCCAATGCCCCTGACAGATGAGTTGTTGGACAAACTGAGCAGGGCAACCTACCTAACAACCATAGACCTGACAAAGGGGTACTGGCAGGTGGAGTTGACTGCCAGAGTTAGGGACTGGCAGCCTTCATCACCCCAAGAGGTCCCTTCAAATTTAAGGTTGTGCCTTTTGGGATGAAGAACGCCCCTGCCACATTCCCAAGGTTGGTCAACGAGGTGTTAAATGGTACCAAAGAGTACGCAGTGGCTTATCTGGATGATATTGCCCTCTTCAGCACCAGATGGAAGGAACACCTCTCTCATCTGAGGGAAGTATTAGGCAGGATACAGAAGGCAGGACCCACTGTAAAGGCAGAAAAGTGCCAGGTGGCCATAGCTGAGATGTCATACTTGGGACATGTAGTGGGGAGGGGACAGCTATGTCCAAACCAGGCCAAGATAAAGGCCATTGAGACATGGCCCAGGCCAGAGACCCAGAAGCAGGTCAGAAGCTTCATGGGGACTGCAGGGTACTACAGAATATTTGTACCAAATTACAGCACCCTGGCAACTCCCCTGTCTAGCTTGTTAAACAAAAGGCAACCCCAGAAAGTAAAACAGGACCCAGCATGTAACAGGGCCTTCACCCAGCTAAAAGCCACACTGTGCAGTGCCCCAGTGCTCACCAGCCCAGACTACATTAAACCATTTATTGTGCAGACAGATGCCTCGGATGTGGGGATTGGTGCCATCCTCAGCCAGACACCCCCAACAGGATAAGGATCACCTAATTGTGTACCTAAGTAGGAAGCTACTTCTCTGAGAGCAGGCATACTCCACTGTGGACAAGGAATGCCTTGCCTTGTTGTGTCACTTAAAAAACTAGAGCCGTACCTCTATGGGAGGCATCTAGAGTGGCTAAACCAAATGGAAATATAAATGGGAGACACCTTCACTGGAGCATTGTGCTACAGGCCTATGACATGGACATAAAACATGGGTCAGGGTCTGCTAATGCCAATGCAGATGGCCTATCCTGCCAATCAGAGTAAGGGGCAGAACTGTTGGAAACCTCTTACTAAGAAGGGGCATGTTCCCCCCAGGTTCTGTTAAGGGGGAGGAGTGTGGTGAGATAAGGCCATATTTTATTATTTTGGGTGATGTTTTATATAACTTTATGTATATAATGCATTTGAGATGTCCATGGTGGCCAGTGTAAGTGCAAGGGATCATGGGTACAGAAAAAAAAGCCATAAGACCTAAACTATGGTTAGAATTCCTGTTACTGAGCAGAAAAGCTGTTTGTTGCTAGCTAGGAACTGGAGTTAATTAAATTATCTAAAACTAGACAAAAGAATAATTAGCCTAGCTGGGAGGTCAGGTAGGCCAATTTGCTTGTGAAAGGCCAGGGCCTCAGGAAGAGACAGAATGTCTGGCCTCCTATTGTATATGCATGGCTACAGTGAGCTAAATTCATTACAAACTGAATGGGCTACCATTTATGCAAATAGCTGTATTTAGTGTTGAGTAACGATGGCCATCTCCCAGAGAGAGGCTGGACTGTTCCCCAGAAAATCTGGTTTGAGCTGACTGACCTCATGTTTTTTTTTCTATGTTCAAAAAACTGCATATCTGTGTTATTGTAATAAAATACTGAACTTTGATTGGTTGGGTCTCCATAGAAACTGAAATGCTAGCCAGTCACAGGGCCAGCCACATCGACTGGACCCACCCTCTTGAACCCCTTTAAAACCAGGATGCAGAGGGATATCTGAGCCTTTTGTTGCCTTTTTGCTGAATTTTGTTGCCTTTTTGCTTGAAGCCTGTGGGATCCTCTCTGCCTGTCTGTTGGGAGGACAGAGACAATTTCTCCTGGATCACTGAGAGCCAAGACTTCAACTACCACACTTTTAAGGACATTTTGTACTTCAAAATCTCAACTAAGGGCTCAAGGTAGACTTTTAACCTCAGAGTTTAAAGTGCAGGTTTTTATGTGTACTTTCCTTTTCTTTTCAATATCCTGTGCCAATCTCCAAATTATATTGCCTTTATGTTATTTACTGTTTTCTAATTAATTTAATTAGTACAGCCTTTGGCTTATTCTAAAATAATTCTGCCAATGTCGTTTGTGCGTGCTGCCTGGGTAAGAGTTGTTTAGACTATACTATGCCTGTGCGATCACTTAAGGGCCAAAACACTACCAAAAGTGAAGTACCATTAGGGACTTCAGGATGAAAGGAGGGGAGGAAATATGAAGGGTCTCAAGAGGAGCTTGTGGGGGTTTGAACCGAGTGCTGCATTTCTGGAGAAAGACACAATAATAGGGTATATAGGGCCTCCCAAAGCCTATACACTCCTGTGGCTTTCTGGTTAGTGGTGCAGTGGCTGAAAGGGTTCTACCACGGGAACACAGACAAGGGCAGGATTCTTTGTGTCTCAGCAAATCCCTCTTGTGACACACGGCTCTATGAATGAAGGCTTGTGTGCTGTCTTATGCAGTGCTCATGTCTTGATATACCATAGAGAGGAACTGGATCTTTGATATATCACTTCCCCCCTGTGCTTTTGAATCAGTATTATTTTCTTTTAAAACAAGGAACTATTCTAGGCTCTCTGTATAAGCAATATGACACAAACGGTCATTGGTTGTGCTGTTTTTTATTTAATTTTTTTTTATTTATTTGAACAATATTGGAATTACAATCCTTTGAGTCAGAGACTCATTTACAAAGGCTCCATGTCAGAGTGGTACACAGGTTACAAACAACAATTTCCTACAGGCAAGGTGCTTACAACAGTGAAACAAGATTACAGGCAGTATTTACAACAGTGCTTAAAACAGCGAAACAAGAATACAGGCTGTATACTAAATCTCAGTAAACATTATCAACAGGGTTTTGGTGCAACTCTGGTAACAGGGTAAGGTACAATGCAGAAGAAAAAACTGTATTTGCAGGACAGAGGTCCCTTGTCATGAGATAGGTGGTGACAGGTGTTTGTGAATGGAGGAGGAAAGGGTGGGGGGACTTGATTGGAGATTAAGGACAGTTATAGTTATGGGAGGTAAGGAGATGTTCATGGAGGAGAGATCTGAAGCGACCAATTTTACCTTCTAGTGAGATAACGCTGGGTAGGGAGTTCATACATGAGGGGGCTCTGTAACAGAAGGATCCCTGTCCCAAGGTGGTTCTGAGGCGTGGTAAAAGGAGGGTGGGTTTGGTGGAAATCTGAGTGGCAACGGTTGAGGGTTATGGTAGCAGAAGAGTGGACAGACCAGGGGGAGCAAGACCACTGGTTATCTTTCTGGCAAAAAGACATGTCTGGTACCTCAGGCGATCCTCAAAGTTGAGCCAGTTGGCCAAGTTGTATAGGGTACAGATGTGTGTGAGTCTGCCACAGCCCATGACAAGACAGCAAGCTTTGTTTAAGGAGACCTTGATTCTACTGAGGGCAGTATTATCAGCTGCCCCATAGATCAGGATCCCATAATCTATGAGGGACAGGATGGAGGAAGAGACAGCAAGCTGGAGGGTGTTGGGAGGAGGCAGTGCCTGTGGCAATAGAGCAGGCCAATCCTAGAGTTGACTGTGGTGCTTAGGAGGTGGATGTGATCATGGAAGGTGAGCACAGAGTCAAGGGTGACCCCAAGATATTTAAAGGTGACCTGCAAAGTATCTATATAGCCTGCTCCAATCTTCACATACCTTCTAATGCTGCTTCGGGAGTCTAGGGCTGCATAGATGATCATTTTTAATCCAGTCGTGACATTTTTATAAACTGCCAAAATTTTCGTCTGAACTCAGAAGTGCCACGTGAGTCCCGATTGATCGGGTGCAATTGCACATAGGTATTCCACACATTTAGTGACGTCGCTAACATCACTGCTCTTATTATAGTAGCAGTGGCGGTACTTTATTATACTTATTTTATGGCTTCCACAGAGGTATTGATAGCTGTAATGTTACCTAAAGCAACACCTGGACAGGCTGTTGCTATAGGTAACTGGGCAACTGAAGAGGTACTAATGGACACCCAGGAGGAGGTAGCCCTGATGGCATCATGGTAGAGCAGTGGACTATCTATGTGCCCAAAGGTGTAAAAAGGCATGACTCCACACATAGGTAACTTTTAAAAACCGCACACTTTCAGCACCCTGGCAACTCCCCTGTCTAGCTTGTTAAAAAAAGGCAACCCCAGAAAGCAAAACAGGACCCAGCATGTAACAGGGCCTTCACCCAGCTAAAAGCCACACTGTGCAGTGCCCCAGTGCTCACCAGTCCAGACTACATTAAACCATTTATTGTGCAGACGGATGCCTCGGATGTGGGGATTGGTGCCATCCTCAGCCAGACACCCCAAACAGGATAAGGATCACCTAATTGTGTACCTAAGTAGGATGCTACTTCTCTGACAGCACACGCATAAAGCCAAAAATAAAATAAACTATTGATAAAAATGCGAGATAGTCCCTCCACAAATTGTTTTCCCTGTCAGTCATTGGTCTTTCTACACATTCAATACATTGTGTAATTTTTATACCATGGAATAGAAGAATTCAAAACTCTGAAGTTTTCCAATAGTAGTGTGCCTCCTCCCCCACACACACACATGGAATGGCAACATGGACTATATGAATTTAAAATTCTGAAGAATTCAACTGGCATACACACATAGGCACACACAAAGACTGCAAGTGGAACCAGAACCTCGGTTTCATCTGTTGAAGGGTAATGTTTTCTGGCAAACTGGTAAGGGTAGGAGGAGGATTTTTCATGATCATGAAAGAAACAACGGAATACTATTTGATTTTTATGTTGATTGCGCGCAGCTCAAGAAACATATTGGAACAGCTTGCTGAGAAGCAGGCTGTGGAGGTGGGGCACTGTTGTGGCCAATGCCCCCACAGCCTGCAAAGGCTTGTCCCACTTCCCCCAATGCCATTGCAGGCTGCTAGTGACAGCAGTTTGGAACGTTGGCACCAAGTTCTGAGAATTTCGCCACTGCAATCAGGCACCACCTCGTCATTGCAGTGTCAGCCATCTGTTGCAATGAGGGAGTGACCCGTCATTGCAGGGCGAGATGTAAAACCCCTGATATTGTTTGTGAATACGGTGGCGGCTTGCCACCGTGTTCACAAACAATATAACTCCCCCACATGTTTACTTGCTGACGGGGGGCCCTAATCCCCATTGGCTTTAGTGGCCCCATGTTTCTGTTGTTGCTGATGGGGAGCCCATTCCACGTCGGCATTCTGTACTCCCCCCGCTTTTGTTTCTGCCGACAGGGTGCCCAATCCCTGTCAGCATAATGATACGCTCTTCTGTTTGCCGATGCTGGGGTGCAATCCCCCATTGGCTACTACTGGCCTCCCAAACAAAAGCCTCTACTGGCACACTGGGAGCCCACCCCAGCATGCCAGATGCCCCTGTGAAGAAAAAACGGTCCTGCAACGTCTTTTGTTTTTTTTTCCTGAAAAAAAGGAAACTGTTCCTCGGCGCTCACCCTGCCCCCTACCTGCAACCCACACCCACCCACTGCACACCCTGCCTCCCCACAACCTCCCCTCACCCCATACTTACCTACGGAGCTCAGCGTGATGATCTTTGGTGGACCGGGAGCATGTCTTCACTCTTCAAAGCCGACCACGAACTGAGGAAATGCCGGTAAGCTGTATAGTGTAATAAATAGGGTTTTTTCAACTTTAGTGCATATCTCGGGCATTTTTGGGAATTTTTTCACCAAATCTTCAACATGGGGTTTTTGGGACCCCTCCTCGTGAATGCTTGAACTGTCATGGCATTAATCGGCCCCAAAATGTGATTTCGTGGTCACTGCACAGAATCACCTATGGGGGCTGATTAATGAAATGACAGTGCCAGTGTTCATGAGGTGGGCTCTCAAAAAGCCTATGTTGCAAATTTGGTGGAAAAAATCCAAAAAATGACTGTTTTACGAGTGTGCACTGCGCAGTTGCTACACACGCTTGTAACTTCGTGAATTTGCAATATTTTCATGCCAGATTTTCAACATTGGCATTTTGTCACACCTCCTTGTGAACAGTACAACTGTCATTGTTCACATCCTGGCGGAAATGTGTTTTCGTACTTCTGGTGCAGAATAGCATGGTCACTGTGGGAAATCAGTGTTCAGGACAGATTACGAAAATGACAGTGACACTGTTCATGAGTAGAGGTCCTGAAATGGCTATGTTGAAAATTTGGTAATGATACTCCATAAAATGACTGTGTTAGGGGTGTGCGTTGTGCAGTTGCTACGCACTCTCGTAACTTCGCAAATTTATAATATTTTCACTCCAGATTTCCAGCATTGCCATTTTCTCACACCTACTTATGAACAGTACAGCTTTCATTTTTCCCATCCTGGACAAAATGTGTTTTCGCACTTCCGGCACAGAATAGAGCCGTCGCTGTGGGAAATCACTGTCCGGGACAGATTAAGAAAATGACAGTGATACTGTTCATGAGCAGAGGTCCTAAAATGCCTATGCTGAAAATTTGGTGATGATAACCCATCGAATGACTGTGTTACAATTGTGCATTGCACACTTTCCACACACCCTTGTAACTTCGCAGATTTGTAATATTGTCACGCCAGATTTTCACCAGTGGAAATTTTTCACACCTCCTTATGAGCAGTACAGCTGTCATTTTTCACATCCTGACTGAAACGTGTGATCACAGTTCCGGCACACAGTAATGCAGTTGCTGTGGGAAATCACTGTTCGTGACAGATTAAGACAATGATAGTGGCACTGTTCATGAGCAGAGGTCCTAAAATGCCTATGTTGAAAATTTGGTGACAAAACTCCATATCATGACTCTGTCACAAGTGTGCATTGAACTGTTTCCACACACCCTTGTAACTTCGCAATTTTGTAATATTTTCACACCACATTTTCAACAGTGGCATTTTTCCACACCTCCTTATGAACAGTACAGCTGCCATTTTTCACATCCTGGCTAAAATATGTTTTTGCACTCCTGCCGCAGAATAGCACGGTTGCTGTGGGAAATCACTGTTTGGGACACATTAAGATTGAACGAGTAAGGGAGAGTGACCGAGCTCAACTGAGCTCTGTCGGGACTGCTGCAGATTTGTTTGTGGGCAGAGAAAGGGCTCAATGCAAGAGCCCAGTACAAAAGGGCAGCCTGCAGCACTGGGAGAAACAGAACAAGAGAGCAAGTGATGGAGGGGGAGTGAGCAAACTCACCGAAGTGCTGTCAGGACTGCTGCGGATTTCTTTGTGGAAAGAAAAAGGCATCAACGCAGGCAGGGGCCCAGTACAAAAGGCCAGCCTACAGAAGTGGGAGAAACAGTACGAGTGAGTGAGACAGGGGGACTGAGTGAGCTCAACAGAGCTCTATCAGGACTGCTGCGGATTTCTTTGTAGGCAGAAAAAGGTGCCAATGCAGGCAGGAGTCCCTTACAAAAGGGCCGTTTGTAGCGCCAGGACAAACAGAATGAGTGCTTGACAGAGGGAGACTGAGTGACCTCAACGGAGTTCTGTCGGGACAGCTGTGGATTTGTTTGTGGATAGACAAAGGTGCCAATGCAGCCAGGAACACTGTACACAAGAGCAGCCTGCAGCACCAAGAGAAACAGAATGAGTGAGTGATGGAGTGGTAGTGAGTGAGCTCAATGGAGCTCTATTGTGACAGCTGCGGATTTCTTTGTGGTCAGAAAATGAGGCAACGCAGGCAGGAGGCCAGTACAACAGGCCAGTTGCAGCACTGGCCAAAATGGAATGAGTGAGTGAGAGAGCTCAATGGAGCTGTGTCGGGACTGCAATAGATTTCTTTCTGGCCAGAATAAGCCGCCAATGCTGGCAGGAGCCCAGTACAAAAGGGCAGCCTGCAGCAACAGGAGACACAGACTGAGCGAGTGAGGGAGGAGGAGTGAGTGAGCTCAGTGGATCTCTGTTGGGACTGCTGCAGATTTGTTTGTGGGCAGAAAAGGCAGCAATGCACACAGGAGCCCAGTACAAAAGGGCAACCTGCAGTGGTGGGGAAACCAGAGTGAGCGAGTGAGCAAGGGGGACTGACCAGGCTCAACAGAGCTCTATTGCAACTGCAGCAAATTTCTTTGTGGGCAGAAGAAGGTGGCAACACAGGCAGGAGCCCAATAGAAAAGGGCAGCCTGCAGTGCCAGCAGAAACAGACTGAGCGAGTGACAGAAGGGGAGTGAGCGAGCTCAATGGAGCTTTGTCGGGACTGCTGCAGATTTCTTTGTGGGCAGAAAAAGGCGCCAACAGAGCCAAGAGCCCAGTACAGAAGGGCAGCCTGCTGCACCACAAGAAACAGAATGAGTGAGTGACACGGGGAGTGAGCGACCTCAACGGAGCTCTGTCGGGACAGCTGTGGATTTCTTTGTGGGCAGAAAAAGGTGCAAATGCAGACAGGAGCCCAGTACAAATGGGAAGCCTGCAGCGCTGGGAGAAACACAACAAGCGAGTGAGAGAGGGGGAGTGAGCAAGTTCAATGGAGCTCTATTGTGACTGCTGCAGATTTCTTTGTTGGCAGAAAAAGGCGGCAACACAGGCAGGTGCCCAGTGCAAAAGACCACCCTGCAGTGCCAGCAGAAACAGAATGAGTGAGTGAGAGAAGGGGAGTCAGCAGGCTCAACAGACCTGTGTCAGGACTGCTGTAGATTTCTTTGTGGGCAGAAAAAGACACCAACAGAGGCAGGAACCCAGTACAAAAAGGCAGCCTGCAGCGCCAGGAGAAACAGAATGAGTGAGTGGGGAAGGGGTGAGTGAGCCACCTCAATGGAGCTCTGTCAGGACAGCTGCAGATTTCTTAGTGGCCAGAACAAGGTGCCAACACAGGCAGGTGCCCAGTACAAAAGAGCAGCTTGCAGCACTGGGAGAAACAGACTGAACAAGTGACACAGGGGCAGTGAGCGAGCTCAACAGACCAATGCAATCAACATTCGGCATTGACAAATGCTCATTCAAATGTGTTTATGTGTCTAAGGAGAGGCTTATTAGTATAAAGAACATTCAGTGCTTTACTTGTTTTGTTTAATTTAATGGACTTTTACTTTAGGGCCAAGTTGAAGGTTTTTATGTATGAGTAAATGTGACAGCCATGTTTGTGATGGAAATCAGGACTGAGTGAAATGGCTCATGATTTCTGTATGTGAGTTGCCCAAATTCCAAATCCCACTGCCTGAACTTGTTTGAATCTGCATTGTTGATTAGAATTAAGACAAGCATCTCACAACTTGTTTAACCTACCAGGAAGCAGGAACTTTCCAATCCATTTCATAAAACCCTGAAAACAGGTTATCGTTGGCTAGATGACCCCACTGTTGGGCAGAGACAATAGCTGTATCACACTGTTGGGCGCGAAAAACAATAATGTACATCTATAGCTTGCTGTGTAAACCAATGCAAATTGTTTGTAAGGTCACCTCACACTTTAAATTCTTGCGTTAAGTTTGATTAGCCTAAAGTTCTTCATAGTCATTTGCGTTTTTTGCCTGTGATGTTTTTGGATCTGGGGGAATGTGTAGCTTTGTGCCACTGCACTTTTGGTAACTTTACCCAAAGCAATTTTTTTCCTTTTTTTTTACTATTTATTTTTCCTCCTGGAAGCGCTGGCAGGTGGCTATGGTCCTCCTCATGGAGGAACTCAGTCTCTGGTCACCCACCCTCCACTCTGCCAACCCTTGGAAATTCCCCCATAGATTTCCCCCCACAGCAGAGCGAGGGAGGAGGACTCCAGCCTTCCCCCTCTGGGACCCGATCCAGGTACCGGGGCAGCCCTCAGAGACATGGGGCCATCACAGAACCTGCCAGGCTCCATTTCCTCATTTTCTCCCATCCCCTCCTCCCTTACCGAAGTGAGGACATCAGTATGAGCCTCCAAACTCTTACTGTCCTCCAGCCACTGCCAGAGGGCAGTCAACTAGCAGGATGACAAGTCTTCCTCCCCCCAAGAGAGGAGAGAAGTCCTCAGGATCCTCAATCCTATCTTCCTCCTGATGACCCATGGCAGCCTGGGCTCATTCTCTAACCCAGGTCACCGGCATAGCATGAGGTGTAGTGACCAGCGCCTCAACCTCCAACATCACTGGTCCAGCTGCCAAAGCCATTTTTACATTAATATGTTGAGTCACTGCTACCTAGCCTGCCTGTTTCTTTGCATGTGACCAATTCATTTCTTTTTCAAAGAAATAAAGATGTTTTAGCATTTTAAAACATAGTCCTGAGAGTTACTGCTGCTGCAGCCTTAAGCAAATGAGTGCACATTCTTTTTCTGTCATTGTACTTCTGGTTAATCAGTTTTCATTATCTCAGCTGTATACATTAACTTCTTTTTTGTTGTTTGCTTATGGACCCCCTATCTTAGCTATTTACAGTACTGCATTAAGAACGATTTAAGAAGGAGTAGAGAAACAAGTTGCCACCATCCATTCTGCAGCCCTATTCCCTGCTGTTGTTTTTAAAATTGTCAGCAGGCTGAAAATATTGAAATTGTTTGTTTTAAGTTGCAAAGAGTAATAAAAATTAAATTAGGCAGATGGTTGCTGTCAAGCAGTAACCATCAATCTTAATGTCATGATTGTTGTACCGACATTTTAAAGAGCAGCTGATGTCTTCGGAAAACTTTGGAAAACATAATATTTAGACACCATACAGCTTGTATTTCATACACCTTCTGTAGATTTCTCCTCTCCATCATTTATTGTTGAAGAGATTCCCATAAAAGCAATATATTTATCCCTTAGAGTTCATTTGCCTCTATAGCTTGTTCCCTTAGAGGTCATCTGCCTCTCTAGGTTGTTCCCTACTTAAAATTATAATATTCTGTTATGACATCACAGTCTGTTGCCATGGGAATAACTGTGATGTCACAAGCGAAGTACTGTAACATCAGGTTGGGAAGAAGAAATCGGAGCTGATGAACCCTCAAGGAACAACTATCCTGTCTGCATGTTGATGACCTCAGTAATAAATAATGGGGATAATAAACACAGCATTAATAAATAATACAAGCTGCTTTTGTGTCTGAATAATATGTTCTTCAAAGTTCTTCTTGTAGTGTTGGTGGCTCTTTAAATATTGTAAATTAAGGACATGTTTGTTTAGTAAATTACATTTTTTTCTGAATGAAAGGAGTTGTCTATAACTAAAAAAATGAGGTCTAAGTATAGTTCAGATTCTAGATCACTGAAGGTGACATACTGTACAGTGGCAGCCTGAGAAAATAGTAAATCAGCAATATGAAATATCATGTATCACAAAAGAATTTCATTCATGTCAGTGGGATTTAACAAGGATATATCATATATAGTACAACTACAAACTTCCATTAATTTTAATGAGATTTCACAGGGATATAGTATATCATATATCACAATAAAATGGGTTGCCATAAAGGGCAATCTCCATTGTCCCAGGCCCCTTCCTCCTTTTGACCCTAAAAAGAGACTGGCACTATAACAGGAAAGGGGGAAGGGGGTGGGTGAAGAAAAGAAAGGAAGGGGAGGGCATAAGGAGGGGAGGGGAGTAAGGTAAAAGGAAAGGGGACGGCCTCATGAGGTTGTCAGAAAGTAGGTGGGCAAGAATGACCAATAAGAAGAGGGATAGGCCAGGGAGGGGAAGAGCAAAGGAGATTTAAAAAGGGCAACACAGTAGGGCTCTGCCACTTTCTGCTAGGTTCTTAGGTGAGTATTTTTTAGACCCACCCACCACCCCTGGAAAAGGGCAGGAGGAAGAAAGGGAAGGTTAGAAGGAAAGACTGGATAAGAAAAAGAGAAAAAGCGAGATGGGGGGTAGAAAAGAACAAAAGGGGGAGCAGAAACTGGAAAAGAAGGGTATGGACACCCGGGAAAGTGGACAATAAAGGGGGAGCAGGAATTGGACCTGCCCAGAAATGAAGGCGAGTATAAGAACAGCTCGGGTTTACACCCGGGAAGGAGTGGAACAAGACCTCCTCGGGTTTTCGACGCCTGGGGGAGAGAAGAAAAAAAGAAATCAAAGCTTGTAATAAAAGGATTGGAGTAAAATGTGGACATAAGAAAGGAGTAGAAGGAACTCAATATTGTAAATATGTATATAGTTATACTTTTAGTGGAATAATAATAAAAGGCTCTGCCTACTGAGCAGCCAAACCTACAATATGGAATGTGTGGTCTCTTTTGTGGAAAAAGAGGGGATCTGGAACAAAATACTATTCATTTCAATGGGATTTGACAGTGATATATCATATATCACAATAAAATACTATTCATTTCATTGGGACTTCACAGTAACATATCTAGATATACAGTATTGCTACTTATCAACAGTATTGCCAGTGTAAGTACAATAGACCCACACCAACAGCATGCAACCTTTCTAACATTTAAGTTGTTGCTCAGGTAAGGGTTAATATTGCTGGCTACACTTTGGCTAAGAGTGTATGTAGACAGGGGTGTATGTGTATGCCCCAGAATTCCATACTGGGGCCAGCTGAGTGCCAGGTATATCACAGAGGTGAGGCAAGTGTCTTTTAAGGAGAGTCCTTGCCATCTGGCATTTATGCATCCTCTGCTGGCTGACCCAGGAGCAGCTCTGGCCTTGGCAGCAAAGGCAGTGGCTTGAAAAAGAGCACAGCTATGGTGGCTTGCATCATGGAGGTGTGGGGCATGGGAAGATAGGAGAAGATGAGATATAAATAATAACAAATGACTGCATGCAGGACAGGACTATTGGAGTTAGTATATCACAGAGATGTGTTATGTAGTTGCAGCTGAGGACATTTCACATCAGTCTGTTGGAAAGGAAATAAAGTTAAATGGAAAAATGAGTTCACATATACTCTACTCAGAGCCTCCTAACTCATATCGTAAATGCATTAGAGTATTAATGATAATGATTCCTGCTTTAAATGGGGACTCAGTCCTTACATTTCCAGGCAGCACCAAGCCTAAAGCTACATTTTGTTGGTACAAAAGCAATATGTACGTCAATCCATGAACAGTTATTTAGCCGAATGCCTCAGCATTTGCTGCTAGCAAGTATGTGGCTGAGTTCATCTCAATTTTTAGCAGTGTGAGTGCTAAGTTAACTCAGTTTTGCAGGTTTAACTGTGAGACAAGCACACTAAGTTATTAAAAATCAAATGGTTTCAATGTGTAAAAGTGGCTTGAATAAATGTTTAGCATAGAAGTCTATAACACGGAATCATTTTCCCTTCCCCTTTTGGCTATAGATGCCATTCACAAGCTTCATATAAACTACAATACTTGACTGACTGTAGAGACTGTTGTAGGCAGATGTGTGGAAGCATTAATATCACACAAGAAGAATAGCATACATACATACATACAGTAGACAACATCAGGCAATGGTTATTGGCAATAGGCTAAAAAAGTCTAGCAGAGTTATGGTACAAGTCAGTTCTGGAAGATGAGTTTATTCCCCTGCAAATGATTTTACATTGCAACTTTATCCCCATTAATTGTCATATGCACGACTGCAGATTATTCACTTTTTAACTCACTTTTTGGTATATGTATATATATATATATATATATATATATATATATATTTTTTTTTTTTATTCTCCACTATGTTTCTTTATTTCACTGGGGCTGACCACTTTTTATTACAACATTTTTGATGATTTCATTTATTGTTGTAGTTATTTTCCTCTTCTTTCTTTTCTTTTTTCACTATTTGTGTTTTTCAGGAACAGCTGGAAGATATTGTTGGCTTACATCTACATTGTGCCTTTAAACTTGGGGTTCCTGGAAACTACAGGCTAGTTAGCCTTTCATCAATTGCTGGAATGGTCATGGAGAACATAGTTAAAGAACTACCACTGCCTGGAGAAGAATCTCAAAAAAAAACTTATTTGTACACAAATAAGCTTATATTTCTCATTTACTCTGTATTTCTTATCTACATTATTACTGAGATCATATGCCTGAGAACAGGATAGGTGTTCTTTGAGGGTTCATCAGTGCCTATTGCTTCTTCCCAACCTGATGTCATAATACTCTCCTTGTGACATCACAGTGATTCCCATGGCAAAGGACTGTGATGTCACAATAGAACACTATAAATTCTAGTAGGGAATAAGCCATAGAGGCAGATGAACTTTAAGGGATAATGATCTTGTTTTGAGGGAATTTCTTCAGTAATAAATAATAGGAGAAATGTATAGAAGATAAATGAAATACAAGCTGAAATGTGTCTAAATACTGTTCTTTCCAAAGTTTTTCCAAAGGTGTTGCTGTGCTGTAAGGACCAAATGGGTAAGAATTTGGAAGCAAACAGGCTACTAAACACCAAACAGCATAGTATTGTGTCAGGAAGATCATGTCAGACCAATGTGACTGTTTTCTTTGATTATGTCACCAAGGCTGTTGATAGAGGTCAGACTTTAGATGAGCTGTAATTTGACTTCAGTAAAGCCTCTGACACTGCACCACAAAGGAGGTTATTAATAAAGATGAAACATTGGGTTTGGAAAAGGGGCTGACTAGACTGGTAGGTAACTAGTTGGAGAGGAGGCAACAGAGAGTGGTGATTAATGGGAGAGAAATGGAGGTGACAGGGGCCACCAGTGAATTGCTGCAGGGGTTGGTCTCAGGGCTGGTACTGTTCAATGTGTTTGTAAGTGACATAGGAGAGGGTACTATGGAAAAATGTGTTACTTTGTGGACAATACAAAAGTATGCAGCAGAGTGGATAACAAGGGGGGGGTGGTTGGGGAATTGTGCCATAATCTGGAAAGGTTCAAGAAATGTTCCAAGAGCTGACAATTGTTATTCAATGCCAAGAAATGCGAAGTTATGCATATTGACACGCCCCCCACAACAATGTATACTGGTTGGGTGCAGTGAAGTTAGCAGAGACAAGGGAAGACAGAATGAGGGGTTAATATTAGTGACAGTCTCAAAGTGTTCGGGCAGTGCAACTGAGCATACAGCAAGGTGAACAGGAAGTTGGGGTGTATAAGCAGAGGCTTAGACATTAGAAGAGTGGAGGTGATTTTGCCCTTGTATATGAATCTGGTGAGGCCTCATGTCAAGTACTGTGCTCAGTTCTGGAACCCAGATGTAATGAAAGACAGGTACAGGATTAGGGCAGTGTAGAAGAGAACCACTAGAATGATCCAGGGTAGCATGACTGGACATATGAAAATAGGCTGGCTGACTTCAATGTGAACTCACTGGAGTCTAGAAGGGGAAGGGGAGGTATGAAAGAGATAAGCAAGTTTCTCTGAGGTATAAATAAGGTGGATAATAAATACTGTTCCCAAGAAATAAGAGCACTGTTACAAGAGGGTAAGTCTAGTTACTAGAGGAAGGAAGATTTAAGAGGAACATCAGGAAGTTTTGCTTCACACTGAGAAAATGGTGGAGCAGTTGAAGAAGCTAGCTAAGGGGGTGGTGGAGACAGGTACAATAAATGGGTTTAAAGTTAGCTAGGACATCATTAGGAGATTGGTGAAGACAAATGGGACAGAAAAATGGGTGAAACACTAGTCCTGTAGGCGGTAGACCTAGAGGAATATACATGCATAATAATGATAATAATAATAATAATAATGATTGTAAAGGGCAGACTAGATGGATTGCAAGTCTTATACTGCTGTCACCTTTTATTTATCTATGTATATAGGTATGAACTGATTATGTGTGATTGATGTGTGATTATTGATGTGTAATTATGTGTGATTGGTGTCTATTTTATGTGTGATTAACCCTGCCACCTTACGAAGCCATAGTTAATAATTACACACAGGTGTTGCTTTTTCTCTGTGCTAGATGTGACAGGGTTGAATAAGGCCCTGTCCCATTTGTTATACAGAAAGAGTTTAATGCAAGGATCTGTTCTATCCTCTGCTTTTCTGTCTCTTGTCTGTCGGGTTGCACAACTGAATGTTCTCGTGAGACCAAGGAACTGATCACTCTGATGGTCTTGCAATTCTCCACCTCTTGCTATCTCTATACCTTCACTTGCTATTTCTGTCTTTTCTTCACCCTTGCACATCTGCAGTTATAAAAAATATATGTGAATCTTTGTGTGAAACTGTAAGTGATACTGGGATTCCATTGTTTGAAAATGTATGTAATTATATTGTTGAAATTATTGCAAAAAGCTATTTGGAATTTAAGGGGTTAACCAGAGATGCAGTTTGAGATCCTGTCAGGCTTGTTTGCAAACTTGTTTGCAGAGTTGTCAGTGGGAGACCAGCTTGTGGCACTGTTCTATTTGTGAGGAAGTTCTCTTAATGAGTTCCCAGGCAAAGACTTATAAAATACTTTTGCTAGAGGGAGAGACTGAAACTTGAAATTAGAGATACCCTCAGATGAAGGACTTTTGTTTTCTCTGTTTGTACTGCCTTTGTAAATAGTTCTGCTGAACAATTTTTTTTTTTATTTTGCTGGTTACTGATAATAATAAAACTTCTCTTGCAAATTTTATAATTGCTCTAGGTTTTCCTATGCTTCCTGACCTGTGCCTCAATGACACTGGAGGGGTAACTCATCACCCAGAACTGATTCTTAAGTTTGGCAGACTTTTTGGTCAATTTCCAATAACATTTGCATGACGTTTTCTGTCCGTGTGTGCACCTTTCTTCATGCTTAGCAGTACTGATTGGTCCTTGGGTGTGTGACCGTGGCACCCTAAGGAACAGCATCACATTCTTTTAGTTTGTTCTTGACATTATGGAGCAGCTGAAAAAAATCAGAGGGAGACAGTAAAAATGCAGATTGGATGTGTAAAATGAAAGAGACTCTCTAGGAATGTAGTACAGTATACTCAAACTTGCATTCACCTGTTGAAGATATTCCAACAAATGTATTGGAGATGTACACATTTTGGAACATCTAGAGTTTGAAAAAACTGAGTCATCTTGAAAGGACCTAAAATTGACACTAGGATTTAATTTTTTTTATCATACTGAAGGAAACATATTGTATTTAAACTGTTTTAGAGCATTTTTTTAAAATATATATTTAGGTCCTCTGGCATCATCCATCTATCCATTCAGTCCTCCTGGCAACTAGGATTCTCTGAGTCATAGCTGTCAATCAATTTCCAGTCAATCTATTAACCCCCCCAGCTCCTAGCTTCTTCACCTTCTTCACAAATTTCCTAAGCATCAATGAATCAGAGACCTTGCTGGAATCTATTCAAACTCAGGACAGTGCAAGATCAGCACTGCAGAATGTTGGAACTGTACCTGCTCAGTGCTTCAGCATGTCTTGAGCTTGGAATCATGTAGGCTCAGTAGTATTGCAGACTGCTTCAAACCTTGGAGAAGGTGAGCAGTAGAGTTGCTCACAAGGGGGTCTATTCACGGCCCAGTCGCAGGTATGTGTGAAAGGCAGGTACCTGACCTGCGCTGCCCCACACCTGCAGACAGGTCTGCACCAGCCAGCATTCTCCATTGCTGTTCACCTGTCCATGGCCCCACCCTCTCAGTGCAGCAGCATGGGTGAGGAACAAGGCTATGTGGGTGAGCATCCAATTGGATGCCCCTCATGGGTCCTGGAGTGGATCCCCTGCTGCACTCATGCAGGGGGTCCTGGGACAGTGCATACCTTGACAAAGTGTTAACACCAGGCATTTGACCAAACAGGCACCCCCAGCCCTCCCAGGCAGCACAGTGGCCATGTGTTGATGTGTGCAAGGGGATCCCATTGTCGCCACACTCCACTGGCAACCTTTGAAGTGGTGTAACTATTTATGGCAGGTTCCCACCTCATGCAGCATGACCTGCTGTGGTTTGGCACTCAAGTACCATCATTAATGCGAGCAGCATGGGCTTCCCCCATCACACCCCCGGACCACCCCTGTCATGGCACTGCGTGGCTAGATGGAGGATCCTGTGCACAAGGCACTAGCATGCCTATTGTGAATACCACCATTGGTCTTTTTTTCTTTTTTCAATTCAATTCAAATCATTTATTGTTCTTCCAAAACACAATTAAAACTTTGGACATTACAATGATAAAATAGAAAATTCATCGGACACATTCCAACCACCTAGGATCTCATCAGCATTCATTCATAGTATAATCTAGTCTGATACATCTTTTTTTTATACTGATAACAGTTGAGAAAAAGTTAAAACAGAGTGTTGCATTAGAAACAGTCCCAGGGTGAAGTAGAATAAATATGGCATCATAATCACTTGGGAACATAAGCAGGAGGCTGGTAAGGACAGAGGTCTGGGTTTATATTCTGTTTTAACTGAAATATTTGAATAGTTTTGTACGTGAAATTAGTTCTGTGTGTCAAAAATTACTACTTTGAGTTAGAACTGTTACTTGGGCTGTGATATTGTAACTTTTGGGGCTTGGGAACACTTGTTTGGCAGTGATAATTAGAGTGAAACTTAAATGTGAGGTTTGCCTGGTGTTGGGGAAGGGGAAATTAACAAGAATCACCTTGTCCTTCATTGTTCACTTGGGAACATAAGCAGGAGGCTGGTAAGGACAGAGGTCTGGGTTTATATTCTGTTTTAACTGAAATATTTGAATAGTTTTGTATGTGAAATTAGTTCTGTGTGTCAAAAATTACTACTTTGAGTTAGAACTGTTACTTGGGCTGTGATATTGTAACTTTTGGGGCTTGGGAACACTTGTTTGACAGTGATAATTAGAGTGAAATTTAAATGTGATGTTTGCCTGGTGTTGGTAAGAGCCCTCCCACTCACCCTGTTTTGTAGGCTTTCTTAAATACTGAAAAGCCACCGGGGGTTGGGATTGAAGGGCTGTGTATTTCTGTTTGTGACTGAAATTTAAAGCAACAGGAACTGGTGGGCCTGTGACATTATATGGTACCTGATGTCTGCATTCACACACTGTTAGTGGGACTGGACACTCACTGGACTGTATGTGTTTGTGAGACTTGGGAACTTTATTGGTGGGGTTGAAATTGGGTTTGTAAATAACTGCAGTCAGTAAACAGAGAAACTGTATTACAGGGGAAGGGACTGGGAAAAGGGGTGTATGCCATTGTAAACAGAGGGGGGCAAACAGGGTGGCCATATTCCACCATGGCAAGCATCTTCGGAAGGGTTGTAGGCTGCACAGGCTGTGGGATGGCAATAATTCTCAATTGGGCCTGGAGAGAGGGAGGAGGCTGCCCACTCTGTAGACAGCTATCTTGTATCAGGAGTGAAGTATATTGGTTAAGGAGTAAGCTGGGGGAGTTGGGGAGGTGTCCAAGGATAAGGGGTGTGGATAAGGGCAGCAGAAGGGTGGGGCTGAGGGGAGGCTGGGGCAATGCTCTGAAATTACAGGACGTTATGTTACAGCAAGCAGGAGGGGGGATATTAGGGACAGAGGACCCTTAGATAGAGATGTTGACACTAAGGGGAAAGCGTACAGGGTGAACATTCTGAATACAAAGAGAGTGGAGGGGAAAGAGTCAGGAGGGGCTGTTGTGGGGAAGCCTAAAACAGCAGACTGTGGGAAGGGAGCTCCTAAGGAGAACAGAGCAAGAGGGGAGGAAGAAGGGCAGTTTAGAGGTGCAGTCAGGGGAAACTTGGGTTACTTGATGGAGGCTGACATAGAGTTTCACAATAAATTTGAGCTACTAAGCAACCTAGAGGGGGAGGAAGGGGTTGGTGGAAATGAGGAAACTGATACAGAGGCCGGAGGGAGGGAGTTGGATAACCATAGGGCATCACAGACCGGCAATGGAAAGGATAGAAATAGTCCCAGAGGGAGAAGGGGAAACATAAATGTTAAGCAGATGGGGGAGATGCAACATATTGCAGACATGAGGGAGGAGAGCATGACTGGAGAGAAACTGGGAGACAAGGAGGTGGGGAGGATCCCCCCTTCAGCAGGGGGGTCAGTACCAAGGATGGGGCCCTAGCTAAAGGGGACCCACAGAGAGCCTCTAGAGGTAGGGGTACTATTACAAGGGGGAGGATGGCGGTGTGGGGAAGGGAAACATCAGGGCCAGGATAAATGGTTCGGATAAGAGAGGGTTAGGGGACACCTATTCAGAGGGGTCTGAGTTAGTGGGCAAAATAACGAGGGAGGCAGAAAGGGAGGGTGACAAGGGGGTCTCTAATAAGGCAGAAAGACTCCCATGGAATTGAGATCATGAATAAAGGGGGATGGGGCGGAGTGCATAGTGGAGGTAACCATAAGGATGATGGCGGTGTTAAGGTTCTGTTATTGGGAGACTCGATGATTAGGGGTATCCAGTGGGAGGGACAGGGGGGTGGATGCCATAGCCAGGTGAAGGTAGTGAGCATCTCTGGGCTGACAGTGCACAGAGCAAAGTTCATGGTGTACGAACTGGTTAGGGATTGTGGAGGGAAACAGGATTTCCTGGTGCATTTGGGAACTAACGATCTAGAGGGAAATAGCGTTTTGGAAATCCAAGCAAGGTTCCAAGAACTTGCCAGAGTCTGTCGGGATAATGGATGCAACATTTCCTTTTCAGAGATGTTGCCAGTCCCAAAGGCCTCAGTGGAGAAAAAAATGAAGATCACAGAGGTTAATGACTGGCTCAGGAAGTGGGGTGAAGAGAGTGGGTTGGGGGTGTTAGGGAACTGGAAAGGAGTTTGGGAGGATAAGGGACTGTATGCCAAGGACAGGCTTCATCTTGCCCCATTAGGGAAGGAAGTCCTTAAACAGGGGATGGCTGACTACATTCAAGAAAGGTGGGGTTTAAACTTGTGAGGGGAAGGGATAAGGGAGGGGCTGACCAGAAGCCCTCTCCTCCAGATGAGGGGAGTAGCCTTCAAACCCAAGGGGGAGGGGAAACAGACTGGGGGTGGAGGTTTCAGGAGGAGCAGAGGGAGGATGGAAGTATAAGGAACCTGGGTGGGGTTCGACAAAGGGGATCAGGGATAAGGGGTGGGGGTTGGTGTTAGTAAATGCCAGGAGCTTGGGAAACAAGTTGCCAGAGTTCCAGGCCATGCTGTTTGGGGAGGGTGGATGTGGTGGCGGTCATGGAGACGTGGTCCAACAAAAACCATGACTGGGACCTAAACGTGCAGGGGTACACTATGCTTAGGAAGGATAGAAAGGAGGGCAGAGGGGGTAGAGTGGCTATGTTCATTAGAGATGACATAGAAATTGCTAGGGTAGAAGAGGCCGAGGGAAACGTGGAGGCCCTATGGGTCACCTTGCGATCCCCAGCAGGAGATAAGGTCAAGCTGGGTGTAGTATATAGGCCCCCTGGGATGGGTGATGTTCTGGAGGATGGTTTGCTGGAAAACATCATTGCCCAGTGTGGACCAAAAGGGGAAGGAGTGGTGTTGATAGGGGACCTTAATATGCCAGGTACAAACTGGGGAACCATGTCCTCTAAGGTGGCCAAGGAGCAGAGGCTGCTGGACAGCTTCCAGGATGTGTTCTTAACACAGCATGTGATGGAGCCCACAAGGGAGGGGCATGTCCTGGACATGGTTCTGGCAGATGGGGATCTGGTAAGGGACCTGGTTGTAGAGGATCCCCTGACTGGGAGTGACAACAATACTGTCTGGTTTCAAATAAGCATGGGGGGTGAGATCTAGGACACTGGCAGTGGACTTCAGGGGGGCAGACTTTGTGGGCATGGGAAATATTCTCATGGATCACTTGAAGG
This sequence comes from Neoceratodus forsteri, assembly GCA_016271365.2. Taxonomy (NCBI): domain Eukaryota; kingdom Metazoa; phylum Chordata; order Ceratodontiformes; family Ceratodontidae; genus Neoceratodus; species Neoceratodus forsteri. The sequence continues at coordinate 526,670,771 of CM028134.1, forward strand.
GGATTACATCAATGACAAATGTGGAAAGGAGATGGGAGGTCATAAACCGGGGACTTCATGAGGCAGTCAGGACCTGCGCTAAGGTGAAATGTAAGGGAGCAAGGTCACATAAACCATGCTAGTGGTCCAGTGAGGTTCAGGTAGTGGTCAGAGAAAAGAAGGCAGCCTACAAAATATATAAAACAACAAGAGGGGATAGGGATAAGGAAATGTACCATCTTGCATCTAGAAAAGTCACCCGGATGGTGAGGGGCAAAGTCCAGTAAAGAGCAGTGGCTGGCACAGGGGATACATGGAGGGAAAAGGGTTCTTCGGTACATTGGGAGGCGGAGAAAACTAAGGGCCATCTCAGCAGATTGAGATCAGAAGGAGGGTGGGTGGAAGAGGCAAGGGACCAGGCAGAGGTATTTACTAGGTACTTTGCCTCTGTGTTCACTAGGGAGGGATGGGATATCTACAAAGCAAGGCATGATGGGGATAGAAGTGGCAGTGAGTGGGATCAGGGGAGCAACAGAAATGGAGCAAGAGGGAGGGAGAGGTACCCTAGGGGTGTCACATCAGGATAAGGATAAAAAGGCCAGTAAGTTGAAGGGAACGGATGATGCTATCTCTGCCAAAAGGGTGTGGTTAGCCCTCAAGGCCCTAAAGAAAGACAAATCTCCTGGGCCAGATGGCATTCATTTGAGAGTACTATGGGAATTGGCAGACATACTGGCTGCACCCCTGGTGGAGCTCTTCAACAGGTCACTTGAGACAGGGAGGGTACCTAGGGATTGGCGAGAGGCACATGTGGTGCCAATCCATAAAGGGCGGTTGAGGGAAGTACCAGGTAACTATAGACCCATTAGTTTGACCTCGGTGGTGGGAAAATTAATGGAGATTATACTAAAGGAACGATTGGGGTGTACTTGGAGGAGATGGGAGGCCTAGATAGTCGGTAACATGGGTTTGTGCCAGGTAGATCATGTCAAACCAATCTTGTGGAGTTCTACGAATGGGTAACATCAGAACTGGACAGGGGAAAGCCTGTGGATGTATTATTCTTGGACTTCAGCAAGGTGTTTGACTCTGTCCCCCACAATGGTCTGGTGGAGAAACTGATGGGGTTGGGAGTAGGCCCTTTGATGGTCAGATGGATTGAAAACTGGCTAGCTGGACGCACCCAGAGAGTAGTGGTCTGTGGGGAGCTCTCAAACCCTAGAGAGGTTGGTAGTGGGGTACCGCAGGGCTCGGTCCTGGGTCTGATCCTGTTTAATGCATACATATCAGACATTAGGGAGGATATAGGGTGTGAAATGAGTCTCTTCACAGATGACTCCAAGATGGGAGCAGTATTTGAGGGAGAAGAGGGGAGGTTGGCCCTGCAAGGGGACCTGGACACCCTGGAAAGCTGGGCTCACACATGGAAATTAAATTTCAATATCACCAAGTGCAAGGTGTTACATCTTGGGCGGGAAAACCCTAAACACAGGCACACCCTGGGAGGGGAGGCGCTGGAGGGGAAAAAGACCTAGGGATCATGGTGGATGCATGTATGAATAACTCTGAGCAGTGCAGGAGAGCGGCTAGCAAGGCAAACAGGATGTTGGGATGCATCGTAAGGGGGATCACCTCTAGGAGCAAGGAGCAAGGAGCAAGGAAGTGATTCTGCTGCTGTACAATGGACTGGTTAGACCACACCTTGAGTACTGTGTACAGTACTGGAGACCACACTTGAAGAGGTACATGCAGCTCCTGGAGAGGGTACAGAGGAGGGCAACTAAGATGATATGAGGGCTAGGGGATTTGATGTATGAGGACAGACTTGAGGAGCTCTGCCTGTTTTCATTGGAGGAGAGGAGAGATGGGGACATGATTGAGGTCTTCAGTCACCTCAAGGGAATAAATAGGGTAAACATGGAGGGGATCTTTAGACTAAAGCAGGGAGGTATCACCAGAGGGCATGGTTTGAAGCTGGAAGGTGGAAGGGTGAGGGGGGAAAAGAGGAGGAGGTTTTTCACTGAGAGGGTGGTGGACCCTTGGAATGCACTGCCTGGCGAGCTGGTTCAGAGATCCACAGTGGAGAGCTTCAAGAGAGGGTGGGACAGACACAGAAAGTGGATGTATCAGATGATGGCCTGTCCCAGGGGGGTGGGGAAGGATGATAGGGGTTTCTGGAACACAAGGGGGGGAGGGCTTCGGCACCCAACTAGGGATCTGAGGTTTGAGCAGACTCGATAGACCATAAGGCCTAATCTGCTGGCAAATAGTATAATCCAAGTTTGAATAATTTTGTAAAAATTCCACTAAAAATCAAATTTCTTCTCTAATTATACAGAGGGCACTGTAGAATTATCTGGTATAGAGTTTCCTTGACCCCTCTGTTACAAGAGCATTCCACATTGTTATGATTTGTTATTGTAGAAAAACAATTATAATGTGTAAATTTGGAATTGATAATTCCAAATCTAACCTGAGTTATCAACTTTTTGATGTTTGGCACTATAGGCAGCTATAGTTATATTGATGAGTCTATTTTATTCTTACCAAGCCAAATGGCTTGTTTTTGAAGTCTGACCATTCTTAATTGATTACTGAGTGCAACCTCTAAGATTTTTTTAATCTTGTCTCTATAAGTACAAGATATTAGAATACCTGCTAAGTGATCCTTCCAAAGATGTGTGCAATTAGATTTTTGTAAATTAATAATTAAGGCTTTTAGCCATGGAGAAGTAAAACCCAGGGTGTCCCATGACTGTTTTTCTTTCAAGCAAGACTGCAATATTTTATTATTATGTTTACTCAAAATTCTAAGCCAAAATGAAAGAAGCCTAAAAATAACCAGATCCACAAGCGGGATCCTACCTAATTCAGCTCTAACTAGTACATTGGCCGTAGACTGAGGAAGTTGCAATAATGCTTTATAATAGTAAGATAAAGGATATTCTAACTTTGGGTTATTCTTTGTGCCCAAAATTTCAGCACCATATAACAGAATTGGAGTAATCTTTGATTCTTCCACTTTGATTGCCGGAATTACTGACAATCCGCTATATTTATAGTTAAAACTAAGAAGAGCCTTAGCAGCAAGCTTTGCTTTGTTAATTTGAACATCATAATGTAAATTCCACAAACCATTTGAAGAAATTTTTATGCCAAGATAACAGTATGATTTGACTACTTCAATTTGTTTATTGTTTAGCCAAAGTTTTGATGTTGTTGTTATGGAACCTATTACCATTAACTTCATTTTTTCGATCTTAATTCTCAAGTTTAAATTTTCACAATTATATCTTAGTTGGTCTATTTTAATTTGTAACCCTTTTTGAGATAGGGCAAACAAGGCCAGATCGTCAGCATAGGCCAGAATGTGAATTTGGTGATTGTCAATTTTAGGCGAATCCAATGATGGTAAATCCTCAAATGAAAGCAAGAAATCAATATAGAGGTTAAACACGAGTGGGGTCAATAAACACCCCTGTTTAACCCCTTGATTTGTTTTAAAATATTCTGTAATGGTACCTAGGGTGTCATATCTAATCGCAGTACAAGTTTTCGAATATAGTAAGGAAATTGGAGTTAATATGCTAATAGGAATGCCCCGATCTAATAAGATCTTCCAAAGTGTTTCTCTGTTTACAGAGTCAAATGCTCTGGTAAAATTGATAAACAGTGCATATAAATTAATTTTCCTATAGAATTTGTACATTTCGATTAAATGGGACAAAACAAAAATATGATCTAATGTTGAAAAACCCACCTGAAAACCTGCTTGAAATTCTGAAAGAGGTCAGAATTTGATGATCCAATTTTGTAATCTGCTTAATAGTATTCTAGCAAAGGTTTTACTGTTAATGTCAATAAGGCTTATTGACCGATAGTTATTAGGATTTTGTAATGAACATTTTTTATGAATCGGAATAATTATGTTTTTACGCCAGGAATTAGGAACATATCTTTCTCAAAGACATATGTTAAAAAAATTAGCAAAAAATGGGACCCAGAAGTTAAGATTCTGTTTGTATACTTCTCCCAGTATGGAATCAGGTCCTGGTGCTTTATGGGTGGCCCGATTGGAAATCGCCTGTCGACTTCCACATAAGTAAATTCCAATGGATGGTAAAGATCTCCCATCATCCATTCTGGGATTCTGAAATAAACCTCTGGGTCTAAGTCTTTAGTAAATAATTCAGAAAAGTAGACAACCCAGGTTTCTTTAGGAATATATATTGTAACAGACGGTTCATAAAACTTAACACCTTTAGCCACCAATAACCAGAATGCCTTAATATCATTATTTTGTATGATATCCGACATAAGTGTCCATTGTTTTTGAACAAACTCATATTTCTTATTTATTAGAAATCTTTTGTATTGCTTCCTAGCTCTATTGAGATTGAAAATAAGGGATCTGATTAGATTTTTAGAAACTTTTTTAATCATAATTCCCAGTCTTCTCTTTTCTTCGAGGCACTGATAATCAAACCAGGTGGACGGTTTGGAGAATACATTTTTATAGTGATATAATACAGATTTGATGTTAAGATAGCATTCCTCAAGACATTTATTAATTATTTGTACTGAACAATTATCGTAAAGCATAGAAAATAATTAAGTTGTACTAGTAGAGTATGTTATATCTACTACTTTGTCCATATATTTATAATTCAAGTTTAATTTATATTTGCCTCTGAGAGAAAGAGAAGAAAGGGGAGTGGTGCTTAAACTAGTCATAGAGTTACACTTCATAGTTTCTACCTTGACTAATAAGGCTGCACGGTCACTTTCTGACATCATTATAACTTTAAAATCATGGAAGTGGTTACAAGATTCTGGAGAGATCATTAAATAATCTATGGTACTCCTCCCATTTGGTGAGATAAAAGTAAATGCTCCATGCTGATCACTTTCTCCTCTTCCATTCAGGATTAAGTAATTGCTGTTATTTATGTAACCCCCTTGTTACCCGGGGTTACTAGAATCCCAGTAAGACCTAGTGGTAGGCACGGAAGGCAGCTTATGAAACTCCAGTTAAATGGGTTTCACACTGTCTCACTCTGTTCTCAGTCTCAGCTGAGACTGAGGGATGACATCACCAATAGAACGTTTGCAGCTGCATAAGCCACATTGGAATCTGCAGCAAAGGGAGTTAGATAGAACGTTGGGAGTTTTCAAAGGGTAGTGGTCAGTGTCCAGTTTGTTTTTCAGTAAGTGAAGGTGTGCTCAAGTGGTGGAGACCACTGTTCGGGTCTCAGTGCCCCTTCCCTCGGGGGATGTAAAGATCCCCATGCAGATTCCTGTGGCAATCCCCTTAATTCTGCCAAGAGGAAGAAAAGCTGCCAGTTCAGTTCAGCATTTATTTTGAAAGTGGAAGATTTGTGACTTGCCTGTGGGCACCTGCAACTGAAAGGGTGAGTGTCTGCTCTGACTAAGAGGCAAAATGTTTCTTCTCACCCTGGGACATGTGGAAATCTAGGGATTGAGCTACATTTTGGGAAGCCTATAGGACTGGGCCAAACAAGTAAAGTAGTGTCAAATGCTAGAGTGCTGTGTGATTCAAGTAATATGTAGGAGATGCAGATCATCTACCCTTTAATCTACATTTAGAAGTTCAGCAAAGGAATGGTTCAGTTTTCCCAGGGAAATGGCTGGGTATGGGCTGTGGGAGCTGGAGGTGGGTGAACCCCCCATCTTTAGTAACCAGGTCCACCTCTACGGATTTCTGCTGTGGTTGCTACTTTGCCTCATGCACTTGGCCAGTGATGGGGGAAGTACCCAGACGTGGGGTTGCAAAAGGGAAAATCTCTCTAGGAGTCGCAGACTCTAAGTGGTGTGGGGAGCCACAACAAGTAGAAAAAATTCTCTTTAGGAGATGGGGAGTCACAACAAGTAAGGAAGAATTCTCTTTAGGAGTCGCAGACTCTAAGTGGTGTGGGGAGCCATGACAGGATAATTGGTTCATTCTTCCACTGGACCGTGGGGAGAACCCAAGTGTGTACAAGTCGGGCTGTGTACCCAAAGCTCATGCAAGTCCAGGCTGTGTGCCTGATGGGTCCAGAGCCTGAAGGCTGAAAATGGTGAAAAAGTGTTCTGTAGTCTCTAATCTGCATTACCAGGAAATGTAGCCCCATGGGGGTCCGTCTATGCTTTGTTTTGTTCAGCTAGTATGTGAATAAAAGCCACACTGAAGAATCCCATTCCTGGTTCTGGACATTACAGTTATTGCTTCCTGTGTTCGGATTTACTTGGGTGCCCCTGTGCAGAGTAGCCAAACCTAGTTCCCCCTGTGCCGAGTAACCTCATCCTCCCCGAACCCAGGTCCCCACCAGGTACTGCTGTCAGCTTCAACAGCATGCCACCTGTCGTTCTGGCAAAAAGGCAGGGGTGAGGGGTTACATTTATAAAATCCATCAATTTGAGACCTGCCCCATTAACAACTTTATCTGATGAATTCCTTGGTTCCAAGTCTCCCATGTATAACTGAGACTGTAATATGTCCAGATTATCATGTTCTGCTATTCTGGCATTTAAACCTCCACCAATTATAATGATGTTTATTTGGTGTTTTAAATAAAGAAAATTGATATATGTAGACAACTGAATCCATGGGTCATTTGTCTCCAGGAGGTGAAAATTAGGAGGAAAATACACATTGGTAAGCAAACAGACCAGATTATCCCATCTCATAACTGTGTGTTGTATTTCTTTCTTTGATGAAGTATAGTCTATGATACTTATACCAGCTCTAATTTAATTATATGTAGCTAGACCCCCACTCGGTCTCCCATATTTTTTTTCCTTAGTGGTTGGAAATTCACATAGCATAAAGCCATTAATATATGTTTTTGAGGTAGACCATGTCTCTTGAAATAATAAAATATTAAACACAGAGACATACGTCACTCAACTAGAGTCAGCCATTTTGGTTTTCAAACCTGCAATATTCCATGAAATTAAATTATGTAACTCAGCAGGTTGATTATTGACCGACGTCAATTCAGACTCATTTTTATCATTAGAAGATGAAATTTCCCTTAGCACTGATAGTCGGATATTAACTATTTTACTTTCGACTCATTGTGTTGACTTACCATGTCCATGAAATCTACCAGATAAATGTTGTGCTTATCTAATTTATGGTTGTTTGACATGAGATAGTTATAAATATCTACAGACTTTATTTCAATATCTACCTGGGTATCTAAGGAGTCTGTAAATATCCTACTAAACAGACCTATGTCTTGAGGGTGAATATTGCAGTCCAAACTTAAAGTAAGCAATGAATGTATATAAGATGACAGTCTGTCAGTATTTTCCCCTTCAAATTTCTGAATCCTGAACATTGACGCTCTTCTACAAAAATAATCTTTATCAAAATTCCAATTAAGCAAAGATAAAGTAGAAGTAATATTTCTCTTAGAGTATTTGATAGGTGGTAAAGATCCATGAGCAAACTTCCAAATAGTAGACCAGTTTACCGGAGAGGAAATCAGTAACTCCAAATTATTAATTGTGCATTGTTTAGCCCATATAGCTTTAGCAATGTCCATATTAGATAAGAGGACATAAACTGGGATATTGGGAACTAAATGGTCCCTATAGACCAGTTTTATGTCCTCAGTTGCGATATCTAATTCCAGTTCAGAGGTAAAAAGATGTAAAATCAAGTTATACAATGAAGCTTCAGTTTCATGAGGCTTTAAAAACATATGCTCAAATTTGTAAACAACCTCTTTCCCCGAGAAGGTAAATTGTTCTGTGGGGGAAGGTGAATTAAATCGGCATCTGATACCATCTCTAAAAAATGATTAGCCTTCTTGCTCTTTGAAAATACAGAGAAGTTTAAAGACTTAAGTTGATCATTTTCTGGGTTTATCTTTTTGTCTCTAGAGAGGATACTCGTAGATATTATTTCTAAGGGCATATTTCCCTCCTCTTTTTTGGATTTCTCAGGACACTCTTTAACAAAATTTGTCAAGACAGAGTCCTGCTCCTTACAATTTTCAAACTTTGTTAACATAGAATTCTGAACTATCATAGGATTATCATTTCTGAAGATGTTAGAAAAAATATCCTGTTTAATTTTTATTTTCCTTTCCTTTTTATTTTTGCATTGCCTGATTTTCTTTCTTAAGTTTTTTTGCTGTGCAATTCTTTTCTTGCTTTTGTTTAATGGGGAAATAATTTCAATTGAAAAGAAGGAGGGTCTTTGTTTGTCTGTACCTCTCTCTTCTCCCCCTCCCAAATTGTCCATTTTTAGAGATAAATGAGAAATTTTTTTGGAAAGTATGCCAGAAAGGTTCTTTATATAGCACTTAAGCTCTTTAATAGCTTCAAATAAAACAATGTTAGCCATAACAGGATGTGCTAAAGCCTTGATCATACATTTGGAGATGGTATCTGGGCAGGCTAACAAGATTTCTGGGTCAAGATCTATAATTTCAACTTCCCCATCAAGCCTGTTGAATACTTGATTAGGTGAACCATCTAGAAGACAGGCCCTTTCTCATTGAGAAGAGGAGGAGTCTGAAATAGCATAAGAATTGAGAGGGCTGAAAAAGTTCAACCCTGTTGGATGTAAGGAAAGCTCAGGGCCTTCCAACTTAGGTGAGGAATTGAACTATGTCAGATCATAACTCAAATGCAAAGAATTAGAAATATCTAAACTATTATTTCCGATCAAAGAGTTTAATGATAATTCATTATTTTTAGAGGAAGCTGCATAAATTGAAAAGAAATCGGTTATTTTATTTTTTATTTTAATTTTTGGTCCATAAAAGGACTGCTTTAATTTATTAATTTCCTCTATTTTACTAACAGAGTCCTTAAGTTCCTTAAAAATTCCATGAGGCAACAGGCAATTGTTATTTTTCATTGCAACGTGGCTATCTGGGTGTTTTTACTGATGTTCAAGTTAAATGATCTACTACAGGTTTAAGAATCATCTATTAGAAAATTCGCCATAGAAGAAACAAATGTTGGAATATTCTGTGAAGCAGAATTAGTGTTGTACTAAGGTGTTATTAATTTAAGGGATGACACTTCTTTAGATGGTAGGATAGAGTTATTAATTTTTCCTTCATTTACCATAGATTGATTAGGAAGTGAGGGATTAGATAGACTCTTGTAATTACTAATCCTATGAGGAGAGTAACTAAAGTTGCCATAAACCTTTGGGGTGGAAGATGCTATAGAAGATGCTACTGCAATAGCGGACAACCCCTGCATATAAATGCAGCCATTTGTCCCACATTTGCCATGCATCTCCACCTTTGTGACTGTAGTTTTAACCCTCTTATTTGATTGTACAGCCTTCAATTCCCTACCACTTCTGGTGAACATAAAATTGCTGTTGTAATAACTTTCACACTTCAGTTAAGGCTACATTCTGCTTTCCACAACCAGAGTTTTCAAAAACAAAAAACAGAGAGAAAAAGAAAATTTCAATAAACAAACAATGATTTCCGGTTAAGTCCGAAGCATGCACCCTTTTCCTAATCGTTAAACAAATGCATAAAATTCCCTTAAACAAACACACAAGTAACATAAAATGTGTGGAAAATATAATTCTAAATTTTAAAAGTCCAGGTACCAATTTCCACGTTGTTGTGTTTGTCTTCACTTCTTCTAATCAATAGCAGTTCAAGTCATTGGTACTCTAAAAGTCTTCAAATTTAAGCTAAATGTGTTGCCACATACTAAAAAAAAAGATAAAAATGACAAACACTGACCTGAATTTTCAGCGCCGAGTGGCGTTCGCTCCACTGCGCTTGCTCTCTAGAAGCGTGTGCCTTTTATAGGGTAACTACCCTTCCCTTCGAGCTGTCTTGATGGCCTGAAAGTCAATTAGGTGCCCAGGGGGAATTTAACACACCAGCAAGTTGTCAATTTGTAGAGAGGAGCCACGGCACAAAGCACTGAATTTAAAAGCACTGATACATATGCTCAGGAAGAATGCAGGATACGAAGTAAAGTCACTTCCGTACCTGAGCGAGCCTTTTATGAGGTAACTTCCCCTCCTCTCTAGCTGTCTTGATTGCCTGAAAGTCAATTAGGTGCCCGGGGGAATTTAACACACCAGCAAGTTGTCAATTTGTAGATAGAAGCCATGGCACAAAACACTGAATTTAAAAGCACAGATACATATATGCTCAGGAAGAATGCAGGATACAAAGTCCACCATTGGTCTGATGGACCCTGCTGCATGGCTTTCAGGTGTATGATTGCCTACGTGCCACAGATATGCAGTACATAGGCTATCATACCCATTAATGCATAGACCCCATCGTGCATTAAAATATGATTAATACTCTGCCAGATAGCTCAGCTATCCAGCAGTTAACCACATTCATTGTAGAACCACTTTGGGACAAATTGTCAGGATTGTTTTGGCTGGATCCATGACACAGCATCTACAACTTTTGTCCGACGTGACACTACAGTGACAGATTTATGTCAACCGGAAGTTATGGGCAGCATAAATCCATCTGGAAACTAACTGTTTTTTGGGGGGGCAGTGCCCCCCACACCCCTCATAACTAAAGATTATCAACTCCAGGTTGGAGCTGATTCAGAGAGGGGGGCAAACCCAGGAGAAAACAATGCTGGGGTCCCATGGGTACATTACAGTAGCGACAGCGACTTGCCACTGTAATGTACTTCTCTGTAGAAATGTCGCTGTGGCATTAGCATATGGTTTTGGATTTACCTGGAAAGAACAATTGTCTGTTAAACTGGATTTGTCTATGTTAGGCATATCCTGGTTTCATTTGTCACCCATATGGACCACAAATTTGATAACCTGAACAGTAGGAAGTTGATATTGGCTGTAAAGCACTGTACCAACAAGGCACCTGCAGTCACCCATTTCAGTTATTTTGATAGAGTATTTTGTGAAGTCACACCATGGGGATGACACAGGCCAGCTCTGTCAGACAGGCAGTCTGGCTAGTAGGTAACAATGGTAGCTCAATAAGTAAGTATTTTTACAAGTTTGATTTGTTATTATCACTAGTAATTTGCATTTGAAGTAAGGATGCTGAAGAAACTGAAGAATGCACTGATGCCAGTGGGTCACAATGAATAAGACGTTGATTGTGGTCACATGAATGAGTCCAGATAATTTGTTGATGACAGGTGGCTTAAGAACATAATGCTGGGTTTGGGGCCCAATGAAGTATCATATTTTACACAGTGAAAAAGAGACTGTCCAGATAATTTATGATGAAAGGTGGTTATTGGGGGCTGATCATCTCTTGGGACAGACAGGTAGCTTGTTGTTTTGAGTTTTTGAAGTTGGAGTTTCTGCTGTCTTTTGGAGAATCCATTATTTTTTCACATTCTTCCTATCTATGCTATAGTTTTAAACTCTATTTATTATTTAGTTAGTAGTAGTAGGAACATTAGTCAGGGGCACAAAGTGAGGCAGCACTGAGGAGTTAGATTTTTATTTTTAGTAAGGGATCCTTCAAACAGTAGTGTGCTATTTTATCCTGCCTTTGAGTTCATTTTCAGCTCTGTTATTTATATACTCACCTGGCTGAGAAATGACATGAAACAAAGCTGAATTTATCTGGCTGAATCTTCTGTTTCCTGGTTTTCTGAGCAGAGTTCAGCAGCTCGAGGTGCTGGTAGGATACTAAACTGGATGAGATCCAGAGAATAGTAGGAACCGCATGAGTCTAGACAAGCCCCACAATCACTGGAGTTTAGCACAGTTCAAGGCCAGAGGAGATCCCCAGAGCTCAATCTGGACTGGACAAGACCTGGACATGACCTGCAGAACACGTCAGTAGTCTGGATTAGGGGACTCTGGTTTCTGGGCTGGATGGTGACTGGATATATCTTGACAATTTGTGGTGAATTTGTCTCTGTCAGCTGTGACAGAGCCATCTGAGGCAAAGATTTTCTGTGCCAATGCTTTTAAAAACTAGAGCTGCTCACTTAATCTGTTTCTCAGTCTGAACATCTTCAGGACTCTGTTACAGCCGACTGGAGGGGGGGGATGAAAGTGCCCTTGGACTAAAGTTTATCTGCTTTGTTCTCCACTTTGATGTTATGCTGGTGGGGGTGAGAGCTCTACCAGCATCCTCATTGATTGTTTTGACTTTTCCTTTACCGCTGGTGAGAGAAGAGGTCATCAGTTTCTGAGCTTGGATGTTCGATGGATTTTAACATTGATATTAACATTATTTAATGACACTTTAAACACAGTTCAAGTCTTGCCTTCTTGTGAGAGAAGAGTACCTCAGTAAATTGCTTTTGTGGACTTTTGGATCTTTTAATCACTAACCAGTTTCTGTTTTGCTGTACCACAAACTATTTTGTTGGATTCTCATTTGAATCTGTTGTTTTATTTTATTGTATGTTATTTATCACCTAGGAATGTGGGGTGTGTGGGGTGGTTTACTTAGATTTTTGCTTCTGATATCAGGTGTGAATGAGTGTGTGTATGTTTGAATCTTGTTTTTATTTATGTGTCTATTTGGGGTGTTTGAGAGCTGTTGTTTGGACTCTATGTCTGTGTGTGTGTTTGGGTAGTGTGTGTGTGTGTGGTTACTTTATTTTATTTAATTCTATTGTATTATGTTTAGTATGTTTTAATCATTTGCTTAAGAGTTGGTTGGATGTCTATGAGCTTTTTATTAATTAAATATGTGTAGAGTTTTTTCAACAGAGGCACATTTACTTCAGTGATCACCTGCAGTCACTTCGCTCCTTCATTGGGGTCCCATTGTTTATGCTGGTGGAGATCCTTATCTGCTGCTGGGAACTAGGGATCCTGAGAAGGAACCACTCTCACCGTAGTGGAGGTTCCTAGTATGGTGTTGGGGGGGACTCTGGTGTGGTAAGGACCAGGAGACACCTGGGGAGGATATGGAATCAGGACTGAGGACTGTCACACCTGGTTCTCCTCCCCAGGGCTCTGCCAAATGTCACAGAGCAGAAAGTAGTCCATTCAGCCTGCTCATCCTCTTCAGGCCATTCTTTATAATGTGAGGTCATGGAGGAATCAGACAGCGATGATGGAGAGTTTCTTCACTGACTTCTCAGCTGACCTCATTTGTATCACAGAAACCTAGTTGTGCAATGACACTAGCACTGTTCTGGGGCATCTGTTCCTCCTGTTTTTTCCATAGTGAATTGCCTGAGGAGGGAGAGCAGAGGGGGCAGGGAGTTCATCTGTTTTAGATCCATGCTAGGACTCACTGCACTCACAGTGAGAACATTTGCATCCTTTGAATGTGTGATGGCCAGATGTGTTTTTGGTGTCGATGGCAGGATCATTCTCATCTACTGACCTCCAGGTGGGTGGTATGATTTCCAAGAGAAGCTGGTGGACTTCTTCACCAAACAGGTGTTGGATGCCCCCAGGTTATTGGTTCTGGGGTACTTCAATGCCTGGATTGATGATGAATCTTTGCATTTTGGACAGGAGCTCCTCCAGTTGATCTCTTTACTGGGATTGACACCAGCAGTTGCTTCTGAAACACATCAGCATGGCCACACACTGGATCTGATTTTCTCATTGCACCTTGACATTGACGTGGTCAAGGTTGATCCAGTTGCTTGGTCGGATCATCATGCAGTTCTGTGCCAGTGTGGGGTCTCCTGTTCAATTACGCCTTCTGTGGAGATTATTCACTGCTGTCCTAAACATAAATTGGAGCCTTACAAACTCCAGAAGCCACTGGATATCTTGGGTATACTGCTAGCCTGTGCACAAGGTCCAGAGGCAGCCATTGAGTGCTATAATATGGCGCTTAAGACTGCCTGGACTCTATGGCACCTTTCCATGTTCACACCTTGACCCCATGCTGTAGCTCACCGAGGTACTGTGCTGAGTTGCAGCAGTTAAAGACTAAGGTCATAGGTTGGAGCATTCCTGGGGAAGATCTGGATCTATGGAGGACAGATTGGTTTTGAGAATTCACTATGCTGAATATCAATGGGCACTCAACCTAAAAAAGACAGAATTCATGTGATGGTCAATTACTACAGCAACAAATTGGCCAGACCAGCTGTTTCAGACTGTTACATCCTCCCTGTCCATGGGAGCTATTTCTGTAGAAAAGTATGAGGAGTTTGGGTGCTTTTTTGCTGGCAAGGTGTCAGCCATTAGATCAGGTGTGGCTTGGACCGGGGGGTGGTCACTCCTATAGTGACATAGATATGCCTGCCTTGGATGAGTTTCCACTGGTGTCTGAGGCTGTGGTCCTCCAGGTGGTTTTTAGTTTGCATCCCACCAACTATGTACTAGACCGGGGTCCAACATGGCTGATTCTCAGCTGTGCCAAGTTCCTAGGTACAGTTTTTGCAGAGATCAAGAAGGGTCCTTGAGGGAGGGTGTCTTTCCTTAGGTTCTGAAAATGGCTGTGGTCAGGACCCATCTAAAAAAGTTTTCACTGGACCATGATGTTCTAGCAAATTCCAGGCTGGTCTCTAACCTACCCTTTTAAGGAAAGGTTATTGAAAAGGTGGTGGCCAAGCAACTGACAGAGAGTTTGGAGTCTCTTTCCATCTATGGACTGCTCCAGTTTTGTTTTTGGCCTCAGCACAGCATTGAGACCGTATCCCTTGATAATAGCACTGACAAAACAGCAAATGACACAATAGCGACTGCAAAATAGCGACTGACAGATAATAGTGACTCGAAATAAAAGTGTTCCAAATATGTAATTCTCCTCCAAAATCAATGAGCGGCATGGTGTTAGAATATATAAGATGGGAGGATGTGGGGGGCACAGCCCCCGGCATATGTATCAAGTTTTCATGCCAGGAAGAACAGTCAAAAGAACAGGTAGTAGTAGCTGGAAGTGGAAGTCGCTATTTTGATGTTCGCTATTTTGTCAGCACTATTGTCACATGGAACCGCTGAGACAGCTCTTGTCAGGGTCGCTCATGATCACCTCCTTGCAAGGGACCAAGGGCAATCCTCAGTCCTGGTGCTCTTGGGCCTTTCATCAGAATTTGACACAGTGGATAATGGGGTGCTGTTAGATCACCTAAGGAATTATGTGGGCCTCACTGGTGCAGTTCTGCCTCAAGTCTTCCTTGACTAGGAGTACACAACAGGTGGCTTTGGGGAGTTTTATCTCTGAGCCATCTGTGTTGTCCTGCTATGCTCCTCAAGGTTCAATCCTCACCCCCCCATTTTATTCTCTGTGTATATGCTACCACTAGAGGAGATCATAAGATGATACAATGTGGGATTTCACTGCTATGCAGATGATACCTGTACCTGTGTTGTGCTCCAGATGATACATCTGTGACTCTGGTGCTAAGCCATTGTTTGGCTGAGATTAATGACTGGATGGCCTCAAACTGGTTATGTCTTAACCCAGGCAAAACAGAGGTCTTGCTTATTGAAACTCATTATTGGGGCTTTTCTGAAGCTGGGAAAATGGATCTCCCTGTATTGGGTAGCCATTCCCTCACTGCAGCCAATGCAGTTAAGGTTCTAGGGGTCATTTTGGATGACAGATTGACATTTGAACTGCAGGTGTGTTCTGTTGTCCAATCTGACTTCTTTCATCTCTGGAATATTGCCAGTATCTGGCTGTACTTAGTTCAGGGTGACCTAGTGACAACTATCCATGCTTTTGTCTCCTCGAGGTTGGACTAGTGTAACACTCTGTACCCAGGGCTATCTGGAGGTTTGATGTATCAACTGCAGGTAGTGCAGAATGCTGCAGCCCAGATGTTGGTGGGCTCTTCGTGGAAGGATCACATTACACTGGTCTTGCATGCTGTACACTGGCTGCCTTTACATTTTCTCATCACCTTCAAGATCTGCTTGTTTACATTCAAGGCCCTATGTGGTTTGGGACCAGACTACTTAAAAGAGCTCCTGAGTCCATACCACCCAGTCTGCCCTCTCTGCTCAACCAATGCTGGTTTGTTGGCTGTCCCTCTGGCTAGGTTTAAATCATGGTACTAGTGCCTTTGGAGTGCCAACCCCTATTCTTTGGAATTCTCTCCCTTACCAGATTCATTCAGCTAGCACGGTGGAGGCCTTTAAAGCCTTTTAGAAAACGTTCCTGTTTCACCAAGCTTTCAATATAACATAATCTGATTTTATTTTTGGTTATTGTTTTAATATTGTATAGCATTGTGCCATGATTTGTATCTAACTCTGTAAAGTACTCAGAGCCTATGTTGGATTGAGCGCTATACAAAAATATTTGCCTTGCCTTGCCTAAAGAATACAATAATTATGGAATATAGAAGTTAGGCCCAGGGACGTATGATGAAAAAGATGTGGGCTGTAGTAGTAGTAGTATTTTTTTATTTTATATCACACTCTTCCACAGCTTAAAGCACTCTAACAATCGACAAGCAATGCATATTCACTGCTGGACAATGCAAATACTGCAAATGACATTACACAGATTGAAAGTGAAAAAGGGCCAGTCAAATACAGTACAAACTGAATAAATCATTCAATCCAGGTTGGGGATGCCTACCTCCAAATATGCCTCTGTAATCTGTTCATGTAAAATTTGAATGTTGCAAAATAACTATTGTAAATATATGTTGATGCTGACATTGGATGAGAATTTAGCTGATAAAAAATAATATGGGCTCCATGGAGTTGGGTCCACTGCTCACACCTAAAAAATTAAATCCAAAGACTATGAAGAACTATGGGCCAGAAACTTATCACCCACACATTCATGCCATTATCTGTGCAACAACGATAAGCATTGTGGCTTTGGAACTATTGAAGGGTGAGGATAATATAAGGGGAATGCTATACATTGATGGCAATGATTTGTTTGATATCCTAACAGATATCCTGAAGCTAAAGACAATTGATGAAGTTTTGAATGTAATTGAGTGATTTTCCACCTTTTCTTCAGTCCAGTGAACTACTGAAAGTTGTAGTCTTGGTGTATAAATTTCTGCCTCTGTATCTTCCCAAAATCATTGTCCCTAGACCCATCAGTACTACTCATGGCAAAGATGTCACCCAACTGGCACTCCTTTTGGCTTTGCCTTAGTAGCATCACCAGTAACTAAGAGCTGTCAAATGACATGCATGATACATGTATGCCTTCCACTTTGAGCCAATGTTCAGTGCTGGACCAGCAGCATAGACTAGCCCACCTGACACAGTGCTACCTTCAGCAACATGATGAAAAACCTTCTGCACTGTGGAAGTTAAACTATTTGTTGCAATTAATGGGGAAATCTTCAAAAGGGTAAAATATGCAACAGGAGCTGTGGCCAGCAGGGAGGGCTCAATAGCATCTTATGGATGCTCTCATCCTGGGGGGAGGGCCAAGAGCACATTGCCCTTTGGCAGTTCCTGGTGGCCGGTTCTGGCATCGTGCACTGCAGTGTGGGTGACCACACATCACATGCATGAACACCAGGATGCTGTGGTGTGCATTTCTGTGGGTCGGGGACAACCAGGAACAAGGAAAATGTCCATCCAAGCCACTGGATGATGGGGGCCAGCCCTCCATCACCATGAAGCCAGGAGCCCAAGCTGCAGCCTCACTACACTCAGTGAAGATTGAAGGTGTGCCTATGAGCACAGTAGTCTCCCCTCCTGGTCTTCTCCATGGGTAGGGGGCCCACTGACGAAGGGATACATCAGGTTGGTCAAGGGGCGGCACCTGAGGGAGCAGCAGATGGCAATCGGATGATCGGTGTGGTGAGACTTGGATGCCCAAAGGAGCAGACAGCTGGTAAGGGGGTGTATAAATAGATAAAGCAAAAAAAAAAAAGGTTAAATGTGGATTCAAATGTATGCTGCATTTGCTTCCTCTTGATTGCATTGCAGCAGCCCTTATGATGGTATTTTTCAAAGATGTGTCTGTGACAAAAAGACAAGATTTGTGGAGAAAATTGTTGCAAATGTGATTTGTGTCTTTTTTTTTACTGTAATTGTATCTTTTTCTAGACAGGAAATTCAGATGCAGTTAGACCTTCTAATAGCTGATCTAACAGTTTGGATGGATTTGCCTTTTGAAAATAGTATCTTGTGGATCTCAAACAGATCATTTTGAAAATTCTGACCTATTGTGCGTCTTTTTCTTACTCTTATTAGTATAACTACCAGAACCCCTTGGACTGACACCCTTTCCCTTTTGCTCCCCACCCCTTTTTTTACACCTAAACTAATACCTCGTATCTCCCCTTTGCCTCTGCCGATTGGATCTTTTTCTCAGTCAATTTGGAGGATGCATCATGGGATGGTACTCTATCTTCATTAGTCATTTTTAGTATTCCCAATGTCTGCCCCTGTACTCAGGCACAATGCACTTATAAGTTGTTGTATATAAGGGACAGAGAAGGTGAGAGACGTTATGCTTAGTCCACATGGCACTGTAAAATTTGCATGATTCAATAGTAGTCACTAAATGTGCAGTACTAATAAATAATACTGGTGCTACTGATATATAATTCCTAGTCTCTACACCAATCTAGGATCTTCTGTGTGGCATAATACAAGCCACTGTTACTGAATGTGCAGTAGTAATACTTGACACCTGGCCAACTGATATACAATTCCTAGTCATTACTGTTATGAAGGATATTCTGTGTGAAGCAATGGGAGCCACTGTTGCTGAAGGAGCAATACAAATTCCAGATACCTAAGCTATTGGCACATAATTCCCAGTGACTGCTAAAGTGCCTATATAAAATATTTCAGTAGCAGCAGTGAGTAGAAAAGTAAAAAATGCTGCATGCAATGAAGGTTCATGTTACTTTCAATCTATAAGTGCTACAGCTGCATAATGTTGTTCAACAACACTGAATCCAAAATTATTAGCACCGTTTTGGCAGAAAAATGAAAATCTCTCCATTCTCCCTTACTGACTGAAGCAATAAGCAAAACAACATCAAAATGCAAACTATCACCTTGCTCTGTGGTGCCAGGTGATGGGGGATTGTCTGGCATACTGGCGACCCTGGTTCACACCCAAGCCCAGGATGACAGGAGCAGAGACTGGCAGGGAGGGATAGAAGTATCCCATGGATGCTCTCCTCCTGGGGGGGCAAGCCTTTGTTGATGTTGGTTGACTCCTGGTGGCCACATTGTGGCATCGCATGATGTGACATGGGTGACTATGCACCACACCATGAATCAGGCAGGATGCTATGGATGCAACTTCAGTTGGAGGGTGGGAGCGGGACCAAAAAAGTGGAAAACTGGCTACCCAACTGACTGGATGATGGTCACTGGGTCCCCCTCCACCACAAAGTCCTGGCAGAATTCCTCTTGAGCTACACCCATAGCCCTGTGCCCTGGAAAGAATTGAAACCCAGTTTCTCCTCCATTCACCCCCGCATGGAGGGGGCCTGCTGGTGAAAGGATATGACCAGACTGACCGAGGGCATAGAATTGGGTGGCAGTGGATGGCAGGAGGGGTGACAGGCCTGGCTAGAGAAGGGGCCATATGTGGCCTGAAGGAGTGGCTGGTTGGGCAGCAGGGGAATGAGCAAAAAAAATTGTAAACTAGCTTGCCAAAGACTAATGTCAAGGATCTTAAAACTTGCACTAGCGCTATGCTGTAGTTGTATAACTTCAATTCTTTTTATTCCTGTCTCAGAATATTTTTCTAACTAAATTGTCTCAGTTGCAGGGAGCTCTGAAAAAAAGCTGTCTCCCTCCACCTCTTTAAGCTCAAGTGCCAACTTCAGTGCCAATGATACACCCACTAAGATTTTAAGTGGAAAACCCTTCAAGAAACATCGGTCATGCTCTCTCACTGTGACCTGGCACTTGGGAGCCCCAAACACCATGAAGCATCACTCCAGAAAAAGAAATCCTGCTTTATCCTGTGCAAAGTCCATATCAACATGATCCACTTTGGCTGACAATCCTTAAATTTGGGTATACCCAGAAGTGTCAACAAGTTTCCAGTCACCTCTACTCAGCAGCACAGCTTGTTTGTAACCCAGACATTATCTGCTAAACACAGCAAAAGGCTTTTAGTTTGATTTAGTATGGGCTCAGCTATAATATACTTCAAACAGGGATGAGCTCAGGACTTCAGTGCTTTTAGAACCTTGAGTAGTACAGGTTCAACACTGCTTCTGACAGAGACATATAAATATTCATGAGACTGTGAGGAGTCACACAGTGTTCCAGTCTTCCTACAGTTGCTTAGAGCTGTTTCAGAGGCTTCACTACTCATTAGATACTGAAGTAATCACTGCATGCAGTCATTATTAACTTGTTTGACTTTCTAAAAATGCTTTAATCTGTACCAGTCATGTCGTATTTTGTCACAGTAATGTTGGACTCATTCTTCTTAGGGCACGGTGCTCTTGTTGATAGTATCACATATGACTACTTTGTTCATAATGGAAAAGCATTACAAATTGGACAGCTACTGGCCAACTAATGAAAACTACTTTATTTTGTTTCTGAAATGAGCCAAAACCAAATAAAAAAAAAAAAAGATTTACAACATGGGTTACTGCATCCACAAACATAAGTTTCTATATAAACCTAGCAGTTTAAAGCTCTTCCCGAAACAAAAGAATGCAACCATTAAATGCATTCTGGAAGAAGTAGTTCTGGAAGTAGTTTATTTGTGAAACAGAATATAAGAGTGTATATGGAAAACTACAATTATCATTGATATGTAGGAAACTGAATACGAAAAGAAAAAGTTGCACTCACTTCTCATCCATTGCTGTCCTGCAATGAATCACATTGGCCATCCAGTCTACTGTAGCTTTCAACAATACTATTTTATCATTAGTGTAAAGTATAGACTGTGCTCAAAAGGTGCTTACAAAGTAGGGGCAGAGGCATCATTACAGAAACAGGTTGTAGCAGGCATTCCTTTACCTAATGTTTTGCATGCAGTATCTTGTCAGAGGTGTGATACATTAGGTAAAGGGACTCCTACAGATGATGCTTCTATGACACCTACAGTATGTCTGCCATTTGTAAGCACTTTTGTCTGCTCTTGCTACTGTACTCTCAATAAAATAGTTTTACTGCTGGTGTGATTCATTTTAACACAATGCTGGATGGCACGTACTGTAAGTGCCACTTTTTCTTTTCTCACTTAGTACATTACATTTAAGCAGAGCACTATTGTAGTCCTAGAGTGGTCTTTCCTGATTTTTGTCTATGTAAGAAACTGTAGCATTCTGTGGTAACACAGACTAATACTGATACAGAATAACTCAAGCAGTTACTCTGGGAGTTGTAATTTCTGAAGTGGAATTTCAGCTGTAGGTTCTCAGTTGCAAGTATCATTCCCATCTAGAGAGCCTATTAGCAGAAAATATCAATTCACAATAATCAAGTCAGATATTGTAACCCAATGAAACATGCATGTCTCATGAAAGTGATATGTAACCACACAGAATGCTAAGTGTTTGTATTATAAATAACCGTCAACCACTAAACATTTCACTCTAAAAGATATCAACATATATGAAATGATAGAAGAAGTTAGGAATCATTCTGAAGGTAACAACTTGTCCAAAGCATTAGACATATTTTCATAATTCACATACTTCCACATACCTCAACATATATGAAGGAAAAAAATATTAGTACTGTAGCAGTAAAACATGTGCCTACTGTACATTACAAAACAAGAAGTTACACTAAAATGAGAAGCAGAAATAAGGACTAGGAAAGCATTTAAGCTTATTTTTGCCCAATAAACACTGTCCAGCAGGATTATAACCTGTTCAGGTTCATTGGACATGCATCAGATTTGTTTTCAATACAGCACATTATAGGAGTTTGAATGTCCCTTTAACTCTGAGAAAATCTCCAACTGTGGAAATACATAATGAATACCAGATGGGCAGCTAAGCTCAGCCAGTGTGTTCTGACATAGAGGGGTTCTGATTCTCTCTGACCTCGAGAACGTAGATCAAGAAGTCCATGGGAATCAGAACCATGAGGTGACAGAACACACTGGTTGTGCAAAAAGTTGCTCATCCTGTATTTTTTTACAGTGTATAGTATCATGGGAAATGTACAAGCTGTGGTTCTTTTGCTTTCAGAATGAAAATGGCTTGTGCAGTCTCTAGAGGTTTCAAAATGCTGTTGTACCACAGAAAGGTATAATCACATTCCATAACCTTTGAACTATGGTACAACTGGATTTTGAAAGGGATGGAATTCTATACACAACAATGCTCCACTATACACTATAAATTATTTTGATACTAATGTATTGTAATAGACTCAATGGACCTCTCAGAATGATAGAGCCTGCAGTGAATAGCTCTGGCAGTTTGTCTGTGGGAACACCCCTAGATGACACCTGAGCAGATGGGGGTAGCTTCCACCCACTAGCAGCAGGGTCAAGCAGCTAGGCAGGGTTCCCAGGAGGTGGGAGCTATTACTTGCTAGAGGGGAGAAGCACTGCTAATTTAAGCCAGTTTTACAAAGACTCTGCCTTTTCCCAGCTTCAACCTCTCCTACAGATAGGAGACACATAAAGTTAATCAGTCTGACTGGCAATTTTCAGTGCTATTATCTTACGGCCACATGACCACTTGCTGGAAATATCAGATAGGTAAAAATAAAATAAATAAATAAGTAGTGACATACATTTGGTGAGTATGCATTTGGGAATATGACAAGGCTGAAACTATAGGATCTGTATTGAAAAAAAAATGTATGCAGGCCTTTTGTTTAGAAACCTATTGGAAAATGTGGGAACTGTAATCTGGCAACATTTTGTACATGCTTGTGGCATTAGTGCACCATATTTGCATGTTATTATGTATAGGGAAAGCTCTAAGTCTTAAAGAGGTACACAAGTCCATTTTGGGTAATTTTATAGAATGTTTTAAAAAAGGTTTCAGCACTGACTTGATGGGCTGCTTAAATTGCAGGCAATTGTCTGTTAAATGGGGCAGCTAGGCTCCATGTCCTTCTTCCCCATTTGGTCTGCATCTTTATCTGGAGGCAGTATTGCATGAACGTTTTTGTTGGAGGGGCAGTACAACTGGAGTTTTCACAAATTTTATGAAACATTGAGGGGCATGTAAAGTGTTTCAATTGCATTTAGTTCATCAACAGAATTACATTTTAAATACACATATGAAAGAATTTTGGGACTGAAGATGCAAGATGCATGAAAGGCACATACTGGCTATCATGTCACACTGAGGCATATACACATGCCATGGCTTGGAAGGGTAGTTCATGCTTTTTAGGATGGGAACAGGTCATAAGCATAGGGGCAGGGTAGGGGGTTAGGTAGAGAGTAGCATAAACATATACACAGGCACTTTCCTGACATAAATGTTTTTAACATGGTCAAGGGAATTTTGCTTTAACTATAAAAGCACAATTATTTCCCATTTTCCATTGCATTACTACTCCAGATCAACTATTGTGGGTATCTAATACCAGTGTTCATAGATGTCGCTACTAGGAAAATATGAACTTTGAAGCTAACATGATAGAAAGGTTTTATAGCCAGTTAGACAGGCATCTTCCAGAGTGAACTTATCCAGCATGTGTTGCAATTAGCAGCCATGACTACCGTTAGCAAAAAGTGGCCTTTTTACAGCTGCAGTGGGCAGAGCCCTGCAGACCTCTTGCTTTCAG
The DNA here is from genome assembly GCA_016271365.2 of Neoceratodus forsteri. Taxonomy (NCBI): domain Eukaryota; kingdom Metazoa; phylum Chordata; order Ceratodontiformes; family Ceratodontidae; genus Neoceratodus; species Neoceratodus forsteri. The sequence goes on from CM028134.1 coordinate 526,694,307, forward strand.
AAAAGTACTCTGCATTCCTTGCATTCTTTGTGACTGAACAATATGTTGGAGTTGCACCACAGTTGCCGCCACATCTGTGGAGCACTCCACTTGCACTGCACTATTTTGTAATTGAAAACAAAATGGCAGTCCTGATTGTGACACTGCGGGATTGGGCACCCCAAGTGTCACTCTTATGCTTCTGGGGGGTGTGTGGGGTGGTGGGTGCTAAGAAGGAGGGTCAGGTGGGGAGATATCTCTAATTTAAAAAAAGTAACAAACAGCAGTGACGGCACACTTCCCCATGTACAAGATGGCCACCGCACTCTACTGTACATGCATGACCACTGCGCATGCGTAGAGTAGTGCGGCTGCATCTTGGTCATGGCGGAGCGGGCCATGACTGCCATTTGTTTGTTTTTTAAAATTAGAGATATCCTCCCACCTGACCCTCCCTCTCAGCACCTTCCCCCACCCCCCAGAAACATAACACTGACACTGAGGGTGCCCAATCCCCAGTGTTGTGATCATGTTCTGTGCCCCCTTTTTGTTTAAATATATTTTTATCCCCCACCCAACCCTTCCTCTCAGCACCCACCACCCTACACCCCCCCAGAAACATAACAATGACACTGGGGGTGCCCAGTCTCCCACTGTCATGATAGCGATTCCTCTGTTTTTTCTTTGACACTGTAAAAAGAAAAACATTCCATCTATGTCTTATGCACCATTTTTTGACCCTGTGAAAAGAAAATACATCCATCCATCAATGTCTTTTGAACTGTTACCGCCCCCCCCACCTGACCCTCCCACTCAGCACCCACAACCTTGCAACCCCAAAGCCCTTACTTACCCATCAGGGGTCCAATGCTGTAATCTTCTCTGGACATCAGACACATCTTCACTCTTCAAAGCCAGACCACAGACTGAAGAAACAGGTATGTCTGTCAATGTATTTCAGTGGTGTTTTGAACTTATCATCATCATCATCATTTTTTATTTGTAAAAAGGAGCCCTTCCAGAGCTTAGGGTGCCTGAACAATATCACATAATAAAACAGTTTAATAACATTACAAAACAGACGCAGCAGTAATATTTCAAAGCAGCAAATTACTCAAATACCATTGAAAGCTTGAAGAAAAAAAATGTGTTTTCAGGTCAGCTTTAAGCCCCTCAATGGTCAGACTATCTTGTATCCAGCGAGGTAGAGAATTCCACAGGGTAGGAGCAATAAAGGCAAAGGATTGTGCACCAGATGTTTTCAACCATACCCTGGGAATCTCTAGCAGTTCCTTGCTGGAGGATCGGAGTGTGCAGGAGGGACAGTAAGGGTGCAGAAGGTCTTTCAAGGTAATGGGGTCCCTGGTCATGTAGGGCTTTATAGGTCAGCAATGTGACCTTGAAGGTTATCCTCCACTGTACTGGCAGCCAATGCAGTTCACGCAGCACAACTGTTATGTGACTGGATCTAGGGGTTCCAGTTAACAACCTGGCAGTCATGTTCTGCACCAGCTGCAATTGGTGGATATCTCCTCCAGGAAACCCTAGGTAAAGGACGTTGCAGTAGTCAAGTCAGGTGGTGACAAAGGCATGTACCAGTGTGGAAAGATCTTTGGTGGGGACCAGGTGTTTCACCCTGGTGATATTTCTCAGATGGTAAAAGACAGATTTTACTACTGCAGAGACCTGAGATTTAGGGGCATAACTTGGGCATTTTTGCATATTTTTCACCCAAATTTTCAACCTGCCTTCTTTGGGAGCCTAAATCATGAACAATGGCACTGCCATTAGGCAGATCTGTCCCAAAAGATGATATTGTGGTCCCTATGTGAAATCACCTTTTTGGGCGGAGGGTTATATTGAAAATTTGGTGTAAAAATATTATAAAACAACAAAGTTATGAGCCAACTTTCACTTATTGCAAATGCAGGCTCATAACTTTGGTAATTTTCAATATATTTACTTCAAATTTACAACATAGCCATATCTTTACAGCATCTTATGAAAATGACAGCTGTCACTTTTCATATCCTGGTCAATTTTTTTTTATATCCTGAAAGCTGATTTCACAGTTCCTGCATGAAATCACCTTTTGGGTAGGAGCAGAACATTTTCTCTGCCATTGTTCATGAGATGGGGTCCTAAGAAGGCTATGTTCTAAATTTGGTGTAAAATATTTAAAACAAAGTTATGAAGCTATGCTGAATTTTGCAAATGCAGGCTTGTACATTTAGTAATATTCAATATTTCTACCCCAAATTTTCAGCATAGCCATTTCTTTACAACACCTCATGAATGTGATAGCTTTCATTTTATTTTTTCTGCCCAAAATGTGTTTTTGCATCCCGAGACTTGATTTTGCAATCCCTGCATTAAATCACCTTTTGGACAGCAGTTGAACATTTGCTCTGCCCTTCTTCATGAGACAGGGTCATAACAAGGCTATGTTGAAAATTTAGTGTAAAAATATTACAAAAACAACAAATGTATCAGCGTAAACTACATTTTACTAACACAGGCTCATAACTTTGGCATTTTTCAATATTTTTACCACAAATTCCACACCTGCAGCCCCATTGGCTCTGGCCAGAGTTTGTTTTTCTAGCTTTTGCAGTTTTATGTAAGGGAAGTGTACTACAGCACTAGTATAGTTATCACTTGCCTTTACCTCTGAAGATCACATAAACTCCCAGGTTGTGCCTCAAAATAGGCATATGATTGTTTAGTAAACTTACCTGGTTAACAAAAATGAAATAAGACACTGAGGTGCCTATGAGTACTGTGTCATCTGTCAATGTTTAGGACAATCACCTTTTGAGGCTGGGTGGAACTTTATAGCTAATTGTTTTGATCTGAGGGGCTTAGGACCTCTTCCTATGGATCCTAGTTCACTACTCTACAGTGGGAGTCCTTTTTAGTTTCAGACAGAAAATGTGCACTGTAAAGAAAACAGCTCTACAGAATCTGCTGTCCAGTTGCAAACATGTTCACATTTAACTATAGAAGGGTTTAATGTAATTAGCTTTATTTATTGACTAAATAAATAGTTTAGCTGAAGGCTGGGCTCTGGGCTGGGGAGTACTTTGTTCTTACAGATAGCACTTGGCAGCAGTAGCAGAGCCCCAAGCTAGAGAAATCTCACAAAAATGTAAGGGCAGTTTGAGTTTAGAAAGCAGAGGGCATATTCAGGGTATAAAACCAAGTGTTTTGTTTAGTTCAGTGCTCTGCAGAAGTGTGAAACAAGATGAAACTAGGTGTATACTCATTTTATTGTCATAGTACTGACATCATCTATGACTTGAATAAGTTTCACTAGAAATGTCCTAGTGAACCGAGAACAGCGCTTTTCTGGAGTGATTGTGTGGAAGGGTTCAGGAGAGGATTTACATTCAAGGAAACAAATTATGCAAATGCCCAGGGCTTATGCATCAGGCCTATACATACTGTATACATTCTGGCCAGCATCAATCTTTGATGCCTCCTGCATCAGGGTGGGAGGGTGGGGGTAGAGCTTCATTTAGTTGTATTACTGGAAGCTAAAAGTGATATTTCTGTCATGGTGAGGCATAGCCAAGGTGTTATTTCTTATTATACAATGGCAAAAGAAAATCTAAGAAGCTGATTGGCTGCTCAGTCCTAGACACAGTGATGTTATTAGACAATAAAATCACTGTGTGTAGGGCTGGCACAGAAAAGACTGCATTACAATAACAGGAATCATGCAGGAATCACTCCCTTCTCATCTCCCTAGAGCAGTCAAACGTTGCTGCAAGTGCACACCTAAGTCATCAAGGCTTAACCCCCCCACATCAAATACTAATTTCATCTCTAGTTCAGACATCAGAAAATCCACAGTTTATTAAAAAATAATTTAAAATATGGTGACACAATTCCTCCTCCAAACAGAGTGGTGTGAGTGAACCACAGAAGACCATAACTACCATTCACCTGGTTCACTGATGCCTCTCGTTTCGGGGATAAAATGGCAGGAAAATAAAGTTTCAGTCCTGCAGTGCCACTAACCTTGCCACAAAATGTAAATCCTCATCTTCCTCATTCTGTACTCACCACTGAAAACAAGTGAAAAAATAACCAAAGCGGTGACACCTCACCTCTGAAATCCTGACATTGTGCGCATGCCACACAGCCACCTACTAGCTCCACAAGGACAGAAAATCAGTTACAATTTAAAGAACAAAAAAAAGAAACACATTTCAAATACAGCCCATTTCTATGAGTGGCTGAATGGTCGGGGGTACGTCAAATATCACAGCATGGTTAAACAGGAGAAACCTTTGCTGACTGGCAGGGAACAGTGAATCAGTTTACATCTCCACCTAGTGGCAGAAGAATAAACTGGACTTTTTTGTTTAAATGTACTCCTCCACACACAAAAAATGAAATAAAAAATGCAGACAAATGTTCTTTTTTTATTTTTTCTCTTTTATTAAAAAAGTATCCATTGTACGATAGCAATAAGGCACTCCAGAGTGTGTGTTATTGTGTAATAATGTCACTTCTGGGGTGGTGGAAGCGCTTGGCTTTGCCTTGTGCCTCAACCCACCCCAGGAGTGATGTTATTACACAATAACACACACCTCTGTCGTGCCTTATTGCTTAATTGATTCTCTACCCCAAAACTCATGACTGTACAAGATATGTGAAATGTTTTAAGAACTGGGATTAAGATTTGCTCTTTGTGCTAGCATAAATTAAATCAGATTGCCCCTCAAAGTGATTTGACCAATACATGGTGTTTATTTGTTACTCACAGATCTTGCTCCCATAGGGAAAATTTGGAATTATGTAATAGAACTGAGTTATCTTTCTCTCAACATCGCTGGTATGAAATGTTAAACATGGTGAAATTCTGGGAAAATTACTACTGCAAAGAAAGTTAAACTCTGTGATTCTAAATTGGCAAACATTAACAAAAACTAACACTAAAGTTTTCCAATTAACACAAAATCACATGGAACTACAGAACAAAAAAAAAAATAACTCCTTGTATTCTTTGGGATCACAACTTACTAAATAGGTGAGCATTTAAGAGCAAACTATGCAATGGTCATCTAATAATCATACCATGGCAAGACAGAATTAATGATGTGCACTTAAAAGGCATAGCAGCATTAAGCCTATGTACTCATCTAGACACAGTGCTGAAATTAAGTAGAGGATTCTTACCCATTGTCCACCCCAAGCACTTGGTAGGCTACCCTAAGCATGATAAGCTAAACAGTATGATAAGCCAAGGTCACATCTGATCCAGGTTCTCTTATCATCAATATATACAAGGGGGTGGGGTGGGGTGTACAGCAGCTTTGGTTGGTTAGAACACACAGACCCTGCTGGCCCAGTGGTGCTGGAGATTGAGGCATTGGTCACTACATCTCACACTGCTCCAGTGACCCAGGTTCAGGAATGAGCTTGGGCCACTGGTGGTCAGCAGGGGAGAGAGAGGATCAAGCATCCAGAGGAGTGCTTTTCTCTCTCAGGGAGGGAGGGTTTGCCATCCCGCTCATCAATCACCCTCTGGCATCAGCCAGGGTGATATATGAGCTTGGAGACACACCACTGATGTGCTTTATCTGTGGGAAGGGGGGCAGGAGTAAAACTGGAGGAAAAATTAGCTGGCAGGCTCAATGATGGCCACACCAGCACCCCGTTCCAGCCCCCAATGTCTTGATTTTGCTTCGGGGTTGGGGGAAAGCCAGCACCCCTTCACCTTGACCCTGCCAAGGAGGGGAACCTGTGGGGAATTTAAGGGGTGTCAGATGGGGGAACGGTGCAGCTGGAGACCTAGTTCCCTCTGAAGGAGGGACCAGAGCTGCCTGCCAGACTCCACAGGAGGATAAAAAAATAATATAAAAAAAAAAAGAACACACAGGTCCCATGGGGACGTGATGAGAACTTTTGTGTTGTGGTGCTAGGACATGAATAAACAGGTAAAGCAGTGCATGTGCTTGCCATTAATTACAGGATTGCTGATGCTTTTCTCATTCTGCAGTGGGAGAGACACCAAGAGCTGCATTAGAAATGGATAAGTGCTCCAGGACAGGCTCTGTCTAGCTCAGGGATTGGTAAATCCCCTTCTTCCAAGTTTACCACTGGACAAGATCATGAGGGATTTGAGCTTAAGACTGTTCCACTGGGTTATTTGACATTCAAGTTATTTTCATTTATTAATTAAATGTGGTCATACAGTGTGAACTGCAGCATGTCTCACCTGGCAGGCCTTAATGAACTTGCCCCCTTTTTTAGCTTGCAGTTACTTAAAGGGTAGCTCAGGATATTACCAGGCAGAATCAGCTTTTAAGCTTAAGACCATTCCATTGGGGTGCCTGAACCCTATTACATTTTTAGTCGATTAATTAAATGTGGTAGAGAAGTATTAACTCTAACAGTGGTATGTTTTGCTTGCTGGGCCTTATTGAAACTCCTGCATAAAAAGCTGTCCATCTTGCTGATAACACATTCTGCGTATTTGTACCCTCCCCTCATGTGACAGGAAACAGATAAAAGTGATTTCTGGAGTAAATCTATTACTATCTTGAATAGTGAATTCCAAAATACTCACCTATTACAGGCACCATTAAAAAGTGTAAGCAACAGTATGCAGTGAATTTGTGAGCCATGTGCATGCACTGGAGGAGTGCTTGGCATTGCAGTAGTAGCTGCCAACACCCAAATCAGAGGATGATGTGATTGCACAGCTACAATATATTGTAAATGAGCTGCTATATATTTCTGGCTCTGTTCTCAGATGCATAACACCATATTGACAGTATTGCAAGGAATAATTCTTCCTGTGCATCTGTGTCAAAATATTTTTTAAGACTGCAGTGTAAAGTGTTTCATAATGGCACTTGCAATCTTATAAAGCTACATAATCTTATCAAACTGTTACTAGCCAATGAAATGTTTTCACAAATAACTTAAATTATCCTAATATTTCAGCAGCCTTGCAACTTAACTGGCAGTGCAGAACAGGTGGTGTGGTCAGAGGCAGAAACTACAGGGCCAAGGAGCACATAGTATATGTTAAAAGGCTGCTGGTATTTACAGAGCTTTTGAAGAAGTTGCCAGGTAGGTAATAATTGATGACAGATAAATCCCAGGCACATAATCAGTGTCTGGGGCCAGCTGAAATACAACGGCAGGGAAAATAACTGTGATCCTCTCAGAAGGAGCCTCACAGCCTTCATGGCTCACAAGGGGGAGAGTTTAAAAGTGGTCCATCTGCTACCCAGCAACGTAGAGGTGACATAGGTTAGAGGGCTGGATAGATGTACAGATCCAGTCCCTGGGATGGTGGAAGTCCCAAGTTTTGGGTAATTATATGTGACCACAATTGTTTTAACCTCTCTGTTTCTGTTTTTGGCAGGTTATGACTCCTGGGAAAGGCAAGCTTGGATCTCCAGTCAATTGTATGTGCACTTGGTTATTGGTAGAGCACAACAGTTCTCAGGGAAGCTGTAGTCTGTCCATTGCTCCTCAGCAGATATGAGTTTGCATGCTATTCTGAGTGAGGAGGATTCAGCAGGAACAGGAATTGCATAAGGCGTGTTATACTTTTGAAACAGGTATACCACAGTTGCCATTTTTGTATTGTATGCAATTCTTTCCAGGCCAACTTGTGTAGCCCTCTTGGAGGTTGTACTGCCCTGTTCATTCTGTTCAGCCAGCTACAGGTGTGTGAGGAGTTCTGGTGGTGAAGGAGCTGGCTCTGAAATAGCAGGGTTTTGTAATGGAGAAGTGTCTTACAGAAGACTGAGGCAAGAGTTCAACGTGACCAGAGTTTTTGTGGCCAAAGACAGCTACAATGGGATGAGCTGAGAATAAAGTGATGGAGACAGTGCAGAGAAGGGGAGACTAATGGAGACCAACAGAGGTTTGAGCCAGGGGAGCAAAGCAAGCATGGCAAGGAGCAGAGCAGAAAGAGGAAAAAAGGAAGAAACAAAAGGTATTAGAAGGAAGAGATCTACAGCTACAGGAGAAAGTTTTGGGCAAGGTAAAAACCAGACAACTGGACTGAGAGAAAAAGTATTGTTTGCCATCTTGTCCCCGAGTGTCGGAAAAGGGTTTGTGAAAGTCTGGGAAAGTTTAAATGGGGGAGAGAAGATATTCCACTTAAATATTGCGGTAAAAGAAAATTGTGGAGAAGTAGTTAAGGCAGAAAGAGGCTTAAAATAGTTTTAGAAAGAAGTGAGTCTACAGTTGCATAAACTACTTACTAGGGAGAGAGAACAAAAAATATGAATTTATCATTCTTTTCTGCAGGCAAATGCAAGTATCTTCTGGATTAAATAAGAAACATATACTATTTTAAAACAAATTAAATACTAGGAAATAATAGAAATCAAATGAAGAGGTTGGAATTAATCAGGTGACAAAGTCAGGTTACTTAGAAATGGAGAGAAAAGTGTGCATGCCTGGTGTTTGGGAAGACTAATCACCATTTTGTTCCAAGACAAGTGGCAAGCAGCACAGCAGGATGGAGAGCTGCTGTGACAGAACTTAAAACTCCTGAAAGTGATTAAAAGAAAATAATTCTAATCAGTCCTGAAGCAACAAAGGAAAAATTCACATTAAGGAAGAAGGTACAAATTAAAAATATTTAAAAAGTAGAAATAAAGCAACTGCAAGCATAGCTAAAAATGATAGCCATAAGAAGGTCTCATGTTTTAGATGCTGAAGGTCAAAAAGAATTTGGAAAGGCCACAAAGGTGGATAAGCGGGGACTGTGTAGAAATAAAAGAAACACTTTAAAATATTTTCTGGAGCCAAATAGAGGAAATTAGATTGATGACCAGAAGGTGATGTTGGTCCATTTTTCAATGGTTTTAGTGTTGATAGATTTAAAATTTGAGTGGTTTGTTTTCATTTTCCATATATAAGGAGTGTTGTATTATTGCAAGTTGTTATTTAAATCTCTAGGCTAGGGATCTGGTACTAAAGTAAACACTATTCCATTATAACACACACAGTGAGATCTTACTATTACATAGTACAAGGAAATAACAGAGCAAAAACAGAGGTTGGGAGACTGAAAATTAATAAGGAATTTTAAGTAGGTTTATAAACATTGGATAAAAGGTTTTTATGTTGCAGACATAAGGAAATTGAATACCTGGATTTAGGTGGGAAGTCACTAACTGTTGGAAAAGTGAAAACCAGCCAAGAAACACAGAGCTGGTGGAGGGAAGAACAATACAGTATACCGTTAAGAGGATGACTGAGACTGAGTGACTCAGATTTGAGTGATTCGGTCTCAGCACCTGTAAGGAGAGTGATCCTGAAAGGATAGTGACTGGGAAGTGCAGGGCAAAGGGAAGAGTGACATGATACCAGAAGGTATCCAGAAGGTATGTGAGGGGTGGCAAGGGGAGAAGCCACCAAACTGGCTTAATGGCATGGTGATTAGGGAGGCTGGCTGTGGTGGGGAGGGTCCAGAGTTCAGGGCTGGGGAGGAGCACAATATTTTGTGCTTTTCTGTGCTGGTGTGCATTTTTATTCCTGGTTCTCCCCTCTCCAACATGCACTCCATTGAAGTTTGTAATTTTAGTAAGGGGGTGCGGGGGTCAAAGCCCTCTGCAAGGGGAGAGTGGGGTGTGAAGCTCCCCTGCATAAACAGTTGAGGATAGTTCCCTCACTGCAAATGTACATCACTGTTGTTATTTTCAGTGATATACATTCACTGTAATGGTGATCGCCTTTTGGTGATCTCCATTATCACAAAGAACTGAACAATATAGGTTGTGAGTAATTAAGGATACATCAGGAAAAATATTTTGATTACAGCAAACAACTAGTCCATAAGGTGCTGTGACATACTTGAGCTGAAATAGTCAACAAAGGACCAGAACTGTGGTGTGTATTGGATACTGAACTTTGAGAAAAGTCATCATAGTTGGGACTTGTGGATACACTGAAATTAACAGGACATTGGAAATACTAGCAGAGACATTATTGCATTGCATGGCAGTATTATGTTGCATGGCAGTGAAAGTTTAAATTACCATAAAGTGGTGTATGTTTTGTAATTAACAACTTAAAGAACTATACTGAAGCTTGTTAAGTGTGATTATATTGGTTGGAATAGTTTGTATAAATAACAAAGTTAGAAAATGAATACAAGAAAAAACAAATAAGAGACTACTGTAAATGCTAACCCAGTTTGCTGTAAAAGTAAAGAGCAAAGAATTAAAAGAAAAAATGGAGGGAAGATTGCAAAAATGAAAAAAAAAATCACTAGTTATATTTTACCCCCAGGAACTCAAATCAGTTTGGTGGGGAAAAAAGAGGTCTTGAGGATACAGAGCTCCTAATTACCCCCTCCTCTCGAGTTCATCCCCAATTAAGTTAACAGCAGAGGATTGGGATGGAACAAAAGATGAACATCCATTGATGAAAACTATTAGAAACATAGCTCAAGATCAGACAGAAGTTTCACAGAGAACAGATAAACATGCAGAAACAGAAAATAATAGAAGTAAGAGAGAGCACATTGAAGTAAGAGTTCATATTGATACAGAAGAGGCAATGAAAGAGAAAGGGGGAAAAATGAGGAGGTAAAATCAAATAAGAAGGAGATGGATGAGAAAGAAATTCAGCAAATTAAAGAATAAACTAAGGAAAAAGTAAAAGGGAAAGAGAAAAAGACTTTTAGAGATATCTCTCATCAATGCCCCAGTACCTCACTTTTGGGAGATTTCAAAGTGTTTCTAACACCCTGCATTCTGAGACCAAAACTGGATCCACCAACTAATTTCCCACCAGCGATTTCTCACATAATTGCAAATAGCCAAAGCAGGTAGGAAATAAGTAGAGATAAGGAATTAAAAACAGAAGGGGCATAGGGTAGGGATAACCCAAAAGAGAGAAATCTACCAATGATCTATTGAAAGAAATCAGAGATGGAATTTTATTAAATAATGAACTACTGATTAACTTTACAGCCTTGTTAAGTACACATTTAACAAAGGTGAGTGATAATATCTACTCAATGTTAAATAAGGGTAGAGATCTACTCCCAAAAGAGTCTGGAAAGGCAGTTATAGTGGACAAGGAACAAATCATTATAAAAAGAAAACAACTAAAAAAGATAGGTAATAGAGAACTGAAGGAAACAGAAAAATTGATTAAGAATTTACAAGCAAATAAACACCATTCTTAAAAAGAAAACAAAGTGAAAAGTAACAAATGCAAATGAAAATAATAAGAAAAAAACAAAAGGTAAATAAAAATGAAGGAGAGTATAAGGGAAAATATTAGAGAATGAGGAAGATGGAATTATCAAAAAATTCAAAATGATGGAAGAAATCTGAATACATGACAATCAGGAGAAAGGTAGTGTAATGAAGAACCAGCAAAAGAGAGAAAAAACAATAGTAAATGGTAAAAACATAGAAAGTCATGAGAGGGAGGAGCTGATACAGAAAGGGGAAATATTACCAAATGTATTTCTTAAGGGGATTCCAAAGTCTAGAAACAAAATCATTTAACACTCAAATTAGCTGTGTATAATATATGTTAAGGAAACATGGGAAATAAATTCACATGAAATGACATTGGATCCATATATAAGTACCGGGGATGAAAAAGGTGGATCTATTTGGTTCTCAAGAATAAAAATATAAGACACAAAGTAATGGAAGTTTGAGACCAGTTGAAAGAACTAGGGGTTCTGGCAAAAAGTACAATTTTGACATATAAAAATGACAAGGAGTTAAACAGTGAACAAGAAGAAGTACCTGGGAAAACAAGAGAATATAACCAGAAAAATAAAAAAAAATGAGGGAAAGATACAACAAAGGATCTCTAATTATATGAGACCAATAGAAAAAGAACACTTTGTAGCACCAGAGGATACTGGGCTAGAAAGTGAAAATAGAAAAGTAATCAGAGGATGTCTGCAAAAGGGTCCAAGAATAAATAATAGTGTAATTTTAGGAACTTTGGACATCTTGGTACATTCTGGAGAGCTGGACCAGGACCAAAGTGTGATAATGAAAAGCGTGAACAGTAGGCAAGAAAGGAAATCAATACTATGTTCTGAGTGAATTAGAAGAGGAATGTTGACCGGAGGAAAAAGCAACCCATACAATGGAGTGAAGCATAATTCTGCTAATTTGGAATATAGCAGGAGCTGCTAGTAAATCAAAGGACACAGGAACAATTACATTTATGTCAAAGACACAAGTAATCATGCTTCAAGAGATCCAGTCCTTCTCTACAGATGATTGCTATTTAGAAGGTTGTCAGTGCTGGAACATGCCAGCAAGAAAAAATGCCAAATTTGGAAGAGCCTCTGGGGGAATATGCCCATTTTTAAAAGTATGTCGAGATTTGGTGGCAAGAGTAATTTTGAGTGATTCTGAAAATTATATATTGGCTATTGAGGTGTCATATAGAAATGTTGTGAAATGTCTAATAATGAATATGTATTTTCCTCCTGATACAACTGGCACACCCATTATAGGATGCTTAGAGAAATTCAGTAATGTAGTTTAACAGCTACAAGAGCAATACCCTGGGACTATGTTGTTAATGGGTATGGACTGTAACATTTGAATAGGAACCAAACCTGAAGAGACTGGAAATGAGTGGAACCTGGATGATGCACTACAAGTACCAATGAGAAATTCCACTGATAAAAAAGTAAACAAACAAGGGGAATATATGTTGAAAATTTTAAGTAAATTAAATCTTTGCATACTAAAAGAGCACTGCCAGGTAGATAAAAATGGCAATGGTACTGTACATTTACATGTAAGTATAGGTCGAGGGTACAACTGTAGATTATATTATCACAGATATTTTGTCATGCAACCAGATATTGTCATTAGAAATAATAAATAATCGGGACAGTGATCATAGGCCTGTAAGGGCAAAATGAAAACCAGCTATAGGATTGTACAGTGAGAATATGAATCAAAGAAAGGTAGCTAACAGGGATGTATTGATACATAAGAACAGGAAAATAAAATGGTCCACAGTCTAGGTAGAAAGAATAAAAAACATTAGATAATCAATTAGCAAAGCTAAACTTAGAAGTATGGAATTGATGAGATCAAACTTAGAAAGGGAAGCCACAAGAATACAAACTCAGGACATTTTAGATACATATAAACTGATAGAACAGCAGATGGCAGAAGAATTAGAAAAAGAACAAATAAAAAGGAAAAACAAGAATTTGTTTAAAGCTAAGTGGTTTGACCAAGACTGTGATAACAAAAGGAAACTGATACAAAACATTGGCAAAGGGGTAACAAAATATAATACATATGAAGACAGGGTGGCATTGAACAATTTAAAAAAGAATACAGAACTTTGATAGAGTCAAACAAAAAGATTTTAATAAGAATTTATGGAATATATTACGAGTAGAGATAGAAGAAAAGGACAATTGTATATGTTGGAATTCAGTGGCCCGCAGAACAGGGGGAAATAGATATACTGCAACATAGTTGTGGTAATATCACCAGAAACTTGGAAGGAGCACTTCGAAAAAATATTTAAGGAGATACTAAAAAGGAAAATGAAGGTTGGGTACAAGATGAGAAATTTGAACAGCAAAGGAGAAGGATAGAAGAGGAATGGCTGCAAGTAACAAAAGAAGAGGTAATAGAGGCAATTTTAATGCAAAAAAAAAAAGAAATAAAGCTGAAGGAATTGACAAAATAGGAGCAGAATTATATCAGGTGAAAACAGAATGGCGGACAGAATTGTTGGTCCTGTTTTTTGAAAATATAGTAATATATAAAATATTACCAAAAGACTGGAATGTGGGAGTGGTTGTTCCCTACACAAAAAGGGGCCAGTAATAGAACAGGAGAATTATAAGTCAAAAACTCTGCTAAATGTAACCCAAAAATGTTTCTCAGGGTTGATTCTTTTTTTTTTAAACTCTCTTTATGCACCACATGGTGAGGAACTCTCTCCGGCATCCACTTGCCTAGAGCTCTACATCCTACCTGAAGCACTCGCTACTCCTTGACCCCCTCTGACACAGCAGACCTCCCAACTCTGAACCCCCCAAGGAAGGCCAACCCTATCCACCCAAGGCGCTCTATCTAGAATCCAATTTGCTGGTCGGAAGGGGTCCCCGGCATGAGGAGAGAGAGGTGCCCAGTACTGGAGTGTGGCTCAAGTGTCCATGGTGCCATCGCCTATCCCCATCAGTGTGGATTTTCCTTAGTTAGTCCCTCCCCAGATGAAGGACATGCAGTGCTGCCCTGTCTATTGCGTGAGTGATCATGTTCACGACAAGAAGGCAGCCGTCCTACATCTCCCCCTTGTTTTGGTTCCAACAGCAGTAGTACACCCAGTCTCCACTGGGTGTTGCTAACTGTGTGGAACATGTCCCCCCTCCCTCTCAGAAGAGAAGAACAGTCCTCTGGATGCTCAATCCTCTCCTCCCCTGCTGACCCCCAGCAACCCGGGCTCATTCCCAAACTTGGGTTGCCGGCATGGCGTGAGGTGTGGTGTCCAGCACCTCAACCCTCAGTGCCACAGGGCCAGCCTCAAGGTTTATTCTAAATAGAGTACTTTTCTGGTTGGAGGACAATAATACATTGTCCATTTACTAAGCTGAATTTTGTAAAGGCCAATCTATGATTGATCAAATATTTACATTGAGATATATCTTAGACAAATATGTTCTAACAAAAAGAAGGAAAATATACACTGCCTTTATGGATATTAAGGCAGTGTTCGACTCAGTCAATCATAATATTCTGTGGAAAATCCTAGAGAATAAGGGAATGGGGAAACAGCTGCTCCCCATTATTAAAATGTTATATACAAATACAAAGCTGGTGATGAGATATGGAAAAGATGTAGCCTTGATGGATGAAATTAATGTTGCAACAGGAGTAAAGCAGGATTGCCTACTCACCCCAACAGTGTTTAATCTATATATGGATAGAATAGTGGAATGTGAGTTTTTCTCCCAAGAGAGACATGTATTTATCAGAGAACTGTTTAAAAATGTGTATGATATAGATAAAAAAGGAACAATTGAGGTAAATATTTAATACTGACAATCCAAAACAGATTTTTGCACTAGCAAGTTTGTCACATAGAATGGCATTGAAATTAAAATAGAAGATATGACATAATATGTTGTGAATCCCAGTTTTAGAAAGCTGGGATTTTTGTACTCTGAGAGTCGCTCAAAGGGTGTTTTTAATGTAGTGATATGTGTTATGTAATATGTATGTAACAAATGTGATTTTTATACATGCAAATGTACAAATAAACTGAACTGAACTGAAAGTATGAGTTTGTTGGATGGACCGGAAGGGAGGAAGTGGGAGAATTTACTACCATGGAAAACAGCTGATGCTCAATGCCATGGCCTCCCAGATACACTGCTCATCCGCCTGGGAGGAAATGATTGGGAACTGGTGAAGTCAGTTGAGCTGCAGCAAATGTTAAGAAAGGACTTTGTATTTTGGCATTGGCAGTCCCCAAGGATGCAAATCATGTGTTAACAAATGTTACAAAGGCAGTGTTGGCACCAAGCTCAGACTTCTGGTGCAAAAGAAAGTGTGTGGGTTGACAAACGTGGCCATGAAGGGAGTTGTGGATGCCATTGGTGGACTTGAGCTGCTGCATGACACGATCATGGCAAAGTTCCATAGTGCTATGCAGGATGGGGTACTTTCATCAGATCTAGGTTGTGATTGATGTTTAGCAGACCTACAATGTGTTTTGGAGGAAGTCATGGCATGAGGTGCTTGGTGGGTGATGAGCATCATTGTTCAGCTGACAACTGAGCAATAGCATGATGCACATCGTGTGGTGGCATGGTAGTTTTGCAGGATTGTATAGAGGGCTTAACAGGGTTTATCACACCTCTTCAAGTGGTTTGCCTGAGGCTGGGGAGAGGTAAGTCCTTGGCAGCTGGTAGCAGAGGTGTGCCAGCCATAGGTGAAGGATAACTCTCAGCCTTTGGCCAACAGTTGGTGGTGCCCTCTGATGGGGAAGGGCACATTTGAGAGTGGCCCACTAAGAGCCATCCCTTATGCTTCAGAGGCCAGAGTCCTTTACAAGGATTTATCTAGTATGTCAGCCTCCTCAATATGTATGTATGTGTGTGTGTGTGTGTGTGTGTGTATATATATATATATATATATATATATATATATATATAAAAGAGGGGGGTGGGAGGGGCAGCTGTGAGATGAGGCACTAACTGCACACCTGAGCAGACTCGATGAGACCGTGAGGCCTGTTTCTGCTGGCAATTTTGTATGTTCATGTGTGTATATATATATATATATATATATATATATACACACATATATATATATTTTATACCTTATCAGTTTAATAATTCAAAATCTGATTGGCTGTTTAATATATACATGGTGTGGCTGTTTCATTCAAGCACATTATCTGTCTCATTTGTTCAGGTGAAGGAAGAAGGCTGTTTCCTAAAAGGCAATGGTTGAGCCTGCAATGAATAGTAGCTAGTGAAGTTTGTCTGTGGGCACACCCCCAGATGACAGCTGAGCAGACAGGGGGTAGCTTCTATCCACTATGGGTAGGGTCAAGCAGGTAGGCACAGGTCCCAGGAGGCAGGACTACTACCTGCTGGAGGGGAGGAGCACTTTTTATTTAAGCTGGTGTAACAAAGGCTCTGCCTTCTTTAAGCTTCTGCCTCTCTTATAGATACCCTCCCAATCACTCCCCTCAACAAAGCAGGGATGAGGAACTGTGTGTTAAGGAACCCACTGTCCCTCTATGGGGAATCACCTTAGAGGTTGAGAAGAAATTCTAAATTTTTTTGCCCATTGGGTTTTCTGGTTTTTCACCTTCTCTGGAGGGTGGTAGTGATAAGTGCTTAGAAGGGCAAGTTGTCACAGTCATGCAGGTGTGATGTCGGCATGGTAGTTTTGCAGGACTGTACAGATGGATTAACAGGGTTTATTGTACCTTTTTAGGCTGTTTGCTTTGAGGCTGGGGAGAGGTGAGCCTTGGCAACTGGTAACAGAGGGGTACCGGCCGTAAGGGAAGGATAAGTCTTGGGCTTCAGTCCACAGTCAGCAGTGACTCTTGGGGGGGGGGAGGGCACATTTGAGATTGGCCCATGAAAAGCTATCTGTTATGCCTCAGAGGCCAGAGAGCCTCTTGAAGTTGTACCTAGTATATCAGCCCCCTCCAGAAGCGGTAGGGAGGGTCTATAATTATTAATTGATATGATTAGTAAATGTTTAGATGTGACTACCTTGCTGTACACATCATACCATATTAATTGATATATACTTTATCAGTTTAATAATTCTAATTCTAATTGACTGTTTAATAAAAACATGGCTGTGGCTGTTGCCTCCAAGAATGTTGTCTGTCTCATTTGTTCAGGCGAAGGAAGGGAGTTGTGCCCTGCAAGACAATGGGTATTACCTGTATTGATAGTTCAACACCCTAACAGTTAAATATGAAATGGATTGACCTAAGGGACTTGAATTTAAACGTTATGGTTAATTATACAATGGCAAGAAAATTTCCTGGATTCTGATTGGTCAGTCTGAGGCTGGACCTGTGATGTTATCCCAGCATAACATCACGGGTGTGTTGTTATCCAGCATAACATCACAGCTCTAGTCTCAGCACTGTGAACCAATATGGACATCATGGAGCAGCACCTTTTTTCCATCTCCTCTTAAGAAACAAAAATATTTTTCCACACTAATAAAAACATTCTTTAAAACTATTTTTTTATTTTATATATAAAAACAACCATTGTATAATAGGAATAATGCACTCCAGGGTGTGTGTTGTGCTGGAATAACATCACTTCTGGGGTGATTAGTCACACTCAGCCTGCGGCCTCGTGCCTAATCACCCCAAGTGTGACGTTATCCCAACATGACACACACCCTGTCATGCATTATTCCTTTATTAACATCTGCTACCAATGGCAACTGAAGGGTTAACTGCTTAAGACATCTTAAGATATTAACTGTGTTTAATTTTGAGATTTATAATAATTTCCATTAATTAAAGGATATAATAGAAAGAGTACTATAGTTACTGAGCATTTATAATGCCAGAAGTATTGTTCAGATATAAATGAATACCTGTTGGCCTTACATTGATAATATTAGCATTCCATAGAACAATGCATTCTGTTCTCACAGATATGCTGGGAGTAACATCCTTTCAGGATGACACATTGGTATACAAAGCTACTCTGGAAGGTCATGATGCAACCTTGGGAACTATATGACACCGAATGAAATATCATTGACTAACAATTAGCTGTTAGAAATACCTGCTCAGGGCATGCTAGGTCACATGCTTAAGATACACCAGTATGAGGGAACAACCTACACAAAAAACAGGCCAGTGGAGAGCAATCTTAGAAGCTCTTGAGCTGGACAAGGACACACAGCACTAATTCCTCAGTTTATGAGGATACCACTCTAAAGTCATAATGCAGGTGAAACAAAGATGACACCTTTAAGAAAACAATTAAAGAAAGATACAGAATGCAACAAGGATGTATCATGTCAGCACAGATTGCAATAAATCAAGCAAGAGGTATATATCAGCCTAGCACTTGATCATGTTTTTCTGTATATTAAAGGAGCTAGACAGGATGATGTTTACACAGATATTTGAGCTGGTTAGTGCAAACAAAACTAGATGGTATCCATTTAAACTGGGGTGAGGGGAGGGCACAATAAGTGGAAACATTAGAAAGCCCTATTTCACACAGAGGGTGGTTAACATGTGGTATAGCCTGCCCAATGAGGTTGTGGAAGCTGTCCAGGCTTTCACATCAGGACTTGACAGATTCCATAGGGGGAATGTTATTTAGGGTTACACTGCATGAGTAGGGATAACATTTTGTCAGATAAGCTTGGATGCACGTCCATACTCAGATTTGTTATAACCATTACCATGTGATAGAAGGAACAAAATGGATCCTATAACCCTTCCGTCATCACAATACTATTTTACTACAGTATGACAGTTGAAACCTTCAGTTTGTTACGGTAAACTGTCTTATCCACAGATACTACAATAGTATCTTCAGTATTGGTACAGTGCTGAGTCTAGTATGTAAAGGAAAAGACACACCCATTTCTTTTGTCGCCTGCACTAACTAACCCAAAGCTAAAGTAATAAACAAGAAAGGAGGATGCTTTAGCTGTTGGGTAGGCATTTTTTTTGAGATCTAATTAAAAACCACTAACAGAACTATTCTCGATGGAAAGGGCAGTGAAATAAATGTAAGAAGTGTCAGATGGTCAAAAGACTACTGGAATAACATTTCTAGATGGTTATTTTACATGTGTCCATGAGCATTGCAACAGACTATCATGATTAAAAGTTTTCTTTATAAGTTTCACATTTATTTTTAACTATAAAAGAAATTGCAATGTAAAAAGAGCACACAATAAATAAAATCAGACACATATATAAATATATGATCTAAGTGCATCACATTACCTCATATACAAGTACATAATTTTGGTACAAAGGGTATACAGAATAAAATCCCACCTACACATCTAAACTATTAGATACAAGGGGGCACATGTGTGTCAAACTTTAACTAATTCTAATATATTTAATCAGAATGGTAAGTAGATGTAGGCGGATTTGGACCTGGTTACCTTACACCCCAAGCGGCGTTATGAAGCCAGTAATCTCAAGACATTTCCCAAACAAAAAAGACAGAGAACTAGTGGCTTTAAATTACCATAAATGCATAATATAAGTACACTATAAAAAATTAAATAACTTTCCAATAACTGACCCCTTACTTGGTTCTCAAGGGAAAATGAAACCCCTTATTACAGTCAATCCTGGGTGGGATGGGTTCCCCTTTCTGTCTTTTTGGTCCATTATTTTATTTTATTTATTTAGCAATTTATTTATTTGATGTTTATTTCAAAATATTTAGCAAGAAAGACATACTGAGCTAAAATAGCTCATTTCCAAAAGTATCCTGGAGGAAGGTAAAAATGAGGAGAGTACAGCAATATATTGCAACAATTGGTTACATAAATCAACAAGCATTTGTCAGTGCTGAATGTTTCCTTGTATGGTGGATGTGGCAGGGGTGTATTAAAGTTATGAGTCTACGCCAGCCCAGTGGTGTCGAGGGTTGAGGTGCTGGATGCTACTGCTCATGCCACACTAGTGACCTGGGTTCAGGAATGGACTCGGGTCATTCAGGAGTCAGCCAGGGGAGGTAAGGATTGAGTGTCCAGAAAACTGCTCTCCTTCCTCGGGTGGGGGGGGTTATGCTGTGCACGTCAGCACAGCAAGAAGGGGTTCACTCTGCACCCAGGGTGCTTGGCTGCCTCCACGGAGATGGAGAAAGCTTCTGTGCCCTTTGCATGGATGTGAGGGAGAAAAGAAACAAAGGAAAATACCAGGACCCAGCAGGACCCATGATGGCCCTGATAGGCCGGAGGATGTACCCCTTTGAAGGGGGGGGTCGTAGCCCCTGCCAGGTCCATGGAGATGGTAAAATAATGTTGTGATAAAAAAAAAAAGTTATGAGCCTGCATTCGCAAACTTCAATGTAGTATCATAATTTTATTTTTTAATATTTTTGACAGCAAATTTTCGACAGGACTGATGATCATGACTGGCTGGCATTCAGACCATGACTGTCCTCACCCCCAAAAGACACACCAACTGAAGTGAACCACCTGCGGTCACGGAACCCACCTGGTCCTCGCCGTTGCGTTGTGACAGACATGCACTATATCACCTGGGTCATGAGTTTTCCTGGTGGGAGCATGCAAAAACTGCAGCCCTACCAATTGGTTGTCGCTGACTCTGTGGAATATCACTCCTTAGTTTAACCCTTAATTGCAGTTTGGGGCTAATATACAGCCTGCAGTCATAGATACTGTTGGCAGAAAAGAGCCAGCTGGCTCACCCAGTGTGCCCAAAGATTTCCTATCTATTGTACCTCTGCAGTCCCTAACTGGCCCCCTGGGTCCTTCCTGTTTTTGTATTATTATGTCCATATGTCTGGAAGTCCATACATGCTTGAAGCCCACCACCATTCTAACCTTCACCACTTTTGTTTTCTGGACCACACCCCACACCACAGGGTGGTGATGGCCTGGACACTGAGCCAGCTGAGAAGTGGTCACTCACTCTGGCAAGTGGTCAACCATGCAGGCAAGGCTTTGCAAACCACCAGGTGTCACTGTCTGAGTGGTGTTCTACAGAATCCTCCCCCTCCCTGCCAGCCTCCAGTCCTGGTGTTCCGGGCTCAGACTCAAAGCCATGTCACCAGCAGGCCAAGTGGGTGCCCAACTGCTGGCAGACACATAGTGTTTGACATTTGGAGTAGTATCAATGGAAGTGCCATCCAAGGTGGAAAAGACTACAGAGGAGTTCCTTGAAGGTCACCATCATGTCACCCATCGCTGTACTGTACACCAGAATATACATGCTAAGGTCCTTCAGCATCTCCTCACAGAGCTATCCATTTAACCCCTGCATCATCTTGGTTGCCCTTCTCTGGACCTCTTCCATCCTGTCAATGTCCTTCTGGAGGTGCAGCCTCCAGAACTGTGCACAGTACTCCAGGTAAGGGCATAGCAAGGACTGGTACAGTGGCAGTACAACAACCCTCCTCCTATTGGCGATGCCCCTCCCTATATAATAAAGCATCTTACAAGCCCAGCCCATGGCCTTGCAACATTGTGCTTTCACCTTGAGGTCCTCCAATATAACAAGCTCAAAGTTTCTTTTTCCTGTCTAGTAATTGCCAACATCTTCCTCCCCCCCTTCAGTCTTATACTCTGGGGTTCATGTGCCCTAGCTGCATGATTTTGCACTAGCTGCCATGCCCTTGATTACTCTTTGAGTCTCCCCAGATCCCATCAAATTGTCTCTACTCTGGGTTATCTATCCTATTACAGATTTTAGTGTCAACTGCCATTAGGCAGACCTTCCCTTCCATTTCTTTTGCAATGTCCCCTATGAAGGCATTAAAGAACACTGGTCCTTATACTGGTCATCCCCCCATCCCCGTTGCTACAGTGTGCCATTTACTACTTTCCTCTGCCTCCTATCCTTTACCCAGTTGTGCACCCAATTTACCATTTTGTCCCCCGCATCCAAATTGGTCCTCTTGACAAATAACCTTTTATGTGGCACTGTATTGAAGGACTTGCTGAAAGCCAGATAGGCCACATCAATGGCCCTCCCTTGGTCTATCTCCTTGGTTACCCCATCAAAAAGATTTATCAGATTTGTTTGGCATGAACTTCCAACCCCATGAACCCATGCTGTCTGTAGTCTCACAGCACACTGAATTACAACCACCAGATTAGTCTCTAGACTCCTTTAGTAGGGTCTCCATTAGTTTCCCCACCACTGAAGTTTAGGCTGACTGGCCTGTAGTTGCTAGATTCCTCCCTGCAGCAGCTCTTGTGCAGAGGGACCATGTCAGCCTATCAAGTCTTCTGGAACCACACCCAATTCCAGGGAGCTATTGAACATGGCTGCCAGCAGGGTAGCTAGCACTTCCTTGAGCTCCCTTAATACCCTGCAGTGTACCTCATCTGGTCCCATAGCCTCTTCTACTTTCAATGCTGCACCTTCTTTCAGTAACACCTACTTAGACAAGCATTTGTCAATGCCAAATGTTTGATGCCTGTTAAACAATTTTTTTGTTTTTAATGTTTTTACCCCAACTTTTGAAGAGACTTGTTTTAGGATTCACCTTATAGGCATGACATGTACCATTTATAGTATATTGACCCATATGTCATTTCTCACCAGAGGTGAGAAAACACACCTCATGCTGGATTGTAAAAATGACACATGTCATGGTTATAAGGTGATGTGCAAAAATTACTATGTTGAAAGTTTGGGGTCAAAATATTTAAAATTACCAAAGCTATGAGCCTGCAATCTTAAATTCCAACATAGGCTCATAACTTTATTGTTTTTTTAACATTTTTCCCCAAATTATTAACACAGCCGTCTTATGGCCCCACCTCATGAACAAGTGCAGAGAAAATGTGCAACTCCTGCACAAAAGGTGATGTCATGCAGCGACTGCAAAATCACCTTTCGGAATGAGAAAACACATTTTGGTCAGGATCTGAAAAATGACAGCTGTCACATTCATAAGGTGCTATGAAGAAATGGCTATTTTGAAAATTTGAGGGAAAACTATTGAAAATTACTGTACCAAAGTTATGAGCCTGTGTTCGTAAATTCCAACATAAACATAGGCTCATAACTGTATTGTTGTATAATATTTTTACACCAAATTTCCAACATAATCTTCTTATGAGCCCACCTAATGAACAATTGTGGAGAACATTTTCAACACCTGCCCAAAAGGTGATTTCTCATAGTGACTGTGAAATAACCTTCCGGGAAGTGAAAACACATTTTGGCCAGGATTTAAAAAATGACATCCATCACATTCATGAGGTGCTGTGAAGAAATGCTATGTTGAAAGTTTGGAGTCAAAATAATGAAAATCACCAAAGTTATAAGTCTGTGTTTGTAAATTCCAACATAGACTCATAAGTGTATTGTTTTTTAATATTTTTGCCCCAAATGTGTAATATAGCCTTCTTGTGACCCCACCTCATTAACAATAGTGGAAAGAATTGGCTTGCATGGTCATTGGTCTGTTAGGGACAAGCCCAGTGTAGATTGCTCTGCATTGGGCTAGTCTGTGACACACCTCTCAAATGCCGTTCTCTGAAACAAAGCAAAATGTTTCTTCCTCATGAGCAAGGAAATATAATAATATAAATTTAAAATAGAAGTTAAACAATGAAGTAGCAACAAAATGGACAAGATGAGCTAAGCAGCGCATCTGAAGGGAAACATAATATAAGTGCAAATTGAAACACAACTGGAATATGAACAAGGCATGGTATTAAAGTGCAGATGGCAGCAATCTGAAGACTGAATGAAGTGCTGTTGATGCTTTGTTCAGAAGGGAAAGGTGGAGGAAACTGGGGACAGAGGCAAATACATTAGGGCAGGAGTTGGGCCAGTGGAGGAGAGGGAATTGTAAGGCAGCAAAATACAACACAGGTTTAGAGACAACTGCAGGAGTGAGTAGTGAATTCATGGAGAAAGGATTTTGAGTGAGTGAGAAGAGGGAACAGGACAAATGGTAATGGGAAGAGAGCCCCATAGTTTGGAGAAGTAAAAGAAGAAGGCAGCTTGGCCAGCAGAGGAAGTGCAAGAGAGGGAGAATCAGAGCTGTGATGGGAATAAGAGGTAGAAGGGGGAATTGAGGAAGAAGGAAATGTAAGAAGTGAGGGACACAAGCCAGAATTTGGAGATGTAAGTAGTACAATGAGCAAGACACCTGACATTTAAGAGAGGGAAAGGAGAGGGAGGAGTAAAGGGTGCAGTGGTGGGTTCTAGGAGGGCAATCAAGGGTAAAGTGACAGAAGGAGTAAACTACTAGGTCTATTCTGGCTAGGGTGGATTTGCAAGCACCACTGTAAAAAATGTCACTGCAGTTGAAGATAGGGAGAATAATTTTCAAGAAGATCTCTTTGTGGGCAGGAAGTGGGATACTCACTTTATTCATGTAAAGTGCACCCAATTAGGGGTGAAACGTCTAATGGATGGCATCCAAATGAACAGAGAAATTGAGGTGATGATCCTGACAGACTCCAAGGTATTTAAGGGAGGAAACAGCCTCAGTTTTAACACCATCAAGGGTATGGAAGGTTGGGGTTAGTCTAGTGAGTCTACCTTGTGCCAAAAGTCATGGCGACCATTTTTTTTGCATTGAGGAATAGCCAGGCCATGAGGTCAGAGGCAGAGGATCCAGAGGCATAGAGGAGCATGTCATCTGCATACTGTACATGTGACTCAATGCAGAGGAACAGGCAGAGAGAAGGTTGTTCAGGAATATGGAGAACAGAACAGGGCCAAGGACAGAGCCTTGGTGTAAGCCAGAGCAGATAGATACAGGAGGGGATAAGGCATCACTAATATGGGCAGCTTGAGATCTGCCCTCAAGGTAGGGGTAGAAACACTCAACTGTGCAAGCAGAGAGCCCCACTGTATTTAACTAGTCCAGTAGATAGTGTGGGCAACAGTGTCAAAGGCTTTGGCTAGGTCAACAAAAACTAGCTGAGGTGACCAAGTCCTGATCTATGCCAGATAAGGTGGTATCAATGAAATACAGAAGGAAGGTGGAGGTAGAGTGGAACTTCCTAAAATCAGACTGGTAAGTAGTGAAGAAAGATGAGGAATCAAGGAAAAAGGAGAGTTGGGAGAGAACAAGGTGTTCCTAGGGTCTAGCCAGAGTAGGGAGGAGGTAGATAGGTAGGTAGTTACCAAGGGATGAGGAGTCATCCCCCTTTGGAATAGGGGATGACTGTAGCCTGATTCTATGGGCACTAGGTCAGGACTGCATACACAGCAACAGCATGGTCCAAAAGAGTGACCTCAAAACCATGCTGTATACAACAGCACCCAATGAAAATAAAGACCACAAAATGGTAGTGGTCCACAAACAGACAGACTGCTACCATGGCTAATAAACAAAAGGCTAATAAATGTTTTTGTGGGGGGCTATGTCCCCTGCATCCCCCGACATGGGAGCTTCTCCCCCCACATACCTTGATACTTTTATAACCAACTCCACGGGGGGGGTGGAACTCAGGGACAGGAAGAAACCTGGGGGGGTTACATCAGGTGAGGGGCTCCCCCAAAAAATTAAACTTTGTTTGGGGGTAACAGAAAACAGAAAATGCATCAATTGGGAGACCAGGAACAGAACCCTGGTCTTCAGGAGGATTCCCTGCTGTATCTGCTCAGGGCCATAGCCCCCTCCACCACAGGGGCAGCTCATCAGTGCACCACACTGCTGGATACTTCTCCTCTCCTCCAGCAGTGTGCAGAGACAGGTACAGGGGTAGTGGTAACTGCCGTGCGTTATGCTATCCCTGTAGCTATTTAGGCAGACACAATTGTTTAAGCACAATTCTGACAGCACTATTATGGAAATGCTGTTTTTGCCCGGTATGGATTCCATGCGTCAGGGCCTGAGACTAGAGTGATGGAGACATTTAAAAGGTAAGTGACAGGGAGAGCAATTGCAGGAACAGAGAGACAAGAGTTTGGGATCATGACCATCAGGGTTCCCACCTTTTTGAGGGTTTAGAGCCAAGAGAGCTTTGAGGAAAGCAAAGGGTGTGGTAGGGGAGAAGGGGAGCAGGGGAGCAGTAAGAGAAGGGGAGAGGGGATAGAGGAGGTGGAGAAAAGGAGGAAAAGGGTAAAGGAAATGTAAAATAAGTTGAAGGATGAGGCGACAGTTGCAGGGTCGGAGAGAGGGGTGTGGCCCACCTCGAGGATGGGGGTGGGGCTAGGTCAGGGGGGAGAAAAGGGTATGAATGACCTTCTAGAACTTAAAGCGGGTGGTTAAGGTTTTTCTGGAATGTGGATGAAAAGTTATTAGCCTTCACAAGCCTGGTAGCTCTGGTAGAGGTGTTGCAAAGGGCACTGTAACTAGAAAGGTCAAATGGGAACCACTAAACAGCGGACTTGCAAGTCCACCTATCAAGGCTGTGTGCTCAATTACAGGCCAGCAACTCAGCTGAGATCCAGGATAGGTGAGAACCTCAGACCCCAGTTTTTCTCGTGGGGCATAGAAACATAGAATGTGTCAGCAGAAAAGGACTGGTAGGCCCTCCTGGTCTGCCCTATTTCCCTGCCTAATACTACAATCTGGACTCTGTTTGGCCACAGGTGTCCCTCCCTCTTACCTTACCTCCATTTATTATACCCAGGTGCCTATCCCATGCATGTTTGAAGCTCCCCACTATGTTTTCCCCACCACCTCCTCTGGCAGGCTGTTCCATGCATCCACCGCCCTTTCATCCACTCCTCACATCCCTCTTAAACTCCACCCCCCAAGCTTTACAGCATGCTCCTGTGTTCTGGTGCTCCTCCTCCTGTGAAAGAGACTCCCCTCCTGCACCTTATTCACCCCTGTGAGGAGCTTATAGGTCTTAGTCATGTCCCCTCTTGCTCTCCTCTCCTCCAGGGAGCACATGTTAAGCTCCAACAGCCTCTCCTTGTATGATTACATGTGCAACCCCTACACCATTTTAGTAGCCCTCCTCTGGACTGTTTCCACCCTGTTAATATCCTTGCAGAAGTGCAGGCTGCAGAACTGAACATAGTACTCCAGGTGGGGTCTCACAAGTTTGCAATACAGGAGCAACACCACCTCCTTTCTCCTGCTAGAGATCCCCCTCCCTATGCACTCCAGCATCCTTCTTGCCTTGCCTACTGCCCCATCACACTGCCTTGCTACCTTGAGATAATCAGATATGATCACTCCAAGGTCCCTGTCTTGCTTGGTAACTGTAAGTAGCTTCCCCATCTTATATACTGTCCACAGGTTTTCCTGCCCTAGGTGCTTGACTTTGCACTTTTTGGCATTGAAACCCAGCTGCAACTATCCCCAGGCACTTCTCTAGTTTTCCCAGATCCCTTTGCATTTTCTCCACCCCTTTCAGAGTGTCCATCCTGTTGCACATTTTGTGTCATCTACAAAGAGACACACCTTCCCCTCCAGTTGCTCAGCAATGTCACTTATGAAGGCATTCAAGAAGACAGGGCCCATTACAGACCCCTGTGTTACTCCACTGCTCACTGTCTTGTCCACTGAGTGATGGCCATTCACCACCACCCACTGTCTTCTATCTTTCAAACAATTTGATACCCAACCCACCACCTTCTCTCCCAGCCCCAGACTGCTAAGTTTTTTTTATCAGCCACCTGTGTGGTACAATGGCAAAGGCCTTACTGAAGGCCAGATACAGTATGCCACATCCACTGCCCTCCCCGATCCACCTCTCCTGTTACCCTGTCAAAGAAATCTGAGAGATTTGTTTGACATGACCTCCCCACTGTGAAGCTGTGTTGACAGTGTTCCTGCAGTCCATATGTCTCCAGGTAAACCATCAGTCTTTCCTTTAGCAGAGACTCTATTAACTTCTCCACCACTGATGTGAGGCTGACTGGTTTGTAATCCAGTAGTTTTGGATCAGTATGATGCCTCTTCCCAGCAGGGAGAGAGAGACAGAGAGAGAACATGCTGTGAACTGAATTATATGCTGTGAATCTACAGTCCTGTAATGTGCTATGTGAATTCAAACTGTTAAACATTTTTGTTTCATTGAACATAACACTGAGGCTTTGTAATAATTCAAAATGTTGGCAATCTGCATGTTAAAACTCTTATCCAAGCTATTCAGATTATACAGCATGGAGAGTGACAAAATGTTTCTAGTCTGTGGGGCAGGCTGAAATTTGCTTTACAGCTGTTTGGCTTACATTTCCTCATACATGAAAACAAAAAGAGGTTTTCTTTTTCCATGTTTTGCAATGTGATTGAATCCCTTTTACAAATGTAGTTTCTGGAAAATATATGGGGGAAGGGTCCCCATATACAAAGAATATTTTCAGAAATAGTTATGTTAGTATGGAGATAACTGATGTCAAGATTGTTTTTTGTATGCAGCGAAGATGGTCTGAGAAAGTGGCATCATGTGTGTGAATGATATGTTGTGTCTGATGGCAGAGAATGTGCTTGGAGATTTCAGAGTAGATGGAATTTTGAATGGTTTCAAATGTAGGGTGCTGTAATGCAGAGTGACATGATAGATACATGTGTTTGTAATTCAGACAGCTCAATGCCCATTTGAAGTTACTTGTGGATTGTTTGTTGCAATGGCACAGTTTGTGGCATCTCAATTGCAAAGGGGTCCCAACTATTAATATACTCCTATTGTGTAAAGCAAATTTTTTTTTCTGATGCCATACTGCAAGTTAGGCATCAGAGGTTTAACATTTTTTGTTTTCTGTAATCCACCTTCTCCAGCAAAGGGTCTGTAACAGGCTTCTCTCACAAAAAGGAGAACAAACTGATTGAGATATGCTTAATTTGCCTTCTGAGTCTCATGACACATCAGCCCTTGCTGAAGAGGGTGTGACTGGCTGGGATGACATACACTGTAATCAAGAACCCTTTCTTTTCAGGAATCACAGGGAAATGACATTTATATATTCTGACTAATTTGAAGATTTCTTGAAATGCTATTATGCACAAGATTTTTCCCTGTGTTATGTGTATATCTGTTTGTGCATCTGTAGTGTGTATGATGTTGTTTTTCTGGCTATTTTTATGGTCAGTTAATTTTATGTAAATGGTATTCATGGTTAAAAATCTCATGCCAATCTCTCTTCTACAATGACATACAGTTCGAGGGAAGAAATATGGAGCTTCCCAGTAAAACAAATCAAGCCCATTTACTGAACAGTTTAACTGTAAACAAACCGAAAAAAAAACAGGTAAAACCCATTTTAAAACACCTTCCTTTGCCCTCTGCAATGCCTAAGTCTATCTCCTAGAATAACAGGAGATCGGGAGACATGGCTGCTCCGTATGCCCCCACCTCCATTACTAACTGCTTCCCAGCAGTCCATGATTCACAACTGTTTTTTTGTTTAAAGCATAAAAGAAAATACAGCAGGCTCCCAGATTGATTTGGAATGTTCCCTGTAACTCCAGGGCAATTTTCCTGTGTTTTCCTGTAGATTGCATTCTTTCCTACGGCAGCTGAATTGCTTTGTTATCCTGCATAACCAATGCAAGTCTATGGAATGAATTTCCCTATAGATCTGGGAGTCCTGATGCTGACATGTCCATGGAAAGCAGACAACCATTTTGAACGTCAGTTACATTGTTAGTGATTTTATGCCCCTCTGTTCCAATTAAGGCTAACACCATAGAAATGGTGGTAAATGCACACTGCTCCCATAAAAATAAACTCAGTCTGGTAGAAGGCTCTTTCACAGTTCACCAGAGGGGCGTGGGTGTGGGTATTAATGTTAACTTTTTTTCACTGTTATCAACATTGGTGTGATTCAATATGCAAATAAAATGTTCATAGAAGACCAATGACATGAAATACAACTATATGGTATTGATCTGGATTTCATGTAAATCGGTTGAAACAGTTTCCTAACCTACAAGTGAGGAAGGGGATGCCTTTTCTCTCTGGTTTTTTTTTCAGGAATCAAGTAATGTGTGGCTAGCAGCCACAGGACTATTTACAGTCCTACCCTGCACATGACATGTTTGGCAGTTGTAGCAGCAGATGTTAGACAATACTCTCAATAGCACAGATCTGTATAAAAATAATGCATCCGAATTTTAAAAGGTCAATACTATGTTGAGTTTTTTTTACAGTTTCATAGTTTATTGTTGACCATAAAAAACCTTACACTATTTGGACAGACACAACAAAAAATAAATAACAATCAAGTATTTGTTGCTAGTCAAGGCATGTTAAAATGCAATAGACATTGACATTATTTAATTAATTAAAATCAGAATTGCTTTTCATTATATCTTAACAGAAGGTGTATGCATTGCCTCATGCATACAATAGAGGTTCATATAGGATGTAACCAAATATCCTATTGCTTTTAACTATTTCTGTTTTTTCCTTATCCAACCAATGGTCTGGAATATATTAAAGAGGAAGGGGCCTGAAGCCGTCCTCTTTATTTTCCTTTTGTCATTCAGAAATATGAAGGTGCTATCAGTGACGATCCCCCCCCTCATCATCCTTTTGCCATAAGCTCGCTATATTGCTGACATGTTATTTCCTACTATGGTCAGTCCTACCTTGCTACCTTAATGAAATGCACTTGTAACCCCTAGGTGGTGCTATCCCAAGGGCTACTACCCCTGCCTCATTGACTACTGACAGGTTGAGGGGCCTAGGTTCTATGGCGGGTGCCTCCACCCAGAGGTCAGGGTTTGTAGTGGTTAGACTACCTTGGTCACAGCCCTCCGGGACACTGAGACCCCCTTTGGTTCCCTCTAGTGGCTCACACAGTACACAGGAGTTACAGCTCCAATACCCCATGTATACACACTGTGCACTCATAAAGTACCACTTACCCTCGAGACTGATTCTGCAGCACGTCTCTGAGGACCCCCCTGTAAAACAAGGTTAGGCAATATAAACAAACACAATGCAATGCTTTTTCTATATGTACTGATTCCACAGACAGCAGATAGTTCAATAACAACAAATCTGATTTATTAGAGGGGGCAGTAACAAGGAGGGGGTAATCAGGCTGATTTGGTTTGGAGATATTCAAATCACAGTACTGTGCATGCATATAGGGTCCAAAATGTCACTCTCTGGGTCCCCAGGATGGTGGGGGGCTAGCCAGGGTCAGTGCAGCTGGTTGGGGCCCTTTGATGGAAAAAACACATGCACACACAATTTGTAATCCAGAGCCCTGGGGCTCAGTTTGTGAAGAAATGAAACAGCAACAATTAGATGACAAGCTTGCAGTTTGATAAACAGATTGCAGGGAGCTACCTTGATTCATACTCACAGACTCAATACTGAAAACTGGATGGATGCAGGTTGTCTTGGATTGCCAGGAGAAACAGAAAGCTGGCCCAGCCCTGGTGGCAGGACTCACTTGCATTCGAAAGACAGGCGGATTCAGTCTGAATCAAGCTGGGTTCTGCTTCTAGCTTCAACACACAATTCACAGTACCGGGGAAAATGAGATCGCGATTCCCCACAAGCACTAGACACATTTATATGTAAAAGGAAAGTACTATACCAGGCAGGCTGCTCCTCGATCCCGACTGCAATTACTGCAAGATACCCGGAAGAACACACAGCAGCTTCAGTTCCTGACAGACCGAGCGCCATTCAGCAATTTCTCCAGTCTTCTACAGGGTGAGCCTGGTTTCCACACTTCTAGTGCTTCTTTCTCCTCACAACACTGATTCAGTCCCAATTGCCACTCACAAAGGCTGCAGACTGAAACTCAGGGCCTCACATGCACTTTCCATGCAAAACTATACACTGCAGAAGCACAGAGATCCTTCTCTCTTCACAGTCACAACTCATCTGATCTTTCCAGTCACAGAGCAGGGCATTTCCTTTAGCTCCACACTATTCTGTTGGCTTATTCAGCTGTCACTCACAATAAGACTCCCTCTGTTGGTAGAAAAAGGCGCCAAGGTCAAAACTACATTTCCCAGAGTCACTGCCCATACAATCCCCTTACAGCAGGCTCCAGAGGAGAGTCCAAGTTCTGATTCACCCAGAGCAGGCTCCATTTTAAAGGATCCCCACAATGATTGGTCCAATTCGACAATTCAGAACCAACATGGAGAGGTAACACACACAGAGACCCAGCTGCAATAAAGGCAGGTTAGACAAACCACAATTTAGCTAATGCTTTAAATGATTACAGGCAAACAGTTACAGCTTTCAGATGGTCTCCCTTTGCACTCTTAATGACTGCAAAAACAGAGCGATTTGACAGCCGCTCAGGAGGATTTGAGCACTAAATACACAGTCCCCCCATACAAACCAATTAAGTCTGCAAGCAGACAGCTCCCAAAGAGACAGTACCAGAGGCTGCAAAAGCACTCACAGATAAACGGCTTAAACGCTGAACACCATTCAGGCTGGGAGCACTTATGCAAGCTCCTGGGAGGATTTTTAGGAACCCCCATTTGTAGGGGGGTTACACCCTTTATTTATGTGAAACTGTACCTTAAACAAACAAGTCTTGAACCTCATGTAACACTGTTTTATTTTTGCATGATGCTTACCATGTGATCTCTGCTATCTATATTGTATCGTATTTGAATTGTATTGTATTGTTCTGTCCTTGACTTGGAACCTTTGAAAATGAGCCTCTGACTCAAAGGTATTACTCCTAATCAAAATAAATAAATTAATTAATAAATGGTCTCTGTCCACAGAGGATGCCTTCCTGGAACTTATGAGATTTTCCCTTCTACGGGAGATATCCACGGATGGCCTACTTACTATACTCAGTCTTCTAGTGCTAGAGAGAGACCCAATAGGCAGATCAAGGCAATGTTGTTAAAGTTTGTTAATAAAAATGCAAAGCATTGGGATATTGTATTGCTCTTACTCCTAATGGAAATTAGGGTTACCCCATCAGTATCTATTTAGTATACACCCTTTGAGGTGATGACTGGTTGGCAAATGAGGTTGCCAGAACACCTATGTAAAACAGGTACAGGAAAATTTGGTTGAAATTCATTGTTTTGCTGCTCAAACCTTGGGCAATGCCCACCAAAAGTCCAAAATGTAATTTGATATTGTGAACAAACTCAGTCCTTCTGTCTATCAGGTGCAGTCCCCAAACTGCAGGAAACCTATTAACAAGTGGCTCCATGCCAATCAGCTGAGTAAGTGATTTACTGAGCTGGGGGGTGTACCTTCAGTAATTTCTTCTTTTTCTTTTCAGGACAATGTAGAATACTTCGACTGGCCAAAAGACAAATGGCCACTGACAGCTTGGGTGCAAATATTCACTTTTCCAGGCACAAATAAGATCCTCAACATTTACCATCTTCGAGGTACCATGGTTCCCAATGGGGTATCCTGAAAGGACCTGCTGATCCTGATCATAACACCTGGCAACAGGGACAGCCAGACCCTTCTCAGGTTTACAAAGCCAGAGTGGCAGGATATTCAAATGGTTCTCTTTTAATAAAGAACATATAACAACCAGACCAAGGGACTTGGACCTTTGAAACCATAATGCAACCTCCTGAAAAGTATTTGGTTCCACAAATTTAATTGTGTACCCACCCTCTACAACTCATCCCATTGCTGTGCCCAACACAGCTGTTTTCTCATATTCTGAGACCACCGGTTTTCCACCACAACCTTTACAATGCCCTACACTGGAACCAGATCTAGCTAGTGGACTGACTGTTACTGCTATTCCTGGGACTCTGATTAACAATGTTCAAGTTATGCATGTTCCTGTTGTTTTAAATATATTGTACTGGAACATGGCCCCATATGGTCATTGCTCCATTATAAATATGTTTAGGTTTCATGCTACTGTGTTGTTAAATATTGTTTCAACTTATCAAGTGCGAGCTCAGGACTCTGTAGCTGGGCAGGAAACTGCTCCACATCAAGGGATGTTCTGCTCTAAATGTCCTCAGTGGGATTTGAGTGGAACAGGCCTGGTGTTGAGTATATCAGGTTTATTTTGATTGGGTCTGTCAATCTGGGATAGAGGAGGTACTGTATAGAACAAATTAAGAGATGTATTAGTTGTTTTCAAAATCAAGACGCTAAAAATATGTTAAGGCCCATGCTACATGGTATTGATGACTTAGCCATGGAATAAAGGTTCACGGCATCTACCATGTACAATACTGCGCACTTGTTTAATGAAACACAGGCCAAGATTAGGCCAGACAGCAACATTTAATCAGGGAAATTATGTTTTAACCACCATCACTAACCTCTTCCAAGACCTGGAAGCAGAGAATATTCCTGACATTGTCAAGTACTCATGGATGGCCAAATGGTGCTGCCCTCATTGTTGGACCTCAGCCTGCACCTCCAAATGCATGGCTAACTCCCTCACTTTTTAGTACTCACAACTGCCAGAAACTTAGGTTGTGTCACACTACATCCTAATCAAGGACCTTACTACTCAACTCACCATTGCTCCTTTCAAGAAGAGATGTATGTTTCATTTACTGTGTCTTTACCAGTGTTTAAGAAACAAATCTTCAGTCTTCCACAGACTGGCAAATGTGCACTTCATTGGATACCTAGAAGAAGACATCTACAAGCAACGCACTGATCTTCCTCCACTGCTGGTGTTCCGACTGCAAGCCTGGCTGGTGCCTCATACAGACCATTGTTCCATAATAGGGCTATTGATACCTGTGCAGGTGTGATGTTTTTCATGTAGCTATGCTGGTGTGTGGCTACTCCATTGATGGACTCAATGAGCAAAATGTTACTGCACCTCCTGAAAATGCCACTGAAACAATAAATGCAACTGAACAGATCCAACCAATAAGTCAACCAACCAACCAGCCAGCAGCTAGCAACACGGATATCTCCAGATCTTTGTCTCTGCCATGTGTCCAGTGCAACTCACCAAGTGGTATCTGCCACAAGTCAAAATAACATACAATATGGATGGACAATATTATGTTGTGACATCCATCAAGAACTTTTCTTATGGACATCTCACTTGTGGTGTTGACATTCCTAATTTCTACTTTGTGCCTCATAAACAAACCATGATTGGTCAATCTGTGATCACTCCTGTACCTACTCCTGATCAGGAGTACTTTGACAATGACCCTGACTATCTGAATGCTATAGACCAGTACACACCAGTTTCTAATGTGCATAGTGAATCTCACTCTGAAACTTAAATTCTGTTAGAAAAGATACTCATACAGTATATCAGCGATACTATTCAGAATGTTGAAAAATATTTCAATAATTTAATATATGATGATGATTTACATCTTGTTTTATTCTTATTTACGCCATTTGCTGCCTATGCAAAACCCTCAGGCATCATGACAGACAGCTATGCTGCCCATTCTATCCTAACTTACCATCTTGTGTTGCCAGTTTAGCACACAACAAGCAGGGGATATGTATCTGGACCATCCAACAACCCTATACTTAGTACAGCATATTGTACACATACATTTATTCATAATGGACCCTATGCACTTAGGGATGGGTATTACATGCCGGAGGTGCATAACCCACCCGTATAGCTCTGCACCTGCAGACAGGTGCGCACTGACTGGTATTCACTACCGGCCACCACCTGTCGGCAGCCCTGCCCCCCCCCAGCATGCAGGACACTGCAGGGCCATGACTCCGCAGGGTGGCCAGGGGTGGAGTCACAGACCCAGCTGGGCATCCAATGGGATGCCTGGTCTGGGTTCCACAGTGGATCACCAGCACACCTCGGCGTGGGTCTGGGTGTGTGAATAGCATCTACGTGCACTTGGACCCTCACAGCCATGTCCCATCATCCTGTGGTTCACCTGGCATGAGACTCGCCACAATTGGCATTCCTACCCAGTGCATGAGGGACCCCCACTGGCAGCACACCCACCCCAGATCTGAATACCTGCCCCACCCCCACCTGTAGTCCCCAGTGCAGATGGCTGGTATACTACCCCCTCCCACCACACACAGGTGACCCACCGGTGGTAGCCATGTCCCTGATCTTGGTACTCACACCCCCATTGGTGTACAGTAGTGGCCCCTCCAGCACCAACAGTATCAGTCCCCCTAGCTGCATGTGTGTGCCCGGCACCAGATGACCAGTGGCATAGCCCTCCACACATCTCCTCAGCCACCGGCCATCCAAATGATGCTGGGATCATGCTGCCTATATAGGCAGTGCAATCCCAGCATCAGTTGAATGGCCGGCAACCGAGGAGATGTGTGGAGGGCTGTGCCGCTGGTCATCCGGGGCTGGGCTCACACATGCAGCTATGGTGTCCGGGGACTGGTACTATTGGTGCCAGGGGGGCTGCCACTGCACACCAATGGGTGAGGGGTACAGGGGTTGGGAACATGGCTATCACTGCTGGGTGACCTGTGTGTGTGTGGGAGGCATGGGAATTTTTAGCACCATGGGAATGGGGCAACTGTAGGTGGCAGAGGGGGCCTTGTGCATCACTGGAGGGGTTGGAGGATGGTGCAGTGGGAGTGGGGGCACTGTTGGTACATTGCTGGGTTGGTGCCCAGCTGTGTACGGGGCGATGGTGCAGCCACACTACCAGGGACGCGGCAGCATTGTGTAGTGGTGGTTGGGGGATGGGTGACATGTCAGAATGTTGTGAATGGCCCATGACTGGGGATTGGATCTGCCACATCGGGACCCATGTTATGGTCAGACAGGTGCTCACCCCATCAGCTGTCTTAGCCCCCCTCATGCTGCCTAGTGGCCCGGGTCAGCATGGGGGACTGTAACAAGTTCCAGTCACAACCGGCGGGTGATGTCCATGGGGGCGTGCAGTGGGTTATGGCAGGGTCTCGACAGCTGTAACCCACTCCATCCTCTGCCCCACTGCAGGTAGCACTACATGCCTTAATGCATGGCGCGTGGTGCTGGTCCGCCCCAGCACCTCCCCACCTGCCCTGGTGCATTGCTTTCCCTGGGGCTGGGGGATGGGGTGAATAATTGTTGCACTCCCCCTTGGTGAATGCTGTGTGAGCACCACTCCATGGCATTCATGCATAGTGATGCCAATGTGCCCGGATTACGTGGCACATTGGCATACTGCATGGGGCCTAATATGCTTAGCAAGTTAGAATATAGTATAGTACTATGTGCTTATGGAATACACATGTGCATGTGATTGTAGTATCCTAACAGGGGTATGTGCTAGCAACCTCTGGCCCTAATAGTATTAGTATTGCTTATGCAAGCCTAATGGCGCAGTTGTTTTTCCAAGCTATACTGCTGACACATCTTTATTTGTGTGCAATGCTATGCATCTTTTGTGTTATAACCCAAAACTAGTTTCAGCTAGCTTTACCCTTATCAGTGTATACGTGCAAAACAAGTATTGCTCTAACTCTCTTAAGTGCTAACTGCCCACCACTGTACACCAGTAGAATTGCTGTATTTTCTAACTGCCTTCTTTGGAAAAGTCCATTACCAAGTAACGTGCTTTTCTTATCTATAGTATAAGAATCTCTGTAAGACTGTTTTTCACTGTGCTTGCATGATGACACCATGGTATTAGGAGGTTTCTGAACTCCCAGCAAGGTATGCTGTTTTTCTGCATGTTTTGGAATAAACTTTCCCCTGTAATATCTAGGCTTCTGAGTCGTATTTTGCCAACCGGTCTAGAATCTTGCCATTTAGCAATATAAAACAACCCAACCCTTTCCTCCATTGCCTATTCTTTCGAAACAAGTTGTAACCCTGTATGGCTACCTCTCAGCTGTGGTTGTCAGTGCAAATGATTTGGTTATGGCCACCAGATCCAGGTCCGCCTTTACAATGGTAGCCTCAAGGTCAGGGAATGTTGCTTCCTAGACTCCTTGCATTAGTGCACATGGCTCTCCACTCCTTTTGTCCCCCCGCTCCTATTTTGTCCTCCTTCCTGTGTCTATACTTCACCCTTTTCCTTTCCCTGGTGCTGTCCTGCCTCTTATTTCCTCCCATCTGATCCTCCACTTGCCCCTACTCCTCACTACCCATGGGGAATTTATTTCCCATGGGGTTTTCTTCACAGCTACTCTATTTTCTGGAGGTGGGGGCATTCACTGCCTTCATTGTTTCTTCTGCTTCTCCTCTTGGCTAGTTTCAATGCCATTGAAGCAGCATTTAAACCTTCCACCCACAGGACTGCTGTGCCCCCTCCTTGATGGATGGAGGCCATCCCATTTGTACAGGCCTTTATCTTCTCAGGTGAGACCCCAGTTCCCATGTAGCCAAATCCTCCTCCCTGCACTATGCCTTTAACCATTTTTTGAAGTCTGCGGTGCAGTGTTCTGTCTCCTTCCGCAAACCTTTTACAGGTAGCCCCTCAGTGAAGGCCACTAGGCATTTTACCTGCTTCAGGCCCCTCCTCAGCTTGCTAAATCTACCCAGCACCACCCTAACTGCATCCCATACCAGGTAATTTGTTCCAGATGGACAATGACATCTAGCTCACCCTCCTGCCCTGCCTTCCTGGAAATCCTAAGGATCTACTCCCCATTCCTCCATACCGAGGTGCCAAGTAGACACCTCATCTCTTTCCTTTTCTCCTGTGGAGCTCTCAAAATGAGTCCCCTGATTATTGAATCCCCCACTAGTAGTTGGTTCCTCTTCAGCTGGGGTTCTGTTCCAACAGCCTTGGGGTTCTTCTGTGAATGACCCCCACTTTCTCCTTTGCCACTGCCACAGGTGCCTCATCTCTGTAGACCTGTCTCGCCAGGGTGGCAAGAGTTCTGTAGTGCCACTGGCTGAGGAATGTGTTCCCTTACTCCCACCCCCACCCTCCTGGAGCCCACAACAGTCCAGCTGATCCTCTTTCTAGGCACCCTCTGTGGCAATGGTGATCAACTTGGTGGCCCCTGGGTAGAGGAGGAGGTCCTTGAATCTTAGTCAACATGGCCTAGAGTCTAGACATCTCTCCCCCCCCCAGCCCAGATAGGTGCACACAGATGGAGCAGCACCTTAATCTCTGGAAGATCTCCATGAAGTCTGCCCCTCCACAGCCACTGCATTGCACTACTCCTATCATTCCCAAATCTACTCCCCATTACTTGAAAATGGATTTATACCCTTACCCCAGATAGCATGTTAGTTGATTTCCCCTTTTTTGTCTAGATTACCCCCATTACTATACCCTCATTGGGTACTAGTTTGCTTCCCCTTAAAATGTTTGAGAAGACTTTTACTAACTTTTCCTCTTTGTGCCCTGATACGAGATAGGGTGTTATTAGATTTCCAAAGCACAACACAAAGTGCAGCTCCTTGCAACACCTGTGCCATGGATAACCACCAAAGCACAACAAACAAAAACATTCAGCACCAGCCTCCATGGGAAATGCCAAGTTTGGGTGTGAAACATTGGTAATGTACTGTAGTGGAGCATTGAGCAGTGGCAGATCCACTGCTTCCTTACTTCCTCCTGCAGATGCCTGCAGACACCTAAGAAACCAGTCTCACAGCCATTCCATTCATGTGCTAGGACATGAATGTGTGTGGGATACGTTAGGAATGTCTGCTTTATACATCGGGCGGAATCTCCCCCAGGCAGGACTGTTTCAGCTGGTGCTCCTATTTGGTCCTTCAGCCTGCCACATCAGTCAAAAAGTTGTAAAATGGGTAAGAAGTTGGCTAAGCAATAGGCATCAGAGGGTGGTGATAAATAGGGTCCACTCTGGAGAAGGCATGATGACAAGCTGGGTGCCACAGGGGTCAGTACTAGGCCCAGTCCTCTTCGATGTCTTTATTAGTGACATTGCAGAAGGACTAGAAGGAAATGTATGTCTGTTAGCAGATGACACAGAAATCTGCAACATAGTGGACACACCAGGGTGGTGGAAAGAATGAGGGACAATCTGAAAAAGTTGGAAGAATGGTCAAGGGAATGGCAGCTGGGTTTCAATGCAAAAAAAAAAAGTGAAAAATCATGCATTTGGGGCACAGAAACCCAGGGTAGCATGCCAATTGAGTGGGAGGGGCATTAGCAACCACAAAACAGGAATGGGACCTGGGGTAATCATTTCTGATGACCTAAAGGTAGCCAAGCAGTGTGTGATAAGGCAGTGGGGAAGGCCAGCAGGATGCTCAGGTGCATGGGGGGGGGCATCACCAGCGAAAGATGGAAGTAGTATTACCCCTATATAAAATCACACATGCCCCCACAATGCAAAGCATCATGGGCTACATATGCAAATCACCACAGAATGTTATGCTGGTCCAACTTTAAGCAGAATTGCATGGTGCCGAAAGGCCTCTCACACAGTTTGCAAAGGGTGCTAACAGAAGACATAGACACGTGTTTCGTCCTACCAGGACTCATCAGTATGCCTTGTCTGTTTGATACCCCAATGGAATGGACCAGCTACCCTTAAGGCAGTGTGCCTTGGATATATTGTGGTGAACCCATTAAAATAAAAAACTATTTAAAAGACAAAGAACCTCTGTGCGCGAACACTGAGGCAAGGGTTACCCCAAAGGGCATTTGGCTGGGAAGCCAAGTTTTCAAGAAAATACAAAATCACACATGCCCCCACAATGCACCCTATACAGATCACTGGTAAGACTCCACCTTGAATACTGTATCCAAGTCTGGAGGCCCCACCTCCAGAAGGACATAGATAGGGTGGAGGCAGTACAAAGGAGGGCTACCAAAATGGTGCAGGGCCTGCATCAAAAACCCTATGAAGAAAGACTCAAGGAATTACATATGTACTCTCTAGAGGAAAGGAGGAAAAGGGAGGATATGATAGAAACATTCAAATACCTTACGGGTATTAGTAAGGTACAGGAGGGTAGCATTATCCATAGAAAAAGATGCTTTAGAACAAGGGGTCACACTATAAAGCTTGAGGGAGAGGCTCAGAGGAGATGTGAGGAAATACGTCTTCACAGAGAGAGTGGTAGACACCTAGATCAGCCTCCTAGCTGAGGTGGTGGTGCTAAAAGGTAACAGGAGTCAAGTATGCATGGGACAGACACAAGGGTACCTTAGAAGTAAGGCTGGGGTGAGACCGGAAATGGAGTAGAGTCTGCAGTGGCACAGTAGGTAAGGCATATAGGGCAGACTAAGTGGGCCAAAAGTTCCTTATCTGTTGACAACTTCTATGTTTCTATGTTTGTCCTCCTTCTCCTCTCTGACCAATGACCTGGAGAGAGAGAGAGAGAGAGAGAGAGAGACTGCTGCAGTCCTGCAAAAGATTGTTGCACAACCAGATTTGTACAAAAGGCAGCAAACTCTGTTTTTAAGCAACCCACATATTTTCAGGGGTGTTTTTCCAATAGTAGTGTCCCCTCTAAACTGAGCCCTTGCTACTTGGTCATTTCAGTTGTTCAGTCAAAAGCTGCTGAGTGCTTTCACTCGTTTTTGTAAACTCCACCCATCCTGCTGAATCCCCTTGCAGCCCAAGAAAAATACTCTCCAAGCTTTATTGAAATTAACTTTACCAGCCCAACCCAGCTTGCCTTTTAATCCCCTCCCACTGACTTAGGTACTGTGCACTCTCTTTGTCAGATCTCTGCCCTGAAGGTACTTTAAAGATGGCACCTGACTGAAGTGACACACCAACAAAGCCTCACCTGTGGTTATTATACTCTTTCTCCTTCTGACCATGGTGGGCTTTAAAGCTGGTTCTTGCAGCCTGAGAATGTGTGCCCTAATGTTGATTGTGGAAAATTTAAATCCCCCTCAGTTTCCCAGTTGCTGTTTCTCCTCC
Source organism: Neoceratodus forsteri (assembly GCA_016271365.2). Classification (NCBI taxonomy): domain Eukaryota; kingdom Metazoa; phylum Chordata; order Ceratodontiformes; family Ceratodontidae; genus Neoceratodus; species Neoceratodus forsteri. Next base: position 526,736,087 of record CM028134.1, read on the forward strand.
CCTGATTGGTCCATTAGCCTACCATGTCAGCCCCCACTCTGCTCTGAACTCATGGTGATCCCAGACAGACAAGAACATGGAGTTAAAAAATACAAGGGCTGTGTTGATGTTGCTGGCAGCTGAAATTTGGGACCAATTGGTAGCCACCAGGTCAGCGTGATGGAGGACAGATCCAGATATCAGAAAGATCGGATCTGTATGAATTTGGGGGGAGCATTGGAACAATATATCTTGCACACACAGGAGACTACATGGTGGTCACTGAGGGCATGGGGAGAGTACCAGTATCCCCTATATGATGGGGTATGAGGAGAGGACCAAGTCCAGAATGGAGAAGTTAAGGAATTTGTGATTGATTGATTAGGATCAGAGATTAGTTGTGAGAGCTGGAGTGACTTTATGTTTTGGCATAATTTGCAAAGAGAGGGGCAGGGCCAACTGAGACTGAAGACACCTACAGTGAACAACTCACCACAGGAGGCATAGGAGGATATGAGGGTAAGGAGTTCAGTGACTAATGAGGGAGATATGCCAGGGCACAATAAAGTCCTGCAATGAATATGGGTACAGAAAAGGGAAGGGAAAGCTTGTGGAAGAGCATCTCATAGGCAAAAGGGAAGAGGCAGACAGCACAGGATCAAACTGGAGTGTGTCGTAGTTTCAGGGAGAGCAAGTCAGAGAATGGTGCTCAACTGCAGATAAGTGATTTCTACTTGGCATTTTGTGTGAACTGTGATGTTTGTGCAATGTGGGGCTGATTTATGTGTTTCTTGGGGGATTTACAGGGTTTGGGAGCTGGGAGGATGCCGAGAGAGGGAGGGAGGGCCTTGAAGGAGAGGAAACCTGAGGTTATGTGACTCAACAGGGCCAATCGGGTGTCCAGAGTCATGATGTATCTCCCAGAGGGCCTAGCAACCCCTCGCATAAGCAACCCCAATGCGTGAGTGCCACGATGCAGGAGTGTGGTGTCTCGAGTGGCATCTGCAGGGTGTCAACAGGCCACAGACCATGCTGGTTAAGGGCAGGCACAGGGAGGAGTATAAGTTGCAGAGAGTCTACAGAGAGGAATCGTCCAGAGTAAGTAACAGAGGCAACTAGCACCTAAGGGATACAGAGAGGATGTGGAAGCCAGGGCAAGGAGCCAGGTGGCTGAATGGGGGGAAGAGTAGAGAGGGAGGGAGGAATGACTGGGGTTGGGGGCACAGGGAGGCCTGAAGGGTAGTGAGTTGCAATGGGTGTGGAGCGGCACTGTTCCTGGGGACCTTGTGGCAGGTGGGGGGTGTCCAGTGTACAGGCTATTCAGACAGCTTACGCAGGAAATAGAGAGCTTGAAATGGGGACTTGGGACAGGGGGCAGGTATGAGTGGGAGAGAGGGACATAGGGCAAGGGGACAGGAAGGGCTCTATCACAGGATAGACCAGGTTACCACAAGCAGAAAGGGGAAGCTTGGACAGGGAAGCCAAGGGGGCCAAGGCCACAGGACCCGGGGAGGGCAGGAAAGGGGGGAATGGCAGGTGGTAGTGAATGAGAATAGAGAGAAAATAAGCAGGGATGAGGTTCAGGGAAAGCGGAGGCAGGGAGGGATTTCAAGAGAGGGCATGGGCAGTGGGTTGGAGACAACAAACAGGTAGGAGGCACTTTTTGATGAAACAGAGCAGGAGGATGAGTAAGGTAACATAGATCATGGGATGGGGACCATGAGGGAAGGAGGAAGTACAGGGTGCAAGGAGACAGGGAAGACTGTGGGGTAAAAGCTTGTAGAGGGTGGGGAAGCTGGTGGAGTTGTCATGAACACACTAACTAAAGGGGGATGGAGAACAAAACATGTAGGGAGGGGGAGAGAGAGAGCCACAATGAAGGGGCAGTGAGAGGATGTACAATTACTGGACGGGGGTGGTTGTGCAAGGTAAGGGGCACAGTAAGGACAGAGGAGGAAAAGAGCAGGTGGAGGTGCAATTGGTGGGGAAGGGAGGGGAGAAGGACAGGATATTAGAGGAGAGGACACTGAAGAAAAGGGGCTTGTAGGAGGGCAAATTATGAGGCAGTGTAGGAGATGAGGGATCAAGTTCTTGCACAAGAGGATTCTTTGCTCAGGAGGGTGAGATAGGGAGGTAAGCCTAGATGCACTACGATTTCAACATCCTTGTATCCTTGATGTTAAGAAGTAGTCTATCTTTGGCGTCCAGTAATTGTACATCCTCTCACCGCCCCTTCATTGTGGCTCTCTCTCTCTCTCCCCCCTCCCTACATGTTTTGTCCTCCATCCCCCTTTAGTTAGTGTGTTCATGACAACTCCACCAGCTTCCCAACCCCCTACAAGATCAAGAAAGATCCAAAACTGGAGTGTATGCCAGGTATGACAGCGAGGAAGGTAGGGCAGTGCATTCAGAAATGTGTGGAGAAGGAGGGAGGGAAGCCTCATATCGTAGTGCATCTAGGAATAAATGACCTACAGGGCAGTACAGTGGATGAAGTGCAGGAGAGGTTCAGGGAGGTGGGGAGTATCTGCAGTCAGATGGGAAGTTCAGAGACATTCTCTGAGGTTCTTCCAGTACCTAGAGCAAGCACTGCTAAGAAGCTAAGAATACAGGAGTTTAATAGGTGACTGGAGGGGTGGTGTGTGTGGAAAAGGGGTATGGGGTAGTAGGGAAGTGGGGCGAGACAGGGAATAATAAGGGGCTTTATGCCAAAGATAGACTACTTCTTAACATCAAGGGTACAATGATGTTGAAACAGGGGCTGGAGAATTACATTAAAAACAAAATAGATTTAAACTGGGGGCGGGGGCTGAGTCAGACAGCAAGTGGGAGTCACCTTCCAGGGGAGACTGGAAAGCCTCACCCCCCCAGAGAGGGGAGTAGAGAATGAGGAGATTTTTCCAAGATGGAAGTGTAGGGGATGAGGGACAGGGAGAGGAGGGGCAAGACACATGGTGGACTGTTGTATCCTTGAATGCAAGGAGCTTGGCAAACAAGATGGCAGAGTTCCAGGCATTGATGGCAGAAGGGGAAGTAGATATTGCTGCCATTCCAAAAACCTGGGCTACCCAACACCATGACTGGAATCTCACGATCCCAGGATACGAGGTGTACTGCAGGGACTGGGAGGGGAGAAGAGGGGAAGGGGTGGCTATTTATGTTAAGTACTGGATACTGTGTACCAGGGAGCGGGGGAAGAGGGGAGGCCAGAAGCCATATGAGTATTGCTCCAAAGCCCCAAAAGAAAGAAGCTCAGGATGGGTGTGGTGTACATGCCACCGTCACAAAGTGAGGAGATCGATAGGGAGCTCTGGGAGCAAATCAGAAAAGTTAGTGACAAAGGGAGTACAGTCATAGTGGGAGACTTCAAACTACTTGCGATTGACTGGCAGACGGTAACTACAACAAATGCCAGGGAACAGGTACTACTGGAGGCTATCCAGAACAGCTACCTAGTGCAGGGAGTGACAGAGACTACCAGGAAGGGGAACATACTGGACACTGTGCTAACAAACAGCGACCAAGCCCAGGATGTGGTTTTACAGGACCCTCTAACAGGAAGTGACCATCGCTCAGTGTGGTTCCTCCTCAATACAGGCAGGGAGTCAGCCAAGACAAGGACAAGAGTGTTAGACTTCAGGAAAGCTGATTTTGCCAGAATGGGCAGCATCCTTGAGGGGCATTTAGTTAGAATTGGCCCAAGAATGGATGTCGAACAGAAGTGGGCAATCATAAGAAAGGGACTGAACGAGGCCACAAACACATGTGCCAAGTCTAATAGTAAGCAGTCCAGGTCAAAAAAAACAAGCTGGTTCAGCAGGGAAGTGAAGGGGACAGTGAGGGATAAAAGATTGGCCTTCATTAGGTTAAAAAAATCTGGATGTGAGGGGGACAAGAAGGTGTTCACAAGGGCATCTAGAGAGGTGAGCAGGGCAGTCAGGGCAGCCAAGGCAGCAAAGGAGCTGAAATTGGTTCAGGGGATTAGAGAGGGGGAAAAGGGGTTCATTAAATACATAAAGGAGAAGAGGAGATGTAGGGATGACAATGTTAGAATCAAAGGGGGGGTGGGAGGAAAAAGGGGAGGACCAGGCAGAGGCACTCAACGAGTACTTCTTCTCAGTGTTCATGAAAGAAAGGGATGGCTCAATACTACAAGGGAAAGGGGGGAAGGGTGGAGGGGTGGAGATAACAGATGGGGTCATCCAAGATGCTAGAGTTATGAAGGGCCTTAAAGCCATGTGGGTGGACAAGTTACCGGGACTGAACAGAGTACACCCCAGGGTCCCGAAGGAACTGGCAGAGGTGTTGGCATGTCCTCTGACAGACCTGTTCAACACCTCCCTGGAGACGGGGAATGTACCCAGAGACTGGATGATGGCTCATGTGGTGTCCCTCCACAAGAGTAGACCCAAGGATGAACCGGGCAATTACAGACTGGTGAACTTGACTTCTATAGTGGGGAAGCTGATGGAGACCATTCTGAAGGGGGAGTTGATAACCTTTCTTGATAGTAATGGTCTATAGGATGAGAGACAACATGGGTTTGTCTCAGGAAGATCTTGCCAGACTAACCTAATTGACTTCCTTGACTGGGTCACTAGGGCGGTTGAAGAAGGCCACATTGTGGATGTCCTGTATCTGGACTTCAGCAAGGCTATTAACTTGGTTCCGCATGGGAGGTTACTGAGTAAGCTGAGGGGCGTTGGGGCGGGGATGAAACTGGTAGAGTGGGTTGAGAGCTGGCTTCAGGGTAGACAACAGAGGATAGTTGTAAGGGGAGAGACATCCAAGCCAAGGCCAGTAACTAGTGGGGTGCTGCAGGGTTCAATGCTGGACCCTGTTTTGTTCAATGTCTTCATTGGAGGCAGAGGGGGTCAAGAGTAAGATCAGCCTGTTCGCCGATGGCACTAAGATTTGTGCAAGAGTGGACAGTGAGGAGGGAAGGGAGGCACTCAGGGAGGATCTAGCTAAACTGGAACACTGGTCAAAGGAGTGACAGCTGGGGTTTAATGCTAAGAAGTGCAAGGTCATGCACCTCAGAGCCAGAAATCCCAGGACCAGCTACTGGCTAGGGTGAATACAGGTAGCAGCTTCACAGGAGGAGAGGGACCTGGGGGTACTAGTTACAGGGGACATGAAGGTGTCAGCACAGTGTAGGAGAGCAGCAGCAAGGGCAAATTGGATGCTGGGGTGCATTGCAAGAGGGATTATCTCTAGAAAGGAGAAGGTCATCCTGCCCTTGTATAGATCACTGGTGAGGCCACACTTGGAGTACTGTGTGCAGTACTGGTGCCCATACCTCAAGAAGGATGTGAGATTACTGGAGGGGGTGCAACATAGGTCTACAAAAATGATCATGGGGCTAGGGGAGATGCCTTATAAGGAAAGATTGAGGGAGCTCAACATGTACTCACTGGAGGAGAGAAGGGAAAGGGGGGACATGATAGAGACCTTTAAGTACTTGAAAGGTATAAATAAAGTCAGAGTGTGAGGATTGTTCCACTTAAAGGGAGGAAGTGTCACTAGGGGGCACAGTCTGAAGTTGGAGGGGGGAAGGTTCAGGAGGCAAATGAGGAGACACTACTTTCCAGAGAGAGTGGTGGTGGGATGGAATACACTGCCGGAGGAGTTGATAGAATTGAGGACAGTGGATAGCTTTAAGCGAGGTTTATTTATTTATTAGAAAAGTCAGATTTACAACCTTTGAATCATGGACTCATTTACAAAGGCACCTCATTGTAGGGGGGGTAGACAGAGTTACATAGTGTGGTTACAACAGTGAGAACAGTACAGGTGCAGAACATTAAATGTAGAGTATACTTAGGTTACATAATAATGTTACTTATAATAGGTTACAGTCAAATACAAGGTACCCAAGGGTTACATTGGGAGTACAGCCCTGGAAATTCCTAGATAATACCTGGAGAGGGTGGTGGTAGGGATGGGGGGTGGGGTGGGAGGGAGGGAGAGTAGGCTGTCCGGAGAATGTTGTCAAGTCAGGGAGGCCTGACAGGAGAATCCCACAGTGGGATTAATTAGGTGCATCTACAGCAACGAGCGTCAAAGAGATGGGGCTAGAGTCAGGGGCAGGGTTAGTACAGAGAAGAACACAATAGGAGGAAGGACCAGGAGGGGGTTTGGTGGAAGGGGAATGGGTGAGGAGAGCAGCTACAGTGGTGTTAAACTGAGAGCTGCACAATCAGGCAGACTTGATAGACCTGTGAGCCTTTTTCTGTAGGCAATTTTGTATGTTCATATGTTCGTATGGATGCAAGAGAAAAGGTAGATGGCAACACCAAAACCCCTCTTTGCATGACCCTGCCTGGTAATACAGAAACCTGAGATAGTAACGGCAGTATCTGGGATCTTGGTGATGTGCCAAAACTCCGGGATCACCAGCACATCAGGTTTTAGGTTAACCATGATTAATTGTAATAGATAATTTTTGTGGTGGATACTGTGGAGGTTGGTATGAGCCAGTCTCAACCCTTTGGGGAGGGGAAAGAGGGATGACAGAGTTGGACCAGGATTAAGCTCAGTGTCACTTGCTACTATAAGCATCAAGAGGACAAGGAGCTTGAGGGAGCCTATAAGATACTTGTGAGGAGAGATGGGGGGGATTACGTCAAAGAGGGGTGAGTTAGGGAGTAATGGTAGAGGCCACTGAGTGCTTCAAGTTGAATCGAAGTGGAAAGGAGGAGTCTGTACCCAGGAAGCCAAGGGAAATGGGAGAGAGAGGAGAGACATGAGGAATGGAAAGTGGGTAAGGGGGAAAAAGGGAGGGAGATGGAAAGTATGGGCAAAGGTAGGAGAAGCGGGAGGGAGGAAAGATTAGCTAGGAAGACTAGGACAGCAAGTGTTAAAAGCAGTGTAATGGAGAGCAAGAGAAGCAACTGCCCTGATTGAACTAGTATAGATGAGGGGATACTGTAACTATCAGGTAACTGAGCAAAACGTTACAGTTATGCATTGATACTCAAAGCAATGCAATCTGAGAGGTAAGACAAGGTAAATTGCAGCAATGCTATGAACCAGCACTACTGTAAGATAATACAAAATTAAACAACAATGTAGTACAAAGCAACTTTAAAAACAGGTAATACAAGTTAAACAGAAGTGATTCTGTTTTTTTCCCCTGATATGTAGTTTTATGGCAGTTTTCCATTTTCTCCCCGTAACTCAGACCCCTACTTCAGACATGTGCATGCATGTTGAGGCATGCACATGCCACATCTTGAGGTACCCACCAGCTACTGTACGTGTCACCCCCGTCACCTATGCTAACTACTGGGCCTCCACCTGGTGACAACGGGATTACGGGGGGGAGCAGTGACCTCCCCCCTAAGAAGAATGCTGCCTTCTGGCTGCTCAGTCCTGCTCTGACCCTCCCCCCATGCCGGCTCTCTGATGACCCGAGTCCATTTCCAAACCCAGGTCACCGGAGTGGCACGAGGTAAGGCATCCATAGTAACAGCAGTGATTCTATGAGGCAATTCTATAAGTAGATTATCCAAATTATTAAAAACAGAGATACTATGAGTCATTTCTAATGATAAATAATGCAAACTATTAAAAACAATGGTACTATAATGCAGCTGTATAGACCGATATTACAGATTGATAAAAGCAGTGGTGCTCTGATGAAACACTATAGGTAATACAGGGGAACAGGCTTACCACTGGTCACAAAACATGATAGGCACCCAGGGCAAACATTGTCCCTTATGCTGCAGAATGTTATGTTGGAGGCCTCTTGAACTAAGAGTCCATATATAAGTACAGTTCTGAGAGTCTCAGCATGAAATGCTTGGAGAATGTAGGCTGGTCAACTGACCTCCGGGGCACCAAAAGGTGTGAACTTTAACTGTGGCTGAGTTGGTGGGGTGGGGCTCCTCTTCAATGCACAACTAAAAGTAGGCAAGGCAATGGGACCTAATGGGATGCACCCTGGGATACTGAGGGAGCTGGCAGAGGTGCTGGCTGCACCTCTGACAGCTCCGTTCATCCTATCACTAGAAACAGGGGAAGTTCTAAGGGACTGAAGGAGCACAGATGTGGTTCCACTATACAAAAGTAGAAATAGGGAGGAGGCAAGAAATTACAGACCTGTCAGCCTGACTTCAGTAGTGGGTAAAGTAATGGAATTGCTACTGAAAGAAAGGATTGGGGAATACCTTGCAACCAGTGTATTACAGGATCTGAGGCAACATGGTTTCACGGGGGGGGGGGGAGTCTTGTCAGACAAACCTGATTGAGGTCTTTGACTGGGTGACCAGGGAGGAACTGTAGATGTGGCCTACCTGGATTTTAGTAAGGCCTTCAACACCGTTCCACATAGAAGACTGGTGAGCAAGCTGGGCAACCTAGGAGTAGGTCCAAAAATAGTAAAATGGGTAAGATATTGGCTAAGCAACAGAAGTCAGAGGGTGGCAGTAAATGGGGTCCACTCTGGAAAAGGCAGAGTGAGCAGTGGGATGGCACAGGAGGTCAGTACAAGGCCTCATTCTCTTCAATGTCTTTATTTACGACATTGCAGAAGGGCTAGAAGGGAAAGTATGCCTCTTCACAGATGACACAAAAATCTGCAACAGAGTGGACTCACCAGGGGGTGGTGGAAAGAATGACGGACGATCTGAAAAAGCTGGAAGAATGGTCAAGGGAATGGCAAATGGGTTTCAATGTAAAAAAATGCAAACTCATCCGCTTCGGGCACAGAAACCCCGGGGCAACATACCAATTGAGCAAGGAAGTATAAGCAACCACAAAACAGGAAAGAGACCTGGGGTAAGAATTTTTTTTTTAATTCAATAAGCTTTATTTATTTTTTCTTATTATTGATATATTAAAACCATTGGTACAGACATGGATAGCAGTTGAGCAAACAGGAGGAATACCCCCTGTAAAGTGTACATATCAGTCCAAGATTACAGTAATAAAATAAAATACAATTCAAAAATAAATCCCCCCTCCTTTCCCTCCCATCCTCCCTCTTTAACCCTCTAAAGAACCTCCCTAACCCACCCCCATCAAGCGTGTTTTTACACAGTCAGCAAAGTATATTAATGTAGAACTTGTTATAAAATGATCTATTAAGGTTTCCATACAGTAAGTAAAGCATCTAGTGAACCCCGTCTGAGCTGATAGACATGCGGTTGGTTATTCATAGTTAGGATGTGCTTCTCTAATTGGAGGGCAAACAACAATTCTTTATGCCATTCCAAAATTGACAGGACTGCATTATCTGTCCAGTGCCTCAGGATAATTAATTTGGCTATTGCCAAAATCAAAGCCAAGTGTGCCTTTCTAAGGCTGAGAGTACCCTTTGAGAAGAGATATAATAAACAAGCCTCTGGAGTAAAATAAGAATCAAGACCCAAAAAAGGATCAAGTGTTTGTCTAATGGATTGCCAAAAGGTCTGGATCACTGAACAGGCCCATAACATATGATATGATGTTCCAGTAGAATTTGCACATCGAGAGCAATCGGGAAGACAGATTACCCAGTCTGTGGAGTTTAAGTAGTGTAAAATATAAGTTGTGCATGATATTGAATTGTATCAAACACAGTCTATCTTGTTTAACAAATTTGTATAGAGATTGCCAGACGTTACTCCAGAGGTCAGGTTCAGTACTAAAGAGAGAGCACTTGAGACCAATAGTAACAAACCCCTTGAGGCAGGCCAGGATCAACAGATTACATTACTTTATAAATTGCAGACACTGCATTGGGCTCTCTAGCTGCCTGCAGGAGTCTGTTAAAAATATCAGTGGACTCTAAATGCATGCCTCTTCGACCTAAGTGGGCAGCAATAGTATCCTTAAGCTGTTTATACGTAAAGAAAACTGCTACAGGCTCTTTAAATCGATGCCTAAAAAGGGCGAAGGGAATTACTTTACCATAAACATATACATCAGAAACTTTCATATTGTTAAAAGGAGGCCAAAAGGTCAGAGAGATGGGTTTATGTCCAATTTTAAAGTGGGGAGTTCCCATAACAGGTTGTTCCAGCTAAATATGCCAGTTATGCTTTAGATGTATTGGCAGTTGGTGTAAGGCCCTAATTGACCAACCTAATGGAGTATTCTGAAGAGGTTTTGGAATCACTTTGAGAATAGCATATAAGAGGGCAGGGAGAGTACAGTGATATTGAGCAGCTAGAAATTGTTCAATATCTAGCCACAGGGGTGAATATGCCTGCAATTCATTACCTGATGTCTCCCTTGACCAATACGACAGCCTACTAAGGTTGTGAGCACAGTAATAGGAGGAAAAAGGAAGGTGCTGATAGGCCACCCTGCTTTTTAGGAGCAGAGAGTTTCAAGTAAGAGTGTCTAACACTTTAACCCTTCCAAAAGAAAATGGTTAGCATTTGTTGGAGTTTAGAGAACCATTTTTTGGGGAGAAACAAACCCAACATCCCAAGGGGGTACAATACACGGGGCAAGACATTCATCTTGACAGTATTTATTCTTCCCCATAATGAGAAAGGAAGGCCTCCTCATCTGTCTAAGTCAGCTTTAATTGTACTCAGCAAGTCTGTAAGATTTAATTTAAGCATGGTAGGAATCTCTCTCTCTGCTAACTTGAATTCCAAGATAGGTAAGGGATTTAGGCTCCCATGAAAAAAGTTAGTGCTGTCAATGAGGTTTTATTATTCAGGGGAAAAACTTTTGTCATAGACACATTAAGCTTATAGTGGGAAATTGCAGAAAAACGGTCAATCTCAGCAATAAGAGCTGGGATACCTGTTAAGGGGTGTTGGAAATATAAAAGAAGATCATCTGCACATGCAGAGAGGGTAGAACATTGGTCCCTTAGTCTAATTCCCTGGTGTTTTGGGGGTGGTTATCAATCTCTGGATCAGGGGTTCTAAATAAAGATTAAACAACAGTGGGGAAAGAGGACAACCTCGTCTGGTTCCTCTCTGGAATAGAAGAGGATCGGACAATATTCCGTTGCACCAAATCCGGGCCAATAGGGAGAAATATAGCAATCTAACCCATCTGAGAAAACTGGACGGGAGGCCTAAATGGGCTAGAGTTGCAAAAAGAAAATCCCAAGAAACCCTTTCAAAAGCTTTCTTGGCATCCAGGGATATCAGCACAGCAGGAAGATCTGAGTCCCTGGATGCCGAGAGAATGTACAGTAATTTACGCATATGATTCACTGATGACCTATCTTTAATGAAACCAATTTGCTCCCTATTTATAAGATTGGGAAGCAGGGGACCCATCCTCATGGCAAGGATCTTGGCTAGGATTTTAACATCAGTACTAATCAATGAGATAGGTCTATAACTTTCCAGATATGTAAGATCCTTGCCAGGTTTGGGTATAAGAGTAATTAATGCATTAAGAAAATTTGGTTCTGACATGCCCTCAGCAAACCAATAATTATGTACCTCCGTAAGAAGAGGAGCAAGCTCTTGCAGACAACTCTTGTACAAATTATTAGAAAGACCGTCTGGACCAGGGGATTTATCAAGTGAAAGCAGTTCTATTGCTACCATGACTTCCTGTATCCTGATCAAGCTTTCAAGTGAGCAACTTGATAAGTCGCTAATTTAGGGAGATCAATATAATTAAGATAAATGGAAATATCTGTGGCTGCAGGTCGATCCTCTTGGGCTTCGGAATACAGCTTTTGGTAGTAAGATCTTAAAACCTCAGCCAGGTGCCTAGGGGATGTAATAAGGTGGTCATCCATGTCTGATTTAATACATGGGATAACTCTGGAAGCCATAGCTTGCCTAAGTCAAATTGCTAAGAGCTTGCCTGCCTTCTCCCCTGTATCGAGGTATTTCATTTTGGCATGCTTCAATGAGAGCTCTGCTTTTTGGTACATGAGGGCCAAGTATTGGGCTTGCAAGTTGTGCAAGTCTGTCCAATCAGCATCTGGGGATTGCCGGTTAAGGTTACGCTCCAACCGATGTATAGCTTGGAGCAATGCTTCTTGCTGAGCACGGAACTTGTGGAATTTTGTGGCCGATAATCTGAGGCACTCCCCCCCAAGGGAGCATTTTAGAGCTGCCCAAATCATGTCTATTCTAGTGACTGAATTCCTATTGTTGAGTAAAAAATAAGAGAGAATATTTTTAATATACTGGAGAGAGGCAGGTTTTTGGAGCAATTAGTTAATCAACCTCCAAAGAACATCTCTTCAAATGCCTGGCCCAAGGAGATATGTAAGAGAAATTAGTGAGTGGTTTGATATGACTCTTGTATGTATATCTGCATTTATTACACCAGATAATGAAAAGGAGCTCAAAAGGAAAAAATCAATACGGGAAAAAGACTTATGCAGGGGTGAAAAATAGGTATATTGGCATTCTCCATGATTAAGAACTCTCCACACATCCAGGAGATCAGCGCCCATCAGAAGGTCATGGAATGTCATGGAATGCCCTTTGTGAAGGGGATAGACCTTGTTTTTGGGAATCAGATCTATCTATATGTGAATAAGGAACAACGTTTCAATCACCTCCCAATATGGTTAAAACAGGTGGATTAGCAACTATTAGGCCCAGTAGGTGAGTAAAAAAGTGAGGGGATTCACAATTTGGCCCATATACAGCACCTAAAATGATTTGTTGTGTTTCCAAAAGTCCATATAGGATAATGTATCTACCATTAGGGTCCCAGATTTCTCTATGAAGTTTAAAGGGAATTTTTTTTATCTATTAATATTGCAACTCCCTTACTACATGTAGACTTCCCTGCTCCATATGCTTGTCCCACCCAGGTTTTAGCGAGTAAGCTGACATCTTCTTGTCGAAGATGTGTCTCTTGGAGACTAGCAATCCCAGTTTGTAACTGATGAAGGTGTCGAAGAATAACCTGCCTCTTACATCTGTCCTGTGCACCTTTAACATTCCAACTTACCACCTTATAGGGTCACTCATTATACTGCTTTATGGAAAAAAATTATGGGTAAGCTTGCAGAACCCAATTTCGAATGAGGTCCGAGGTTTATCAAACTGAGCACCAAGAAAAGATCAACCTTAGAGGGTTGAATTAGCACACTTGATTTGCTACCCCCAATTCCCATAATAAAAAGAAAAAGAAAAAAAATATTTTTCATTATGTCCTTTAACCCTACCCTTGTATTAATCAAAACAAAACCCTAATTATAGACACAATTCCCCAACCCCCAGTTCGAATCAACTGCACCACTATACAAACCCTGGCGAGTGATGTCTTAACGCAGGGAATGAGTTGCACCAGAACCCCCCCCACTCCTACCCTTCCTCTGCTACTTAATTAGCGAGTAGAGTATTAGATGTATCTAACAATGTAAAAAATAAAACATTACAATTGCAGAGCACAATGCCAATTATGAATATCCAATAAAACTTATTTGCAATATTAAACCTTTTCTTTCAAGGCATCACTCTAAAATCTAAACTGTATCAAAAATTCAGTAGCAAACATGTGGCCCCTGTTAATTTCTAGAGGAGTTAGAGGTCCAGACACCAAGAAAAGGAAAAGCATCCCATAAATGTTTTAAAGCTCCATCAAATATGGACAGTACCCAAGGTCCCATGAATGTCCAACAACAGTCCATCCAAATAAGGAATAAGGGATCCTGTGGCAGTTACCCCTACCCCAGAATTTTAGTAAACTATAATCCAAAATCAGTCAGAGGCAAACATAAAAGTCGTGGTTAGCATTTAGCCACCATGCTGGTTGATAATCAGCGACATGCCAAAACAATACCCGAGTAGCCTCGCTTGCTCACTCGGAGAACATTGCTCCATTTTCTGCACTTGCGCATATGGAAAGTAAATGAACTCTTCGGAGGGTGTGCTCCAATATGAAACAGTAACAGTTATAGCAAGCAACATTTCTGGGTATATCCAACAAAAAGCCCTGTCAATCAAATAAGACATCCAACCTTGAAGAACTAGGCCACTTCCTTATAAATCAGGTCAGGTCCTTCAAAATTAGTGAACAGACATATTTGCCTACAACAGGAGTGTTTCCACATACTCACCTCAGTCCCTTCACTTAAAGAGATCAGGAGAAAGGCCTTTAAGCTCTTGGCTTGCTTGGTCATGCAATTCAGAGGAGACCCAGTGATCCCCAGTTTTCAACTGAAGCACCACTGGATATTTAATTCGAAATGGGGTTCCTGCGGCAATTAGCTTTGCTACGATCGGATGCATCTCTTGTCGTTTCACTCTCACTGACTGTGGGAGATCCTGGGTAATCCTAATTCTATGCCCTTCCCATAAGACATCTTGTAGGTCACACACTTTTACCAATATGTGTTGTTTGTCCAAGAAATTTAGCAATTTAAAAATAAGAGGTCTAGGTGTAGAATTAGGTGGTGGAGGAGGACGGAGGGCACGATGGGCACTTTCAATAACATACGAGGCTCCATTCGAAGAGGGACCTGCAATTCTTTCACACAACTTCTGAAGGAAAAGAATAGATGTTCTCCCTCTTCCTTTTCAGGTATCCCAATAACAAGGAGATATTTCTCCTGCTTCTCCCCTCCAAGTCCTCAATTTACTCTTCGAATTTCTTAAATCTCCGACCAAACTGCGTAACAGCCAACTTGCTTTTATCTTATTTTTCTCCAAGGACACCAACTTGGCTTCCAAGTCACCCGCATGAATGGTTAGGGAGTGAACTGAGGATTTAATTTGTTGCAGATCCTCCGAAATTTCAGAGATTTTATCTTGTAGAGGTTGCATTATCTCCACGAACCTTTCCTCTGAAAGTGCACCCGCTGCAGTAGTGGATTTGCTGGAGCCTGCAGGCTGGTGCTTGGGGCATTTTTCGGCCTTGTCCTTCTCTGTGGTTGGCAGCAGTGAATGTCTTGGTGGCGCTTTTTCATATAGACCTCCATGGCTAAGCTAGCTCGCTGAAGTAACAGGTTATTGACATCTAAAATAGTGCAGTTTTGACTCACTAAAAAATGGAGATACTGTGCGGGAGAACTGAAATGAATAGCAGAGGCATGGAACAATGGAGGGCTGCTGCTGCTTCTCAAGCTGCCAGCACGTGACCGGGGTAATCTTTTCTGATCACCTGTAGGTAGCCAAGCAGTGTGATAAGGCAGTGGGGAAGGCTAGCGGGATACTCAGGTAAATAGGGAGTGGCATCATCAGCAGAAAGAGGGAGTTAGTATTACCCCTGTATAGATCACTGGTAAGACTCCACCTTGAGTACTGTGTCCAGTTCTGAAGGCCCCACCTCTGGAAGGACGTAGATAGAGTGGAGGTGGTACAAAGGAGGGCTACCAAAATGGTGCAGCACCTGCATTAAAAACCCTAGGAGGAAAGACTCAATGAACTAAATATGTACTCTCTAGAGGAAAGGAGGGAAAGGGGGGATATGATAGAAACATTCAAATACTTTACAGGTATTAATAGGGTACAGGAAGGTAGCATTTTCCATAGAAATAAATGCTCCAGGACAAGGGGTCATGCTATGAAGCTGGGGGGCGGGGGCTCAGAGGAGATGTGTGGAAATATTTCAGGGAGAGGGTAGTGGACTCCTGGAACAGCCTCCCAGCAGAGGTGGTGGGTGCAAAACTGGTAACAGGATTCAAGCATGCATAGGATAGACACAAGGAGACTTTAGAAATAAGGCAAGGGGGCAAGGGGGGAGAGAAGACCAGAGATTGACTAGGGCCTACGGTGGCACAATAGGTAGCAAATATAGGGCAGACTAGGTGGGCCAAGAGGTTCTTATCTGACAACAACATTTATGTTTCTATATAACACCTGCACCCCTCAAAACCCCACTGCAGAAAGTCCAAGGTGGACAGTATAGTCCGACAGTCCTGAACTATAACAAGCATTTGTCAATGCAAATGTTGTCTCACTGGCATTAGCATTGGTAGTGCAGGAGTTAGAGATGCATAATAGGAACGGCAGTGAAGTATTGAACTGACGCCAACCACACCTACACCTTGCAGAGACTGACAGGCATTGGGGAGTGCCTTTGTGGCATCAGCTATAACACTCATGCCATTTTACCTCACCCTACCTTGTAGACACTGACAAGTGTCATGGTGTGCTTTGGGGTCTTTGGACCTTATACTTACCCCATTCCATAAGGACATACGCTGAGACGGGTGCAGTGTAGGAGAATGGGGTGAACTTTAGAGCTGAACACACCAAGGTACACCTCGATGCCTGTCACTGTCTGCAGGGTGGGGGTGGAATGGCACGAGCATTACAGCCAATGATCCCAAGTCACACCCCTGACGCCTGTCAGTCTCTACAGGGTGGGGTGGTACAGTTAGAAACCCTAACTTCATAGGCGTTTGTTGGTATTTTCACTCCAAATTTTCAACATAGGCTTTTTGTGACCCCACCTCATGAAAAGTGGCACATTCAGTTTGTTAACTGGAAGGTGGTTTTGCACAGTGGCTATGCCATTTGGAGACACAGGGGCGAAAACACATTTTGGACAGGATGTGAAAAATAACAACTGAATTGTTCATGAGGAGGTGTAAAAAAATGGCAACGTTGAAAATCTGGAGTGAAAATATGAAAAATTAGTGAAGTTATGAGCATGCATAGAAACTGCACAACACATGTCTGTAACCCAATTATTTTTGGGATTTTTTTAGCCACATTTTCAACATAGGCATTTTGGGACCTCCCCTCATGAACAGTGGCACTGCGGTTTTGTTAATCTGTCCCAAAAGTTGATTTCCCACAGCCACCATGCCATTGTGTGCCACAGGTGCAGAAACACATTTTAGGCAGGCTGTGAAAAATGACAGCTGTACTGGTCATAAGGAGGTATGAAAAATTGCCAGTGTTGAAAATCTGGCATGAAAATATTGCAAATTTGCAGTTACAAGGGTGTGTGGAAACTGCTCAACACACGCTTGTAACACAGTCATTTTATGGACATTTGTCACCAAATGTTCAACATAGGCATTTTAGGACCTCTGTTAATGAACAGTGTCACTGTAATTTTCTCAAACTGTCCGAAAAACTGATTATGCACAGCGACCGCTCTATTCTGCACCAGACATGCGAAAACACATTTCAGTCAGGATATGTAAAATGACAGCTGTACTGTTCATAAGGAGGTGTGGAAAAATGCCAATTTTGAAGATCTGGAATGAAAATATTACAAATTCATGAAGTTACGAGCGTGCATGGAAACTGCGCAACACACGCTTGTAAAACAGCCATTTTTTTATTTTTTTCACCAAATTTGCAGCATAGGCTTTTTGAGAGCCCCCTCATGAACAGCGGCACTGTCATTTCAATAATTGGTCCCGAAAGGTGATTACACATTCAATGCGCGGAATCACCTTTCGGGACCATTTAATGAAATGACAGTGCCACTGTTCATGAGGGGGCTTTCAAACTGAATAGTGCCATGACAGTGACTGAATTCATAAGGAGGAGTCCCAATAACCCCATGTTGACAATGTGGTGGCAAAATTCCCCAAAATGCCTGAGATATGCACTAAAGTTGAAAAAACACCATTTATGCCATTATACTGTACAGCTTAGCGGCATTTCTTCAGTTCGTGGTCGGCTTTGAAGAGTGCAGATGTGTTCCCAGTCCACCGAAGATCATCGCGCCGTGCTCTGGAGGTAAGTGTGGGGTGAGGGGGTGTGAGAGGCAGGGTACACAGAGGGTGGAGTGTGAGTTGGGGGGAGCCACTAGAGTCGACAAGGGACCGTTTTCTGCTTTGCAGGTTTAAAAATATATATATATATTACGGGATGGTTTTTCTTACACAGGGGCATTTGGCACACTGGGGTGGGCTTCCAACATGCCACCTGAGTGTTTTTTTTGGGGGGGGGTTCTGCAGCCAACAGAGGATTGGGCACCCCCATTGGCATACAACAAATGAGGGGGACATTATGCCGATGGGGAGTGGGCTCCCCCATCAGCAAATTAAACTGGGAAGGGGGGACATCATGCTGAGGGGGACTGGGCACCCCTCCGGAACATGCATGAAATGGGGGTTGCATTATGCTGATGCAGAATGGGCTCCCCCACTGGCAAATGATGTGGGTTGGGGCATGCCAACAGGGGGATTGGGTACCCCTGAAGTTGGCTCTCTGCACGGTGGCAGTCAGTGCTGCCATGTTAATTATAGGGCTTCACTAGGAAAGGCACATAGGGAGGGCATGTTTTGGTGCCGCTGCATGACGAGCTTGGCTGTCATTGCAGTGATCTTTTCTTAGATGTGCTCACTACATTATGTATCCCTGGTGTGGCGCCTGCATGCTGGCTTATTGGGGAATGTGGGACACACCTACTGATGCTTGCCCTGCATTTGCCCAACAGTGACCGTGCCTCCATATCTGCTTCTAATGCAATATGTTGGCCGTGCAAGCGGGAGCCGACATAAAAAGCTGAATAGAGGTGCTAGTCTGACAAGAGATAGAGAAGAGCATCAGACCAGTTCCAGTACCAGCACCAGGTAGCTGCAAGGTGTCTCAATTGATGGGTAACTGGGTGTGTGTGGGTATTCTGCTTCATACTTAGTCAAGAGAAGGGGGAGCACTCTTTCCCCCAATCCAGTACAAGGTAACCCCAATTAAAACCCACCAAGTACAATCTGGGAATCAGGTGAATACTGACCCAGTGCTGTCAACAGGAACACCAAAACAAATTATCCAGGCGTACCAGACAGAATTTAGACCTGTAATATATGCAGTTCTGTCTTCCAAACAGTCCAAAAGGAAACTGTTTTTTTTAAACTATCCAAAGTAAGGGACTCCTGAGAAAACCAGGAGGAGCAGTGAATAGATTACTAAGCAACTGGAAACCCTTTTGAGCATCAGTGAGGTGTTAATTGCTGCCCTGGGACACGAGCATCCTGATCCTTTGTCTAACATTCTTTGAAGTTACCAGCAGCAGGCAGCAGACAAGTTTGTATTATCAGTGTTAATGGCTATTGAAGTTTTTCTTCACCAAAAGGGTGATAGAGCCTTGGAACAGTCTGTCCCCAGAAGTTGTGGCAGCAAAGACAGTGAGAGAGTTCAAGCTAGCATGGGACAGGCACTGCAGAAACTTATGAAGGAAAAAAGACTGGGGGGGGGTAGCCCACACGGTCAGACTAGATGGGTCATACAGTCCCCTTCTGCCGGCACTTTTCTATGTTCTATGTTCTTGCTATAACTGAAATATCTGTAGACCAATGTGCTGTATGATGGTTTTCTAAGAGATATTTAAAAGCTGATGTCAAACTGATTTTACATGAAAAGCAGACAGCCAATGATAACAATTTTGAAGCAGTTTTATACTGAAAACTTTCTTAGTTAATATATGTAAAATGGTGAAGGTAATCCAGGCAGGAACAGATGAAAAAGAACAAAACTAAATCTATAAAGAGAGGACAGACACAGCTAACAAATTAATACAGCAGCCATCTTGTCGTTTAAGAACCCTTTTCAGAAATTTCTGAACATCATTGATTATTATATCCATAGTCGGGGACATCAACCCTCTGGCATAAGGGTGAGTGAAGTGTCCTGATGACAACTTTGGTTCGACTTCAATGGGGAGGGCATAAAATTCAGTTAGTCTTCAACACTTCAGCTTCCAATGTAGTAATTGGCATAGGGCATAAAAACACACTGCAGAAAAGAGGAAAAAAACCTTGAGGTCAGCAGAGGGTATGAAATACTATAGCTTATGTGTGGTAGGTGGTGTTGGCATCCCACAGTAGGGGATTGCCACAGTGCCAAACACATATGACTGCTAAGCACACACATCAGAGCTATGCAAAATTCATAGTTTCCTTTGCTGATCTCAAGGCTCTTCCTTGTCCTTCCTGTCAATTACTATGCTAGTTACACATAGGTTTTCAGAATAAATCCCCACCAAAAAATATGCATCCCTCCCAAAAAAGTACAACTGCTACCGTACTATACAAGGTCATTGCTTTGCTGACCTTACGTAGGAATCCTGAGAGAGGTTCGCACATGGGGAGAGGTGCAGGAATACAGTCATACAATCCAAATAAACATATAAATCCCACACTCTCATAAACAAATAAAGGACTGCTCACCAAACTTCTTTCATAGGTGCTTCATTTTATTCAGGTGCCATGTGCATGGCCCTGATGCGTTTCAGAAATAAATTTATTTTTCAAAGTGTCTACAACATCTAAAAACCATCGCCTCTTATATCATAGAGGGTGATGATCTCATAAAACAGCACCTGAAGTGCAAGGTTATCTGCAAGTGTCAGTGCATAACAATAGTGCAACACAGTGGTTAAAACATGGTACTACAGTCTTAAATCTTATCATTAATATATATTATAAAAAGGCTCTCAGAAATGCTGTAATCTGATTGGCTGTTAGGATTCCAACAGCCTTACATTAATCCATGTTATACTGTCATGTACAGCCTGATCACCATGGCACATGGATTCTTCCTGTCAGCATTCCATCCTCTTGCACAGCTGAATGTGTGGAAGATTGCATTCTGATTTTGAACCAGCATTCTTATACTGCTGGTGGAAGAACTATTTTATTAAAAATCTCCCTCTAAATGAGGAAAACATTCATAAAGGATACTTTTAACACTTTTCTTTTGGAAAACATTTTTATAATAGCAATAAGGCACTCCCAGCAGTTAGATTAACAGTCAGTTAATCACCCCCTGGGGCAATATGGCACTCGGCTGCGTCTTGTGCTACATTACACCCCTAGGGGGTGATTAACAGACTGTTAATCTAACCCCTGGTCATACCTTATTGCTTAAAAAGCCTGTTGTAGAAAAGGACAGAAAAATCATGAAGTGCCAAGACCGAAGTCCTAGTATGCTCCAGTGATTCCCATGCTTTGGATAAAATCTAGAAAAAATAAAATGAACATCATATTAATATTATTGCATTATTTATCAAATTCAGTATCATATAAGTAACAACATACATTAGAACCACAGTTTGTGTCTGTCTTGTTCCTCTAAACATCACTATCATCTGTTTACTTATATATAGTTACTAATATTTATATATAGTTACTTACTCTGCTGACCTTACCTTCCCAAATTTGTATATTTAATTTTTTTTGCAAATTCTTTTTAATGTTTTGCAAACATATAGTGCTAAGAGCTACAGGATGTCTTAGTTTTATTGGCCGAGCACATGCTCTCCCCTCCACCCCGTAGCCCCAACTTTTTTTATATGTTTTTGTAAATGTTTTTTATTTTTTTATTTTTGCTAACATGTAGTACTCACTGCTAAGAGCTATAGGAATACTTAGTTTCCTTGGCTGTGCTCAACTAAGTGCTGTCAGAATTCTTAATTTCCTTGATTGCACTGAAGCCCCCCACCCATAGTCCCTACTTTTTATTTTTTTATAAACATTAAGTTTCTTTTTTTTAATTTTTTGGTAACACATAGTGCCAAGAGTGAGCTATAGGGATTCTTAGTTTAATTAGAAGCCCCCCCAATAGTCCTTACATTTTAAACATTTTTTTTGTATTTTAATTTTTTAACACATATGTCATTGTGCTAAGAGCTACAGGAATTCTTAGTTTCCTTGATTGCGCTGAAGCCCCCACCCCATAGTCCCTACTTTTAAAACATTTTTTCTAAATATATTTAATTTCTTTTCTCTTTTTAATATTTGCTAACATGTAGTGCTCACTGCTAGGAGCTATATGAATTTTTAGTTTCTCTGGCTGTGTTCAACCCCCCTCTCCCTGCATTCCTTCCTTTTAATTTAAATTTTTTTTTTGTAAATGATTTTCTTTGTTTTTTTTTTTGCTAACACATACTGTTAAGAGCTAAAGGAATTCCTGGTCTTTGTCTGCACAGAAGTCCCCCACCTGTAGTCCCTACATTTTAAAACATTTTTGTAAGTATTTTTAAGTTTCTTTTTCTTTCCTTTTTTTTTTTGCTAACATGTACTGTTAGAGTGAGCTATAGGAATTCTTAGTTTCCTTGGCTGCACTGAAGCACCCCCAATAGTCCTTATGTTTTTTGAATTTTTTGTAAGTATTTAATTTCTTAAAAATGTTTTTAATTTTTTGTTAATACATACGTTGTAGTGCTAAGAGATATTGTAATTCTTAGTTTCCTTGGCTGCACTGAAGTCCCCCATAGTCCCTACCTTTTTTATTTTTGTGTAAATATTTTTAAGGTTTTCAAATGTTTTTATTTGTTTTTTTTTTTTTTAACATTTAATACTAAGCTTTACTGAAACAGCTGCTGCCCAATGAAAGCATCATTCTGACATCCTCCCAGACTGCTACCCATACCATGCTGTCTGACCATTGCCATATCTTGCCAGTTCCATGCCAGTGGTTTAGGTAAAATCACAGATCTCATTTAAGTAGCATTGACTATTTGTAAGTATGTGAGAATGAGGCTAAGTTGCACTGAGGCAGGCAGCAACTGCTACCTGCTCAAATTGAACTTGCTGTTGATGACATGGTGAACATTGTTGTGCTATCTTCTGGAGGACTCGAGATGTCAGTATGTGTCCAAATCCTTTTCCCGCTGGTGAATGCAGTGCTAGTAGTGATGGTGCTGAACTGGCCAGTGGTGCTGCCAGTGGGAGTGTGGAGAGACTTGCCTGGAGCAGCTAGAGGTATAGGGTTAGTTGATGACACCTATTGGACTTTGAAATAATCGAATGGATAGGTGAAATTAATGCAGGGTAAATTCAGTTTCAGAAAGGCTTAGAATTGAATACTGTCTAGATCTAGGCTGGAGCAATGTGGTGAGGTAATATCTCCAGTTGTGCTGAAAAACCTTCAGAAGCAACCAATGTTGGGGGACATCCCAGAAAGTGCAAAATCAGTTTAGCCAGTGCAGGCCAAATCACTTTCCTGTCCTACCTGCATTTGATGGTATCAGTATTTTGACTAGATAGTGACTCTGCTAAATATGCCTCCATCGTGTAGTCTGGTGTCATTTCCATGCCTTAAACATAGACATAGAATGTGATGGCAGATGGGGACTGTATGATCCATCTAGTCTGCCCAATTGATTTGTATCCCCCATCTAGTTTGTTGTTTCCCAGAGATTCCCACACTGTCTGTCCCAGGCCAGCTTAAATTCCCTGACTGTCTTTGCCCCGCTACCCCTGGGGGCATGCCTTCATCCATAATGTCTGCCTGACATCATTACTGAGTGTCAAAAAGCTCCCATATGTATTTTGTTTTGTCTCCAGGAACTGGATCTTCAATTGCTTCTTGTTTCCATCTGATGTCATCATCATCATCATCATCACCACCATGCTGACGCCGATAACCCCTGACACTGGAAACATGGGAAGTAGGCTCAAGAGGAGAAGGAGGAGACTGAGTTTTGGCTTCTGTGCATTGTCTGCACTGCTTTATCTGAATTGTCTGCAAGACTTTCTGTTTGACATAGTCAATGTATGCAGGAGGAATGCAGACATGTTTATATCTGGGATCCAGTAATGTTGCCATGCCAAACTGGGTGTCCAGTTGAATGCTTAAGAAATATGCCACGACGGGGTGTGGGTTAAGTTGGGATTAACCCATGCCTGGTGTGGTTTGGTCATGAGGCCACAGGCCGAGTGAGTAAACCACACCAGAAGTGGGTAAATCCCAGCATAACCCACACCCTGGAGTGGTATATTGCCATTATACAATGTCCCCCTTTTTAAAATATATATTTGTAAGACTAAAATGGTTTTACTTGCAAATCAACTATTTTTTATTGATTTTTTTCTGTAATGTCCTTCCTCTGTATGTTAAATAGTTCCTTCTTGCTGAGAGCATAGTGATGTCATTGTTGAGCACAGATAAGAGGTTCTGGGTGGTCAGGGCATCGGCATCAGTGCCCTGTATATCAGAGTACCAGTGAGAGGTCACCGGCAGGCTCTGCGCCGGACCTCAGAGCCACATGGAACCGGGACCGCAAGTCAACACTGCACAGCCGGGCAGTGCCACACACCACACACTCGCCGACCTGTCCACTGAATGCCTACAGGACCACAGGAGGTGCAGCAACACAGAGGGGAACCACTGTGCCCAGTGCACATGAGACAATACCCCCTTGGACCCATGGCTCATGGGGCTATGGCACCATGTACACGACCACATGGCATGTCCTGTTCCACATGCCTAGTGCCATGGTACTGCTGCGCTCAACACCAATGGCCACCAACAGTAGAGCTGACCACACTGCAGCCAGGAGCCACACATGAGTGATGGGACATCTAGTGAGGTGCCTCCCCTGAACATGTGGCTAACCATGAGGGCAGTGGGCAGGGGCAACATAACACCAACAGGGTGTAGCAGCACCCACATGACTGGTACTTGCAGGGGGCAGCAGGGCATGTTGCACTACCCGCAGGTGCAGCATTGCACTCCAGGGCACAGGGTGCCCTGTTCCACAGGTGCTCTGATTACAGAGGCGCCCTCGCTGTTTCACCCTCTCACCGGCGCTCTGCTTTAAGGCACCCTGACCACCCAGAATCCAGATAGGAGTGTGTAAGGGCTTCCTTGTTTTGTTTTTATTACCCCCCACACACACACACACAGACACACATCTTTCAGAACTCAGTCACTGAGGGCACTCCCTGCTGGCTGCCACAGCCAAAGACGGATCCTGTGAACCTCAGTTTGTTTTGTCTTCTTAAATTCACAAGCAGACAGCTTAAAAGCTGCCACAGCACTGAGCAACTGCACTCAACAGCCAAGTTCAGAATTGAATAAAATGCACACAAAAAATCAAATGTAACCCCAAATCCTAAACAATTGCTAACTACAACAGAATATAATATGCTGTTAAAATATCTGTCTGTCTAGGACAATAAATAAAAACACGGTCATTCTGTATGTCCCACCCCCTCCCTTCTGACATCGGGTTAAGATTTGAAGTAGGACAGCTACACATTTATTATGTTTATTGGTTTCTTTATTAATTATTGTACATGCATTTTGGATGGTGAGCTGGATCACCACTTTCCTGAAATTCATCTTCGAGTCAGTATTCCTCATGTATCCACCACCAGCAGGAGCTACAGTAGTACAAGGTGCCTATCCTTTAAATGGGAGTTTCGAGCTGCTGCCAGTGCTGAGCTTTCGGTCACGAAGAAAAACACTAAAGGGTAGCAATGGATTTTCTTAATGGCTCCTCTATTGCCCTGACTGTTCTACATGCTAGAGGAGGTACCGTCTCACAAAATGTTTTTTTAATACTTCTTTAGTTCTTTGGGGTGCGCAGTGTACTTCCAGGATTTTACATTCTAGCTGTTCTGCAGGTTGCACGTGAGCGGTACTGTACAGTGGTGCCGTGCATCTTCTTAGCATTTTTACCAGGGTGTCTTAAATTACTGGGACAGAAACAAAAAAGTTAAAGTTAAGTGTGTGTTTTATATCCTCTGCCTCGGACCAGCAGGAACACTGGAGAAGGTCTGAGGCCAGAGGGTAGCAAGCAGCAATAGCCACTGATTTAAAATCTCGTGACTGCCCTTTCAGTCCCGGTCTTTGGGACTCCTGTGACTGGATGGTAAGGAGATTATAAAAGAAGGGACTAGGAGGATTTTGTCTCCTATGTTAGTTTCCTGAGTGCTTCAGGATGTTGTTTAGCACATTATGACTTTTGTCAGTATTATGTAGACCCGATGTCGGGTTTACGTGCATTTACCTTTTTTCCCCAGTAGTTATCACTTTAGCGGGGAAAAGAAGATGGTGGTTTGCTAGTTTTGTTTTTGGGGATCGGATTTATTTGTCTTTGAGATGCGGCTGACTGGCACCTTTTCCCCATGGGTTATGACAGGATTTACAATTACCATGGATAAAAGTCACCAGTCAGCCAATCAGAATAAAGAATTCTTGGACCCCATTGTATAATTTGAAATTGTTCTTCAGTTTCAGTTTTAGTTTATTTATTATACTGGAAAGATATGTGAGCAAAAGTTGTCTGTTTTCTCAAGCATCCAGTTATGGACAAACATGACAATTGGGAGTACATTATAGAAAGGAAATACAATTCAGGGAGACAATACAGCAATCACATTCATTTCAAAAACAAAAGACAAAAACAAGAACAAAGTAAGTGTCAATGCAGAGACTGGAATAAATGCTAACATGGCTTGAGGCAAACGTAATGTATCAGACCAGGTGACTAAGGGGTGGTCCAGGTTAAAGAGGAGGGATTGGCAACAAGTAATTGTTTAAGTAGGTGAAACAGGCTGAGCAGCAAGTGTGTCTGAAACATCTCTGCCACTTCCCCAAAAAGGACTGCACCCCATCTTTGGATGCTGCTGAGATAATGAACTAGTATTGTCACCACCATCACCACCAGCATCACCACCTTGTCCAACACTAGACTCCTGATCACCACTGATGAAGTCATTATCATCACCTCCATCATCACTGATGTCACAACCACCAACACCTCTACCTGCAACACCACTGGCACTACTGTGACTGGCCTTGCTTTGTTTGGTTGTTGTTCAGGTAGATGCCATAAAACAATAAGTGTTTTGTTGAAGTAGTCACCATAGGCAGGACCATATTAATAATAGCAGATTCCGTAGAGAGATCTTTGGTGGCCTGTTCATAAGGTCTCAGAAGTGGAACCAGGCTTTGCAGCACACACCACTGCACCTGGGACAGGTGTCCCCCAGAAAACACATTATCAAATTCCATAACCTGGAACACAGCTTACTGTTCCACCTGTTTTTCCACCACGTAAAAGACAGAGTTCCACCTTGTCACCATGTCTTTAATCAAGCAGCATTGTGGGACATTGTGCTTTTGTTGGCAAAGTTGGAGAAGATCAGTACATTTCCTGGAGTAATGGAAATATCTTCTGGGGGAGTCATGTGATGTCAAGCCAGGAGTAGGCAGCAGCTTGTGGGAGCTCAGTTACAATCCTACTCTAATATCAAATGTTTTCCTATTTCTGCACCTTATTCCAATACTTCAAAGGTCTCTACAGTGTTCTTAATTACCCACAAGCACTATGGAAGAGGATTTAATGGATATGGCTGACTCTGGAACTTTTCCTCTACAAGCTGACTTAGAGGGTGAGCTGGAGCAAGTCGCAAATATGGAGGCTAAGTGGCCTCATCGCAGCAACTCCCCTCCCACACTGCCAGCAGAGCATGCAGTTTCAGTAACAATCAAACAAATCTATGAGGAATTACAGACAATTAAAAAAGCTCTATTTTCTTTGATAGAGGAGTTCAAGGAGTGGAAGCCGGCTCTCAAGGATTCAGGTTTCAGACGCCGAGACAAGAATTTCCTCAGCAGAAGATGAACTGGTAAAAATGGAACCAGAGGTACTACCATTTAAGAGGCAGGTCAAACATTGGAAGACAAAGTGGAAGACCTAGAGGGCCATTCCAGGAGGAACAACTTGGTCCTTCTAGGTCTCCCAGAAGGCAAGGAGGGACCATCTCCTACTGAATTCATCCAATGCTTTTGCAACAAAATAGTGGGCACCTTGTCCAATGGCCCACAATATATTGTGGAGTGAGCCCACAGATCGGTGAGGTCAAAGCCAACACCAGGGGAACCCCCTAGACCTATTATCTTCAAGGTTCTTAATTATTTGGATCATGATTATCTCCTGAAATCAGTGCAAAAAATTAAGTGTCTGGAGTGGGATGGTAAACAAGTACACCTAGTACCCAACTTAACATTCAAAGTTTGCCACGACCGGGTGGCTTATCACCCCATACAGTCCAAACTGTGGGCAGCCAAGATCCAACACTGAATGCTTTTCCCCATCTGACTGGAGGTTAAAATGGCCCAGGGCACTCATCATTTTGATTCGGCCACACTAGCCTCCAAAGATCTTTTGACGCTCTTACCAGACCTTTTCGGTAAGGTGGGGTGAAGACACTTCATTGACTTCTGTAAGTACTGTTGTGGACTTTGGAGGGCAGTTAAGATGCATCAGTTGTATGTAAAAAGTGGCATTATTGAAGCACTTTCATGAGAATTGGTAACGGTTTATTACGTCTAAAGATATTGCGATGCTTTAATTTTTTGGCACTTTCCTTGTTCGGACTGGGATTTAAATGCGGCTACTAATCCTGCACCGATCTTCCAGACCCGAGGGGTGAATTGATTGTATTAAATTAGGGGTGGTTCATTAACGCATGAGTAATGCTGTACAGCAGCATAGAAAACACCCAACCACTGGACCTTTCCACTGGCTATGCGGCTTTATTTCAAGAGAGCAACAACCTTTGAGCCATTAGTTATTTTTGTCATGGATTGATGGCTTCGCTTTTCCTCAATGTGGATTCCAGCTTGACAGATGTGGAACAGGAGCATCATTGATGAAACTAAGTTAGCACTATAAAAAAGTGGTACTTTTTTTTGCATTTTGTGTACTCTATTGTTCCATGAATCTTGCTAGATCCCAAGAATATTGGGGTGCTCTAATTTGTTGGCACTTTTCCTGATCAAACTGGGATATAAATGTGGCTAATAATCCTGCACCGATCTTTCTGACCCGAGGGAAGCATTGCATATATTAAATTTGGGGTGTTTCATTAGAACCTGAGTAATGCCATGGAGCAGTATTGAAACTCCCCAAACCCTGGATCTTTACTATGGCAGTGCAATTTTATCTCAGAAGAGCAGTTAACTTTGTAACATTGGTTCTTTAAGCTGTGGATTAATGACTGGAATATTCCTTAATGAGGACTCAAGGCTGGACCCTATGGAAGAGAAGCCTTATTGGTAAGACTGAGTTTGCAGTATAAATTGGGTTATTCTCCTTTTGTGTGTCTCATTGTTTAATAAGCCTTCATAAAGCCAATGATATGGCCATGCTCTACTTTTCCAGCAGTTTCCTTGTTCAAACTGGGATTAAACTGTGGCTAATATTCCTGCACCGGTCTTTTGGACACGAAGGATGCTTTGCTTGTTTTACATTTGGGATGGTTCATTAGAGCATGTGTCATGTTGTAGAGCACTATTGTAACTCCCTAACCACTGGACTTTCCTCCAGCAGTGTGACTTTATTTCAGAGGAGCACCAAAATATGAGGCATTGGTTAATTATGCCATGGATTGTCAGCTAGACTTTTCGTCGATGGGGTCTCAGGACTGGAAGCTATGTGAGATAAGCATTATTGATAAGACTGAGTTGGCATTATAAGAATATGTAATTTTTTTGTGTCTGTGATTTATTGTTCAATAAGTTTAGACAATAGGCAAGCAGGGTTTGTTTGGGAATTCTCTAGAACCCACTAGTCAATTAGTGTGGGCACAGAAGAGGGAACCCTCCCCTAGAGGTCTCCCCTATGATCACCTGCATTTTATGTACTTGTTTTTCTTTTTTTCTATTTTACCTATTATGCCAAAATTTGGATTTCTTTTATTTTTTAATACTGATAGCTGGGTAATAGGGCATATCAGCCTGGGTGAGGCTGTTTTCCAACTCTTTTCATTTTAAATATTATGATACATGTTTGGTTTTTCTTCCAGTAATATTTAAGAAGATTACACCTGTCCTTTACATAGGCAATGGTCAGATTTATTTACAGTGCCCAGGTTAACTATATTCCCCAGGGTCATGTTTTTTATTGATTTATGGCTTCAAGTACTTCTCAGCTTATGAGGGTAATATTTAATGTTTTCAGATAACACTTTTTGTGCAACAGCCTGAACATATTTGATTCTACAGGCTTTATTTGGATTTCAGGGTTAAATAAGAGACTAATATTTAGAAGCTGAATGTGATATCTTGGGCAATGGGGATCAAAACCTTTATTGAATATTGGTTAGTTGGTTAGGAAGTGGGACATTTATATAGGGGATGCAGGGGTTTGTAGGGCAAGCTTGCTCACTGATGGTAATTTTTTAAATATTTCCTTTTGCTACCCACCTGGGATGGGAATGAAGGGGCTAGACCTGCTAATAGTTGGGTCAGATGGGGGGGCTGCACTATTGGTTTGCCTCATGGACCACACTTTAGGGAGTGGGCTTAAGGCCCAGTATCTAAGGATGTTTTTTAATTCTTTTTTGGGTGGGTGGGTGGATAGAATTGTATGGGGAGGAGGGTGATTATTCATATGAGGGGTATCATTGGGTAACTGTGGGGGGAGTATTATTTGCAGGCTGAGTATTATTATGGGAGTGGTCTGGAGGAGACAAGTTTTGTTAGCTTGCCTATGCAAAAGTGGACAATAATCTCATGGAACATTAAGGGGGGAGGGATAATAATTAAAAATATTGTATTTTAAGACACCTGTGAAGATACCACCCACACATTGTCATGTTACAGGAAACATCTGCTCATGGAACAACTTTCTCATTTAAAGAAAGTATAGGTGGGACAAGTTTATGGTATGGGACCGAGTGCCAAACAAAGAGGGGTGACTATACTCTTTCATAAATCAGTACCCTTACATCTTTTTCGGGAATGGAAAGACACAGAGGGGTGTTTCATCCTTTTATTGGGTAAACTGGCTCAGATGGAGGTGATCCTGGGTGCAATCTTTGGCCCAACCTTGATAGACCATCTTTCTTCTCACCTCTGGCAGAGATTCTAGTCCAGTCCCCAGGATTCCTTGTCTTTTGGGGGAGATTGGAATCTCATCCATTTCAACAACCTGGATAGGTCCTATAAAAGGACAGTTGGGCTGTCCCCTGCACAGAGAGCATTACAGGAATTTTTGCAGGATATGGGTCTAATAGAGCCCTGGTGGCTTTTGCACCAGGAGGAGTGAGCATTTTCCTTTTATTTTCCTCCATTTGGGGTCCATTTGAGAATAGATTACTTTTTGGTCAGCAACACCTTAATGCCTTGCATCATGGAAGCAAAGACATGCCTAAGGGTTCTTTCTGAACATTCCCCTATCCTTTTGGAAGTTGTCTTAACCCATAGTCCCTGGGGTTCCGGCACTTGGTCCCTAAATTCCAGGTTACTCATGGATCCATATATAGTTTCTCACATGAGAAGGTTCATACTTGATTCAGTGGAGGTCAATCTACTTCTCTTGAAGCTAAAGATGTGATTTGGGAAATGCTGAAAGCATTTTGGAGAGGGGGGACTTATTAGGATAGCTATGGTGAGGAAAAGGAAATTAACTACCCAAGTGGAGGAGTGACTGTCTCGATTACAATGTCTGAAATCAGAACTATCCAGAAGCTCAGATGTCTCTGTAAGGCAGGAATTAGCAATGCTTAGAGCTAAATATTTTAGTTACATGCTGGACAAGGTCACCAAATTGGCAGCCTTCCTAAAGGCCCCGTATATCGGCCAGGGCATCAAGGCAAGAAAACTGTTGGCGATGCGCTTAAAACAAAAAAGAGAATCGAGGTGGGTGACTACTTTGGCAGACCTCGCCTCTAGGTGTCTAGTCTCATATCCCAAAGATATGGTAGAGATCTTTAAGCAGTTTTCTCAAAATTTGTATGCAGCTCCAGATGGTGTTCCGGACTTTGCTTCAAGATTCATACATATTATGGAAGGAGTACATTTGTCTCAGTTGGATACTGTCCAACAAGAGGAGCTGAGAGGACCAGTCACAGAAGCAGAGGTTTTAAGAGTGACTGAGTCTCTCACTGGGGATAAGGCACTGGGCCCAGATGGGTTCATCCCTCTATTTTATAAAACCTTTAAAACAAAATTGACCCCTATTTTGCAAGGTCTTTTCAACCATCTTTTTCACTCAGACATTTGAGATCTGGTTTTCTTTGAAGCCAGACTAGTAGTTCTGCCCAAACCCTGGAGGGATCCCACCACCCCTGAAAATTATAGACCTATTTCACTGTTAAACATTTATATTAAAATCTTGGCCAGTATTTTGGCTTCACATCTGAAGAAAGTTTGGTCGGTTTTAGTAGGAGGAGAGCAAGTGGGGTTCATCGTGGGGAGGAATTCCAGTGACCACTTCTGAAAAATTTTCCATCTGCTCTCCATGTCTGGAGAGTTGGGGGCTGATGCGGTGCTCATCACCCTGGATGCAGAGAAGGCATTTGATCGGGTGGCCTGGAACTTTCTGTTTGAGATCCTGCCCAGATATGGACTTCCAATGGAGTTTATCCAGTGGATAAAGATCTTCTATACCTGTTCATCAGCGAGAATCTTTTGTAACGGGGAGCTGTCCTCCCCTTTTTCTTTGATGAGGGGTACATGGCAAGGGTTTCCCCTGCTCCAAATGTTATTCAGTCTTTATATAGAGCCCTTAGCTTGGAAAATTATTATATCCCCTCAGATTAGAGGTATTTAAATTGGAAGTAGGGAGTTTAAGTTATATATGTTTGCGGATGACATTCTACTGCACATTTCTCATTGGGGCATGTCACTTTCAGCTGCACTACAGTTGATTGGGGACTTTAGTATAATATTGGACTTTAAATTAAATCTCTACAAAATGGTTGTGTACTCCTTATCTCCATCAATTCATCCAGTGGATGTCCAGGCTATGGGGCTGCAGTGGGAAACCCACTCAATAATTTCTTTAGGGATTAAGCTTGGTCTGGATTTCCTGCAGCTTAAAAATTGAATCTTGACCCCGTGGTTGAACATCAAGAGTTAGATATTCAACGATGGCAACATTTGCTTATGTCCCTATGGGGAGAGCTAATATACTTAAAATGGTGGCCTTACCAAAATTAAAGTACCCACTCCCAATGTTAAATATAGCTCTACCCAAAGCATGGTTTGGTAAAATAAATGCTATTTGGTCAAAATTCCAATGGGTTGGGAAACCCCCTAAGTGAGCCTTTGCAAAACTGTGTAGCTCTAGGGAATTGAGGGGTCTGCAACTGCCCTATCATCTTCATTATTATTTCACCTTTCATGGCACTAAATACTTCCAATGGACATATTGGGGGGAGTGACAAGCTCCAGTTCCTATGTGGTTTCAGATAGAGAATGATAGAACAACACGTTATCATATTGCCTTGCCAGCCTTGTTGTATATCCCAGTGGCTAAACTACCAAAACCCCTGAAAAACTCTCCTGTTGGCTGATCGGTTTGGGCCCATCAGCAGCTGTGCCAGTCCTTCGAGTTGAGACACCAGGTTGATTTGGGACAGCCACTCTTCCACAATCTGAGTATAATTCTAGAGAGGAAAACAGTTCATCCTAAGGCATGGAATAATATCAGTATAGCTATGATCGCAGACTTTGTAACACCAGATGGATACCTTACTTTTGAAGAATTCAGACAAAGATTTCACCTCCCAGCACATACCTTTTTGAGATTCACTCAGCTCAAACATGGATTAAGGTCCCTTCTAGGGAAGCCACCTTGGCATTCAGACTCTAGTTCACTATTTGAGGCACTATCTAAATTTGCTGTCTTGTGCAGGCCAATATCTCAGATATATAGAGATTTAAATGCTTTGTCCTGGAAAGGGTGTGCCCCAATGACATTTTATTGGCAGTAAACCATACATTTAAATTATGATTCGGCTGTATAGGCCTCAATATGGAGGAATATTTATTTATTTATTTATTTATGTATTTATTAACGAGATTTACCAGATAAGCATACTGAGTGGGAAATCCACTCGTTTCCAGACGCGACCTGGGTGTTACATAACATAACATATCAGTGCTAAAATTACATTTGGTGCAGTAGGCATTGTTACAATGAAAATAGATGCATATAGTACATACTTAGGTACAGTAGGCTCAACATGGGTGAGACAAACAAGTCCAAGGATGATTACAGTCATGACATTAAGCAATTGAATGTTGGTTACAATTTTGTTTACTTAGTGCATACAAGCAATGGGGGGCAAAGAAGACAGGCAAATCTTGCAGTGATCAAGGAGGGAGAGAGCATAGGAGACAGGGGCAGTAAGGACAGTATGAATGTTTGCAAGTTCCCCCGTTAAGTACCAAATAGACACTTAGGTTTAGCCGATCTATCCTGAAGGTTGCAGTTGCAAGTGTCAGAGAAATGGGCCTGAAGGAGAGTGGTCATGGTCCTAGGGGTGGAGGTGGACTGCCTGATTACACTTGGGAGGTTATTCCAGAGAGTGGGCATTCTGTATTTGAAAGCCAATTGCCCTTTAGAGGTGCGCATGAAAGGGATGTGAAGTAGTTTTGTGTCAGAGTCCTGCAAGGAGTATGCCGGGGAGGGTTGCGTTGTTAGAGCGGAACTGAGATAGGAGGGGAGGGAGTTTGACCAGTGCTTAGCTACGAGATTTGCACAGTGGAGCTGTTGCCTGGTGTGCAGCGAGGGGAGGCCTAGGGCAGCATATAGGTGACAGTGGTGGGTGGTAGGGGGGCATTCTAGGATAAGGTGACAGAAGGAATGAAAAAGGTGGTCAAGGTTGGCTAGGGTGGATGGAGAGGGCTGCTCTGTAGACCATGTCACCATAGTCAAATATAGGGAGAATCATTTTGTGTACAAGCTGTCTCCTGACAGGAGTGGTTAGGCACCCTTTGTTGCGGTAAAGGGCACCTAGTTTCGGGTGTAGTTTTTTCTGGAGGGAGTCTATGTGGACAGAGAAGTCCAAGTGATGATCCAGCCATACTCCCAAGTACTTAAAGGAGGTGCAGGCTTCCAGGGTGGTACCGTCCAGTGTTTGGAAGGAGGGTAGAGCAGCTAGCCTGGAGATTCTGGGCTGTGTGCCGAATGTTATGGATACGGTCTTTTTGGCATTTAGGACGAGTTGGTTTGAACTAAGTCAAGTTTGGACAGTGTTAAAATCCTGTAGGAGGGTGGATTTTAGAGCCTCTGTTGAGGGTCCAGAGGCTTACAGGACGGTGTTGTCCACGTACATTTGAAAAGCTGAGTTTGGGCAGGATTACGGGAGGTCATTTAGGAATATTGAGAAAAGAACTGGGCCCAGGACGGAGTCCTGGGGGACTCCCATTGTGACTGGGAGCAAGGGGGATACTTGGTTGCCAATCTTGACTGATTGTGTCCTACCAGTGAGGTAGTCATGGAACCACCTGATGGCTTGATTGGATAGGCCAGCATTTTGCAGTTTGGCGATGAGCTTTGGGTGGAAAACGGTATCATATGCTTTTGCCAGGTCAATGAATATGGCTGAGGTGATGAACACTTTATCCATACCTGAGGCAATATCATTGGTGAGTCTAAGGAGCGTGGTTATGGTGGAGTGTGATTTCTGAAAACCTGACTGGAAGGAGGTGAAGAAGGAGGTGGTGTCAAGAAATTGTGTGATTTGAGCGAGGGCTATTTTTTCTTGCAGTTTGGCCAGGGTGGGGAGGAGGGAGATAGGGTGGTAGTTCCCTGGATCTGCTGGGTTACATCCTTTTGGCAATGGTAAGACTAGAGCCTCCTTCCAGTCTGCTGGAATTTGTGCTGTGGAGAATGAGCGGTTTAGGAGGTCGGCAAGGGGAGCAGAAATGGCAGAGGCAGATAGGTATAAGAGTTTGGTGTCCAGGCCGAGTGGGCATTTACCCTCACTGGGGTCAAGGGAAGTGAGGTTGGCTAGAACTTCAGACGGGGAGACCGGTTTGAAGGAGAATATGGTGGATGGGGAGGAGTGGGGGCGGTGCGCGAGGGGTTCAGGTATGGGTAGTAGGGCTGACATTTTTGGGAGTAGGGATTTAGCGCAACTGGTAAAAAAGTGGCTGAAAGTAGAGGCAACTGCACTTGATTCGGATATGTTTTTGCCCTGGATGGTGAGGGAAGGGGAGGGTGGCTGTATAGGGGGATTGAGCAATGTTTTAATAGATTTCCAGAAGTTGGAAGGGTGGTTAAGATTGGAAGAGAGGGCCTCAAGGAAGAAATGCTTTTTAGCCTGTCTTATGGCTTTGGTACAATTGTTGCGGAGGGTGCGGTACTGTTACCATGAGGCAGTGGAGCCTGTTTTCTATGGTTTTTCAGGCTTGGCTCTCAGCCGACAACTGAAGATGATGTCGGCAGAGACCCATGGAAGGTGGGATACCCTTACTCTTTTGTTTCTCATAGGGGCTTGGAAGTCCCACACCATGAGAAATTGCTGTCTGAACAAGTCAAACGGTTGGCGAGATCAATTAGCAGTGAAGAGAGGCAGAGGGACTTGTAAGACCGGGAGCTGATTGACCTGGGTGGTAGGCTATTAGTGGGTCGGTGCACTTTTCTGATTACATATATTGGGTGGTGGTCACCCAATGAGTCTGGTAGTATGCCGGCTTTAGAGACCCTGTGTGGATGGGTTGTGAGAGCCCAATCCAGGAGGGAGTGGTTTTGGGATTTGGTGTTGAGGCGTGTGGGTTCCACAATCAGCTGTGAGAGGTTAAGGGCTTTGACCCTGCTGCTGAGTTTTGAGCAGCCTTTGTCTAACCAGTTGTAGTTAAAATCCCCGAGGATGTAGAGCTCTCCAGTGGCAGCCAGGTTTTTGAAAGTGGCCAGGCGGTCAGTGATGTTACTTGCTGGGGTTGCGAGGGCACAGTATAACCCTGCCACGTACACAGGGTGGTATGCGGCAGGACAAGTTTGATCATCCTGGTTTCAATAAGTGGGGGTGGCATGGGAGCTGGACAGGGGTGAATTGTAGCGTGTTGGATATAAACATGGCAATGCCCCCACCTTTCTTTTTGCCCATTCTGTCATGCCGGAGGACTGTGTAGCCGGGCATGGCTACTTCCAAGTCATTGTGCTGGGGTTTTAGCCAAGTTTCGGACACAATGCAGATGTCAGGTTTTAGTGTATGTGTGGTGACTTGCAGCTCCGGGATTTTATTCAGGAGGCTGCGGATATTGAGATGAATTATGCTAAGCCCCTTAGGCAATTTTAGATGGGCAGGGTGGGTCTGAGGTCCAGGGTTGGTTTCAACATCACCTGCCAGTAGGACCATCAAGGTAAGATATTGTAGGGCGGTAGACCATCTATTTTTTGCTTTGGATTTGGGGAAGTGGCGACACAGGGAAGTGGAAGAGGTAGTCTTAGCAAGTCTGCTTAGGCATCTAGACGTGAGGCGAAGGATGGCGGGGAGATGGAAGGGCATGCGACCCATCCTGGGTGCAGTTTGTGCGCAGAACAGTCTTGGGGGGGATTTAGGAGGCAGGGAGGTCGAGACAGAGCTGTAAAATAATAGGAACGGGTCATTTTGAGGGAGAGGGGTTGGTGGGAGGGACGCGAGGGGAGCGGCCATAGTTAACAGGGCCAAAGTAAACAGGAGCATACTTTATTTTATTTTATTTTTTTTTACTTCAATAAAACCAGGCTGAAAAAAATGCTCATGCCACTAGTGGTGAGATCTTATAACCTGCAGATCAGAAAGTGGGCTGATAGGTTTTAGAGCATCACCTGACCTCTCAGATTCCTATAAATTGGAGTGTTGACCAAGGGTGTTGGTGGGGGTGGTGGGGAGCTGGCGCGCAGTGCCGGTAGGGCAAGACCTCTGCAGCAGCACAGCAGCTCCAGGAGACTCGGTGCAGGGCCAAAATGGCTTTCACAGTCCACAGGAATGGCACCAGGTGGGATAATTTGGCCTCAATTACCTGGTGAGTCAGTGTGTCGGTAGCAGAAATTCGGGGGGGAGGGGGTTCCTGCTTGTCCCGGTTGCTTGGGAGGGTTTCTGAGCCCCTCACGACCACATGGGGATGGCTGGGGAGGGCGGCAGTCCCCTAGCCTCTCAGGCCCGCTGTGAGGAGAAAACGGACAGGTAAGAGATTATTTATACAGCAGACTTGTAACTTGATATAGGCAGCAACTTTTGAAATTTAAACAGTGAATGGAAGTGCAGGCCATCTTTCTTTGGAGTCAGGAGCTTGGTACCTTGGTAATTTGACCCCGTGTGTGGCAATTATTGAGTCTCCTATCCCTAAGTTAATGCCCCAACCAAAAGTTGCGTTGGCGATCCCAGTTTAGTGTGAGTTTCCCACCCTCGTATTGGCTTCCCTTGCAGTAGTGACCCCAGGGGCAGGGGTAGCTTAAACACAGCTCAGGCCCTTCCAAAAGGGTCACCTTTGTTAATTTTAGCCCACGCTGCTGAGAGCTTGCTGGGCGAACGCTCCAGGTGAGATGGCTGCCGCTACTGGCCACTTACGAGGCCCAGGTGCTTGCAACAGGAGCGGAGCATGGTATGAATAAACTGTAGCAATGCTAAACTTGAAAGCGGGTGCAGAAGGCAGTAAGTTCAGAAATGCAGGAGGATGGGCACTTAGGACCAAATCGCAAGGTACATTACATAAATTCAGCCTTCTGCTTTAAGTACATAGCTAGTACTGTATCTGTATGTACAGTGCAGGGTAGTCTATAAGCAAACAAACGTAGTACTCATTTACAGCATGCAGCCCTGCCTGTTAAGGTAACAGTTGAAACCGCCTTACAATATACAGACAGCCTGCTTCATTAAGGTAACAGTTCAAAACCGTCTAAAAGTACAGGATTTTCCTAAATTAAAGAGCAGCAAAAAACAGTCTCCACATGTCTGCTGAGACCTCTGCAGCAGCACAGCAGCTCCAGGAGGCTCAGTGCAGGGCCAAACGGCTTTCGCAGTCCACAGGAAGGGCACCAGGTGGGATAATTTGGCCTCAATTACTTGGTGAGTCGGTGTGTCGGTAGCAGAAATTCGTGGGGGGGATCCTTCTTGTCCCGGTTGCTTGGGAGGGTTTCTGAGCCCCTCACGACCATGTGGGGATGGCTGGGGAGGGCGGCAGTCCCCTAGCCTCTCGGGCCCGCTGGTGAGTCGGTGTATCGGTAGCAGAAATTCGGGGGGGGGTCCTTCTTGTCCCGGTTGCTTGGGAGGGTTTCTGAGCCCCTCACTACCACATGGGGATGGCTGGGGAGGGTGGTAGTTCCCTAGCCTCTAAGGCTACACATGTGTTAAACAGAACAGACTTTGTTTAATACAATTTAATGCACTCCACAATTTGTATTATATGCCTCAAAGGCTGTGTAGAAGGGGTACGTCCATTGACTCTCTATGCAATAGGTGCTCCCAGGTGGAGGGGACTTTGTTCCATTTGATCTGGGCCTGTCCAAGGGTGGCTAATTTTTGGCAGGAGGTTAAAAGATTTGTTTCACCTTTTTTCAGCCATACAGATTTTTTTTGCCAGAGATCTGTATACTAGGCAATTTGGAGGGTTTAACCTCTAAATCAGAGAAAATGTATGTAGCAGCCCTTGTAGAAGTCACAAAACTTCTTATAATGTGACACTGGAAGCAAGAGGGAACTCCCTCAATCAAAGAATGGGTTCAGGAAGTGTTAATGGCATTATCTGTGAAGAAAACAGTGGCTGCTATAAATAATAAATTACAGGATTTTCAAGCCTTATGGGACCCTTTTTTTCAATTTCTTGCTGGGAGGTGAGGTCTGGGTTCTTATTCTATATCCTCTCTCTCCCAGAAAAAAACACTTTGGGAGAAATATTCAGGCTCTAACTGAAATTTAGGTTTATTCGGGTATAAGGCTGCTTTCTTGTGTATCCCTGAGATGTTCAAAGCCTGCTGTGGGTGGAGATAGGGGTAGGTAGGGGAAGGTGAGGGGGTTATTTATGGGAGAGTCTGGGGTTGGGGGGGCTAGATTTATTTAGTTGCATTTTGAACAATGGGACTATGGCAATTCTTTGTAGTGGTGTATATGGTTGTCAATGTTTGTGGTCCCATAGACTCTTCTGATGGTTTATTATTGTATTTTGTTTATTACCTTTCAATAAAGCTTATTGAATTGAAAAAAAAAATCAGATGTGGTCATTTGCAATCACCCTCCACACCCTCCTGGTTTCAATTCCCCAGCTGCCACTCATATTCAGAATAACCTTAATGTGCTTCTAGAAACAAAGTCCCAATGCAGAGAAAACAAAGGAAAAGATACTGCTGTATGAGAATGGGAGCAGTTCAATGAGCTGTTTGTCTCTCTGGGGCATCCATTTCCTCCATCATCCACATCTCTTCTATGGGGGGGGGGAGAAGACCCTGACCTAGGCAGTCCAATTAAACAGTCCTGTGCTAGATGACCCTCCTGCTCACTATACCAGAGCAGTCCTAAAAAATGGGCTTGGAGCCTAGCCAACCCAAAGATGTTCTTCAATATTCTGCACCCCCCCCACCTTGCCTTGAGTTAATTTGGGGAGAACTGGCAAACTACAGTGACACTGGAAGGTAAATTCAGGAAACTGTCTACCATGCAGCTGGCTAGAGAGAGCAGACACTCACCGCTGGGTCCACTGACACAGTTACACCTGCCTTAACAGCTTCCTGTGTTCAAGTCCGCCATCTTGTTTTAGCACCCATGCTATTCTTCCAGTGCATCAGCAGTTACAAATGGGCCTCCGGTCTGGTTCTGAGAGATAGCATCAGACTGGATCAGACTAAAACAAAAGCGCAGGGGCCACTCTTTGTTCTGGTGCATACTTCCCTATGGACTCAGACTGATGTCGAATGAAAGGATCCCCTCTGGAAATGACCTTTTTTTCTGTCCAACATGAACATTAGGACATGAGTGGCAAACAAATCAAAGAAACTAGCACAATAGAGCCTTGACCCCCAAACTCAAGACAGATGCCTACTTTTCTTGCAGGTTTGCTCAGAAATAACAGAGTTGGGAGGAAAGCACTCTTTACTATATCCTTGTAAACCAAGGATAATACTGGACTCTGCTAATTTTATTTATTATGATCATGATCAATTAAAGTCATTTATTCAAAGTTTTCAACCCTCATTTCTTAAGGAAGATTCAGAATTGTCAGCCAAAGCTGAGGGTTATTCATTAATAGACTTACCAGCAGCAATTTATAAGGAAGGCTAACTACCCTGGCTGAATAATCGCAGTATCTAAATGTGTTGGATATTTCTACAACAATTTGAACTGAATATCTCATTTTGTTTTGTTTCCTATGTTGTCTCAGAACAGACTTCAATGACAAGTCTCTGCATAATTCAAGGCTGTCTACCCACTGCAGTTTTTGACAACAGCTTTACAGGATGCTAACAGACATATTTTCTGTATGTACTGGCTTACAAATTGTGCTTCACTTTTGTGATCAAATAACTGCATTGTATGGCTTACTTTGAGAAAATTTTTGTTAGTCCTGTACAGCTAAATATTTTTCTTTTACCACAATGCAGAACAGACAGTTTAGTGATCTTTTCTTTGTGTTAATTCTAATTGTGCATGGCTATCTCATATAATCTTTCTTGGTTAATTACATATTACACTCAACAGAGACAAATAGATAATTAGAGTGTCAATGGAAGTGAAAAGTTATCTACCCTTTGTTTTTGTTTTCAAAGAAAGATAATGGTTTTGGGTGAGATTGCTTGAACTGGGGATAAGTATTTTTAGTTCTATTCACTTCAGATAAATCTGTTGTAAAAGGGGCCGGTCTCTACCTTGTTTAAAATGATTACATTTTTCTTTTTATAAAACTTAGTATAGTTCAGTTTCATGCAGTCTTAGAAAAGTTATTTCGAACTAGTCGATGTTAACCAGATATTAACAACCTCATGAAATATTAGGTTTACGCAATTAGTACATTCTTCTGCTTAATTTTAACTTGTCCCTCACCCATTTCTTTAAGGAATTTGACTGCATCATGTTAAATGCTTCGATTGAATGTATTGCTTCTGTGCTGTTCAATGTATCTGTTATGATGATACGGTCAGTATATATGTATCATTATGTCAATGTGAATGATTTAAAAAATAATAAATTATGAGTTTATAAAAATCAGTCTAGTTTGACAAGCATTGCAGTAAACTTCTAAAGCTTCTCTAGATGGCCCCATCTTCGTGCATTTTTAAACAGGTCAGGAAACAGTTTAGGGAGCTCCTGCTTTGCCTGCTCTGCAGTTTGGAAAGTTTTCTGACCCTTGTTCATAGATACAACCAGCTTGGCAGGGTATTATTGCCTGAATTTAATATGGGTAGTGAACATCTTCTATTTTAATTCCTTGTAAGCCACCTCCTTTTCTTGAATTTGAGGGGTAAGGTCCTGAAACCAGAATAATCTTCTCCTTTCACAAAGTATTTCTTGTGTTTGTCACACCTTGTTGTGGATGTGTACTTTCTTCCAGTAGTTTAAGTGTTGGAAGATCACCAGATGAGATCTCTCCTCAAACGGGGGCATTGGTCGCATTGCCCTGTTTGCCTTCTCGATTATGTACTCTGGGCCACATGGTGATGGCCCTGCCATGTTCTTTTTTTTTTCTTTTTTTTCTGGCAGGACCTCCATCAGGCTGTGCCCTGGTCATGGCCCCCAGGCTCCCACCAACCGTCAATTGCCTGCCTCTCCCGGTCACTCCCGGCTTACCCCCCCAGAGGGTGGGGCCGTGGCACTGGTTTCCCTAATTCCAGTGCCGTGGAACCGGTGACTAGTTGGAAGTGCTGGCAATCATGGCTAACTGAAGCCCAGGGAGGGCTTCATGTAGACAGAGGACCCACCCCTCCTTTTTTTTCCATTTTTCCTCCACAAGGCGGGTATGTGCAATGACATCCAGCATCTGCTCTGCCTTCATTATGTGCAAGGGTCGGTAACTGCATGACTCCTGGCCTCCACCAGGGGTCCGTCTCACACCAGGCACTTCTCCACCTTCCCCCCGGAGAAGGAGAGCAGTCCATAGGATGCTCTATCCTTCTCCCCTGTCCATCCCTCCAGTGACCTGGGGGCCCTGCCACCTTCTGACATAACTTCTGAATGAACTGTATGGCATCCAACCCTTCAGAGTGTTCTGGGAGGCCCACAATAAAAATACTGTTCCACCTGATCCATCCTTTTTCATCCTCAAGATTCTCCTCTAGGTGAGTAACTTTCCAGCAGTGTGCTACAAGCTCCAGTTCCATATGTGTTCAGAGGTCTTCTATGGAGCTGACTTGAGCCTCTGCATTCCTAATCCTCTGGGACTGGTCCTCCAGTTCTGGAACAATGACTTTCATGTTCCCAGATAACTCTAGTAATGCCTCTTTTAAGAGACTTAGTTCAAATAGAAACTGCCCCAGGGTTAAGGCTTCTGAGCCTGTGGAAGCAGGTGCAGGTTCCCACACACCTGAGTAGTGAAGTGCTTGGCTTGTATCTCTTGGGCCCTTCCGATCTTTCTGGTGGAGGCTGCAGTGAGTGTAGAAGCCGTTCAAGTGTCATCTCCATGTTGTGTTGTTCAGTCATTCTTTCCTAGTAGTATCCTGATGTTGCCAATTCAGCACAGGCATTTTAAATCTCTACACAGTGTAGGATTGCAAGGATTTGGGCAGATTTATGGCTAGGAGTTTCAGAACTGTCTCAGATAGCTGCCACTAGCTCCAATGCATCACATGACACTTTCTTCTTGTTTTTGTTCACTTCCTTTACACAGAGGTTTGCTGATTTCACTATGCCATCCTGGAGTTTAACCCACTGTTCCTCCACCTCACCCAGGTAATCTCTCCCCGCCAGGTCATCACTGAGGCATTCACTCATTTTTTAAAATCTTCCCATCTGAAATCCAGAACCCTCATCCTTGTGTGGCTTGCATCCACCACCATACTTATTATGAACTACACTGTATAGTGATCACTGCTCCCCCCAGGTGGCCTCACACATTGATGTTTGCAATACTGTCCCTATTAGTGAGTACCATTTCCAGTATTGTCTCATCATAAGTGTAATCCCTGTAATCCCTGACTAGTTGCCTGAGAAACACCCCCATCAGGGAGTCCAGGATGTCCCTGCTTCTAGCTGAAGCTGTAGCTGGGAGGATCCCATCTACATCTGGCAATCTGAAGTCTCCCACCAGCAGCACCTCCCTTTTTCAGCCATTCTACCAATGGCTTCCATCAGTGCCTTATCTAATTTCTAGATCATGTCAGTGCAAATAGTGGCTCTGTTTCCTATCTCCAGAGTGATTCACAGTACCACCAACCCCTCGATTCCCCCCCCTGGATTCCCTGTGCCTCTGTTGTTTATTTTTTTGTTATAATTAAACTTTATTAACTCAAAAAAAAACATGAATACAGGCTTGAAAAATGGTCAAGAAAGAGAACAATGAAGTAACAAGCAACAAATACAAATTTAAGGGAGAGAAATGATAGAACAAACTAGATAAACTTGGACAAGTATTAAGCAACCAACATATAAACCTAGACTGATAACACCCACAAACTACAGTAGTAAATAATTATCCAAAATGCGATATAGTCCGTAGTAATATAAATTAGTACGTAGTACAACGTGGA
Source organism: Neoceratodus forsteri (assembly GCA_016271365.2). Classification (NCBI taxonomy): domain Eukaryota; kingdom Metazoa; phylum Chordata; order Ceratodontiformes; family Ceratodontidae; genus Neoceratodus; species Neoceratodus forsteri. The sequence goes on from CM028134.1 coordinate 526,780,034, forward strand.
GTTACCATATCAGACATTATAACAATATAATATAAACAGAAACAGAGGGATGGACAAAATACAAAAGTCTAACTTCTATAGGAACTAGTTTAATAATGCAGGAAATCCTAATCACCATTATGGAACAAAAGAAGAAGAAATGGCCAATTGAAAATTCACCCACGGTTGCCAAAGATCAGAACATAGGTCCTCCTTATACAGGTGCCCATATACAGCCTTTTCCAAACCATAAACAAAAGTAACAATGGCATACCAACTATGTACATCTGGGACTTGAGTTTAAAGTCAAAATTTAGATAAGGCTTTCTTCGCACAAACTAATAAAAGGAGAAATAACGTCTTTTGATGAACAGTGAGTTTCAGGGAGCTGGGAGGAATATGAAGGAAAACAACTTTTGAATTAAGAGTAAATGTTTCATCAAAAATCTGATTCAGAGCTTGCCAGAAGGGGGTCAAAAGTGGACAGGACCATAATACTTGAGACTGATTGGCTGATAAATCACCACGCTGGCCACCTGATTGTCTTTATATTTAGCTACCCGGGCCGGTGTTAAAAAGAATCGGGACCGACATTTCCATCAAAAAACATGTATGAAAGGGGAAATGGCCATGGTAAAGCTAGCAAGAGATGATCCTTCCCATTCCTACCAAGAGCAAGGAGTATCTACTTCAGAAGCCCACCGTGTATAGATTGAGCGAGCTGAACCTGAGTTAAACTCTCTGACACTGGAATATAAAGCAGATATTAAATGGTATTGATGAGTACCCTGTTGTGCCATTATGAGGTGTATAACTCCTGAGGAACTCAGTTGATTAGGGAGCAATGAAAGGAAGGGCAAAGTATGCAAGTATGAACTGAGCTGCAAGAACCGGTAATGGTCTGAGCGAGTTAAACCATATCGAGACTGAAGTGCAGCAAAACTTAAATGACCTCTAGCATCAAACAATTGATGATAAAAATCAAGGCCCATCTTTGCCCACTTCTGGAGAAAAGCATTCAATACATGAAGTGGATTGTGTTCATCCAAGGCAAGAGCAGTGATTAACAATCTATCTTCACAAGAAAGGAGAGAAAAATATTGATGCCACACCTTGAGCACTACCCTCGCAAAGTCAAAAAAGTGAGATAACGGTATCCGTAATTTGGAGGTAGAATAACAAACCCTACCTATATTGTATAGGTCAGTCAAGGCACTCTCAATATCCTTCCAATAAGCTCAATAGGAAGGGTTAGTCCAACATCAAAGGACCCGTGACTGACAAGCATGGGAGTACCATTCAAAATTAGGGAGGCCTAGACCTAATTTCCCCAGAGGAAGATGTAATATAGAAGCTCTTATCTTAGCTTGTTTCCCATTCCATAGAAAATTTAGAATCAGCCTATGCCAATAATTCAAATATGCTCAGGACAGGAATATAGGAAGTATTTGTAGAAAACAAAAGAACTTTAAGTAATATAATCATACGAATTACCTCACTACGCCGCATAAATGACAATGGCAGAGTGGACCAGGTTTTAAGATCATCCGTAATGGACTGGGTAAGGGGTTCTAAATTTACTGGATCTATAAGGTCCAGAGATTTAGGAAGAACTACCCCCAAATATTTAGTAAAAGTTCTGTTCTGTTCCATCTCACTGGAAAAATATTCCATATCTCCGCTGGGGAAACTTAGTAGCATGATATAACCTCAGTCTTCGATTTTTTAAGACGGAATACTGCCACTGCTTCAAACTCCTCCAAGAGCCTAGCAACTGCTGTTAAGGATGAAGTGGGGTTAGTGACAGTTAACAAAATGTCATCCATAAAAGGAGCTATCCTATAATCCGTCCCCCCAATCGGAATCCCTTCAATATTACTCAAGAGATGAATATGTGCAGCTAATGGTTCTGTATAAAGAGCAAATAAAAGAAGGGAAAGGGGGGCAACCTTGACAAGTACCTCTAAGCAAATTAAAGGAGGGTAAGAAGTGGCCATTGATCCTTATAAAAGTGGAAGAGTCTAGATAGAGAGTTTTCAACATATTGATGAAGGCTAAGGGAAAACCATAACATTCCAGGACAGCCCACAAAAAAGATCAGGAGACATGATCAAAGGCCTTCTCCACGTCCAAGCTGGCCAGGACCAGGGGAATAGATCTCTTGGTAGCATATTGAAGAAAAAGAAGAGGTCCTACAGACATTATCATGTACTTGTCTTTTATGCGCAAATCCAGCCTGGTCCTTGTCCACCAAGGACGGAGGAAGGCCCTCGTGCCTAGCCACATACATGGACCTGGTTTCAATAGAGCAGCGGTAATGGCATAGTGTCATGAAGATGGCAGGGGTTCCCCTTTCTGGACCTCCTGCATCACCTGCAATAATATAGGACAGAGATACTGTTGAAGTTGGGTAATCTTATAGATATCTGATGGAAAACCATCCACCCCAGGACATTTACCTGCCTTTGCCCTTTGTATGACACTATGAAGCTCAGTCATTGTTATTGGCTGCTGTAAAAGTGCCACCTGTGCAGACGTCAAGGTAGGGAGACTGACTGTGGCTAGGAAGGAAGAAATGCGATCGTTAACTAGTACCCTGCCCTCCTGGGACTACAGGGAGGAGTAAGAGGAGCAAAAGATTTGTAGAATATCATCGGTTGTGTGGGTTATCTTCCCTGTACCTGGATCACACATCTTGAGAACTGTGGCTGAGGCCTGGTGTGACCTAAGACGGCAGGCCAAATAACTTTCCCCTTTAGCTCCTGCAACATAGAAGCGCTGCCTAAGGTTGCCTCTGTTGTTTTGATGCTCCCCCTTACATACAGCACCACCCATCCTCCCTTCTTACCCACCCTTTCTTTTCTGAACTGAGAACAGGCTGGTATGGCCATGTCCCCATCATGGTTTCCTGTACACCACAACTCAGTAATGACCGTACTATGAAGACCTGCCTCTGCCATGATGGCCTCTAGGTCTAGAGTTTTATTTTCTAGACATCTTGTGTTTGTGCACATGGTCTTCCACATTTTATTACCACTCTGCCTACTACCCCCTTTTTCCTTTTTGCCCTGCCTCCTTTTCCTCACTCTTTTTACAGCTCATATTCCTGTCCCCTTTCATGTCTACCATTAATGACTTTTAGGGTTACCACCTTTTAAGAAGGCTAAAGTGGGAAATTTCTTACTAAAATATGATTTTTTGAAGGACAATACGTAACTTCGAATGATGCAACAGACTTGTTTTCACTAAATATCAAAATTAAGACCATGTGCTGTAGTTTTTTAGTTGTCTTTAGTGTTTCTTATCATTTTAAGGTATTTTAGTAAAGGTATTATAGTTTTTTGCAACATTTAGAGGAAAGTCAGAACATATTTTTTTCTACTATAATGTCAGGACAAGTTGTACTTTTCATGTTCTTTTGCAGGACACAGCTGCCCAAATCAGGACTGTCCTGTGAAAATCGGGACAAATGGTAACCCTAATGACTTTAACTGATGCCTTAATAATGTTATAATACTTCATCTTTTTTTGTTGCTGTTTTATAGAAATCTAATGTTAACAGACTGGGGGTGGGTTGTGGAGATGTAGCATGGTGGGGCCATTTTACTGAGGGGCTTGGTGCATATTGCAGGTGGATGGGGACCACTGGTTTGCACTATGCTTCCACCAGTCCACTGCCGGGGGGGACCAGAAGACTGGGGGGGTACCACCTGGCTGGGGACTGGCAGTCTGCCATATGCCCCGATCAATCCCCTGCCCAGGGTGGGGGGACTATTGGGCACAGTGCCTACCAGCCCGATGCCCCCAACTCTGCTGGCATTACCTCATCCAAGTGGAGCAAAGCAGGTTGATTGTGGGACCGCCTGGAGGAAATAATCTTTGATGAGCTACCCCTGAGAGTACAATACCTCTGGATGAAGGGGAGTGGACGGCATTACTTTCCTCCTCTGGCTTCTTAATTGAGACTGACTCAAGTTTGATTGCAACATTGTCTACAGCTTCTGTGGAACAATCTTCCATTTTTCTTACAAACGTAAAGTTATCTGAGTTGGGGTGGGAGGTGTGGAGGTCACCAGGGGTATTGTCAGGGGGCAGGGGATGGAAGCATGGTGCATACTACATGGTCACGGTCAGGGGGGTTTGCTCCATGTTCCCCATCAGTCCCCTGCCCACCCTCAGCAGTTCACCAGGCTGCCTCCTCACCACCCACACTCAGGTAACCTTATATTTGTATGAAAGACATAATGTTGGAATGTTTTGGGGGATTGAGAGAAGGGTGAACTGATCCCAAGCTAGCCTAAGGTAATGCTGGGGCATGGGATGGGGGGCATGATGAATACTGCTGGTTTTCATTATGCCCCCAGCAGTTCCCTGCCTGGAAGTAAAGGACTGTGGTGGACATAGTGCATACCATCTGGCCGTGGATAGGTGGTTTGCCCTATGTTCCTCACCAGTACCTTGCCTAATGTGGGGGTCCATGTGCTGGGGGCACAATGCCCCCCAGCCCATGGCCTCAAACAACTTCCTCATGTGAGTCAAGCTAGCTGTGGTCAGGATCAGCTGGTGGAATTCAAGCTGTTAACTGTGGATTTTAATACATGGGTGATACATTACCTCAGTGATATAATACCTCATGCCAAAAGGTGGGTGTAGGTGGGAAAGAGATACACAAGCCTGTGGTAATGCCAGGGGGTGGGGAGACAGTGGGGTCCACCAGCCTTGTGCCCTCAACCCCCAACTCCCCAACATTACCTCATGCATTATACTGTGAAGTGTAATGGGGGGGGGGTGGATAGGGAATCAAGTGAGAGATTACAGTGGTCCTGGAAAGAATTGTGGATTGCAAGGGCATTGCACATCCCAGGAGGCTTGCACTGATAACTACCTAGTACATGGATAAGTCTGGGGAATGTTGGTTCATGGTGGGAACACCAGAGAACCAGTGGGAGAAGGATCCACAATCCTGGGGTAAATGCTGTGGGGTGGGGGTTGAGGTCTGTGGGGGCATAGTGCATATGACTTGTGGATAGGAATGGTTTGCACTATGTCCCCACCATTCCCCTGCCTGGGGGGCAGAGGCCTGGGATGGACATAGAACATCCTATCTGGCTGAGGACAGGTGGCTTGCTCCATGTTCCCCATCAGTCCTCTGCACAGGGTGGGGGGCATAGTGCCCCTTGGCACAGGGTCATAATGTAGCTGCCAAAAATAGTGAGGCAATTACTGCTGCAAGGAAAACAGCATCCGCTGAAATAACAGGGGTCAAAACCCCAACCTCAATAGAAACAGTGCATACCACTTGAAACAACAGAAGTTCACCCCCACACCCCCTGGAATTTAAACAAACTCCGAGGAGGTGTGGACTCGGGGGATGAGGAGAAACTCAAGGCGGAGGAAGAATTAAATTTAAAACAAGCGAAAAAAAAAAAGTTGCAACACCGGGATACCTGGGGGAACCAAAGACCAGGCACCACACACACACACTGCAACTTGATCACTTCCATATGTCAGTGCAGAGCGATAGAGGTAGCGATAATTCCCTACCGCTGTTATGCCCCTGTCACTCTGAATGTTTCCGTGCTTTACATAGCGCAGTTACTGCCATGCTGTTTTTGTAGCGCTATATTGACCCGGTACCATGTCCCTCAGTCTCCAACACCCCTAACATTATCTCAGACAAGTAGAGGGGGGTAATGGTGTCAGAGAAGGAATATGCCGATTACAAGGAGGAGACCTGCATCCAACCCATTTTATTTGGCACAGCTGTACCAAACACCTTTGCCACACCTGTGCCCTATTTTAGTAGGTCTGACGCACTTGCAACAGTTTACCCACTTTACAGCAGTTTGTGCCAAATATTTGGCACAAGCCTTGTGAAAAGGGTAGCTGGGACTGACGCAAGCTATATAAGCAAAAAGCTAGTCTAACTTGTGGCAATCGGTGCATGGGATAGAAAATCTGGATTGCTGGCCGGGAGAATGCTGCAGGCTCTGTGCACCATATGTTTGGTGCTTCCAGAGCTTGCGGCACTCGTAAGCTTTTAAAAATCCAGTCCCAGGGGGTTTACTTCTAATAAATAGACAACTGACTGTTTTATTTATTGTGTTTTGATGTTTTAGTAATTAATTTCTACCTTTTATAATACAATATTTGCCTGTCCAGTAAAAAAGTGGGTTTTCATCTTTGCTTTTTATACTGCTAGTAACAAAGAATTCAATAGAATGTTGGTATTGTGATGTCAGAAACTGCCAACTACTTAAGAGCCCAATGTATTTTGGTGAGACACTAAATATATTTTTCTATATTTTTCAAAAGAAATAGATACTTCTTTCAGCAACAAACATTGCATTTTATATGTTTATATTACTGTGGTACATCTGTAGGATTTTACAATTTTTAACCTTTTCTTCTTCCCTTGTAAAATCTGATTATGAAAAAATGTCACCTGCTTAATTATAAAAAAGATCACAGGCTATCAAACATCACTTATTTTTATTAAATATATAATATTTTGGTGGTAGAAAGTGTTATTTCTTTATAAAAATCTGAAAACAGGTTTTCAGTTTCACATTGAAATGCACTGTCATTCTTGCCAGCAAAACTGTTCAGACATCATTATACAAGAATTCCATTGGATTCTTTTTTTACTAGCAGTTGGCAAAATGCAAAGGAAATAATGAAAAGGTAATTAAAGCAACAAATAAAAGCAAGCAAAATGATTACAGTGGGATCTAAAGGCCACAGATCTTCATTTTTCAGGATACAGATCCTTACTAAGCACTTGCTCTTTAACTTTGAGCTGTTGCAATCACCTCTCAGCTAAGTTGATCTCTCCTGTATCAGAGTTTTGAGGACAAACTATGGCATCCATGGTGCTTTGATGTAATGTACTCTGGGGAATATAAGGGGAGGTGACAGTAGCCTGATGTAGTGTCAGGCTGGAGAGGGGCCTGGGGGACATGGTGCATACCAGTGGTAGTTTGGGACCAGTGGTTTGTGCCATGCCACAACCAGTACCTGCTGTGGGGGCACAGTACTTGGGGAAATTATGTATACCACTGGTGGATGGGGACCAGTTGTTTGCACAATGCCCCACCAGTACCCTGATGGGGGTCAGAGGACTGGTGGAAATGGTGCATACCACATGACCAAGGTCTGGTGGTGTGTACTACACCCTCACCCAGTCCCCTGCCTGGGGGATCAAGGGGCTGGGGCCACCATACACACCAACCTCCTGATTCCTACCCACACCAGCATTAGCTCATGCCAGTGCCCTGTTCACTATATAGATGAGTTTTGAGAGGTGTACAAAAGACTGTAGGGGTGGTGGTACTGGCCCGAGGTAATGCAGGGAGGAGGTGTGAGGGGTTCATGGGGACCTGGAGCTCGCCACTGATATGTTGCACTTTTCTATAAATTGCATATATATGATATTGTACTTGCAATTATTGAATGAAGGCAAAATAAATATAAATGCCATATTTTTTGTTTGGGTACTGCCTGGTGGGGGAGGTGCTGGCCTGAGGTAAGGCAGTGGGTGGGGAGGGGACATTGTGCTTACCACTGATATTTTGCACTTTTCTGCAGCTCTTATCTATGTTCTGTTGTACTTTCAATTATTGAATAAAGACAAAATAAATATATATGCAATGTGTGGTGGGGTGATGGGCGTGCGGGGACATGGTGCTTACCACTGCTATTTAAAGGGGAACTGTCAGCATTCCCCCAGCAAAAACATGGGACCTATAGGTCCCAATTAGATAAATCTCACTGGTGGTAATTTTTTAAAATAACTTACAAAGTTGTCATTTGTAATTTATCTGGTTGATCCTGTGACACTCTGCCCACCATTACTATTCCAGAGTCCCCTGCAGCAAGCCCTTTGATCATGCGACTGATGGCCTAAACTACGGGGGACTCCTGCGTGACAGTACAGTTGTTAGAAAATGTGAAACGATATACAGCTCATGTTTGAACTTCTAGCTCTGGTATCGATTAATTGAGGAAAATGCTTTCAAGAGTCATTTAAAAGGTGCTGTTCATCTAAGAATGACCGTATCTGTGCCCACTGTAATCTGTTTGGTTGCTGCTGCCACGTGATCCTCTCTCCTCCATACTTGAACTCTGTGCGTACTGCTGCCTATATGTAATTGAACCCAAGCTGCTCCTTGGCTTATTGAACTAATTATATGTAATTGTCACTACTATTTTTAATGTTGCCTGGAATGTTAATACTATTGCATTGTATGTACTTATAAAATTGTTGCTTCTCTTTTGTTGACTGTAATCAAGCCCAGGTTGCTCCTGAAAAAGGGACACGTGTCTCAGTGAGCCTACCTGGTTAAAAAAATTCAATAAATAAATAATATTTGTATTAATGGAGACATTTATTGTTAAAGCAGGATTGTTTCCCCTTACACTTCATTTGTGTTTATGATTTGTGACATCATCATTGGCTGTCCTATAAATGACAGTGATGTCACAAGGACATACAAAGTCAGATGGGAAAATAGTCTGTTTGCTTGTAAATGTCTTTAGTAATATATTAAAGAATGTCCTGAAATTCAGATTTTCTTGTAAATAGAGTTTTTCAAGCCTCCAAAAAGTTGACCTTGTGAATTCCAGACTTTGAACCAGGCAAAGTTTTTCAGTTTGCCATTCCATACACCAACTAGATTCATCATTTGAAAGGACAAGTCATTTTATACATATATATATATATATATATTTATTATGGTAGCCTGTTAGTGCTACCATAGTTAGGGTTGAGGAGCCATTTACATGTTAAACCCAAAATTTAGCACCTTAATAACTTTACAACCGCTTGACGGATTTGCCTGAAATTTGGAATACATGATCAAGACCCATATTCCCTGGGATCTGCCAAGTTTTGTACTGGTCGAATATACGGCTGCCGAGTTATTAAGCATGATCTGCGCATGCGTTTATGCTTCTTTGGAATTCTACGGTCGCACCTACAGGTCGCACGGTTTGCGCGACCAGTCCGAAATCTTCATGGAACATGTGGCCAGGGTCCCTGATGTGCCTTTCAAAGATTTCATGAAAAAATATTAAACAGTTCAAAAGTTATTCAAAAAACAAGTTCCCATTATAAGTCAATGGGAAAAGTTAACAAAAAGTTTGACAGTGTCACAAATGCAGTTTTTACTTTTGCAAATGGCCCTTTTACTGTCGCAAATCCACCATTTTGTTTTCAGTTGGTGATCAGAAAAATGCTTGGCATTTAAATTTGGGACCCTCTAGCAACCTGATTCTTTTTGTATTCACCTAGTCGGACAATGAGGATGCTAGCCATGCCTTTATTTTGGGGTAAAACACCCCAGAAATATGTTTTTCACATTTCTGGAAAAAGTACTTTCGCAAAGTACTTTCGCACTTGCTACACTGTCGAATGAATTTGCGAAAGCTTTCCCAAATTGCGACAGTACTTTTCTAGGCTGTGGGAAAATGACAGCAATTCTTTGGCACCCCACTGCAAAAGAACGGTTTGGAGTTTTGGGCTGAAATTTGGAGAGAACGCAGCTGACATCTCACAGATGTGCCTTTCAGTATTTTGTTGAAAAAAATATTACACGGCGGCAAAGTTACAGTACTCCAAAGTTGACCCTTTTTCCCATAGGATAACATTACGGTGTACGACTCATTGCAGCAATCATTTGGCGCCCTGCTGCAAAATAATGGTTTGGTCTTTTGGGCTGAAATTTGCAGGGAAGACAGCCAACATCTCCCAGATGTGCCTTTCAGTGGTTTGGTGAAAACATATTACAGGGAGGCAAAGTTATCGCACTCCAAACTTCTGTTTCTTTCCCATAGGATAACATTATGGCGACGACCTAATGGGTGCTAAGTACAAAACTAGCCAGGAAAGGAAAATTCATATGACTTTAAAAAAATTTTTCTATGTCGTACGGTTCCTTAGATATAAGCAATTTACTATTCCAAGTCCTCATTTTCTGTTCCGAGAGTCATCATTTTGCATACATTCTTTGTACTCACTGTCTTTCTCTATGCAGCTTTTGGGGAAAACCAGCCTGTGCGCTTACATTACTGTTACCATTACCATTTCCACTTGCGGTTCCATACCCGTTTCACTTACCGTTCACGTCTACGCCACCATGTGCGTTACCCTTTGCATTTTCATTTGCGGTTGCGTTTACGTTATGTTTAACATTTCTGTCTACAGTACTGTTTCTCTTTCTGTTTCGCTTTGCGTGACCATGCGCATTACGATTTGCGTTTGTGGGCACAATGTTACCTCCCAACGATGCATTACGTGGTGGAAGCGCGGGTCCCAAAGGGCCCTGCGCTCCCGCTGCCGCATTACATTCACTATTTCTCATTATCATACTCAAAAAGAAGGGAAATTAGAGGCAAAAAACTCTGTTTAATGCATCAGTTAGGGTTATTCCACAGCTACAAAAGCGAGAATTCGATGTTAGGGTTGAAACCCCCTTTACACCCTTCCAGCCCACCCCCCAAACCGGAATCGGGTGCGTGTTGGGGTCATCGGTCCTAACTCTCACCCCATTCTCCTATTCCTCAGCTTCTTTCCACATGTGATGGGGTGAGAGTTAGGGCCGACGACCCCAATGCACATCCCAGTTCCGGTTGGGGGGGTGAGTTGGAGGGATGCAAAGGAGGTTTCAACCCTAACACCGAATTTTCTCGCTTTTGTCGCTGTGGAACAACCTCAACTGCTGCATTAAATGGAGTTTTTTTGCCTCTAATATATATATATATATATATATATATATATATATAAACCCTCCCAGTCCCCAGCTCCTGGTTACAACGTCTTGTGCCTCGGCCATCTGTCCCCAACCCCAGTAATTTCCCACCCACCACTCCTTTCCCATCTTTTCCTAAATACCATAATAAATAACATTTCCTGGTACTATGCTAGAAGCTGAGAACATCTTTTGAAGGAGTCCATGAACCTAGCCTGTCCACACCTAACCTTCAAAATTTAATAAATTAACATGGGCATCCTTACTCACTCTTGCAGGCAGTATAGCGCAGTGGGTTAAGGCTCTGAGCTGCAGATCTGCAGACCTGGGTTTGAATCCCACAGCTGCCTAGGTGCATACTATGTGATTCTGAATAAGTCACTAAACTTCCTTGTGCTCCCAGGTTGCATCTGGAAACAAGCTTCAGCTTAGTGTGCTACTTCTGGTTAAACAATGTTCCCTTTCCCTCCTCCCACTTCATAAACTGACTTCAACCCCATTTTGCTCCTGCTCCCAGGAAATGTCTTCTGGGAACATCTTGGTCCATCCTCTGCATTCACCTTTGCATTAATGGTGGTGGTGGTGGAGGGGATTCAATTTCCTTTAGTAGCTTCAGTCCCAGGGCAGGTGGCATGTTTAGAAAAAAAATAACAGAGAACAATCTTTTGGGGACATTGCAATTTGTACCCCAATCCCCCCTTACCTGAGTCCAATAGATGCTCTCCATGAGTCCTCATGATGTTGGAAGATCAGCTAGGTTATGAACCTGTGGTCAGCCAGGGAAGGAGGACGGCAGCAGGCAGATAGGGATAGGCATCTCAGTCAGTGATGTACTCTAGTGGAGGGACCTGTGCAAGAGTATTCAACTGAAATATGTGTGGTCCTACTGTGACCCCTGGTCAACGTTATGTCCTACCATGGAGCACTATGCATATAGCAAGAGACAGCTAAGGCTGAAGATGCCAGCTGTGAGGTAGGCAGATGGAGAGGCATTATACTGCAGAGCTGAACTGGCTGGCATCATAGGAATTGTGAGTATGGTGATCCATATGAGAACTGGACCCTAAGTGTGGGACACTGATCAGTGAGCGCTGGGTGGGGGGTGCATTCTGAGAGGGACTGATGGAGGTTGAATGCTGGACCGGTAGCTCTGTTATACATGGTGGCACTGTGGTAAACTGAAATATGAAATTAATTTATTTCTTGAATTTCTGTTGGCCCAAGACTTTGGCAGTTAGGCCCCCTCAACACAAACTTATAGCTGCACCCCTGGAGAATTGCACTGAATAGAGATATCCAGAGCTGTGTCTACTGTCTGTAGGCATGGACCTTTTGCAAATATAGCCCTAACTGTGTGTGGGTAAAGTAAACCAGTCTGTTTCCCCCCTGTACAGATCCACAAAAATGTTAAAAACCTAGTACAACTGAACATGTTTTAAACTGATGTTTGATTTCCTAAAATCACTTGGTATTCAAAGATGTGTAAAACACAATATGCATAAAATAACTGAAACAGTTAATCTGATCTTATTCCTGCCAGTGAACGTGAAGCTAAGCAATTGTAACTGACCTAGATTCTGGATATTTTCATACCTCAATTAAGAACAAATGTGTAATTGATTTCAGAAAAGAGAAGCTTGGAAATCCTAGTAATTTCCCTGAGCCATGGCTTTTTTCACTTTTAGATAACACCCAGGTCCCTGTTATGTTGGATACTGGTTTAATATTGGGCTGGCTACCAGCACCAATGAGAGGTTATTTGGTCAGTAAATCCACTTATTGTGTAGTAAACATACCGTATATACTTGCATATAAGTCGGATTTTTGGGACTGAATTCAGATCGTGCAGTTACGGGGTCTGACTTATATGCGAGTTGCTGCATAATACAGAAAAAAATATGGGCATAGAGTGGGGTGAAAATATAACAAACCTGCCCCGAGGGAGAACTCAAATAAAAAGAAATAAAAAAGCAGGAGGTCTGGAGTGCTGGTGGTGATGAGTCAGCTGACTTTTGATTGAAGGTACGGGAGTCGGGTCATGAGTGGCAGCATACTGGGGTTAAAAGCAGCTGGCATTTGGTAGAAGATTTATTTTTATATTTCTCATTTTGCCTGCACTTGATTTATTTCAGTAGTTCTATTCAGGTCAGGGGTTGATACTGGTAATTTGATGGATGGGAGAAAAAAAAACAAAGCACGTTGATTGCCTCCATTAGTAGGGCTATCTCCACTCCATTTTGTTTCCCACAGCTGCCACTGATTCCTGCAGCAATGTGCTTATGAGGAAATCAACCACTGCTGTTTATCGGCACTGAACTGATGCAAACTGATATTATTTATTTTTTTATGTACACACAGTTGCTTTTCTAATTTGCATCATTCATTCATTCATTCATTCTGTTTTTTTATAAGGCGCTTTTCTTATAACCAAAGCGCATGTACAAATACATAAAACAATAAATAATTAAACAAGATTAAAACTGTCATAAATCATTAAAAGCTCTGCTAAAAAGATATGTCTTCAAAGCTCCTTTGAAGCTTTTTACAGTCAGGCAATTTCGCACCTGAGTCCGTAGTGAGCCTGTAAACTTTTTTATACCTTTTATAGTTTTTTTAAAGCGAGCTAAATAAAGTAAAAGTAAAATAAAGTAAATAAATGATCATGCAGTGCTTTTTTCTGTTATGGCAGCTCACTGACCAGACCGTGTAATCCTAAATTAGTAGCTCTGACTTACAGTATATGTGGGTCAAACAGAAAATCACTTTATTCAGCAGAAAACCCCACCACACAACTTATACGTGGACTGAATTTTACACAGGTATATATGGTAATACCCCATTTTTAACTTCTCATGTGCTGCTACAGAGGTATCAAGAAAAAGGTGGATGGTCTCTATTCCACCACCCTTCACACCAATAATGCAAGTTGCACTGCCTAATGCTGTACTATACAGCTGTTTAAAAAAGTTTCAGGTAAGGGTGAGAGAAGTAGATGACTATCAAACTAGGTTTGGCTTAAAGTTGGACCCCATGAATTTGGTTTGACTTTGTGAATTCAATCAAATCATTTTGGCTCCAAGCACAGTAACTGGCATGGGGCAAAGTAAGTTGCAAATAGGGGGATGGATGTGAAGAAGCATTGCAATCAGTCAGAAATATTTATTACCCAAGCATTCTTGTGGCAGGTGGTGTTGACATGCCTCTACAGCAGATTGCTGTTTGTGGTGCTGTGGGACAGTGTGCAACACATTAAGATTGCCATGGCCAAGTGCTAATGCACAGTAAAAGTTAAAATTCATTGCTGATGTCAAGGATTATATTCCCACCCATAATATTTTCTTTACCTACATGCCAATAACCGCTGCCTAGACCCATATATAATATTTTCAAATCACATAATATCTCCTCTCCAAATAAAGAATGCACCAAGAAACATAAAACACTAACAAAAAGAAATGATGTGTAGGACATAATATTGCCCTTTACAATGACTTACCATCAATGTATGTAGATTTCTGCTTTTCTTTTTTGTTCTTAACATAGAAACATAGAAACATAGAAGTTGACGGCAGATAAGGACCGCAAGGCCCATCCAGTCTGCCCATTTCTTTTTCTACCTTATAAATGTGCCATCGGCCTTTGCTCTGTCAGTGGCGTATCTATTCATAGTCATTTGTATTGCTCCCTTATGCCTATCGCATGCCTGTTTGAAACTCTGCACTGTATTCATAGCCACCACTTCTTGTGGTAAGCCATTCCATGCATCCACCACCCTTTCTGTGAAAAAGAATTTCCTCACATTCCCCCTTAACCGGCCTCCCTCTAATCTCATGCTGTGTCCTCTTGTCCTGCTATTTTTCTTATATTTAAACATGTTAGACTCTTTCACCTTGTTTATGCCCTTAAGGTGTTTGAATGCCTTGATCATATCACCTTTCTCCCTCCTTTGCTCAAGGGTATACATATTGAGCTCCGTTAATCTGTCCTCATATGTCTTCTGATGCAGTCCCTGCACCATCTTGGTTGCCCTTCTCTGGACTGCATCAATTTGGTTAATGTCCTTGTGAAGGTGTGGCCTCCAATACTGCACGCAGTACTCCAGATGGGGCCTAACCAGTGTCTTGTACAGAGGGATTATTACCTCCCTCTTACGACTTGTGATACCCCTACTAATACACCCTAACACCCCTAGCCTTACCTACTGCTTTAGAGGTCTGCTTGATGATTTTAGGTCATCAGTGATGATGATGCCCAAGTCTCTTTCTTCCTTTGTGACTGCTAGCAACTCCCCTCCCAGCCTATAGGTGGCTTCAGGGTTTCTCTTCCCTATGTGCATGATTTTGCACTTCTTTGCATTAAATCCAAGTTGCCACTCTTCTGACCATTTTGCTAGTTTATCCAGATCTCTTCTCATTCTGCCCACCCCATCTGGATCATCTACTCTGTTGCAGATCTTGGTGTCATCTGCAAACAGACAAGCCTTACCCTCTAGTCCATCTGCAAGGTCACTAATGAAGATGTTGAAGAGGACTGGCCCCAGGACTGATCCCTGAGGTACCCCACTTGTGACTTGCATCTCTTCTGACTGTATACCATTTACCACCACTCTCTGTTTTCTGCCCGTCAACCAGTTTGCCACCCAGTTGACCAACTTCTGACCCACCCTGAGCCTACCCAGCTTATTTATCAATCTTCTATGTGGAACAGTGTCAAAAGCTTTGCTGAAGTCAAGGTAGGCGACATCAACTGCTCCCCCTTGGTCCACCACTCTGGTTACCCAGTCAAAGAAATCTATGAGATTAGTTTGACAGGACCTTCCTTTTGTAAACCCATGCTGTCTTGGATCCTGTACCCCTATGGATTCCAGGTGTTTCACTATCCTTTCCTTAGAGTGCCTCCATAATCTTGCCCACTACTGAGGTAAGACTGACGGTCTGTAGTTCCCCGCCTCCTCCCTGCTACCACTCTTGTGGGCGGGATCACATGAGCCCTTCTCCAATCTTCTGGGACCTCTCCTGTGCTCAGAGACTCACTAAACAATTCTGCTAATGGCTCTGCTAGTTCCTCCTTTAGCTCCTTAAGTACTCTGGGATGTATGCCATCAGGTCCCATTGCCTTATCCACCCTGAGCTTAGCAAGCTCTTGTAGGACCCTTTCTTTTGTGAAGGGAGTAGTGCTCACCTCCCCCCCTGTGTCCATGATGCTGAGCTGTGGGCCCTGCCCTACCTTCTCTTCAGTAAATACTGAGCAAAAGTATCTATTTAGGATAGATGCCTTTACAGGGTCCTCCTCCTCACATGCTCCCTTTTCTCCATTAAGCTTAGCAATACCCCCTCTGGACTTTCTCCTTTCACTAATGTATCTATAGAAAGTCTTGTCACCTTCTTTTACTGTTCGTGCTAGTGTTTCCTCAGTTTGGGACTTTGCCTGCCTTACTGCCTTACCTGCTTCCCTTAGGGCAGTTTGGTATGCCTCCCTATCTTCATCCCGCTGTGTTCCCTTATATTTCCTGAAGGCCAGCCTTTTGGCTCTGACCTTTCTGCTACTGTATTTGAGAACCAAAGTGGTTTCCTTCTCCTTTGCACTTCCTTTTCTGTCTAACACAATGGGATGTTGCTTCAAGTATTGCATCCTTAATGCTTGCCCACTTTGCCTGTACCCCTCACCTGTGTTTCTTTTGCCAGGCTAGCTTAACTCTGTTGGCCATCTTATCAAAGTCAGCTCCTCTGAAGTCCCATATTTTTGCCTTGGAATGGGATGATTTAGATGTAGTAGCCAAATTGAACCATACCATGTGATGGTCACTGGCCCCAGGTGACCTTCTACCTGGAATCTGTGATCCTTCTTTGTTAGTCAGTACTAGATCTAGGATAGCCCTGTCTCTTGTGGGTTGCTGTACCAGTTGTTTGAGGCCCTCCCCCTGCAGGGAATCCACTATAAGTCTAGTTCTGGCAGATGTTCCTGCTGGTATTGACCAATCTGTATCCGGCATGTTGAAGTCTCCCATTATCAGAACCTCCCCTTTAGCTGTCATGTTTTGTATATCTTCTAACAGTAATGTGTCTATGTCCTCCCTCTGGTCTGGGGGCCTGTAGACAACCCCAGTTCTTATGGCTGTCCCATTTCCTGTTTCCAGGGTGACCCACAGTTCTTCTGGCTCCTTATGTGTATTCTGAATTTCTGTAGCTTTGATATTTCATTTAACATACAGGGCCACTCCTCCCCTTTTTCACCTCGGTCTCTTCTGGAACAATACATAGCCAGGTACTGAAGTCTCCCAAGTGTGGTTACCGTAAACCACATCTCATTAATTGCTACTATGTCCAGTTTAACCTCTGACATTATTGCCTGCAGGTCTGGGATCTTATTTCCCAGGCTGTGAGCATTTGTGTACATGATTTTCCATTGGCCAGATTTTGGTGTGTTAGTTGTTCTTTTATTTTATTTTTCTGTTTTGGTGTTTTTTAACCTTCCATATTAACTACACTTTGTACACAGCTGCTGCCCACTGGGATTAAAATTCTACATACTACATGATGTTGGACTGGAAAACTATGCCTTTGTGCATGGCTGTTCATTCTTTCCGGTGGTATCCCATTCATAATGGAAGGGCAGATGGCTCTTACTTATGACATTTATGTGTGTATATGTGTGCACATCCATTTTCATTTTCCACAGATGTCTCTATCGCTGTCTCCTTCCTCCACAATTGTCACCTTGCAGCCTTGTTACTCGGTCTTGTTAATTACTTCCCACTCGAGGTCTCCTCAGTTCATTCACTCCTACTGTGTCTTTTCATACCCTACCATCTTTTTGTTTTCCAGATTCTTTCCTCACCTTGCCTATTATCATTTTTTCTCCTAAAGCCTCCCCTATAGTCTTTCCCCACATATATATCTCTTATTTCCCCTTATCTCTCCAGAAACTTTGCTTTTTTCTCCTTTAGATAATTCCTGAAGAAGACTTATGGTTGAAACGTCAGTTCTAACTTTAGTTTCTATTTTCAGTGTGCATTTAATATTTCTTTTGCTCTAGTGCATTCTTTTCTCTGAAATAGACCCTCCACTTGCACCTTGTTCACTCCTGTAAGGTACTTGTAGGTTTTCCCTGTCTTTCAGGAAGTACATGTTGAGTTCCTGCAGCCTTTCCTCATATGGCTTCTCATGAAACCCCCTCACCATTTTGGTTGCCCTCCTCTGTACTGCCTCCACCCTTTCAATGTCCTTGCAGAGGTGTAGCCTCCAGAACTGGACACAGTACTCCAGGTGGGTCCTCACCAGTGAACAATGCAATGGCAGCACCACCTTCCACCTCCTGTTAGAAATCCTTCTCTCAATACACCCAGCATGCTGATAGCCTTTCCCATTGTTTCGTCTCACTGCTCTGCTACCTTGGGGTTATCAGATATGATGACCCTAGGTCTCTTTCTTGTTTGGTGACTGTGAGCTCTACGTCCCCCATCTTATACACAGCTCCTTGGTTCCATAATCTTAACAGCATAGCCTTGCACTTTTTGGCATTGAAACCAAGCTGCCACCCCTAGACCTTCCCTCTAGATTCTGCAGAACCCTTTGCATTGTTTCCATCCCTTCCTGAGTGTCAACCCTGTTGCAGATTTGTGTGTCATCTGCAAAGGGACACACCTTACTCTCAAGCTCCTCTGCAATGTTGCTGATGAAGACGTTGAAGAGGACCGATCCCAGGATCAAACCCTGTGGCATCCCACTAGTCACTCTTCTATCACATGAGTGACTGCTGTTTATCACCATCCTTTGTGTCCTATCCCTTAACCAGTTTGATACCCAGCTTGTCAGTTTCTCCCACACCTCCAGGCTGCTTAGTTCCTTAACTTGCCTCCTGTGCAGCACAGTGTTGAAAGCCTTACTGACAGGCCATGTCCACCACTTTCACTTGCTCCCACTCCCTGGTAACCCAGACAAAGGAATCTATGAGATTAGTTGATATGATTGCCCCATATAAAACCATGCTGTCAGTGGTTCTGCAGCCCTTTTGCCTCTAGGTGCTCCGTGAACCTCTCCTTCAGTAGTGTCTCCATTAACGTCCCCACCATTGATGTGAGACTGACTGACCTATAGTTGCTAGCATCCTCCCTTCTGCTGCTTTTGTGCAGAGGCACCACACTGGCCCTCATTCAGTTCTCTGGAACTTCCTCCATTGCCACTAAAGTGATAAAAAGCACTGCCAGTGGAGGTGACCTGCATTGTGCTCAGTTCCTTTAGGACCAGAAAGTGAATCCCATCTGGTCACATCGCATTATTCTTTTTTAAGGTTTCCAATCCCTTCCAGACCTTCTTCACTAAGAATGGACTTGTGTCCACTCCCTTTGTTACTTACTGCAGCATGCTGGTCCCCCTCACCCTCTACCATGGAGTCCAAGCAGAAATAATCATTTAGTATTTCCACTTTCTCTTGACCTTCTCTGCACAGTCCCTTCTGCCCTCCTGATTCTCAGTATCCCTCACTATTATTCATCACCTTCAGAATGTTACTGCCACTGTCCATCACAAGAATGCTAACCTTCAGATCACAATGATATATCCAGTTGTCTAGTCATTATTGTATGAACTGCATATTGTTTTCTCCACTGTGCTTCCCATCCATTAGTGACACATTAAGTAAGACACTTCCCCTATTGCTGTGCATCTGTGAGGCTATCTGCTTCAATACACTGTATGGTGCAGTTTTTTAAAGATGGCAATGTATTGGCAACTCACATTGTGTATTTTTCAACACTTCTCTAGCTCAAGAGCATCTTTCATAAAATGTCTTTGCTACATATGGGCATAATAATACAAAAACAGGCAGGGGAACCTCGGGAGACCCTGGGGACCCATTAGGGTCCACAGAGGTACTATAGGTAGAAAATCTTTGGGCAGACTGGAAGAGCCAAGTGGCACTTTTTCTGCTAACAGGTTCTATGTTTCTATGAAATGTTGCATTTTGTCTTTACTTCATGCAAGAGCCTTTGAAAACCAGTGTGTTTTGTGTCCCCCACCACTGTGCTTTTTATTTAGTGAACAACCTGGAGGAATGTCAGTTGCAAGTGGGATCACTACAACATGGCCTCATCCAGGCACAGGTTTAAAAAACAATAAAGAAGTTTAAATCTTACAGGACCTAGGTCACTTTTCTCTATTCAGCTGCACAATTGTCTTTTTCCTGTCCTTATTTTCTTGCTGTTCCTCCTAGACAGGTCACTTAGAAGGGCTTCTATATCACATCTACCCCTCTACCCAGTAAGGAGTGGGTTCCTCTTACATTTAAAATTGTGCAGGTAAAGGTGATCAACAAATAAGCTATCCTGCAAACCTTGTCAATAGGTCCTTGACTATATAGTTCTGTTGAAGTGCATCTGTCCTTGGTAGCTCTAGTTGTAAGTCCCAGCAGCAATACTCATAACCACCAGAGGGGGCTCAGACCTCATTTCAGTGAAATATGTGAAACAGAGCTTTAGTCCCATCAGTAACAAGTCTCTGAATTCACTCGCTCCTCTTTGCCTTCCTAGGGCTTTATAAACTGCCCTTGTCCCACCTCCATGATCATGCAAGCCTCCCACAATGGCAGTTAACATCAAATAAGTACACATGCCATGGAGCTTTTATAAATAAAAAAGGAGTGCAGAAAGAAAAATGGATTAATACTACACAACGCATACTTGATTACAAAGTATCTATTTACATATCATTTTTAAATTAAATCAGTTAATTGAGGTCCAGGGCTCAACTCCTCCCTGGAGTCACCCCTGCTTTCCACTAAAACCACTCTTGTATATCCTTCCTTTGGCATTCATTCAATATAAAAAACAATAGGAGGCCAGGAAGTCCCTTAAGGGTTAAGCTACTGAGAACCACCTTCCGTGATGCCTTAGGAACATTTTTTAAACTATAACAGTGGGACCTTTATGGCATTATGACAACCAGTATTTGTCATTGTTTAGAACAAAAAAGGGTTTTAGGAAGTTGGGGGGAGGCAATTTTACTATCCCTGTTAGACTTAAAAAGATGTAATACATGAAATGCAAATGAGACTGATCCAAGAAAATGTATGGCATGTACACTTTGAACACCATATATGCTCAAGGTACAGTACATGGGAGTAGAATGGGGGAAAGGTTCATTCCCCTTTTGTCAGTTTCACTTTGTTTGAAACCAGCAATGAAACTAAATCTTAAGTGAAGCTCTCTGCATCCCCATCCAGCCCTGCAGCAGCTGATGGGGAGCAGACACAATCTTTTTTTTTTTTTTTTGCTTTGTTTTTCTGTTTGTTTAGGGAGCCTTTGCTTAAAATCCTATCCCAGGCACATGCAATATTTTCTCCAGCTTATCTGTAACAGCCTCTAGCTAGTCAAGAAAACAACTATTTTTCTCTCTGTTTATTGCCTGAGAGAGAAGGGGGTTGAGGGGGAACAGGAAAAAATGATAGCCACCTGTCCTGTATGATTTAATTCTTTACATGCTAAGTCAAGTGTTCTCTTTTCTTCTGATGGCCGCCCAACTGCTTTCAGTGTGCTGGCAGTCCTGTGGGACTCTAACCAAGTTCCCTCTTGCTGACAGCCAAACCATTCCACAGACACGAACATACGATATGAACATACAAAATTGCCAGCAGATACAGGCCATTCGGTCTATCTAGTCTGCTCGAGTGTGCAACACTTCAATCCATTAGACTACAGCAGCCCCCCTCCCTCATATGCTCTCCTCATCTCCCACCCCCTTCCAATTTGTAATCTCCCCTTGAATCTGTCCCACCCCCTCTTGAAGCCCCCAACACTGCAATGATACAACTTTCTCTGGCAGAGCATTCCACCCTACCACCACCCTTTCTGTGAAATAGTGGCCATTGAACCATTAACACTGTCCAGTAATACAAAGCTACAACTGATATTAAATGGGCCAAAATGGCCATGGGAGGGCAGCAGCAAGAATCTCTCCAGAAAAGTAGGGAGTAGCCCACAGGTGATCTTCCTGTGAGCCAGAAAGATGGAAGAACACTAAAGGAAGTAAGGAAGAGGACAGACTGCGGAGTTCAGGGCATTAAGCTATTTTTTTTGTCTGTACCTACAGACTAGTCTTATATTTGTACAATTTCTTTTAATTCAGAGTCAGCAGAGGATGGATCTTGTTGCAGCAACACTGCTTTACAACAAAAAAACCTCCAGTATATACACGGACTGGGTGCCTTGTCACAACTAATATAAAGACTGTTAAGCAATTCATGAAGTGCTGGAGCTCTGTTTTCCTACAGTGGGGTAGAAAGCTCTGACAGTATTTCTGTGGGGTAAAAACTCCTTGACATTCTTTGCTAAAATATAGCTTCATGTAGGATTTCACCCCTGCTGCTTTAGGGGAGCACATTTTTCATGCGTGTAAGCTAGGGGACCTGTGTTTTATTATTAACCCATTTGTACCTGTAGATGCCATATGGCGTCAGAACCATCCATTGC
Source organism: Neoceratodus forsteri (assembly GCA_016271365.2). Taxonomy (NCBI): domain Eukaryota; kingdom Metazoa; phylum Chordata; order Ceratodontiformes; family Ceratodontidae; genus Neoceratodus; species Neoceratodus forsteri. Next base: position 526,802,225 of record CM028134.1, read on the forward strand.
TGGACCCGACCCAAAATGGCCACTGGGAGTGAATGAGTTAAAAACATTTGAGGTACAAGAGTTACAAGTGGAACTCAGCCAGGTTGCTGAGCATTTTATTAGTATTAGAAAAAGTTTCTTCAAACTCTCTCTGTCTGAGCCAGCCCAGTGGCACTGAGGGTTGAGGCACTGGAAGCCACGCCTGGCACTGCGCCGGTGACCCAGGTTCAGGAATGGACTTGGGTTGCTGGGGGTCGGTGGGGCGAAGGAGGATTGAGCATCCCAATGGATGCTCTCCTCCTTCTGGGTTGGGACACTGGGAGTGCTTCAAGCACCTGATGCTCCTGAGGCCACTGGAAGCACAGGCTTTTGGGGCACTGGTGGCTCTGCTCTGTAGAGTCGGGAAGGGGGGACACTGTCAGGTGCTTGGCAAATGGCATGTGTCACCACGTTGCCAGCCTGGACTTATGTCCTTTGCACTGGCATCCCAGGGGTTGGGAGGAAAAAACTCAGGGAAAAATGCAACTAGTCTGAAGCTGTGGGAGCTGGGCAAGTGAAAAAAAAAACTCTCTCTGTCTGTAGTATTGTGTGTATCTATAAAAAAGAAAAACCTGAAGAAATACGCTCTGTCTGTGTGTTAGTTATTGGTGTGCATGTGGTACCTGGCACACTGGAGGATTATGAAGTAGCTGGGCTATAGATGGTACCTAAATAGCTACAAAGCAGCAGAAAACACTCTCTAAAGTGCTCTTTGTCCAGTACCAGGGAACAAGTTGTATTGCAGAATGTTTTAGGTGGTTTTACACTAATAGAGAATCAGAATTGTACTGGAAGTGCTCTGCACCTACTTCTGATTCAACATCTACAAAACAGGCCACCTAACAGAGTGGCAGTGAGAAAGGGTTGCATTTGGAACATGACTAGGTTGCTGAGCATCTTATTATTTAAAAAAAAATCTTCCTAAACTCTCTGTAGCATTTTATTATTAAAAAAAAATTCTAAACTATCTTTCTGTCTGTGACATTGTGTATACCTATGAAAAATAAAAACCAGAATAAATAACCCCTGTCTGTGTATTAGTCATTGGTAGGCAGGCAGTGCCTGGGATACTGGAGGATCAGGAAATAGTTAGACTATAGTTGCCACCTAAATGGAGAAACACAGAAAAAGAGATGGCAGAAGGAGACCAAGGGTCCATCTAGTCCGCCCATGTTCCTCGGACCTAGCCTAAACTAGGCTGTAGAGCAGCAGAAAACACTCTCTAAAATGCTATTTGTCCAGTATAAGGGGAACTAGCTGTATTAAAGCATTTTTAGCTGTTTTTACACTAACAGTGATTCACGATTGTACCAGAAGTGTTCTGCACCTACTTCCAGTCTGATGTCTTCAAAACTGGTCACCAAAGTGAGCAGAGATGAGTGCTCAACAGGCAGCCTTGAACAAAAGGTAACCGATCAAGATGGTATAGTAAGCAAATGTAATACGATTACATCCTGGATGCAGGCTTAATAGCACTAGCAAATGGGGAGTTTGTGAGAAAATGTATAATTTGCAATAAATGTAATACTGAATCAACAACAGAATTCTAAGTTTTTACCTACAAGCAATGCTTTGAGATAAGCGATCTAAAACTTAAAATGATGAACCTAGAAATGGGGATTAAAAATCACAAAAATAGCACTGTCCTAAGCATTATAGCAGCCATAGGGAAATCATGACAAAAACAACAAGGATTATGGAAAACAACAAAGCTGAACATGACAAAAAAAGTAAAAATCATCAGAGAGAATCAGACAATGAGGATGCAGATGACTTGTGCGAGGTGGGAGAAATAAGGAAAAGCAGAAAAGGAAGGAGTGCCATGGAGTTTATATTAAATAAAGAAAACCAATTTGCCCTACAGATACTGTAAACTAAACAGATAGGGACCTTGTAGAGACACAGCCCTCTGAAGTAGTAAATACTGGAACAGAGACACAACCCAAAGAAATAGTAAACTGTGCAATAGAGCACGAAAATACAACTGTGGAAGAATCTAAGCAAATATACATATTAGAGGACTCAGTAGTCAAATATACTGACAGATACTCAGCCAGGGGATAAAGGACAAAACTACTACCTACTGCTTTATAGGAGCAAAAATAATAGACACTGGGAAAATGTTACCTTAGATCATTAAAGATCCCCTGACAGCATTAGGAAAACTTTGAAAAAAAATAAGATTTATACTCTGCTCCACCCCATTTTCTTTATTACTTCATATATTTTCAGTAATTAATTCCTCATTTCCTTTATTACTGAAAACAGTTACATGCAAACAAGATCCCTGACCCCTAGACTATATCTACTCTGGCTACATTACTACATATGACATCACAATCCACTGTTTATGACATCATAATTATCTCCACAGCAACATATTTTGATTTCATAAACAGAATTATGATGTCAGACGTCAGGAGGCAACCAGAGCTAAAAGGGCAGAGATACAATTATCATGCAAATACCCTTAGTAATAAAGAAATAAGGGTGAGAATTACAGAATAAAATGTAATATAAGTGACATTTGTGTCTGAATATTACATTATTTCAAAGTTGTCTCAGCTATGTCAGGAGCTCTTTAAAACTATGGACTCAAAACAATTAGTCCTGATTTATGCTGGGACAAACAATGTAGGTAAGCAGACAGAGGATGAAATCATAAATGAACTCAAAAATGTAAGTAAAATATTGCATGAAAGAAATTGCGAAGTTGTTTTATCTGAAATACTACCAGTACCAAGACCTAGCATTTGCAGAAATATTAGAATTAAAAGGTTGAATAAGTGGCTGAGAAGATGGTGCTTAGAAAATGGAATAATTTGTATTAAACATTGGAAAATGTTCCATGGGACTAATGATGTCTTTAGCTATGATGGCCTACATCTAAGCAGGATAGGTAGCATACTCCTAGAAAACACTTTCTATGAAACAGTGACAACTAATTTAAACTGGTAAGTGGTAAGTGAGGGGAATTGGGTTAAAAATATTGCAACATCAAAAAGGAAATCCAAAAACATAGTGTCAATAACCTGATCACACTACCTATAAATGCAAGAAGTCTTAATATAATCAAAAAAGCTGAGTTAGAGTTAAAACTTGGGGAAAGGAACATGGAAACAGTAGTGATAACTGAAACATGGCAGCCAGAACAATCACTTTAGGACAAACAGATTAAAGGGTACAGATTATATCAGAATGATAGAACAGGAAAGCGAGGGGGAGGGGTAGCAGTGTACATCAGTTGTGACATTGACAGTAATGAAATCAAGGAAAATATTCACTCAAATGATGACGATGAACCAATTTGGGTGGAAATAACAAAATATGGCAGAAAAGAATTAACAGTACGAGTATACTATGGAAATAAAATATGGAGGAAAAGAATTAACGGTAGGAGTATACTATCACCTCCCAAATACTAAAGAACCAGAACATATAGAGCTTGTTAATAATATCTCTAAGGTTGTTGAAAGAGGGGACATTATACTGACTGGGCATTTCAATCTATCTAATATAAATTAGTCATATCAGACAGCAAACAATACAAAAGATCAGCTATTTCTAAATATTCCGCTGAACAATGGTTTAAAACAAGTGGTTAATACACCTACCAGGGGAAGTAACATCCTGGATTTGGTTATCACAGATAAAACCAAATGTGTCAAAAAAATTAACTTCTAGAAACATTAGGGAATAGTTACCACAATATGGTTCTAACAATATTCAAAACAAAAATAATAAGGGATAAGGGACACACTATTACCAAAAATTACAATAAAGAACATTTTGAAAACATCAGGAATGAACTAAGACAGTGGGAGTGGGAGCAAGTATATGAAAAGACAAATGTTGAAGAGTTCTGGACAATAATAATAATAAATGTATTTATATGGGGCCTTTCCATTGCCAAGGCGCCTAACAATGTAAAAACAAATCACACAACATCAAATGACAGATCAATACAGTTAAAATCATATACCAATACAACAGTTACTCACTTCAATTAACTAAAAAAGCTTTTTGCCACTGGTAGGTTTTTAAACCCTGCTTAAATTCCTCCACAGATGCACACTCCCGTAACCGGTGAGGTAGAGAATTCCAAAGGATGGGGGCTGCATAAGCAAAAGTTCTAGAACCAGATGACTTCAAATTCACCCTTGGAATCTCTAACAACCCCTCGTCGGCCAAGTGGAGTGATCAACCAGGGCAGTAAGGGACCAGAAGCTCTTTCAGATAGCAGGGCTTTAAAAGTCAGTAAACCGACTTTAAAGGTGATCCGTCACTGTACTGGCAGCCAGTGCAGTTCGCGCAGCACCGGAGTAATATGGCAGAATCAAGTAGATCCTGTCAAAAGCTGTGCTGTCGCATTCTGCACCAGCTGCAAGTGACGGATTTCAACCCCAGAAAGCCCTAGAGGGAGGGAGTTGCAGTAATCCAACGCAAGGACACAAAGGCGTGGACCATGGTAGGAAGCTCATCAGATGGAACCAGATGCTTAATTCTGGCGATATTCCTAAGATGATAAAAGGAGGTTTTGACGACAGCTGATACCTGAAAATGTAGGGTCAGTCCATCATCAAAAACTACCCCCAGGTTACGCACACGTTCAGAGGTCGGAAGTGAGATGCCACCAAGAAAAATTCCAGAGGATGCACCAACACCCGACCCCCCTATCTGATGACCCAGGTCCACAACCAGCACCTCAGTCTTTTCCGAGTTCAACTTCAGACAACTGGAATCCATCCATTCCTGGATTTCTTTCAGACAGTTGTTAAAGACCGAGAGAGCTCCATCCTGGTCGGGTGCAAAAGAAAGGTAGAGCTGGGTATCATCTGCATAACAGTGAAACCTCAGCCCATACCTTCTTACAAAGTCTCCGAGGGGTAGCATATACACCGCGAACAGCATGGGTGACAGCACTGAACTCTGAGGCACCCCACAAGACAAAGCAGTTGGCCTGAAGAAAAAAACCAAGACACAACTCTTTGTGTTCTACCCATGAGAAACGATGTAAATCATCTAAGGACTGTCCCTGACATTCCACAGATATGCCTCAGATGTCCTATCAACACCATGTGGTCCACAGTGTCAAAAGCTGAAGAGAGATCCAGAAGAACCAAGATGGAACGGTTCTTCTGATCTCTCGCCATCAGGAGATCATTGAGCACCAGAACCAGCACTGTCTCTGTACTATGTCTTTTACGAAAACCAGACTGGAGCAGTTCATAGATGTTATGGATGGTCAAATGGTCCTCCAGTTGTGCTGTCACTACTTTCTCAATCACCTTTCCTACAAAGGGAAGGTTAGAGATAGGTCTGTAGTTTGCATGGCAGTCAGGGTCCAAGCTAGCTTTCTTCAAGAGTGGTGTCACCACCACCTCTTTCAAGGAGCTAGGAAACTCTCCAGATTCCAAGGAACGCCAGACCATCCACACAAGGACTGGACTGATGATGTCAATACAACCCAAAATTAGGGAGGTCGGTCCAGAGTCCAAACTACAGCACGTAGGGCACACACTCTGAATGATCCTCATGACATACATGAACTCCGGTCGGCTGAAGGTACTCCAGGAAAACTGAGGTACGGTGACCCCGTACTGATCACAAACAACCCCCATAAAGTGTGCTGGCTGAAGAATCACCCTGATGTCAGCCACCTTATTTGCAAAGAATCGAGCAAGCTCATCACACTCTAATTGCGAAAAGGCTTTCCGAACATGCAGACAGGCTGGGTTGCACAGTCTGTCCACAGTTCGAAATAGCTGAGCTGGTCAATTCTGAGTGGCTGCAATCTCCCTGGACAGGAATTCTGCCTTCTTACGGGTGATTGCAGATTGATAGACTAAATAATGGTCCATCAATCTAAGGTGGTCGGCATCAAGGGCGGACTTTCACCAGCAACGCTCTAACCTTAACCCTAGTCTCCACATCTCCCTCAAAGTCCCATCAAACCAAGGGGGCCTGGGGCGAAGGGAGAGAGGGTGAACACGGACTGGAGCAATTGAATCCAGAGCCACCGAAATGGCTGAATTATAAGTTGACACGAGGGTATCTGAGTCATTGCTTGCCAACGAGAGGGACGAGAAGTCAAGTGCCGCTGCAAGGCCATGGGAATTTATGTCCCGTAAAGGGAGGTACCTAACCAACTCCACAGGGGTAGGCCTACGGGGGGTAAAACTAAACCTCACAGTGTAATGATCGGATCACCCAACTGGTTCTACCCCCAAGTCCGATGTTTCGATCCCTAGGATAAAAATTAAATTGAGAGAGAGTGTCCATGTTTATGAGTAGCAGTGGAAACCACCTATGTAAGGCCTAGAGATGTCATTAACTGGAGGAAATGTTGACCAAATTGCGAGAGTTCGTCATCGACCCAGGCGTTGAAGTCACCCTAAACCATCAATCTGGGTGATTCAAATTCCATGTCGACGACAAAGTCCTCCACTTCCTGAAGGAATCACTTGTCATCAGCTGGTAGACGGTAGATGAGAGCGATTTGATAGCCTACACCTGCTACTATTGAACACTCAAAGGACTCAACCTCCTCAAATAGTACCCTCGTGAGGTTCAGTTCAGTCTTGAAACAGACAGCACCCCCCCCCCCACGATCCACTCTTGGGTGGTGTATCACCGAGTACCCAGCTGGAGTCATAGCCTCCAAAATGGGGCCGGAATTGTCATCCAGTCAGGTCTCGGTAATGCATGCCAGGTCCACCATTTCAACAAGATCTGCAATAATTGTAGTCTTGTTCTTAATGGACTTGGCATTGCACAACACTGCCCAAGTTGGAAGAACCTCCCGGGCCACCCGGGCCATTTGCCTACCAAAATTCGTAGTGCCCATGGGTATGGGCACCAGACATGGTGAACCACGATCTGGATTCCATTTTGCCCCAGGGCGTCTTCTGGATCCTACCACCCCAATTCAGTGACCCCCTCATTCATTCTCCACTGTTCGTGACCCCCCGCTCCCCTACTCCTCCTTCGCATAATACCCAGTGTTCTACAGTGTTGGTAGGTCACAAATTGGAGAGGAGGAGGAGTAGAGAGAGGGCAAAGGGCACGGAGAGCAGAGGATGAGTAGTGCACAACTGTGGGGACTGGCATCCAACACATTCTGCAGCTAAATAAATAAACCAAACTAAAAAACTAATAAATTCCCCCCAAACCCACCCCAACTAAAACAGTTATCCCAAACTTTAAACTATAAACCACACTAACAAAATAGTATGTACACTAAACACACCCACCTTAATACAATAAAATACCACCTAAAATATATATTACCCTACCTCACATATACTGGGTCACTTGTTCCTGTCCTCAATTTTATATGGACATTACAATCCTCCCTCACAAAATAACATAAATAATGGTAAAATAATATTCTAAAACAGAAAAAAGTAAAAGAAGGAAGAATCTGGCACTCTCACTGCCGATAAAGTCCAAGTCCACAAAGTACTGGAAGTAGCCAATCCCTTCATATTGCTGTACCCCCCAAGTCCTCTTACAACCAGGAGGGCAGGAATTTAGGCACTCTCACTGCCGAAATTGGAGGTCAGCTTCCATAGAAAAAAAGACATAATACAGAATCCAAAAGAAAACAAATCAGAAAAAGTCAACAAAAGAATGTGGACACCAGGTCCTCTCACCACCAGGGATCCAGAATAGATAAAACCATGAAGGGATGCAATCTGTTTCTCAGTGTCCATACAGTGCAGATAATTGACAGTCCAGCACAGGGTAGAGAAAGTATATCCAAATAGAAACCTTCAATAACAAGATTTCTCACGGCTCCCTCACTCCACTAGGCCACATCCAATCAGTCTCTCCTCACAGGCGTCTGCGGGCTCAGAGTTCGACATCCAGCTCACTCCAAGAAAACAACATAAATCCAGACCAAGCACAGGGACAAAAGAAGGGGGGAACCCCCTCCCCACTGCCACAGACAGGCCCCTAATACTCCCGAGACCAGCAGCTACAGCAGCCCTAAAACTAGGCCATCAGGACTAGTCTCAAGGCCTCTTAGGAACAACTGCCGATAATGGCTCCAGCTCCTTGGAACAAAACCCAATCAGTTCCCACTCGGGCCCAGGAACTGGGTATGACCCTGGTGATGGTGGGAATAGAGGGAGCTTTCCCACCCCAACACTGCCCACTGGAAGTTGTAACTCCCTTACCACACTAGCAGTGATTAGCATCCCACACCAAATCGAAAACCCCTTTCAAATGGAAGGGTGATCCAGGCAGCTAACAATGGAGCCGACAGAAACAGACCAGCAGTTAAAAATGTTCAGATGTATTCAGATGGCTCTGCTCTACCAGTGCCGACAGAAACAAGTCGGCAATTAAAAATGCTCAAATGTGTTCGGGTGGCTCTGCTCCCCCGATGCCTTTCACAAATTATTCACTGTCCAAACCACGTTGATAGCAATCTATCCACATTCAGTTCTCGACAAAATACACAGCTCAATTTCTTGCTTCACAGACTATTTGCAGCAGTCTCCTGCGACACTCCATAAAATAAAATAAAAAACTAAAAATGACACAAAACAAATCAAAAAACTCTGCTATACAGGAGCTATTTTGAAGTCTGGCCCAGCGTGGCCGCCATCTTGCCACACCTTATTATTAAACCTGCTATACTATACTATAATACTATAAAATAAATTATGAGAACTAGAAAAAACACATACCAGACAAGACACTGTGTAATGAAAGGGGAAAAATACCCCAATGGTGTACAAGAAAGGTACAAAAGCAATGAAATAAAAAGATGCCTGCATATAATGTGATGAAAAAGGAACAAACAACCTACAGTATTGAAAACTTTAGAAAAGAACTCAAGAAAAGCAAATACATAATAAGGAAGGACAAGAAAAAATTAGAATTTAAAATAGCATATGAACATACGAACATAGGAAGTTGCCAGCAGATAAAGGCCTTCTGGTCTATCAAGTCTGCTCGATTGCACAGTTAGAAATCCTCACACTGCAGCTGCCCCTCCCTTCTTTTCCCCCCACCCATGACCCTCCCCTTTATCCTGTCTCATCCCCTTTTGAAGCAGCTCACTGTACTACAGGATACCATTCACTCAGGCAGTGCTTTCCACCCAGACACCACCCTCTCTGTGAAAAAGTGTCTCCTCATTGCCGTCCTGAATCTTCCCCCCTCCACTCTCAGATCGTGCCCTCTAGTGTTCCCCCCCCTTAACTTGAACAGCCCCTCTGTACCTGTCTTGATTATACCTTTCAAGTACTTGAATGTTTTAATCATAACACCCCATCTTTCCTCTCCTCCAGGGAGTACATGTTTAACTCCTTCAGCCTGCTCTCATATGGCATGTCCCTTAGCCCCTGGATCCTCTTTGTTGCCCTGTGCTGCACCCCCTCCAGTAACCTAATGTCCTTCTTTAGGTACTGGTGCCAGAACTGCAAGCAGTACTCCAGGTGTGGCCTAACCAGTGATCTATACAGCGGCAGGATCACCTCCCCCCTCCTAGAGGATATACCTCTGGTAATATAACCCAAAATCCTGTTGGCCTTGGCTGCAGCCTTCCTGCACTGTGCTGAGTTGTTCATCGATCCCATTATGATCACTCCCAGATCCTTCTCTTCCTCTGTCATGGCTAATTGAATCCCCCCTATCTGACAGCTCCTCCTTGGGTTCTTTGTGCCAAAAATGTAGCACTTTGCATATTTTGGCATTGAACCCCAGCTGTCAAGTGTCCAACAAATCCAAAAATAGCATGCTCAAACCTTTTATGTTGCTTCACACACTAGAATTCACATTTCTACCAAGGGGTGCTGCTGGGTTGTGGCATATAACAAACAATCCAAAAATACCAGTGCACACCAATCCCCCCCCCCACATCATAGCATATATAAACTTTCCACTGCCAAAATTGGCTATATTTACTTTTAGCTCCATGTAAGAAGAGGGTCCTCTTGTTTCAGACTGGAATTCCAATGTGAGTAAGCCAAACCACCAACGTCACGGTGGGACCCATGGTTTAGTCCCTACTTTAACTTTCCAACTTTCAAATGCCTCTAGGGCTAATGTGCCTAACTGGCTCCTTTTATGCACTGTGTTCCCACAAGGAATTTACATAGGTATTCAAAGGAAGTATGCGAAAAGGAGAACCACAGACTCCCAAAACTTAAACAAATCCAAAAATAGCACACTCAAACCTTTTATGTTGCTTCACACATTAGAATTCACATTTCTACCAAGGGGTGCTGCCGGGCTATGGCATATAACAAACAATCCAAAATACCAGCACACACCAACTCCCCCCATAACATAGCATATTTAAACTTTCCACTGCCAAAATGGGACACTGCCTTGCTGGGGCTCTGGCTTAATAAGCACCTCCGCATACCTCAAGGTTTATCAGTAATAGGAATGCTCTCCTCACGTGTCTCACTAGGGCTCCGTTTCTCAATCCTCCTCCTGCTTGCTTGCGCAGGCGACATTGAAACCAACCCTGGACCCGCTTGTCTCATGCCTTCCCCACACACAACACTGTCCATATTTCAGATCAAGGGCCTAAAAGTTGCTCATATTAACATTCTCAGTATTTGCCCAAAAATGGTGGAACTGGATGCTTGGATCATGCAGATGGTTTGGGATGTTCTTTGTATATCTGAATCCTGGCTCAAGCTAGCCATAAAGCAGCATGAGGTGAACATACATGGCTACAGCTGTCTAAGGAAAGACAGGATAGGAAAACGGGGCAGTGGTGTCCTACTATACTTCAGGTCTAATCCGGATGACACTAAACTCCATAATCCTGGTGGGATATGCCTATAGCTGACTCACTCTTTGCCTCTCTAACACTTGGAAATGTCAAGAAACTGACCATTGAATGTGTCTACATGCCCCCCAGTACAGCCTTCTCCAGTCTGCCCTCCCTCCTAGAGCACTTAGATATGCTCCCTGGCCATGACCTCATATTCTGTGGAGATTTTAACCAGGACTGGCTGCACCCAGATGCCATGAAACTGCATACAACTCTGGCTGACTCATGTCTAACCCAGCTCATACAAGCCCCAACACGCATCAACACCAAATCAGGGAAACATACATTACTAGACTGGATAGTTACAAACTGCCCAACAAGGATGAGAGCAGTCGGTGTACTCTCTGACTGCCTAAGTGATCACTCACCTACCTTTTGTGTGTGGAGAAACAACTACCCTAACCCCCCTCCCAAGATATCTTTAGTCTGTGACATGTCCAAATTTGATGCAGGCTACTTTGTCACCTCCATCACTAACACGGACTGATCACCCATTAATGCCCTTCCAGACATAAATCATGCCCTAGACTTCTTCATCACAACTTTTACACACATAATTAACCAAAATGCACCCCTGAAAAATGTAGATCAAAGGGTATTAAGGCTCCATGGCTCACTAGGGAAATTAGAATGCTTATGTCACATAGGGACAAAGCCTAGCAAACCTACAAAAAGAGTGACCTACCCTCTGACTGGCAAGCCTACTGACACATCAGGAACAAATGCAAACAGTCCCTTCACAAAGCCAAGTGCTCACACTTTAAATCTCTCCAAACGGAGAATCTCTGTCACCCAAAGAAGTTCTGGCGACAAATTAACTCACTATTGAAAGGGACAACTGCCTCCACCCCCAACTCAATCCTCGCCAACGGCTCTACCCTCACCGATTCTGCATCCATAGCAACAGGATTTAATAACTTCTTCACAGATCTTGACAAATACACCTCACTTTTCCATAATTCCTACACCCCTAACCAGGCCCCACCTTATAATGTGGGCATTGATGGGCGCCCGTAGTTCCACCTTAAACTTGCCACACTCAAAGAGGTCCAGAAGCTACTCCTAAACCTTAATCCCGACAGTTCGGCTGGCCATGGCTCTCTAGAAGCAAAATTTATCAAGCTGGGAGCAACAGCACTAGCTCACCCGGTCCGGGATCTCTTCAACTGGTCCTTCTTGTCCAATATAGTACCTGATAAGTGGAAGATTGCAGTGGTAGTACCTATACATAAGGGAGGTTCCAATACTGTTGTCGACAACTATAGACCTATATTCCTCCTCTGTCACCTAGCAAAGATACAGGAGTGCATAGTCTACAACCACCTCCAAGGCTACCTTGAATCACACAACCTTCTATCCCCCTATCAACATGGATTCAGAAAGAATCACAGCACCCAAACTGCTCTGATAAAAGTAACAACAGATATATACCATGCCATGGATGAGGGCCAAGCTACAGGTGCCATTTTTGTTGATCTTACTAAAGCATTTGATCTACTAAACCATGATCTCCCGCCCTACCAGCTGCAGACACTAGGTCCGGATAATAATGTCTGGAACTGGGTAAAAAGCTACCTATCCTGCCACTCTCAGAGAGTCAAATGGAATGGCTCCTTCTCTGAACCCCGGCACATAACACATGGAGTACCGCAGGGATCCATCTTAGGTCTACTTCTATTTTCCCTCTTCATCAATGACCTCCTCCGCTCTTGTGGTGGTGCCTCAGTGCACCTTTATGCGGATGATGCCATTATCTATCGCTCCTCATCTAACACTGATACAATTAATAGGGATCTTGCCAACGACATTGCTTCCCTTGAGGACTGGTTCAGCTGTCATCAGCTGGTCCTCAACACTAAGAAAACTAAATGCATGCTGTTCCCCCGACACCCTTCTACAAAAGACCCCCCCCCTTAATATCATATCAAACAAGGGTGACACCCTGGAGACAGTCATGTCCTTCAAATATCTGGGCTTCACCATGGACACAGCACTTTCCTTCAATCTTCATGTCTCCAACATTGTCAGATCTATGAACCAGAAGCTTGGGCTGCTCTATCGAATCTGACCATTTCTCACCCCTGCCTCCAGCCTAAGAATTGCCTTCGCATCACTCTCTCCCCTCCTGACCTATGGAGCCCCTCTACTGCTTACTACTAACTCCCCCTCTCTCTCTCTCTCCTTTTCCAGACCTACCATAGGATTGGGAGGTTCACGCTGGAAGCCAACTCCCACTTGCACCACTGCGAAGTTCTCTTCTCTCTGGGCTGGTTAACCTATGAATCTAAATTGAAGTACTTCTCCATGTGCCTTATTTATAAATTTGTCCATTACTTAACACCCCCTTGCCTAAGGGACATAATAAGCTTAAAACAAACTCCCCGCACCCTTCGCTCAGCATCCCTACTCCTCCTGGAAATACCCAAGCTGCGTCTAACCTACACTAGGAGGTCCTTCTCATTTGCTACTATCTCTAGCTGGAACTCTCTTCCTCCACATGTCCTGAACAGTACCTCTTACTCTATTCAAGTCCAACCTATATGCCTCCCTTGTCTCTCCCTCCTCCTGCTCCTGTTCTCGCTGATGTACCTCTACCTCTACAGTCCTTGCTACCCTATCCCACTCCTCTTCCCTTCCAGCTAACCCTATCCCTTTATACATTTATAGCACTATGCTCCTTCCCACTTGTTATAGCACCCAGGCTATGTAGCACCTATGTCTGGGTATAGCTCGATATGGCTATATACCTTATATTCATATACCAATTGTACATGGAATTGATGATGCTTCACAGATATATTGCTTTTACTGTCCGTACACTGTACTACTCTGTGATACCTGTTTTCCTACTATGAAATGTAATATATACAATGTAATATATATATGTATATATAACAATTGTACATGGAATTGATGATGCTCCACAGATGTCTTGCATTTACTGTATGTACACTGTACTGCTCTGTGATACTTCTTGTTCTGATATGAAATGTAATGCTCTACTCTGTGGTACTTATTGTAATGCTATGTAACATGTGACCCCCGGGTTGATCCTGAAAAAGGGACTTCTATTGTCTCAGTGGTCTTACCCGGTTAACAAAATTCAAATAAATAATAAATCAAAATAAATAAAATTGGCAATATTTCCTTTTAGCTCCATGTAAAGAGAGGGTCCTCTTAGTTTCAGAATGGAATTCCAATGTGAGTAAGCCAAACCATCAATGTCACGGTGGGACCCATAGTTTAGTCCCTACTCTAACTTTCCAACTTTCAAATGCCTCAAGGGCTAATGTGCCTAATTGGCTCCTTTTATGCACTGTGCTCCCATCAAGGAATTTACACATGTGTTCAAAGGGAGCATGCTAAAAGGAGCACCACAGACTCTCAAAACTCAAACAAATCCAACAATAGCATGCTTAAACCTTTTGTGTTGCTTCACACACTAGAATTCACATCTCTACCAAGGGGTGCTACTGGGTTGTGGCATTCAATAAACAATCCAAAAATACCAGTGCACACCAACCTCCCCCCACAACATAGCATATTTAAACTTACCACTACCAAAATTGGCTATATTTACTTTTAGCTCCATGGCGTTGATGTTGGTGGTTTGGTTTACTCACACTGGAATTCCAGTCTGAAACTAAGAGGACCCTCTCCTTACATGGAGCTAAAAGTAAATATAGCCAATTTTGGCAGTGGAAAGTTTAAATATGCTATGTTGTGGGGACAGGGGGTTGGTGTGCGCTGGTGTTTTTGGATTGTTTGTCAAGTGTCCGACCAGGCCTCCAGTTTTGACAGATCATCCAGCAACCCCTACCACCCACCTAAATCATCCACTACTGCTCCCATTTTGGTATCATCCACAAACAGACTGATTTTGCTCTTGATGCCTATTGAGATGTCTGCTATGAAGATTCCGAAAAACACTGGCCCCAGAACAGAGCCCTGCAGTACCCCACTTGTCAATGCTCTTGAAGCTGAGTGCTCCCCTTCCACTACCACCCTTTGCTGTCTCCCTTGCAGCCAGTTTACTACCCATCCCACCACCTTTGCCCCCACCCCATGCTTTCCAGCTTACTTCCCAGCCTCCCATGTGGCACAAAATCAAATGCCTTACTGAAGTCCATATACAAGACATCTACTGCATGGCCCATGTCTAATTGCCTAGTTACTCAGTCATAATAATCCACCAGGTTGGTCTGACAGGACCTACCAGAGACAAACCCTTGCTGCCTACCATCTCCTGCAGCCCACTGGTCTCCAGAAAGGAAACCAGCCTCTCCTTCAGTTCTCTTTTGGACTGTGGACAGGTTACTAAATCCAGCCTGTCTACAGCCGAAAAAGCTTTTTCTGATGCATAATGTGAAGAGTTTGCTAGCTTCTTCTTGGACAGGGTGCCCGCTATTCAGCAAGGAGTTCCACTAGTGAGCCAGAGAGTGGCTGACAGTGGTTGCATTGAGTGTCCAGAGAGCACTCCATCTGATTGGGGGAAGTTTAAACCAGTGGAGGTATCTGAGGTCATTGAGGTTGCTTCCAAACTGAAGCACACATATTGTGATCTGGACCCGGTGCCAACTTGTTTCTTGATGAGATGTGTTGACACCGTTGGGCCGTCATTTGCCTTGATTGTCCAGTGCTCTATGTCAGAGAGGGTTTTCCCAGATGCCTTGAAGGAGGCACTGGTCAGACCCCTTCTGAAGAAATCATCATTGGACCCTGACATCAAGGTGAATTACTGTCCGATCTCCAATTTTCCATTTGTAGGGAAGGTTGTTGAGAAGGTTATAGCGCAGCAGCTTGAGGAGCACCTCATGGCCTTTGATCTCTATGAGCTTTTCCAATCTGGGTTTTGTGTGAGGCACAGCACAGAAACTGCATTAGTTCAGGTGAAAAATGACCTCCTCAGGGTGAGAGATTGAGGGAAGGGGACAATTCTAATTCTCCTCCATCTCGCCTCAGCTTTTGACATGGTAGACCATTGGGTTTTACTCGACCTCCTGAGGGAATTTTGTGGACTTGCCAGCGTTGTCATCCACTGGTTTGAGTCCTACCTCATAAATAGGAGGCAACAGGTGGTGATAGGGAATTTCTCCTCCTCTCCTAGCCTTCTGTCATGTGGAGTACCTCAGGGTTCTGTCTTGTTACCAATGTTATTTGCTGTGTATATGCTGCCCCCAGGGGAGCTCATTAAGAAATACAGTCTGGGTTTTCATTGCTATGCAGATGATACCCAACTGTATTTTTCTTTTGCCTCTGGAACATCCAGTGCAGTAGAAGTGCTAAACAACTGCCTCGCTGAGATCAATGATTGGATGGCCTCCAGCTGGTTGCGACTGAACCCCAATAAGATAGAGGTACTGGTTGTGGAGTCAAACAGATGGCATAATAGGATGGCCTCTGGCATAGCCACTGGATTGTTCCTCGCAATTGTGCCATTGAAGGCCTCCTCTAAGGTGCGTGATCTTGGTGTGACCTTCGACAGTGGATTGACCTTTGAATCTCATTGTCTGGACCAGCTTTTACCATCTTAGGAATATCACAAGGATCAAGCCCCTTATTCTGTCCCTGGACCTCCCCACCTTAGTGCATGCCTTTGTGACGTCAAGGCTTGAATACTGTAATGTGCTCTACCTCAGGGTCTTGGGGGGTACCCCCTGCCACCTGCAGCTAGTGCAGAATGCAGCTGCCAGGCTGTTGATGGGGCAGTCAAAATACTGCAACATCACCCTGGTGCTGTGTGAACTGCACTGGCTGCCAGTCAGGTGGAGGATCCTCTTCAAGGTGGGCTTGCTCACCTTTAAGGCCCTACATAGGCTGGGCCCTGGATACTTGACTGACCTTCTTATACCCGCTACCTCGGCCCGCTCCCTCCGCTTCTCCTCTAGAGGCCTCCTTGTGGTTCCCAGGACGAGGTTAAAAACAACCGGTGATAGAGAGCTTTTAGTGTCACCAGCCCCATCCCGTGGAACTTGCTACCACCATCTGTAAGACAGGCCCCATCAGTTGAGGTATTTAAGGCCCACCTCAAGACTCTCCTGTTCTGTCAGGCATTCCTGGACAATGTCTGTTAAATTTTAATCCTGGGATTGCCCTAGAGACTGTTTCTAGCTGAATGTTATTTATTTTATTTTATTTTATTTTATAGTAATTGTTGTAATTATTATGTTATTTACCTAGCTGTGTATTTTTACTATTAGTGTGACTCTATGTACGGTGCCCAGAGCCCCCGGGATTGGGGGCTCTAAAAATAAAATTGGTCTTGCCTTGCCTTTAGGATTGTTTCCATCAGCATTCCCATGATGGATGTGAGGATCACTGGTCTGTAGTTCCCTGGTTCATCCTTGTGGCCGCTCTTGTGGAGGGGTGCCATGTGAGCTATCCTCCAGTCCTGAGGTACACTCCCTGAGTCCAGGGAGGCATTGAACAGGTCTTCCAAGGGCTCTGCCAGGACTTCTGCCAGCTCCTTCAGCACCCTGGGGTGTACACCATCTGGCACTGTTGCCTTGTCCACTCTCAGAGCCCTCAAACCTTCCAGTACTCTGCCCACTGTGATTTCCCCATCTGTCACCTCCTCCCCCAGTGCCTACCCTCCCATTCCCCTTTGATAAAGCCTCTCCTTTCTCCTTAGTAAATATGGAGCAGAAGTATTTGTTTAGTGCTTCTGCCTTTCTTGCATCTGTTTCCACCCATCCCCCATCCTTCTTAATATTTACGATTTGGTCCTTACAACCCCTTTACTCCCTGATGTACCTGAAGAAGTCCTTCTCACCCTTCCTAAGCCTGAGCTCCCTTGATGCCTTGGCTGCCCTGACTTCTCTTGTCACTTCATTCAACTTCTTCAGGTAGTCCTCTTTGTCCTCCCCTGTTCCTGTCTTTTTGAACCTGCTAAAGCGGCTCTTTTCATCCTAATTTTTTCTATGACCCCCTGCTCACCTAGCTTGGTTTCTTGACCATAGGTCCATAGCCCTCTTACTCTGGACCTCGGAACATGTTCTGGTTGCCTCCACAATCCCCCAGTTTGATTACCTCCCACTTCTGGTTAGTATCCATATGAAGATGGATTCTGGCCAGATGCTCCTGTACTATTACCCCCATCCTCCTGAAGTTGGCCCTCCTGATGTCCAACACCTTGGTAACTGTTCCTACCCCCACCTTGCCCATGTTTATTGTGAACCACACTGATTGGTGGTCACTACCCATTAGAGGCGGGTGAAGTAGACAAAATCCGATATGTGGAGCAATTCATGTATTAAAGCAGAATCAGTGGAGTAATCCGCAATGCAAAGTGGAGTACTCCACCTTCCAATCATTATCGCAAAGTCCATTGGAAACACTGACTTTGCATTACTCCGCTTTCCCCAACTACTTCTACACCAATTTTAATGCGAAGTATATTGATTTCAATGCACTTCGCATTACTTCACCTTGTTTGTGAGCTCTAAGGCGAATTTTGCAGTGATTCATGGGATTGCAGGTCACATGGGCTCTAGATTGTTCTACACAGCCTCAGTTCTGTGTAGTGTGTATGTGTGTGTGTGTGTGTGTGTGTGTAGTGGTAGCTGGAGACAGTTTGCTCTCAGAGCTCTGAGATTTAAACCCCATAAAAAACGTTCAAAAAGCCTTTTTGAGCCATTTTTTTTGCTCAAAATTTAGTGCATCAATTGTAGGAAACCCTCCTGTGCTCATATCATTGAGTGTTTATTGTTTTTGTGTGGATTTTGAATGTTAATTTAGAACATTGAGTCTGTGTACCGACAGACACTGTTGAAGTGTGCTCGGGGGGAAGGGCGTATCTGTGGTGGAGATAGATTAACTGGAAGAAAGCCAGTCTTTCTAACTGTTTTGGTTATATTTTTGTTGTATAACTGTGTTCATGTACACACAGTAATATTTTCAGTAATGTTTGACATTTTTTTGCTGATTGTTGTGGTGCAGTGCATAATTTCAGTTTGTTTAAAAGATTTGGTTATATTACTAAAGTTTTCAATTTGCTGTGCATTACCTGTAGTGTGTGTGTGTGTGTGTGTGTGTGTGTGTGCGTGCGATGTGTGATGTGTGCCATCAAGTCAGACACATTTTATTGTGCCACACAGTAACTGCAGCACTGTGAACCTGTTATTTGTCTGTGTTATTTTATACTGCTTTGTGGTATCTTGGTAGTGGACTGTTACTGCAGTGCACTGCCCCTTCCCCCCAACCGGCAAAAGGTAGTCTTTTCCAGTTTTGGATTTGTGAGCACTGGTTAAGGTGTTGTTGTGCCTTTGCATCTGCATCTATGGAGTGTGCAGTGCAATCTTAATCTGTCTGTGTGTTTGCATCTATTTAGTGTCTAATCTCCATCTGCAAGCCACAGTTGTTGTTTTTTAGCTTCCCATCCACCCCAAACTGAAAGTTCATAAATCTAAATTTGTTTAAAATTTTCTTGGTGATCCCCAAAAATGCCTCCAAAGAAATGAGCAAACAAAGCTGTTTCTGGCCATGGCACTGCTGCCAGTGGCAAGATTGACCGTGGGCGTGGTAGTATGCAGACGTGCATAACAGGTGTCAGTAAAGGGATTTCTCTGTTAATGTTTTTACAGTGCAATCTGTTGCTTCAGTGATAGTTGGAGGAGATGATGTCCCCACTGGTAGTGTTAGTGCAGTTGCTGCTGGCATAAGTATTGCTGCCCCAAGTTCCACTTCTAACTAGTTAACCATTTTAGAAAATATAGTGGAGTCTAAAGCTGTGACTGACAGTGTAGATGATGTCATACTCCCCTACATCCCCATTGTAGTTGAACATGATTCTGATCCTGATGATGATGACTCACACTGTCACATTTCCAGCGCTGTTGAGGTCATGCCTTTGCCATTCAGTGATTCAAAGTGTGGCACAAACATATCAGATGATGATAATGATGCTGTGGTTGGAACATGTTCTCCATAGGACAGCATCCAAGCTGAAATTGTGGATGTGAATGAGGAATATGATGATGATGTCAGTGACCCCTGTTTGGAAGTGGAGAAAAAGAAAGTCAAGGTGGCTGTGTCTGGGTCTTTTGGTGTTAAATGCCCCCTCCTCAAAAAAGTTATGATGAAGTGATTCCTGTTGATGATGATGATGATGATGATGACCCAGTAATAATAATATGTAGTCGTGGTGGTCAGTCAGTGTCCAAGTGCCTCCAGCAAGAGGAATCATGAAGTACACCCCCCCTTTCAGTGGTTAAAAAAATACGCATCAGGGACATGTTAAAAGTAGGGGATCAAAATCCCTTGTTTGGGATTTTTTTGTCCAAGATGCAAATGATGACTCAGCTGCAATCTGCCAGGATTGCCATGCGCATGTGAGTCAAGGTAAAAAAGGGAGTCATCTGGACACAGGGGGTCAGCATACACATCTTAATAACAGGCACATGGCACTCTGGACTCAGCACCAGAGGGCAGCTAATACCATAGTGGGGTATTCACCCTCATCATCAACCTTACCGAGCATGTTATCCCCTTCCATGAGTGCAAGACCAAGTAGCAATGTTTGTATTAGCCTTGAAATAACACCGGAGGATTACTACAGGCATGATGAGGAGGAAGATTATGATTTAGAAATCTTGTCAAGTGCTGGTCAGAGTAGCAGCAGTGGTGGTGGTTTATGCAGTATGTCTAGTGCAAGTGGTACATCAACCCCTGTGCTTAAAATGGGGAAAATAACTTAATTTGTGGACTTGTCACCTGTGCACCCCTCTTCATTACACGTCCAAAGCACCCCACCCCCGGATATTCGCAGAGCAGAGACATTTGGCACACCCTGTGCAAAACATGTAACAACAAGTCAGCCCACATTGCAGAGTGTTTTTGCCCATAACCTGAAGTACCCACCCAATCATGCAGTGTCACATGAACTTAATGCTGCTGTAGCTGAAATGCTGCCAATTGATCTTTTGCCCTTCTCCTTCACGGAGAATTCAGGATTCCAGCAGTTTGCGGCACATGTCTGTCCGAAATGGAAAGTCCCATCCAGGACATACTTTTCCACCTGTGCTGTTCCCGAGTTATACCAGATGTGGCCAACTCTGTAAGACATGCCCTTCAACATTCCTCCTCGCCATTCATCCATTTAAGTATGAATATGTGGACAAGTGGCAAAATGGCAGGGAGTTCATATTTGCGTATTATTGCACATTGGGTGCAGGTGCCGGGGGTTGTTTGTGCTGGTCGTAGTGGGAATAATCAGTGTAGTAAGGCAGACTGTTGTGGTAGCAACCTTCTGGGAATTTGACAGCATGCAACACTTGCAATGCGCAGTGTGGCCTGTTCTGACACTGGTGAAAACATGCTGGACTTGCTACTGACCAAAACTGATGAGTGGCTGAACCCCCTGTCCCTGAAAACTGGAGTTATAGCAAGTGACAATGGCTCAATTGTGGTTAAATGCATCATAAATGGTGGCTTTGTTTGGGTTCCATACATGGCCCACTGTATAAATCTGGTGGTCCAGGAGTTTCTGTAGCACCCTGATATAAACAATACTATACAAGCAAAAACATTGCCTAACGGCTGAAGCCTTGAACCTTGCTAACTAGAGCTCTGTTATCTCAACTATTGACTACGAGCTTGTTATCTATTGATCTGCTACTGATGCTGTACTCCAGCGCACAGCTGTAGCCCTTAATAAGGGATGTAGACTCCTTATTTCAGCTGCCCACCTTTATCACACGTGTGACATTTATGAGCAGGCTAACTGGCTCCAGATATCCGGCAGGCTAAAGTACCAGACCTGCATCCTAGCTAAGAAGACATCACTGGGCCTTATGCCCCCCGTAGTCCAATCAATATTGACCCTGTAGAGTATCCGCTGCCTAACTAGAAGATCGGACAGTCTAACCTTTACAATACCTCGCTGTTGGACCTCTCAAGCTCAGCATTCTTACCTTGTCAGAGTCTTCACCTGGTTCAGCTTGCTACCTACAGAAATCTCCAACATTGCCACAATTGGTGCTTTTTAAGTGTAAATTGCGTCAACACCTCATGGCTAGTACCTTCTGTGATTGCTTCTTATAATCCCCTCCAGGCATACTACCCTCAAGCATCCCTCCTCACTGCCTCAGCTCCTCCTCCTCCTCTCCTATCCCCCATTACTGGGTATAGGATGAATTTGTCTCCTTTTATTTTTCATCCACCTCCTCCCTTTCTGTTTCCCCTCTACCACATACCCAACGCAATGCCTTCCCCATTTCTCCCCTCCTCCCTCTCTCTGTCTCCCATACCACCCACCACCACTCTTCTTTCTCTTTTCCCACTAACCCACTCCTAACAAAGCGTCACTGAGCCACCTATGACTTGTACTGTATAATTAACTCCCAAACAATTCCTTGACAATGCCTTTGGCTGCTATTATTGTAACCTTATTTGTCTTTTTTTTGTAAGTTCCATTGTAATGATCGTGTTATGTTTTGTACCTTATTGTCCTTATTGCCTTGACGTGAAATCTTTGTAAAAGAGCCCTCGGCTCAAAGGTGTCATCCGAAATACAAATAAATAAAATAAATAAAGGAAATGTTGACAATTGCACACCATATCCGTCCACACTTTTCACGCTCTGCAAAGGCCTGTGACCAACTTTGGCAGCTGCAGATCCAAAACAGCCTCTCACAACACCGCCTCAAGCTGGAAGATGTCATGCAGTGGAACTCAACTTTATACATGGCAGAGAGGTTGTATGAACAATACAAAGCAATCTCCGAATATCTCGTCATGCACACTAGCCACAACACTTCCAGGGCCGCCATGTCTCTCACGACCGAACAGTGGTGCCTCATGGACTCTGTTATAACAATTTTGAGGCCTTTTGAACATGCCACACAGACAGTTAATGGTGAGTCTGCCTCCATCAGACAATCAATTCCACTGCTGTGGGTGCTGAGGCAGACATTGCTGAATCTACAGCATAGCCTTGATGGTTCTGGAGACTGCGCCAGCAGTGTGTTACTGAAACACATGCTGAAAGTATTCGACCGCAATTGGCACATCTTGAGTATTCAGCAAAGTGGTGAATTCGCAATAGCAACAATGCTGGACCCATGATACAAATGTGGAATTGCGTCACTACTGGAGGGAGGGCCTGAACAGGTAAAAATGTCAGTGGGCAACTGGTGCGTTTGGTTCATGTGGCACAGAAGTCATGCACAGATGCAAGGCAATGCATCTGGGAAACAAAAACAGAGGGGAAGAGTACACAATGGGGGGTGAGATAATAACAACAACAAAAATCGAAAGAGACCTAGGAGTAATTATATCAGATGACCTAAAGGTGGGCAAGCAATGTGAGAAGGCAGCAAGGAGGGCTGGGGGATACTGGGATGCACAGGGAGAGGCATCTACAGTAGAAAACAAGAAGTTGTTATCCCTCTGTACAGACAGTTGGTGAGACCCCATCTGGAGTACTGCATGCAATTCTGGAGACCCCATCTCTGCAAAGACATAGACAGAGTGAAGGCTATTCAGAGGAGGGCAACCAAAATGGTGCAGGGTCTGCACCAGAAGACATAGATACATAGATACATAGACAGTGTTGGCAGATAAGGGCCTATGGCCCACCCAGTCTGCCCATTTGACTTGTAAGTTCAGTTTATGTTTTCCTAGAAGTCTGTTGCCCCTTACCCCTGACCTCCAGAATTCATTTATGTCTATCCCATGCATTCTTAAATCCTGATTGTTTCAGCCCCCACCACTTCTCTGGCAGGGTGTTCCACTTGTCCACCACCGTTCTGTGAAGAAATTCTTCCTCACGTTTCCTCTGAATCGTCCTCCCTCCAACTTCATCCCATGCCCTCTAGTCCTGGAACATTTTTTTCGCTTAAAAATAGTGTATTCCTGCACTGTGTTCCTCCCTGTAAGATACTTGTATGTCTCTATCATATGCCCTCTCTCCCTCCTCTCCTCCAGGGAGTACATGTTCAGTTCCTTCAACCTGTCCTCATAGGACTTGTGATGCAATCCATGCACCATCTTTGTTGCCCTCCTCCAAACCTTCTCTACCCTGTCTATGTCCTTACGTAGGTAAGGTCTCCAGAATTGTACACTGTATTCCACGTGGAGCCTCACTAGTGTCTTGTATAGTGGAATTATGACCTCCCTTTTCCTGCTGGTGATGCCCCTGCCTATGCTTCCCAGCATCCTATTTGCTTTACCTGCTGCCTTGTCACACTGTTTCCCTATCTTGAGGTCATCAGAGATGATAACCCCAAGATCCCTTTCCTGCTCGGTGCATGCTATATCCTCACCCCCCAACTGATATATTGTGCCAGGGTTTTGTGCCCCATATGCATTATCTTGCACTTCTTTGCATTGAATTTCAACTGCCAAATCCCTGACCATTCTTCAAGTTTCTGTAGGTCCTTCTCATTCTGTCTACACCCTCTGGTGTGTCTACTCTGTTACAGAGCTTTGTGTCATCAGTGAACAGTGAAATTCTACCTTCTAGGTCCTGCGCAATGTCACTGATGAAGATGTTGAATAGGACCGGTCCCAGCACTGATCCCTGTGGCAGCCCACTGGTCACTCTTCCCTCTGTGGAGTGACAGCCATTTACCACCACCCTCTGTGTCCTGCCGCCCAGCCAGTTACCTATGCACCACACTACTGTCCTGCCCGCACCCATATTCCCCAGTTTGTGTAATAGTCTTCTATGTGGCACAGTGTCAAAGGCCTTGCTGAAGTCCAGATAGGCCATGTCCACTGCCCTCCCCTGATCCACCTCCCTAGTCACCCAGTCAAAAAATTAAACGAGGTTGGTCTGACATGAGCTCCCCTTGGTGAAACCATGCTGCCTTGGGTCCTGTAGTCCATTTACAACCAGATGTTCCACCAATCTCTCCTTCAGTAGTGCTTCCATGATCTTCCCACTACCGAGGTGAGACTGACTGGTCTGTAGTTCTCGCTCTTTGTTCCCACTTTTGTATAAGGGACTACATCTGCTGTCCTCCAGTCTTTGGGTACCTCCTGTTTCCAGTGATTGGCTAAACAGGATAGCCAGAGGTTCAGCCACCACCTCTCTTAGTTCCTTAAGGACCCTGGGGTGCACCCCATCTAGCCCCATTGCTTTATCAACTCCTCATTACTTCCAGTTCCTTCAGGACCTTTTCTCGTGTAAAGGACTTGTGTCCATTTATGCACCATTCTCACCCCTTGTACTCCCCTCAGACCCATTACCCTCCTCTTCCTCAGTAAAGACTGAGCAGAAATACCTGTCCAATATGTCAGCTTTACTGTTGTCATCCTACACGCGGCCCCCATCCTCCCTCTTCAGTCTCACTATCCCTCCCTTTGCCTTTCTTTCTTCACTTATGTACCGGTAAAAGGTTTTGTCCCCTCTACCCACTGATTTTGCAATGTGTTCTTCTGTCTGAGCTTTGGCTTCCCTTGCTGACCTCCCTGCCTCCCTTTGCTTCTCCTGGTACTTCTCCCTATCCCCTTCTGACTGTGTCTTTTTGTATTGCCTGAATGCAGTCTTTTTGGCTTTCACTTTCTTTGCTACCTCTTTGGAAAACCATAATGGTCTCCTCTTCCTTTTCCTCTTGCTAATCTGCTTAATGCATAATTATGTTGCTCTTGTAATCTCCATTTTAAATACAGCCCACTGTTCCTCAACCCCTGATTCCTGCCCCATTCCCCTCAATGCCTCTTTCAAGTATCTCCCCATTTTCCCAAAGTCTGCCCCCCTAAAATCCAGGATACGTGTTTTTGTGTGGTTTGGTTCTGTTCTTTATGTGATTTCAAACCACAATGACTGGTGGTCACTGTTTCCCAGGTGCTCCCCCACTGTTACCCCCATCACACTGTCCCTGTTTGTGAGCACAAGGTCCAGTATTACCTTCTGCTGAGTTGGTTCCATGACCAGTTGCTTGAGGAAGGCACCCTGAAGGGAGTCCAGGATAAATCTGCTCCTAGTTGATGCTGCTGCTAGGATGCGCCAGCCCACATCTGGAATATTGAAGTGTCCAACCAGTACTACCTCACCCTTGTCTGCCATCCTTTGGATGGCTAGCATCAGCTCCCTATCTGTTTCTTCCTCCTGGGCTGGTGGTCTATAGACCACACCTGTGCAGATGGCTGGCCCCATTTTCCTTTCCAGCTTAACCCACAGTATCTCTCCCCAATTTTGTTCCTCCTAGATCTCTGTGTCCCTTATGTCATTTTTCACATATAGTGCCACTCCTCCTCCCTTCCTGCCTGCCCTGTCTCTTCTGAATATGTTGTAGCCAGGAATGGCCATCTCCCAGTTGTGGTTATCATTACACCAGGTTTCAGTGATGGCCACAATGTCCAGGTCTGACTGCACCATGGCAGCCTCTAGATCTTCCATCTTTTTGCTAAGGCTCCTGGCATTTGCACACTTGGCTTTCCATGATTTGACCTCCCTAGACTGTTTCGCTGTTCTACTCCAGCCCCTTCCTTGATTGTCCTTTATCCCTGGTTCTCCTTGCTGTCTGCCCTTCTGCTGAATTTTGCACCTTTTCTGCCTATCCACCTCTCGGGCGCTAATATACATCTTTTGCACACTGCTTTGTAGAGACAGCCACTCCTCTGGTTCGCTGGTTCCACTGCTAGCTGTGGGGGGTGAGCAAGTAGGTACCCTCCTTGCTGGCCTGCCACCCACCTTTGCTAGTTTAAATGCTTGTCAATGTAGCATTTAAACTTATCATTGAGTCTTGGATTCCCCCCAGGATGGATGCAGGCCGTCAGGCTTGAACAAACCTCCATCCTCCAGGTGGGTCCCAGTCACCAATAAATCAAACCCTTCCTCACAACACCAGTTCTTCAACCATGAGTTAAAGTTCCTGGTGCATGCACCCCTATGCTCTCCCTTGCCTCTCACAGGTAGTACTTCTGAGAAAGTGACAGAAGTAGCTACTTGCTTGAGACCCCTCCCCAATTTCCTAAACTCTTCCTGAACTTCCTTTGGCTCCCCATTTGCCAGGTCATTATTACCTAGGTGGATAATGACATCCAGCTCACCCTCCAGTCTTGCCTTCCCAGTGATCCCCAGGATCTTCCTTCCATCCCTCCATGCCGTGGCACCTGGTAGGCACCTCACCTCCCTGTCCACCCCCTCCTGTGTTCCTAACTGGATCTCTCTTATGATTGAGTCCCCCACCAGGATTCACTTCCTCCTCCTCTGGGGCCCACTGCTTTCCCCGCTGAGGTCACCTCCTTGGCTAACCTCCACATCCTTTCCTTCCACTTCTCTGGGTACGTCTATTTGGTTGTCCCCATTTGCCAGTGTGGCATATGAGTTCTTGAGTGGAATAGGATCTGGGATGTGCCTCTGCCTGATCGCTCTAACCCTCCCTGAGCCCACTGTCATCCAAGTGCTCCTCCTCCTTCTCGGCATCCTTTGAGGCAGTTGCATTGGACTGGGTGGTCTCTGGATAGGGGTGGTGGTACTTCTGACCCATTTTACTTCCGCTCTGAGTCTGGCTACCTCATCCCACAGTCCAGAGAGATGCATGCAGATAGGGCAGCACCTCAGTGTCCAGAAGGTCTGCCTGAATATGGCTGCCCCAGCCACTGCATTGCACCACCCCCACATTATACTGCAATTATACTGCTATTCCACTACTTGTCTGCTACTGAAGCTCTCCTAGTTCTCTTTTATTAATTTAGTGTCCAAAAATCCTGCCACTGATCCTCAGATACTTTTCTTTTTAAAAAGAAAATAAACCAACAAATAAATAAATGAGTCAAAACACTTGTCATGCTGAGGGTGGGCTTCTTCCCCCTTATGCCCCTCCTACTCCACACCCCTTACTATACCCTGTGTTTAGCTCCTGTCAATCAGATTTAACAGGGCATATAATTAAGAGTTGGGGAAGGGGAGGGAGGGGGTGAAAATTTGCAGCAATTAAAGACAGCAAAGAAATACACCACCATTACATTTTAAATTTTAAGCAGCCCAAAAACAATTCTAAGTAAAGACAACAAAGAAAGTACAGTGTTACTAAAAGCCCACAATCTAAGTTTGAAAGAAAAATAGCAATTACCAGTTACTGTAAGGCACTGAATTGAATATGTTTCCTTCCCCTTCTGGCTTCTTCTGAGAAAATAAAACTCACTTGCTACCTCAACTCTGACTAAGCCCCGCCTCCAGTTATCACATAGCTGAGGTCAGAGGCCAGACAATTAACACCCCTCACCCAAACTACAGGGCAAGTCAGACAAGCCAAGACTAAATTTGCAGCAATTAAAGATAGCAAAGAAATACACCACCACTACGTTTTAAATTTTCAACAGCCCAAAAACAATTCTAAGTAAAGACAACAAAGAAAGTACAGTGTCACTAGAAGCCCACCATCTAAGTTTGAAAGAAAAATAGCAATTACCAGTTACTGTAAGGCACTGAATTGAATATGTTTCCTTCCCCTTCTGGCTAAGACTAAAGCAGCTTAATATGTATACCCTTGAAGAAAGGAGGGAGGAGGGGACATGATAGAAACTTTCAAGTATCTTAAGGGAATTAAGAAAGTACAAGAGGGTAGCATATTTCAGGAAAAGAGATGTGCAAGAACAAGTGGGCACAATTTGAAGATAGAGGAGGACGGCTCAGAGGTACTGTTAGAAAGTATTTTTTCACAGAGAGGGTTGTGGATGCATGGGACAGGTTTTCTGAGGAGGTTGTGGAGTCAGGAACAGTGGGAGAATTCAAGAATGCGTGGGACAGACATAAGGCAATTCTAGTGGGGGGTAGGAGGAAGTAAGCTGTTGATTAACTAGAATCTGCAGCTTATCCATCAGATAGGGAAATGGGCAGACTAGGTGGGCCAAGCGGGCCTTATCTGTCATCAGATTCTATGTTTCTATGTGCCAAGGTCAGCAAACCTCAGCAGCATAATAAGACTGAAGGTCAGTTTGGAGTAGTACCAAGCACATCCTGTAAGGTGGCTGCAGTTCTGGGTGGTCTGTCATCAAAATTGGTTGCCATTAACCCACTTTGGGGTGCTTCATGCCAAGTCAGGAATCATGACATCAGTGAATTCGGAGAACAGGATGATGTGTTAACCACCGGACTTCATGCAGCACAGCGAATGGTTGACTCATATTTGGCTGAAAACAGGCATCTGTCAGTAGTTGATGATCCTCTTTTATACTAGAGTGGAAAGGTTAGTGAATGACCAGAACTGACCTCAGTGGCACTAAAGTGCCTGACCTGCCCACCCTCCAGTGTAAGTGTCGAGAGGGTATTCAGTTCTGTGGGCGCGATAGTTCAGAGCCATGGTACAAACCTGTCTCCTTCAAATGTCAGCATGCTGACATTCATAAAAATGAATCAGGGGCACATACCAGCTCAAACAGCAACCTCTGTATTCATATCCCATCACGGTCATGGTTGTGGTGATGAGGGAGAAGCTGATCATCCTGGCGGCAGCATGAGACTGCCTACCATTGAGGTCGATGATGAAATCACGGAGAAAGAATTCCCTAGTTGGCACAATTCAGATATTGATGACTGCAAGGGCAGCTTCCTGTATGATGATGATGATGATGTTGGTGGGTTTTAAATTAACTGGTTGAAAGGCTGTCGCTTTTTTTTAATAGTACATGTTTTGTTTCTCATAACGTAAAATCAGTGTCCCACACTGAATGAATCTCATTCCATAATTTCATATTAGCAATCTGGCACAAGTAAATTTACAGTCCTTCTATTTTGCCTTCCTCACCTTGGTATTATTTCTTATTAGACTTAAGAATGTGTGCTGTTGTCATTAGCAATCAGAGTCAGACTCTTAAACACAACTGTCTATTTGTAGTACTAGGTGTTAGCCACTTCAAAACTGCTGATTAAAGATATCTGTCTCCTGACTGATAGTGAAATACTGTAACACAATACACACCAAATCCAGTTACCCACCTGTGTGTGTCTGACAGTGAGAGGGAATGAGGTGCAGCTGTTTCCATGACCACCACCAGTAATCCTCACTCAGCCAAAGCCACAAGATAGTGAGAGGGAATGTCATCATGTACCCATGACCACCACCAGTAAAATGCAGTCAACCAAAGCCACCAGCTAGTGAGAGGAAATGTCATCATGTGCCCATGACCACCACCAGTAAACCGCAGTCAGCCAAAGCAACCAGATAGCAAGAGGGAATGTCATATTTTGCATTTATTTATTTATCTATTTTTGAAAGTCAGATTTACAACCTTTGAGTCAGGGACTCATTTACAAATGTACCTCATTGCAGGGAGGGTAGACATGGTTACATTGTGAGATACAACAGTGGCAACATATAGGTTCAATACAGATAACAAAAAGAACACAATATAACAGTGGTTTATGGAATAAAGTTGCATGCAGTAAATAACAATCGTATAAAGTATAACAATAGTAAAAGTCACAACCCTGGTCGTACTGGGGAAATACCTAAGTGGAAGGGTGGGGGGGGGAACAGGGGTGAGGAAAAGAGAAAAATTAAAAGGGGGGAAGCAGTCCAATGGACATTGTCAAGGCTATGGGCAAGAACTGGGAAGGGACCCCAACATTAGGTTGATTAAGGACAACTACAGCTTCGGGTGCCAAAGAGGTGGTTACGGAGAGTGACTTTCAAGGGACCAATTTTGGTAGACTTAGTGACAGAGAGCGGGAGGGAGCTGAACCATGTGGGGGTGCGGTAGTGGAAGGACCTTTGGGCTAGGGAAGTCTTGGTGCAGGGTACCAGAAAGGTGGCCTTAACTGAGCTACGGGTGGGGGGATGCAAGCCACAGGGATGTGGTGACCCTAGGGGGAGAGTCCTAGCAGGGATTTTTTGGCTAGTAAGCAGGTTTGGTAGTGCAGGTGCTCCTCCAAGGGGAGCAAGTTGACAGCAGAATAGAGCAGGCAAGTATGGGTCAGAGGGATGCACCAGTCAGGAGCCTGCAGGCCTTGTTTATCGAGGTCTGGATTTGGTGAGGGTGGATTGTCGGCTGTAGCATAGATAGGTAGGCTGTAGTCCACTAGGGACAAGATGGAGGAGTTGATGGCCAGTTGGAGAGCGGTTTGGGGGAGGCAATCTCTGTGGTGATAGAGAAGGCCAATCCGAGAGTTTATGGCTGAGGACAGGGTATTGATGTGGGTGTGGAATGTAAGAGCTGAGTCTAAGGTGATGCCCAGGTACTTGTAGGATGACACCTGCTCGAGAGGGTGAGCATTACTGGGGAGAATGCAGAGGGGGACATTTTTGACCTTATTCTGGTGATGCGAAAAAAGCATAGGTTTGGTTTGCTTGAGGTTAATGACCAGCCGGTGGTCAAGAAACCACTTTTCAGATTGGTTGAATGTGTGCTGCAGGGATTCCTGTAGAGATGTGGGGTCAGGGTGGGAGGCAAGGAGAACTGCATCATCACCATAAAGTACCATATTGCCTGAGTAGGAGCTGGGGAGGGTATTGAGAAATAGGCTGAACAGAACGGGGCCCAGGATGGAACCCTGGGGGACCCACGAGCGAATGGGCAGGGTATTGGACAGGGCGCCATTTACCTTCATGCACTGTGATCTGGCAGAGAGGTAACTGGTGAACCAAGCTGGTGGGCCAGGGGAGAAGCCAAGTTGGTGGAGGGAGTCAAGTAGGAGGGAATGACAGACAGTGTCAAAGGCCTTGGAGAGGTCAATGAACACTGCACCTGCAACATGACCAGAGTCAAGAGCAGAGTGGAGGTGCTGGGAGAACTCCAGGAGGGCTGTAGTGGTGCTGTATCCAGGGCAGAATCCATGTTGTTCTGGACACAGCAAGTCGTTATTTGGCCAGATAGTCGGATAGTTGGATGGCCACTTTTTTTTCTAGTGCTTTGGAGGGGGGGGAGAGAATGGAGATGGACCTGAAATTGTTAGGGGAGGTTCTATCTCCACTCTTATGGATAGGGGTGATTTCTGCAATTTTCCAGGCACTGGGAAACTGACCAAGACATAGTGACTGGTTTAAAAGGTTGGTGAGAAGGGCTAGTACAGTATCTAGTACTAATCGGAGAATCCTGGAGTCCAGGGGATCACAGCTGGGGTTGTTGCTAGCTAAGACTTTTTGCAGATGAGACCTGGCTTCAAGGGGTGATATGGCACACAGGTAGAAAGGGGGGCAATCTGAGGTGGGGGGTGGAGGCAGGGATAGGGTCGAAAAACTAGTTGGGGAGGATAGAGCTTAGATCTGAGAAAGCCATATTGAGGCACTCAGCTATGCAGGGAGGATCAGTAGTTACGGTACCATCTATGGAGAGTAGTGAAGGTAGGGGGGGAGTGGGTCTTTCCATTGAGCTTTTTCATACTGTGTCAGAAGGTATGGGATAAGCCCCAAGTGGATTCAAGGGTGGCTTGATAATATTCGGCCTTAGCCTGCCTTACAGCCCAGGTGTACTTGTTACATGCTGCATTATAGGCTTGTCTGTCGGCCAGTTTGCCTGTCTCCACAGCAATATGCCAGAGATTATCTCTTTGTTTCAGTGTTTGGATGAGGGATGGGGAGATCCATGGGGCGTTGTGTTTCTTGGTATGGATTCTGGTCAGGGGGTGAAAAGGTCACAGGTGTTGCTGAAGGCACTGGAGAAATAGGCTAGGGCAGAGTCAATATCCATTGCAAGTAGGACTGGGGACCCATCAAGCTGGCCTAGGTGCGTTTTTAGCTTTCTGAGACTCCTGGGGCAAAAGCGCTGGTGCGATGTGACCTGAGACACTGGTTTTGGTGTGGGGGATGACCAGTGGCAGAGGACGGGAGAGTGGTCACTAAGAGAGTCTGGTAGTACATTAATAACCCTGATTTTATGGGGGCAGTTCAACAGAATTACATCTAGGAGGGTGCTGGAGCCGCCTGTCCAGTTAAATCTAGTGGGTGAGATAACTAGTTGGGTCATATATAGGGCAGCGAAGGAGTCCCTCATATGGGGGACAGTGGTATTCAGCCAATTGACATTAAGGTCACTATGGGAGTGTGGTGATGTAATCAATGAGGGAGTGGACAGCTGGTCTCTGGTCCCTCGGGGGGTTATGTAAGAGACTCTGAGAAAAAGAGTGCCCCTGACTGGCAGTGAGAGTGAATGAGTTGCAGCTGTTCCCATGACCACTACCAGTAAACCGCAGTCAGCCAAAGCCACCAGATAGTGAGAGGGAATGTTATCATATGCCCATGACCACCACCAGTAAAACTCAGTCAACCAAATACGACAGATACTATCTCAGTGAGAGGGAATATGATTGTTTTCCATCCTGTGCCCTGCCCATGCTATGGCAGAGACTGCATCCAGCAGCCACAGCCACAAGGCTTCTTACTATAAATACTTTACAGTCAGTATGTGTACCAATTTGTCATGCTATTGAAGTTCACTGAGCTGTGCTATGCTTCCTGTTGCATTTCTGAGATGCACTTGAGAAACACATATGGTCAACTTATTTTCTATTTTTACAGGTTAACAGTTTCAAGCACTCTCCTGGACCAGAGGACTCTAGTTCTGCAGTACTGTCTACAACCACATATAGGATATCCATTTCAGGTAAGTATATCAATTTTATTTCATCGGGTCCTTTTTGTAGTTCGTTTTTTCAAGAGAGTGTAAATCATAGTAAGTAGGTGACGTGTACATCACATAATATATTTTTCACGCACATTAGACACTGTATTGCTGCAGCAGGCCATGTTGGTGTTGAACAAAGTTTTGTCCAGGTCGTGATGATGTCTTTTAAAATGTAATATAGAAACATAGAAACATAGACTTTGATGGCAGATAAGGACCGCTTGCACCCACCTAGTCTGCCCATTTCCCTATCTAGATGATAAGCTGCAGATCCTATTTACCCAACAGCCTATTTCTTCCTACCCCCTAAAAAATTGTCTGTCTGTCCCATGCATTCTTGAATTCTCCCACAGTTTTAGACCCTACAACCTCCTCAGGAAGGCTGTTCCAATGCGTCCACCACCCTCTCTGTGAAAAAATACTTCCTCACTTTGCCCCTGAGCCATCCCCCCTCTATCTTCAAATTGTGACCCCTTGTTCTTGCACATCTCTTTTTCTGAAAGATGCTATCCTCTTGGACTTTGTTGATTCCACTGAGGTAACTTAAGTTAAGACATTGGGACAGTGCATGGGTTACACGTACTAAATTTGTGATTTGGTTTTGGTGTGACTTACTAAGAGGTTGGTATCTGTTAAGCTGGATATATAACAGACAGTAACAGCTACTCTTTGAACAGAATGTGTGTCTGCAATGAAGTACTAATAATTTCTTGTTCATCTGTTTTTACAAGAAACATTTCTGTGCTGTGTGCTACCATCGGTGCTTTCCCCAAATAAAAAGTTCAACATCACACCCACAACTGGTATGAATCCTGACCATCAGAACTGGACTGCAGGATACACAGAAAACCTGTGAAGAATTCACAAAAAAAGAAACCATTAATGAAACTTATTTCCAAATGATAACCCCCACCAACACATAAAAAAATACTTACCTTGCCTGGCTTGACAGTATTCCAACGTCAACATTCCTCAGCAAGCCAAAAAATGCGCACCCCAAGTTCGACTATATGATGACCTGTGATACAAAAAAGCAACGATTTTTATATATATATATATATATATATATATATATATATATATATATATATATATATATATATATATATGTGTGTATATAAACATTTAAGGTCAGGTTCTGTGGAAAGCCCTGATGATGCCAGATACATTAACTTACCAAGGGTAGTACGAGTGTAAACACACATAGGGAATCCTTCCTGTTTGGGTCAGCGCAGCAGACTTTGGGTAACCAACAGCATCATCACATCATCATGGTTAACTCAATGGCCATCTTTTGCTGGCACATCATTTGGCAAGACACTGTGCATCAGCCCAGTCAGTGCAAGAAGCATTACATGAAATGCCAAGAGCAGCAGCAGGTAACATAGTTCTTGTTGGAGCATGTGCACGCATGAATGAGTGCAGTATGAATTCATGGAGGCTATTCATCACATTTAATGGTCTCATCATTTTTTTCAATATGTGGAGTCTGGAATTTTCATTAC
Source organism: Neoceratodus forsteri (assembly GCA_016271365.2). NCBI lineage: Eukaryota > Metazoa > Chordata > Ceratodontiformes > Ceratodontidae > Neoceratodus > Neoceratodus forsteri. The sequence continues at coordinate 526,837,061 of CM028134.1, forward strand.
ATTTATACAGCATCATTTCTTTGGTCCACAATTATGGGGACTGTGTGCACGCATAATTTAGTGTGTCAAGAAAGACTGCAGACTTTTCAGCGCATATTGCTCTCATCATTTCTCAATATGTGTGTTACCCCCAGGTGGTGCTATCCCAAGGGCTACTACCCCTGCCTGCTTGACTACTGACAGGTTGAGGGGCCTAGATTCTATGGCAGGTGTCTCCACCCAGAGGTCAGGGTTTGTAATGGTTAGACTAGCTTGATCGCAGCCTCCAGGGACACTGTATACTTCCTTTGGTTTCTCTAGTGGCTCACTCAGTACACAGGAGTTACAGGTCCAATACCCCACGTATACACACTGTTCACTCATAAAGTACCACTTACCCTCGAGACTGATTCTGCAGCACGTCTCTGAGAATCCCCAGTAAAATAAGGTTAAACAACATGCACAGCAAAATACAATACTGTTTCCATAAGCACCAACACCACAGACAGTATACAGTATAACAACAAATCGGATTTATTTAATTACTGTGCACACATACAGGGTCTGAAAAGTCACACTCGGGGTACCCAGGTTGGGGGGGCTAGCCAGGTCCGTTGCCCAGGGTTGGCCGGCAGGTGCAGATGGATAGGGCCCTGTAGAAGAAAATATATGCACAACACCCAATTGTAATCCGGAGCCGGATGGCTCAGTCCATGAAGCAGTGAAACAACAAGAATTAGATGACACACTTGTGATTGAAAACAGGCTGTAGGGGAATACCCTGACTTGTACTCACAATACCCAAGCTGAAAACCGGATGGTGGATGTTCTGGATTGCCAGAACAACAAGGCATGGAGACAAAGTCCTTGTAACTGGATCCTACTGCAGTTTATAGCAAACGGATTTAGTCCGAGACAAGCTGGGGTTTGCTTCCAGCTTCAACACACAGCACTGGGGATTGGAAATAGCGATTCCCCACAAGCACTATGCACATTCATATGTAAAAGGAAAGTACTGTACCAGGAAAGCTTCTCCTCGATCCTGATCGCAATTACTGCAAAATACCCGGGAGCATACACAGCAGCTTCAGTTCCTGACAGACCGAGCGCGATTCAGAAATTTCTCCAGTCTTCTACAGGGTGAGCCTGGTTTCCACACTTCTAGTGCTTCTTTCTCCTCACAACTCAGATTCAGTCCAAACTGGCACTCACAAAGGCTGCAGACCGAATCTCAGGGCCAAACACGCACTTCCCACGCAAAACTATACACTGTAGAAGCACAGAGCTCCTTCCTTCTTCACAGTCACAACTGATCTAATCTTTCCAGTCACAGAGCAGGGCATTTCCTTTAGCTCCACACCATTCTGTTGGCTGGTTCGGCTGTCACTCACAATAAGACTCCCTCTGTTAGTGGAAAAAGGTGCCAAGGTTAAAACTTCATTTCCCAGAGTCACTGCCCATACAGTCCCCTTGTGGCTGGCTCAAAACTGAGAGTTCAAGTTCCTATTCATCCACAGGCTCCATTTTAGGGTTTCCCTATCATCCTGATTGGTCCAAGTCAGCTATTCAGAACCAAAATGAAAAAGCTACACAGAAACAGTTCGTGCTGAAATGAAGACAGGTTAGACAAACTACATTTTCTCAGTCATTCTAAATGATTTCTGGCAAACAGTTATATCTTTCAACAAGGCTCCCTCTGCACATGTAGCAATGGCAGAAACGGAATCTTAGAGCTGCATCCATAATACCTCTGTACTGACCTCATCCCCTTCCTCCCGGACACACTTAATCCCTTCCCTTACAAATAATGCCACCCCCTTTCCCTTTTTCCCTATCCCTGCAAAATATCCTATACCCTGGTATTGCCAGGTCCCAATCGTGGTACTGAGTGGCCCAAGTTTCTGTGGTTGCCGCCATGTCCACCTCCCCTCCTGCCATGAGGGCTTGCTATTCTGCTGATTTGTTCCCCAGGCTCCTAGCATTTAAGGGTTACCACCCTCCACACCGTTCTCTTCCGCCTTCTGCCTAATTCCCCTCCCTTTCTAACATCCACTCTTTCACTCTCCCTAAGTCCCTTGCTGCCGGTATGGGGGGCAAGCTCATTTGGCTTCTCTTCCTGTGGATCCTGCATGAATCCTGCCCACTTGCTACTCCCCACTCCTAGTTTAAATTCACCTCATTTGTTATGTATAGCACACAGCAATGACAATGGGAGCTTATTTTATATGTATGTCAATATCAATAAAGCAATATATAGAACTACAGGACCAATACTAGAAAACAAGAAAAAAGGGACCCTAAATGGTGGCATGAATAAAGTATTATCCCACTATACAAAAGTTATGTAAGACCTCACCTCGACTACTGTATCCCTTTGTGGAATTCATATCTCATGTGCTTATTCCCTTAGAAAATATACATATAGTTTTCTTGACACCCCTAGGACCAGATCCCATTTTGGCACCTCATCACTTAGTTATGCTCTGCCAACTTTATGGAACTCCCTCCAAAACACTCTTAAGCAGAACCAACTTGCTAGTTTATCTTCCTTCAAAGCGCTCCTAAAACCTTTATTGAAGGAAAACTACCAGTGCTACTCCTAATTTGCCCCCCAAAATAGTACTTGTTCTTGCACTTATCCCTGTGTACTTGTCATACTGACTCCCTTTGTTCCCCTCCTAAGTGTCTTCTCTAACTCTTGCACTTCTTATCCCTCTCCCTCTTCTTCACCAACCTTTGCACTCCCTTCCTTCCTCCTCTACCTTTGCTTTTCCCTCTAGCCAGTGCAGCCTACTCTTTTCCCTATACCTTCTCTCCCACACTCCATGCTCTCTCCATTCCCCTATTATTTCCCCTGCTCCGTAACTCAGTCCTATCTTAACTTGTTTTAAGTTACTGTATGTTGAAGATACTCTTACTGTACAGTTTGAACTGTCTAACTTAGTAATGTATAAGCTTTGTTGTTGTACAGTTTGAACTGTCTATTTGTGTGTGTTGTATAAGATCTGCTGTCATATGAGTAACCCTGTAACGTCCCTCCAGGACCACCTTGTAAATGAGGCTCTTAACAGTGCATGTCCTGGTAAAATAAAAATCAAATTGAATTGAATTGAAAGTGGGATATAAACAATGCAGAGAAAATACAACACAGGGCATAGAGAATAGATGAACAAAGGGGTATTTATTACAAATAAATATATAAAATACTAACTAATGCAGGACCAATAGAAATGATAGGAATAGAATACCAGCACAAGGAATTTAACTTACGTTGTCATAACAAGCAGATCAAACTAGATAACTCTTTTAAAAATGACAGAAGGGGTTATTTTAACCAGAGGGCAAGGAGATAGTGGAACTCAATACCAAGTAAGATTGCACTATCAGAAACATTAGATATATGGAAATTGAAACTGGAAAAATATCTATGATCAAGAAATAGCACAAAGTAGCCCCACTGAGTCAGAAGAACAGACACAATGGGCAAGTGCCTCCTGTTGTCTACCAAGTATAGTACCAAGTTTAGGTGGATGGTTTTCTACCCTGTTAGGTGAGTAAGCTGAATGGGAAAAGGCAAGTGTTTTCTGTCAAGATGGGGGGATGGTTTCAGCTTACCTTTTCTTTTTTTTTGGCTCTCCTGGAGAAGTGTGGTGGGGTACATCTTACTGGCTGCTCCAAAGGTGCTTTAAGGGAGGAGCCTGACAGCATTGTGTTGGCTTTATAGGAATCATATCCAAAAAGTGGCTCCACCCCAAATAGCAATAGCAGTTAGGACAGATATACCCAACACATCATGAAGATACAGCAGCAAAAGCCTCTCCCAGACCTATAACCATAAGGGACTTCTTCCAGTTAGACAAGGGTGCCTTCCTAGGGGACCTTGCCAATGTCAACTGGGATGACATAGAAAGGCTTGAAAATGTTAATGCAGCCCTGGACATCTTGGTAAATAGTTTTTTCAGTGTAGTCAACAAATATACTTCATTGGTTCAGAGGAAGTAAAAGGACTTTGTTCCAAATGGCTCACCTCCAACCTCTGTAAGAAGATTAAACAGAGGGATAAAGTCTAAGGTACTTACAGAATCTCTGGTCTGCAACAAGACTGGAGAAACTACCAGTTTCTGAGAAACCTCTGCAAGGCTAGCCTCAAAAAGGCCGAGGTTAATTACATAAAGAAACTGCATCCCATAAACCTGCGTAACTCAAAATGGTTCTGATCCTAAGTGAACAGCCTCCTTAATGAAAAAGTGAGTACCCCCTCTCATGACTTCTTTTAAGATGTGAAAAGAATCAGTGAGACAGTTCTTGGTACTGATTCATTTAGCACATTCTTTACAGATCTTGTTCAGTATAAGGAACCTCATGATGGTTCTTCCTTGAAACCTACCTTCCTTGACCTTGCTGATCCCCTGCTTAATTCCCCAGAATTTCACTTCAAAATGTTATCTATGAAGGAGGTGATAGGACAATTGCTTAGGATAAAAGCTAATGGTACTGCTGGCCGTGACAGTCTTGAGCCCAGGGTGCTCAAATTTAGTGCCACTATCCTGGCTGTTCCAATTGCAACTCTCTTCAACATGTCCCTTCTGCAGAGTGTTTTACTGAGAATTTGGAAAGTCACTTATGTGGTCCTGATGCACAAAGGTGGTGTGAAGGAACTGGTTGAACAGTACCATCCTATTTCCATTCTCTGTACCCTTGCCAAATCCTTAAAAAGACTGCTCTATAACCAGATGCAGGTGCACATTGAGACATAATCTCTATAAACTGATGCCCAATATAGCTTCAGAAAGAACCATGGCACTGACTTGCCTTTTTTGGACTCAGGACAGATCTTTGCAATGCTTTGGAGGCTGGTTAAGCAATCAGTGCTGTTTTTATTGGCTTGACCAAGGTGTTTGATATGGTGAATCACAATCTACTTCTACTTAAGCTAAGGAGGTTGGGTCTTGACCAACTGTCTTGTTCCTGGTTCCATAACTATTTATCTAAACACACTGAGCTAGTCAAATGGGGGGGGAGTGACCGTCCCACTGGCATAGAGGGCAGAGGCATTCATGCCTCACCTGCTGCCTTGCCAGTGATTCGATTTTGGGAACAAGCCTGGACCACTTGGGGATTGGCTGGTGGAGAAGGAGGACTGAGAGTCCTGGAGGACATTCTCCTCCTCTGGGGAGGGTGGGCAAATGACTTCACTGCATCACTGCTAGCTAGGTGACCATAGGTGGCAGTGCAGCTCGGGGAGCAGTTGTGGGTGGGGGATGCTCCCTGACAGTGGACATTCACACGATGTGCAAATGTCAGACCACCACCTCCATGGAGCATCCATGGGTTGGAATCCTGAATAGTGGAAAACACTACCAACAGCAGGATGACACCCTGCAGTGCCTCACAGACCCCACACCACCCACTGGACATGGGGACTACCGGCCATGCAAATCTTCTGGATGGTGCTTGGGGGACCTTTGATTGCCCTGCCACAGGGGGGAATATGTGGAGGAATGACGACCCCCTCAGGTAAGTCCCAGGAATTGCAGTTGATGGGGTTGGGGGACCAGTGAGGGCCGAAGGGGGCCTGTCAGTTGAGGAGGGGAATAAAAATGAAAGTAAAAAAAGGGGGGAGTGTGTTCTCTATGAGGAAGATCACACATGGTGTCCCACAGGACTCAATTCTGTGCCCTCTACAGTTCTCTTTGTTCATTAATGATCTGCCAAAATAACTGTGGTGGTGCCAAATCTGTGCTTTATGCCAATGATACTGTGCTATGCTCTACAAGTGCCATTCAAACTTGGTGTTGATTCAGTATGGTCTCAAGGCTGACTTTCAGTTACTTGAAAATTCGTTTAAGTCTAATAAGCTACTCTTAAACTCCAAGAAAAGAAATGATGTACTTTGTGGTACTAGAAGGCTTGGTCCTGCTAGGAGGGAGTTACTAAAAATGAGTACGGTCAAAGGTGATTTCATTGAAACTGTGCAATTAGTTAAATACTTAGGCATATTGCTGGGTCATGAGCTTTCTCTCAAGCTAAATGTTTACTGAGTGACCAAGATACTTAATCAGAAATTGGGTCTTCTCTACCAGTTTAACTGCTATCTCACCAATGAAACAAGGTTTATAGCCAATAACATCCTGTTGCCAGTCCTAGTGTATGGAGCTTATTTTGTCCTCACTCAAAGACAATAAATGCCTTATACCACTGGGTCTCTCACTTGCTGCAGGAGCATTGCTGCACATTTCTCACTACTCTGTATTGGCTGCCTGTGGAAAGTAGACTTCAGTACCCCATGCTCTTCCTGGCCCATAAAATCCTATACTCTCCTTCCCCAAACCTTGCTTCTATAATGGAGTTCAAACCACAGAAACAGTCTTCTCCACTCACCCTCTCAGATACTCTTAGCAGTTCCAAGGGCCTTATCTTCTGCTGGCCTGAGATCTGTTGTCTCCATTGCACCCAGATTGTGAAATAATCGTCAATCAATGTTTTTGAATGACTTAATTTTAGGTCTTTCAAAACATCCCTTAAGGAACTATTATTTGTGAGTAGTCAATATATTTGCTTTTGCTGAGGTTCATACTGTGTACACTGCCTATTGTTTTGTACAAATTTGTTTTATTCTGCTGTAATCCTATGTTGTACTTCATAACATTGTTGCTGACACGGTCTTTGTTTGGTGTATACTGTTTTGGCTTCCCATGTTTCTTTTCTTGAGACTCAAATGTTATTTGATGGTCATGTATGTTGTACATAATTAATCCCAGTGAGACTCAAATGTTATTTGATGGTTATGTATATTATATGTAATTAATACCAGGTCACTCATGAAAAAGGGACTTTTTGTCTCAGTTAGCCCAGCCAGTTAACAAAATCCAATCATTAAACTAATCAATCAATCAGTTCAGTACACTATAAAGTCACAATGTAAACCATGGATAAGACACTTTTAAATAGTGCAGGTCAGTGAAATAGGGTAGATACCAACTGTGGAGTTGCTCCACCATAGACCAGGTGTCCTGGCGCTTCGCTTACCTAGAGCTTCACTAGGTAGGGCTTTGCCAGTAAAGTCTATTTGGCTTAAGCACTGCTTATTCAAGTTCAGAGCAGGGCATTTTAAAATCAGTTAAACACATCAGTACCAGCTGCATCTACTGACAAATTAAAAATGCTGGAAAGGATTGTATCTCCCAGAATGCTTCACAATTAAATCCATCATTTGAAAATGTTCACTGCTCTTGTTCTTTTTTCTGTTAAATTATCTGCTACTGGCCATGAGTAACAATTTACTGCAAAGTGCTACTGGCATTTTATGCTCACAACCTCGTGCTCGGTTAGAACTGCAAGGCAAACATTTATTTATTTATTTATTTGAGAAAATCAGAATTACTACCCTTTGAGTCGTGGACTCATTTCCAAAGGCTTCGCGTCAGTTAATGGCAACAATAACATACAATAAAGTACAAGAGGGTACAAGGATGTAAAGAGAGGTTGTGAACTTACAGGTAATGGTAGGATGCCTATACAAGCAGTAGCTAAGCAGTGGAGAATGACACAGTTGGTGAACAGGCATATTTTAACATTAGTGCAAAAGGTAGGACCAGGCTGTTCAGTGGGTAGAGCTGTGCAAATTGTAGACTTGCTGGTACTCAGTGGACAGGTAAGTTGGAGATGTAGGGACCACAAGAAACAAACAGAGCAACAACACAATGTAAGTTGAAATTAGTGTCAGGTTACAATTGGTGGCTAGCAGAAGAAAAGCGAACATACCTATACAGTTGGTAGCTAATAGGTGAACAGTGGGTAGCCATAAAGAATTGACCCATCCAAATTAATAAAATGGGCATCAACACAAAGAGGAACTCTATCTAGCAGAGAGCAGCCCACAGGGGCTTTGTCTGGAGAATAATATACTACTAGTCAGGCTAGTAGTGAGAGTCTGGTGATTACTAGGGAAGACATAAGGGTTAGCGGTGACACTGGCAGGCATGTGAGGATAGGATATGGGCTCTTAGAGCCATTTTAAATGTGCCTAAGATGGTGATGGTTGTGATGGTGGGAGGGTGGGCATTGTACCAGGATGGGCCTCTAGATGGAAAGAATCACTGAGCTAGGGCAGTCCTGACTCTGGGGGTATTCCATATTGTCTTAGAGGCACACACATAGCTGCAGAGTGGGTGGCTGCTTGGAGGGAGGCCATGACTCCAATGGGGGTTAGGCCCAGGTGGTTTTTCTTGGTGAGGAGACAGGTCTGGTGTAGTAGTCTCTCTTCGAGTGAGAGAACATTGGTGTGTGCGTAGAGAGTGCAGGTGTGCATCCTGCGGTCAGCACTGGAAAGGAGCTGGCAGGCCTTGTTGATAGCTATTTGGATATGGTGCAGCACTGTAGGGTCGGCGGCAGCAAAGATTGTAAGGCTGTAGCCTGCCAAGGATAAGACAGAGGAAGTGACAGCCAGGTGGAGCAGTTCTCTGGCATCAGGCAGTCCCTATGTCTGTAGAGAAGACCCACACAGATGCTAGCAGCTCATGAAATGAGAGGGAGGTGTTGCAAGTGGTGCCCAGATATTTATAAGTCTGGACCTGTTCCAGGAGGAGGCGGGCACTGTGGTGGATTATCATGATATAGTCCTTAGCTTTAGATTGGCAGTGGGCAAAGAGCATAGTCTTAGTTTTTTGATATTGACAACCAGCCTGTGACCAGCAAACCAGTGCTCGGTCTGTTGGAAGGAGCCTTGAAGGGAGGCCTGAAGTGTGGAGGGGTAGGGGTGCGATGCCTAAAGAACTGCATCGTCTGTGTAAAGAAGTAGATTTCCAGTGCAGGCTTTGGGCAGGGCATTGAGGTATACGCTGAAGAGCAGGGGACCCAGGATAAACCCCCTAGGGGACCCCAGAGTGAATTGGAAGCAGGGTAGATAGGGTGTTATTGATTTTAACATATTGTGTTCTGGAGGAAAGGTAGCATGAGAACCAGGAGAGGGGTCCTCATGAGACATCGATTTGCTGTAGAGTGTTAAGGAGGAGAGGATGGGAGACCGTATCAAAGGCCTTGGAGAGGCCTATGAACACAGCCCCTGCGAGGTGACCTGTGTCGAGTGTGGAGTTGAGTGAGTTGGAGAATTCTGTATGGGTGGTTGTGGTGCTATAACCAGTTCTAAAGCCATGCTGCTCTCTGCATAGGAGGTTGTGATAGAGGTGGTAGTTGGTGAGCTGGTCGGACATGATTTTTTTCAAGGGCTTTGGAGAGAGGGGAAGAATGGAGATGGGGCGATAGTTATTTGGAGAGGAGCTATCACTGCTTTTTATAATTGGAGTTAAAGTGGCTGTTTTCCATAGAGACGGGAACTGGCCCTTGCACAGGGACAGGTTTAGAAGATCAGTGAGAGGGGAGAGAACTGAGTCAAGCACGCGGTATAATATGCACATGTCAAAACCATCTTTACAGTAGCTTGAGCCCTGAAGAGCTTTAGAAAGGTAGACTTTGGCTTCCTGTGGGGCTATGGTTCTAAGGTAGAAAGGCGGACTCTGGGGGATTGGGGCTGTGGGCAGGATGGGATTAAAGAAATTGCTGGGGAGGACTGCACTGAGGTCGGAGAAGGTGGAATTAAGGCAATTAGTGATGCTCAGTGAGTTAGTAGCGATAGTAGCATTAATGCTAAGTTGCGTTGCTGGGGGGGATTGGGATTTACCATTAAGGTCCTTAATATTATCCCAAAATTTTCCTAGCACTACCCAAGGAGGTAACCAGGGCAGTTTTGTAATGGTCAGCTTTGGTCTTGCATACTGCCCAGGTACATTTATTGTGGATGGCACTGTAATTCTGTCTATCACTTTGCAATCCTGAGGCCATGGCTCAGTGCCAGAGGTCATCCCATAGCTTGAGCTGCTGCAGTAGCTCTGGGGTGATCCAAGGTGCGGTACATTTCTTGGCCAACAATTTGAGAAAGGAGGCATATGTGTCACAGGCTTTGTTGAAGGTATTGGTGAAATAGTGTAGGGCATCATCTATGTGCTGGGCCTGGAGAATGCAAAGATAAATTGGCACTGAGGAACATGGTGTGTGTGAGGGTGGGGGGGCTACACTAATGATATACAAAATAACAAGGAAAACCATGCACTTACCCCCTCTACCAAATACACTGGTTACTTAGAATTTCATGATTGTAGGATTACTTCAGAACTTTAGCCTCAGTTCTCTTTAAAATGTCATTTATTGATTGAAATCCAATCATTAGTGCTTGTGTAAAAAATATTTTTTTTGACAGCTTATAATGCAGCAGTCTTGACCTCTAGGACTGTGAAATTTAGGTTGTAAAATTGAACTTCCACAGTCTCAGTCCTAAGGGCTAATTTGGGGTAAATATCATGGAAAACAAAAATTCCACCTGAATAAAAGTAGTCATGAACACGACCAAAAAAATGAAAAATGCATCATTTTTTTTTCCGGTTAGTATGTTGCTGTACTTTTGGAATTGCAAAAATATTACAAAAAATGTTCTAAGTCCAGCACAAACAAAATATTTACAGCAATAAAAAAAAAATAAAACAAAACAAAACATGAAATATAGTCAAGAGCATGACTGGTTAAAGTAACTCATGCATTTTGTGCTACAATTAAAAACATACATGAACAAAATATTAAGAAAGTTGCAACTCCCCTTCTACTTTGTGCCCTGCAAGAAAACATTTATGAGTCATGGGTCTTGTGTGAATCAAGTTATGACAATGCTTTCTTAAAAAGTAAGGAAATTAATTGGGAACACTATGTTAATGCACACATTAGGGTTACAAGGTCAGAAAAGGTGGGCAATGTGACATTACGGTTTTCAACCCTAGTGCCTACTTCCTTCCCCCCATGTCTTAGCTTTGTGGCCCAAGGCCAAGCTACAGGTCTGGGGCCATACCCAGAGGTTCCTCTGCTTCAGCTACAGATCTGTGGCCCTGCACAAAGAAAGCTACGTCTGATCTCCTGCATGAATAAGGTAATGACTGGGCTTCTGGATGAAGAAACTTATGACTGATCTCCTGTTGGCCCTGCAGGAAGAAACTTATGGCAGATCTCTTGTAGAATCATAGATCATAGAAACATAGACTTAGACAGCAGATAAGGACTGCCTGGGCCACCCAGTCTGCCCATTTCCATACCTACTGGATAAGCTGTGGATCCTAGTTAACCAACGGCCTATTTCTTCCTACCCCCCACAAGAATTGCCTTATGTCTGTCCCATGCATTCTTGAATTCCCCCACTGTTTTTGACCCCACAACCTCCTCAGGAAGGCCATTCCATGCATCCACCACCCTCTCTGTGAAAAAAATACTTCCTCACATTACCCCTGAGCTGTCCCCCCTCTGTCTTCAAATTGTATCCACTTGTTCTTGCACATCTCTTTTTCTGAAAGATGCTACCCTCTTGGACTTTGTTGATTCCCTTGAGGTACTTAAAAGTTTCTATCATGTCCCCCCTCTCCCTCCTTTCCTCAAGGGTATACATATTAAGCTCCCTTAGTCCCTCCTCGTATGGCTTCTGTTGCAGACCCTGCACCATTTTAGTTGCCCTCCTCTGGACTGTCTCCATCCTGTCTATGTCCATGCAGACACACAAAGAAATATTTTATTTATCTTGTATTTTGCACAGAGACCTCTGTAAAGAAAGGTACGACTAATCTCCAGTGAGTCCAGGTCAAAGAAAGTTATGATTGATCTTGCAGGCCCTACATGAAGCAACAGACTTGTGGGGTATGGCTCTTGACCTGTAACTTGAAGCAGCAGATCCATGGGGCATGGATCCAGAACTGTAGCTTGGCCTTGTGCCAAGAGAGCAGTGGATGGGGAAGGGGTGGGTGTTAGGGTTGAAAACCCTTTTCAACCCTGACACCACATTTTTTCCTTTTTGTGGCTTTGCAACTATAACATATGTGTTAACATAGTGTTTTGCAATTCATTCATTCGAGTGTGTCTTAGTGGCTATAGCATTAAACTGTAAAACAGGGGAGCTCAATGTTTATTTATTTAGTATTTGTTTACCAGGTAAGTGCACTAGACAAAATCATTGCCTATTTTCAGGCATGACCCAGGAAAATTACAGACAAAGGAACAGTAATTACAGGTAACACAGAAGTACAAAACATCAAACAATGGATTAGACAACACCAGAGTATCATAAAACAATGAAGAGTAAAAGCATTTCAGATGACAATCATCATCAATAAGTGCATAAATGCATTGTAAAGAGATGCCATGATAAGTATAAGTATTTAGTTACAAGTGCACTCATCTGTGCCCATGAGGAAGCAATGAAGTTCCTTCTTAAAAACCTCGTGTGATTGGGAGTGCCTTTCAGAAACTGGCAGTGAGTTTGAGTTTGGGAGCAGATGCTGTGAAAGGATGTTCCCCCATTTTTGTAACACACTTTGGTATGTCTAGTACAGACCTAGCAGTGGACCTCAAGGTATAGTCCTATGTGACTTGCCTTAACATGTTGGCCAGTGTTGCAGGTGTACCATTTCTTAGGATATTGTCTAAAGTACAACCAGCAGTGTACTGATGATGCGAACGTGGAAGTGGGGGAGAGCCAGCTGAGACTCGAGTAGAGTGCAATGATGCTTAAGTCTGTGTACAGACAGGACAAAAAATATAACTGATGTAGGATACCATGTTATATAGACAGCTCATATTATTGACAAACAAATCATGATTGTATTTCTTAGTCCAGAGGGACTGGAACTTGCCATGTAGGGTGGAAGGCTGCTGAAAGTGTGTTGCAGAGCATGTTTTGACCAATCTATTGGAAACCCATAGGAAATGCGAAAGATGACTTTAAAGGAAACAAAGTGGGTTTTAGCAAAGGGTTCCGAAGCAGACTGATATGTGAAAGTTGCTATAGCGTGTATTATGGAAACACAGGCAGCCCAAGTCGAGGGCTACTGTATAATGTAGTCCCCAAGGGCTAAAGTGAATAAAGAATGGGGGTCAAACTTGATGGACCTAGTATTCCTTCTGACCTTAAATTACTATGTTATTATGTTCAATGTGCTTATGCAACTGGATGAGATATGATATAATGCTTGTGTAATTTGATTATTTTGTGGCTTTCCACCTCTCTATCCATGGAATATTCCACCCTGTAGGGGTACGATGCAAGGAACCCTACAGGAGGGTTCCCCCTCTACAGATGCCATGGGAATGATTGCGTTGGCTAAAGGCAGGTTAGGAGGAAGCCCAAAAAGAATACCCACAGTATCGAGCACCAAAGAGGTGAGGATGATGAATGAATGAATTCTAAGAAGATAAGGGTGGACTTCCTAATGAGAGAGGGGAAAGCCAAGGGCCACCATCCACCTCCATCCAACAGCAGAAATTAACTAAGTAACCTAAGAAAGCACTAACTAAATATTATTATGACCACTGGCATGGAGGAGAGGAAAAAACCCTTTGAGGAGGAAACCTCTGGGGATCCAAGGCCTAGGTCACCTTCCCTCCAGGCTGAAGACGTTTGATTTTAAGAAGACGTTTGATCGGAGGACGTATGTCGGTAAAGAGAAGGATTCATTAAAGAGAAGGATATGAGTAGGGAAGATGATGATAGGATAGGGGAAAAACCTCAAAAGAAGGCATGGATTGAAGAAGGAACATGAGGTAGTGATGAAGACTGAAGAAGATGATCGCTGCAGGATGGCAGCTCCAGGGAGAGGTATGTATCCACATGCGGTTTGAGAATGATAAGGACTGACGATGATGAGGATCACTGCGGGCGTGCAGCAGGGTTGATGAGGTAGCATAGGAGCCAATGATAGGCATGCACATAGAAGTGATGTAAATAGGTTATGGATGAGTGAAGGAAGACCACAGTCATGAATCTGTAGCTACAGGAGAACAGAGGGAAAGCTGTGAAGGATGGAACAGTGAAAGTGAGGTACAAAATGGATGATGGTATGATAAATGAAGGAAAGCCAAGAAGGTTGATATAGGTAGAGGTGAGGTATGGACTTGGACGATGTACTATAGTGGAGTAAAAGCCAGAGGAGTCGAGGATAGGTATGCTCGAAAGGAATGCATGGGTTGGAGCAGAGGAGATGAGGAGAAGGACACTGAGCAAGTTAAGAAAATGGGAGAACAATGAGGTCAGCATGGTGCTGAGGACGAGTGAAGGAGAAAGGAAAGGGAACAGGTGCTGATGAAAGGACGAAGGACTGTAGGGATGTCAGATGATGTCAAGATAGGATCATCCATTGCTGGTCAGATGGAGTCGGTCAGATGAGAAAAAGGCGCTAGGATGAGGAAGGTAAAACAGGAAAGTACAAGGAGGGACTGAAGCCATGGCAGCTGGTACAGAAAAGCGAGATATGAAAGGATGAAGGACGGTAGGGAAGTCGAGTCGAGGTAGCAGGGACTTGAGAGGGGTATGCTTGAGTGTGCAATGAGAAGGAGTGGACCCATGTAGAGGTCAGATGAGTAAGGGGTCAGTGACAGCGAAAATTATGCGGATGTGATGGATCATTGTTTAGGTTCCGTTTTGCTCTGAAGCAGAATAAAGAAAATATACAGGGATGCAGAGAGACAAGGCAGTACGGGCAGGGAAGGTGATGGTAGGATAGGGGAAAACCCCCAAAAGAAATGCACATGCCAGGGCTTGGAAAACTGGAAGCCCCATAGATATGGGGGTCGAGCAGAAGCGATGGCCAAGGATAGCAGCACCCCAAATGGAGACAGGTATTACTGAGAGTCTTAACAATGAAGAGTCATGGAATCAGACACAGGAACTCAGAAAACAGGGAACCAAACTAGTAGAAACATACCTTAGCACTCTACAGCTATAAGTGGCGTGGAAGAGGCATGGTAGGCTGAGCACCATGTATGCCAGGTTTGTCCTGGTAAGTCAAATGGAAGTGAAGCCAAATACAAATTCTGTCATGAATGATTCCTATGAAACCACATAAAGATACACAACATTGCAGTAAGGAGAGGAACCAAGTGAGCAATCCAGAAAATAAGGAAGGAAAACACAAGGAGCTAGAGTCCTCACCTGTGACACCAACGATCCAATGAAAAGAACGAGCAGGACTGAAAGAAAATTAGTTGAGCCCCATTATAGGTATCATGGTAAGCTGGCATCCACTGCCTCGATCGAAGAAACTAGCTCTAGCCTGTAGTAACTGTAGTTTTCATGTGTGATCCTTCTCCTGGGGCATCTGAAAACCCCAAAGCATCATGAAGTTGGAAGACAGTCAACCCAGTGAGCCGGTGAGGGCAGCAGCAGGCAGGGGAAAGGGAGCCAAGATTAGGAGAGGCAGGAAGGGATGTCCAGAATGGAGAAAGAGTGAGCCTGCAATGGCAAACACTGATGAGATGAAGCAGGAGCGGCGAGTGAACCATATGACTAGCACCAGAGATGAGGACCGGGTGAGTCGGAAGAACCAGAGCAGGCAAGAGACAGATGGAGAGTGGAGCAGAGAACTAGATGCCAGCAGATTACTGGAGCATTCCAGGGGGAAGGTGGGAACAAATTAGGAAAGAATGGAGACCATCTGGGAGGGGGTAACAGGCATGGGTGGCTGAAACGTAGCGCTGAATGATGATGGCACGCCTAGAAGGTGGACTTGGAGCCTTGGAACGGAGGATCAGAAATAGGAGAAGAAGCCCGAACAAAACATGAGCAAGGTAAATGGAGTGCTGGAATGCCCAAGGAATGAGGCAGAGAATGGGGAGGAAGGAAGGAACGAACGAACGAACAAGAGAGGAGGGAAGGGAATGGAACGAGCAAAGGCGATACATATGGGGAATGCAAGGGGGAAACAGGAGGGTGGGGAATGGGAGATGAGCAGAAAGCAGTCCCGTAACATAGTTTCAGAGGGCTGAGAAAGGAGAATCAGAGATAGGGTTGGCAAAGGGAGCAACAAGGATAAGCAGAGGAGAAACAGCCGACGCATCCTCCAGCTGCAACGAAAAATTAATCCTGGGAGAGTCCAGGATGAGTGACCTTCTAAGCTCGATGGGGGAGTGACGTTGTTGTTCCGCACATCGAACCTCGGGCTTAAAGCCCTCCCAAAATGTGAATGAACATAATTTACTCCAGTATACATTGACTTAAACATTAGTTATAGGAACCCTGGCCAGCCTCCTCACTAAGGGGAATACTACCCTGAGGACCCAGTTTATATCGATGTATGTGTATCACTAATACGGATAATACTAATTCAGTAACTTTTTAGGGAAATATCTAGGGAACAGGCAGTTAGCATAATAGACATTTTAGAATACATACTAAACATAATAACACTCAGGGAGAGAGAGAGACCATAGTCAGAGAGCAAAGATGGACACTGGCAGGATGCTCCCAGCTGCACACTACATGTTTATTGAGGGATTTTGCAACATTAGATTTAGTTTGTCAGGTTTAGATTTTGCAGGTTTTTTATTCAGTTTTATTCCATACTTCTTTAACAGCTGAGTCAGGTTAGAAGCTCTTTTTGCACAATGTTTCTTTACATCTCAAGTTACTGTGGTGTCCCCATTTTGTGCTGTTGCAGCATGAGCTGTTTGGTTCTGTGGGATTTTACTTATGTTGCAGTTGGACTGACATCTTCTTTAATCAAAATTCACCACACTCATATATCAGTTGGACTGTGCACTTTGCTCCCCACTAGGTGATTTAGCAAGCAAAGAGCACCTCTACTGTATTGTACAGCAAAGTGTCTGCCTTGTAGCTTTCCCGAGTGAGGGCATTATCATCCTTGCCTCTGTGGTCAGACCCTACAGTTTGAGTGCATCTGAGTAGCTGTGTTATTTTCTAAGTGACTGCCATGTTACTTGCAGTTTCTTTTCTAGTTTGGAGCTGTCTTTTCCCCCTTTTTTTTTTTTTTTTTTTTTGTAATTTGCCTGGCTCCGACAGCTTTCAGAGGAGGCCTTGTACCTCCTCCTACTCCAACCACCAGGGTGATCCCCACGGCATCCCATCCCCTAGTGTCATCCACTCGTAGGGCCAGGGGTGTTTTCATTTTTTCCCCTGTTT
This sequence comes from Neoceratodus forsteri, assembly GCA_016271365.2. NCBI lineage: Eukaryota > Metazoa > Chordata > Ceratodontiformes > Ceratodontidae > Neoceratodus > Neoceratodus forsteri. The sequence continues at coordinate 526,854,039 of CM028134.1, forward strand.
TTCTCCCATTCCTCTGAATCGCCTGCACTTAGGACTGACGTCCAGGCTAGCCGATGTGCTGACACACACCAACAGCCACGCGCGGAACAGCTTCCCCCCGACTCCAGTAGAGCCGCCGGTGCCCCAAAAGCCCATGCATCCACCGGCTTCAGGGGTGTCGGGTGCTAGAAGCACCCCTGGTTTCCCACCCCAGAGGGAGAAGAGCATCCATTGGGATGCTCTATACTACCTCCTCCTAACTCCCCAGCAACCCGAGTCTGTTCCTGAACCCGGGTTGCCGCGAAAGTCGGTGTGGCGCCCAGTGCCCAACCTCAGCACCACCGCCGCTTTTTTCCTTTTCTGTGCTTCCACAGTCCTACTATCTCATGTGACCCATTCATTTAATTGGGAACTGTGCTGTGCTGCATCTCTGCCATTCTTCTCAATGGATGAGGCCCCCTCTGCAGACCAGGAGGGTTGTGGTAAAGACCTGGGGTGTTGAAGTGGAGACTCTGAAAAACCATCACAATCTAGAAAAAGAGACCTGTGATTGGGACAGTGACTTTTACTCAGATCTGGAACTCTGCTCTACATGGAATTGTTTAACAAAGTACTGTTTTAGGGTGAACACCTATGTACTAAACAGAAGTCCAGGAAGACTGTGGGACCCAGAATGGGGTGAAACATTTTAAGTTTATACAAGAGAGGTCCCATGTGGCTCAAAGAATTCCCAAAAATAAAGGAAGGGATGTCATTCTAACTTACAGTGTCAGCGGCTCTGTAGGTAGCACACACGCCTCTGAAGTTGGGAAATCAGAGGGCTGTGGGTTCAGTTCCCACATCTGGCATTTGGGTTAATATCCCAGTACTGACACTGTAGTGCAGCATGAGAGGGGTGCTGCACTTCTGAGGTGCCATCTTTTGGATGAGACGTTAAACCGAGGTCCCATCTGCCTGGATTGGTGGTAGTTCAGGTGGATGTTAAAGATCCCATGGCACTTATCGAAAAGAGTAGGGGAATTTCCCCAGTGTCCTGGCCAAACTTCCCTCATTCACTAAAAATACCAACAGCTTAATCTGGTTCAAGGTCAGTTGGCATTCATCTGTATCCCCCTCCCTCGGGTCGTGCCTGAAAATAAACAGGATTTGTCTAGTGCACTTACAGTACCAGGTCAACAAAAACTAAATAAATAAATAAACTCTACTTATAAAACACTTTTTTTATTGTTCTTAAACAATTGCTGTTGGCCACCATTGAAACATTCCAATGTTTTACAGTCCAGCACTATAGAATCACAAGCAGTAGTCCTGCTTGACTAATTAAACGGCTTTGTCTGCTTCAAATTAAAATTGCTGATCAGCCTATATATAAAATGTCACACTGACCACTTTGTGCCACAGTTTTACTTTAGACCACACTGTGAGATACACAATAGGGTCTGACACCTTCCCCTGTACTACTGTATCCAGCCAATGAGACAGCACAGGGAAAGGGGTTAGAGTGGGAATGTAAATGAGACACTGAGCCATGCTCAGATGGCCACTGGCCCCAGTACTGCCTAAAGCATGCCACATCACCATCATCCTTCCAACAAAGTATATGAAGCCAGTTGTTGCAAGCACTTGTCAGGACTTCAAGGAAAAGGGCACTAGGTCATAACAGTGACAACAACAACAGCGATGTCAAGAACAGCACAGCATAAACATCGCTTTCAAATACAGCACCAGTACAAAACACCGTGAGACAAAACAATACCAATAGTAGCAGTCAAAAACCACACCAATGACCACTGCCATTGCTAAATAACATACTGAACACTTTTTTGTGGGGGGCTCTGCCCCTGAATCCCCTGTTGTTATTATAACCAACTCAGAGGGGGTGAAGATACAGGGGAAGTAGAAACTTGAGGGGTGGTCCATTTGTTCATATGTTTACTAAAAATAAAAGCACACTTGAGGTGGGAAGAAGACAAAAAACACGTGATTCGGGAGACTGGGAACAGATCCCTGGTCTCCCGATTTGTGCTGCCCGAGCTGCATCTGCTTTAGCCCTTTCCTCCATGGGAGCAGGTTGGCCAGCTTCTGCATTTTTACGGCTGGAGTAGGCGGAGCCTGCAGACATTTTGCATGTACAAAAGGAGTGATGTCATGTTTTCTGTCCATGGAACTGATTGAAGGTGTAAATAGTCCTCCAAGAAATGTTTTCCATCCTCAAATAAATACGCTTTCATGTTAGTCAATGGTTGCAGGGTACTATTTTCTTTCTTAAATGGCGGTACAAGAACTGGAACTAGAGTAGTGGAGGGCAGCATTAGGTTTTTTTTTTGGGAGTAAGATCCACCCCCACCTCCACCTGAGAAGCTCCTAAAGATCCACCCCACCTTTTTTTATTCATGTGGGAGGGGCATGACTTGGATCTATAATGCTAGAGCAAGGCACACTAATTTGGGACCTGGACGAAGCAACAAAACAAGTCTGTGGAGTGATCGAGTTGTGGAGCCCCTGCATTTTATTAAGGACTAGGAGAACAGAAGTTACTTAATGCCTTCAAACTGACTTAAAAACCCTTGGAACAAATGATTATCAGAGCCACCTGAGGCCTCAGAAGGAAAGAGTAATTAAGGAGTGAAACTACAGCTCCCAAAGAAAACAACAGACACAGCATTCTGAAAGAGCCACAGGTTTTTCTTAAACATTTATATACTAAAAACATAAAGTTCAGCTTTTGGGATTAACAATATTTGTTTACCATATTCATCTCTCTCTATATATATATATATCTATATATATATATATAGATATATATAGATATATAGATATATATACACACACACAGATATATATAGATATATAGATATATATACACACACACAGATATATATATATATATGAGCTGTTTTGTTTACTGATTGGGAGCCAGGGCAGGCAATTCCAGGTTCGCATCGGCAGCAGAAGAGGATGTAACCACATCGGTGGTCGGTGAGGGAGTTTGTTGGTGGGAGCAGACCGGAGCTGCATTGGTGGCTGGGGAGCAGGACCGAGCTGAACAGAGCTACATTGGCGGTGGGGGAGTTGATTGGAGGGCTGCCAGCTGCTGAGAAGCGGAGTGGCCAATCAGCTCTAAAGGCTCGAATTTTGGACTGTGTGACTGGGCTATAAAGGCCATTAGCCCAGTCGCAAGCAGGAGAGTTGTTTCATTTGCTGATTGGGAGCCAGGGCAGGCAATTCTGGGGCTGCATTGGCAACAGGAGAGGATGAGAACACATCAGTGGTCGGCGAGGGAGTTTGTTGGTGGGAGCAGACCAGAGCTGCAGCGACTGTGGGGGAGCAGGACCGGGCTGAATGGAGCCACATCGGCAGTGGGGGAGTCGATTGGAGGGCTGCTGGCCGCTGAGGAGTGGAGGGGCCAATCAGTGCTAAGGGCGTGAATTTTGGACTGCACAACTGGGCTATAAAGGCCATTAGCCCAGTCGCAAGCAGGAGAGCTGTTTTATGTCCCACACCACCCACCCTAGCCCCGACCTCTATTAAATGGTCAATGGAGGTGGAGCCTTGAAGGGGGGCAGGCTGTAAGTGGGTGATCTGGTTTGTGCTGATTGGGGGAAAGGGAAACTGTATGCTGTGCCTGCTTGGGTACCATTATTACTTAAAGCCGAGGGACATGAGACAACTGTGAACTTGGTGATCTGGACTGTTGCCAATTGGGGGAAGGGACCTGTATGCTGTGTTGGCTTGGGCACCATTGACTATCTGCTACCCACAGCTGAGGGACATAAGACATCTGTGAACTGATTAATATTACTGCTGGTGAACTGGTTACAGCTGATTGCTGTTCACAGTTGAGGGACTAGGCAAACTTTGTGAACTGTTATTGCTGCTGATCACTGTAGGGGCCAAAATTGCTACCTGGGATCTGGGGCTGAAAAACTGGCTGTTGTAGAGAAAGAGGAAGAATTGTGGTAACCTAAGTTCTGCTGGGAGAGGGGACACACAGCTAGGGTCCTTGTGTGCTACTGCCTATATTGATTCTGCAAGAGGGTTGTACTGCTCACACAAAAATGAAAGTGGACTTGGGGCTGGCCAGAGCAGGCATCTTCAGTAGGGTGATTGGGTGTATGGGGTGCTGGGCAGCAATAATCTTAAATTGCGTATGGAGGTTCGGAGGGGTGTCCAGTGTGTTTTCAGATGTTAGGACTTAGAGGGGAGGTTGAGGGGATCAGAAGAAAGCTGGACATGAAGAGGGAGGAAGTCAAGGGGATCAGAAGAAAGCTGGAAGACATTTGGGAGGAGGAATAGGGTGGAAAGGAGTGGAAAGGGCCTCACAAGAGTAGACAAGGCCATTACGGTATACCCCAGGGAACAGGTGGACATGGACCTAATGGGTTCTCCGGAGGGGTAGGGCATGATACAAGCAATGGACAGAAAACACTTAGTAGGAGGGTGGCCGATAAGAGAGACCAAAGGAGGGAGAGGGGTAGGAGAAAGCAAGGCGGGGGGAAAGCATCACACTTAGTAATCAATTCACCCAGCAGTATCCAGGAGAGGAGGTGGAAGAGGATGGCGGGAAGGTGGAACAGGAGGACAGAGAGAGTTTGGTCAGCAAGCCGGGGGGGTTAGAGGAGAAGAGCTAGTGGAACAGGGGAGGAGCAGGCAGACAGAGAAGGTTTGGCCAGCAAGCTGGGAGGGATGGGGGTAGGGGAGGTGGCCACATCCACAAAAGGGGAGGTAGGGAGGAGGGGCATGAGCCAAGGTTGGAGGGAGGGAAGTGGGATGGAGGACCACAGGACAAGGCTGGGGGGAGGGGGGACAAATGGGGTCAGGCAGACACTCAGGCTGGGGAAGTCAGCCAAGGAGAGGAGGGTAGTGGGGGTACTCAAGAAAGGCCAGTGTTGAGGTGGGAGGTATCTGGGGAGGAAGGGAGGGTAGGGAGAAATATGCCAGATGGGGTGGGGGAGACAAGACCAGAAGGGGGATGGAGGCTAGGAGGGAAGCAGTAGAAGGGTGGCTGGGTGGGGGACCTGTGGATCCTGGCCCTGAAAGGGAGCCCAGGGGAGATCTGGGGGGGGCAATCAGTGCCACCCATGAGGTTGGGAGGTGATGAGCAAACTAGGAGCCACAGGCAGAAGAAAGAGTATGGTAGGGCATGTACAGACTAGTGATCCCCAGACTAAAGGGAGTGGGAGGAGTAAGCTGGGGGTGAATGAAAGAAGGAGGAGGAGCCTGGAGGGGATCAAAAGGGCCAGTAAATTGGGGGGGTGAAGGTGATCCTGCTGGGAGACTCCATGACCAGGGGCATCCAGTGGGAGGGAGTAGGACAGGGGAGGGAAAAAGCAGCCCAGTCGAGGCTAAATGTATCCCAGGCCCATCTGTATACAAGGCAAACTCCAGCTATACTCATTAGCATTGGAATGCGGGGGATCCCCAGATTTCCTGGTACATCTGGACACAAACGACTTGGAGGGGAACAATGATCTGGAAATCCAGGCGAGGTTTCAGGAACTGGCCAGGGTCTACCACCCTGTAGGAAGCACAATCTCCTTCTCAGAGATTCTACCAGTACCTAGGGCATCCGGGGAGACCAACCAAAAACTCAGAGGGGTGAACCAGTGGCTCAGGGACTGGTGCAGGGCAGAAGCGTATAGGCTGGTGGGGGACTGGGGGGACACATGGGAGGACAAGGTTATATGCCAGGGATAGGATACATATCAACTTAGAGGGGAGGGAGGAGGGAGGAGATCTTGAAACTAAAACTCGCTGGATTCATGGTCAAGAGGTGGGGTTTAAACTTATAAAGTGGGAGGGATAAGTGAAGAAATGAAACCAAGAGGGCTGCTTGAGGTTCCAGGTCTAGGGAGCATGAAGAGGGCAGGTGACTGCAAAGTAGATGCAGCCAGGGATATGCAGGAAAGGGTGAATAGGGATTGCGCAGGGCCAAGACAATTGGAAAGGGAAGGGGGATGGGGTGGAAGACAGTCCTGATCAATGCCAGGAGCATGGGTAACAAAATGCCCGAGCTACAGGTGATGCTGGCTGAGGGATCAGTGGATGTGGTAGTGATTACTGAGACATGGGCCCAGAAGAATGATTGGGACCTAAACTTGGAAGGATACACAATATTCAGGAGGGATAGAGAAGAGGGTAGAGGAGGAGGAGGAGGTGTGACGCTGATTGTCAAAAATGGCATAGTGGTTAGTGGAGTGGAGGAGGCTGATGAGGGGCTGGAAGCAATTTGGGTAACCCTACAAACAAGGAGAGGTAAAAGATTGAAAATAGGGGTGGTGTACAGACCCCCCCCGTGATGGATGAGGCCCTGTAGGAAAATTAGTTGAGAACATCAAGGGACACTGTGACCATGGAAACGATAGGGTGTTGGTCATGGTGGACCTTAATATGCCAGGGACAGACTGGGACACTATGACATCAGCGGTAACCAGGGAACAGAGACTGATGGATGTGTTTCAGGATGCCTTCCTGGTCCTGCAGGTGGGGGAACCTACTAGGGAGGGGAGGATACTGGACATCGTCCTTGTAGACAGTGACCAGATAAGGAGTTTAGAGGTGTGTAGCCCTCTGGCAGGTGATGACCATGTCTCGGTCTGGTTTCTGCTGTATCTGGGGGGGAGGATAACCCCTCTAATACAGTAGTAGTGGATTTCAGGGCGGCAGACTTCGTGGGCATGTGCAGGATTTTACGGGGGAGTTTGGACAAGATTGGGCCAGATGTGGATGTGGGTAGCTTGTGGGAGACCATTAAGAAAGGGGTGCAAGAGGCTACTAGCTCATGTACAAGGGTAAGGCATAAGAATGGTAGAGCCAATAAGTCGTGCTGATGGAACAGGGAGGTGCAAGAGGCGGTGAGTGATAAAAAGACTGCCTATGCATGTTTTAAGTGCGCTGGTGGGGGGGTAGGGAGAGAGGCGACTATGAGTTGACAGGAAGGAGGGCCACCAGAGTGGTGAGGGGAGCCAAGGTGAGGATGGAGCATAACCTGGCAAGGGATATCCAGAGGGGGGGAAAGGGATTCTATAGATACATAGGGGAGAAGAGAAAAGGGAGAGCACAGATCTCCAGGATTAAGACTAGGGAGGGATGGGCTCAGGAGGCGGGGATCAGGCAGAGGTGCTAAATGAGTACTTTGCCTCGGTATTTATGGAGGGAGGCAGGGAATACATTCAACCCAAAGGGAGGGTGGGGAGGACAGTTGAGCGGAGAGGTCAGATGGAGTTGAGAGGACTGGAAGAGACTGGGGCACCGGGTGGGCCAGATCTGGATAGGAATGGGTGTTTAATTGGGGGGGTGGACTGGGAGGGAGAAATCACAGACGATAGGGTGAGGGAGGCCCTTCTGGTGCTAAAAACTGATAAGGCACCAGGACCGGATGGGCTGCATCTGAGGGTACTGAAGGAACTGGTGGACAAACTAGCAGCTCCACTAGCTGCACTCTTCAATGCCTCTCTGCAGACAGGATGGGTGCCTCAAGACTGGATGGTGGCTCATGTGGTGCCTATCCACAAAGAGGTGTCTAGGGAGGAGATGGGAAATTACAGGCCTGTCAGCCTAACATCTGTGGTAGGCAAAATAATGGAGGGCATCATCAAGGAGAAGCTCGGGAGGCAACTGAAATTGTTGGGTCACATGGATGACAAACAGTATGGTTTTGTCCCAGGGAGATCATGTTAGACCAACCTCACTGATTTTTACAACTGGGTGATGGAGACCCTGGACTGACAAAGACCGGTGGATGTCCTATACCTGGATTTCAGTAAGGCGTTTGACTCGGTACCCCATATTGGGTTGTTAACAAAGGTGGGAGGGATGGGGGTGGGAGGATAGTTGCTTAGATGGCTAGGAAATTGGCTAACTTGGTGAATACAGAGGGTAGTGATTGGTGGGATAGTCTCCTCCCCTAGGAAGGTCTTCAGTGGGGTTCCCCAAAGTTTGGTACGAGGGCCACTCCTGTTCAATGCCTATGTCTCTGATATGAGGAGGGGGTTAGGAGTAGGATGAGTCTCTTTGCAGATGACTCAAAACTGGGAGCACTAGCATACAGGGACAAAGTGAGAGAGACAGTCCAGCAGGACCTGAATACCCTGGAGGGGTGGTCAAGGAGGTGGGGACTGAGGTTTAATCCAGGGAAGTGTACAGTGCTGCATCTGGAGGTCAGAAACCCTGGTCATGTATACTTCCTGGGGGGTTCTCACTGCAAGCCACAATGAGTGAAAGGGACCTGGGAGTGGTGGTAGACATCAAAATGAATAATACTGAAAATTGCAGAAGATCTGTGGAAAAAGCAAACAGGATTCTGGGCTGCATAGCCAGGGGAATTAAATCCAGGAGAAGGGAGGTGATCCTCCCTCTGTATAATGCCTTGGTCAGGCTGCATCTTGAGTACTGCATGCAGTTCTGGAGACCTCACCTCAAGAAGGACATAGCACTGCTGTAGAGGGTCCAGAGGAGGGCAACCAGGATGATTCAGGGCATGAGAGAAAGAACCTATGAGAAAGGCTGGACGAGCTTGGGCTGTACTCACTGGAGGAGAGGAGAGGAGAGATGGGGGGACATGATAGGGGTGTTCAGATATGTGAAAGGGATAAACAGGGGCAGAGCCAAAGAAATGTTCAAGCTAAAGAAAGGGGGCACAACCAGGGGACATGAATGGAAACTTGAGGTGGGCTATTACAGGGGAGAACATAAAAAGCATTACTTTACTGAGAGGGTGGTGGGATCATGGAATGCACTGCCCAGGAGTCTGGTGGAGAAGGGCACAGTGGAGGGCTTCAAGAGGGGGTGGGACAGATGCATGGGCAAACTGAAGCCGAAGATGATCCTCTCAGGGGCTTGGGGGGTGGGAAAGTGAGCACCCAATAGGGGCTGGCTACCGAGCAGACACAGAAGACCATCAGGCCTATTCTGCTGGCTTTTAGTATGTATGTTAGTATGATATATAGATACAGATATAGATATAGATATAGATATAGATATAGATATAGATATAGATATAGATAGATATCTATATATATGTAGCGAGAGAGAGAGAGATAGATATATATAGATATATATATATATATATATATATATATATATATATATATATATATATATATTTATATGTAGTTTATATATAGTTTGTCTTTTTAGCAGTTTCAAAGCTTTGAAAGCATTGATATTAGTAATGCATTTAGAAATAAATTGTTTTAATGGTCTTTAGAGTTAAACATGCCGTTTCATGTGAAGGCATATTTTTTTGGGGGAGGGGGTGCAAATTATTTTAATCATGGGCACAGTACTTGGTAAATACAGATCTTTGATGATAAAGTGTATTTTTTCTTTTAAGTTTGAGAAGTATGTATTACATATGTGTGTTTGTTTTTCTACTTTCTTTTCACTGATATTATAAACTGAGCCAGGAAAAAAGTAAGACTGAATAGATCATCAGAGCTGCCATCCTCCTGGATATGCCATTTATCACTCATTTAAAATAACACAAATGTAGTTTCACATTTTTACTATGAGAGAAGCAAGAATATGAACCAGCATGGTTAACAAATACATTGATTGTCACCTGTAAATGAGTGGGGAGTGGGAGTTTTTTCTAACATTCCTGGTGGTTTTATACTCCCTGGAATCTGCTATTCATGTTTTTTTATTGCATGTTGTCCCAGGCAATCTTCCCAGAGTGCAGTTTGCTCTATTGTTTAGTAGCTCGGGGTGGAGGCCAGTGTCTTGTTACATTGCCTTTTTTTTTAAATTAACCACAGACATCATGGCAGCCAAAGGAGACACACTTTGAGTCTTAGGGTATGTACAGCATAATTAATAAATCTTCATATGCATAATCTTTCAATTCATGTCATTGCTAGACATACTGTAGCTAGCTTGGCTTGAGGAAGGGTTAACATGGTCAGAACCCCTTAGCAATTGAGATGCATATGCAGCAAATACATCCAGATGCTCTAACTTACCCTACAACTGTCAATCTGCATTTTTTCTTGAAATGGTTACATTTGCATTTATGTTTATTTTAAAATATTTAATATTCTGACCATGTGGTTATGTCATGGACCATAACTGATCCCCAGCCTTAACACTCCCCCATGCCCCAACTTGCATAGAAGGTAGTGCTTGTAGACAAATCTAATTATTTTGCCACTGTGTTCTGGTGTGTTCTGGTGTGTGTGTGTGTGTGTGTGTGTGTGCTTTTGATTCAGTTGCTTGTGTCTTGCATGGAAAACAGTGCTTGTAGACAATCTAGTCATTTTGCAGCTGTGTTCTGCTGTGTGTGTGTGTGTGTGTGTGTGTGTGTGTTCCTCTGAGGCTGTTCTTGCAACCTAGGAAAGGTAGACATGATGAGGCATCTCCTCCCTATTCCTGGATGCAAGTTCCCTCCACCCTAGGAACACCTGCCTGCTGAATAAGGAAGGGTTGCAGGAACCCAGGGAATGATTGGGGGGGCTGATGGTCATCAAAATGGAAAGGGATTTGGGGGTAATCATATTGGATGACCTAAAGGTGGCTAAACAATGTACCAAAGCTGTGAGGAGAGGCAGTGGAATGCTGTGGTGCATAGGGAAAGGTATTACCAGTAGAAGGAAGGAGGTGGTGATGCCACTGTGTAGATCACTGGTGAGGCCTCATTTGGAAAGTGGTGTCCAGTTCTGGAAGCTGCATTTCTGTCATGCAATTTTAAATCACAAATGGGTTAAATGGTTCTATTTTAGATTTATATCCCTTTTCCCTACTTTCCCCACTGGTTAGCCTTATGGAACGCAACCAGAACATATCTTGGCTAGCATGATGAATGCACCTACACAAGTTGCATCTCAGTCTACAGCACTGTCTTTTTAAAATGCTAACTTCTTGTTGAAAATATGACATAATTTTTCCATCCATGTTATTGTTAGACATACTGTAGCTAGCTTGGCTTGAGGAAGGGTGAACATGGTCAGGACACCTTAACAATTGAGATACATATGCAGCAAATAAGTCCACATGTGCTAACTTACCTTATAACTGTTAAGTGTCAGTCTGCATTTTCTTCTTGAAATGGTAACTTTTGCATTTATGCTTATTTTAAAATATTTACTATTCTGACCGTGTTGTTATGTCACGAACCATAACTGATCTCCAGCATTAACCCCGCCCCCCCGTGCTCCAACTTGCATAGAAGATAGAGCTTGTAAACAAATCTAATCATTTTGCCACTGTATTCTGGTGTGTGTGTGTGCTTTTGATTCAATTGCTTGTATCTTGCATGGAAAACAATGCTTGTAGACAATATAATCATTTCACAGCTGGGTTCTGCTGTGTGTGTGTGTGTTCCTCTGAGGCTGTTCTAGGAAATGTACTTCCCCAGACATAGTAGCAGTACATTGCATAGCAGATATAAAATGTCAATAAGCAGGTCATGCAACAGATGAGCTGAGCAGTTACTGAAGTAAGAATTGTACAGCTGTCATTTTTTACGTCCTGTTCAAAATGTGTTTTTGCACCTGTGGTGCCAAATGGCACAGTCACTGTGCAAAATCTCCTTTCGGCTAATGAATTGTTAGTGTCACTGTTCATGCGGTGGGGTCACAAAAAGCCCATGCTGAAAACTTAGAGTGAAAATACCAAGAAACACCGAGGGCATTAGGGTTTCTGACCATAACACTCTTCACTGTAGGAACTGACAGGCATCAGGGGTGTGACTTGGGATCGTCAACAGTAATGCTCACGCCATTCCACCTCCATCCCTACCCTGCAGCCAGTGACAGTTATTGAAGTGTGTCTTTGACTCTTCAGCCCCAACGTTCACTCCATTCTCTTATACTGTACCCATTTCAGCATATTTCCTTATGGAATGGGGTGAGTGTAAAGTCTGAAAACCCCAAGGCACACCTCGACTCTTGTCTGTGTCTGCAGGGTAGGGTGAGGTGTAATGGCGTGAGTGTTATAGGCACCCAAAGGCACACCTCAATGCCTGTCCATGCCTACGGGGTGGGGGTGGGGGGTTGGCATCACTTCTATACTTCTCTGCCATTCCTATGCTGCCTGTCTGTCTTTGTGTGTCTCTCTCTCTATCTATATATCTATGTAATTATCTAACTTTCTATCAATTGCATGTATCGCTATTTTTACGTATTTCTAAAACAAACCTGCATATCACATTTGCCTGCACTCTGAGCACATACTTATGAAACTGCATATTTGTACTCCACTTCTGCATAGACCTCATACTGTCCTAATATTCCCATTATCACAAGCATAACTACCTTACCCTTATCACAAATGACCCCCTCTGAAAGTTAATATCATATTTTCTCTAGCAGTCCATCATCATTACACCTGACTTCCTGACATCAGTACATTGCTTAAATATAACTTACATCACCTCATGGACAAAAACCCTGTTCCTCTTGAAAAAAAAATAAAAATAAAAAAATAAACTGTGTAAATAATCCCAAAGCTGAACATATGCCAGCCATTACTTTTTCATGTACTGCCACCTTCTGTACCATCATGGAGATTTGCATATGTTTCCCTTGATGCTATGCATTATTGGGATATGTGCTGTTGTGTTTTCTTTAAAATGTGGCTGTCTGGCCAATATCATCTGGGATAACACATACATCAGTGGCATTTACTCTGGGGTTCTATTGTAAGATTCCTATTCCTTCCATTAAAATGTACACCTCCATATATTTTCCTAATAATGTGTATGCCTTCCTTAGAACAGAAACTAATACAAATCTTACTACTTACAAATCATTGTATTGTTTCTCCAGACCTCCTTAACAATTCCACACAACTTCACTAACTTCATTATGCAGCTGTGGTGGATCTGACCAGAATTTGTTTCCATTGTTATCCACGTCCACCCTTGCCTTTATAGCTATAGGGGTAGCAGTAGTTAATGGTAGTTAAGGGAGATTGATCAAGCTTGGGTATGAGAGGGTGGCCACTGGATCACAAAAGAAGAATGACAGGGGGACAAATAAAAAACACAACTCAAGAGTGGGCCTAAAGGAATGGGTTGGGAGGATGGCGGAAGATTATGGTGGTCACAGCAGTGCCACAGACACCTGTGAACAGCATGGTACAATGCAACTGGCACTATGACGTACACAAATCACAACTGTGGTCACAGTTCAGGCTTTATCAGTCAAAACCATCCTTTATGACCACTAGCAAATGGTGACCATCATTTGCACTGTGATATAATCAATGGGGAGACTCCCCACAACTGAGTTTTATCTTTATGTATGGTAGTTTTAGGTGGGATTATATTGGGGAGCCCTTTGTACCTTGATTTTGTGCCACCACCAACTATGACTGTTCATTGGGACCTTGTTTTTTGTAGTCCTTCAATTTAAAGGACAAGTAAACAGTGATTTCCTTGGTACTGATTCATTAATCCTCCCATAGAGTTGTAGAGTAATGGGAGCTGTACTGAAAGAAGTCAGTTTTAACATTGAAGATGGTTTAATATGATTTTGTTACATTTTACAGCTTGCTCTAAATAAATACGAGTAATCATAAGTTCCAGACCAATTAAGTCCCAAAATGGCACATATATCTAATGGAACAGTGTCGATGGAACAAGACAGCTGCTTGCCTGATAGAAAATTCCTATATCACCGCTTATATAATGTTTGCAGTTGCCTCCCTTGGTGCACTTGACACCATCCTCGCTAAATAAAGTTGGTGCCTCCCATCGCTTTGTATCTCCTCCTTCCTCCAGTCTCCTCTGCATCCTGCTCTTTTCTCTTCCCTCTTACTATGCATAATGTCCCCACTTCCTCTTCCCTCCCAATATGTGAGGCGCTCAATGAGTTTCCTAGTATTTATTTATATGTTGCCTCAAGGATACTCTTATAGTACTGTTTGTAGGCATTTGTATATACTGTAAACTGCAAGTTACTTGTACATATTGTTTTATGGACTTTTTTGCCATCTCAGACTATTGTTCTCCAGATTTCTCTATTGTATAAGTCTCACATCACTATGCATTCATCCTGTGTACCCATATTCTACATTATGTATACTGTTTTCTTATTGTACCTTATACTTTATCTTAACTTCCCAGGTCCACTTTGAGAATGAGTTCACTCAATGGTGTTTCGCCTGGTAAAATAAAATAAAGATTGATTGATTGCATGATTGATTGATTCAAATTGCCCAATATGTTAAATCAAGCATATTGCTTGGTGCTTAACTTCTGCATGTTGATCAGTGACACAGCACCAGAGCAAAATAACCTTATTTATTTTCCTTTAAAGGGATTACAATGTCAGTCAGCTCTGCACAACCTCTGAGTGTTGTTTTCATTTTCATGCTACTGTAGTTATTAAGAGAAAAGAGGAAGGTAAATACACAAAATACCTAAAATATGAATCGAAACTAGTCTAAAATTTAACCTTTCTCAATATTTTCTGAGGCAGCAAACACAGTTTGATAGTACTGCTTTATTTAAAATGTGCTGCATGGATTTACTACCCTGAGCCAAAGCTCATCTTGAGGTGTTGCCTGCGAGAGGGGGTCACAACTGCATCATGAAAACACACATGAAGAAAGTACAAAGAGGCAAAGTACTATAAATGAGCAGAAGTAGCTTTGACTACAATAAACATTGAGCTGTACAAACAAAGTCAAATACAGATATGCAATATTAGTGAGAAAATGGATAAACACTAAGGGCAGGATTCATAAATGTGGGGGAAGCTCCGGCAGCTGCAGGAAAACTTCGGCGCTAGTGGGTTTCCACTTGTGAAGCCGTAGGTCACCCGCAGCTGCAGGTATTCACAAGGTGGAGCCGGAATATGACCGGCTCCACTGAATACGGCAGCTTGTGGGTGCTGTTGCCGGAGACAGCACCGCAGCTGTGGGAGGCCGCTACAGGCAATGGGACCCGCCGTAGCACCCTCCGCAACTGCTGCAGATGAGGATCGGCCACTCCGCAGCTGCGCCGATTTTGGCATGCAACTGGGGTTGTGGAGAGGGATTTAGTCTCATTTTGCTTTGTGAATCCTGCTCTAAGAGTCCAGGGGAAGCAAGGTTGTGATAAATACAAAGTATAGAGGTTCAAACATAGAAATATAGAAACTGATGGCAGATAAGGACTGCTAGGCCCATCTAGTCTTCCCATTTCCCCTGCCTCCTGTAAAAGCGGCAGACCCTACTTGATCTCCGGTTTTACCTCCTTGTTCCTATTGCTAGGGTTCACCTATGCCTGTTCCATGCATGCTTGAATCCTCCCACTGTGTTTGCCCCCACCACCTCTGCTGGCAGTCTGTTCCATGAATCTACCACCCTTTCTGTGTAGAAATACTTCCTCACACTACCCCTTAGTCTAGGGGAGGCAAATTAAACCCAGAAATGAATTGCTTGTGACAAGAAAAACTTTAGCCTTAAATGTGCACAGTTTAAGCACTCCTTGCTGGGCAACCAATGAAAGAGCCTGATGGAAATGGAGAAATACCTCATCTTACCATTCTGGTCAGAAGATATGCACATGGTTGTCTCAAGAATGGTGGTTGGGGTGGGTAGGGGAACACAGTGAGAAGTAGGACAAGTGGTAAGTGGATGAAAGAGGGAAAACTGGACCTCTGCATCTGTTGGAAGCCCTGCTTCTTCATCACTGCAACATGTGGGGTCCAGCCTAAAATACATAGCCAGACTTAAACAGGTAGTAAGAGGAAGGTAGAGTATTGTGCCAACATTACACTTAACAGCTCTTTACTTGGATGCTGATGACCTGTTAGGCTCTCCAAAGGCTTGCATACTGAGCTTTCCATATGTATTAGATCTGGTTAGCTTGGAGTCACGTGATGCAGCTGCCCGAGTAAGACATACTCCGCTATCGCTCCACTCACCTGAGCATTAACTGTAATCTAACAACATTTTTCTTATCATAATATTTTACCAGCTCTTAAATTATTGGCTGCTGAATACTCCTGTCATCTCTAAGAGACAGAATCCAGGGCAGTAATGGAGGCAGAGATGTGCCGGGTGGCGCCCCGACACACTCCACCTGTATCGCTGGAGAAGCAGGCCAAAAAATCCAGGACTAACCCTGCTGCTACAGGCCACCCTCAACCAACCCCTGCATCTTCTTCAGACACTACAGAATTAACCCCTCTAATCCTGGAAAGGTTCCTTTTGGAATTTCAACCTTTCAGAGATGAAGTTCGGTCTCTGGTTTCTGAGGTTAAAGCAATTTCTGAAGCCCTAGAAGATTCTACCAGACGAGTGACCAATAATGAAGCCCGCATTTTCTCAGTGGAGCAGCTGTGTGAGAAGTCGGAAGCCCTAATAACCACAAATGGCCAGATTTAAAAAAAACTAGAGAACAAGATTGAGGATTTAGAGGGGAGAAGTTGAAGGAACAACCTAGTTGTAATCGAGATCCCAGAAAAGGAAGAGGAATCTGATTCTTTGTAGTTCATGCAGAAATTTCTAAATAAAGTCACCGGGCCTTCCCCATTTGGCTCAAATTATATTTTGGAGAGAGCACATCAGGCCCTTATGCCTATGCCTCCCACGTCTGCTCCACTCAGGCCTCTAATTTGCCGTTTTCTTAACTTCCAGGAAAAACAACATGTACTACAAAAAATGAGAGGCTTACAGGAAGTTTTGTGGGAAGGTCAAAAAATCAGGGTGTCACAAGACCTGCCAACATCTGTACAACAACACTGTGCCCTTTTCCACCCGATTGTCTCAAAATGTATAGCCGCTGGCATAAAGTTCCGAATGGTATATACTGCTAAACTCCAAGTATACCTGGAAGACTCATGGGCCTTCTTTGAAGAGCTAGACCTAGCATTGACTTATCTTAAACAAAAATGCCCTGCCTTATTCTCCGACCACTGAAGACCACCTGCAAGTCTGAAGGCAATGTTTCAGCTATAGAGAGTATCGCAAGCAACATATATTGGATTTTTCTGAGCTCACTTAATTGAAGATGGATTTAAGCTGGTACTGTTTTGTTTTATTTTATTCTCTGGGTACTGGGGTTGACAGTGCTGATACCTTTCTTTTGCCCCCGATGTCAGGTCTCATGGTGTAATCATAACATTCAAGGACTGGGCCCACTCATACTGCTTGGCTTCATTTATGTATCGAGAGACAGTCAGATTTGCACTCCTTTATGTCAAGAGACAACCCTGCACCATGGAGGTTATGCATAGCCACCAGTCTTCCATGGCTCTTTGGCACTTCGTCTATAGGAGGTTTTTCTCGGAGGAACTTTAAAGCCAAAAGGGGATATACAGAGATCGCGGTCCAGTGATTTTAGACTGCACAGGGCTCCAGACTTCTGTCAAGCCACTCCACAACCCTGGAGAACTCCTTACTTTTCTGTCCTTCCTTTTATTTCAGGTGACACAAAGTCCAACTATGCTCTGTACAGAGTGCATTCAACTCTGTGCAAGTTTTGTATTCCTAGGAATATTTTGGTTTGTCATTGCTGAGACCATGTTTTTCTTTTCTTTCCAGATCAGTTTACCCCTCAGCAGACATGTAGAAGGGAGTTTGTTATATTGGACCTAGTTGGTACATTTTTTATTACTGGGATGTATCAGGTCTAATCTATATTATTTGCAACTCAACAGTTGTATTAAATAGATAGATTACATAATTTTATAACCTTCCTTGGGTGGGCGGGGAGGGGTGGGTCCTCAGCAGCTGATCGCCATGGACCAGCGCAGTGGGGGTGGGGGTGGGGAAGTTCTTATGTTTATATTAATGTCACAATGAAACATGCTACTACCTGGTGTATTATCAGTCTTAGTTTTCCACTTGTTCCAGGTTTAATTGGGGGGGTAGGTAATGGGAGGTTAGCAAGAGATATAAATGGGGACAAAGGGAAAGTGAGATTTCACAGGGAATGTTTTTTACTACATTTAACTTTGGGTGGGGTGGGTGCCAATGTAAAAACCAAATGCCTCATCTTAGCTGGTTTTCTCTCAGAATTTATAAATTTGGAAGGATTCCACAGCAATTAATGTGGAATTATGACACAAACATTTAAGTTTAGTATGTGGAATGTTAAGGGTGCAAGACATCCACTCAAACGTAACCGTCTTCTTAAACATTTAAACATTTTCTGTTGTGAGGTAATTTTACTCCAAGAAACCCATCTCTTGCAAGCTGAGGAGACTCTCATGAGATGACAGCAAGTGGGTCAAGTATTTGCTGCAGGTGACTCTAGAAATAGCAAAGGATTAGCCATCCTTTTGACCAGGACCTTTCCATTTGCATGTGAACAATGCATTAAAGACAAAGGGGGCAGGTACGTCTTCACCATTGGTAAGATCCACTCTTATACAATTCTTTTGGGCAGTGTTTACAGCCCTAACATTGACTCACCATCCTTTTTTATGGAACTAGTTTCCATATTGACACCTTTCCTTCATATCCCTATGATTATTGGGGTAGATTGGAACCTTCCTTTTGACCCTATTATAGATAACTCACCAGGAACTAGTACAAGGGGACTTTCTCCAGCACAGAGAGCCTATAGAGACCTAATAGATCACCTAGGCCTCTGCAACCCCTGGGGAACCCTGCATCCCACTGCAAAATAATTCACTTTTCATTCGACAGTCCAAGGCTCTGCATCATGCCTTGATTACTTTTGAATGAACAAATCCCTTATTCAGGGTCTAATGGACAGCAGCCTGGAACCGGGCACAGGGTCAGATCACTTCATGGTGACTTGCCTCCTCTCTCTGTCTCTCAACTGGGGAACTAACATTCAATGGAGACTCAATAACCAGCTGTTGAAAGATAAGAAAGTTACGGACAGTATACTATCTGCACTAGGGTCCTACATAGATGTAAATTAGGGTTCTACAAAATCACCATCTACAGAGTGGGGTGCTCTTAAATGGTTTCTGAGGGGAGAATTTATAAAATGGTCTGTTATCAAACAACGGAGAGAAACCCAAGAAGCCAAAGACCTTTTAGTTCAAATTAGGGCAAAGGAGAAATCTGTCCAGAAATACCCTGGATTCTAAGAAAGAGACCCTAATTAAGATACAGAATAAATACTCCAAACTCTTTAGGGAATAAGAGGAATGGGCACCACTGAAAACTAAAGCCACTTATACCGAACAAGGGGAAAAAGCAGGATGGCTTTTAGCCCTCCGACTCAAAAAGATTGAAACCTCAAAATGTATCACAGTGATACATAAAAACCCTGATGACCCTCCTTTGACCCAATCAGCGGACATCAATAAATAGTTAGAGCAATATTATACCTCCTTGTATGTGTGTATGCCCAATTGTCCCCATAACATGAGGTAGACTCTTATCTAGAGAACCTCCCCCTTCCCTCCCTTTCTCCCACTCAGATGGAAAAATTAGTCCTACCGTTTACAGAAGTAGATATACCTCATGCCATCAGGGATCTCCCCTTAGATAAGACCCCAGGTCCAGATGGCTTTTCCACAAATTTCTACAAAAAATGTGCCCTCAGTTAGCCCCTCTATTACTGACAGTATACTCTAGCATGCTTAATGAGGCAGATGTTGACCCCAGGATGTTGAAAGCCACGATCATTATTCTCCCAAAACCAGATAAAGATATTTTTAAATCCCTAACTATCATACCATATCTCTCCTTAACACTGATCTTAAAATTCTGGCCAAACTATTATCCCTTAGAATAGAGTCCATTCTACCATCACTTATTAGTCCAGATCAGAGGGCTTTATGAGGAGTAGATCCTCCATGGATCTCCTTCGCTGCCTGTCTCACATCTTTTCTGTGTTCAGGGACTCCCCTCAGGGTATGGCCTTGGTTTCCCTGGATGCAGAAAAGGCTTTCAACAGGATCAATTGGCAGTTCCTATTCAGGACCCTTAACAGGTTCCACTTCCCCATGAAATTCATTTCTTGGATCCAAACACTGTACTCCACCCCTTCTGCACAAGTTTTTTGCAATGGATTCCTCTCCTCCAATTTTCCTTTAGAGGCAGGAACCAGGCAGGGCTGCCCTCTATCCCACCTTTTATTTAATCTATACCTAGAGTTCCTAATAGCTGCCATACAAATGTCCCCAGGGATACATGGTATTCAATTAGGTTCACTTAATACTAAAATTGCAGTCTATGCAGATGACATTTTGCTCCATGTAACACACATTAAACCTACCATTCAGACTGTACTAGATTTAATACAGGAATACAGTTTACTATCTAATTAAAAATTAAACACTGAGAAATCTCTGATTTTCCCACTAAACCCCAAAGTCCATAAACAGGATGTTCTTAAATTGGGTTTAAAATGGGCTCCAAAATCCATGAAATATCTTAGGATACATCTCTCCACTAGTTCTTCTCAGATGCGGAGGCTAAACCTGGATGATTTACATAAAACTGTGCAGCTAGATCTGAAAAGATGGCAAGATCTTTCCCTCACTCTATGGGGTCGAGTGAGTATCATTAAGATGAATCTCCTCCCACGCATGTTTTACCCTCTGAATCTTCTCAACATTTGGCTCCCTAAAGCATGGTTTAAACTTATTCATAATAGCAACTCAAAGTTCCTCTGGAAAGATTAACCTCCACGATGAGCATACAATAGATTAGCTGCACCTAAAATCCTTAGGAGGGCTTAAACTCCTGAATTTCAATTTATACCACTGGGTGAGTCACCTAAGCAAATATCTCCATTGGGCTTCCCCCCTGGGTCAGACTATTTCCCTATTTGGCTTACAACAGAAAGGGACTTAATACTAACTTCAGGCATTAACCCTGCAGCTTTATTTTTTTTGAAACCCAAAAATGTACCCCCTGTCCTCTGTCATAACCCGGTAGGCCATTCGGTTTGTAGTCATTCACAACTGTGTTCTACCTCACAGTATGACAACACACAGAATTTCTCACAACCCATTTTTCAAAATCCAAATCTTAAGATAGGAGGGAAGTTAATTCCTGATCACTGGATTTAACTTCCTCATGACTGTGTGGCACAGGATTTTCAAAGTCCTGTGGGAGGGCGGGTTGGTTGAAGACACAGAAGGCAAGACGAGTTCTTTTAAAATGTCCCACAGAGCAGTGGACTTTATTACAGAAGGACTTCACACACTTGGCAATACCATAAACAGTTCAACAATGCAGATCTGGAACTTCTGTGTTGCTCATACTGATTGACTAGTCAGGATGGTCTTCAGCAACTGTAATAAAACATGGCTTATAGGGCTGTTGGTTCCCACTCAGCCAGTAGGCTCACAGGGGCAAATCCAATGCCTGAGGGTGGTCCTACTTGTACCTGCAGTTTTGCAGCCAATACTTTAGGAAGACCAATCACCTCTCTAGCTTCTCAACTCAGCTGTGGTTCAAAACATCCCAGCCTTGATTAGAACCACAACTGGTCAGTCTTTCTGAGACTTCTTCCAGCACCAACTACTCCCCTCTTGCATCAGCCAATTTCACTCCTACAGAGGACTGCTCTCTCTACAGCTCAGATCTTATCTGCCAGACTCTGCTCAGTCAGCTCCTTTTATAGGGTTGAAGATCATGTGACCTGTCAATCATAGCTTTAAATGTTAATTAAATGTTTGCAACAATTTTACATATGTCTATTTCATACAGAAAAGTAAGCAGACATGAAAAATAAAAGTTTAACATAGATCAGCATTTGAACAATAAAAAAATAAAGTAATAAAAAAATGAAGAAAGGAACTTCCTGGCAGGAAATCCCACCTTTCTTGTTCCCAGACTCCCTCCTGCTAGAGCTCTATAAAGCCCACAGAGTTCAGCCGGCCTGAACCCATAGTAATCTACAAAATGGATGCCTGCAAATGAAAGCACATGGAGTCGGGCATTTCCCAAACAGGTAATTTTTCTGCAACATATAGCAATGTGCACAGTTTTGGCTTAAAGAAACATTCCATCTACTATCAGGAAAATACAAATGAAACCAATATAAAGCAAAAGACATTGCTAATTCATTGTTTGGCAGCAGTTTGTAAAACATGTGTTTGGTACATTTCAAACATCAAGAACTTTGAGATTCCTAATACCTTCCATACAAAACTTAAGGCGGTTTATTGTAGTTCTTCAGTACTTTATATTTTATAGGGCCAAAAACCACTTTCTTCCCCAGGTTCACTATTTTGCACATGGAAATTAAACAGGGGAATAAAGCACCAAAGTACACAACATTTCTTTCACCCTAACTGTGCTAAGACAGCTCTTGTATACTTAATGCTAGCTGTGTATGTATAAATGTGTGTGTGTGGGGGGGGGCAGAAGGAGAAGAAGAAAGAGTATTGAAGTTTCAGTGCTGGGTGATCAGTCCAGCAAAGACCAGATATAATAGTAGCATAGAAGAAAGGCTGCAGCCAAAAGGATAGGAAATAAACATTTATTTTGATATGCTGTAAGACTATTCCTGCACTGAATATTTCAGGTCTCAGCAGGCTTTCATTTTTATTTGATACCTTAAATCAGACTTATTTTGGCTGCAAGGCTTTCCTGCAGCCCCTAAAATCTGATTCTCTATTTTCATTAATCCAAAATACAGCAGAAGGATTTCACCCTGCTACAAGTTCCACCACAGCCTGGCTGTCCACCACTGACATACTGACTCAATTTGGTCTTGTCAACACTTGGGCATTCAAAATCATCCAACTAAGACATATGCACATTATGTATTTCGTGGGACACTCTCTCAAGAACATTTCACCAGAGTGGATTACCATAGGCAAAACTCTTACCTCTGCCCCACATACTGTGTCATCATCTATACCCCGTTGTTCCCCTTCGTATTTCTGAAATTAGATGGCATCCCCCATTATTGGAATTCTTTATTCCCCAGTCTAAACTCCAAATGGCCTAAGATCTGGGACTCTTGCCACAGACTCATTACGCAAAACCGATTACATTTAATGCAAATGCAAATTTTAAATGACATGTATCTTACTCCCTATAGATTACATAAAATGGGAAGAGCAGAAAGCCCAACATGTAACAGATGCCGACAAAGTCCGGGTACTCTTTATAATGTATTTTGGGAATGTGCAAATATGTCTCCACTGTGGGAACTCATTAAATCCAAAATGGATCCTCTGCTTGGTTTGCAGGCTTATTTTACACCAGAGGTGTGTCTGCTGGGAGATTTTTCTGGCTTTCCACCCATGGTTAGAAACTATCACATAACGATGATAGCTATGTTGATAAAAAAATTGTTTTAAAACATTGGAAGGATTCTCTCCAACCTACTTATTCAGAATGGCTACAAGAACTTCTTTTTAATTTACATGTTGAGAAAATGATGGCCCATCTCAATAATAGACTGCACATTTATAAGAAAAGATGGGAAAGTCTATCTCTGCATACTGTGATGATGCTACACTGCAACGCTTAGAGATCTTAACAATATTACCATAAGGGTAAATCACTAGAATACCCATCACTGCAATTTGTTCTCCCTGATAGTAGGATGCTGAACCATCAGTAAAAATGTGACACAAAGAGGTGTTGTCAAGTATTTGTGGAGTGGCAGGGAGAAAAAGACTTGGATCTGGAAGATCAGGTGACTGTAGTGTACAGTCATGGGGTTCTCCTTGGAAAAGGAGTGCATGAGCCAGCATAGATGGAATTTTTGCTGGGTGCACCTGTATGTCTCTATCCTGGAGAAGAAGTGACCAGTGTATCAGCCTGGTATTAGAAACTGACCCGTCCTTCACTCTGTCTGAGAATAGAAAGGTAGTTGGTGTGTGGTTGGTGTTATTAATCAGTGGAGAGTACCCAATGATATACAGAAAGTGCTTGACAGCCCAGTAGGTGGCCAGAAGGTTCCTTTCACAAAGGCTGTACTTCTGTCCCACTGGGGTCAAGAGCTGAGATGCATATGCAATAGGTCTCAGGGTGCCATGAACCTTCTGAGCCAGCACTGCTGACATGGCAATGTCAGAGGTGGCACATTCCAGATGGAACGGTAGTGATGGATTGGGGTTGACCAGAGCTGGAGCAGAGACCAAGGCCTGCTTCAGTGACATCACAACCTGGGTATGTATAGGGGCCCCAAATTCATGGAATGTCCTTTTTTAATAGCTCATACAGAGGAGCGGCTTTCTGAGCAAAATCACAGATAAAATCTCGAGAATAGTTCACCATACCTAGAAACCGTTGAAGAGTTGCCATGCTGGTAGGCAACAGCAAGTCTTGCAGTCCTTGTATCTTCTTCCAGGCAGGGCTTCGGCCTTGGTCAGTTATTTTTAGACCCAGAAAGAGTATTGCTTTCTGACATAGCTGTGCTTTTGCTGGATTGTATTTTAGGCCTGCTTTCAGAATGAGAGTCAGTAGTTTGTCCAAGAGATCCAAGTGTTGTTCCTGTGTGGCGGTTGCCAGCAGCAGGTCATCCATACTGCAGAGACATTGGGAGTAGAGAACCCTCAAGGGCGTCCATCATATGCAGATGGAACAGGGGCGGGCTGTTATGGAATCCTGTGATAAGCAAGTCCACGTATACTGTCTTCCTTCAAGGTGGCAGAACTTATATTGACTCTTGGGAGCCAATGGTAGTGACCAAAACCCATTGGAGATATCCAGCGCACTGAACCATTTTAGGTCAGGGGTCAAAAGTCATAGCACATCAGGTGCGGATGCCACAGTTGGAGTACAACTGGGGGTGACCTGATTCAATTTCCTGTAGTTAATAGTAAGTCTCTAGGCACCTGTGGTTTTTTCCACAGGCCACACTGGGGAGTTAGCAGTAGAAATGCATGTTCAGAGTACTCCTTGATTGAGAAGTGACTTTATTGTTTCTCTGAGAGAAGACAAGGCCTCAGTTGGAAAAGGATATTGCCTTTGCCTCTCATATGCTGGGCCTGGCACTTCGATGACAGTGTGCATTTTGCCACAGTCATGTTTGTTGATTGCAAATGCTTCCAAATGTCATTGCAAAATGGGGAGAAGCTTTGGGAAAAGCTCATGGTCTTTGAACAAATCTATGACATCATACTGTTTGTTGTTAGCAGATATTGTTGCCACAACATGTGAATCAGGGATCAAAATAGTGTGGTTTTGACCCTGAATTTGTATCAATAGCATGTTAGCTAAATCCACCACACAGCCGTGTGGTGCAAGATAATCAATTCCTATGACACTAGGATGATCATGCAATACCATCAGTTGGAAGGTGTGTGAGGCCTTTAAGTGGCCTAACTCTACCTGCAAGGGTAGAGACCGATATGCAGGTAATCTAGTACCATCTACTCCTGACATGTTGGTCCTCTGTCCGGTGGACCAAGAAGATGTGTCCGGGTGGTCATCATGTAATACAGACACAGCCGCACCTGTATCTAGTAACACTATAAGTAGACAACCCCCGACCTCGGCCTCAGTGCAGGCCTTCCGTCTGTATCCAAGACCAGCTTGTTTACAATCCAGACTGGGGCCTGTAATTGTCAATCTGTACTGCTGGGAGCATGGAGAGGTTGTGCCTGGCTCCTTTGAACCACTTCACCATGCTGCACTGATGCTATATAGGGAGGAGCTTCTGAGTTCAGGCCAGTATGGGCCTGAAGGCCTACTTCGGTGTTGCCATGGCCCATCGGGTTTGGGTCACTCAGTTGCATAACAAGGGACTGAGCAGGAACTGCATCTGCCACAAGAACGCACTTGCCCCAGGAGCTCTCTGAATTTCTGATTTTCTTCGGCTATCTCCCTATACGAAGGGCGTGTTCTTTGTTGTGGTTGTCAGCCCTTATTCTTGTGCTTCTTATTCTGATGATAGTTTTGGTTCCCACCCCATTGCTGCTGTTGCTGTTGTGGTTGTTGCTGTTGTTGTTGGGCCTGTTGGGGCTGTTGGTTGTCTACGGGGAGGGGCTGTTTGTGTTGGGCCTGCCCTTCCACCGTGTAGTGCATCATGGCCTCTTGAGTAGGCTCCACAGTGGCTACTTTCTTGGAACCAGAGCCCAGATCACGGATGTAGAGTTGGTAGACTCTCTCGGTTTTCTGAAGGATGTCGGCAAACCTGTCCATGTTAGGATAAGTGGTTGGCTCTACCTTTTCTCTAACTGCAGGAATCATGTTCCTAAGGAACAGGGTCTTGTACTCGATAAGATCTACATCTGAAGCTTATTGTGCAAGGTGCCTTCCTACTCGGTAGGCCATCCAGAGTCTCTGGTGATAAGTCGCTGGACTTTCATTTTCATTCTGTTTTACAAGGTATGCAAGTATCACTCCTGCTACACCTGGGCTGTGTGCAGAAATGAGCTCAGCTGCAACCTCATCAAAGGTGGCATTGCTGTCCTGGCAGATGGCATCTGGGAGTTTGGCCCACAAACTAGGACCGATGGTCTGGCGTAGTATCTGGATCTGTTATTCTGCAGCGAGGCTAAGCATCTCACATTTAGAGCAGCACCTTTTCCAAGTGGCAGCTGAGGTTGTCAGACGGATTCATCCAACTGATACTGTCAGCTATTTGCTGATCAGAGTAGGCCATTTGTAGGGGATTATTGGGCCGATCAGGTGGAGGTAGGTTATCTTGGGCACCGTCTAGGGCAGACTGGGCTGCAGCCTCGGCTGCAGTATGAACAATGCCATCCTGAGTGCCAGCCTCTTGTAGAAGCTGCCTGATTTGGGTTTTAATGGCCTGTTTACTTCTCTCAGGAATAGGTATATTACTGATTGCATTTTCAATCATTGTTTCTATCTCCTGCCTGTCTTCCACATTAATAACGGCTATTGGTGGTGCTGTTGGGACCAGGCCTGGGCCTGCTCCCCCCCTATCATGGGGGCCACCATGTTGCCATCTCCCATGATGGGCGTCATGACGTCGACGACGTATGACATGGTGTGGGTGGAGTGGGGATCCACCATGTTGTGAATGGCTGGGCAGGGTTTCTGGGCTATAGTAGGGTGTGACTGGTGGTTGTACTGAGAGATATCATCTGATACCTCCCCTCGGATGACATGTGCAAGGCAGGGAGCTCGCCTCCATCGCCTTAACATGTTCAGCCAGAACCTCCCGCTGATGGCGTGGTTTCACCATCTTGGTTTTACATTCAGCATGACTCACAGTTGCAAGATCCATATCAACCTCATCCTGCATTTGCTTTGCAACACTCTATACGCGGTGCTCAGTTCACGATTGTCCCTAGTTGCCACTTCTAAGTCATTCGATGCCTGGTTGATCTTGTCTTTAGTGCTCCCATCTCCTCACTCAACTGTGCATTCGCTGTACTTAACAAGTCATTCATATACAATGCCTGTCCCTTATCCTGTCTCAAACTTTCACACTCCTGCTTCAACATACAAAGTTCCTGTTCTCCAGCCTGAGCTGAATGATGCAAAAGTGAATCCTTTTGATTTCGCAGTGTTTGAAGTTCAGACTCAAATTCTGCTGCACTCTAATACATTCTGTTTCCTGCAAACCCATCTCTTGCTTAGAGGCAATATATGCAGATCAAGGGTTTGAAACCTTGCCGGAGGTTTCGGGCAGCTTAGAAACAGCGACCATCAGCCCTTGACATAACGCTTATTGGTTGATTGTCTCGTCTCTGTGTACTGAGTTGAAATCCCCAGTATAGGGTTTTTGGATTGACTTGCATCCCGCTCGAAGTCAGCCCATCCTCCATGGGAGGCAAGGAAGTTAGAGACATCGAGTCTCAGTTCTGCACAGATATTTGATACGGTGGCCATTGTGTGTGAGGGAATGAAAAATCAAACTGTGAAAAAGGTCCATGCTATGTATTGATCCACAGCAGAAGCATGTTATACACAGTCGGGCTACTGTAGAATTTGTGGGCTTACAATTCAAAGCTGCTGTGAAGTGGGTCGAGTCGGCATCGACCACACCAGAGAAAAATAGCCAGACTTTGTAAGTGACTACAAACTGGTTTGAAAAGCGAGAGAGAATAGGAAATGTACACCTACTGTCTGCGTTGGGAAGGGAAAAGTTGTAGCAACTAGTGAAAGCTTACAAACACCAAATATTGCCTGCACTCGGTCGCCAATTGTCAGGAGGTCTAAACCTCACTCTCAGGCTCTTGGCAATATTGGGAATGCAAGTAATCACAGACACATTGCATTAGAGTAATAAACTTGTTTATTACTACCAAAAAGGATAAAATCACAGTTGCCCTAAGCAGTTCTTACCAATACGAACTGGGAGCCAGTGCTAAGTGTTCCCTATACCTCGAGGTTTCTTTGTGTCTCTTGGGATCTCCGAGGTACAAGACTTAGTGTCTCACATTATATACCTATGATAATTACTATGGTTACTGTAAGACAGAAACATTTCTAGTTACAGAGATAGAAACATAGAAACATAGAGGTTGACGGCAGATAAGGACCGCAAGGCCCATCCAGTCTGCCCATTTCTTTTTCTACCTTATAAATGTGCCATCGGTCTTTGCTCTGTCAGTGGCCTATCTATTCATACTCATCTGCATTGCTCTCTTATGCCTATCCCATGCCTGTTGGAAGCCCTGCACTGTATTCATAGCCACCATTTCCTGAGGTAGGCCATTCCATGCATCCACCACTCTTTCTGTGAAAAAGAATTTCCTCACATTCCCCCTTAATCAGCCTTCCTCTAATCTCATGCTGTGTCCTCTTGTCCTGCTATTTTTCTTATATTTAAACATGTTAGACTATTTCACCTTGTTAATGCCCTTAAGGTGTTTGAATGTTTTTCATGTATTAGAAACTGGCCCATCCTTCACTCTGTCTGAGAACAGAAAGGTAGTTGGTGTGTGGTTGGTGTTAATAATCAGTGGAGAGTACCTAATGATATACAGAAAGTGCTTGACAGCCCAGTAGGTGGCTAGAAGGTTCCTTTCACAAAGGCTGTACTTCTGTCCTACTGGGGTCAAGAGCTGTGATACATATGCAGTAGGTCTCAGGGTGCCATGAACCTTCTGAGCCAGCACTGCTGACATGGCAATGTCAGAGGTGGCACATCCCAGATGGAATGGTAGTGATGGATTGGGGTTGACCAGAGCTGGGGAAGAGGCCAAGGCCTGCTTCAGTGATGTCACAGCCTGGGTATGTACAGGAATGTCCTTTTTTAATAGCTCATACAGAGGAGCGGCTTTCTGAGCAAAATCACAGATAAAATCTCTAGAATAGTTCACCATACCTAGAAACCATTGAAGAGTTGCCACATTGGTAGGCAACAGAAAGTCTTGCAGTCCTTGTATCTTCTTCCAGATAGGGCTTCGGCCTTGGCCAGTTATTTTTAGACCCAGAAAGAGTATTGCTTTCTGACATAGCTGTGCTTTTGCTGGATTGCATTTTAGGCCTGCTTTCTGCATGAGAGTCAGTAGTTCGTCCAAGAGATCCAAGTGTTGTTCCTATGTGCCAGCAACAGGTCGTCCACATACTGCAAGAGACATTGGGGAGTAGAGAAACCCTCAAGGGCATCCATCATATGCAGATGGAACAGGGACGGGCTGTTATGGAATCCCCGTGGTAAGCAAGTCCAAGTATACTGTCTTCCTTCAAAGGTGAAGGTGAACTTATATTCACTCTTGGGAGCCAATGGTAGTGACCAAAAACCATTGGAGATATCCAGGGCACTGAACCATTTTAGGTCAGGGGTCAAAAGTCGTAGTACATTATCTGCAGATGCCACAGTTGGAGTACAACTGGGGGTGACCTGATTCAAGAAAAGAAACAGTCTACCTCAGGAAATGGTGGCTATGAATACAGTGCAGGGCTTCAAACAGGCATGGGATAGGCATAAGGGAGCAATACAGATGAGTATGAATAGATAGGCCACTGACAGAGCAAAGGCCTATGGCACATTTATAAGGTAGATTTTTCTACCTTATAAATGTGCCATCGGCCTTTACTCTGCCAGTGGCTATCTATCTCTCATTATATTGCTCACCTACTATTTTGAGCACTCTTTATTCCTGCCCTCATTCCTGAGTGTAGGCCATTCCGCCATCCACCACTCTTTCTGTGAAAAAGAATTTCCTCACATTCCCCCTTAATCGGCCTCCTTCTAATCTCATGATGTGTCCTCTTGTCCTGCCATTTTTCTTGTATTTAAACATGTTAGACTCTTTCACCTTGTTAATGCCCTTAAGGTGTTTGAATGTTTCGATCATATCACCTCTCCCCCTCCTTTTCTCAAGAGTATACATATTGAGCTCCATTAATCTGTCCTCATATGTCTTCTGATGTAGTCCCTGCACCATTTTGGTTGCTGTTCTCTGGACTGCCTCAATTTAGTTAATGTCGTTGTGAAGGTGTGGCCTCCAGTACTGCATGCAGTACTCCTGATGGGGCCTAACCAGTGTATTGTAAAGAGGGATTATTACCTCCCTCTTACAACTTGTGATACCCCTACTAATACACCCTAACATCTCCCTAGCCTTACCTACTGCTTTAGAGGTCTACTTGGATGATTTCAGGTCATCGGTGATGATGATGCCCAAGTCTCTTTCTTCCTTTGTGACTGCCAGCAACTCCCCTCCCAGCCTATAGGTGACTTCAGGGTTTCTCTTCCCTATGTGCATGATCTTGCACTTCTTTGCATTAAATCCCAGTTGCCACTCTTCTGACAATTTTGCTAGTTTATCCAGATCTCATCTCATTCTGCCCACTCCATCTGGATCATCTACTCTGTTGCAGATCTTGGTGTCATCTGCAAACAGACAAGCCTTACCCTCTAGTCCATCTGCAATGTCACTAATGAAGATATTGAAGAGGACTGGCCCCAAGACTGATCCCTGAGGTACCCCACTTGTGACTTGCATCTCTTCTGACTGTATACCATTTACCACCACTCTCTGTTTTCTTCCCGTCAACCAGTTTGCCACCCAGTTAACCAACTTCTGACCCACCCTGAGCCTATCCAGCTTATTTATCAACATTCTATGTAGAACAGTGTTGAAAGCTTTGCTGAAGTCAAGGTAGGCGACATCAACTGCTCCCCCTTGGTCCACCACTCTGGTTACCCAGTCAAAGAAATCTATGAAATTAGTTTGACAGAACCTTCCTTTTGTAAACCCATGCTGTCTTGGATCCTGTGCCCCTATGGATTCCAGGTGTTGCACTATCCTTTCCTTAAGCAGTGCCTCCATAATCTTGCCCACTACTGAGGTAAGACTGACTGGTCTGTAGTTCCCTGCCTCCTCTCTGCTACCACTCTTGTGGAGCGGGATCACATGAGCCCTTCTCCAGTCTTCTGGGACTTCTCCTGTGCTCAGAGACTCACTAAACAGTTCTGCTAATGGCTCTGCTAGTTCCACCCTTAGCTCCTTAAGTACCCTGGGATGTATGCCATCAGGTCCCATTGCCTTGTCCACCCTGCATTTAGCGAGCTCTTGTAGGACCCTTTCTTTTGTGAAGGGTAGTGCTCACCTCTCTCCACTGTGTCCTTGGTGCTGAGCTGTGGGCCCTGCCTTACCTTCTCTTCAGTAAATACTGAGCAAAAGTATCTATTTAGGATAGATGCTTTTACAGGGTCCTCTTCCTCAAATGCCCCCTTTTCTCCTTTGAGCATAGCAATACCCCCTCTGGACTTTCTCCTTTCACTAATGTATCTATAGAAAGTCTTGTCACCTTCTTTTACTGTTTGTGCTAGTGTTTCCTCAGTTTGGGACTTTGCCTGCCTTACTGCCTTCCCTGCTTCCCTTAGGGCAGTTTGGTATGCCTTCCCATCTTCATCTCACTGTGTTCCCTTATATTTCCAGAAGGCCAGCCTTTTTTCTCTGACCTTTTCTGCTACTGTATTTGAGAACCAAAGTGGTTTCCTTCTTCTTTTGCACTTCCTTTTCTGTCTAACACAATGGGATGTTGCTTCAAGTATTGCATCCTTAATGCTTGCCCAGTTTGCCTGTACCCCGTTACCTGTGTTTCTTTTTGCCAGGGCTAGCTTAACTCTGTTGGCCATCTTATCAAAGTCAGCTCCTCTGAAGTTCCATATTTTTGTCTTGGAATGGGATGATTTAGATGCAGTGGCCAAATTGAACCATACCATGTGATGGTCACTGGCCTCCAGGTGACCTTCTACCTAAATTTCTGTGATCCCTTCCCTGTTAGTCAGTACTAGATCTAGGATAGTCCTGTCTCTTGTGGGTTGTTGTACCAGTTGTTTGAGGCCCTCCCACTGCAGGGAATCCACCATGTGTCTAGTTCTGGCAGATGTTCCTGCTGGTATTGACCAATCTGTATCCAGCATGTTGAAGTATCCCATTATCAGAACCTTCTCTTTAGCTGTCATGTTATGTATTATCTTCTAACAGTAATGTGTCTACATCCTCCCCCTGGTCTGGGGGCCTGTAGAGAACCCCAGTTCTTATGGCTGTCCCATTTCCTGTTTCCAGGGTGACCCACAGTTCTTCTGGCTCCTTATGTGTATTCTGATGAGCCCTATTGGCTAAATTAGAGGAGGCTCCACAGTCCAAGATAACATTATACAATTTTGTAGTAGTCATCAGTTTGTGAAACAAAAGAGTACTTATACAGAGTCTTACATAACTCAGTGTAGTAGTACAAATCACCGAAAGGTGGCAATTCCGACTTACATATCATAATTATTCCAAGGACACAGGTGTTCTAACATCTTATAAGTAAGAAATACACAGAAAATACATAGAAGAATATATATGTATTAGCAAACAAAGTGTATTACAATAACATGCGTACATATCCTGACATCTACTGTTATATGGTAGATGCCCTTAGTCCTATACGTTAGTACAACATATACCTAAGCACTAGCTGTCCATGGTGTACCTCTGAGGGTACCAATAAGGGTGCAGGGACCTCGTGTAACATCAGCATTAGCACCAGGTGGGTGAGTTCGAGAGGAAGTAGTGGGAGGGTAGGAGGGTGTGGGAGGGATGGTGGGGTTAAGATGTTTGTTATTTTTACTACCATGTCTGTAAACATTCACTGTTCTTGTTACCGGTACTTAGTATAAAATTCAGTACAATTTGAATAAAAACAAAAAGATCTGGTTAGCCTAGATAATAGATTTGGATAGTGCACTGTCTGCTCTAGATCCATGGATAGTTCATACTCTGAACTACTGAAACTGCATGAATAGTAACCACACAACCCTCCTGAAAACTGCACATGTACAAATTTATTTGTAGTTTTTGTTTTGGCATAATTAGAACTCAAAATCCCCTCTGTTTGATTAGAAAACTAAACTAAACAAGATTAAGAACATATTGATAGTATAAAGAGGTTTAAAAATATAATCAAGCACTAATGAGCAGTCAGACAGCAGGATGTGATTTCACTGAAGCTGTGTCCTGCTAAGAATTTAAACACAAACATCTTATAGCTAATGTGCACTAATTTAGACCAACTTAGTGCTATCTGCTCAAGATTTACCATGGAAGAGTATTTGATAACTCCCTCGGCCAAGCTGTTATGTCAAGCTGAAAAATCCAGCAAGAAAGGAGCAACAGCTGCTGTGTACTCTCTGTTTCTAGCTCCTGTATTTACTACTCTAGATTATTATCACTATAACTGTAGAACTTATCTACCTATTTGTATCAAACCTATGTAAATTTTGGTGTTCTGCAATTCTGTATTTTCTACTTGTATGTACTTATCCCATTCCCTTCTATCCCCAGGATGCATCTGGAATAGAACGGTAGTCTGCTCAGTATGCCTTTCCTGGTAAAACTTTTAAATAAATAAATAAATAAAACAACTGAGATTGCCATGACTGCCGACTTGGGCTCGATTCCCCTCTCTGCCGTGGAATTGGGCACGCTCAGGTGGCTGGTTACAGAACAGGTTTTTGAGGGTCTAAACCCAAAGTAGACCAAGGTGGAGGAGAAACTAGCCAAAATCTCTGCACAGTGTGTCTCACAGACCCAATGCTTTGGAGAGGTTGGGCAAAGTTTCTTTGACCTGGAGGACTCCATGAGATTGCTGCAAGAGCAGGAACTGGAAGACCTCTGGAAGCTCATCGATTACAAGGGAAACTATAATTGTCAGGGAAACCTGAGGTTGTGAGTGCTCCCAGAAGGCAAAGAAGGAGCCAGTGTTTTAGACTTCTGCACAGTTATCCTACCAAAATTGCTTGATCTGAATGTTAAAAATGGCAGGCTCAAGAATGAACAGGCACATAGGGCCTTGGCTCCATGACACCCAGCAGACCAACCATCTAGGCAAATCATTTTCTGCCTTCATCATTTTAGGGGTTGCCAGGCCCTGATGACAGCTTACTACAAAATCAAGGAGCTGTAGTACGAGGGGGCATGGCTATTTCTGCACCAGATCTTCTCCTCTGGGCTCCAGAAGTGGTGCAGACTGTTTAACCGAGTGCTAGACATGTTGCAGAAGTGGAGCATTGACTCATTCTCCTACCTGGCCATCATCAAGATCAGACAAGACAGTGTCACTTTCACATTTTGGGAAGTGGGGAAGGTTTGTACCTTTATATCTGAATGGGACAAGAAGAGTATCTGAATGCTGGGAGTTATGTATTCTAAGCTTTAGGGTTCTTTTTTCTTTTCTTTTTCATTTACATTTTTATTCTTCATGCACCAGGGACAGGAACTCCACTACAACTTTTATTTTTTGGGGGTGGAGGACTGCCTCAACCAGCTCTCCACCGTACACTGTGGTTGAATTTCTGTGCCTCAGCTCACTTGGAGACTGAGATTGTGTGTTTGCTATCATATTGGATTTGTTTTCCACTCTGGACATAGGATAATGGCACCTTTTTATCTGGCCCCAGATTCTAGAGTTTATTTTCCACCCATGTGTCTGTAGGGGCCAGATCTGGTAATTGTGTACTGCTTTCAGTGGGCCCCAAGGGTTATAGGTATCCTCCTCATGGACCCAGCCTTGCGCTGAGCAGTTTAATGGCTGGGTCGAAGGATAGGATTGGATTTTACTCTGCCTAGTAAGGGCAGTAAGTATTGCCATATACAATGTTGATGGTATGTCATGCTGTACCAGCATAGAAGATAGCCAATGATGCCTTGAAACAGTTGATTCACAAGTGGAGTTGTGCCATGGAGAGATACCCCTTCAGTCTTGGCTGGACTCTTACAGGTAGGAGTATGGAGGGGGGCATGTGTGAGAACAAAAGTATGGCATGGTCTCTCTCTTGCCTCATGTCCAGGGCCCCTGGGAATCTGCTAAACATGTTTGGACTATTTGGAATGTAAAATGAACTAGAGTTTGGGCACATGCCACACAGTTGTTTGAGGGGGATATTGCAAGTGGGTGGGTGTGGGGTGCAGCCTTGTTGAGAGCAGGAGGAGTGGATCATGACACACTGGAGGTGGGCTAAGGGCTTGTATGGAGGTTGTTCTGGAGGGGGTGGGCCCAGAAGATTGGGGGAGTATGCCACACCTGGTTTCATTGAGGGGTGGAGTAGATTAAGAGTGAAGGGAGGTACAGTAATGTAATGATAGGACCTTTGGGGTGACTTATAATCTGGACAATTTGGAATATGTATACTGTGTATATATATATATATATATATATATATATATATATATATACATATTGCAAAAAACTCCATTAATGCATTACCTAGGGTTGGTACTATGCCTATTAAAGAATGGAAATATGCTGCTAGGGTGTTACCAACCCTAACACCCCACCTTCACTGTCCTGAGACTGACAGGCATTGGGAAGGTGCCTTGCAGTTGTCAGAACTAATGCCCAACCCCCACCCTGCAGAGACTGACAGGTGTCGGGGTGTGTGACTTGGACTCATCAGCCCTAATGATCACTCCCTCTCCTACAGTGTGCCCATCTTGGCTTATTTACTTATGGAATGGGGTGAGCATTATGGATGATGAGTCCAAGTCACACACACCCCTGACACCTGTCAGTCTCTGCAGGGCGGAGGTGGGGGCATTAGGTCTGATGACTGCAAGGCACCTTCCCAATGCCTGTCAGTCTCAGCAAGGTGGAGGTGGGGTGTCAGGGTTGGTAATACCCTAACAGCATATTTACATGCTTTAATAGGCATGGTACAAACCCTAACTAATGCACTACTGGAGGTTTTTGCAATGAATTTCCCTACTTTTTGAGATAGTATAATAGTATAATAAATTCAATGGATGCACGTAACTCAGGCATTTTCAGGATTTTTTTCACCAGATTTTCAACATGGCCTTTTGTGTACCCCACCTCAAGAACACTGGCACCGTCATTTCATTAATCAGTCCCAAAAGTTGATTTTGCACTGTGATGGTGCCATTCTGTGCTATAGGTGCAAAAAACTTGTTTTGGGCAGGATGTGAAAAATGACAACTGTATACTGTTTATGAGGAGGTGTGAAATATGGAAATGTTGAAAATCTGGGGTGAAAATATGAAAAATTGGTGAAGTTACAAGTGTGCATAGAAACTGCACAATGTACACTGGGAATGTGGTCATTTTTTAGAATGTTTACACCACATTTTCAACATGGTGGTTTTGGGACCTCCCTTCATGAACACTTCACTGTCATTTCGTTAATCGGTCCCGAAAGGTGATTCTGCATAGTGACCTCAAAATCACCTTACAGGTCCATGTAACAAGATGGCAGTGACAGTGTTCATGAGGTGGGATCTCAAAATGCCTATGTTGAAAATTTGGTGCAAAAATTTTGAAAAATGACCGAGATATCAACATAAGTTGAAAACGGCATAGACATCCATTATAGGGCACTTACCTTGATTCTTCAGTTCATGGTTTGGCTTTGAAGGCTGCATATGTTTCCCGGTCCAGAGAAGATTGCAGCCACCAACCTATGGAGGTAAGTATGGGGTAAGGGGGAGGTGCAGGGAGGTGGGTGAACAGAGGGAGGGTGTGGATGAGGAGATGACGAGGGACTGTTTTCTTATTTCCAGGTATAACAAAAAAAAGATTTTGGGGGACAGTTTTCTTTTTATTACAGGTATTAACATGTCTCAGGATACTGGGGATGGGCTCCTCAGTATCCAACAGTACTGGGGACAGGCACATGTAACTGGGGACACTGGAAGTGGGGAGGTAGTGCCAACATGGGGACCAGGCACCCTGATGTTGGCAAAGCAATAAATAAAGAAATATTTTTGGTACACTGGGACTGGGCTTCTCAGTGTACCACAGTGGTGTGTGGGCAGAAGGAAGTGGATTTGAAATGCTTTCACAAGGATTGGGTACCCCAATGTCAGAAGAACCATTTAAAGAAAAATCATTTCAGGACACTGGGAGTGGGCTACCCAGTATCCCACAGTGGCAATGGGGGGTATTCCTACTGCTGACACAAATATTGGGCACCCCGATGACAGCAGAAATGTTTGAATGAAAGAAAACATGCCACTGCCCATTTAAATGACCAACCTTACAAAAAGGGATTCAGTTTTGTGACATAGAATCCCATGTTGTACTTCGCCAGTGACATATAATCCCTTGTCCTGTGGGACATCTATTTTTCCCATAAGAAATAATGGAAAATTAAAAATTAGTAACTTTTGAACAGAGTAATATTTTTTCACCAAACCATCAAAATACCTATCTGTGAGGCAAAGGCTTTCTACCCTGAAAATTTCAAACCACAACTTAAAACCATTTCTGAGATACAGGTAGGCAAAGTGCCAAAAAGCCCCAAACCTTCTCTATGTTCAGTACTCTGTATCACAGAAACCACGAAAGGTATTCAGACAACTTTTGTGACATACAGAGACTGACCCATGCTTATTGTGCATGCCAAATTTCATACATATCACTTGAACCATTACAAAGGAATAAGGGATTAAGTTTTGTGGCATACAATCCCATGTTGCACATCGCCTGCAAAATGTAATACCTTGTTGTGTGGGACATCTATTTTTTGCCATATCATATAATGGGAAATTTAAAACTTTCATAACTTTTGAACAGAGTAACATTTTTTCACCACACCTTCAAGAGGCACATCTGTGAGGCAAAGGCTTTCTACCCTGAAAATGTTAAACCACAACTTAAAATCGTTTCTGAGATACAGGTGGGTAAAAAAAAAAAAAAAAAGCCCCAAATCTTCTGTATTTTCAAGCACTCTGTCTCTCGGAAGCCACAAAAGGTATTCAGACAAAATTTGTCACATACACAGACCTGCCCATGGCCATTATGTATGCCAAATTTCATGCATATCACTTGAACCATTACAAAGTTATAAACCTCTGCAAATTGCCCTTTAACATTAAACACCCTTATCAACCCTAACTATACTGGTGCTATCACACCAGAATAATATATATATATTATAGTGGCACGGTAGTGCCACTATAGTTAGGGTTGAGTACCACATTTAAGGTTAAACTCTGAAATCTGGCAGCTTAATAACTTTGCCATCTTATGACAGATTTGCTTGAAATGTGACATTCTTGGAGCAGTACCATAAGTCTCTGGATCTGCCAAGTTTCATAACAGTCAGAGATACAGTTGCGGAGCTACATAGTGCCGTAGAATGTGGTAATTATGCATTTTTGTGCATTCTTTGCTCGTGCCTACAGGTCGCACAGTCTGTGCTACCAGTCTGAAACCTTCAGGGACCATGCAGCCAGGGTCTCCAATGTGCCTTTCAAAGATTTCATGAAAAAATATTAAACAGTTCAAAAGTTATTCATAAAATAAGTTTCCCATTATAGTCAATGGGAAAGTTAACAAAAAGTTCTACAGTGTCGCAAATGCAGTTTTTAGTGTCACAAATCCACCATCTTGTTTTCAGTTGGTGGTCACAGAAATGCTTGCCATTTAAATTTTGGACCCTCTAGGGACAAAATTCTTGCTGCGTTCACCTAGTCAAGTCCTGAGGATGCTAGCCATTTTTTTTCTTTTTTGGGGGGGTTAAACACCCTGGCATGGATATTCAAAGCAGTTGCGCATTGCACAACTGAGTTGCATATGTTAACTGTGGAGATGTGCGATGAGTGATATTCATTAGAGACATTCTTTTGGCGCAGTAACAGTGCACCAATGCAACTGTAATGAATGTGTGCAACAGCAGGCGAACCCATGAATGTGTGGACAGCACGATATTCAACCCCTGAACCATGGCGCAGTGAGGAGCAATGGCCAGATGTGCCGAGCAGACCTGAGCCTATGAAAACAGGGAGCAAGCAGGGGATGGCACATGTACCAGAGGGAGCAATACAGAGAGAGACAAACAGGTAGATAGAGAGAGAAAGAGAGAGACAGAGAGAGAGTGTGAGAGACAGCGTGACAGACAGAGAGAGGGTGAAAGAGTGAGAGGAGAAAGAGCCATTAGACCCTAAAGGAGCGACCAGGCACCCACAGGGGCGAGTGACAGTGGTCACAGGTGACTGTCAGCCAGAGGCAGGTGGCACAGGAGGAAGCCCAGCTGAATGACAGCCACTGCCACACAGTGCCAAGGGTTCCAGTGGAGCTGGACACCCAAGGGGAGACAGGACAACAGTGGCCATGGCCAGTGCAGCATTCCAGATGGAGGCTGTAATGAGGGGTGTGAGGAGGCAGGAGGCAGAGCGAAGTGGCCATGAAAGGGCCCATCGACAGTATGCCCAGAACAGGCGGTACCAGCCCCGCATCAGCTTTGAGACCCACACTGATACGGTAATTGTGGGCCAGTATCACCTGAACCAGGTGATTCTGAGGCAGCTGTGTGAGCTGTGCAGTGAGGAGATGCAGGCACCCACTAGACAGAGCCACACCCTGACAGTGGAGACGTAGGTGATAGCCGTCATGTCCCTGCTCTCCACAGGCACCTTCCAGAGACCAACAGGGGACACCACAGGCATAACCCAGTCAGTCATGTCATGACTCCTCACACAATTCCTCAATGCCCTGCTACCACATGCTGTGGAATATATCCATTTCCCCAGCACAAAGTCAGAGTGTACAGGAATCGTGCAGGAGCTCCACAGGGTAGCATGGATGCCTGGCATGCTAGGGGCCATCGACTGCACCCATGTGGACATCCACATGTCACCCGGCCCGGAGGGCATAGCATATGTGAACAGGAAGGGCTACCCCAGTATCAACTGCCAAGTAGTGTGCGATGCCAGGGGGCGCATCACCAATGTCTGTGCCACACACCCTGGGGGCACACATGACTCCTTCATCTGGCACAGCTCAGAACTCTGCCACAAGTTCAAGAGTGGGGATATCCCTACCGGCCACCTAGTGGGTGAGTATGGCAAGACCATGAGCAGCTTGGAACAGCAGGGCATGGGAGGGTGGGCAGGGCAGGTGCACTGGTGGGAGCACCAGGGATGGGCAAGGGGCACAGCGACAGAGGGACACCAGGCTAACCATACCTCTGCCCACACAGGTGACAGTGGCTACCCACTCAGGCCCTGGCTGCTCGACCCTACCAGCACCATCATCCCCAGCAGAGGACCAGCACAATGAAGCACACGCCAGCACACGGAACATCATTGAGCATGTGTTCGGGATGCTGAAGGCACTTTTCCATTGCCTAGACAGGTCTAGCGTGCCCTAAAGTACAGGCTCTCAAAGGTCTGTGTCCTTTTCCTGGCCTGCTGCTTGCTACACAACATGCCCATTGATGGTGGGATAGCTGTCAAGGCTGATGAGGGGGACAGCAGTGGGGACGACATGGGCAATGGGCCAGGGGGTGGTGGGCAGCCCCCCTGGGTGGAGGGATCCCCAGATCCTGAGAATGGCATACCAGCATCAGGACACGATCGCTGGGACCACTACAGTGCGCAGGTAGGTGGACAAACCCCCTATGCACTGAACAGACACAGTGGCATGGTGCACAGGCATGGGCGGGCATCACCACGGGCATGCACACACAAGCATGGGTTGGGGGGACTATGCCACACAGCCAGACACAACACCATGCAGCACTGTACAGTAACACACACACACACACACACACTGGCACTCGCAGGCACGTGTCCAGGCACTAGCATGTGGGGTGGATCAGATGCAGGGCACCGGTGTACAGGTGCAACCAGTGCCGTGCTGCCATCATCATGCACACATCACACGGGCCAGTGGCCGGGCAGGTGTGCACACGGGCAGCATGTGGTGAGCCACAGAGGTGCCACGACTGTGTCATACACACACACATCATCCAGGTACATGCAGGGCAGTGGCAGCAGACATCAGACAGGGCTGCACACACATCAGGTCTGCCGTGTGGACACACAGCCATCACAGACATGGGGGTGGCCACTTGGCAGCCACAGGCTGCTCAACGGCCACAGGGGGGTCTGTGACTGCCCCCCAGGGGTTAAACCATGGGACCATGACTGGGTCCTTGCAGGGGTCCATAGGCACCCAAACAAGCCCACCCCAGGCATGCCTGGGATGCCTACAGCAGAGCCTGGCATCGACAGAAGGTGTCACCTGATGCTGGGTCCATGGGGTTGACAGTGTACTCTGCGGTGACTATGTCAGGCAGCCATGCCCTGTGGCAGCCAGTGGTGCAAGTCCAACCAAGATCGCATTGGCAATGCGGTCCAGGGATGAAGTCATGTCATCCCGCAGGCACTGTATGGCCTCCAGGACCTGCGTGGTGCCCCTCTCATGCTGCTCAGCTGCCTGGCGCACCTCTGGGCAGAGTGCATGCACCCAGCTATGAGCAGCACCTGTTGCTCCACGGAGGACTGCAGCAATCAGGTGTGCTCAGTCAATGGGTTGGTGCCCAGGGTGCATGGGCATGTCGCCATCCCACGGTGGTGTGTGACACGCTGCATGGCTCCCTGCTCAGTTGGATGCTGCACAGCGTGGTCCCATGGGTTGGTCCTCCTCAGGTGCACGCGGTGGATGCTGCACCCAGCCGTCCCCCATCCCCAGCCATCTGCAGCTGCTGTCCTCCAGCCCCTGTGCGCTGGCCAGCACCTGGGTGGTTGCACCACCACCACCAAGCGCCACTGTGCCTGTGCACACAGAGGACCCTGGGACAGTGATGGGCAGCTGTTCCACCACCTACAGGCCACTGGCTGCACTGCCAGTGATGGTGGTTGGTATGGGTGTCTCCCCTCGACAACACCACCGCTGTCCAGGATGATGGTGATGTTGTCATCGGTGTCAGACCCTGCCCGATCTGTGTCTCCACACAGAGTATGCCATGGCTGGCATCCTGCTGGAACACAGCCAGGGACTCGTCTGCCACCATGCCCAGAACATCCGGCTGGGCGGCGGTGATGTGCTGCAGCCGATCAGGCCCCTGGATGCCTGTGGACATGGATAGCTGGTCCTCTGGGGCTGGGCCTGCCCCACAGCAGCTGCAGGTGCCCTTGCCACTGCATGCTAGTGAGCTGGTGCTGTAAGGGAATGCAGATATGTCAGTGCCGCTGTACCAGCCGCTGCCCCCCTGCATACCTACCATGCAGTGATGGGCTCCCTCCTGTCTGGAAGCCACTGCCCAGCACACCTTCAACTGCACTGCACCACATGGTGGCCATCATCAGCTCCTCTTGCGCCATGAGCTGTGGCACAGCAGCCTGGCCCCCCACCAGTGCCTGTCCTGGTGGGCCCATATGGCCGCCACCTTCTCCTTTATCCTGCACTTGTCAGTGCCTCCTTTTCCTGCACTCCTGTGCAGACCACTGGTGGCTGCCCGCTGATTCACGGCCACTGCCACCTCCACCAGGCTATGGCCCTGGCCTGTGGTGTGCCAGTAGCTCCACTCAACAATGGCTCCCTGTCGAGGTAGGCCTCGAACAGGGCATTGGCTTCTGACTTTGTAAAGTTGGACCTGTGCTTGTGGGCAGGCCCATGCCCTCACCCTCCTCATGCTCAGACATGTTGCTAACTGTGGACATGGACATGTGGTTACTGGTTGTAGTGGCCCACACCATTTATCCCGCTGTGTTGGCTGTCCCCATGGCAGGCGCAACTTACCTCAGATGGTTGCAATACCGGTCCATGGCCTATGCTGTTGTGAAGCGCCTTATAGTGCATCACATGCAAATGAGCTGTTTTGCAAGGGTAATGACATGCAAATATCCCCACTGTGCTACAGATAGGCTCATGAGCTCATTTGCATGTGATGGCTGAGTATTGTGCACTTGCACCTTGCCCAATGGAATTGCTCTGGTGCATGTCATGGCACAATGCTGTGACGTGTAGTGCACAACCAAACTGTACACAAGCACCATGGCATATGCAACCGCCTATTGTGCACTGTGCACTAGGAGTGCTATAGGGCCCTATAGCGCCTACTGTGCCATGGACCTAATGGCGTCCAGGCACTATAGGGCCCATGGTGCTCAGGCATTATTAGGCCAATGACGTTCAGGCACTATTGGGCCAATGGTGCTCAGATGCTATTAGGTCAATGTCACTC
Organism: Neoceratodus forsteri; assembly: GCA_016271365.2. Lineage (NCBI taxonomy): Eukaryota > Metazoa > Chordata > Ceratodontiformes > Ceratodontidae > Neoceratodus > Neoceratodus forsteri. Next base: position 526,897,198 of record CM028134.1, read on the forward strand.
AGGTGCTATTGGGCCAATGCGCTTAGGCGACATTGGGCAAGTGGCGCTCAGGTGCGATTGGGCCAATGGTGCTCAGGCACTTTAGGGCCCATGGAGCGTGACGTGCCATAGGCCCTATTGTGCACTATGTAATGTGGGCTCTATGGCACCCATGTGCACATTTCACATGCTGACCCCTGACCCTTGCCCTATGCCCCTTGGGACCCCTGCTACATGTGCCAGTGTGGCCACACCCATGTTGCACATCTCTGGCGATGTGAAATTGCCAGACGCCAAGCAACTGTACACAAGGGGTGCATCCCATGCACGTTGTGCACATGCACTACTGGGTGCCATTTTGTATCTGCTCTAGCATAGTCAGCATGGTGCGCCATGGTGTTAGACAGGCACAGAACTGTAGCCAGGTTGAGCTGGTCAACCTGGTGGTTCAGGAGGAGCCACATGCTCCTGGCCTGTTTGGACAGCAGCTCCTGCAGCAGGCCAGGACAGATGTGTGGCAGGCCATAGCAGATGGGCTTGTCCAAGCCACTGGGGTGCATCACATTGGGGGGAGCAGTGCTGCCACAGGTACAGTGACCTGATGAGGAGGGACTCAGAACAGCAGGGGTGCCGTGCCACAGCCAGGTAAGTGGGCACATGCTGTGTCTGTGCACGACCACCATACCATGGTGTTGGCAGGGCTGCATGACATGCCGGGGGGGCACTGTCATCATGTGCCCTGTGGTGTGACCTTGCCAGTCACCGGGTGCACTGTGCTACTGCTCTGTGGCCCATGCCAAGCTGGGCGCACACTGTGCTTTAGGGAGGGTTATGGGCTCATGCTGTTGCTCTGTTCTGATGTGTGCCTGTCTGTGTTCCTGTCCTAGGATCTGAGGATGAGCGACATGCCAGGGCAGCATAGGCACCTGGTAGGCCACAGCAGGCCACTGCAGGCCCTTCGGCAGGGGTGCTGGGCCCAGTGATGTCAGAGAAGAGGCTGCAAGACCCACGTGCTGCTCCATGGTGGGCAGGTAGGCATTGTTCATTCCCTTTACACTGTATCGGGTGGTCCAGTGGGGGTGGAGTACTGACCATGGACACCTGTGCCATGTCAGCTGTGTGCAGCACACGGTGTGGTGTGCATGGTACCGTGGGTGGCCATTGCACATGTGTGGCAGCTGTTGGCGGGCTGGGTGTGCTTCCAGCTGCCACGCGGCTGCTCTGGTTCCACTGCAGCACTGCGCCACCTGCCTGCCACTGTGCGGTTGGGTGGCCTTTGGGCAGTGGTGTGCGGTCCAGCACTGTGCACTGTTGTGGCATGCGGGTTGGTGGCAGGCATTGGCCAGGGTGACACTTCAGGGCGTGTGTCCCACTGTCTGCTGCACACAATGGGAGGCTTGGGTGCTATGGATGTGCACTGATCACCTGTCCTTTCCTTTGCCATAGGTGTCTGGATGGGATTGCACCTGCCACTCTGTCACCTCCTGCAACAGATTATACTCATCACTTCCACCACCATGGATATCATGGTCCAGATTTGGAGGATTCTGCTGCAGGACTGGTGCAGGGGAGGTGCCAGGTGGCAGGCCATGGCTACCTGTAGTGGGCACCGTGCCTCCTTCTTGCCCCTGATGTCCCATCCCTACCTTCCCCTGTCCACTGTATAGACCATGTCCCTGTCCCCATCCCTCAATCTCCTACCCTATCCTTGTTATGGATCTTTTGTACATGTTCAATACAGTTTATTCATGCTTACCAATCTGTGTCCGTGTCTGCTTCGTGGCGAGGTGGAGCCATGCTGCAGTGGTGTGGTGGGTGGCTGTGTGTGCACCTGTGTCATCGTGTGGGCCATGCATGGTGGTGACCGCCCTCTGTCAGTGGCTGTGCCTTGGAGTGGCCATGGATGGGCTGTACAGGCTGTGTGGTGTTAGTGCTGGTTGCCATGTGCCGGGTGTGGCTTTCTGTGGACTGTGTGGGTGGGGGCATGCCATCCAGTGGGGGGTGGCTGGTGGCAGCTCACCCTTGGACTTTGGTGCCGCATATTCCATTCGTCCACTGCTCCGGTGCTGGGGGGTGGGGGACTGGCTGCATGTCTGTGCTACATGGACGGTGGTCACCTGTGGCTCAGCTGTGTGTCCCTGCCAGTGTTCCCAGCCTGGTTCCTCCACCTCCCTGCTCTGTCCCCTCCATCCCCTCTTCCCCGTTGCCTTGCTCCCTGCTGTGTCTGTGGCTGGTCCTTCTGTGCCTTGGCGCATCTTCCCCTGCCCCTTGTGCATCCCTGGTTGTGCTATGTCACATGTCAGGATGCTCTCTGGTGCACCTCTGACTGCGCCATAGCACATCCCTGCGATATTCAGCTGTGTTGCACTGGTGCTTGTCGTAGTTTACAACCATTGAATATCGCAGTCCCTGCACCATGGTGCAGTCGTTTTGTGCTGCGCCAGGGTTGCGTCGGCCTTTGGAGCAGTTTTGAATATCCAGCCCCCCAGAAATATATTTTTGAAACTTTTGTAAACAGTAGTGTCACAAAGTAGTGTCGCACATGTGACACTGTAGTGATTTTTGTTTGTGACAGTGTCGCAATCCATGACACTACTTTGCGACACTATGCTTAAAAGAATAGGAAATCTTTGCCACCCTGCTGCAAAAGAACAGTTTGGTCTTTTGGGCTGAAATTTGGAGGGAAGAAAGCCAAGATCCCACAAATGTGCCTGTTTGTGGCTTGGTGACCAAATATTAGAGGGCCGTAAAGTTACGTCACTCTGAAGTTGAAGATTTTTCCCATAGGCTAACATTACGGCATCCACTGTGCATTTTGAAGCCCGTATCTCAAAAATGCTTTGAGATACGGACTTTTCATCAGTAAAATGGTTAGCCCCTCCAAAGGGGCTAAGTACAAAACTAGCCAGGAAAGTCATAAATAATGTGACATTTTAATTTTTTTCTCCATCGTACGGTTCCTGAGATGTAAGCAATTTAGTATTCCAAGAGTTCATTTTCTGCTTTGAGGCCTATTATTATGCATACATTCTTTGTATTCACTGTGCTTCTGAATGCACCTTTTGGGGAAAAACAGGGTGTGCGTTTCCCTTACTGTTACAGTCAGCATTTCCGCTTGCGTTTCCATTACCGTTTGTGTTACCATTTCCGTTTACATCACCATGTGCATTACCCTTTGAGTTTGCACTTGTGTTTGCATTACTGTTACCATTTGCGTTTCCATTACTGTTTTTATTTGCATTTCCTTTTGTATCACCGTGTGCATTACCATTTGCATTTGCATACGCGCTTTAATTTGCATTTCCATTTCTGTTTCCTTTGGCATCATCATTGGTGTTACCGTAAGCATTAGTGTTTCCAATTGCATTACCATGACCATGCGCGTTATGATTTTCATTTGTGTACACGCTTGCGTTTGCACTTCCGTTTCTGTTACTGTTCCTTTTGGTGTCATCATTGCTGTTACCGTAACCAGTTCCATTTCTAATTGCGTTATCGTTACTGTTTGCGTGTTCGTTACATTTGCATTTCTGTTAGCCTTAGCGTTTGCATTTTCAGTAGAGTTTCTGTTGTCGATTGCGTTACTGTTTCCTTCTGCTTCGCTGTTGCCATTACCATTTGCATTTCTGTTTGCACACCCAATTTTCATTTCACTCGGTCATACAGTTTTTGAGCAGCAAAGTGACAAAAAAATCACATTGTGGGCCCTCAGCTACCACCACCACATTCCATTCACTATTTATGGTGCACATTTTCAAAAGAAGGAAATTCATGGCAAAAACTCTGTTTAATGCATCAGTTAGGTTGTTCCACAGTGACAAAAGCGAGGAATTTGGTGTTCGGGTTGAAAACCCCAACTGCCATCCCCCACCACCACCACACACACACACACACACACACACACACACACACACACAGTATATGCAAGTAGGGGAAGGACCAAGGCAACACAACCAATTACACACAATGACCAGCAGGTAACAGGAATAACATACAATTATGTGAATTACGAAACCACACACTCATGCTACCATCGAACTGTTGCATGGAGTCATCAGTGCTAACTCTCATCCTGGACATTCCACTCACCGCTAAATGCATATCACTACAGATAACTGGATATCTTGGGCCACACACTGTCACCAACACATACCATGCACTACAAACATGGCATTTTGGGATTTGCAAGATCCAAAACAGGATTTTGCACTATCCTGGAAATACTTTCCAAAATTACTTTCAGAAATGCGAATGTGTCATGCTTGACACTTTGTGTTTGTGAACATATTTTGTCAAAGTATGCTCCTAATGATTGCTCATCTTTGCCATCATCCTGTAAGCAAACGGTTGGGTCCTTTGGCCTAAAATTTGTAGGATGGCAAGACCTGGTCACACAGAAGTGCTTTTTCCTGCTATTGTGCTAAAATACTTAAGGATTACAAAGTTACACTGTTCCAAAATTGAGCAATTTGCCATAGACTAACATTGCAGTGCCAGTCACGCCTTTCACCACCCATATATTGAAAACACAATGAGGTACACCATTTTCGCTACTGCCAGTTTGGTTCACCTTCATGTAAACTAACCTCAAAGAACAACTTTGTAAACAATGTATGATATCTGAAGATGGATTTCTCCATTTCCTACAGTAACACAGGTATACACCTCCTGCTGGATGTGTGTGATTGGTTGTGTTGCCTTGGTCCTTCCCCTACTTGCATGTATGTGTGTGTGTGTGTGTGGTGGTGGGGGGGATGCGCAGTTAGGGTTTTCAATCCTAACACTGAATTTCCTCGCTTTTGTCACTGTGGAACAACCTAACTGTTGCACTAAACTGAGTTTTTGCTATTTATATATATATGTATAGATCTCTCTATATATATATATATATATATATAAAACTATGATATTTAACTTATGTTGTTAATCTGTGGGAGGAGGGGGAATCTGTGCACAATGTGAGTGGTACTGCTTATTTCTTGCCACTAGGCATGAGATGTGGAGTGGTTATTTTTGTATCACCTTAACTTTATTACTATAAGTATTCAGGCAATACAGTTTTTGGGAAGATATGTTTGAATGTATTGCTGAAGTTTATATTACTTTTTGGTTAGTTCTAACATTGTCTGTTAGAGAATTAATGTTTAATGTTTTTATTATTCTACATATGAGGATGTTTGGACAATCTGTGATGCATGAGGTCTGGCTTATGGGTCCCCACTGGAATAAGAGACCACTTCATAAGTCTCTTTCCTAAATATAGTACAGGATCTTTTTTTTTAATATTTTATTGATTTTCCTTGGCCCTATAAAGGCCATTTAAACACGTGACAAAACAACATTACAATACAATACACAACAAAACAAACAAACCCCCACACACCCTCCACAGTATCAGCATAATGAAGATGAAGTCAAGATAAAGCCAACATAAATGGTGCACCTTCCACACCTAGATGGTGCCATCTATGTAGAGTATAATGTTTGCAATTTACTCCAGTACTTTTCGAATCTAGGTAACCTGTTATGTACACTAGCAATTATTTTCTTCACTGACAGGTTGAACAATAACTCCTGCAACCACTCTGAATAGGTTATAATTTCCGTATCCTGCCAGTGTCGGAGAACTAACTTCTTGACTGACATTGCCATCATGGCTAAATGGTATTTCCTTTCATTGACAGATAATGGGAGTAATCCTCCACCAGACAGGCAACTGGTTCAATGAACTCCGTTAGTTCCAGTAAAGGGTCTACCCTCTGTTTAATGAGGGTCCAAAGTGAGGCAACCTTGGGGCAAGAAAATGTGATATAGGGAACCCACGCCTTGCCTGCAATGTCTGCAAATGGGGGAGAGAGATTTGTTCATCATGAACATCCTAACCACGGTGTAATACATGCTGTTAATGATCTGAAACCACATCAGTCTCAGTTTGTCCTGAGATAAGAACTTATAAGTGTCTTTCCAGATCTTTTCCAAATAAACATTTTCTCTGGGAACTGGGCATTCCAGTAACTGGAAGACCCATCTTGCTGCGGGTAGGTCCTGTCTAATAGTATGGTATAAATACCTGAAACAGCATGAGGCTGTGTGGCAATAAGATTGAGAGCTTGAATGAACCTGCCCCCCTCCAATGCTTTGTGACTTAACTGGAAATTAACCAACATGTGCCTAAGTCAAAATGCTTTGATAGCTGATTGGGGGCCAAGTTTGCAGGATCTAATAATCTCTTCTGATGACAGAACCTGTCCATTGTGCCAGCCATAAATCAGCAATAGAGATTTCTGCCAACTGTGGAAGCCTTGAAGCTTTAATCATTTGCCCCCGTCTTAAAGTTTGAGTTACCAACTAAAGGGTGGGCAGGGTCCTGAGAGTGTTTATACAACAAAGACATGCACAACTGTGCATGGGCCTTCACAGAGACACCAGTCGGTGTCACAGCTAGTGATAATTGGAGCATTTTGGAAGGAATATACGTGAGGGCAAGGGAGGATAGGCCATGAGCTGAGATAGCGCCTTTTCAAAGTAAGCCATAAAGACTTGTACTGAGTTGTGCCAGTGACTCAGTTCCTTCAGACCATCTCATTTATTTTCAGCCGACTCACCAAATAGTACAGTTTAAAGTGGGGAAGCCTCAACCCTCCTTTGACTTTAGGTAACGTTAGTTTGCTGTAAGCCCTATGGCATTTCTTGCCCTTCCATATATTTGGAGATCAGGGAGTGCATCTTAGTAAACCAGGTCTGGGGCAGGCATAAGTTCAACATGTGAAGGGCATAAAAAATATGGGATAATATACTAATTTTAATTAAACTTATTCTGCCCCAGAGGGATAAAGACAACATCATCCATCTATCTAAGTCCTGTTGGATTACCTGCACCAGAGCTTCCAGATTGTTATCCTTCCTGGTTTGGGGTCCATAATCAAATATATACCCAGATACTTGAGTTTTTTATGTTCCCACTGCAAACCCAATCCGTCAACCTCCTGTTTATGAGTAACCATATTGAGAGGGAAAATTATAGTTTTCTCCCGGTTCAACTTATAATTGGAGAAAAACCAAAATTCCTGAATCAGGGTCAGGGTCTTTTTAACTGAGACCCTTGGGTTTGATAGATGGAGGAGTATATCATCAGCATATGCTGACAGTTTGAATTCCTGAGAGCCTACTATGATCCCTTGAATCTCTGGGTCCAGTTTGATCCTTGTCAGCAGTGGCCCCAGGTACAAGTTGAACAAAAGGGGGGACAGGGGACAACCCTATCTGGTACCAGAATAGAGGGGGAAGGAAGAAGGAAAAGTTCTATTTCAATATATTTGGGCACAAGGTTTAGTATATAGGGCTGTAATCCACTGCCAAAGGTGGGGGAGGGCAGCCAAATTTAGCATTCTAAATAGGAAATGCCAATCCACCCTATCAAACGCTTTCTCCACGTCCAGAGACACCAACACTGGAGCAGATATGCTGTCTCTGGATGCTGAGAATATATGGTCCAGTTTTCTCACATGATCTGAGGAGGACCTGCCCACCATGAATCCGCTTGCTCTGCACAAATCAAAGAGGGCATGACCTGACCCAACCTGTTCGCTATAATGTTTGCTAAAATCTTAATATCGTAGTTCAGGAGTGAGATTGGTCTATAGTTTGAAACCTGTTCTGGGTCCTTCCCTCCCTCCTTGTGCAGAACCACTATCAAAGCCTCAAAGAGGTAAGGATCTTGGGACTTCCCATCTAGGATTGATTGGAACAGACAAAGCAACCATGGAGCCAATTCCTCCCAATTCCTTATAAAATTGTGAGAGAAACCATCCGGTCCAGGGGTCCTGTCTAGCGGTAAGTGTGAATCACTGATATTATCTCAGCCTCTGAGGTGGGGAAATCAGGAGGGACTGTTGCATTGGAGTAAGTCCAAGTAGGTTCAAGTTCCTCCAGATATGCATCAATCCAGTCCTCTGAAAGGGGGTCAGGTCTGGCACTATAGAGACCTTTATAATATGTCTGAAATTCTGCTACGATGTCCTTGGGATTTGTTTTGAGTGAGCCATCTAGGGTCGATCGGACAGCGTCAACCAATCGAGAGGCCTGCTATTGTTTCACCCTCCATGCCAACAGTCGATCAGCCTTCTCCCCTTGGTCTATATAGGTAGATTTCATTTTGAGGATAGCACATTTGGCCTTTTCACCCAGCAAGTCATTATGTTGTGCCCTTAAGCAAATCAGTTCCTGCCGCTGCATCTCAGTGAAAGAAGGAGAAGTATACCTTTACAATTGCCTAATTGTGTCCAATAATTCCCTTATCTGATGCTCATGCTTACATTTCCACCCCAAGGCAATCCTGATGAACCCCCCCCCCAGGAGACACTTCAGACCTCCCCATTCCATTTCAAGGCAGCCAGTAGCATTTAGGCTATCCATTGTATATTGTGCTCTACATGATTTCATTCTGTCAATAACCCATTTGTCTTTTAATAACATATTATTAATTTTCCAGGCCATCTTCACCCTTTGATTAGGTGAAAGTGATAAGGTACAGGTTACTAGGGAATGATCAAAGATGACCTCAGGTGAGATCTGACACTCCATGAATCCTAGAAGGAGTGATTTACTTATTAAAAAATAATCTATGCGAGAAAGGGTCCCATGTACTGGAGACCAAAATGTGTAGTCCCGTTGGTCTGGATGTAATATCCTACAGGGGTCACATAAACCTATCTTATCTATCAAATCTCTAATAGATCTTTGCACAGGTGACAAACCCACTCTCGCTTTGCCTGTTCTGTCCATATCCGGAAAAAAAGATAAATTCCAATCTCCACCTATTAACACTGGTATACACAGAAAGGGCAACAGCAGATTGAGTAATTCCATGAAGAAAAAGGGTGTCTGTGTTGGGGCCATAAATGTACCCAAGGATAATGTCAGATCTCTCCAGGGTACCTATTGCCAATACATATCTGCCCAGCGGTCGGATGCATTGGCTACACTTAAACCCTAGGGACCTATTTAACAAGATGGCCACTCCCTTACTCTGGGTGCTTGAGCCTGCAGCATCAACTTGCCCTATGGTTAGCTTCCTGAGCAGATTTGTCTCCGATTCGAGCAGGTGTGTCTCCTGCAAAAAGGATATTTACCTGTTGACCACCTGGAGAAGTTTAAGTATTTTGTACCTCTTGTGTTTGTTGCACACACCTTTAACATTCCACGAGGTAACATGTATGCGATTAGCCATATGTTGTAAGCACAATTACAATTAAAAATCCAGATATTAAATAACAGTCAGAAAGTCCCTTGGCTGATGCCATGGAACTCACCCACCTCCTCCCCAATAACCAACCCTAAAACACAACACATAAATCTTGAACCCCCTTTCCTACTATGTCCCAACCTCCCAATGTAAGACAAGTACTGGAAAATATAGGAATACCCCGTCAAACCACCAATCGGCCTCCAGTTGAACATGGATGCTTTTCTATAATGTATGGTGACCTGAGCCCCTCCCTTCCATATGGTGCATGATGCTGCCAGATCTGGCATTTAAGATCCCCTCCCTCACGCCCATCCCTTAGCAGTAGAATATAATAAAACAATAATCTATTTATCAACCAATCCTCTTAGAACACTATAGAAACTTTCAGCAACTAAAGGATATAAAAAACAATCCATCCAAACAGGAGACTAAGTAAAAAGGTCATTACCCCTGCACCCCATTACATCTGGTGCTTTATTTGTCAACCAGAGTATCAAGCCAGAGTAAAATTAACAGATAAAACTGCTGTGGATTAGAAGGGTATTAAAGTTTCCCTTCCCCCCTGACCAAAGTTGCAGTAAACTCCAATAATACTATTCAGTACCTTGGAAGCACGTTGTTATTTCCTAACATAGCCCCCTCTTTTTAGTACATAGACAGGGGTTACACTTAATTGACATTAGGGGAAAGTGACAGGTAAAAGAAAAAAACACGAGAAACAAATCCCCTCTTTCAACACATGAGGGTATAGGCAGAACATTTCATGGAGCGAACGCGTGTCAAGCACTCACCTCCATTTGCAGCTGCTTGCAGATATGCACAACCAAGCAGTGAACTGCAGACCACATAAGCTGCAGTGGGATGACTGTGTACACAGACAGGCAGTAGAAATGACCCAAAACTAATTCAGCTGCAACCAGATGACAGTGCGCATGATCGAGAAGCAGGGACACAGCATGCATGTCACTACAGCTAATAAATTACCTAAAGCAGCACTATCTTGGGAAGCAGAGGGTCATTTTAATCAGAAAGTAACAATGCAAAACAACCACAAAAATACTGCAGAACCTACACAAAACCATATAGACTGCTGGCTACAAACTTAAACCGGTACAGTCACCAAAAAGCAGGACTTTCTTCCTGCAGGCTACTAATAAGCGAGCAGCCATAATCCACAAAATACTTCACAGTGGATATAGCGAATGCCAGCAGCTGATGAGGACAGAGTTCCCTGTTATGAGAGTAAAACAATATAAATGACTCAGTATCCCAATTTCGACTTAATGTCAGCTCCATAATTTAACCAACATATCGAAAAGCTCTCCCAGAACAGGAGAAAGTCACTTCTTAAACAGTTTGGGCAACGAGCACTGCAGTTCTTGTACAGCCTGTTCATTGGTTTCAAACGAGTGGCACTTCTCCTGCACTCTGACTTGCAGCTGGCGGGTACATCATCCAAAATGTATTCCAGCATGAATAAGACGAGAGACAGGAGTGAAATGAGCCTAGCAGCTCTCACTGATGCTGGTAAGTCCTCGATATCGTATTTTTTCCTTCCCACATCACTGCCTGGATGTCCCTCATTTTAGCAGAAACATGTTGCTTATCCAAGTAGTTTAAGAATCTTATGATAAATGGCTGAGGGGGGGAACCTGGGGCTGGCTTGGGGTATAATGCCGTATGGACCCTTTCCATGATATATGAGGGCCCATTGGGAGAGGGACCTGCCACCTTCTCAAGTAACTTCTGGGTAAAGGTGATGAGAGAGGCCCCTTCTTCTCCCTCTGGAAGGCCAATCAACACCAAGTTGTTATGGCAACTGCGGCCCTCGAGATCCTTCAGCTTCAATTCCATCTTGTTGATCTGCCTTTTTAATGCTATGATCTCTAGGTCCACAGTCTCCTTCCATTTTTTCAAAGATATGTCCCGCGCCTCTGTGTCTCTCGCCTGCCTGGAGATATCCATCAGATCCTTTTTTAAAAATGCCACAGCCATGGTGAGTAACAACAGGGCTTCTTGGAGCAACTCATCTCCATCAAGAAGCACTCCTCAGTTAAGCGGAATAGCAGCGTTTTTGCTCGGTGAGGCAGGAACGCCCTTGGTAGACTGCTGCCTGGCTTTTTTCATGGCCTTGTGAGGGGAAGGCGGAGGAGTGTGGTGTGAAGCTCCTGTCTCATAACCACCTCCATGATGAAAATTGGTGCATTTTTTTCCACAATCTGCACCCAGGTAACTTTATTCTGCAGCACCTCATTACAGAGAATAGCATTCTAAAGAGTGTAAGTAGAAAATATATTCAAAATTAGAAGCGGGTGAGTGGGAGAAAGATGGGAGCACTGCTTTCTCTAGCCAGACATCACATGACTCCTTAATACGAGTACAAGATCTAAAATCACTATCATATCTTGGAATGTAAAAGGGTTTATTTCTCCTGTTAAGCAAGAAAAGATTTTGGATGCTCTTAAGGGTTGGCAGGCACACATGGTGTTGTTACATGAAACTCACTTTATGGTTTCTGAGTATGTAAAACTTGTGGATGGATGGGTGAGATCCTGTCGGCCTCCTACTCATTGCATAAACATGGGGCTGCACTCCTTCTCAACAGACACCTTTCCTAGCAATACACAAAACTGTAATAGACCCAGTTGAGGGGCAGATATGTGTATGTGGTAGGAGAGCTGTATGGGGAGTGGGTGTCTTACGGTAGTATATACGCCCCTGCAAATTTTGATGTAGCCTTTTATCAACAGATTTTTAGACATCATTCATCAAGAGCAATTTCCAAATCTCATCCATGGGGGAGATCTAAACTGCATAATGAATTCACAGTTGGACTACTCAGGAGGGCAGGCGAGGCATACAAATGCCATGGGTGCATGGTAACTGAGGATGTCTGACCTGGACCTGATTGATAACTGGAGGGTGACCAACCTCGGGATCAAAGAGTATACCTTTTTCTCCAACCCACACAAATCCTGGTCAGGAATAGATTATATATACATTCCCTGAGACTGCTATCATAGAATGACAAGGGTGTGTCACAGTCCTATACATACAGTATATCAGACCATACTATAGTCATTGTGACCCTGATGGTATTGGGGGAGAGGGAGGCAGCTCCTAATTTGAAGTTCTCCACATACATGTTGGTAAAAGAGAAATTTCAATCTTATTTGAAGTACCTGTAGGAGCTGTATAAAAGTACAAACTCTGATTCAGCTTCTTGAAAGGTGTATTGGGAAGCAGGAAGGCATTCATGTGAGGAGTGATTATTAGTTATGTGGCCCAGGTGAACAAGGAATGCAGGGATACAAATCTAGAGATGGAGTGTAAAATAAAAGACTTAGAACAGAAGGCAGTCATGGCTGGGGGGGACTGAAGCCTTGCAGGAACTCATGATGGTGAGGAAGCATTGAATTTGTTGCTCAACAGAGAAGCTAAGACTAGTCTCTTCTTTGTAAGGCAATGTTTGTATGAATAGGAAATAAACCTGCCCCACTGCTGTCTAGTCTGGTGTGTGGTAAGAGAAGTTCTGGCTGCAGTACTGTGATTAGAGACAGACACAGGTTGAAACACTGGGGACCTCATATTGAGGAAGTTTTTCTGAGATTCTACCAGCCGCTGTATAGGGTGGAGTGTGGGGAATGAAAAGGCAAGCTGTGGCTTTTCTGGATGGTATTACAATTCTGACCCTCTCAGAGGCACAGAGGGAGATGTTAGGGGCAAAGGTATCCACTGCTGAAATTCTGCAGGCAATAGGGGTTTAAAGGGAAGGCTGGGGGTCTGGATGGTTTATGGCAGAATACTATAAGGAGTTGGGGTTGGTCTTGGCAGAACCACTATAGGCAATGATGGAAGAGGCAGAACCACTATAGGCAATGATGGAAGAGGCACGAGAGGAGGGGGGATCCCCCAAACCTGCTGTAAGGCTACCATTTGTGTCCTACCAAAATGGGGAAAGGACTCTCATGACTGCACATCCTACCATTCTATCTCCCTGCTGAATTGTGATTTTAAAATTATAGCCAAGGTTATGGCAGGATGACTTGAGCAGGTGCTGCCCCAGATAATCCATACTGATCAAACTAGTTTTGTACAGGGTCACCTGCTGTATCACAACATGCTAAGGCTGTTGAATATTGTGCATTGGGGTTCTCAGCATCCTGATCAAGCATGCGTGCTGTCCATGGATGCTGAGAAAGCATTTTATTGCATTGAATGGAGTTACCTGTTTGAGGTACTGAAGCATTTTGGTATGGGAGATGGGGTCATGGGATTAGTGCAGATGCTATACCAGGATTCAGTTGCTAGGGTGCTTGTTAATGGAGTTCCATCAGAGGAGATCTGCTTATACACAGCAGGGGTGCCCTCTCTCCCCTGCCTTATTCGCCCTGACCATCAAACCCCTAGCTATTAAACTACAGAAATTGAGAAATATTTATGGGGTGATGGGGAAATCTGGGATGCAGCATAAAATTACATTGTGTGCCGATGACTTGTTAATCTTGATCATGGTGAGCTGGTGCGGTGGTGCTGAGGTTGAGGCACTGGACACCACACCTTGCACCACGCTGATGTCCCCAGGTTCTGGAACAGACTCAGGCTGCCAGGAGTTGGCAGGAAAGGGAGGGATTGAGCATCCGGAGACTGCTCTCCCTTCAGGAGGATCAGACTTAGCACTGCTCCTTGGCAGTCCCAGGTGGAAATTGGGGCAGCACAAGGAACATGCAGTGCTGTGATCAGGGGTGGAGCAGTGGTGGAAGTCAGCACATTAGTGCCAGGATGTCATTGCCGTCTGAGCTCCAGAAAACTACCATGCAAAAATACCCTGGAGGATTGGGGAGGCGACAAGGGGTCCAGGGATCTTACCCACATCCCCAATGCCAGACCATCCCTCCAATGGTTCCAAACAACCCTCAGCCAGGATGGACCCTCTAATTCCAGAAAGACCACCAGATAGGTGAGGCAGGACATCCCCTGGGGGGGTGATCTGGGGGGCTGGGATGTTCTGGTAGGGGATACCGGAGGAGGGAGGGAGGTCTCAGTAGGGAGTAGAGGCGACTGTCACATGGGCACCTCTGAGAGATCCCCCAGTCTAATGGGACAATAAAGAGAGTGAAATAAAAATCTTCATCATGGAACCCACACTTTCAATGCCAGCCGTGTTGCAGGTTGTGGAAGAATTAGCAATCTTTTCTGGCTATAAACTTAATTTCGTAAATCAGAAATGCTTTGTTTGGATGTCGGAGGGATTGAGGAGATTGGAGGCCTCTTAGAGCTTGAAAGTAGTTGGGAGTCACTTACTCATCTAAGAATTAAAGTGGCAGTTTACACCAGTTAAACTACAGGCGCTGTTTGCTACTATCCTTAAGCTGTTGGAAAGAGGCAGGTGCTTCCCATTTCCTGGATTGGGTGCATCAGTTTGATTAAAATGAATGTTTTCTCTAGGCTGCTTTATTTGATGCAGATCTTACCTATGGGCTCAACTAATGTGGACATCAAGAGGTTAGAAAAAGAGTTCACTATTTTATTTGGCCGGAGAAGTGCCCAAGGATGAGTCTACAAAGGCTCGGGGGGGACAGAGGAGGGCTTGGTTTCACAGACAATCAAGAGTATTACCTGGCTATCCAGCACCACTATATACAAGATTGGGGTAATAAAGGCTAGGCCGCCAGCTTGGTGGACTTAGAGGAGGAGGGGTAACCAGGGTTTTTATCTGCATATTTGCCAACTGGGGGGACAGCTGTGCCTATAAGCAGTTGGCCAGGCCTACGCTGGTGCAGTGTGTATTAGAAGCATGGGTTGATATTAGGAAGAGGAGGGGTACTGAGGGAGAAAACATGTTGTTTGGTCCATGTGGCTCACAGCCTGGGATTTCTGACTGGACTTGAGAACCCCAGCTTCCAGATCTGGTGGGATAGGGGCATATGGTGTCTGGGAGACCTCTTTTCTAATGTGGGGATGCTCTCATTTTTAGATATTCAGAAAAGACTATGGTTCCCACAGTCCAACCATTTTAGGTACTTACAAGTTCGAATCTATGGAAGGGGGATTGCATAGAGAACCAATGGAGGCCTCCAACCTGGCACCCTTAGAGCAAGAGGTACATCACACCAGATTGGATGGTAAAAGTCTGATAGGGAAGATGGCTAAGCTAGATAGGCAGTTTTTCCCAACCTCTCCAGAAAGGTGAGAGTACATTGGGAACAGGATTTGGGTATGAAAATTATAGAGGCCAACTGGGGAACAATGCTTAGTTCCCATATGGGTTTGCTTTTATGCAATAAGCATAAAGAATCTCAGTATAAATTCCATCACTGATTATATTACACACCAAACGTGGTCCATAAATTCAACCCACTGGTATCTCCATTGTGTGGCAGGTGTCAGAGGTTGGTGGGCACATATATTCATTACTTCTGGGAATGCCCCACATTGAAAGCATTCTGGCTGGCCATATCGCAAAAGCTGACTCAGCTATGGGGCAAGCCGGTGGCAAAAACATCTCTGTCACTGTTATTTAGCATTGAGGATCTGGGGCCCAAGGGATGAGCTCCCCACCCAAGATGGGCTTGAATTCTGCTTGCTCTAGCCAGAGAGTGCATTCAGAATGCCTGGGTGTTCTGTAATAAACCCACATTAGGGCTACTAAAGACACTGACCATTCAAACATTGGTGCTGGAGCGCCTCACTTAAATTATCAAAGGGAGAGAATAATGCTGTATTGATGATTGGGGGAGGTTTCTGGACTCTCTCCCTCCAGCAGAAGCCCTGCTGTTATATGAGGAAATGATCTAATACTATTGGGGAAGGACCATTCTGGAGGGATAGAGGCGTCCATGGCCAGACAAACAAAAAGTAGAAAGAACAGTTGAATAGTGTATTGCAGATTGCCTTCATTAACTATACAAATTTCTTGTCAGAATATTGTAGAATGAAATGTTCATTTATTTCTTAGTCTTAGTCATTCTGTGTGTGGTGTTGATACCATGTTTGTGTTTAGTTTTATAAACTCAATAACAAAATTACACAAAAAAATATAATCAGAAAAGAATAAAAAAAACTTCTGGCAGAGAGGTGGCAGGATGTTCAAATTCTAGCTCTTTACACAACACAGCAACACAACAATCTAATGTTGGAAGAGACTCTTGGTCTGTCGTGTCTGCCCCTTCATCACAAGCAGGGATAAAATGAGTACAGAATGCTGTGCAATCACATACCATTTATAGGAATTCCCTACCCCTTTGTTACGAGGGTACCAGTGGTTCCCTTGATGATCAGAAATTTGTCAAGGATTATGTTAAAGGTCTGTACTGTTTTCATATTCATTATCTCGACTGGTAGGTTGTTCCATAGGTTCACCACCCACGAGGTGAAAAAGTTCTTCCCAACCTTATGGAATGCACACAGGAAGACAGCTGCAGGGATCATAAGTGGTGATTTAGTGAAGAAAGACAGTCAAGGAGCAACAAAGTTGGGCTACCCAATATACACACCATGTACAAAATAACCAAAATCATGGTGTTGTTTTCATCCAATAACAAATAATTTGTTGACTTTATACAGCCGAACTCACCCTACTGGCCTATCGATGTTTTGCACCAATACATGTGATCTCTCAAAGCATGATAGGCCACTTTCCCTATCCAACTTCGTTTTCTTCAGCACATTTTCTCTGTAAGTCCAACTGACTTATGGTACTGTATACGCTGATCCTATTCCAGAGCATCTCACCAGGCTAATGGTATTTGATTCAGAGGCCACCTCCTTTCCTCTGATCAATTTGAGTTTGACAGCATTTGCCATAATGTGATGTGTGGTCACCTACCACCCTTCATGATTCTGGAAGGATTTTGATGTCATGTGCATACCTGGCCAAGGGGATTAGATAAGAATCTGTGCCAGTCACCTGCAACAGTTCTTATGTCCTTTTGTTGGATGGCAAGGGTGATGGATGGGTTGGGTGTTCAGTGGGGGGGGGTAGAGGTGTCATTGCCTTTTTGGCTAGCGCTGGAGAAAAGCAGAACTGGAAAGCATCTGATTGGAGATTATAAAAGCTCTAACATGCACTGCTAAAATGTACTGCTGGCTATTGAATCTCCTACTGTTCTGATGTCAGAAGCAGATGATTCTGGGATTTGTATTAACAAAAGATGTCAGCCTAGTAATAAACAAAATTAGTCTGATACAATCTACTATACTGCATTAAACAGTAAGTAAACCAAAATGTTTTTGCACATAAAGTGCACATTGAAACCAGCTCCGCACTTCAGTGTGAGGCCCTACGTGCTGAGTGTTCCCCTTTAACCTACCATATGAGGGTGTCACCTTGTCATCACTGGTCAGGCTTGTTGACATCTCAGCTGATTTAGAAAACCAAGAACCCCTTGGTTGGTAGTATAGATGGGCTAGCAGTATAGCCTAGAGGTTAGAGTAATGAGCTGTGAATGAGCTTGACACATCCAGCAGACCTGGGCTTGATTCCCACAACTTGCACTTGTATACTGTGTGACCCTAAGCAAGTCACTTAACCTCCCCAGTGCTCCTGGATCAACACAGAAAACAGGAAGTGTGCCTAATGGGCCCTAACTGATTACCAAAGAATAAAAAAAATTGAATGAAAAAAGAAAGTAAGAAAATAAAAAAAAACTTCAAATGATTTGCAGGCTCCTTTAAGTAGCTTCTTGGAGGGGGATGCTTTTTGTTGACATCCAGGGTATAGAAAGGTTTCTTTTACAAAGATCTAACCAAATATGGACACATATTCAAGGTTAACAAGCTTTAGCTTGGTGCTTGGCAAAGTGCTTGAGTCACTCGCAAAGTATGTGGGGGTTAAGCACGTGAATGAAAATGGGCTGTTCTTTAGCACACATCATGGTTTCACAAAAGATAGATCATACCCAACCAATCTGATTGCCTTCTTCAAGGCAGTTACTGAGGAGATGGATATGGGGTGGGTAAGTAAGTAAGCAAATAAGTAAGTAAAACTTTTATTTGTTTTGGTGCCCAATCCGAGGCTCAGGTGCCATTACAGGTAAAACAGGGTTATCGCAGCATAGAACATACAATATAATTATGATAAATAACTCAATAACTTATTTAAAATGGTTAAAAACTATCTAAAAAGCTTTATTACAGAAGTAGGTCTTCAGGCCCCTTTTAAAAACCTCCGCCAATGGAGGCTCCATCAAAGATTTTGGCAATGAGTTCCAGAGGACTGGGCCTGCCACCTCAAATGAGTGATCTCCCAAGGTTTTCAGACTGGCCCTCAGAACTGCCAGGAGGTCCTTGGTGTAGGAGCAGAGGGAATGTACTGAGATGGCTGGAGTAAGGCAGTCTGACAGGTAACCAGGGCTCAGGCCATATACGGCCCTATAAGTGAGTAAGCCCACCACCAGTTAGAGGACATCCAGTTCTGAATCTTGGCTAGGCATTTATTTAGCACTTTGATGGCACCCTCAGTTCCAGGGGCAAATGACATGTACGGCAGAGTATTATCTGCATAGCAGTGGAAACCTAGACTGTACTGTCTAGTGAGCTCCCCAGGGGCAGCATATACACCACAAACAGCATCAGGGAAAGGATCAAGCCTTGAGGAACCTCACATTACATGAGCTTTGAGGAGGAGGAAGAGGAGGAGGAGGAGAATTCTCCATCACCAGAAATTGCCTCCTGTCAGAGAAATAGGACTCAAACCATTGAATGACTGTTCCAGTGAGTCCACCATGCACTCTAAGGTGATCCAGAAGCACAATGTGGTCCACGGTATCAAAAGCTGGTGCATGTACTTTAGTCAGTCCATTCTGGACTTCAGCAAGGCCTTTTTCATTGTACTGTATTAAAACAAATGGAGAAAGTAGCATGATATGGAGTGCTGAAATCCCTAAACGAATAAGAATCTGCCAGCATCCTGGACCTCCTGATCCTATATTTCTCAGAGAAGTCAATGTGTTTAGGACACCGGTAACAGCCATTTATTACACTCTCTCAGTTGCGGACTGTTGGTGACAGATCCTTTTCAGCTGCTGCTCAACTGCAGTGGAACAAACTGCCTGCTAATATTATAACTGCCCTGTCTTTGACTCTATATGAATCTTATTTAGAAAAATCTTCTGTTCTGAGAGGCCTATGGATAATTTTATCCTATTAATTCATTTGCTAGCTACCTCAGCTGATGGTGATGTTACTTATTGCTATTTGTTTTATTTTATATTCTATTTGTTGGCACTGTGATTGATTCTAAGGCACTCATTTTAATATTTTCAAATGAACACCATATGCAAATCAAGCATCATCGTCAGCTTCATCATCATCACCATCATCACAAACTGTACAGGAGGTAGATAGCAAATTGTCTGACATGTAAAGCAGAGAGTGGCAGCTGCAGTCACCACTCAGAGTACAAGTATGTGCTGTGTAGAGTACCCCAGCAGCTGGGGTTGAGGCCATTACTCTTTACCATATTTATTAATGACCTGGAGGAGAGTGTCAGCAGCACTTTTCTGATGACAATAAATTGGCAAGAACAGTGGACACAGCACAAGAGGGATGCACTACTGGGGACTTACATACACTTGGGACATGAGGTGAGAAATGGAGGATTATCTTTACTGTTGGGAATGGCAAAATAGTACAACTAGGGTAAAAGTATCTGTTTTGCATATCCACGCTGAGTAGTGCAGCAGCAGACAGAGCACATGACAAAAGAATCAAGGGTTAATTGTGGGCAGTAAGCTAAAGCCTGACAGGCTGTTTGCTGCAGCAAGCAAGAAAGCAAATGCAATATTAGGATGTATTAGGAGGATATAGGAGTAGGTCAAGGAAGGTGATCCTCCCATGTGCAAGGCCTAGGTTAGACCACAGCTGGAGTACTGTATCCAGTTTTGATTACTGCAGAAGATAAAGAACACTGAAGAGATCAAGACGATCCAATGCAGGTCCACTAAGCAGATTAGTCAGTTTGCAAGCAAGTACTATGAGGAGGAACTGGATATAATCAAATTATTCAGCCTCAAAAAGAAGGCTGAGAGGAAATTATCCCAGTTTTCCAAATAATAAGAGGCTATAAACAGTGGAATATAAACAGATGTTTGAAAATGTGAGTGCAAGTAGAGGCTAGAGGTCATACACTCAAACTGAAGGGGGCATAATAAGAGAACATTAAAAGCATTACTTCTCACATTGGAAACCTGTAGAAAAACCTTTGAGGATGCTAGCACTATTCCTGCTTTCAAAATCTAATTCAAAAGTTTCCTGAGAACGAATGGCATTGGGGATTACACAGCATAAGTAGGAAACATTCCAACTGTTAAGCTTGAATGTATGCTCATGCTGAAATTGATTATAGTCAGTTCTGTGCAGCAGGAGGAGGGTTAATGAGAGGAACCTTAAGTTGCTTCTCTTATTACAATAATATGTTGTTATCATAAGTATTTCTTGATGTCAATGAGCTATTAGAAGCCAAAGCTAGACTAGCATCCTGAAAGGATTACACAGACATACTGTAGATCGAAAGAGGACCTATTTTAATCTCTTTTTGCTCTGATCAGTCTCTGAGAAACTTCTTTGCTTCTTCAGTCCTAATCAACACTGTCTAACTCATGTGTTAGCAGCATACAGTCAACACAGTGACGGTAGCACAGTGAATGGAAGAGTGACAGCCCGCGAGCTACTGGTGAGTGCGGTGACAGCAGATCCTGTCTCAGCCCCATCACCTTGACATTTTCAGGACTTACTGTTCTCTTCCCATCAGGCTCTTGGGGCTTGGCACCATGAGGGGCTGTCATCTGGAAACTTCATGTGCCAGCCAGTGAGGTAGACTTGCTTGAGTCAGCAGGTGTGGGATCTGCAGCTTGGCTAGAGTCCATCATGCAGGCTGTAAGCAGGCATTTACCCCATTTGGTATCCCCCTCTCCCCCTGATTATACCACAGCTGGATGCTATCAGAAATACTGGTGCACATTCTGCAAGCCCACATGTTGGCATCACTAGCGTCCACCTAACTGTGATCTCAGCTGTACCCTCTCTGTGGTCAGCCAGGGGCAATGTAGCAGGGACTCATCTCCTCCCTAAAGGAAAAGAGCATTCTCTGGGATGTTTGACCTTCCTCCCCAAGTTGATTGCAAACTTTTCCAAAATTCAGACGTTGGCAAAATCCAAATCCTCCAAAGGTGTTTGATGAACTTTTGTCCTGTTCTGCAAACATTTTTTGGCTGAATTGCAGACTGATACACTTGAACTGTGGAATTATAGTTTTGCAGAATTCATAAATTCATTCTGCCATTCTAAGTTGGAATTGCAGTAAAGCTGGCAAAAATCATTCAGAAATGTCATGGGTGTGGAATTCCCACTTTCTCAGTAATTCCACCGGCAGAATAATACTTTCACACAGCACTAATTGGTCTCAGTGTACTGTAATTCTCTGCTACCAATAAAATAATAAAAAAAATGGGCTAGATTTCTTTTATTAAGCATGGAGCAAACCCTGCTGATTAATCCTGGAATACTCATGAAGATTATACCACTTTGTTATCAGCCATTTTCTGTGCTGGCTGAAACTAGCACCATGATTCAACAGGAGCTGTCAATTACATACATTAACTGCACAACAGACTGTGCCACTAATTACTCACCATCCCACTTTGAGTTTACCATAACACTCTTCAACCTGAGATTTGTAGATTATATTCTTTACAAGATTATGTGAATCAAACCTGACAAATGAAAACAGGCATTCACATATCAAGCAATCTAGGATTAGAATAACCAAACACCTGGTGCAAAATCAGTTGAATCTCTGAGTATCATTAAATATTTCCTGAAGAGAAAACTCAATTTTGATGAGAGTTGTTAATTTATAGTATTCGGTTTTTACACTTTATGAGTACCAGCAGTTTTGTGCTGGCGTGGGTTCTCACAGGCCTAAACAGGTGGTTGTTACATTTGTTCTCAACAATTAAAATGAATGGGAAAGAGGAGGAGTGGAGAGCTAATCGTTAAACCCTTACAGCCTATTAAAAATCTGGCAGTGAATTCCTGAGTATAAGTACAAGTTTAAGTTTTTATAAACCTTTTCTCAAATATGACTGAGATTTTCCAAAGGTGCATCTGAAACATGTGGTGTGCATAATGTAATGTTTTAGGGATAAGCACAAGTTCTAGACAGAAATATGGGAC
Organism: Neoceratodus forsteri; assembly: GCA_016271365.2. Lineage (NCBI taxonomy): Eukaryota > Metazoa > Chordata > Ceratodontiformes > Ceratodontidae > Neoceratodus > Neoceratodus forsteri. The sequence goes on from CM028134.1 coordinate 526,919,600, forward strand.
CCTGCTGATTGGTCCAGCCTGACAAGATCAGCCCCAAATTAAGACATGCTGGCTTACTGTTTGAAATCTTGTATTAATTTTATCTGAATCTGCTACCACTTGCACCTTGAGAAGCTTAGTGATAAGCTATATTGGTAGCAAGGGCACATCATCAAAGAGGAAGAGGCAGAGCTGCAGCAGTTGAACAAGGTGCTGTGAGGGCAACAGGCACAACAAAGGAAGTGTAGAAAGAGGAGATATTTTAAAACTATAAATGATGAGGGAGAAAAAGTTGGAAATTAGTAGGAAAACAGAATGAGAGTCAGGCAGACACACAGTCAGTCAGACTGACAGACAGAAAACAAAGGCTGAATTGAGACTGATAAAATGGAGAAGAGCCACAGACTAAACATGTTAAATTGTGCAATGCCAGGGGATGGCAGAAGATTGTGTAGGTCAATATTGCAGGGAGGAACAGGTAAAATTGTGCTCTCAGAGGTATCTTCCACTGCTGCTTTTCTTCTCCTTGGTACCAAAGTCCATAAAAAAATCAGTAGAGTCAATAAAGTGAATCTTAAACTTTTTATTTTCATAAACTGTATATGCAGCTGTTATAATGGCAGAAGAACTTGTTAGACCAAGGATTTTTCCCACGGGCATCTCCAATGTTCTTCTGTTCCTATGAAAGGAACTGACTGGACACAAAGACTGAAAGCAAGATACACCAATAACATGGGAAAAATTAGGGAGCAGTGTTGTGAGGTAAGAGGATCCAAGAAAAGCAAAGGAGGGTACCTTGAAGATAAAAAAACTACAGGTGAAGAAAAAGAGATAAGAGATTGGGGAAAAAAAAAAGAATAAAAACAGGTATCAACCTCTTAGCCACCGGCCAGTCAGACACCAGCCCTATAGTCAATAGCCTGCTAGTTGGCATCCAGCAATATAATCTGTTATCAGACCCCTGTGCAGATGGAAGCAGCAGATCAACAGTCATAAGCTAGCCAGGAATTTTAAGATGGCAGCAAGTAGTTTGTACTCATTGTATAGCAATTTGGCCTACAGGTTACCAGACAGGTAGTTAGCGCTAACATTATTCAAACATATGTCAATAAGCTCAGCAGAAGCCTACCAATCATCAACCATCATGCCTGTGGCCAATAGCTAACCTGCTTGGCACTCACTGACCAGATTGTTAACCAGTGTACCAACCAGATAAGATGGTCTGCAAATGACCAGCAAACAGAAATGGAAGTCATAAAAAACTAAGAACATACAGAAGTAATGAAAATGCTGGTCAATCTTGGATCCTGTCTTGGTTCTTCCAGGTTTGAGTTGAACAGGTCTTTACCTGAGAATGCAGGGTCTAAAAGGCTAGCTCACTCACCCCAATAACACATGTACCTTTCTATCATCTCTCAGAACCCCTTGTAACAAAGAGGTTACATCTCAAGGCACACTACTGAGAATAGTGAAATGTCAACTAAATAATTCAGCTGACCATGTATTATTTTTGATGAGCTCACTCTCAGTGCTTTGCACAGTTGACTGAAGTCTCTTAAACAAGATCAGCCAACTGACATCAAATGCTGTCCTGATGATAATGGAAATTGTTAACAAAAATACAACATCTTCTCTTGCTCTAGCTGTGAGGAAAAAAAAAACAGCTTATACATAACAGAAAAATCATGATTAATCTTGACTTTCAATTGTTCCAGAAGTGAAAATATTGATGGTCATAATAACAGTCAGGTAGTATTGGGCTGGCAGTATAGCCTAGCAGTTAGAGGAGTGAGGTGTGAAAGAGCTTGATGCATCCAGCAGACCAGATCTGAGTTTGATTCTCACAACCTCCACTTGCATACTGTGTGACTCTGAGCAAGTCATTTAGCAGTGCTCCTTGGTTACCCTGAAAACAGGCACTTGTGCCTAGTGGGCCTCACCGTTACCAAAAGACTAAAGAAAAAAAACATACCAGACAACATATCTTTTCCTAGCTCTTTACAAGGCCCTGGTCAGAACTCACCTTGAGTACTGTGAATTATTCATTCTCCTCGATACAAATAGGGCACTATGGTGGTTGAGCAGGTGAAGCACAGTGCCATCAAAATGATCATGGGTTGGGGGAACAAGAGTTTTGAGGTGAGGTTAGTGGTCCTTAATATGTTCTCCTTGAAGAAAAGGAGGTTAAAGATAGACATGCTCTCAGTCTTTTATGTACTTAAGGATATTGACAAGATTTAACAGACAGGGATGTTGGGTCATGGGTCCTTCAGCAGGACATGTGGACATCCCCTGAAGTTCAGAGGCAGTGACTTCAGGGGTAATGATAGTAGGCACTTCCTCTCATAGAGGGTGGTGAAATTATGCAACAGCCTATCAGTGGAGACAGTAGACAAGAACACAGCTCAGGTCTTCAAGGTAAGTCTGGCCAAATTTCTTTGCACCATGGGAAGGCTCAGAAGGTAATCTGGGTAGAAGAGTGAGCAGGGAATCCTATAAATTAGTATATATTTGCAGTGCATATTTATTCATCCCTGCTTATGAAACAGGAGGCGAACCACGATGGACCTAGAGCCCCTTCTGTCCTAGATTATTATGTTACTGATAATTTGCCCACCTGAAGCACAGTGTAAGTTTTTTGCTGGAAATACAGTAGGTAGTACCAAAGAAAAGCAAGGAAAATGTCATGTTATCCCTACATGTAAACTTTGTTAGTTATTCCATAACAGATACTGTTTTCTTGCTGTGAAAAAGCTTGCCACTATTTTGCTCTTTGGAATCTGACTGGTTAAAGTATAATATACATGACTCTTTAAACATCCATTACTTTTCTCAGTGCAGGACCTTAATTTTGGATGTTGTAAAAGGATATTGTGTCTTCATTGTAACAATTAAATGGCGTCATTGATGAATTAAGTAATTTTTATATCCTTTGTAAAGTAAAGTAATAAAATTATTACTGCCATTTTTCTTTTAATAAACTGATGAGACTTTAGAAGTCTCTCCCTGATTTCTTTCATGCTTTTGAAATCACACAAGCTATAATTGCGCTATTAAAGGAAAGCAAGCATGTCTTTTTACATTTGAAGTAAGACCTCATCAGCAGACCCGACAGAGTCAGACAGATCAAAAAGGAGAAAAAAAGCATTTAAGGGGAATTAATACAAGTGTCACTTAGACTGTAAAAATTAATGCACTTACTACTGAAGTATGGCTGAAACCCATGTTCCTTTTGTGTCTTTGAATTACTAATGCACAAAACATTCAATTAGCTTCCCAGTGTGCTTTGGAAAAGGTATGAAGTTGGCAGTGAAGTGTTAGGTATGTAAGAGGTGAAGCAAGCAAGAAATGATGCAAGTGGAAGTATGGTGAGACTATTCAGTTCTTGTCTTGCAAATGGTAGGTGATGGGTCTGAAGCTCAGATGCAGTTTAAAGTTCAAGAAAACATATGTTTTAAACTGTGCTAGGGTAGTGAAAGCAATATATTTGAATAAACAAGTAGAAATGAAAAGTAAGGAGAGCAATTCAATATAGTAAAAATATTATATATGGTAGGTACCTATAGCTCCTGCCATAAAAGCAGACCTAAACTGGAAAATGTTACATAACACTGACATCCACATACTCTGCACAGGTATGACTGGTTCTTGGCAGCACTACATTTATTGGGCCTAAGAAAGACAGAAAGGTAGTAAAAGATTGAAAAACGTGGTAACATATATGATATGTAATAATAAATAAAAAATAAAATTATAGTGTGGTGCACTGGAATAGTCAGTTGCCATGTTTTCTTACATAGGAAACAGTCATCATTCAAATAAAAAAATCATTATTGATTTACTTTTCAAAAGTGAAAAGTAATACAAAAGTAGTTAAAATATCACTGTTTGTGAAACCTGAACTCAGGCTAATATCTGCCTATAAACAATGTGCCTGAAGTATCCCTTATTTGATAATGAGATGACATATAGCCGTGCTAAATAAATTACTCCACCATCATTTGCCAATCTTTAATAGTTTATTGACCTAACTAACATCAGCTTTTGAAATCCACCCAGTACTGTCACTCCAGTTACAAGTGATTATTTTTCTGCCTTGCTAGCATTTTAGGAAGGAAGGAAGTGTTGAGCTCACTATTTGGGAAGCATGAAGGAACACTGACACTAAAGAAGTAGTCTTGAGGGAGCAAGAAACTTTTCAGTTTTCCACATATGGTCCTAAATCTTACTGTCTCAAAGCAATTACAGATATCAAAGCAAATGGGAATGCTTCAGAACTGGGAAAAAAAGTTTGTACTTTGAAGCTTACACTTCTCTATGAGCATTTGTTTTTCTGTTTTTGAACATGATATTATGAGTTTCTTTATGAACCAAATATAATTTGGCTTCTTTAAATAAGCTTACTGTCAAAAGGGTGACACATTAAGAAAAATCACATGGTGGAGCAATCCCCCCACAAAGAAACCCTTTAATTTAAAATATGTTATATAATAACAGAAAGAAAACTTATAGAGTAGAAGGCATGAGCACAGTACAGAACAAAAAGTCTATTTAGAATGGAATATCTGCAAAGAAGGGATTTTATTAAGGAACAGAAACTATTTATGCTTATATTTTCTCTTGTATAGGTTTGATATGAATGTTACATGCTGTTTTACTATCTGAGGATCCGGTTCTATTTTTCTTGCTATAGTTTATCATCTTTGGATGAAGAATCTTCATTTCCTTTTAAATGCACTGTGTTTTCCTTATGTACACCACCTGCTTGACATCATGCTATGCAACTTCAGTGCCCCAGCTGTGGTCTGCACTGTGGTTGCAGAGTTGAAGCCACCTGTGCACTCTCTCTCTCAGTCCAACAGCTCTGTGTGCCGGAAGTGAGAGGCGTCTATGTCCCTCCTTTTGACTGTTCTACATACGTAAGATGTTTTCTCATACTCATTGTAAGAGACACTTCTTAGTATTGCTAAATTTAAATGTACAGAATATGATTCCCTAAATCTTCATGCCAGAATATATCCAAAAGAGAGAAAGAGGGAGGCAGAAAAATGCTAATCTTGCTTAGAAAAGACCTCTGAACAAGTAGAAAATGTTCAGTTATTTGTTAAAGGAATTCTTTTAAAATTAAACTCTAAAGAGACCTATCAACAATCACCTTTCTTATAGGAATAATTGCCTTATTTTAACAAAATAAGTTGAACATTTTAGCTTTTAGAAGTATTTATCACATCTTCATTTTTGATACATGGCACTTTCTACACCTTAATGCTGAATATGTAGTGTCATGTTATGCATTTTTTTATGATATTTTCACGTACAGACATTTTAATGCTTTCAACTATGTATTAGAATAAATGTTTATTTGCACACTGAAGTATCTTTTTTCTATATGTCTTTGACTTAATATGTGCTAAAATGCTTATTTGAGAGACAGCAGGCTTACCATAGAGTCAGCATAGGACTAACAGGAATAATACCGAATCTCAGGCTTAGCAAACTATACTATACCACACCACACTAAAAGTACTTATCAGCAGTTTTAAATTATTCAGAAAATATGATTAGTTCATTTATGGTGGTAGAAAGTGTAGGTGTGTTCAAGAGGTACAGCAAACTTAGTTACAGACAATCATGGGGAGGCAGTATAGCGCAGTGGTTTTAAGGTTCTGAGCTGCAAATCTGGAGACCTGGGTTTGAGTCCCAGAGCCCCCACTTGCATATACTGTGTGACCCTGAGCAAGTCACTTAACTTCCGTGTGCTCCCAGGTCGCACCTGTAAACAAGCTTTCAGCTTAGTGTGCCACTCGTGGTTAAACAATTGAAAAAAAAATGTGCATATACTGTACAGTATTTCCTAAATGACAGTGATATGTTTTAACAAGGATATTGGGAAGATTTATTAGGTGCTTGTTGTCTGAATGCCTGTTTTGTTTTGCAGCTTGTTTACCCAGAATAGCCAGGCTGAGATGCAATATCTCATTTTTAGTGGGTTCTTAGTTTTTAGCAATTTTTACAGCTTGGTAGATTGAAGCATTAAGAGGGTAAAGTAACTATTACAGTGAGAAAAAGGCTGTGGTGGAATTTAAACCTGCATCTCCTGGTTCTAAAGTTTGTGTTCCAGCCACTAAACCACACTGCTGCTAATAACAATAATCATCATAGTAAGTGTGCACATTTAAAAACAGATCAGAGGTATATTCACAAAGTGGTTTAAATATCAAGTTTTTAATAACCACGTTAAATGTTTCTTTCTAAGCAGTAGTGCAAAAAAATGGTAAATTAGTGGTGTATTATTCAATTCAGAAGAGTTTTGCAATTGCACTGGAGTGTATGGACCCTTAACCAGGTATAGTTTTTATATTGATTCTTTGTTTTTGTTTTTACAAAGTTATTCTTGCATGTTTAAGTAATGGGGGACATACGTTATAAAATTAAATACAGTTTTAATTCCAATTGTATGAAGAAGTGTAGCTAATTAGTAATCTTGTTGCACTGCAGTGAATGCTAAAACCTACAATATAAACAGCTACTTAAATGACAACATATTTCTGCTTTACAACCAATGAAATACATTTCAGGGAAAAGCTATGATGTAATGTAACAGCACTAAGATTTGCCACAAAGGTGGGTGTTTCTTTTCATTTTAGACCACAGACTGACAACCTGAGCTAAAATCACAGTAGTGGGCAACTAAGTTTGTAGGCACACTGTTGACACATATTGAGAACACAGAACAAACATTTTTAAGGGCATTGCATTTTATTTCAGTGTTTCATTACCTATTCATTCTGTTTCTTTTTATTTTAATGTGCAGTAAAAATACTTTATATTGATGTTTGCTTAAATAACATTTAATAACAAATAAGAACATTTTAATCACCAAAGCAAGACTTTGAAATAAGCTTTAACTCATATACTTTTCTCTGCTTTTGATGCTTCACTATTTCACATAATTCATTTGCTAACTAATCTGAGATATGCTATATAAAAATAACTCTAAGGTCTATCCATCCATATTACGGGAGGCCCTGCTCTTATTTAAAGTTAATTGATAACCTAAAGCAAGAATCTCAGCATATAGTACATGTATCCATATTAAAAATATTACCTTTGAATGCCTATAGTGAACTGATTTTAAAACCACATGATAACATAGTTGAAAAACAATAAAAAAAACAAGTAATTGTTTGGCCCTGGTGATGCTACTGCTGCTAAACTGAACTGTTCATGTGTATGAATATACTGAATCTTTTGAAATAATTAATATATTTCATATTTAAAAGTTTCCTGTGGTCTACAACAAAAATATGTAGTCAGATCATATAATCATTAGAAAACCTGGTAGACCAATTATTTTTCTTGATTTCCAAATACAGACACCCCCCACCCATTGTATTTAGTCCAAAGGAACAGATCTTTGCAGATGGAGCATAAAAAGTAGGACTTGTATTTCTGCATCTGAATGAGAGAACTTTTAAAGTTTTAATCTTCTGAAATATTGTTTCTTCTGGAGTCAGAGAAGTACTGTATATTGTAGTTATTGCAGTGTTCCTGAGAGAAAGTCGCTGTCTGGTTTCCACAAAACTATACAATTAATTGTTATCAATTATAAACTGATAGGGTCAATTTAATTATTGTGCAACAGCATATATTGAGAACAAAAACCCAAAGGTGACTAAAAGCAATTAACATTGCTAGTGCTATCCTTAAAACTTGCAGATTCCTAAGAAAATTAAGAACCAATGTAATCCTTTCAAGACAAATTATACCTCTATCAACGCCTTGGCCTGTGTGTGACATTTCTATTTATTGCAAATATATTTACTAGATGTACTGCAGTTTAGGAAAGGCAGAATCTGTGTCTAATACATTACTTGTAAATGATGATGTTAAATTGCTCCATAGCAGCTTAATTACAAAAAGTGTATCATATTGGTCCAGCATATTTATTTTATTAATTTATTAAGAAAAACAAAATCCTTATGAATTCAAATGGTCAGTTTACAAAATGGGAATGTCCATCATCTAGCTTGCATTAGCCCCATTTATAATATTGTACATGGTATGTTGCTCCAAACATATCGTGAGACTAACATAATATTTTATAAGTTTTAAATGTAATAGATATCATAATTATGTGGAATGTGTATTTTGGAGAAAAAAAGAGGTTCAGCCAGAGCATGAAAAGCCAGAAAATCCATAGATACTTGATTCTTGGGACTGAAAAATGAGTATCGTGTTTTAAAAAAAAAGTGTTGCCCTTCCTGCTCTTCAAGCTTGCCTATTTAGCTAATTAATTTCAGGTATTTAACACATTAAAATAGTGTGCTGATGGAGAAACTTACTATTTAATATGTTACAGTATTTGCCGTAGATAATTTAAAATATTCTTAAATATTGGCTCAAAATATTTATGTAGGAACTGAATTTTCTTATCACCATAATACAATTTAAATAATAAAGTTTTATTAAACTGACTACCTATTCAATAATCCTTTAACCATCTTAATGCAAATTATAGTACCAGGTTAGCACAGCTATTAATAATAATGTGTTACATAACTGGTAGCATAATACATTACATGAATTTCTTTTTTCTAGATATGTGTATGCAAATCATTTTACACCCCTAACCCAATTAATATATCTGTCTTATCAAGATGGTGAATATAAAGCAAAAATAATTTTTGTTCAAAAGGTTTGAAAATAAAAACATGTCCACATACACTTTTCCATGCTTCATGGCCAGCAAGGCAACACCTTTTGTGATCTGCAGGCCCAACATATGAAAGTCGAGTTTTAGCCTATCTGTTTCATAGGCAGTCTCACTGGTTTCAGATAAAATTGATGAACTTGGCTTTCTTGGTAGGGAAATACGGCAAGTGGATAGTGTAAGAAATGTACATTTTCCTTGAATAACTGTCTTTAAATGAAGCTGTTATGATGTAAATCTTTGCTTCAGATAAACAGAAAGTGGATATAAGAACAAAACAACATATAGTAATTGAAATAGTCTGTGGCTGATAGGACATATCACAAACAGTATTGCATAGTTTGTTGCTACTGTATATATAAGTAAATGTCTAACAATTTTAGATTCAGTACACCAAAGTTTGCAAGCTATTTTATTTAAAAGTCTATTAATGTAATAGCTATCTTTGTAAGCTTGGTCTTTGATAGAAAGCTATTTTTGTTACACTTACAATTTCAAGTGTGACTTCTGTCCCCTCAAATTGCTTTGCAACCACTGAATTATCAAACTTTTTAAAGTCAAATCATTAAGCGTTATTTGAGAAGGAAGTGTTCAGATGAGCAAACAGTCGTACTATAGTGATAACATGATGAGAACAGAAGATATTTTGAGAAGAAAAAAAAAAGAAAACTGCACCCTTTCCGTAGCAGTATATCATAGTTACCAAAAATAACTCCTGCCTTTCAAAAGTACAGGAAACTGAAAACTGAGATGAATTTGTGTGCTTTTACACCTATGAATTGTAATCTTCAGTGGAAATCTCAAATGTACTTTAAGCATACAGTAATTTTTTATCCTGTTTTTTGCCTTGTGCAACCCCATGTATGATATTGGTTCAAAGTAGAGGTACATGGGCAGATTAAGATCACTTCTGCTGGCCTCCTTATCTCCCAGACAATCATACGCTTTCTGTCTGCTTGGTGTCAGCTACCCCTCTGGCACGCTCGCAGACGTGCGCGCACACACACACATACACACACACACACAATCTCATATACCAAAGTACAAATATTGTACTAACTCTTGTTTGCAGTTCTGAAAGGCCTAGAAGTCTTAGTTTACTTACCAAATGTAAAATAAGCAACATTGTATATTTTGGTTACATTTTTCTTATCTTTTCCATATGTCTCTTGTAAAAAACAGTTTCATATGCAATAGTGGTTATTAACCCTCTTTGAAGGAGTTGGAAATTGTGACCTGGATATTCAGAGCAGTTGTGCATGGCGCACCCGAGTTGCACCAGTGTGAGTATGAAGATGCGCCAAGGAGCGATATTCAGCGAGAGCAGTAGCTCAGTGCAAACCCATTGTGCCAATGTGCAACCATAATATATGTGGTGCAAGTGCAGGGGGTGGTTCCATGAATATGCAGCGCAACAGCATATTCAACCATGAAGCTATGGCACAAGTGTGGAGCAAACTGAAGATGCACTGAACAGACTTATTCCTATAAAAACAGGGTGCAAACACACAGACAGCAGTTGCGCCAAGAGTGAGAGAGAGAGAGAGAGAGCGGAGAGTGAGAGATAGTGAGAGAGACAGACAGACAGAAGAACAGACACAGAGGAGAGAGAGAGGAGGTGGTGTGGGAGAGGGAGAGGCAGAGAGAGGCGAGAGAGAGAGAGAGAGACACAGACACAGACACACACACACACACACACACACACACAGATAAATAGTGTACCAGTGGGGCACACAGACAGCGGAGAACCACCAAGGGGGACACTGTACTGTAGGAGTGATGGAGAGTGCACCATTCCTGATGGAGGCAGTAATGAGGGGTGTGAGGAGGAAGGAGGAACAGTTACGTGGCCAATGAAGTGCCCGTTGGTAGTATGCCCAACACAGGCAGTACTGTGCCTGCATCACCTTTGAGAACTACAGTGACATCAAGATTGTGGTCCGGTACCACCTGAACAGGGCCATTCTGAGGCAGCCCTGTGAGCTGTGCAGTGAGGAGATGCAGGCACCCACCAGGTGGAGCCATGCCATGTCCGTGGAGACCAAGGTGACCACCACAATGTGCCTGCTCACCACAGGCACCTTCCAATGACCAACAGGGGACACCACGGGCATCACCCAGTTAGCCATGTCCCATATCCTTACACAGTTCCTCAATGCTCTGCTGCCATGTGCTTTGGAATTCATACATTTCCCCAGCACACAGGCGGAGAGTACAGCAAACATGCAGGACTTCCACAGGGTGGCAGGCATGCCTGGCATGCTTGGGGCCATTGACTGCACCCACATGGGTATCCACATGCCACCTGACCCTGAGAGAATGGTGTACATCAGCAGGAAGGGGAGCCCAATCATCAACTGCCAGGTGGTGTGCAATGCCACAGGGCGCATCATCAGTGTCTGCGCCACACACACTGGGAGTGCACATGATGCATTCATCTGGCACAGCTCTGCACTGTGCCACAGGTTTGAACATTGGGACATCCCCACGGGCCACCTAGTGGGTGAGTAGGGCATGGGCAAGGTGCGATGTGCATAGCAGAACTGGGGATGGGGTGGCCAGTGTGTGCAAGGTGGGGTGGGTGACAGGAACAGGCAAGGGGCACACTATAGAATAGCATAGGGTTAACCATGTCATTCTCCAGACAGGTGACAGTGCGTACCCGCTGAGGCCCTGACTGCTCATCCCCTGCTAATGACCGTCGTCCTCAGCAGAGGAGCACTACAATGAAGCACACGCTAGCATGTGCAACATCATTGAGCATGTGTTTGGCATGCTGAAGGCATGATTCTGTTGCCTAGATAGGTCAGGCAGTGCCCTACAGTACAGCCCCTCGAAAGCCTGTGGCCTATTCCTGGCCTGCTACATATTGCACAACATGTCCATTGACTGTGGGATAGCTATCGAGGTGGATGAGGGTGACAGTAGCAGGGACGATGGAGACAATGTGCTGGAGGATGGTGGGCAGCCACCCCCTGGGTGGAGGGCCCCCGACTCCAGCAACAGGCATGATGCCACTGCAACACTGTCGCACAGGAACACTTTGGCAAATGCAGGTAGGTGATGTGGTACACATGCATGGGCCACACAGACAAGGACCGCACACATGCAGGGACATGCATGGTGAGGACATGCATACACACACAGATGCAAAGCAGGGGTAGGGGAGGCAGTGGCACACAACCACACATAGCAACACACACACACACACACACACACACACACACACACACACACACACACACCAACCCACACAGGCGGTGGAATGTGGTGTGGATCAAATGCATGGCACCGGTGCATAGGCACAACTGGTGCTTGACTGCCCTCATCACACCCATGCCACATGATCCAGCGGCAGGGCATACACACCTGGGCAGCATGCAGCATGACACACAGGTGCGCCACCACATGCATGGTGCATACATACTGCCCATGTGCGCACAGGACATCTGCAGCAGACTGTGGTCAGGACAGTACTCAGCTCAGGGCAGGGGCAGCTACACCAGGGCTGATCACAGCCAGAGGCTGCGCATCAGCCAGGGGGGTGTCCAACAGCCCCCCTGGGGTGAAAGCGTAGGACTGTGACCATGTCCTCATGGGGGTGTGTAGGCACCCAAACAGGCCAGCCCTGTGCATGCCTGGGATGCCCATATCTGAGCCCGGTATCCACTGTGTTAGGATCACCTGACACCGGGTCTGTGGGGTGGACAGCACACTGTGAGGAGTCTCTTGTGCACGGCCATGCCCTGTGGCAGCCAGCAACGCAAAGCCATCTGCAACTGCACCGGCAATGTGATCCAAGGCTGCAGTTGTGGCCTCTGGCATGCGTTGCATCCCTTCCAGGATCTGCACAATGCCCCTGTCCTGCTACTTGGCTAACTGACACACCACCACCTGCAGTGCATGCACCCCAGTGGCGAGCAGCACCTGTTGCTGAACAGACACCCAGAGCAGCCAGGTGTGCTCCACCAGATGGTCCACATCCTGGGGCTCCTGGGCAGGATGCTGATCGTTAGTGGGTGAGCTGCCATGCTGCACAGCCCCCCCTCTCTGGTGGACATTGCACAGTGGGGTCTGCAGGGGCAATGGGTACAGCAGGTGCACGGGTGGTGGACCCTGTGTCCAGCTGCCCGGTGGCACCTGCAGCTTGCTGCCATCACCCATTTGGCCTCTGTATACCTCCCTATGCCTGCACGGTTGCACCACCACCAACGCCGGGCACAGCTGTGGCAAAGCACACTGCTGCACCTGCAGTGGTTGCAGACAGTTGTGCTACCGCTGACACTGGGCTGGGCCCTGTAACCACCTGTGATGCCGGCAGGGGTGACTCACCTACAACGTCGCCCACGCTGTCCAGGATCTGTGTGAAGTCATCATCAGAGTTGGACCCAACCCCGATCTGTATCTCTGCACACAGGACACCAAGGCTGGCAACCTGCAGGAACATATCCACGGCCTCTTCCGACCTTAGGCCAAGGACACCCACAGGCACTGTGGTGCTCATCCGCAGCCTGTCGGGCCACCGGATGCTGGTGGATGTTGATGGATCCTCCTGTGGGGCTGTGCCAGCATCCACAGGTGCTACAGCCGCTGCTGGCACCCCATCCTCTGCACGGAGGCATGCTGGTGCTGCAAGAGAAGGATGCCATATCACTGCTGCATTGCCCACAATCCCCCCCATACACTGCTGCAGCATGTGTCCAGCAGCATGGCAAGGAGAGATTGGTGGAACATTTGGTTGTCAATGGACTAGAGGACCAAGGCAGCATGGTTTCACCAGGGGGAGGTCATGTCAGACCAACTTCATTGAATTTTTGACTGGGTGACTAGGGAGGTGGATCGGGAGGGCAGTGGACATGGCTTATCTGGACTTCAGCAAGGCTTTTGACACTGTGCCACATAGAAGACTATTACACAAACTGGGGAATATGGGTGTGGGCAGGACAGTAGTGTGGTGGGTAGGTAACTGGCTGGGTGGCAGGATACAGAGGGTGGTGGTACATGGCTGTCACTCCACAGAGGGAGCGTGACCAGTGGAGTACCACAGGGATCAGTGCTGGGACGGTCCTATTCAACATCTTCATCAGTGACATGCGCAGGACCTAGAAGGCAGGATTTCACTGTTCGCTGATGACACAAAGCTCTGAAACAGAGTAGACACACCAGAGGGTGTAGACAGAATGAGAGGGACCTGCAGAAACTTGAAGAATGGTCAGGGTTTGGCAGTTGAAATTCAATGCAAGGAAATGCAAGATAATGCATATGGGGCACAAAAACCCTGGCACAATATATCAGTTGGGGGTGGATATAGCATGCACCAAGCAGGAAAGGGATCTTGGGGTTATCATCTCTGATGACCTCAAGGTAGGAAACAGTGTGACAAGGCATCAGGTAAAGCAAATAGGATGCTGGGATGTATAGGCAGGGCATCACCAGCAGGAAAAGGGAGGTCATAATTCTGCTATACAAGACACTAGTGAGGCCCCACCTGGAGTACAGTGTACAGTTCTGGAGACCATACCTACGTAAGGACATAGACAGGGTAGAGAAGGTTCAGAGGAGGGCAACAAAGATGGTGCATGAATTGCATCACAAGTCCTATGAAGACAGGTTGAAGGAACTGAACATGTACTCCGTGGAGGAGAGGAGGGAGAGAGGGGATATAATAGAGACATACAAGTATCTTACAGGGAGGAACAGGGTGCAGGAATACACTATTTTTAAGTGAAAAAGATGTTCCAGGACTAGAGGGCATGGGATGAAGTTGGAGGGAGGACAATTCAGAGGAAACATGAGGAAGAATTTCTTCACAGAACGGGTGGTGGACAAGAGGAACACCCTGCCAGAGGAAGTGGTGGGGGCTGAAACAATCATGGGATTTAAGAATGCATGGGATAGACATAAAGGGATTCTGGAGGTCAGGGGTAAGGGGCAACAGACTTCTAGGAAAACATAAACTGAACTTACAAGCTCAAATGGGCAGACTGGGTGGGCCAAAGGCCCTTATCTGCTGACACTGTCTATGTATCTATGTATCTATGTGCGTGGGTGCGAACACGTGCACATGGCATGCAGGATGGCTGCATGCATGACAGCCCCCCCATGTACGCACCCTCCGGGCCACCAGCTGTGCATGGCTGCCATACATACTATGCAGTTATGGGTTGCCACCCATCTGGAAGCCTCATCCAGGCACACCCTCCACCAAGGTGCAGCAGATGGTGGCTGCCACCAACTGCTCTGTGGGCATCAGTGTGGGTGCATCCACTGGCCCTCCTCCAGTGGCATTACGGGATGCTGTGATGGCTGCCACCTTCTCCTTAATATGCTGCCTGTCAGTCCTGACTTTCTTGCGGCACTCCTGCACTGACCGCTAGTGGCTGCCATGCCGGTTGACATAAGTCACCACCTCCTCCCATCCAACGGCCCTTTCCTGTGGTGTGCCTGTGGCACTGCTTAACAGGGCCTCCCTGTTGAGGTAGGCCTTGAACAGGGCACCTGACTCCCACTTAGTGAAGTTGGGCCTGCGCTTCTGTGCAGGCCCCTGCTCTTTGCCCTTCTCATGTGCTGACGTGTTGCCTCCTGTGAACATGGATGGCACAGTGTGTCAGAGGCAGCATCTCCCTGATCCGTCCCACCTTGCAGTGCTGTCTACTCCCAGTCTGCTGCTGTGGCATCCCCCACTTACCTGTCAAGGTTGCAATATTGGTCCATGGCCTGTGCTGTTCCATGGCACTTATGAGGCACAATGCATGCAAATGAGGTTGTGTGCAACGGTAATGATATGCTAATGCACCCCACTGCGCCTCGCATTGGCTGATGAGCTCATTTGCATGTGGCATTTGAATATCGAGAAGATGTGCTGTGTGCAATGGTGTTGTGCCAGAAAAGGCCAGGGCACAATGCCTGCACATGTGTGGTGTGCGGGCCTGCAGTGTCCATAGGTGCTATGCTGTTATGGTGTCAATCACGCACCACACGCAGACAGCGCGATGCAGTGGCACTGCACATGTTGTGCATGGGCAGCTATGCAGATGATCACGCATGGTGTCATGTGCCCTACTGCGCACATGTGCACTACGTACTGGTCAGTGACGTCTGACCCTTGGGTCACCTCCATGAAATTGTGACTCCACCAGGCCATGCCTATTGCACATGCTCAGCAATGTGCGATGGGCAGGCACTGCGCATTCTCCCGTGCATCATGCATCCGGCACCTGTGACTGCCACATGCTCCTGTTCCCGTATTTGCGCCGCCAAACCATGAGAGAGCCATGGTGCAGGGTCAGGGACGCCATGCCTGTAATGGGAGTGACCTGGAGGTGATTAAACTGATCACATGTGTGGAGCCCTACAGTGCACAGCTATTCAGCCAGGAGCCCATGCAGCAGGCCAGGGGCAGTGTTTGGCAGACCATCGCCGTCCACCTTGAGAAGAGAACAGGAGTTCCCTGGACAGTGGAGCAGTGCAGGCACCGGTATGCTGATCTGCACCGGAGGGACCCTGAATGTCTCCAGGGGCTCAAGGCATGCATCAGGCATGGTGCAGTGCCACAGCCAGGCAGGTGTTCGCCTGTTGCTTGACTGCTGTACTGCAGTGTTGGCTTCGCTGCCTGGCATGCTCTGCAGTGGGGTGCACTGTCATCATGCAAATCACTAACTGTCATTGCCAGCTGCTGCGTGCGTTGCGATGCAGCTGTGCTGGCATGCAGGACATGTCAGGCAGGGGCATGCCCTGTGCACGTAGGGCTGGGGGGGCAGCTGGTGTGGTCAGGTACTGATGTGCTCCTGTCTTCCTTCCATTCATAGGGGCCAGAGGACTGCAGGCAGGCCAGGGTGGCAGCACAGTGCGACTGGGCAGTGAACCCTGATGTGGGTGGACCTGTGCAAGCTGCACTGCAGGGGGCAGGTAAGCACTGTCATGGTCATTCTCACTGTACATGGGGGATGGAGGTGGGGAGTGGGTGTGGGTATGGCTGCCTGTGCCATGCACCGTGACAGCTGTGTGTGTCACACTATGCATGGTGCATGCCACTGTGGTGCATCCACTGGACCCATGTGCAGGCTGTTGGTGGGGTGGGCATGTGCCCGGCTGCCACCGTTGTTGCTACAATGCTGCCGGTGCAGTGTGCTATGTGACTGTCCCAGTGCGGTTGTGTGGCCATTGTGCAGTGGGGACCACCTCTATGCAATGCCATGGTGTGCCTTGTTGCTGGCTGGCATTGGCCCACCTCCCTATGGGTGTCCATTCTGGGCCCTCCAGGGGTGTGTGGTCCTGCTGCCCATTGCACACTGTGGGTGGGCATGGTTCCTTGGGCCATTGCACTGATCACCTGTCCTGTCCCTTGCCATAGATGTCCAGCGTCCGGTTCAGAAATCGCCTCACACAGTGCTGTCAAGGCTGATGTGGCAGATGCTCCTGGTTGTCTCCAGCATCCTGGAGGTGGTCTTCACCATCCGGAGGATATTGGCAGTGGAGAGGAGAGAGTGGAGGCTTGGTGGGGTGGCCAGACATGACTGCCATTGATGTTCCATTTCTTGGCCCCTATTTACCCTGTTGCACCTTCCCCTACAGTCCCCCCTCCCTCTGTACAGTCCCTGTTCCCTGTCCCCTTCTCTCACTGTACCTACCCTTTCCCTGACCCTGTTATGTGTTGTACATAGATACCTGCTTTATAAATCTTTTCTAACATACCTGCCTGTGTCTGTGTCTGCTTTGCAAGTGGTGTGTGGAGCCATGTTGCAGTAACCCAGTGTCTGTCCATGGTGTGTGCATGAGAGGTGGCATGTGTTGTGCTTCCATGATTCCCTGCTGTGTCCTGTGGTGTGTCCCGCTGTGGTGGTGTCCATCCCATGGTTTAGTGGCTATGCATTGGCGTGTCCATGGGCTGGCAGTCAGGGGTGTGTGGAGGGTGTGTGTATGGTTGTGGTGCACAGCCATAGTCATTGTTCTGGTACTGTCCACACACTGTGATGGGGTCCTCTGCTTTGCTTTATATGACCTGCCCATGTGGTCTGCCACACTGCCTGCATCCTGGCCCATTCAGTGGCCAGTGTGAGGGCTCCCTGTATGCCTGTGTGGCATGTGTGTGTGTGCTTGGCTGCATGGTGCTGGGTGTGGCCTGCCATGGTCTCATGGTGGAGGGGGCATGACCAGTGGCCTGCCTGGGGGGGCTCCCTTGGTGGTCGTCCATTGACCATTGGCATCTCATTTCACCTGCTATCCATGCCACCGTTGTGTTCTGGGGTGCGGTCTCTGGGTCCTGTGTGTGCCCTGATGGTGGGGGCCTCCTGTGGCCACTGTCACTGTGCTTCTATGGCTGTGTCCCTGGGTCTGTTCTTTGTGCCCTGCCCCCCTCTGCTGCTGTGGTACTCAGTGCTGCCATGGTTGTGCTTGGGCATCTCTGTGTGCGCAATGGTGCAACTCTGCCATATTCAACCACATTGCGCTGGCACTGTTCGGCCTGTGCATCCTCTGAATATGGCTCCAGTTGCTCTATGACACATCAGGTTTGCACTGGGCTGGACTTGCGATGGACTTTGGCACATTTCTGAATATCTGGGACCATGCATACAACTGTGATTAAAATGCATCCTTTTCCCAGTTCTATTTTAAACTTCATTTCAGAATGGTTCCTCTATTGTTTTTATCTGACAGAAATTGTCTGAAAAATGTATGTCTAATACTAACATATTTTAATAAGGTTCTTTCTGCAAAGCTAGAATTGATAATCATTTCTGGTTAAAACTTTTTTGGATACATATAAAACAATGTACAGTACTGTAAATGTCTGTGACACCTTATGAACTACAGAAGAAAGTCATCCAGAGAATGTTGCATGTATTAAGAAGAACACTTTCAGCAAATATTAGAGATTAATAAACTACTGATTTCCTGATTTTTGAACATGTCCTGACTTAAGACTGGGGTCCAGCCATGCTATAGTATTAGAAAACCCCAAACACTGGAGGCACCATCACCTAGAAAACTATATACAACACAAAGTAAATGTAATTAATTACAGAAAATACTGATCATGCAATAAACTGTCATACAAAAGTCTCAAGTACAGTATGCAAAGCTACTTCAAGAGCTGATTAGAAGACTTATAAGGGGTTGTATAGTGACCAAATGATCAACACAAGCAACTTTGACAGCAATGCTAGGTAAGAGAACTCAGCCTAACAATGTCATTAAGCAGACTGTAACACACTCTAGAGTCTGTATGTGGCAACCTTTCTACTGGTTCCTGCACTCAGGCGATGCTTTCTGTAGCTAAGCTATTTCTACCGTTTGTTTCTTTTCTGAGGGGAGCACATCTTTGTACCTAACTGCAACTGCAATGGGCACAGGTTTCAGTCTGCCCCAAGATCCTTCCACATTCCATTTATCATACCTCAGCTACAGGGAGTGCTTATGAGCAAGGTGCTTTAACAATTACTCTCAGTTCAATGAGAGCACTACATTTATGATGATTTTTTTGCCTCCCAGTGGAGGTAGTTGGAACAAAAACTGTAATGGGGTTCAAGGAAGCATTGGATAGGCATAAGGAAACCTTAGTGATAAGACGAGGAGGGGGAGGAGTAAGTCAGAGATCAAGTAGGGTCTGCTGTGATACAGTAGGAAGGGAAAAACAGGCAGACTAGGTGGGCCAAGTGGTACATATCTGCCATCAAATTCTATATTTCTATGTTTCTATAGCATCCTTAACTGACTTAGAGAGTAAGGAAGCCAAGGTCATTGTGGCCAAAGCATGGGGCTGGCTTGTGGTATGGTTATTTATAAAACATCCATTTAAATGCTCAGAGTGCTTGCCAATATTGCACAGTACAACATCAAATAAACAGCAGTCATCTGCATGCAATATACAATACTCATACCATCAATCACAACAAGAGAAGCCTCACTAATTTAGATATAACAAGCATTTGTCAATGCCGAATGTTGCTTGCTTCTATGTGCTGTTTAGGTATTTGGAAGTCATTGGAGTGCAAATATTGAAAATTTGCGAACTTACGAGCGTGCGTAGGAACTGCGCAACGCACGCTCGTAAAACAGTCATTGTTAGGAAATTTTTCATGAAATTTTCAACATTGCCATTTTAAGATCTCTGCTCATGAACAGTGTCACTGTGATTTTGTTAATGTGTCCCATACATTGAGTTTGCACACCGACTGTGCCATTGTGCGCTACATGGGCGGAAACACGTTTTGGGCAGGATGTGAAAAATGACAGCTATACTGCTCATGAGGAGGTGTGGTAAAATGGCAATGTTGAAAATCTGGAGTGAATATTGAAAATTTGTGAACTTACGAGCCTGCGTAGGAACTGCGCAGCACACGCTCATAAAACAGTCATTTTTAGGAAAATTTTCACCAAATTTTCAATGTAGCCATTTTAAGACCTCTGCTCATGAACAGTATCACTGTGATTTTCTTAATTTGTCCTGTACATTGATTTCGCACAACGACTGCGCCATTCTGCGCTACAAGGGCAGAAACACTTTTGGGTGAGATGTGAAAAATGACAGCTATACTACTCATAAGAAGGTGTGGTAAAATGGCAATGTTGAAAATCTGGAGTGAAAATATTGAAATTTCGTGAACTTATGAGCCTCGTAGAACTGCCTACGCTCACTATAAAACAGTCATTTTTGGAATTTTTGGACCAAATTTTCAACATGGGGTTTTGGGACCTTCTCATGAATGATGTCACTGTCATGGTGGTATTCAGGCCAAAGGGTGATTTCACAGTCACTTTCTTGCGCGTCACTGCATGAAATCACCCTTGGGCCTGAATGCGCCATGACAATGACATCGTCATGAAAAGAAGGTCCCTAAAACTATTAATCTGAAAAATCCCAAAACTCTTGAGATATGCAATAAAGTTGAACCCCCATCTAGCCCATTATACAGCTTACCGGCATTTCCTCAGTTCGTGAATTCGGCTTTGAAGAGTGCAGGCGTGTTCCCGGTCCACAGAAGATCGTCGCTGGAGTCCAGAGGTAAGTATGGGGTGGGGCGGTGTGGGGAGGCTGGAGTGCGCAGTGGGTGGGTGGAGTGCGGGTTGTGGGGGGTCAGGAGGCGATGCCGCGGGACATTTTTGTTTATAGGTTTAAAAAAAAAAAAAGGCGTTGTAGGACATTTTGCCCACGCTGGGGTGGGCTCCCAGCGTGGCACAAAATGAGGGCCATTCAGCTGACAGGGGATTACGGCACCCCGTAATGAGACTGATTGCTGCAGCTGGGGTGGGCTCCCAGCGTGGCACCAGCTACTGGGGGGCGATGCAGCTCAACCGTGAGGATTGGGCACCCGTCGGCTACAATGCGTGCGGGGCGTGTACGCGCCTGCGTGTATGGAGGAGCTATGCTTCTTGTCGCTGCTCACTGGGCGTAGCTCCCCTTTCAACTGTATGCCACTGCATTTTGGGCGTGTCATAGACGGCTCCAAATGCGATATTCTGAAACCACCTGCCAGCTCACCTGACCGAATTGGAGGAGGAGGTGACACACCTCCGAAATCTCCGATGATGGTACTATGTTTCTTGCACATGCATGCAAGCAACATAAAAATACAGAAAGTACAGGAAGGGGAGTCATAAACATTATTTATTTGATAACATTTCACTAACTCTAACTACATAGATTCATAGATTCTATTAGCAGATAAGGACTGCTAGGCCCATCCAGTCTCCCGTTTATGCTAGCTCACAAAGTGACCAGTGACCCTTATTGGTCATTGGTTTAGGTTTTTCTTCCTACCTCTATTTTTCTTTTGTTTCTGTCCCATGCATGTTTAAAGCCCACCACAGTATGGGCTGCCACCACCTCCTGGGGTAGGCTATTCCATGCATCCACCACCCTTTCCATGAAGAAGAACTTCCTAACATTTCCCCTTATGTAGTCACCCTTCAATCTCATGTCATGTCCTCTTGTTCTGGCACTACTGTTGAGCTGAAATATGTTGTCCCCTTCCACCTTGTTTATGCCCTTGAGGTACTTGAATGTTTCCATCATGTCACCTCTTTCCCTCCTCTGTTCCAGCATGTACAAATTTAGGGCCCTTACTCTCTCCTTGTAAGGCTTGTGATATAATCTGTTCACCATTTTGGTTACCCTCCTCTATACCCTCTCTATTTTGTCAATGTCCTTTCAAAGGTGTGGTCTCCAGATCTGTACACAATATTAAAGGCGAGGTCTCACCAGGGTCTTGTACAGTGGAACCATTACCTCCCTCCTTCTGCTTGTGATTCCCCTTTCAATACATCCCACCATCCCACTGCCCTTTCCCACCACCTTGGCAGTCTGCCTAGCAGCTTTCAAGTCATCTGTGATTATGAACCCCAAGTCTCTCTCCTCCTTAGTTACTATCAGCAGCTCCCCACCCATCCTGTAGCATGTTCCAGGGTTCCTACTCCCCACATGCCTGATTTTGCATTTCTTTGCATTAAACCTTAGCTGCCATGTCCCTGACCATCTGACTTACTTTATATACATTAATCTGGGTAAGCTTCCTCGATCCACCTGGAGTACTGTGCCCAGTTCAGGAGTCCTCACCTGAGGAAAGACAGAGACAGGATGGAGACAGTGCAGAGTGGAATATCCAAAATGATTCAGGGTCAACAAAACAGATAACTATTGTAACTGGGTCATCATGTAAAATTTCTGTTACAACCCCTGCCTTGTGGCTCAACAAGGTTGAGGGGCCTGGGCTCTGTTTCAGATGAAAAAGGGGAGTTCTTTCCCAAATAAAATTAATTAGCCTGGTGGCTCCACCCAGAGTCAAAATAAATTGGGCCAGCTGTCTGATTGGTACAACCCCCTAGGATGCTATACCCACACCCCCTCACAGTCACCCCACACATGAAATACCAATAGCAGATTCTATACTTTATTGTGTATGCAGATTAAGGCTATTGATAATAATACGCTCACGAGTCAATCTTAAGCAGGAACAACAACAGTTTATTACTTAGAAACGCTGATTTCAAAAAGATGGGTGAAGTAGTGCAAGGGTTTCTGAACAGAATTCAGCCTAATATGGACATGAATCAGAGGTGGGAACTCAGTAAGGTAGGGATAGAGGAGAAAACAAATTACTGCAGCAAGGCCCAAAGTAAAAAGGCTAGGGTGAAGAAACCTAGCTGGATGAGTAAGGGTGTCATAGACAGGGTGAGGAGGAAAAGAGATGCCTATAGGAGATACAGGAGAACTGGAAGGGGAGAGGATAGGGAGGAGTACCTGAAAGAAGCAAAGGAGGTGATCAGGGAAATAAGGGTAGCAAAGGCATCAAGGGAGCTCAGGCTGGTGAAGGGAATTAAAGAGGGGGGAAAAGACTTCTTCAGGTACATCAGGAAGAAAAGGGGTTGTAAGGACCAAATAATAAGGATTATGAAGGAGGGGGAGTGGGTGGGAAAAGGGGACGAAAAAGCAGAAGCACTTAATGACTACTTCTGCTTGGTTTTACTAAAGAGAAAGGGGGGGAATATCTAAGGTTGGAGGGAGGATAGGATCAGAGGGGGAGGGAGTGAGAGAAGGGGAAATCACAGAAGGTAGAGTGCTAGAGGGGTTAAGGGTACTGAGGGTGGACAAGGCACCGGGACCAGAGGTTCCACTATGCCACGGCTACAAGAAATTTGTTGACCGTCGGCACAGTGACAGCACAACATCATCAACTGGTGTTGTGCTGTCGCTTGGGGAACAAGTGTTTTCTGTGGGGGGCTTTGCTCCCCACCCCCCCCACACTTTAGATTACTAACTCCAGTTGGAGTTAGTTAGGGATGGGGGGCAAACACCCCACCAGCAACAGTGTCAGGAATGTGGAGACCATCACAGCAAACTGCCGAAAATGTCACTTTGATGGTCTTCGCAGTATTCCCATCGCTGTGTGGTCGGTATACCAGGATGGATGGCATACACCCCAGGGCACTGAAGGAGTTGGCAGAGGTCCTGGCATTCCACTGACTGGCCTATTTAATGCCTCTCTAGACTTGGGGTGTGTACCTCAGGATTGGAGGATGGCTCACGTAGTTCCACTCCATAAGTGCAGTCCCAAAGATGAACCAGGGAACTATAGCCCAGTGAGTCTTATGTCCATAGTGGGGAAACTGAAGGAAACAATCCTGAAGGAGAGGCTAGTGACCCTGCTGGAGGTCAGTGGGGTGCAGGACAGTTGGCAACATGGTTTTGTCAAGGGCAGATCCTGCCAGACCAACCTAGTGGACTACTATGACTGGGTGACTATGGAAATGGACAAAGGACATGAGGTAGATGTCCTGTACCTGGACTTCAGTAAGGCATTTGACTCAGTGCCACATGGGAGACTAGCATGTAAGCTAAGGGGCATGGGGCGGGGGCAAGGTTGGTGGGATGGGTGGAGAACTGGCTGTAGGGATGGCAGCAGAAGGTGGTGGTGGGAGGAGAATTATCATCCCCAAGGGCAGTGACAAGCAGGGTCCTACAGGGGGTCAGTGCTGGTGCCAGTCTTATTTGGGTATTTATTGCAGACATCTCAGTAGGCATAAATAGCAAGATCAGACTATTTGCAAATGACACCAAGATAAGAGCAGTGGTGGATGACTAAGGGGGGTGGCAGGGATTACAGGATGATCTTACAAGGCTGGAGACATGGTCTGACACCTGACAACTTGGTTTCAATGCCAAAAAATGCAAGGTGCTTCATTTCAGGGCAAAGAATCCAGAAGGAAGCTATCATCTGGGGGGTGGGGTGGTGCAGCTAGCTGTGAAGAAAGACAGATAACATTTTTTATTTTTTATCAGGGAGTAACTTTTAGGACTGTATAGCCCTGTTTTACAAAGTTGTCTGATGGTGTTCATTAAGGAGCAATGAACAACTCAGCATGGTGTAGAAAAGCAGCACCAGTGGCCAACAAGATACTGGGTTGTATCGCAAGGGATATAACCTCTAAGAGGAGGGAGGTGATTTTACCATTATACAGATCACAGGTCAGACTCCACCTGGAGTATTGCATTCAGTTTTGGCACCCTTACCTAAAGAGGGACAGTAGATTGCTGGAAGGGGTGCAACGCAGAGCAACAAAGATGATCCTGGGTCTGGAGGAGTTACCATATGAGGTTAGACTGAGGAAGTTTAACATGTACTCTCTGGAGGAGAGGAGGGATGGGGGATATAATTGAGACCTTTAAGTACATGAGAGGAATAAACTGGACAGGCACAGAGGGACTGTTCAAGGGAAGGGTGGGGAAAGACATTTGGTGCCCAATTCCAAGTCGCATGGCATAACTCGTGGGTATATATGAGCTGCACCATGTGGCACTACACCGGGGACCCTGCACCCTATTCTGAGACAGGCAGGGTCCCAAGCACCTATATCCCATGACTTGCAGCAACCCCTTAGTGTATGCGCCACAGAAATAGCACAACGGGACCTGGTGCTGCAAGTCATGGCCTTCGTATGAACTGCTGTCCCCAGGCCTCCACCCAGTAGCGCTCCTGCAATCACCTGGGGGCCTTGGGGGCTGGCTGTCTGGCACAGGTGCATGGGTGGGGCACTGCAGAAAACGGACTCCAGGGAGTCTCCGACATTTGAGGGTGTGGATCATTACTGTACTGGGGGGGGTACGTGAGGTAGGGCAATGTGCTTCCCACAGTGCTACGGGGTGGCATCCATCATTTTGCCAGGACAGATGCCCCTTAGACCACCTCCATGCTGGTCTAACCATGCAATGTCATAGTGGGTCTTGTAATCGTGTAAGTGGGTAACGGCAGATGCCCTTACAGAATAGGGTGCAGTTGCAGCTGTAACCCACCCTTGCACCATGCCGCAGCAGGCTGCGGGCATAGTGGGTGGCGTAGCCTACCTTTGGTGCAATCTGCATGTGGCATGGTGCAAGCCACAACTCTGAATTGCAACTCGTGTAACTCATGGTTTAAGTTGCGATTTGTGCCATAGGGTATGGCGTAAATCACCTTGTGCCATGCATAAAGTGACTTGGAATTGGGCCCTTGGAGTCAAGACATGAGATTGGAGGGTGGAAGGTTTAGGAGGGAAATGTGGAGGCATTTCTTTACAGAAAGGGTGGTAGCAGAATGTAATGCAGTACCGGCAGAGATGGTGGCCTGTAAAACAGTTGGATGCTTCAAGAGGGCTGGGATAGGGCAAAACAGAAGGTCATGGGGGATAGGGTGAGAGGGACAGCTGCTGAGTAGGGGTGTTAGCTGCAAAATCAAGCAGTCTCGATAGACCAAATGGTCTTTTTCTGCCGGCAGTTTCGTATGTTCTCATGACAATGGTAGGGGAAAGGAATGCAGAATAAGTAACTGATTGAAAGCATTTGATTTAACAGATAAACCCATAAATAGCAACAACAATGGTGTCCTCCCCCCATAGCAACACCCCAACAGTAAAACCCACCTCCCCAACCCAATGGTAACAGTGTCCCTGTAATTTAGTCTGGGTACCTAGGTGCTGTAATAGGTGCAGGCCTGTTATGTTGATGCTGGTTGGCCGGCGTTGGTGCACATTAAGTAAAACAGACGTTTGTTGGCAAACTGTTTGGGAAATCCCCAGGTAAGAGCAAAACCCCACAGTACTCACAGTTCTGGAGATTCCAGACAAAATGGCTTCTGAATGGAAGATGAACCTTCCTCTGAACTGCAGCTATAAGGGCTTCAAGTGGGGTTGCAGGTCTCTGGGCTGGGAAACAGCTGAGTCTGTACTTTACAGCTTGTCACCTTCATTCTCAGCTTTGTCAATGGGCTGAACAGACCAGCACTGGGGCCAGGGCCACATGCCTCACCCCACATGTCCAGGCATCCAACCCTCAGGGGGAAATGATGGATAATGCCTGGCTGTGACACTACCTGGCCGATTCCCCAGACCGTACTCTGTTGGCAGTAAATCTTTCTTCCTGAAGCTCTGGAGCATGCTGTAAGTGGCTTCAAACACCCTGCAGGCTAGCAGCTATGGCACTGATCTTTTTTTTTTAAATTTAAAGTTTATTGATTTTCTTAACACATATATGTCACAATTGTTATACTTTGACAGGATACAGAAGTAGACATCCCCGTCCTCCTCCCATTTCTCCCTCCCAGTTCCCTCCCCTCCTCCCAGGTGCCAGTGAGGATAGTAATAGAAGGGTACATGATAAGGACACATTAGATCTAGTTGGTTATGAGTATATCTCTTACATTATAAGGTGTACAGGACATGCAAACTTTCCCAACTCTTTCTATTGGATCCCATGCGGTTAGAGAGGCTAGCCATCCTTTTCTCAACCCTTATATTGTGAAGGAGCTCTTGTAGCCATTCTACATATGAGGGTTGGATGGAGTCCTTCCAGTGCCTTAGCACCACCTTCTTGACCGACAAAGCAATCATCATGATGTGGTAGTTTCTAATTAGCAATGGGAATCCTGTAAAATCCTAACAGGCATACCTCTGGAATGAAATATTCCTGTAAACTGAGTAAGAGATCTACTTTGGCTTTAATGCAGTCCCACAAGGAGAGATTTTGGTATATTCCCAGAACAAATGGAACAAAGTGCCCGTACCATTGTTGCATCTGTTACATATTGGAGTCTCTGCTCTTCCCATATTATACATTTTATAGGGGGGTCATATACATATCATTAAGAAATTGCAACTTTATTAATCGTAGTCTGTCCTGTGTAATGCATTTATGGCATGTTCCCCAAATTTTAGGCCATCTGGAGGAGGAGTTATGGTACAAGCTGATCCAGTAATTAGGAATACCATCTACTTTGGAAAACCAAAGGGTACAGAGGGCAAAATGAGGAGACAGCATGTGGAGCTAAGGCCAGAATTCTGCAGCCAGGACCCAATCACCGAAGTTGTCAGGAGTAACTTTGTTCCTGAAATAAGATGTTAGCATGTGATGAATCTGGTAAATTTTGAAAGCCCATTTTTGTACCAAGCCAAATTTACGAGTCAGATGTAGTCAACCAGTCATTGCTCTGATTATGGGTATATTTTGCAATGCAGTGCTGCATTTGTGGGAAACTATTAAAAGGAATTGTTTTCCTCCCAACAGAAAGTTAGGATTTTGAAAGACGGTTGGGATAAATCATATATGTTCTTATACTTCATAATGGCGCATAGTTTTGAATGTGTGGGACCGAATGTCCTATCATGTTATGATGCACGGTAGAAGGTAGTTTCTTAACTTTCAGGAAAAGTAGGGCTGCTGGATTTATCCCTGCTGAAGTTATCAATTCCTTTCTATCCTGATCCCTGTTGGGACATATTTTGATGACTTCAGAGAGTCGAGCAGTTCTGACCACCAAGGGTATTTACTAAGGTGACTGGCCCAATGATATAAACCAAAATGTGGGAGTTTTAATCCTCCAAGGTTTTTGGGAGCAGCCAGTTTGTGTAATGCTCATCTCGGGGGCTTACCTTTCCAGAGAAAATTGGAGAGATAGGAATGGACTGATTTAAACCAAGCTTTAGGAAGCCACAAGTTTAAAAGGTGTAAGGGATAGAAGAAGTATGGAAGAATGTTCATCTTAATGATATTCACTTGCCCCCAAAAGGGTAAGGGGAGATCTTTCCAGTGTTTTAAATCTTGTTGTACTGTTTTAGGCAGTGCTTCTAGATTCCATTTGCACAACTGGCTGTCACTGGTTGAAAGGTGTAGACCTAAATATTTAATGGATTTAGGAGCTCAAGTGAGGCCTAGGTCCAAGACGTCCTGTTTGAGGACTTTGGTATTAAGTGGGAAAACATTGGTTTCTCTGTGTTAAGCTTGTAATTGGAGAGTGAACCATACTCTTGTATTAAGTGTAGAGGTTTTGCATGGAGGAATTGATGAGTAATGTGCAACAGGATGTCATCTGCATATACTGCAATGTTTTCCTCTTTAGTACCTAGTTTGATTCCCTGTATCCCCAGGGACTTCTGTGTGGAAACTATGAGTGGATCTAAGTATAGAATGAATAGCAAGGGAGATGGGGCATCCTTGTCTGGTTCCTGCTGCTAGGGGGAAATTGAAAGAAAGAACTCCATTACAGAGACACGAGCAGTAGGAGCAGAGTAAAGCACTTGCAGCCATGAGATAAACCTGGAAGGAAAACCATATCTATAGAGGGTTCTGAATAGAAACTGCCAATCAACTCTATCAAATGTCTTCTCTGTGTCCAGGGAGGCCAAAGCTATTGCTTGAGGGGGCATCCTGGGACTCGGAGAAGACATGAGACAAGCGGCATAAGTGGTCAACCGAGGACCTGCCTTTCATGAAACCAACTTGATTAGAACATATAAGTGAGGGGAGTACTTGGTCCACTCTTTGGGCTAGTAATTTGGTGAGAATTTTCAGGTCACAACTGAGAAGAGATGTAGGCTGATAGTTCGAAACTCGTGTCGGGTCCCTTCCAGGTTTAGGAAAAATTACAATGGTTGCCTCCAACATTCTGGGATCAAAGTCTTCAGCATTTAACTTGCTTTGAAAGACTGCCAGGAGCCATGGAGCTAATTGGGTAGCGAATTTCTTGTAAAAATCAGGTGAGTATCCATCTGGCCCCGGGGCTTTATCTGAGGGTAGGTCTTTGATGACTCGAATTATATCCTCTTCAGTGAAAGGTGTAATTAGCCCTTCAGCTTGTGTTGAGGTGAGTGTGGGAAGGTGAAGACTATCTAGATAATGATCTACTGCAGCCTGTGGTGGGTGGTTAGACATTCAGGCATACAAGTTCTTGTAATATTGTTCGAATTCATTAGAAATATCTTTAGCTTGGATTAAAAGAGGTCTTTGGGGATCACTTTGTATCGCCACGATGCATTTTGACTATTCTATTTTTTTAAGTCTGGGGCCAAAAGCCTTCTCTCCCAGTTCAGTATATGTGGCCTCCATTTTTAAAATTGCCCATTCTGCTTTGTCTCCTAATAGTTCAGAAAATATATCCTGTAGTTTTAATAGTGCTTCTTTTTCTGAATCTGTGGGTCAAGTGGATAAATATTTCTTCTTTTCTCTAATTTGGTCTAGAAGTGACTTATTCTCCTGTGCTTCCCTCCATTTTTTAGTTGCTGACATTTTGATGAATTCTCCCCAAAGAAAGCATTTTAGTGCTCCCCATTCTATAGATGGGGAGTGGGTTGTGCCCCAATTATTTATTTTAAATTGGTCCAAAGAAGCTAATATGTTGTCAGTCACCTTGTTGTCTTTTAAAAGTTGATTGTTTAATCTCCATTGTTTGACTGATCCCCAGTTAAGAGAGATGAAGAGAAGGCAGGTCACTATAGAGTGATCTGAGCCTACACCCGGTTCAAATCTGCTTTCCATCAGCCCATGCAAAAGTGATTTACTCAACCAAAATAGTTGGTTCAAGATGCTGAGCCATGAACAGCTGAACAGAATGTATACTCTTTATCTTTAGGGTGTAGTACCCTCCATGGATCACATAATCCCATATGATCAACTAGCTCTCTGATTGCTCTTTGGGCAGTGGAGAGACCACCAGTTCTTAGTCCCTTGGATTTGTTCAAGAGAGGGTTGAAAGGAAGATTCCAATCTCCCTCTAGAAGAATTGGGGTATCCAGGAAGGTGTCAGTATGGATAGAAGCTCCATGAAAAAAGAGGGGGAGTCAGAATTAATACCGTAGACACTGCCTAAAAGTATGTTAGATGACTGGAGTTTACCTTTAACTAGCACATATCTGCCATTTTTGTCTCTTATACACTGTTCATAAGTGAAGGGAAAAGCTCTTGTGAGCAAAATAGCCACCCCTCTACTATTTCAGCCATCACCTGCAGAGAAAACCTGTCCCACCTGCTGTCTCCTCAATAGGGTACCTTCAACTTCTAGAAGGTGGGTTTTGTAGCAATACCACATCACATTGCAAGATTCCTATATGTTTAGGCAATTTCATATGTTTAAGAGGATGTCTAGCCCTTTATATTCCATGAATAGAATTTAAAAGATTGCCATCAGCACATGTTACAAATGTTAAGATGATCACCTGTGTCCCAAAGATTAACAACCAGCATGTAAACCAATTTCAGTTTCTTGGTTGGCATCATACTACCCTCCCATTCAAAAGTAGATATAATGCCCCCCCACCTCCCACCTCCACAATTTACCCCAAATTTCCACCTGCCAGAATTAACACCATAGCCAGGAAAAATTTAGAAGCAAAATTATAACTCTTGTTACACCACCTAATTTGGAACCTGAAACCTGGGAAGCAGTAATAAGAACAACCCTCCCCCCAGTGCGCTGGCCCATGGCGATCAGCATACTGATGGACCTCCCTCCCCCCGCTCACCCAACTGCAACAAAACATGTTATTAAACATTGGTAGTAGTAAAAGAAATAGAACATTCCCTCTTGGGGGGTTGTATTAACTCTCTGTGCCTGGTTGAGAATATCCCATTAGGCTATGCTAAATCTAATAATAAAAATAACAACTAATCTTAACAAAAAAAGAGAAGAGTGAAAACCCGGAGTACCCCAAGACTCTAACAGAATTGGTCTCTTTTGGCATAATGCAACTCCTTAACCACTTTGGTACCAATTACATTATTCGAGACAGAGGTTACCCCCTGCAAACATTTAAAATGCAATAAAGAAACAGTTCCAGACAGGAGCCATAGTTAACTGAATGAACAGTTTTATCTACTGTTTAGTCCTCAGATAGATAGTAATAATGTTCAATTGTCTCTGAACGAGGGTGACCTCCCCGAGTTTGTGGAATTATGGTGAAATACAATGCCCTACAAATGAATTAGGCCAATGTAGTATCTTGAGACCCATTAACACAAAAGTCCCACTATGCCTAATGCAATCTCTTAGGCCTAGTAATTGCAGTCTAAGAAATGAAAGAAAACTCTGCTAGTCTGAGATAGTCTTAGGCAACTGAGGCAGTAGTTATATCCATTGCAAACAAAGTAGCAATGTCAGACAGAGGCTGAAATGACTTCAGGAAACAAACTGTAAAAATAAGTCAGTTGTAGAACTCCTGTGATCTATCAGGTAATGAAGCAAGACGCTACTTGCCAAAGAGCTCATGTTTAAGCATGGAGCTGACTGAGTTTACAGTGACAAAGTCCCCTTCAAAACAGAGCTCCCCATATCAGACGTACTTTAAGTTGGATAAGGCGCCCGTTAGTCTGGGGCCTTGTAGCTTGATGAACAGCTTGGATAGTTATGTAAAGTCAAACAGTATAGTAAATCAATAACACAATTACAATATTTCTGCTATGCTTCATCAAAAGATAATACCTACAGATTTCCAGGCTCTCGCAGCGGTCAGTAAATAAAGCAGGATGCTTCTGTTTAAAAAATTCCATCACAGGATCCACTTCTTCAAACGAAGAACAAGATCAATCCAGGAGGACTTTCAAATTTGCAGGGTAGGCCTTTCAAAATTTTATTTCAGAGGCAATGCATTTAGAAACTGGTGGATGGAATGATGCACTGCACTGGCAAACAGCTGCTGGCAGATCCTGTGTAACACGTATCTTCTGTCCTTTCCACAGGACATCTTGTATTTCCCTCAATTTCATCAATACATGCTGTTTTCCTGGAAATAAAAAAATCAGAAGATCAGGGGTCTAGGTTGAACATTTGGTGGAGGCATGGGTTTGAGCGACTGATGTGCCCTCTCAATGATATAAGCAAACCCAAAAGGAGAGGGCCCCGCCAGTTTAGTTAGCAGTTTTTGCACAAATAAAATGGTGTCCAAACCGTCTTCCCTTTCTGGTAGTCCAATCACAACAACATTGTTGCACCGGCTTCTACCTTCTAAGTCCTTGATTTTATTTTCTAGCTTCTTGATGGTTTGATGGTCAATGGTGATGAGAGAATCCATTTTGTCTGCCTGCTTCTCCACCGAGAAAATGCGGGTCTCGTTATCTGAAGTGCACCTGGTAACCTCCTCTAGTGTGTCTGAAATCGCCTTAACATCTGATACGAGCGAACGAATCTCATCCTTGAAAGGTTGGAACTTGAGAAATCATTCCAAAGTTAGCAGAATCGATTCTGTGGCCGAAGGGTAAGAAGCCGTTGCTGTATGCATGCAGCCTGTGGTAGGAGTCCGTGCCCTAGGTTTATTCGGTATTTTCCCCGGTGTGACAGGCGGTGTGTCGAGGTACCACCTGTCACATCTCCACCTCCATTTTGACCCAAAATCCACTTTCACTAAACAGGGGAGACTTCTCTAGTCGATGGGTGAGCAACCCTCAAGCAGTTTGGGCCAGAAATGTGAAAAAAAAAGACAGAAATGCTAGTTGGGGTGAGCGGAGCACAGACGGAGCGCGTCTTACTCAGTTAGCTGCTACACATGACTTCCCTGCTATGGCACTCATCTTGATGGGAACACAGTCTCTGGATTTCCTACCAGATTTTAGTAAGACACAGTCTCTTAGATTCATGCTTTTAAATGCTCAGGCTTGAGAAGAAAACAGATTTCACCCTCTCACTGAGTTTCCAGATATTGGAAAATTGATCAGTTTTTCCCTGGGCCCGTGGCTGTGAAAGCCACAGGTAGGCCTCCAAACTCCTCTCAGAGATAACAACAGATCACCTGGCCTGGTGGCACAGAGGGCTGAGGTGCTATGCTTTACTTCACATTACGCCAGTGATCTGGGTTCAGAAACGACCTTGGGTCATCGGGGAGACAGTACGGGGGGATGGGTAGGAGCAGGATTGAACAGCCACTCTCCTCTCCTGGGGAGGTCATCACCACCCCCATAGTTCCACTACCACCGGGTGGAGGTCCGGTGGCTGTATAGGTGGGATGGAGCAGCAAGTACCGGGAGGGTGCTTCAGAACGTGGCACGTGTGTGCCTCCACATACGTGCGTGCACATCCCAGGAGTGGTAGGAGAAAACCAGGGAAAAAAGTTGGGGGTAAAAACATAATTAAAATGAAAAAGAGATCACAGCTGATCGTCCTCTCCTCTGAAAGCTCCCAGACAACTACACACAGATATAACTACCCCAAGACCCAGGGATCAATTTGGTGTCACAGTTTGTCAATCAGGATGTCAATCCTCTTATTAATATGCAGAATGACCATTTAATGCCTGATTGGCTGAGGGAAAAGGCAGCAATGCACAGTCCTTGCCTTTTCCCAGAAGTCCCATTTTTAGTCTTTTTGTCTCCAGCTTTCTGTTGGCTGCATACCAGGCCAAAGGTAACAAGATGGCTGTTAAACAGTTTAGCTCTCCAGTTCAAAACAGCAGTCACAACTTTAAAGTTCTCTTGCAGAAAAACTGTAACACTTTAACACAAAATGCCAACCTAGTCCAATAGCTGTCCCTCTGCCCTATTGCCTGGTGGCAGAGTGGGGCATGGTTAAGTCTCCCCTACCCATTGCTAGTGCTGTAGCACTGTCCCCATAGGTAATAGGCAGGCTTTATTTACACAGTGCAGCCTTGGCTGCTCTGAAAGACAGTGTCCATAAGCACATTGTTAAAGTTTATTTTCTGTTCTTCCCCAGTGTATCTACAGACCCCGACTTTTGGCTTTAGGGTCCCAGGGCTTGGAACACACAAAGAAGACGCTTGCTGGGCCACCAGGTTGGCTTTAACACTAAACATCATAATGCTTTTAGAATAGTGTGAGCAGAGCCTCCAGCTTGCATGTTTGAACAGGAGCTATCTTGAACAAGGGCACACAGAGCTGTGCCACACTTTACTGTTTCCCCAGCACTCCACTGGCTTGCACAGCACTAGCTGCACTGCAACACTAAACTGAAAGCTTTAACTTTACACCAGGGTCCTCCTGTCCCCATAGCAAAACAGGCAGATGGGGGCCAGCAGGGGAAATTAAAGAGCACACCAAGGACCAGAACAGGTGAAGCAAGATGGCAGGGATGCAGACCAGGTAAGCCCCACCCATAGGTGAGGTTACACTGTCTACTCACGTAAGACCAGAAAGGAGAGAGGGAACAAGATAGAGACCTTCAAGTTCCTGAAAGGAATACAAAAGGTAAACAGAAATGCATACCCTCGGGACAGAAGAAAAGTAAGTGTTTAAGTGGACTATGTGTTTATGCGGTCCTCTATACATTGCATTATACACTATTTTTGTAGACCGTGTATAAAAGGATGATAATTTTTTACTGTTGGCGGTGTTAATTGTAGTTATGATATGGGTGTTCTTATGTTGGAAACCCATTGTTTCTCTAAAATCATTTTCTGCTTTCTCATTTTTTTTATGGTAATGCTGTTTGTCTGTTTTGTGGGAGGGTGGGTTGTGATCCACTGCTTGATTGGGGCTTCATGCTTTTGTTAAAAAACATGTTTTGTTCCACATAACAGCCATAGAATAAAGGTGACTGCAACAACGGTGACTGCAGATCGCTGAAAAGTAAAATGGTGATCAACATAATAGCACCTGTAAGAAACACCAACCAGTGCTTACTGTCTCTTATGGGGTGATTATTATTACTTTTATGTACACCTTCCCAATTATTAAATAATCAACTTGGGAGGGGAGTTTGACACTGAAAGAAAATTAACTCCATCCAGAAAAACAAATAAAAACCCAGCAGCTCGTCCTGAACATGGGGCTGCCACACACACAGGCAGTGCTTCTACCCTCTAAGCCACACTGCTGGCTTGATTCCACCCTCACAATTTACTGTCTACATACATTAATACCACAGTCCCTACCGGCCTATCCTCCTACAACATCAGCTAAAATATCTCATAAGAAATTTAGTCCATGTCACTCAATTTGGATTCAGCTATTAACTACTTGTTCATATCGACTTGTCCTTTTTCACTTGCTCTTATCACGGGCTACCCATTTTGTATTTTTTTTATAACTTTTTTGTGCAGGGTGGGTTGTGATATAGTGCTGGCTTGGGACTTCATGCTTCTGTTAAAACACTTTTTTTATTTTTTTGATGACCTTGTTTGTTTGTGGAAGGGTGGATTGTGATACAGTGCTGGCCTGGGACTTCTTGCTTCTGTTAAAAACTGTTTTTATTGCAGTTAAAAAAATCAACTTTGGTTGGCACTGAAGAGTTCTGAAATTTTACTCTGCCGACTTTTTCTTGTTGCAATTGAAGTACAGAAGTCCTTGAGGTGGTAGAAAGCTGAAAAGTTGTCATCGGAGACAGCATTCAGTTTAATGTACCACCGCAGTTTACAGAAGCATTGCTGTACCTCAGAGTTCATAGGGACATCGACTTCTGTTTCTTCCTTCTCCTCATTGTCCTACTCCTCGTCTATCTAAATTAATTGTTTGGTGATTTCTGAGTCAGTGATTTTGCTGAAGCATGGAACAGCGTTATCAATTTCTATGAAGGCATCAAACTCCTCAGCAGTCATGTTGTTGGACACATCAGTTATCTGGATCTCAATTTCAGACTGGAATGATGGGGTTTCTTTATTGAAGCCTGCCTTCTGATAGCAGTTCTGCATGGCTTCACACTTAATCGTCCCCCATGACTGACATAACAAGTGAATGGCATCAAGTATGGTTAATTGTTTTGCAAGCTTATTCACTGAAATGGGAGCCCTACTGTTGAAAGAGGTCAGGATTCTATCAATTAGGTGATGCCTGTACAGGCTTTTAGTTCTTAATTACGCCCATGTCCATGGGCTAAATCAGGATGTTGTGTTGGGAGGCAAGAAAAAAACTATGGTGATATTCTGGAGATATAAGGGGAGTGGGTACTAGAATTGTCCAGTAGGAGGACAATTTTTCAGCATTTGTGCCCCATCTCATGGTCAAACTATTTGACCCACTCTGTAAAGAAGAATGCAGTCATCCATGCATTTTGATTCACATAGTAAGTTACAGGTAAATGTTGGACATCGAGGTCTTTAAAACATCTTGGCTTCAAACTCTTCCCAACGACTATTAACTTGTGCTTATCACTGTTGTCCATGTTTGCGCATGTAAGGACAGCAATATGCTCTTTGGCCTTTTTACTTCCAGAAATGGAATAGTTTTTAAATGTAATTGTCCCATCTGGTATAACCCTGTAATAAATGCCCATCTCATCTGCATTGTAGAGATCTTTAGGCTGGAATTCAGCCAAAATTGTGGGAAGCACTGTCTGTGTCCATTTATCTGCCCCTGCAGTGTCAACACATTTTTTTTTGACATGTGTCTTTTTAAACACAGTGTTGTGCTGCTGTTCAAACTCTCACAGTCACTGATTGCTGGTTCCAATTCAGGCTTTCCTAAAACCTCAGCCAGTTTTTGGCTTTTGCATGCATCGGGGTCCTGAAATTGGCATATCAGAGCTGCGAGCATTTTCAAACCAACACAGCAGTGCATCCTTTACTGTTGAATCCTTACCCTCCCTTTTTTGTTTTCTGCTCATGTTAGAGTTGTTGTGAAATTCAGCTCAGGTGGAGTCTTTGTTTTTTTGGCACTGACTCATTTGAGATTGTGTGAGCCCCCATTGTCGGGCCACTTGACTCTGAGTAGCTCAGGCAGTTTAGGATCTTTGAGGACAGCTATCTTATCGGCGTAAGTAAGCTATTTCTTCTTAGGACAAGGAGAAATGGGGCAGGAGTTTGATATGGCCATTGTCTGTTGATGAAGGGATGATCAACACACTGTGCTTAAATCACACCAGCAATTAGAAGCAATTAAGAGTGCTAACAAGCTAACGAGGTTCATCAGTGACTCATACACAGTCAGTCAGTCACAGACAGTCCAAGCAGGGAGATACAAACATTGTGTGAGGGCCAAAAAAAATTGTGCATTTAAATAGGATGTATTATGAGGGTTTTTTACATGACAGGTATAGAAAAAAACATGACTTTAAATTATATGTGTTTAAGTGGTCTATGCATTTAAGCAGTATGCATTTATGTGGGCTTGATTTAGCAGGAATGGTGGGTAAAAAATAAGGGGACATAAATGTAAGCTGGTTGGGGAGAGTCAGGAAGGGTGATAGAAAGTATTACTTCACAGACAGAGTGGTTGAACTGTGGAACAGCCTACAAGCAGAGATGGTGGGTGCAAAAACCATTAATGGGTTCAAGCACAGCTGGGACTTAATAGTTTCTCAGTGGGGGTATCAGTAAGGCAGCGACCAAGGGGGGCAGAGGAGAGCAAAAACCCCATCTGAGCAATAGGCTATGGGGTAGAGAAGGGTAGAATTGGACAGACTGGATTGACCAGTTGTCTTTTTCTGCTGACATTGTCTATGTTTCTATGTTTTTATGTAAATAGATGTTTAAAAAAATTTGATTTAAATAATGGAAAAGAGCAGGCTAGGTGAACATTGCATGAGTGAGCTTCAGAATAGGGGCTGCCACTGTAACAGGCTCTGTTACCAGCAAACTTCAAACAAAATGCAGCACTATTAAACACTCCTGCCCAGTGGACCTCACCACTTCATACGTAGCCATCACAGAAACTTGGGCAACAGATAACAACTGGGACCTGACAGTTCCAGACTACACTATTTTTAGATGGGACTGAGGGAAGATAAAATAAGAGGTGTAGCCCTATATGTCAGGGAAGGCAGAGAGGCAGTGGAGAATGGCACTATCAGGGAAGGTAATAGAGAAAAAGAACCACTGTGGGTTCAACTCATGGCATCGTCAGACAAGAAACTATAGATGGGGTGATCTATACACTTCCAGAATTGGAGGAAAAGAGAAGGCAAGAGAGATAAGGAGCCACATGCAGAACTAAAAAGGGAGTGGCAAGGGTGGTGGTGGTGGGAGATCTAAACCTGACAGATATTGATTGGGTCATAGCAGGGCCAGGATTCATTGCAGGACTGAGTGCTGGTGCAGCTGGTTAAGGACCCCATTAGGCAGGCTGCATTCTCAATGTGGTGATGTGGACAAGTAAACCCTCATCAAAGGCTGAAGTCCTAGATTTAAGAAGGGCAAACTTCAGCTGGACGAGGGAGCTGGTCTGGGACAAGTTAGTCAGACTGGAGAGCATTAGGGATGTAGAACGATACGGGTAATCAAAGGGATCATACTTGGAGCCACTAAGTCTTGCATAGGAACAGTAACCAAAAGAAACTGGTGTAATTGACCAATATGGTTCTCTGGACTGGTCATGGAAGCAACGAGAACCAAAAAGAAGGTCTTGACCAGGTTCAAGGAAAACAAAGGAATAATAGGGAGAGTAGCAAATGAGAACAAGGGACATCAAGAGGGAAGGCAGAGAAGCAAAGGCAGACATAGAGTTTTGTATTATGGAGGGGTGAAGAAAGGCTAAAACAGTTCTTTAGATACACTAGGGAAAAAAGAAGGGAAGATGAATTGTTAGACTAATAGAGAGAGGCAGGATACTTGAGGATGATGGACAAAAAGCAGCTGTTCCTAATGACTACTTCTGCTCTCTATTCACAAGGGAAGACAGAGGGCCTTTACCAGACAGTGGCATTAAGGTGGCTGTAAGGGGGTTCCCTGAAATGAGTCAGCAAGTATTTTACTAGTGAAAGGATTTGGAAAGGGCTAGCAGCCTTAAAGATATGTAAGGCCCCAGGCCACATGGGATGCATCCCCGGGTGATCAAGTGTAACCCCCTTGCTACCCGGGGTTACTAGAATCCCAGTAAGACCTAGTGGTAGGCAGGGAAGGCAGCTTGTGAAACTCCAGTTAAATGGGTTTCACACTGTCTCACTCTGTTCTCAGTCTCAGCTGAGACTGAAGGATGACATCACCAATAGAACTATCGCAGCTGCATGAGCCACATTGGAATCTGCAGGGAGTTGGTTAGAATGTTGGGAGGTTTTGAAGTCAGTCTTCAGTGAGTGAGTGTAAAGTTGGGAGCTTGCTGGTAAAGCAGCTCAGTGAAGGCTCTAGGAGCCTCAGCCCTGACAGAGGGCTACTTTTAAGTAGAAGGGTGTGTGTCTCCACCTTAAAGAGAGACACAAAAGATAACTGAAGTGGTGGAGACCATTGTTTTCAGGTCTCAGTGCCCTCTGGAAAGGTTTCTCTGCAGGTTCCTGGGGCAACCCCCTAGTTCTGCTTGTGAAGGAAAAGCTGTCTATGTGTTCCAGTGTTTATTTGGGAGAACAAGAAGATTTGTGAGTCACCTGTGGGGCACCTGCAACGTGAGGGTGAGTGTCTGCTCTTGCTAAAATGGCCTATGTTTTTCACCCTGGGACTTGTGTGACAATGTGGGGATTGAACTACTAAATATTGGGAAGCCTAGAGTAATGGGCTAAGCAAATTAAAAGTAGGTTCAAGTCCAGAGCTTGTTGGGATGCAAATGATATGTAGAGGAGATGTGACAGCCGTCTACCCAGAATCTACATTTGAAAGTTCAGTAAAGGAATTGTTCAGTTTCCAGAGAAATGGCCGGGTATGGGCTGTGGGAGCTGGAGGTGGGTGGCCCCTCATCTTTAGTGACCAGGTCCACCTATACGGATTTCTTCTGTGGATTTCTACTTTACCTCAGGCACTTGGCCAGTGATGACGGAAGTACCCAGACGTGTGATTGTAAGGAAAATTCTCTCTAGGAGTCGAAGACTCTAGTGTGGTTTGGGGAGCCACAACAGGATAATTGGTTCATTCCTCAAATGGACCGCGAATGGGATAATTGGTTAATTCCTCAAATGGACCACGGATCAAGTGGCCGGCGGAGGAGCCGGGCCAGTGGGGAAAACCCATAGTGTACAAGTCGGGCTGTGTACCCAAAGTTGCGGCAAGCCCAGGCTGTGTGCCTGGTGGGTTTAGAGCCTGAGGCTGGAAATGGTGATAAAGTGTTCTGTAGTCTCTAATCTGCATTACCAGGAAATGTAGCCCGTGGAGGTCCGTCTATGCTTTGTTTGTTCAGCTAGGATGTGAATAAAAGCCACACTGAAGAATCCCATTCCTGGTTCTGGACATTACAGTTATTGCTTCCTGTGTTCAGATTTACTTGGGTGCCCCTGTGCAGAGTAGCCAAACCTAGGTCCCCTGTGCCGAGTAACCTCATCCTCCCCGAACCCAGTCCCCACCAGGTACTGCTGTCAGCTTCAACAGCATGCCACCTGTCATTTTGTTA
The DNA here is from genome assembly GCA_016271365.2 of Neoceratodus forsteri. Taxonomy (NCBI): domain Eukaryota; kingdom Metazoa; phylum Chordata; order Ceratodontiformes; family Ceratodontidae; genus Neoceratodus; species Neoceratodus forsteri. The sequence goes on from CM028134.1 coordinate 526,960,219, forward strand.
AAAAGGCAGGGGTGAGGGGTTACACTCGGAATTGGCAATGTAACTATCTGAGCCCTTGGTAGTATATTCAAGAGATCAATTCAGATAAGGGGAGTTCCAAAAGACAGGAGGTCAGTGAATGTAGCCCTGATCCATGGGGGGCGGGCAAGGATTAATTGGGTAACTACAGAACTGCCAGTCATACCTGTGTTGTGGGTAAACTGATGGAAACACCAGTCAAAGACCTTATTAACTACCTGGACAACAATGGATTACAGGATACGAGACAGCACAGCTTCATGGCAGGGAGGTCTTGTCAGACTAACCTGATAGTTTTCATTGACTGGGTAATGAAGGTAGTGGATAAGGGCCAGGGTGTGGATTTACTCTACTTTGATTTCAGCAAGGTTTTCAACTCAGTGTCTCACAGAAGATTGCTGAAAAAGCTAGAGAATCTGGGTGCAGCAAAGGATACAAGTGGGTGAGAAATTGACTGGAAGGGAAGCAGCAAAGAGTTATGGTTAACTGAGTCAAATCATAAAAGAGAAAGGTCACTAGTGGGGTGCCACAAGGATTGATCCTGTGTCCGGTCCTTTTTTCAACATTTTCACCAATGACATGGGAGAAGGAATCCAGGGCAAGCTGTGTCTCTTTGAACACAAAACACTTAGCTCTGAGGCAGGGTAGACAGGGAGGAGGGGTTAGGGAGATGCAGAAAGACTTGCAAAGGCTAGAGGGGAGGTCACATTTTTGGCAGTTGAAATTCAATATCACAAAATGTGCAAGTTGATGCATATAAGGGACAAGAACCCCAGGAAAGGGTACTGGATGTGCAGAGTGGGGGGGATGAAGCTGGGCATGACCTCTGAGGAAAAACCTAGGGGTCATCATCAGTGACTCCCTAAAACAATCAAACCAGTATAACAAGGCTTACAATAAGGAAAACAGGATGCTGAGTTGCATAGGAAGGGATATTGATAGAAGAAGTAAGAAGATATCACTACCTCTTTATAAAATGGCATGAGAAAATCTAGAAATCTCATTGGCGAAGAGAAATCAGCTGACCGTACATTAATTCTCTATATATGCACAGTCATCCAGGTCCTAAACCACATCACACAATAAGCAAATCAGTCCTCCTACAACCAGAACTATCTTCCATCAGTCTCTCTAGATCCAGAACTGATTTTCCATCTCAAACATGGCTGTTACCTTTACACTGTAAAAACCTTCAACTGGGCCCTAAAAATAAAATTACCTTAAATAAAAAATAAAACAAATTAATTAAATGTTTTTTCCTTGATCATCACACTCTCCTTACACACATAAACAAATTATAAACAATAAGTATTGTTTATAGTTTTCATTAAAACTGTTTCTTTGCTGACAGTGAAAATTCCCCCTTCTATTTTTACCTGTTCATCGGGGAAATCTCTTCTGCTTTCCCTGACAGTGAGATAATTGAGTCTGTGGCTTTAGAAATGGCATTTGTGTGTGTGAGTGTGTGTGTGTGTATGTGAGTATATACAGTATGTTAGAAGAGGAACATTCTGCCAGTGGAACTGAGCAGAATTTTGAATCCCTGTATTCCATGGTAAACATTCCATGATAAACATTCCATTTCTTGAATGTGGAGAAACACAGAGAAAAAACACAATGAAAAAAGTAAGCAATTATACTATATAAACAAAGGGAAAATGTAGTAAATGACTCACCCTGCTGTTTAGCCTTTGGCTATGTGTCATACTTAGAATTAGGAAAACAGCATTTGTGAATTGTTGTGGCTGGCAGGGGAATATGAAGCTTAAGTGGGCATGGAGGCACACACTGTATAACTCTACTTTAATTTAGCCCCAATAGGTGGAAGGACTATTTTATGTTAAAAGCACAGATTCACTTAAATTTTAACTTATTTAAACATGTGCTTCAAATTAAAAAAAACTGCTTCTAAAAATAAAGGGCCATTTTATGAGCGCAATAAGACACTCGGGAGTTGTGCATTACGGTGTGATAACCGCACTCCTATGGACGACCGGCACGAGGCCTTCAGCCTCGTGCCTAACTACGCCCCTAGGAGTGAGGTTATCACACCGTAATGCACACCCCATCGTGTCTTATTGCTTACCTATAGATCACTAGTGAGACCCCTTCTGGAGTGCTGTGCCTTGTTCTGGAGTCCTTATCTAAGGGAAGATAATGTCCAGCTGAAGAGAGTGCAATGTAAGGTGACCAAAATGATTCAGGACCAGCAGAGCCGATCCTATGAGGATTGGCTCAAGGCACTGAATATCTACTTGCTTGAGGCCAGATGAGAGAGGGGAGATACGATAGAGACCATCAAGTTCCTGAAAGAAATTATCAAGGTAAACTGCGAGGATTCAGCATACATATGTGTCAGCCAGGATGAAGTGCAGAAATGATGCAGAATATGAGAATACTGCAGTTTACTGCAGGGGCCATTGTAAGTCAATGGCAATTATGGCCTTTTTTCATGCAGTATTTTGTGACATGTCATTACTGCAAGTTACTGCCCTTCATCATGGCTGACACATCTGTATGTAGCAGATCAGGAACATGAGGGCATGAGTGGAAATTGGGGGGGGGGAGTTCAAGAGGGAAGTGAGAAAGTTTTATTTTACACAAAGGGTGGTGGAGGCATGAAACAATCTGCCTGCTGATGTGATAGGCATCACAAAGATCAATCGTTTCAAACATGACTGAGACACAGTGAAGGGTGTAGTGGTTGCGCAGGGTGCTAGTGGTAGGGTGGGGAGCATGGAGATGGATAGTGTGGGTTAAAACCCTGTATAGACAAAGAGTGGGATATTCAGACTGCACCAGACAGGGGCATAAGCCTGGGCACAGCGTGACTGCGTTGAGCCAGGGCATAGCCCAGGTGATATTCAACGGTGCTGCGCCATGGCTCAGCACCATTGAACATGGCACTGGAGGTGCCTGCACTGTGCAAGGCGCAGTGGCACTGTGCCAGTGCAACTGGCAGGTGAGGAGTAGGTGGCTGCACCAGCGCAAGTGCGGTTGTGCTAGGCGCAGCAAGAGCGATATTCAGCCCTGAGCATGCAAATGAGGCCATTATGCATGCAAGGTGCAAATGGGGCCATTTGCATGTTGTTATGGCCTCATTTACATGCAGTGTGCTGATCCCTGGTGACTTGCGCCTGGCGCCCTACCAGGCTGCAGCCATCGGGGACCAACACCCACTGCCCCTCAGCCGGCAACGCACCCCAATGCCCAATCACAGGCATAGTACAGAAATATCCCTGGTGGTCCAGTGGACCTGCTCCCCTGCCCGTTCATGCGGAAATGAATAAAATATCCCTGTTGGTCCAGTGGACCCGATCTACTGCCTGATCATGGGCAAATGTAAATAATAACCCTGGTGGTCCAGCATTACCCTCCCCACCCACCACTGGCGCCACCACCCAGCACCCCCGGTCAGCGGCAGGCAGCAGCTCCCGCCGCCAAGCCACCCAGGCCACCCGCCCGACTGACAGTGTACAGTATGGCTGTACACCTATTGGTCCACTGCATAGGCCAATGGGCGTGCAGACTGTACTGTACTACACAGTCCCGAATTGTGAATCGTTCATTCACATTACGGGACTGTGTAATACCGTACGGTCTGCACACCCATTGGCCCACATGGTGGATCAATAGGCATACAGCCATACTGTACACTGTCAGTTGGCGGGTGACCGGGGGGTGCAGGGTGGCGAGGCTCAGTGGCAAGATGGGGAGGGGGTACCACTGGACCACCAGGGTTATTATTTACATTTGCCCATGATTGGCCAGGAGATCAGGTCCACTGGACCACCAGGGATATTTTATTCATTTGCCCGTGATCAGGCAGGGGAGTGGGTCCACTGGACCACCAGGGATATTTTATTCATATGCCTGTGATCGGGCGAGGTGGGGTCACGATGCCCGGACTGTGTCCCGAGAGGTCAGATGGCCACCCACAGCAGGCAGTTGCCATGCTGCACCCAGCAATACGGCAGCCCACCTGTGGGTGTCCCCCAACATGTTTCTGATTTTGACAGGCACATCTTTCTCCCCCCCCATGTGGTGCAAGGCGGGTATGTGCCTGCATATGCGCCGCACGTCCCAGGCTGAATATCGAGTTGCACTGCATTTGCATGGCCATGCCCCCCCACACTTTTGCCGCATACATTACTGGTGCACCCCGGCACATTGGGGATTGCCCGGAGCAACCTACCCCTTTGAATATTGTGCCAGGGTGCATCGGTGGGTTTTTGCTCTGATGGTGTTTGTCTTTGCAGCAGAACTAATTGCTGATGGGCATATGATGCTTTGATGTCTGTGATAAAAATGACACAAATTATACACCATGAATGTATTGTGCTTGTACAGTATCTTAATGAATGTGTTGAGCTGAGAGCTTCAGAATGAGGGCAGTCACCATTTTTATTTGTGCAATTCTGTTCAGTCAATTTACTTTTGGTTTACATATGGAAGATTTTTTCAAGAGAGTACCTTATGTATTAATAACAGTGGCACAATGTTAACCTTAGGACAGATTGAGGTGTCCATTTGAATAAATCAGGGTTTCTCAATTGGTGAGGCCAGCCTCCTTGGGGGAGGCCCCAAGTTGTTCCAAGGGAGGTTCAAGCAAGTCTGGAAAAGCACTGTATTTAAATTGTGAGTTTTAGATATTTTCTGTGAAGGGATGAGGCAAATGGAATGAGGATAATAGTAAATGAATTCATGTGCTGTACCCATTTATAAATTGGTAACCAGGAAAAGCACAATGAGCCAAGGGTCATTTCAGGTATATCTAGAGAAGGGCAGAGAATAACTGTAACTCGAAAAGTTAACTGAAAAACAAGTCAAGTCATGTCAATCTTTATTTATTAAAAAACACCTATCCAAAACCAAAGCGCTTGTACAACAATAAATAATTAAAACACAGCAAATAAAATAATGAACTAAAACCAATCAACAATAGCGCCATTTAAAAATACGGGTAGGCTATGCTAAATAAATAAGTTTTCAAGGCAGTTTTAAGACTTTGGATGGCCAGGCAATCTCAAACCTGATGAGGTAGAGAATTCCACAGGGTTGGGGCCATAAAACAGAGTGACCTGGCCCAGGATGTCTTCGGACAGACCCTGGGAATCTCTAGCAATCCATCTTCGGTGGATCTGAGAGAGCGTAGGGGGGACAGTAGGGGTGAAAAAGATCTTGCAGGTAACTAGGTTCCTGATCATGTAGGGCCTTATAGGTCAGCAAACCGACCTTGAAGGTGATCCGCCACTGAACTGGCTGCCAGTGCAGTTCACAGAGGACAGGCATTATATGACTGGTCCTAGAGGTACCAGTCAAAAGCCTGGGTGCCGCATTCTGCACCAGCTGCAGGTAGTGGATATCAACCCCTGGTAGCCATAGGTAAAGAGCATTGCAGTAGTCAAGGTGGGAGGTAATGAAGGCGTGGACCAGAGTTGGAAGATCGTCAGAAGGAACCAGGTGCTTCACAACAGCGCTATTCCTCAGATGGTAAAAAGAGGTTTTGACAACTGCTGACACCTGTGATTTAAGGGTCAGGCAGTCATCAAACATAATGCCCAGGTCCCGCACCCTGTCTGAGGTAGTTAGCTGAACATCCCCAAGCCAAAGACCTGAAGGTGATCCTGCCAACATACCTGCCTCCCAATGACCTGGGTCCACAACCAACACCTCAGTTTTTTCTGGGTTCAACCATATCCAGCTCACAGTCATCCAGTCCTGGATCTCAGTGAGACAGTTGTTAAAGACGGAGACATCATCACCCTGACCAGGCACAAAGGACATGTACAGCTGAGTATCATCTACACAGCAGTGAAAACTCATGCTGTACTGCCTCATAATCACTCCTAATGGCAGCATATACACTGCAAACAACATGGGTGCCAAGATGGAGCCCTGTGGCACCCCAGAAGGATAGGAGGAGTGGTGACGAGGAAAAAGTCTCAGACACCACCCTCTGAGTCCTACCCTTGAGGAAAGATCAAAACCATCTGAGGACAGTACCAGACAGTCCACAGATGAGCTGCAGGTGCTCCAACAGCACACCATGGTCCATGGTGTCAAATGCCGCAGAAAGATCTAGAAGGACCAAGATGGAATGGGTCTTTCGATCTCTCACTATTAGGAGGTCATTTAGTACCCAGACAAGAGCTGTCTTGGTACTGTACCTCTTCCTAAATCTGGACTGGAGAGAATCATAGACTTTGTGGCTAGTCAAATAATCGTCCAACTGTGATGCAACCACCTTCTCAATAACCTTACCTACAAAAGGTAGGTTAGAGATAGGCCTATAGTTAGCCAGAGAGTCTGGGTCCAAGGAGGGCTTTTTAAGAAGGGATCAGACCATGGCTTCATTCAGGGGATCAGGAAAGATCCCCCTCTTCAAGGACAACCAGACTATCTTGACAAAGACTGGGCTGATTCTCTCCACACAGCCAACTATAAGGTGTGTGGGGCCTGGGTCCAAACTACAGTTGGTCAGTCGCAGCAACTGGACAACCATTACAATGCCACTGATTGTGGGCAGGCCAAAGTCAAACCACACAAACTGGGTGCCTGACATCTCCTGCCGACCACCACAACTCTCATTAGAGAGAGCCAGGAGGAGATCAGACCTGACTGTGGCAACCTTATCCGTGAAGAACCAAGCAAACTCCTCACATCCTTCTTGTGAAAAAACACTCCCGGGCTGAAGACATATTGGATTGCACAATCTGTCCATGGTCTGGAAGAGCTGGGTTGGTCGATTCTGTGCAGCAGCAATTTTCCTGGACAGGAACTCTGCCTTCTTATGGGTAATTGCTGATTGATAGGCCCCATAATTGTCCATAAAACTAAGTCTGTCACATGCCAGGCCTGACTTCTGCCAACACCTTTCTAGCCTTCATCCCACTCTCCTCGACTCCCTCAAGGTCTCATCAAACCAAGGAAACCTGGGGCAAAGAGTAAGGGGACAAACACGAACAGGAGCAATGGAATCCAGGGCCCCTACCACCGCCTTATTATAGGCAAGTACCAGGTCCCCGGGATCCATGCATTCACTCGGTAGACCTAATAGGTCCAGCACCACCATCATGCCATCTGGGGAAACACCCCTCAAAGGGTGGTAGTGGACCATATCTGTAGGGGCTGGCCTATTGGGGGGGCCACAAAACTGAACCTGATGCTGTGATGGTCAGACCATCTGACTGGTTCCACCACCAAATCGGATAGCTCCATCCCCAGGAGAAACATCAAGTCCAATGAATGACCACCTATATGGGTTGAGGAGGAAATAACCTGTGTGAAGCCCAGCAAGTTCATTAGCTGGAGGAAGTCCTGAACAAACCGCGAGAGTTCATCATCGGCCCAGGCATTAAAATCCACCAGAATCAACCATCTAGAGGATCCTATTGTCAGGTCGACAAAGAAGTCTGCGACTTCCCACAGGAAAACATTCCCATCTCCTGGTGGATGGTAGATGAGAAGAATCCTGCACCCCACACCCTCACCCATGATACATTCAAAGGAGTTGGTGGTCCCCACTGGTACCTCCACCAGGCTCAGTTTTGATCTAAAACTGATGCAATTCCCCCACCCCTATGATCCAGCCTCAGATGGTGTATCACCAAGTACCCAGCTGGTATAGATGAAGCCAAAACAGGGCCTGCATTCTCATCCAGCCATGTCTCAGTGATGCACACCAGCTCCGATGACCCAACAAGATCAGCTATTATAGCAACCTTGTTTTTAATGGACCTGGCGTTACATAACACTGTCCGAGTAGGATGAGTCACCGGTGAAGACTGAGCTACCTGCTTGCTACAAGCAGAGCCCTTGGGTATGGGAATCAGGCAGGGAGAACCCCTCTCCTGAGCACATTTTGCCCCAGGACATCTTCTTGTCCCCACTATCCCAATCTGCCCACTCCTTTCCATTCCCCCACCAGGCCCAGGCCCCGCCCTCCTCCTCCTCACAATCCTCAGAGCCTGACACCATCTATATACCTCTGGGGAAAGTGGGGGGCACCTAAAAGGGCACGAGTCCTTAAGCCTGGGGGGGGGGATAATGCCTGATCATCCCAGCACAGTCAAGCAATACAAAAAGAACAGTATTGAAAACAAATTGGAACAATGAAAAAATAATTAGAGGTTCCAATTGACCAGTTAGACTGGTGGTAGAATAATCAAAATACAAGGGTTAAGCTGAGGGAGCTGAAGGATCCCTGAGACGTTGTTTAAGAGCAGGGAAAGAGGGGAAGAGGTGAAGGTTGATAGGAAGGTTATTTCAGATAGATGAAAACAGACAGATGGGAAACAGACAGAGCACCCAGAACCCAATCAAACCATGAAGGCATTGGAACAAAGGGTAACAATGGTTTGTGAGTCAAAATAGCTGAGCACGTATACTGGCCTGGGAAGGGGGTTACAAATAAGTTGAACAAAATGAGAGTCAGTTACTCCAAGGAGTTTCAATTTATTTCTGTGGACTGTGCAGAGAATGCTATTTTTCTATGGGGAGGCCCAAAATTATATCAATATTTGGAGGAGGCTCAAGATATTTTCATGATAATATTACCTTGAAAAGTAGGGTATGTCACAATTACCCATATAGCAAGATAACATTATCTTACAAAGTACAGTATGTCACAATGCATACTGAACCAATCAAAGAGCAGCTTTCACAGTGCTGATGACATCAGAATAGCCAAGTGCAGCAGTGAAGCCAGCAGATGAAATCAAACAGAAACAACTATGTATCATCATAGAAAGAGCACATTTAAAAGTGTAAGTAGTAAACTGATGTATAATTTGAATATTTAATTACCTGCTGCAAACTACACAGTTTAATATCACTTGTGTGGGTGCAGAACATTCATAACTCAGGCATGACTCTGCCACTTGTGAGGTATTGTCTTGCTCCCTCACATGTAAAGATGCATTGCATAATCTGAGTCAACCTATTGCATACCGCCTCTCTCTGTCGGTCTGTCTATCTATCTATCTATCTATCTATCTATCTATCTATCTATCTATCTCTCTCTCTGTCTGTCTGTCTATACTCAAGTGTAACACAGTGGTGCTACAGTGCCAATATATAAATATATATATATATATATATATATATATATATATATATATATATATATTCTTTCAAAAAGCTGTATTAATGCAACATTTATGGTTCAGCCTAAAGTAGCAAGAGTAGAGAAATGTGGTTTTAGGGTTTCCAACCCTAAAACCCCACCTCTACCCCTTAAGCAAAGCAGGGATGCAGTCTTCCTTGGTGTTGTCAACCTTAATGCTCACCCCATTCTATACACGCCTGAAACATACACATCTGTGTCCATCACATCTGAACTTTCTTGCTACCACAGTGGGGTGAGCCTTAGGGTAGACAACCCTAAACCGTGTAGCATTAATACAGTTTTTGCAAAGAATTTCCTTACTATTTGAGATCGTATAATCATATCCTCATTTGCCAGTGGGAGTGCAGGGCTCTCCCATCTCTCCATAGATGCAGATGTGTATGTTCCAGTGGAAGTGCAGGGCCCTGAGGGCTTGCATTTGTAGCAAAACACCAAACGGATTGTCAGCATAGCCTTCTTATTACACCACTTCATGAACCTAGTACTGAACATGTTTAAATCCCTGGCAAAACATTATTCTGTGCCACAGGTGCAAAAACACAGTTTGGCCTGGATTTGAAAAATGACAGCTATCACAGTCATGAGTTGGTGTAAAAAAATGACTATGTTGAAAATCTGGGGTAAAATATTTTAAATTACTAAAGTTACAAGTGAGCGAGTAAAATTTCAAAGGATGGCATAACTTTGCCATTTTTATATATTTTGATCCCAGATTTTCAACATAGTCTTCTAATGATGCCACCTCATGAACAAGGGTGGTGAAAATGTTTAAATCCTGCCTGAAAGGTGATTTCACCCAACATCTGTGAAATCACCTTTTGGGTTAGATTTTCATAATTCCACTGCCGCTGTGCATGAGGTGGGGTCTGAAAAAGGCCATGTTGAACATTTGGGATCAAAATATGCAAAAATGACAAAGTTATGCATCAGAATTGAAAACTCGATTGAAATACATTGAACTGCACTTACCTGAGTTTCTCATTTTGCAGTCGGTGGTTCCAGCAGCAAAATGTGTCTTTGATCGGAGAGTGGATCTTCACCCTGGGAGCTGTTCAGGTGAGTGAGGGTGTGGGGGAGCGTGGGGTACTTAATGGAGCAGGGGGGGGGTTCAGATCGGTGAGGGACCATTTTCTTTTTTACAGGTGTGCAAAAAAAAAAAGATAGGGATGGTTTTCTTTCTTACAGGTTGTAATGAAATAGAGGGATGGTGAACAATTAAAAGCTATGGGGATGGCAATTGGAGGGGTGGGGATGCCACTGGAAACCAGGGAAACATTGAAACAGTACGGGGATCACAATCAGAGGGTGGGGTGCCACTAGACACCAAGGAAACATTAAAGAATACAGGGACAATGATCAGAATGTGGGGATGCCACTAGACACTAAGGAAACATGAAAAAATACAGAGATGGCAATTGGAGGGTTGAGGATGCCACTAGACATCAGAGAGACATTAAACAATATGGGGATGGTCATCAGAGGTTGTGGGGTGCCACTAGATAACAGGGAACATTTAAAAATACAGGGGTGGCGATCAGAGGGGTGGAGGTACCGCTAGACACCAGGGAAATAAAAAATACTGGGATGATGATCGGAGTGTAGGGGTGCTACTGGACACCAGAGAAAAAGTAAAACATTATGGGGACAGTGATTGGGGGTGCTACTAGACACCAGGAAAAAAAAGGATGTCATGGCATGTTAAACTTCCTATGTTATCCTACAGGACTTTGCAATATTTAATGTTTGTACAGTTTTATATAGCCCCTTCATATTTTTTGGGTGGGGATTATGTGTTATTCTAGCAGTACTCATTTAGACCTTTAGTTTGATATACAGATTGTCCCTTAAGTGTAAATAGTAAGCGATTTATGGCTTGTTGAAGTGTACAAGTGTAAAAAATTGTTTTCCATATGATGGGATCCTTTTTCGTATAAACAAAAAAGACCATACAAAACAAGCAGAAGTGAGTCATGAAAAAGGATGATAAAGTAAAGACACACACACATTTGGGGGTCATTTTTGCAAAATTAAATGCAGATTTCCACCTAATGGGGTCCCTATGAGCAAAATTCATGTATTGGTCACTCTGCAGCATATCATTTTTGTGGGTTTTGAATTTTTTTATTTTTTTTTTTAAACAGAAAATAAGATGGCAGCATACAAATCAGGATGTTTTTTTCATAAGAAAAAGGACCAGTCTGCTTATAAAACTGAATCTGGATTCTTTTGGACAAATAATTTTTTTGTTTCCTAAAGTGTTTACTGAGCATGTTCAGAATCCAAAATGTTAAAAATTAATAACTCTGGAATGGATTAATATTTTTACACCAAACCAGTGAAAGGCACTATTGTGGACCAAGCCTTTTCAACCCTGAAAATTTCTGACCAAAATTCCAAACTGTGTGGGCATTAGGGGCTGACAAAATAAAGCAACCCCCCCAATCACTTTTTTCGCTATCCAGATATCAGAATCTACACATCTGACTGGAAAGAAACTTGGTACGTTAAGAGATCTGCCCCTCAAGACTAAGTATGCAGAATTGCATGCAAATCCATTGAATGGTTATGAAGTTACTAAAGTGCAAAAAGTGGGGTTTAACATTAAACACCCTACTCAACCCTAAATACAGTGGTGCGACTGCACCACTATAATATGTATATATTGCCATGCCACTATATTAAGGGCAGAGGGGGTACTTTAATGTTAAACCTCAAATGTTAAACTTTTATCTTCACAACCATTCAACGGATTTACATGAAATATTATTCATTGTCTCATTCTGGTCGAATGTGTGGATTTCGAGACATGGATAGCGAAAAACTATAGAAAATCAAAATTTTTCACTTGATTTTTTTTTTTGCTATCATGTAATACCCAGATGGTTTGGAATTTTGGTCTGAAGTTTTTGAGGTAGAAAGGTCTTGGCCCACAGAAAGTGCCTTGCACTGGTGTGGTGAGAAATATTACTCCATTACAAGGTTATTAAATGTTAACAATACGGTTTCTGAGCATGCAGAGTAAGCACTTCAAAATAGCTGTAAAACGGGAGTGGTTTGGATGCCTAGAGTCACCTTATATCTCATGAATAAACTTCAGCTTATTTGCAGACCTGTTTCTTTTTTTTTTAATTGAGGGAATTAGAAAAACTGAGTGAAAACTACAAGCTATCCCTCTTTGGAAAGCTTGGTCTGTTCAAAATCACTGCTTATGGGAATTTCTTTTTGGTTTCACCTGTTCACACTGCACGAAGAGCAGGTCCTTATATGCCCCATGTTTTCATAACGGTCAGTGTAACCATAACTCATGAATAATCACTTTGCACTTTACTATCTTTGGAACCATTCAATGGATTTGCATGAAATGTTGCTTACTTAGTCTCATGGGGAAGATCTCTTAATGTGCCAAATTTTGTTCTGGTTGGATGTGTGGATTATGAGCTGCAGATAGTGAAAAATGTGAAATAAAAATCCCTGTTTTCTGTGGGGTTTTTTTGGCCTTGCCTTGCACCCAGTTGGTTCCGAATTTTGGTCTGAAAATTTCTGGGTAGAAAGGGCTTGACCCACATATGTACCTTTGGCTGGTTTGATGAAAAAATGTGAATCTGTTCTAAAATTATTAAACTTAAAAAATTCGGCTTCTGAGCATGTTCTGGTTCATGACCTGAAACTATGGTTCCAACTATTATCTTTAGTTCTGGATACAGAAAATCTGCTCCAGCACCTGGGTATGGGGCAAGACACGAGGTGCAGCCAAGTGCCTTAGTATGCACCTGGGCATAGTAAGGCATGAGACACAGCCCAGTTCCTTCAGCCCTTGGGTGTGGGTATTCACCTCATGCCTTACTATGCCCCCGGGGCATAGTAAGGCATGACATGTAGCTGAGTGATTTCAGCTCCTGGATATGGGGTAAGGCACAAAGCACAGCTGAGTGTCTTATTATGCTGCAGGGGTATAACAAAGCACGAGGCATAGCCAAGTGGTTTCAGTCCCTGTATGCAATAATGCTATCTAAAAAAGTAAGGAAATTCTTTGAAAAAAAAAAACTGCTTTAATGCAACATTTAGGGTTAAACCTAAACTGACAAAAGTTGGGAAATGTGGTTTCCAACCCTAAAACCTCACCCCCACTCCTGAAGCAAATCAGGGGTGGAGTCTTCCTTGGGGTTGTCAACCCTAAAGCTCACCCCACTGCAGTAGGAAGGAAGCTCAGATACGATGGACACAAGTGTGTATGTTTCAGGACTGTATAGAATGGGGTGAGCTTTGGGTTACTATATATATATATACTACACACATATATATATTTATAAAATGGTGTGTTAAAATGACAAAATCCCACTAACATGATTGGACACATTAAATCACATGACCGAGCATTATTCTCAACTGATCAGACACCTAGCACCGCTGACCGCACGCCTGAACTACTTCCCACTGAGACCAAAACCTCATCACAAAGCCACAGCAGTATCACTCCACAAGTGTAAACAATAGCATCACTCACAGAGACTACTGAAAGAAAAGCAGCACATCACTGCCTCACTCTAACAGAAATACAAATATCTGACAGAAAAATTTTAAAAATGGCAGAATTACCACATACCTCAAAGGAGCTGACATCAATACTCACCAAAGATGACTGGTACAACGATGATCTCTTCAAAGAACTTGAACAGCACTTACCTGAGCAGGCACTTCAGAATCCAGCACAGCAAACAGTGAGTAGACATGCCAGCCTTCACCCTGAAGAAATAGATAACATAGAAGAAAACAAAGCTGAAAAAATACTAAAAAGCAAACTGTCTGGGCAACAAAGTATTTACAGACTGGGTAACAGAAAAGCAAATAGACCTGGATTTAAAACAGTAACAGCAGATAAATTAAACACAACCTTGAGAGAATTTTATGCTACAGTTAGAAACTCCTCAGGCGAACAGTATGGCATTTCAAGTTTTATTGGCTTAAGAGCAGGACTCAACAGGCATTTAAATTCACTGGCTCTATCACGACAAATTAATCTTGTCACAGACACAGATTTTCAATCTGCAAACAATGTTTTTGTCTCCGTCATAAAACAATACAGAAAAGAAGGCAGAGACTGCACTCAACACCACGAATTCCTCACAGAATCAGACTTCAAAAAGTTAAAGCACTCTCCAGCACTATCACCGAACACAGCTGCAGGACTAGTCAGAAAAGTCTGGTTCGACCTACAAATATTCATGGCTCGTAGAGAGAGAAGGACAAAGAGAACTAAAAAGAAACTCTTTCCATATAAAAACTGATGAAATGGATTACAGTACATAACCCTAAATACAACCCAGACAGCAAAAATCATAAAGACGCCAGAGAGCTAAACCAAACCACTTTAAGAGGCTTTGTTTTGCACAGCCGAATGATCCTCTCTGCCCTGTACTTTCTTTCAAAAAGTACCTCACTAAATGCCCACCTGAAACGACAGCTTTTTTCCTACACCCCAAAAGAGCCTCACAGGACATATTAGACAAACAGACAATCTGGTATACTAAAGAGCCCATGGGAATTAATTACCTATCTTCCCTCATGCCTCGCCTGTCTATTGAAGCAGGACTCTCTCAAAGATACACAAATCACTGCTTAAGATCAACTGTTGTTCAGATGCTCTCCTCAGCAGGTCTGGAATCACGCCAGATCATGGCTATAACAGGGCACAAATCAGAAATAAGTTTAAAATCTTACTGGCACCCACATTACAAGACAGAAAAACTGGTCAAACATATTGGCTGGCACAAGCCCATCAGACTGCCAACCATTGCCAAAAAAATACAACTGTGCCCCAAACTGCTGAGATTCATTCCGTTACAGCAGCCGAACCACTGCAGAGAGCCCTGTACACTCACCGCTAAGCATCATGAACAGCAACCCCTTCCCGAGATATGTGAAGAAACAACATTAATTTCACCTAATCACATCAACCAGCTGCCTCACAAGAAGACAAGACAAAGAATCTCACCCCATCCACATCCAAACAGAGCAAGAAAACGAAGAAAATTTTCTGACAGACTACGAAGAGTATTTCCTGGCTCAAAACTCACCCGGAAGCTCCGTACACATAAAAGTGCAGCCCGAAACCGCAGCCGTCGTCCAACGATCCCCCACAGACCCACAATCCCAAAAAATGCCAGAAATCACAAATAAAAGCCAAAATGAAGAGACTGAAGCAGTGAATCAAGCAGTCCCTCAACGCTACTGCAGGACTCGCATCCACTTGCACCATACATGCAAAACGTCACGGTGCATGGAATCTACATTCAACATATATTACAAATAAAAATAAAAACAAGAAACAGTTCAACCTACTAGTATTAAAATCTGACAAAAGTTCAGCATTTCAGCATTTCTTACACTTCTAACCAGTTCTTCCCTTGCAAAACATAAGCACTTCCTGTTCAACAGACGCTTTCCTCCCAAAATGAACCAGTCTTAAAGTCACAGTACTCATTATTCTTCAACTGTTTCTAAATGTTCAACTGTTGCCTTCACCTACAGTTTCATCCAGTTACATGTTGTTCAACTGTTGTATTCACCTACAGTTTCATCCAGTTACATGTTTATGCATTAAAAATACTTCAAATTAAACTGCCTATTATGAACTGTTTTTCCTCCATCCAGTTACATGTTTATGCATTAAAAATAACTACTTTTTCCTCCACAGGGGCCATTTTATAAGATAGATATACCACTCTTGGGTGTGCGGTCGCGCTCTGATATACGCACGCCTTGGGTGGTTGAACGCACGAGGCCACAACGCACACCAAGGCGCATGATATCAGATATCAACGACACCCAAGAGTGTATATCTATTACTTATATATATATATATATATATATATATATATATAAATTAACAAAAACTTTGTTTAAAACAAAATTAGGGTTCTACATAGCTCTTCAACCAAAGTGATACAGGTCAGGAAACTGGATGTTAGGGTTTACAATGGTTATACCTCCTCCATCAAACCCTACCATTGGGCCCACACCCCCACCCTCCACACACCAACAAGCATCAGGGCGTGGCTTAGGGTCGTCGGTCCAACCCCACCCCTGACCAAACTCTACCATTAGAACTGCACCCCCCCACCCTCCACTCACCAACAAGTATCAGGGTGAGCCGTGAGGGCTGTGGGCCCCACCTCACCCCTCCCCCACCCAATCCTTCCATCACAAGACCACCTCCTCCATCCACACACCAACAAGTGTCGGGGAGTACCTTAGGGTCATAGACCTTAACACTCACCCCATTCTCCTATACTGTACCATGTCAGGTTCCTTACAGATGGAATGGAGTGAGCGTTAGGGTCCATGACCCTAAGGCACACCCTGACGCTTGTTGGTGTGTGGAGGGTGGGGTGTGTGGTTCCAATTGTAGGATTTGGTGGGGGAGAGGTATAACAGTTATAAACCCTAACAGCCAATTTCCTGACCTGTGTTGCTTTAATTGAAGAACTATGTGTAGAACTCTAACTTTGTTTTAAATAAAGTTTTTTGTCAATTAATTTCCTTACTTTCTGAGATAGTATACTAGTATCTTTATTTTGCTGTGGGAGCGCAGGGCTGTGGAAACACAGGGATTTCTGGCCCCTGTGCTTCCACACATTAAGTTATGAGATGGTGTAGTGAAACTGCAGCAAATAGTTATAACTGTGCCATCTTAAATAATTTTCACCCCAAATGTCAACATAACCTTCTTATTACCTCACCGCATGTATGAATAACAGCAGGAACATCTGCCAGAACTAGACACATGGTGGATTCTCTGCAGGAGGAGGGCCTCAAACAACTGGTACAACAACCCACAAGAGACAGAGCTATCCTAGATCTAGTAGTGACTAACAGGGAAAGGATCACAGATCTCCAGGTAGAAGGTCACCTGGGGGCCAGTGACCATCACATAGTATGGTTCAATTTGGCCACTAGAACTAAATCATCCCAATCCAAGGCAAAATAATGGGACTTCAGAGGAGCTGAGTTTGATAAGATGGCCAAGGGAGTTAAGCTATCCCTGGCAAAAAGAAATACAGGTGAGGGAGTACAAGCAAAGTGGGCAAGCATTACGGATGCAATGCTTGAAGCAACATCTCATTGTGTTAGAGAGAAAAACAAGTACAAAAGGAGAAGGAAACCACTTTGGTTCTCAAAAACAGTAGCAGAAAAGGTCAGAGCCAAAAGGCTGGCCTTCAGGAAATATAAGGGAACGCAGCAGGAGGAAGATAGGGAGGCATGCCAAACTTCCCTAAGGGAAGCTAGGAAGGCAGTAAGGCAGGTAAAGTCCCAAACCGAGGAAACACTAGCAGAAATAGTAAAGGAAGGTGACAAGATTTTCTATAGATACATTAGTGAAAGGAGGAAGTCCAGAGGGGGTATTGCAAAGATCAAATGGGATAAGAGGGCATGTGAGGAGGAGGACCATGTAAAAGCATCTATCCTAAATAGGTACTTCTGCTCAATATTTACTGAAGAGAAGGTAGGGCAGGGCCCACAGCTCAGCACCATGGGCACGGGGGGAGGGAGGTGTGCACTAGTCTCTGCACAAAAGAAAGGGTCCTACAAGAGCTCGATAATCTCAAACATAGAAACATAGAATTTGATGGCAGATAAGGACCGCTTGGCACACCTAGTCTGCCCATTTCCCTACCTGATGCATAAGCTACAGATTCTAGTTAATCAACAGCATACTTCCACCTACTCTCCACTAGAATTGCCTTATGCCTGGCCTATGCATTCTTAAATTCTCCCACTGTTCCTGACTCCACAACCTCCTCAGGAAGACTGTTCCATGCATCCACATCCCTCTCTGTGAATAAATACTTTCTAATATTACCTCTGAGCTGTCCCCCCATCTTCAAATTGTGCCCCCTTGTTCTTGCACATCTCTTCTTCTGAAAGATGCTACCATCTTGTACTTTGTTAATTCCCCTGAGATACTTGAAAGTTTCTATCATGTCCCCCCCCTTCCTCAAGGGTATACATATTAAGCTGTTTTAGTCTCTCCTCATATGTCTTCTGGTGCAGACCCTTCACCATTTTGGTTGCCCTCCTCTGAACAGCCTCCACTCTGTCTATTCTTTGTGGAGATGGGGTCTCCAGTATTGCACGCAGTACTCCAGATGGGGTCTCACCAACTGTCTGTACAGATGGATAACAACTTCCTGTTTTCTACTGTTGATGCCTCTCCCTATGCATCCCAGTATCCCCCCAGCCCTTCTTACTGCCTTCTCACATTGCTTGCCCACCTTTAGGTCATCTGATATAACTACTCCTAGGACTCTTTCAAGACAAGGCAATGGGACCTGATGGCATACATCCCAGGGTAGTAAAGGAGCTAAGGGTGGAACTAGCAGAGCCATTATCAGAACTGTTTAATGAGTCTCTGAGCACAGGAGAGGTTCCAGAAGACTGGAGAAGGGCTCATGTGATCCCTCTCCACAAGAGTGGTAGCAGGGAGAAGGCAGGGAACTACAGACCAGTCAGTCTTACCTCAGTAGTGGGCAAGATTATGGAGGCACTCCTTGCTTGAGGAAAGGATAGTGCAACACCTGAAATCCATAGGAGAACAGGATCCAAAACAGCATGTGTTTACAAAAGGAAGGTCCTGTCAAACTAATCTCATAGATTTCTGTGACTGGGTAACCAGAGTGGTGGACCAAGGGGGAGCAGTTGATGTCACCTACCTTGACTTCAGCAAAGCTTTCGATACTGTTCCACATATTATTAGCAGTGTCAGTGGCTTAGCAGGTAGCACACTAGACTCTGAGGCTGGGAGATCAGTAGGCTGTGGGTTCTATCCCCACGCCAGGCACTTGGGTTAATATCCCAATACTGACATTCTAGTGCAGCATGAGGGGGGGTGCTGCACTCCTGAGGTGCCGTCTTTCAGATGAGACGTTAAACCGAGGTCCCATCTGCCTGTTCTGGTGGTTGTTCAGGCGGATGTTAAAGATCCCATGGCACTTCTCGAAAAGAGTAAGGAATTTACCCAGTGCAAATGGCCAAATTTCCTCCATTCACGAAAAATACCACCAACAGCTTCAAGGTCAGTTGACATTCATCTGTATCCCTCTCCCCGGGTCATGCATGAAAATAGGCAGGATTTGTCTAGTGCACTTACTCGGTCAACAAAAACTAAATAAATAAAAACATAGAAGATTGATTAATAAGCTGGGTAGGCTTGGGGTGGGTCAGAAGTTGGTCAACGGGGTAGCAAACTGATTGACGGGCAGAAAACAGAGAGTGGTAAATGGTATACAGTCAGAAGAGATGTAAGTCACAAGTGGGGTTCCTCAGGGATCAGTCCTGGGGCCAGTCCTCTTCAATATCTTCATCAGTGACATTGCAGATGGACTGGAGGGTAAGGTTTGTCTGTTTGCAGATGACACCAAGATCTAGAAACATAGAAACATAGAAGTTGATGGCAGATAAGGACCGCAAGGCCCATCCAGTCTGCCAATTTCTTTTTCTACCTTATAAATGTGCCATTGGCCTTTGCTCTGTCAGTGGCCTATCTATTCATACTCATTTGTATTGCTCCCTTATGCCTATCCCATGCCTGTTTGAAGCCCTGCACTGTATTCATAGCCACCACTTCTTGAGGTAGGCCATTCCATGCATCCACCACCCTTTCTGTGAAAATAATTTCCTCACATTCCCCTTAATCGGCCCCCTCTAATCTCATGCTGTGTCCTCTTGTCCTGCTATTTTCTTATATTTAAACATGTTAGACTCTTCACCTTGTTAATGCCCTTAAGGTGTTTGAATGCCTCGAACATATCACCTCTCTCCTCCTTTGCTCAAGGGTATACATATTGAGCTCTGTTAATCTGTTCTCATATGTCTTCTGATGCAGTCCCTGCACCATTTGGTTGCCCTTCTCTGGACTGCCTCAATTTGATTAATGTCTTTGTGAAGGTGTGGCCTCAATACTGCATGCAGTACTCCAGATGGGGCTAACCAGTGTCTTGTAAAGAGGGATTATTACCTCTTACGACTTGTGATACCCTACTATACACCCCAACACCCCCCTAGCCTTACCTACTGCTTTAGAGGTCTGCTTGATGATTTCAGGTCATCAGTGATGATGATGCCCAAGTCTCTTTCTTCCTTGTGACTGCAAGCAACTCCCCTCCTAGCCTATAGGTGGCTTCAGAGTTTCTCTTCCCTATGTGCATGATCTTGCACTTCTTTGCATTAAATCCCAGTTGCCACTCTTCTGACCATTTTGCTAGTTTATCCAGATCTCTTCTTATTCTAACCACCCCATCCGGATCATCTACTCTGTTGCAGATCTTGGTGTCATCTGCAAACAGACAAGCCTTACCCTCTAGTCCATCTACAAGGTCACTAATGAAGATGTTGAAGAGGACTGGCCCCAGGACTGATCCCTGAGGTACCCCACTTGTGATTTGCATCACTTCTGACTGTATACCATTTACCACCACTCTCTGTTTTCTGCCCGCCAACCAGTTTGCCACCCAGTTGACCAACTTCTGACCCACCCCGAGCCTACCCAGCTTATTTATCAATCTTCTATGTGGAACAGTGTCAAAAGCTTTGCTGAAGTCAAGGTGCGACATCAACTGCTCCCCTGGTCCACCACTCTGGTTACCCAGTCAAAGAAATCTATGAGATTAGTTTGACAGGACCTTCCTTTTGTAAACCCATGCTGTCTCAGATCCTGTGCCCCTATGGATTCCAGGTGTTGCACTATCCTTTCCTTAAGGAGTGCCTCCATAATCTTGCCCACTACTGAGGCAAGACTGACTGTTCTGTAGTTCCCTGTCTCCTCCCTGCTACCACTCTTGTGGAGTGGGATCACATGAGCCCTTCTCCAGTCTTCTGGGACCTCTCCTGTGCTCAGAGACTCACTAAATAGTTCTGCTAATGGCTCTGCTAGTTCCACCTTTAGCTCCTTAAGTACCCTGGGATGTATGCCATCAGGTCCCATTGCTTATCCACCCTGAGCTTAGCAAGCTCTTGTAGGACCCTTTCTTTTGTGAAGGGAGTAGTGCTCACCTCCTTCCCCCCTGTGTGCATGGTGCTGAGTTGTGGGCCCTGCTCTACCTTCTCTTCAGTAAATACTGAGCAAAAGTATCTATTTAGGATAGATGCTTTTACAGGGTCCTCCTCCTCACATGCTCCCTTTTCTCCATTAAGCTTAGTAATACCCCCTCTGGACTTTCTCCTTTCACTAATGTATCTATAAAAAGTCTTGTCACCTTCTTTTACTGTTCGTGCTAGTGTTTCCTCAGTTTGGGACTTTGCCTGCCTTACTGCCTTCCCTGCTTCCCTTAGGGCAGTTTGGTATGCCTCCCTATCTTCATCCCGCTGTGTTCCCTTATATTTCCTGATGGCCAGCCTTTGGCTCTGACCTTTCTGCTACTGTATTTGAGAACCAAAGTGGTTTCTCTTCTTTTGCACTTCCTTTTCTGTCTAACACAATGGGATGTTGCTTCAAGTATTGCATCCTAATGCTTGCCCACTTTGCCTGTACCCCTTACCTGTGTTTCTTTTTTGCCAGGGCTAGCTTAACTCTGTTGGCATCTTATCAAAGTCAGCTCGCTGAAGTCCCATATTTTGCCTTGGAATGGGATGATTTAGATGTAGTAGCCAAATTGAACCATACCATGTGATGGTCACTGGCCCTCAGGTGACCTTCTACCTGAGATCTGTGATCCCTTCCCTGTTAGTCAGTATTAGATCTAGGATAGCTCTGTCTCTTGTGGGTTGTTGTACCAGTTGTTTGAGGCCCTCCCCCTGCAGGGAATCCACTATGTGTCTAGTTCTGGCAGATGTTCCTGCTGGTATTGACCAATCTGTATCTGGCATGTTTAAGTCTCCCATTATCAGAACCTCCCCTTTAGCTGTCATGTTTTGTATATCTTCTAATAGTAATGTATCTATGTCCTCCCTGGTCTGGGGCCTGTAGACAACCCAGTTCTTATGGCTGTCCCATTTCCTGTTTCAGGGTGACACACAGTTCTTCTGGCTCCTTATGTGTATTCTGAATTTCTGTAGCTTTGATATTTTCATTGACATACAGGGCCACTCCCTCCCCCTTTTGCACCTCGGTCTCTTCTGAACAATACATAGCCAGGTACTGAAGTCTCCAGTGTGGTTACTGGTAAACCATGTCTCACTAATTGCTACTATGTCCAGTTTAGCCTCTGACATTATTGCCTGCAGGTCTGGGATCTTTATTTC
This sequence comes from Neoceratodus forsteri, assembly GCA_016271365.2. Lineage (NCBI taxonomy): Eukaryota > Metazoa > Chordata > Ceratodontiformes > Ceratodontidae > Neoceratodus > Neoceratodus forsteri. Next base: position 526,982,603 of record CM028134.1, read on the forward strand.
CAGGCTGTGAGCATTTGTGTACATGATTTTCCATTGGCTAGATTTCAGTGTGTTAGTTGTTGGGTGAGGTTTGGCATTACCCTGTGTGTCATATGGGAGACAAACCTTTTTCTTACCTGGTGATGCAAATGAACTGCAAACATGCTGAATCCCTGTTTGACCACTAGCTGAGGGGAGGTGTTCTTCCCATTTGATGTATGGGTGCAGCCCTCTCCCATTTGCTAGTTTAAATATTCTGCAAAGACGTCAAACTTTGCCCCAATGCACTGACTCCTCCTTAATCAGATGCAGTCCATCAAATTTAAAGAACTTTCACTCTCAGAACTGTTGCCAGTTCCCTACAAATCTGTGTCCTTTTTCCTGGCACCAGCCCTTGAGCCACGTGTTTAGCTCCCCTATCTCCCCTTCTCTGACCTTCTGTCCATCTGCCCCCCTCTCCCAGACTGGCAGGATCTCAGAGAAGGAGATACCGGACAAAATGGATGATAGTTTGTCACCCAGCCTGCAGCAGAGTAGATGATCCAGATGGGGTGGGCAGAATGAGAAGAGATCTGGATAAACTAGCAAAATGGTCAGAAGAGTGGCAACTGGGGTTTAATGCAAAGAAGTGCAACATCTTGCACATAGGGAAGAGAAACCCTGAAGCCACCTATAGGCTAGGAGGGTAGTTGCTGGCAGTCACAAGGGAAGAAAGAGACTTGGGCATAATCATCATCACTGATGACCTGAAATCATTCAAGCAGACCACTAAAGCAGTAGGTAAGGCTTGGGGGATTTTGGGGTGTATTAGTAGGGGTATCACAAGTCGGAAGAGGGAGGTAATAATCAAGACACTGATTAGGCCCCATCTGGAGTACTGTGTGCAGAACTGGAGGCCACACCTTCACAAGGACATTAACAAAATTGAGGCAGTCCATAGAAGGGCAACCAAAATGGTGCAGGGACTGCATGAAGACTGATTAACGGAGCACAATATGTATACCCTAGAGCAAAGAAGGGAGAGAGGTGATATGATCGAAACATTCAAACACCTTAAGGGCATTAACAAGGTGAAAGAGTCTAACATGTTTCAATATAAGAAAAATAGCAGGACAAGAGGAAACAGCATGAGATTAGAGGGAGGCTGATTAAGGGGTAATGTGAGGAAGTTGTTTTTCACAGAAAGGGTGGTGGATGCATGGAACGGCCTACCTCAGGAAGTGGTGGTTATGAAAACAGTGTAGGGCTTCAAACAGGCATAGGATAGGCATAAGTCAGCAATACAGATGAGTATGAATAGATAGGCCATTGACAGAGCAAAGGCCAATGGCACATTCATAAGGTAGAAAAAGAAATGGGCATACTGGATGGGCCTTGCGGTCCTTATCTGCTGTCAACTTCTATGTCTCTATGTTTCTATGCACCCTGTACAGAACATTTTCTCATCCCAGTCAAAATGCAATTCTGCACAACTGTAATGCCATTTTGTGCCACAGGTGTGGAAAAACATTTTTCACAGGATTTTAAAACTGACAGCTGTACTATTCATGAGGTGGTGTGCAAAAAAAATGGCAATGTCGAAAATTTGGAGTGAAAATAAGACAAATTGCCAACGTTATGCACATACATAGAAAAATCTCTGATGACCTCAATGTAGGGAAACAGTGTGACAAGGCAGCAGGTAAAGCAAATAGGATGCTGGGATGCATAGGCAGGGGCATCACCAGCAGGAAAAGGGAGGTCATAATTTCACTATACAAGACACTAGTGAGGCCGCACCTGGAGTACACTGTGCAGTTCTGGAGACCTTACCTACATAAGGACATAGACACGGTAGAGAAGATTCAGAGGCGGGCAACAAAGATGGTGCATGGATTGCATCACAAGTCCTATGAGGACAGGTTGAAGGCACTGAACATGTACTCCTTGGGGGAGAAGAGGGAGAGAGGGGCTATGATAGAGACGTACAAGTATCTTACAGGGAGGAACAGGGTGCAGGAATGCACTATTTTAAGCGAAAAAGATGTTCCAGGACTAGAGGGCATGGGATGAAGTTGGAGGGAGGGCGATCTAGAGGAAACGTGAGGAAAAATTTCTTCACAGAACGGGTGGTGGACAAGTGGAACACCCTGCCAGAGGAAGTGGTGGGGGCTGAAACAATCATGGGATTTAAGAATGCATGGGATAGACATAAAGGAATTCTGGAGGTCAGGGGTAAGGGGCAACAGACTTCCTGGAAAACATAAACTAAACTTACAAACTTAAATGGGCAGACTGGGTGGGCCATAGGCCCTTATCTGCCGACACTGTCTATGTATCTATGTAATTCCAACGATGGCGTGTAACTCAGGCATTGTTAGGTATTTTGCACCAAATTTACAACATGGCCTTTTTGGGACCCCGCCTCATGAACACTGACAGTTTCATTTCATTACTCAGTCCCAGGTGATGATTTCATGCAGGAACTGTGCCATTCCACACCAGTGCTGCATAAACACATTTTGGGCAGGATGTGAGAAATGACAGGTGTACTGTTCATGAGGTGGTGTGCCCGGACTTTCTGGGATAATATTAAGCAACTTAATGGTAAAGCTTGCTCCCCTGCCCCATCCCAGCTCACTAGAAATGGCACTACCTCCACTGAGCCTGCCACCATAGCTAACTGGTTCAACACCACTTTCACTGGCCTTAGCTCAGTCCTCCCTAGTAATTTCTTTGATGCTCCCCCCAACCAACCTCCCCCTGTCCTCCAGCACCCCAGCTTCCACCTGCGCAAGATTTCCACCCGGGAAGCCAGACCCATCCTAATCAAAGCTCTCAATGGCAACAATCCCGGCAGTGACTCACTGGACTCCAGCATCCTCAGGCTGGTGCTAGATGAAGTCCTTGCCCCACTCACCAGCCTAATTAACCAGTCACTCTGCCTGGGACAATTTCCCACAGCTTGGAAAACAGCCATTATCACACCTATTCATTAAGGGGGCGACAGGTCATCGGCCAACAACTACCGGCCAATCTCCATCCTCCCCCCCATCTCTAAAGCCCTGGAGAAAGTGGTGGCCATTCAAATCACTGATTATCTGGCTAAGCATAACATTTTATGCCCAGAGCAACATGGCTTCCGTGCTGGTCACAGTACCAGCACTGCCCTTATTGAATTCTCCAACTTTCTACACTCCGTTGGATACCAGCTCCTAGCTGGTGCAGTGTTCATCGACCTCTCAAAGGCTTTCGACACCATCTCCCATCCACTTCTGCTGAATGCACTCTGCCACACTGGTTCTCAGCTGGCCCCTAGCATGGTGCACTAGCTATCTTGACGCCGATCTCAGTGTGCAAAATTATAGCACACTCTCCGATACCCGTCCCATTCTCTCTGGGGTCCCCCAAGGCTCCATCCTGGGCCCCCTTCTCTTCTCGCTCTATCTGAACACCCTGCCCAGTGCATGCCCTGGCAAAATTCTACTGTATGCAGACGACGCTGTCCTTTTTGCCACCCACCCACCCACCGTAATCCCATCTCCCTCCAGGACTCCCTACAGCAGTCTTTCAACAGTGCCGAGGCTTGGTTTAAGGAGCGCAGACTCGTCATCAATCTTAATAAAACCAAAGCTATGCTCTTTTCCCACCTCCAAAACAAAGCTAGCAACCACCCACTCTATATCCTTCCAAGTACCAATCAGCCACTGGAACAAGTCTGCTCCTACAAATACCTTGGGGTTACCTTTGACTCAGCCCTCACATTTCACAACCACATCGACGCCCTAACATCCGCCACTAACACACAGCTTGGCATCCTCTTCCGCCATAGAACCTGCCTTCCCCCAAATGCTCTCCGGCTCGCTGTTACATCATCCATTCTGTCCCTTGTAGACTATGGTCTACCAGTATATGGTGCTGCCGACACCACTGCACTCAACAAAATTCACTTAACCCTGAATAAAGCCTGCAGATTGATTACTGGTGCCCCCAGGCTCACACACTCCTGTCAGCTGTATGTCGAGGCTAACCTGCTTACCCTGGATGAACGGCTCCGATACCAAACCTGCATCCTCACAAAAAAAACCCTACTCGGGCTCTCCCCCCCTGGGGTAACGGCATCCATCCACCAGAGCCTCCCACTATTGCAACACAGTCTTCCACAAGACCACTCTAATGGTCCCCAGATCAAGAACCAGCCGCTGCTCAGAGGTCCTTCTGCTATAGAGCCCCAACCTGGTTTAACTCTCCCTGCCCCCATCACCAATGCCACCACCATCTCCAAGTTCAAAACCACCCTTCGAACCACATCATCAGCACTCGTAACTGCTCCTGTCTCTGAAAGTAGCCTCCACCTCTGCTTCTCTTGAAAACGCCCTCTGGGCAGCTCTCCACCTAGCCATCCCCACCACCACTTCCCTGTACACCGTGCCTATGTTTAACCTGGCCAGTGCCAGCTGTTTCAGTGTTTACCAACTAGATTGCTCACTTGATACCAACTTGTGTAACACCTGTTTTCAATTACATGTACCCTGTAACCTAATTGTATTTGTCTGACCACAGTGTGATGTGGCGCCTCTGTTGAATGCCTATTGTTTTGCAAATCTATGCTATGTAACCAAAAACACAATGTATGTCTTTATGTGATGAAGTACCTGTGGAAACGAGCCTCTGGCTCAAAGGTCGTAAACTGATTCTTACAAATAAATAAATAAAAACTGACAATGTTGAATATTTGGAGAGAAATTATTAAAATTTGCCAAAGTTACACACGTGTGTAGTGGAATTTCAATGATCAAGCATAAATCAGGCTTTTGAGGGTATTTTGGTGCCAAATTTTCAACATGGCCTTTTTGGGACACCACCCAATGAGCAGTGTCACTGTGATTTTGTTAGTACATTCCAAAACTTGATTTCACACAGCGACTGTGCCATTATGTGCCACAGGTGCGAAAACACATTTTGGGCAGGATGTGAAAAAAGACAGCTGTACTGTTCATGAGGAGGTATGAAAAAATCTCGATGTTGAAAATGTGGAGTGAAAATATTAAAAACTGGTGAAGTTACGAGTGTGCATAGAAACTGCACAATGCAAACTCATAACGCAGTCATTTTTGGGAATTTTTGCACCAAATTTTCAACATGGGCTTTTTGGGACCTCGTCTCATGAACACTAGCACTGTCATTTCATTAATCAATCCAGAAAGGTGATTCCATGCAGTGACCAGGAAATCACCTTTTGGGACTGAATAACACAATGACAGTGACAGTGTTCATGGGGTGGGGTCTCAAGAACCCTGTGTTGAAAATGTGGGTTAAAAATGATTAAAAATGGCTGAGATATCAACATAAGTTGAAAACTCCATTGACAGCCATAATATGGAGCCTACCTTGATTCCTCAACTTGCATTTGGACATTGAAGAGTGCAGATGTGACCCAGTCTAGAGAAGATCGCTGATCCTGACCTCCAGAAGTAAGTATGGGTAAGGGGCGGTGTAGGGAGGTGAGTGCTCAGTGGAAGGGTAGGGATGGGGGAGACTGAGGAGACAATGAGGGACCATTTTCTTTATTGCAGGTTTAGAAAACAAAAGACATAGGAGGACTCTTTTCTTTATTTACAGGAAAACAAAAAGCAAATGTGGGCACACTGGGGTGGGATCCCAGTGTGCCACAAGAGTTGGTGGGGATATTTAATTCCAACAGAGGGATTGGGCACCCCCATTGACAATGGAAGCAGGCTCAGGGGAGACATCTGACACTGGGAGTTGGCATCTCGGTGTTGGAAAAATAATATTAATTAAATTAATTATTTTGGCACACCGGGGGTGGGCTCCTTAGCGTGCCACAGTAGTGGATGGGAGGATAAATGCTGACTCAGGAATTGGGCACCACGATGTCTGAGAAAGCGAGAGCTTTTTGATGCAGGATTCTGCATCAAAAATGGCAGGATGCAAGATTCTGCGTCGGATTTAAAAAATGATGTTGAGGGACTGTTTTCTTTTTTCAGGAAAAAAAAAACAGATTTTAGGGATGCTGGTGGTGAGCTTCCCAGTTTCTCATATTACTGGGGTGAAGACAAATTGATGCAGGATTCCGCATCATAACATGGCAGTTCGATGCAGAATCCTGTATCAAGGTATCATTTATTCAGGCTTGTGCATCAGTGTTGGGCAATTTGTGGACACTGGGAGTGGGTTCCCCATTGTACCACAGCACTGGGCAGTTTGGAGACACTGGGAGTGGGCTCCCCAGTCTCTCATAGTCATTTTGGGGGTGGGGGTACCGACCTGCACCTGTACCCTTCAGCAGGACACTTTTGCATACAATCCTATGCCAGACAGCTGCTCCAACATAGAATCATATGCCCATTACTAACCTTCGGCATAAAATCCTATGCTGGAGGGCTGCTCTGACATAGAATTCTATGCCGCCAGAGACATCTATTTTTTGCCCACTGGAAATATTGGGAAAAACAAAGTTTAATTACTTTGGAATGGATTAATATTTTTTTCACCAAACCTTCAAAAGGCACATCTGTGAGGCCAAAGGTTTCTACGCTGAAAATTTCAGCCCTGTAGCTACATCCATTTCTGAGATACAGGTTGACAAAGAAAACTGCCCAAAACATAAAAATCTCTTTTTTTCAGCACTCTGTATCTCAGAAGGGATACAAACCACATTTGGCATATCAATAGACCTGTCCATTCTGAAGATGCATGCAAAATGTCAAGCAGATCTGTTAAACATGCCCAAAGTTAGTACCCTGCAAAAACTGGTCTTTAACATTAAATGCTTGCATGAACCCAAACTATACTGGTGCTACTGCCCCAGTATAATTTAATAGATGGAGTTTGAATGTAATATAATACTAAAGTATTCAAAAAATTTGTGGTAATAGCATTGCTCCCAGAGTGATAATACCACACTTCTTGGGTAATAATAGTATCATTCAGATATGGTAATACCATCATTCCATACCTAAACAATACTATTATCAGCAAACTTTAATGGTGCAAGTGCAAGTCTGCCCCCCCATGCCATCCTAAGTGTGCCTTCCAATTGGCCACTTTTCCTGTATGGGTGGGCAGAACAACTTTAAAAACATAGTGGCTCACTCTCTCGCTTAGAGAGACTGCTGCGTCATTCACATTTCTCCCAATTTTTTTTGTTCTTCTTCAAAAACAGGAATTATCTGGTTGAACCTGTGGTGCCCCAAAAAAGAAAAGGTAAGACTACCTACCAATTGTGCTACACCATGCTTACGATTCGGGGGGTGGGGCACGAGATGGAGCAAGACAGTACAGTGGTTGACCAGGACCGAGAGAGTCCTGCACTGAACTGGCCGACTGATTGTCACAAAATGACAAAACAACAAAAACAAAATCAGATCCATTTATTAAAAAATAATAACAGATAGCTTAGTGTGCATCACAAGGGGTAATTCCATCTCAAGGTTCTGGGCACATGGGAACCTCTCAAGCTTTGCTTTTCAGCTTCCTACATCCCCAGAACCTCTTGATGGAATTACTCCTTGTAATGCACACTGTTATCTATATATATATATATATATATATATATATATATATATATATATATATGTGTGTGTGTGTATGTGTGATAAATTGCAAAAAACTGTGTTAATGCTCTAGTTAAGGATAAAGCCACTCAAGTTAGGAAGTGTGGCATTAGGGTTTTCAAAGCTAACACCCCACACCCACCCTACACATACCAACAGACATTGGGTGATATGCCTTGGAGTCATCGATCCTATTGCTCACCCCATTCCATAAGTAAATATGCTGAGATGGCTACAGTAAAGGAGAATGGGGTGAGCATTAGGGCTGACAACCCCAAGGCACACCCCTGATGTCAGTTGGTGAGTGCAGAGTGGGTGTGGGATGTTAGCTTTGAAAACCCTAACACCACATTTCCCAACTTCTGTGGCTTTATCCCCAACTAGAGCATTAATGCAGTTTTTTGAAATTTATTTTCTTACTTTTTGAGGTAGTATAATCATATCTTTATTTTACTGTGGGAGTGAAGGGTGTTTTGGACCTTGCACTCCCATCCCTCCATGGATGCATATATGCATGTAGAACAACAGTGACAAAATTGTCAGCATAGCCCCTTATTACCCCACCTCATGTACCTGTTACATAAACTTTTCAAATCCCTGCCAAAATGTAATTCCATGCAATTGCAAAGTCATTATGCGCTAAAGGTGCAAAAACACAATTTGTCCAGGATTTGAAAAATGACAGCTGTGACATATGTGAGGTGGGGTAAAAAGATGGTTATGTTGAAAATCTGGGGTGAAAATATTGACAATTTCCAAAGTTACAAGCGGGCACAGCGAAATTGCAATGAATGATCATAACTATAGTATTTGTTCTTATTTTGACCATACATTTTCAACATAGTCTTCTTATGACCTCACCTCATAAACCACATAGTTGAACATTTTCAGTTCAATGCCAAAATGCCATTCTGCACCACAGGTGCAAAAACACGTTTCAGACAAGATGTAAAAATGACAATTTTACCATTCATGAGGAGGTATGAAAAATTGGCCATGTTGAAAATTTGGAGTCAAAATAGTGAAAATGATCAAAGTTATGTGTGTGCATAGGAAAATTTCAACAAGCATGCCTAACGTGGCCATTTTAAGGAATTTTTCACCAAATTTTCAAGATGGCATTTTTGGGACCCCACCTCATGAAAACTGGCAGTGAAATTTCATTATTCAGTCCTGAAAGGTGATTTCACACAGCAACTGAGAAATCACCTTCCAGACCCAATTAACAAAACAACAGTTGCAGTGCTCATGAGGTGGGGTCCCAAAAAGGCCATGTTGAAAATTTGGTGAAAAAAGTCCTTCAAAATGCCATTGAAATACATTATATGGCACTTACCTTGATTCCTCAGTTCGCAGTTTGACTTTAAAGAGTACAGACGTGTCCTGGTCCACAGACGATGACAGCATTCAACTTCCTTTGGTAAGTATAGGGTAAGGGTGTGGGGTGTGGGGTAGTGGGTGCTCAGTGGGAGGTTTAGGATGGGGGAGGAGATGGTGGGGATGACAAGGTACTGTTTTCTTTTTTTTCAGGTAAAAATAGAAAAAAAATGTTGGGGTCTGTTTTCTTTTTTCACAGGCTATAAAAGTTAGAATAAATAAATACTTTGGGACACTGGTGGTGGGCTCCTCAGTGTCCCACACTACTGGGGGGTCTTGTAATGCCAACACAGGTATTGGACCCCTGATGTTGGCTCTATAAATTAAACAATGGGCTGCTGGGTGGGAGGCAAGGGACGGCAACTGGAGGGTGCCACTAGACACCAGGGACAGTGACTGGAGGGTGGAGGGGTGCCACTAGACATCAGGGAAAAGGACAGCTCACAGCTGAATCTGCAGCCAGTGGCACAAGTTCCAGCTGCAGCTTCAGAGGTCAAGAAAATCCTGCTATTCTCGAACAGAGAATGCAGGGAAGCACTCCTCTCGCTAAGCTGGGCACCCAGGATTTTGGGTGCCCAGTAAATATATATGTCAGAAACATATTCAAAAACTAACAGTAGAATCTAGATAAAAGGGTCCCATTTAGCTAGATTCTGGTGTTTGTTTCTTAAAATTGGGGCAATTTTATGTATTTTCCAAGCTTGTCAGTTTGTGGAAATAATAAACAAGATGGTGGTTGTCAGAGCACAGAAAAAATGCTTGGTGTTGTGCCAAACAAGTGGCTCAAAAGCAAAATGGGCATTTGCGGCATCAATATTTTATTTTCACTGCAAAAATAAAAAGTTGTCTAATATTTAAAACTTTATAACTCTGGAACCCTTTTATATCTTTTCACCAGGCCTGTCAAAGGCACTATCTTGGGAGATGACACGGCAAGTTTGGGGCAACAATTCCTTTTCATATAGGCTGTTGGTGAGAGCAAAAAAAAATGATGTTACAGTAAGTATAGGAAAAAATTTTGTTTTTTTCTTGAAATGATACATGTATACCTCAGAAACTGCACAAACTGCCATCACAAAAATTTCCACACATCAAGACCTTATCTCCTAGACAACACAAACAAAATTTAAGCTCATTTTGTCAAAGGGAGCCAAAGATATTAATGTTCAAAATTTTAGGTTTAACATTAAACAGGCTGTTCAGCCCTAACTACAGGGGTACTATCATGCCCCTATAATATCTATCTATCTATCTATCTATCTATCTATCTATCTATCTATCTACTGTATCTTTCTGTCTGTCTGTCTGTCTGTCTATCTATCTATCATAGGGGGGGCGGTCATGCCCCTATTGTTAGGGTTGAGTAACCTGTTTAATGTTAAACCTCAAATTTTGCACTTTAATAACTTTGCAACCAGTCAATGGTTTTGCACAAAATGTGGTATTCGCTGTCCTGTGTGGTACTTCTGTTGATGTGGCAAGTTATGTTGCAGTCAGATGTGTGGATTCTGAGATCCGGACAGTGAAAAAAAGTAAAAAGTTACAATTTTTTACAGTTTGTTCCTCCTTGCCTTGTACCCAGACAGTGTGGAATTTTGTTTTGATTTTTTATGGTAGAAAGAACTTGGGTACTTGGGTAGCAGAACTGCCACTGTTAGTTTGGTGCCAAAATATTAAACTGCACAAAGTTATTAAGTTTTTAAGTTCCCATCATATCCTATGGAAAGTTCATTTTTTCAGGCTGGATGTATAAAGTTCGACAAAGGATTTGATCTCAAGAAAAAAGATTTAGTCTAGTGAGAGTGTTTTCTGTTTTGTGAGAACAAAATCCTTTTTCGTGAGAAAAAAAATCTTTTTCTCAAGCAGCTATCTTGGTTTTATTTTCCAGCAACTAATAAGTCTGGAAAACACATAAAAAATGTTGTCATTCTAAAAATTAAACATTAGAATCTAGTTAAACAGGCCCTGTTTAGTTAGATTCTGCTATATGCTTTTCAAAATTAGGGCCAGAAATACTTTCACTGGGCAACCAAAATCCTGGGTGCCCAGCTTAGTGAGAGGAGCTTTCTGCCATAGTTTGGCAGCTGCAGCTGAACTCCTGCTGCCAGCTGCAGTGGGATTTATGAGCCCCTTGTTTTCCCTGGTGTCTAGTGGTACCACACACTCCCTGAACCTGATAATTGCCCCCATGTAGTCTCCCTGGTGTCTAGTGGTACCCCCCACCCTCTGATCACAGTCTCCTGCTCACTTTTCAATTTAATTATATAATCCAACACCGGGATGCCCACCCCAGTAATGGATGCCCTCCCCACCTGCAGCTTGTTGTTTTAAAGAGCTAGTGTACATAGTTAAATTACACGTACTGTGATGTCTGGAGTTGTAAAATTAGCTTAGATTAAATATTAAAGTGGGAATTGAAGTAAACAGGCCTGTTTTTATATCTGATCAAAATTCTGTTTCAGCAGTGCTTTCCATTCAGCTTAATGAATGCCTGTGTGGCGCAAGGATGAGTGCTTATTAAAATATATTAGTTTTCTCTTTCTTTTACTTACAGCTAGACCAGCAAGCCGAGGCAACAGCCATGCATCTGGCTGTCACGAATTGCAAGCCATTGGCATTTACGTGTCATGTCATACTATCATAAAGGCAAGAGAAAAAGTGCAAGTGTTAGAAGCTGTTCAACACAATTTTTTACGTGGTTAGTTTTGGTCCAGCATGAAGCTGATTTTCTACAGAGATAATGCCATTGCATACAATCCTCCCATCAAAAAAGTATTAACACAAATTACTAAACCTGTCATTGTTTTAAAATCAGAATTTGAAGGTGACTGTTCATCAGAAAGATGTCTATGTTTTGTTCTGATGTTACTGTCAGTTTTTTTAATGTGTATAACTGTTACACCACAAACCTCATAGTCTGCACTAGTGATTTGTCTGCTCTCACATATTGATAAAATCATATCAAAATACTGAGGTGGATGATATGCATTTGGTTTCTGCAGGATAAAACCATTCACGTTTTGTATTTCCTATCATGGCAAATACTCTTATGCATGCAGTGAGCCCAACAGAAATTGATAGACCACCATTTAACACTCTCGTCTAAGGTGAGAGAAGTCGGTCTCAGTTTGCAGTCTGACAACAGCTTGGCTGGAAGTGATAGCTGGTGATTTGATTGACAGCATTCCTCCCTCTTTCTCTTTGGCTGCCATGAGCCACTATTTGTCAGGTACATAACCTGTAAAGAGGATGTGAGAAATAATCAGAAAATATGAGTTCATACATCAGTATTAACAAAAATAGGCACTATAATATAGCAGCAGTGTGTGAATGAGATGAAAAACACACATTTTGATACATTAGCTCTTTAATTTAAGAACATCGGGGGGGCCCAATCCATGTGTCTGCATTTAGATCCCACCCCCCAGCACAGTAGAACACTAGGGAGCCCACCCCCAGTGTCCCAAATTATTGTAATAACCTGTTAAAAAAGAAAACAGACCCCAATGTCTTTTTTCTTAAACCTGAAAAAAAGAAACTGGCCTCTCATCATCCCCACCATCCCATTCCTCTTTCCTGACCCTCCCACTGAGCACCCACCACCCCACATCCCCCCTTACCCTATACTTACCACCAGAGATCAAGGGCTGTCATCTTCTGTGGACCGGGACACAACTGCACTCTTCAAAGCTGAACCACAAACTGAGGAATAAAGGTAAGTGCTGTATAATGTATTTCAATGGTGTTTTGAACTTATGTACATAACTTTGCAATTTTTTATGCCATTTTTGGTACCCCACCTCATGAAAACTGTCACTGTCATCTAGTTAATTGAGCTTGGAAGGTGATTTTGTAGCTACTGCATGAAATCACCTTTCAGGACTAATTAACAAAAGGACAGTGCCAGTGTTCATGAGGTGGGATCCCAAAAAGGCCATGTTGAAAATCTGCTGAACAACTTACTAAAAATGGCCAAGTTATGTGCGTTCGATGACATTTTTGTACGCACGTGCATCATTTTGGTAATTTTCCATATTTTGAGTCTAAATTTTAAAGATAGCCACTTTTTCACACCACCTCATGAATGGTAAAGCTGTCATTTTTCATATCCTCTCTAAAACTTGTTTTTGGACCTGTGGCCCTGAATGGCATTTTGACATGGATTTGAACATTTTCACCTATGAGGATTGTGAGGTGGGTCGTAAGAAGACTGGTGAAAATTTGTGGTCAAAATATGAAAAAATGTTGAAGCTGTGACCAGACCCGCTTATAATTTTTGATATTTTAAATATTCTGGCCAGAGATTTTCAACATAGCCTTCTTATTACCCCACCTCATGTATGTCACAGCATTTTCAAATCCTGGCCAAAATGTGTTTTCACACCAGTGGTGCAGAATACGTTGTAGTTGTGTGGAATTACATTTTGACAGGGATTCTAAAATTTTCTGTAACAGGTAAATGAGGTGGGGCAATAAGGGAGCTATGCTGACAGTTTGGTCACTGTTGTACTATTAATGGAAGTGCAGGGCCTGGAGAACCTGTGCTTCCATAGCTACACACACACACACACACACACATATATATATATATATATATATATATATATATATATATATATATGATGGTAGCACGGTAGTGCTACCATAGTTAGGGTTGAGTAGCACTTTTGAGGTTAAAGGGTGAAATTTTGTACCTTAATAACTTTGCCACCATTAAATGGATTTGCCTGAAATTGGTAGGCACGGTCATGGATGGTAGATCTTGGGCTCTGCCAACTTTTGTACTAGTCAGATATACAGCTGCAGAGTTATTAAGCAACATCTGTGTGTGCAATTATACTTTTTTGCCCATTCTTTGCTCATGCCTACAGGTCACAGAGTTTGAGTGACCAGTCTGAAAACTTCAGGGAACATGTGGCCCGGGTCTCCAATGTGCCTTTTGAAGATTTCGTGAAAAAATATTGAACGGTTCAAAAGTTATTCAAAAAACAAATTTCTATTATAAGACAATGGGAAAAGTTAACAAAAGTTCAACACTTTCGCAAATGCACTTTTTAGTGCCTCAAATAGCCCTAGTAGTGTCTCATATCCATCATTTTTTTTCAGTTGCTGATCAGAAAAATGCTTGGCATTTAAAATTGGGACCTTCTAGGAACACAATTCTTTCTGTGTTCACCTAGTTGGACCCTCAGGATGCTAGCCATGTCTTTATTTTGGGGCTAAACACCCCAGAAATATGTTTTTCAATTTTCTGGAAAAAAGTAGTGTCACAAAGTAGTGTCACACCTGCAACACTTTCGCAAAATTTAGTGAAACCTTTCACAAATTGCGACACTACTTTTCCAGACTATGGCAAAAAATGACAGGAGTTCTTTACTACCCTGCTGCAAAAGAATGGTTTGATCTTTTGAGCTGACATTTGGAGGGAAGGCAGCCAACATCTCTCAGATGTGCCTTTTGCTGGTTTGGTGACAAAATATTGCATGGATGCTAAGTTAAGGTACTCCGAAGTTGAAATTTCTTTCCCCTTAGACTAACATGGTGGCGTTCGCCGAGCATTCCGGGGCGCGTGGAAACGGTGCAAGATATGGAATTTTCATTGTGACAATGCGTAGCCCATAAAACCTAGCCAGGAAACTCATGAATCATGTGAAATTTAAATTTTTTTTCAACGTCGCACGGTTCCTGAGATATAATCAATTTAGTATTCCAACAGCTCATTTTCTGCTCTGAGGCCCATTATTATGCATACATTCTTTGTACACACTGTAGTTCTCCATGCAGCTGTTGGGCAAAAACAGGGTGTACATTTCCGTTACTGTTACAGTTAGGATTTCCACTTGCATTTCCATACCCATTTTCGTTATCGTTCTCATATACGCCACTGTAGCAAGTACCATTTGGCGCTCTCGCTTTGCATAATGCTATATGTTTGTGTTTCCATTTTCGTTTCCTTTGGTGTTATTTCTGCTGTTAACATTACCATTTGCATTTCTGATTGTGGTACGTGGACCGTGCTCATCATGGTTGAGTTTCTAGTTGTCTTTTCCTTCTCGTCACTGTTCGCTTTGGCGTCATTTTGCGCTTTCGTTTCTAGTAATGTTTGCTTTTCCATTTATGTTTCAGTCACCATGTGTGCAACTGTTAGTGGTTCGTTTCTGTTGCACTTACCATTACTATGTCACAAAAAATCATGTGGTGATCCCACCACCACATTCCATTCTGTATTTCTACTGCACATTCTCAAAAAGAAGGGAAATTAGAGCCAAAAATCTCCATTTAATGCATCAGTTAGGGTTGTTCCACAGTGACAAAAGTGAGGAAATTTGGTGTTAGGGTTGAAAGACCCCATTCCACTCCTTCCAGCTTGCCACCCCAACCACCAACTGGGTGTGCATTGGGGTCTCACCCCATTCTCCTATACCTCAGCTTGTTTATCCATGTATTGGGGTGAGAGTTAGGGCCAACAACCCCAATGGACACCCCATTGGCGGTTGGGGTAGCAGGCTGGGGGGGTGGAAGGGTGGCTTTCAACCCTAACACCGAATTTCCTCACTTTTGTCACTGTGGAACAACCCTAAATGATGCATTAAATGGAGTTTTTTGCCTCTAATATATATATATATATATATATATATATATATATATATATATATATATATTATGCAGCACGGGTAGTGCTACCACAGTTAGGGTTGAGTACCCTTTAAGGTTAAAGGGTAAACATTTGCACCCAAATAACTTTGCCACCTTTCAACAGATTTGCCTGAAATTTGGCAGGCACAGGGTGTAACCATAGATCTTGGGATCTGCCAACTTTCGTACTGGTTGGATATACGGCTGCAGAGTTATTGAGCAACATTCATGCACACAATTACTTTTTTTGTGCATTCTTTGCTCATGCCTACAGGTCGCACGGTTTGTGCGACCAGTCTGAAAACTTCAGGGAACATATGGCCAGTGTCCCCAATGTGTCTTTCAAAGATTTCATGAAACAATATTAAACAGTTCAAAAGTTATTCAAAAAACAAGTTCCCATTATAAGTCAATGGAAAAAGTCAACAAAAAGTTTGAAAGTGTCGCAAATGCACTTTCTAGTGTTGCAAATGGCCCTAGTGGTGTCACAAATCTGCCATTTTGTTTTCAGTTGCTGATCACAGAAATTCTTGGCATTTAAAATTGGGACCATCTAGGGACATAATTATTTTTGTGTTTACCTATTCGAGCCTTGAGGATGCTAGCCATGTCTTTATTTTGGGGTTAAACACCCAGAAATGTTTTTCAAATTTCTGGAAAAAGTAGTGTCTCAAAGTAGTGTCGCACTTGCGACACTTTTGCAAATTTTTGCGAAAGGTGTCACAAATCATGACACTACTTTTCTAGACTATGGCCAAAAATGACAGGAATTCTTTGCCACCCTGCTACAAAAAAAGTTTTGGTCTTTTGGGCTGAAATTTGGAGGGAAGGCAGCCAACATCTCACAAATGTGCCTTT
Organism: Neoceratodus forsteri; assembly: GCA_016271365.2. Taxonomy (NCBI): domain Eukaryota; kingdom Metazoa; phylum Chordata; order Ceratodontiformes; family Ceratodontidae; genus Neoceratodus; species Neoceratodus forsteri. The sequence continues at coordinate 526,999,009 of CM028134.1, forward strand.
TTGTGGTTTGGTGACAAAATATTGCATGGATGCAATGTTACGGTACTCTGAAGTTGACTTTTTTCCCCATTGACTAACATGGTGGCATCTGCCGTGCCTTTCGGGGCTCGTATCTTGGAAACAGTGCGAGATATGGAATTTTTGTCACCACTATGCATGGCCATGAACACCAAGCCAGGAAACTCATGAATCATGTGAAATTTAAATTTTTTTTCTATGTCGTGCGGTTACTGAGATATTACCGTTTTAGTATTACAACTGCTCGTTTTCTGCTCCAAGGCCCATTATTATGCATACATTCTTTGTTTTCACTGTATTTCTCAATGGAGCTTTTGGGGAAAGATACGGTGTGCGCTCCAGTTACTGTTACATGTAGGCTTTACACTTCTGTTTCGTGCCCGTTTGCGTTACCGTTACCATGTATGCCACCATGTGCGTTAACCTTTGTGTTTCCATTTGCGTTTGCGTTACTGTTACAATTTGTGTCTCCACTACTGTTTGTGTTTGTCTTTTGCTTAGCGTCACTGTGCACATTCCCATTTCTGTTGGTGGCCGCTCTTCCATTTTAATTTGCGTTTTTCTTTCGTTTTGCATCATCGTTGTTCTTACAGTTATCATTCGCATTTCCAATTGCATTCCCATGCCTCTGTGCATTACGGTTTGCATTTCCATATGCGCTTATGTTTGTGTTTGCGTTTCTGTTTTCTTTGGTGTTATTGTTGCAGTTACCATTGCCATTTGTATTTACAATTGTGGTACCATCACTGTGCACATTACGGTTTGCGTTTCCTTACACGCTTGTGTTTGTGTTTCTGTTTCTTTTCCTTTCACGTTATTGTTGCTGTTACAGTTATCATTTGCATTTACAATAGCGGTAGCATGACCATGCGCATTACCAGTTGCATTTACGTATGCGCTTGCATCTCTGTTTGTGTCACTGTTCATTTTGGCATCACTTTTCAGCTGCGTTTCTATTAACGCTTGCTTTACAATTTAAATTTGTGTCACCATGTACGTAACTGTTACTGCTTGCATTTGTGTTACTGTTACTGTTACTATGTCACAAAACATCCCATGGTGGGAGCATTCCATTCACTATTTTAGATGCAAGTGCATACATAAACACAACTAGTAACACGCACGGTCACAGTACCGCTATTGTAAATGCAAATGATAACTGTAACAGCAACAATAACGTGAAAAGAAACAGAAACAGAAGCGCAAATGCATGTGCGTACGGAAATGCAAACTGAAACACGCATAGTGATGGTACCACAATTGTAAATGCAAATGGTAATGGTAACCGCAACAATAACGCCAAAGAAAACAGAAACGCAAACGCAAACTTAAGCGCATATGGAAATGCAAACCGTAATGCACACTGGCATGGGAATGCAATTGGAAATGCAAATGGTAATGGTAAGAACAATGATGATGCAAAATAAAAGACAAATGCAAACAAAAATGGAAGGGCGGCCACCAACAGAAATGGTAATGTGCACAGTGATGCTAAGTGAAAGACAAACACAAACAGTAGTGGAGACACAAATGGTAACAGTAATGCAAATGCAAATGGAAACACAAAGGGTAATGCACACGGTGGTGTACATAGTAACGGTAACGCAAACGGGCACTGAAACACAAGTGTAAAGCCTACGTGTAACAGTAACTGGAGCACACACCGTATTTTTCCCCAAAAGCTCCATTGAGAAACACAGTGAAAACAAAGAATGTTTGCATAATAATGGGCCTTGGAGCAGAAAACGAGCAGTTGTAATACTAAAACAGTAATATCTCAGTCACCATACGACGCAGAAAAAAAATTTAAATTTCACATGATTCTTGAGTGTCCTGGCTAGGTTTTAACTAAATGCATAGCCTATAGGGCTATGCACTGTCACGATGAAAATTCTGTATCTCTCACTGTTTCTGAGATACGAGCCCCAAAAGGCGCGGTGGACACCACCATGTTAGTCTATGGGAAAAAACATCAACTTCAGAGTACCGTAACTTTGCATCCATGCAGTATTTTGTCACCAAGCCACCAAAAGGCACATCTGTGAGATGTTGGCTGCCTTCCCTCCAAATTTCAGCCCAAAAGACCAAACCGTTTTTTTGCAGCAGGGTGGCAGAGAAGTCCTGTAATTTTGGCCATAGTCTAGAAAAGTAGTGTCATGATTAGTGACACCTTTTGCAAAAATTTATGAAGTGTCGTAAGTGCTGATACTACTTTGCTATTATCTAATTTTCCAGAAATTTGAAAAACATATTTCTGGGTGTTTAACCACAAAATAAAGACATGGCTAGCATCCTCAGGGCTCGAATAGGTAAACACGAAAATAATTATGTCCCTAGATGGTCCAAATTTTAAATGCCAAGCATTTCTGTGATCAGTAACTGAAAACAAAATGGCAGATTTGCGACACTACTAGGGCCATTTGCAACACTAAAAAGTGTATTTGCGTCACTTTAGAACTTTTTGTTAACTTTTCCCATTGACTTATAATGGGAACTTGTTTTTTGAATAACTTTTGAACCGTTTAATATTTTTTCACAAAAACTTCAAAAGACACATCAGGGACCCTGGCCACACATTCCCTGAAGTTTGTGGACCAGTTGCACAAATCATGCAACCATTAGGCGCGAGCAGAGAATGCACAAAAAAAGTAATTGCTTGCACGAATGTTGCTTAATAACTCCGCAGCTGTATATCTGACTGGTACAAACATTGGGAGATCCCAAGATCTATGGTTACGCCCCATGTCTGCCAAATTTCAGGCAAATCCATTGAACGGTGGTAATGTTATTAAGGTGCAAAGTTTCACCCTTTAACCTTAACAGTGGTACTCAACCTTAACTATGGTAGCACTACCGTGCTACTATTTTATATATATATATATACATATATATTTTCATGGCAAAAAAACTCTGTTTAATGTATCAGTTATGGTTTTTCCACAGCGACAAAAGTGAGGAAATTCAGTGTTAGGGTTGAAAACCCTAACTCCGCATTCCCCCCCACCCACCAGCTCACACACACACACACACACACACACACACACACACACATATATATGCAAGTAGGGTGCAGGACCAAGGCAACACGACCAATCACAGACAACCAGCAGCAGGTGACAGAAATAACATACAACTGTCTAAATGTAATACAAGACACATCCATCATCATGGGGCAACAAGTGTACAAGTTCTACTGGCATTCAAGTAACTTTATCCCGTGCATGCATATTACCCATCAGTTGTTACTGTATTACAGTATACATTTTTTATATCTAATAGATTTTGTATATCTTCTCAATGACAGTGTGTTGATAATCATCACTGTAATAACATGCCAATATCTGGCAGTAGTGTTACAGCCCTTTGTTGACTGTTAATGCCTCCTGATGTTACCCTGGAATAAGACAATCATGAGTCAGTATACTATTCTCTGGACATCAGCACTGTACAATCATCTTACATTGTAAAATTTAACATCACTGTGGAACTCTCAGACCTGATAACGCACATGGTAACACTATACAATAGCTCAATTGTGAAAACTTTGTCATTTTAAACAGAAAATTGTGTGCCTCCACTATTTGATATACTGCTGCTACTATGGTATTCAAAGCATCCATGTTCGGACGTCTATCTTCATGAGCACATAGTAGCAGAGATCAGTTTAAGACACTTTAATGTGTCTAACAATGCACTTATCTTACCATGCCATAAGAAAAAATTGGAGCAGTACAGTATTATCTATTAAGTCATTCTCCACTATTATTTGAACCTTAACAGCTCTATATGACACTGTGTCACCCAAACTATTCTATGTTAATACTTCAGTCTTTTTGCGTTGCTCTGACTCTGTAACTGTAAACGCATGTTTATGTTTGTATACACAGTCCTACCTATATGGTATTAGTGGTGGCAAAACACAACATTTTTCCACCTCTGTACCTATGAATGAATAATATTAGACAGGATTTACACCCGGGTTTCATGTCTGTAAATGGCTCCTGATATCACCCCAACAGTAGCAAATTATGTATTCAAATGCAGTTATTAACACTATGCTGCTCACTGCTATCTAATCCTAAACAAATCAACAGCAATGTCAAACTGTAGGTAACAAACTGTTAAATATCATAATGGCCCATGGTGGATATTATCATGCAAAGCATTTCACATATTCACAGTCATATGACTATTGTCATAGGCTGGGAACATCATGAGCCATCTACACCACTGTTAGTTTTGTTAGTGGCTTTGCATGGGGCAGTAAAATAACAACATTTTTATTTTGCATACTATTTTGAATCACAAATAACGGAACTGTCACACAAGTACTGAGTACTGTATGTATTAGTAGATACGTGACATGAAATTATCTTTCATGCAACATGCGTTTCTCAAGGTGACCAAGAACATCTTGATTTGAACAAGTGTACATTTAACAATACATGTTACTTAAGGGGTCCCATACTGTCTTTTTTTTTCTGTGTATGTCCACATTAGATAACGCACAATGTTATAGATACTTTCTTCTATGTTGATACCTCATAATATCATTGCAGCATGAACAAACAATGTATATCATAGGAATTCTATGTCTAACAGTATTGTTGTGACATGTGACCATATGAAGATGTGCACAACACTCTGTACACCCATGACTGCACAAATGCAACAGTTGTTGGCCCATGATGATGGATGTGTCTTGTAGTATGTTTAAACAGTTGTATGTTATTTCTGTCGCCTGCTGCTGGTTGTCTGTGATTGGTAGTGTTGCCTTGGTCCTGCCCCCTACTTGCATATGTGTGTGTGTGTGGAGCTGTGGGGGAATGCGGAGTTAGAGTTTTCAACCCTAACACCGAATTTCCTTGCTTGTGTCACCATCGGATGTACAGGTGCGGAGATGTAGAGTGTCACAAAATGTGCAAATTACCATTTTTGTGTAAATTCTTTGTCATGCCATTTCTCAGAAATGGCTTGGGAGTTTGGTCTGAAACATTCAGGGTATATCAGGCTTGGGTCACAGATGAACCTTTAAAAGGTTTAGTGAGAAAATATTAATCCGTTCAAAAGTTATTAAATATCAGTTTCCCTTATTTCCTATGGGAAAAGTTAGATGCCCCATGCAAAACTGTTTATCTTTTGTGAAAGTGTCATTCTCTTTCTCAAAGGGGAATATTCTATCATGCTGCCACCATCTTGCTTTCAGTTAGTGAGGCAAACAAACTTAAATATTTCAAAAAATACTGTCTCTTGGTAAACACTAACATTTGTGTTTACCTATTCAGAGCCTGATGAATCGGATTCTGTGGTCAGTTTACCCAACATATAGGCAAAAATATGTTTATTTTATCCACAGAGGTTTTACTGCCACTAATTATGGCATTATTTTCATGAAGCAATGGGGGGGGGTTCTGCCACAAATTGCAGCAAAAGGACTCAGTGTTTCATGAAACACCACTCTTTTTTCATGATACAAGGGATTATGATACAAATTGCGGCAGACACCCACCCCCCATTTTGGTGAAAATAGTGCCACAATTTGCAGCAGTAAAACCTCTGTAGATAAAAATGTCCTGGTGATCTAGTGGTCCTCTTTCCCCTGTTGAGAGGTCTAAACCTCACTTTCAGATTCTTGACGATATTGGGAATGCAAGTAATCACAAACACGTTGTATTAGAGTAATAAACAAGTTTATTACTACCAAAGGGATAAATCACAGTTGCCCTGAGCAGTTCTTAACAATACGAACCAGGAGCCAGTGCTAAGCGTTCCCTACAACTCGAGGTTTCTCTGTAGTCTCTTGGGGTCTCTCGGGTGTCCGAGGTATAAAACTTGTGCATTACATTATATACCTATGATAATTACTATGGTTACCAAAAGATAGAAACATTTCTAGTTACAGAGATGAGCCCTATTGGCTAAATTAGAGGTGGCTCCATGGTCCAAGATAACATTATACAATTCTGTAAAGTCATCAGTTTGAGATCAAAAGAGTTCTTATACAGAGTCTTACATAACTAAATGTAGTTGTACAAATCACCAAAAGATGGCAATGCCATCTTACATATTATAATCATTTTAAGGACAGGTGTCTTGGCATCTGACAAGTAAGAAATAAGGCAGAAAATACATGGTAAAATATATGTGTATTAGCAAGCAAAGTGGGTTACAACAATATGCATTCATGTCCTGACATCTACTCTTATACGGTAGATGCCCTTAGCCCTATATATTAGTATAACCTATGCTTAAGCATGATCTGTCTATGCTGTACCTCTGAGGGTACCAGTTAGGGTGCAGGGACCTCGTGTAACAATTCTCCCCCTTGTTGCCTCTAAGGGCAATACAGGCAAATGTCTAGGGAAAGGATAGGAGCAGTGGTCATTTACAATCCTGTCATGTGAGCCTTGTAAAGGAACTTGAGCTGCTCACGGTGTTGGTGTAATGTGCGTCGTAGGCAGCAAAGCATTATAATCAAAGCGAAAATCAAAAATGCTTGTATAATGATAAAACCTTTAAAAGTGATTTCTAACCAGGTGTTAGTTAATGCGTTATTCATATCTCCATCATTAATCAAGTCAAGAACAGCTTCATTGGCTTTGGTAATATTATTGCTGATGTGGATGAGGTGTGTGTCTTTTCTGTCTAATAGTGATTTCAGTGTAAGTGTAAGTGGGTCTATGTGTACAGTAAAATATGGTAAGTATTCTGACAGTGTAAGTAGATAATCTCGGTTACCATCAATAATGTCTGCATCCATAAGGGGGACGGGGGTTATAACAGTATGTCCAATAACAGTATTCTGGCAGGGAATAAAACAGAAATTGGGGTAATCAATAGCACAAGTAACAGAACCATATGTGTAAGTCTTATGGTTGGTGACAACACAATATTCTCCATCAAAATTGTACTGTGAGTGCACAGTAGACAGTCTCCACTTTTGAAACTGGACAGGGCAGGTGTATGTCGTCTTTGAAATCCATGTTGACAGGCGATGAACTTCCTCACGATAGGATTGGTACATTGATCCGGAGCCAAAGTTGAGTCGAAACAGTTGGTGCCATTCCCAGTGATGTCATCATCCATGGTGAAAGTCCAATCAATGCTGTCTGGAGAGTAGCCACAAACAGGCCGTATTACATCAAACACATCACAGTGGCACAGATAGATATATTGCTTTTTCGCACAGCAGCCCGTGTGTGGAGCCACCCAGGCATCCAGGAAAGAATGGTAGACCAGTAGAGGTGGTAGATCCAGGCATTCTCGGTAGATGTCTTCATCCAAATGCCCTATGGAATGTACCAATGCAAGCTTGTTGAACAAAGCTATAGTAGGATCAAAACGTGGTAAGGAGACAGTGAAAGAAACAAACATGGTATCTGTTATGGAACATTTCTTAGCAGTAAAACAAGGACCAGTATTAGGGTGTCTGGTCACAAACCCCAAATTCCTAGCTGTGGAGAGAGGAATGGTCAAAGTCTGTTGCATACACATGGAAACACAGCTAGTGGTTTTACACTTTGGACTATACCATTTGGAAATGCGTCTATCATGTATGATATCAGGGATTCTTCCAGATTCTAGATCACGGAAGAGGTTGTTGATGGTAGTGATAATGAAGGAGCCATAAGCAGAGCAGAGTATCTTCCTAGCAATATATTGTTTATCTGCTTCTCTATTGTTCTGTTGTATGAGTGCTTTGATCTTGTCTTTAGAATCAGTAAATGCCTTAGCAATGTCGTGCATGTTGTATACAGTGTATCTTTCTTCCTGACTAAGGCCATCCACACCATGCAATAATGGAGGTAAAACGTTATTAACCAAGCCAGTGGAGAATTTAGGAGAATGACTTTTGATAGCAGCAATGTCTGCTTTATTCCAGATAGACATAGCCATACCAAAAAGACCTGTGACAGTACCTGTTGCACCTGTGACATCAGAACTGTCAACTTCACGTTTGTTACATTTATGATTCAAATTATCAGGAGAGGTCTTCCTCCTGAAGTTGCCTCTATGTTCAGTAGAATAGACCCCAGCAAAAGGATCCTGCATATGAATCTGAAATGCAGCTAAGCTATCAAGCAATAATGTACTATAAAATGCTGATGTGTTAGTATTGTGACACATATGAAACTCTTTCATATTCCAGTAAGTAAGATTAAACAAAACAGGTATATGCATAAAGTGTAAGTTATTAATCAAAGAACCTGGGAGGGCAGTGGCTGTGAGACCACTACGGGGACCAGGGTTATGCTTTGGACATTCCAAAAGCTGTTTATCAGTAGGTGGTAATACAGAGAGGTACATGGCTGCAGAAGCCATGTGGTGTATAGCACAAAATCTGCGAGCAGAATCCTTGGACAAAGAATTACAGTAAGAAGAATCTATTAAGGCAGTTATATTGTACAAACCAGAATGTCTTAATGCAGTTTGTAACAAGGACAGTGAACCATTTGGGGATAATTTAGCATTGAGCCAACCCTGAAAAGTTCCTTTGGAGAGTTTGGCCACAGGGAGAATTTGTCCTTGTGATGTGGTTTGCCACTCAATTTGAAGGGTAGATTTATCAGGAGCAACAACCAAGGCAGTGAGGTAAGCATCGGAACCTTCCTGGACAGTGATCATGCTACCTGGTATTTTGATGGATACTCCCTCTGGAGGAGGTGCTGGAGGGTTGAGGTGTCGTAGGAGGTCTGGTACCGTGCCTTGGATGCAGGGGATGACACCTGAGAGGAGGAAATAAATGAACAAGATAGCCATCTTGTCAGTGTATCTGAAAAGGAAGATCAAAGATTAGTATGTTAGTACAATTCCGCCCAAAGGGGTGAGGAAAAGTAAGTTAAGCTCCTTTATACAGTTTCAGCTGGTTTGCATGTAACCGTTTGTCAGTCAGTTTGTTGTTGTGAAGGAGTCTAACCTGATAGATTGCTGGACTGAGCTTGTTGACAATGGGGTATGGGCCTTCCCACTTATTGGAGAAGGAGTGGGTGGGATGTACAAATCGAAGTACCATTACCTGATCTCCAACTTGCCAATTCACTTCTTGTGTGTGTTTGTCAGATTGTATCTTGGATTATTGCTGGCTATGCCCATGCAATTTGCAGCATACAAGTGTGTGTGTATAAGGTCTTTTCTGAGTTTTTCCACATACTGATCCACAGACACGCGGTCTGCAGTAGCGGTGTGCAGGTCAAACAACAGGTGTTCAGGTAATCTCATCTGTCTGCCAGTCATCACCTCAAAGGGCATGAGCTGGGTGGTGGCTGAGGGTGTGCTCCTGATTGCCATAAGGAGTAAAGGCAATAGGGAATCCCAGGATTTGGGATTGTCCTCAATAAATTTGGAAATCATTTGCTTAATCCGTCTGTTGGCTCTTTCGACTTGACCTGAAGATTGAGGATGGTAAGGTATGTGGAACTTCTGCTGAACTCCAAGGAGTTCAAGGGATTCTTTCATCAACTCACCTGCAAAACTGGTTCCTTTGTCGGAGTCTACCTTGAGGGGTAGACCCCACCTGGAGAAAATCTGTTCCACCAGGATTTTGGCAGTAGTCTTCGCTGTACATGTCTTAGTGGGGAAAGCCTCTACCCACTTTGAGAAGAGGTCAGTTACCACAAGAGCATACTTATTATTTCTGCTGGTATTGGTCAGAGGGCCAATGAAATTGATTTGGATGGCATGCCAAGGGCCAGAATGTCTTTGTGGTAAAAGTTTGGCATTTCGTTTGGTTGGGATGGGGTTGTTTTGTGCACAAACAAAGCAGTTGTCTATGTATTGTTTAACATCTTTAGTGACACCAGGCCACCAAGTGGTGGTCTTGAGTCACTGGAGGGTATTTTCTGCTCCCTGGTGTCCACCAGTAGGAGTGTCATGCACTTGGTGCAAGAATTCAGATCTTAGGTGTCTGGGGACAACCCACAACTTGTTGGGAGAGTCATCTGGTTGAAACCAAATGAGCTTGTCATCTGGGGACAAGTGTAACTTACCTTCATGTCTCTGATAAGGGTTATGTGTAGGAAGTTTTTCTTCAGTACCTTTATCAAGGAATCTGAACACTTCTTTGAGTTCAGTGTCCAGCTGTTGGGCTGCGGAGAGGTCCAAGGGAGAAAAAGATTCAGATTTCTTCTTGAGTGCTGCAATGTGTACAGCTGCATTAGCCTCTGGATGTTCCATCATCCAGACGTCCCCCCCTTGGGCCCCTTCCTTAGCAAGGGTGTCTGCTGTGTCATTGAAGGCATGATGGGGGTCATGAAGAGAGTGGGCTTTAACCTTGTGTACATAAAGCTTGTGTGCAAATTTCTGTGCCAGTGCATGTATATATATTACCAATTCTTTGTACTTCACTGGACTGCCATCAGAAGAGAGGAAGGAGTTATTCTGCCAGAAGGAAAGACATTCTGTAAGGGAACAACAAACCCAGTTAGAGTCTATAAAAAATGATGGTATCCTGGGTTCCATGTTGGATGAACTCGAGGGCACAGGCCACCGCTGCCATCTCTGCGTACTGTGATGAAGCTACACTACAGCGTTTAGATATTTTGACAGTGTTCCCATAAGGGTATATCACCAAAATACCCATCCCTGCAATCTGTTCTCCCTGATAGTAGGATGCTGAACCATCAGTAAAGATACGGCACAAAAAGGTACTCTCGAGTACTTGTGGCATGGCAGGGAAGAAAGGACCTGGATCTGGAAGATCAGGTGACTGTAGTGTACAGTCATGGGGTTCTCCCTGGAAAAAGGAGACCATGAGCTAGCATAGATGGAACTTTAGTCGGGTGGACCTGTATGTCCCTGTCCTGGAGAAGAAGTGACCAGTGTGTCAGCCTGGTGTTAGAGACTGACCCATCCTTCACTCTGTCTGAGAGCAAAAAGGTAGTCGGTGTATGGTTAGTGTTAATGATCAGTGGTGAGTACCCAATGATATACAGGAAGTGCTTGACAGCCCAGTAGGTGGCCAGTAGGTTCCTTTCACAAAGGCCGTACTTCTGTTCCACTGGGGTCAAGAGCTGTGAGGCATATTCAATGGGTCTCAGGGTGCCATGCACCTTCTGGGCCAGCACTGCTGACATGGCAATGTCAGAGGTGGCACACTCCAGATGGAATGGTAGTGCTGGATTGGGGTTAACCAGTGCCAGGGCGGAGGCCAAGGCCTGCTTCAGTGACATCACAGCCTGGGTGTGAATAGGTCCCCAAGTCCATGGTACATCCTTTTTGAGTAATTCATACAGAGGACAGCTTTCTGAGCAAAATCACAAATGAAATATCTCGGATAGTTTACCATACCTAGAAACCTTCATAGAGTTGCCACACTGGTAGGTAATGGCAAGTCTTGCAATCCCTGTACCTTCTTCCAGGTAGGGCTACGACCTTGGTCAGTTATTTTTAGACCCAGAAAGAGTACTTCTTTCTGACACAATTCTGCTTTTGCTGGGTTACATTTCAGGCCTGCTTTCTGGATGAGAGTCAATAGTTCATCCAAGAGATCCAGATGTTGTTCCTGTGTGGCTGTGGCCAACAACAGGTCATCCACATATTGTAGGAGACATTGGGGGGTAGAGAAACTCTCGAGGGCATCCATCATATGGAGATGGAAGAGGGATGGACTGTTATGGAATCCCTGTGGCAAGCAAGTCCATGTGTACTGTCTTCCTTCAAAGGTGAAGGTGAATTTATATTGACTCTTAAGGGACAATGGCAGTGACAAAAAACCATTGGAGATATCCAGGGCACTGAACCATTTCAGGTCATGGGTTAGAAGTCATAGCACATCTGGTGCTGATGCCACAGTTGGGGAACAACTGGGGGTGACCTGGTTCAGTTTCCTGTAGTCAATAGTAAGTCTCCAGGCGCCTGTGGGTTTCTTCATGGGCCATACTGGGGAGTTGGCAGTGGAAACACAAGTTCTGATTACTCCTTGCTTGAGGAGCGACTTGATTGTTTCTCTGAGGGAAGGCAAGGCCTCAGTTGGGAAAGGATACTGCCTTTGCCTCTCATGTGTCAGGCCTGGCACTTCAATGACGGTGTGCATTCTACCACAATCATGTTTGTTAACTGCAAACGCTTCCAAATGTCATTGCAGAATAGGTAGGAGTTTTGGAATAAGTTCGTGATTCTTGAACAAATCTATGACGTCATACTCTTTGTCATTGGCAGATATCGTTGCCACAACATGTGAGTCAGGAATCAAAATGGTATGGTATTGACCTTGAATCTGTATCAGTAGCATGTTAGTTAGGTCCACCACACAGCCGTGTGGTGCAAGGAAGTCGATTCCTATAATACTAGGATGATCATGCAGTACCATCAGTTGGAAAGTGTGTGATGCCTTTAAGTGGCCTAACTCTAAGGGTAAGGGTAGAGAACGGTATGCAGGCAGCCTAGTACCATCAACTCCTGACATATTGGTCTTCCGTCCGGTAGACCAAGGGGACGTGTCTGGGTGCTCGTCATGTAGCACAGATACAGCTGCACCTGTATCTAGCAAAACTACTAGTTGGCGGCCCCCGACCTCGACCTCGGTGCAGGGCCTTCCATTTGTATCCAAGACCAGTTTGTTTACACTACGGACTGGGGCCTGTAATTGTCAATCCGTATTGCAGAAAGCATGCAGAGGTTGGGCGTGACTTGTGTGGCTGACCTCACCATGCTGTACTGATGCTATATAGGAAGGAGCTTCTGGGTTCAGGCCTGTATGGGCCTGTGGGCTTGTACCTCCTGTGTCTCCATGGCCAGTTGTGGTCTGGGCTGCCGGTTGTACTGCCGCAAGGGTCTGAGCAGGAACAGCATCCGCCACAGAGTGCACCTGTCCCAGGAGCTCTCTAAATTTCTGATTTTCTTCAGCTATCTCCCTATATGAAGGACCGATTCTCTGTTGTGGTTTACCTCTACCCTTATGCTTCCTGTTCTTGTGCCAATTCTGGTTCCCAATCCACTGCTGTTGTTGATGCGGTTGTTGTTGGGCCTGTTGGGGGTGTTGGTTACCAGCTGGAGGGGCTGGCGGATGTTGAGCCTGCCCTCCCACTGTGTAGTGTGTCGTGGTCCCCGAAGTGGGTTCCACGGCAGCTACCTTCTTGGAACCGGAGCCCAAATCACGGATATACAGTTGATACACCCTCTCGGTCTTCCGAAGAATATCGGCAAACCTATACATATATGGGTAAGTGGTTGGCTCTACCTTTTCTCGTACTGCTGGAATCATGTTCCTAAGGAACAAGGTCTTATATTCAATAAGATCTATATCTGCAGCTTCTTGTGCCAGATGCTTTCCTGCTCGGTAAGCCATCCAGAGTCTCTGGTGGTAAGTCGCTGGACTTTCTTTTGCATTCTGCTTCACAGGATATGCTAGCATCACTCCTACTACACCTGGGATGTGAGCAGAAATGAGCTCAGCTGCAACCTCATCAAAGGTGGTGTTCCCATCCTGATGAACAGCTTCTGGAGTTTGGCCCACAAACCAGGATCGATGGTCTGACGTAGTATTTGGACCTGATATTCTGCAGCGAGGCTGAGCATCTCACATTTAGAACGTACCTTTTCCAAGTGACAGCTGAGGTTGTCGGACTGGCTCATCCGACCGATACTGTCAGCAATTTGCTGAACAGAGTAGGCCATTTATAGGGGATTAGTGGGTCGATCAGGCACAGGTAGATTGTCTCGAGCATCATCCAAGGCTGCACAAGCTGCAGCTTCAGCTGCAGTGTGGACAATACCTTCCTGAGTGCCAGCTTCTTGAAAGAGCTGCCTAATCTGGTTTTTAACAGCCTTCATGCTTCTTTCGGGAAGGGGAACATTGCCTAATGCTCTATCAATCATGGTTTCTATCTCTTGCCTGTCTTCCACATTAATAACGGCTACCGGAGGTGCCATCGGGACCAGGCTTGAGCCTGCTCCCCCCCATCATGGGCGCCGCCATGTTGGTGTTTCCCATGATGAGCATCATGATGTCGTTGATGTGTGACCTGGGGAGTTGGGGGTAGGGATACGCCATACTGTGGATGGCTGGGTGGGGAGTCTGGGCCATAGTAGGAGCATGACTGGGCATTGTACTGTGAAATGTCATCATCAGATAACTCCCCTTCTGATGACGAATGAAAGGCAGGGGCTACACCTCTCATTGCCTTAACATGTCCAGCCAGAACCTCTCGCTGATGGTGCAGTGTCACCATCTTAGTTCTACATTCATCATGATTCACACTTGCAACATCCATATCAACTTGTTCTTGCTTTTGCTTTTGCAAAACTCAATATGCGGCGTTCAATTCGCGATTGTCCCTGTAAGCTACTTCTAAGTTGTTACATACCTGGTTGATCTCATCCTGAAGTTCACCCATTTCATCACTCAACTTAGCATTCGCAGCACTCAGCAAGTCATTCATTTGCACAACCTGGCTCTTATCCTGTCTCAAACTTTCACATTTCTGCTTCAACATACATAGTTCTTGTTCACCAGCCTGGGCTGAATGATGCAATAGTGAATCCTTTTCATTCAGCAGAGTTTGGAGTTCAGACTCCAAGTTCTTCTGCAATCTAATACATTCTGTTTCCTGCAAACCCATCTCTTGCTTAAGAGACGAAATTTGCAGATCAAGGATTCAAAACCTCGCTTCAGAGGCTTCCAAAGCAGCATAGAGAGCCGCAACCATCAACCCTTTAGTGTGTCGCTTATTGGTTGATTGTCTCGTCTCTGCGTACTGGGTTGAGATCCCCAGTACAGGGTTATCAGATTGACTTGCATCCCGCACGAAGTCAGACCATCCTTCATGGGAGGCAAGGAAATTCGAGACACCGAGTCTCAGTTCTGCGCAGATATCTGATACTGTGGCCATTGTGTGGGAGGGAACGAAAATTCAAACTGTAAAAAAGACAGCATTCTGCATATCGATCCACAGCATGAGTGCTTTAAACACAGCCGAGCTACTGTATCACCTGCAGGCTTGCAATTCAAAGCTGCTATGGAGTGGGTCGAGACGGCATCGACCACACCCAAAAAGTCAGCCAGACTTTGCAAGTAACTGCAAACTTGGTTTGAAACGGGAGAGGTGATATGGGAATGTATACCTACTGTCCCTGTGGGAAAGGGAAAAGGTTGAAGCAACAAGTGAAAACTTACAAACACCAAATATCGCCTGCACATGGTCGCCAATTTGTTGAGAGGTCTAAACGCACTTTCAGATTCTTGACGATATTGGGAATGCAAGTAATCACAAACACGTTGCATTAGAGTAATAAACAAGTTTATTACTACCAAAAGGATAAATCACAGTTGCCCTAAGCAGTTCTTACCAATACGAACCGGGAGCCAGTGCTAAGCATTCCCTATACCTCGAGGTTTCTCTGTAGTCTCTTGGGGTCTCTCGGGTCTCCGAGGTGTAAAGCTTGTGCATTACATTATATACCTATGATAATTACTATGGTTACCAAAAGATAGAAACATTTCTAGTTACAGAGATGAGCCCTATTGGCTAAATTAGAGGTGGCTCCACGGTCCAAGATAACATAATACAATTCTTTAAAGTCATCAGTTTGAGAACAAAAGAGTTCTTATACAGAGTCTTACATAACTATGTGTAGTAGTACAAATCACCAAAAGATGGCAATGCCATCTTACATATTATAATCATTTCAAGGACAGGTGTCTTGGCATCTGACAAGTAAGAAATAAGACAGAAAATACATGGTAAAATATATGTGTATTAGCAAGCAAAGTGGGTTACAATAATATGCATTCATGTCCTGACATCTACTCTTATACGGTAGATGCCTTTAGCCCTATATATTAGTATAACCTATGCTTAAGCATTAGCTGTCTACGCTGTACCTCTGAGGGTACCAATTAGGGTGCAGGGACCTCGTGTAACACCCCGATCCCTGATATTGGTATTAATATATATTTTTTTACATTTTCTGGTGGTCTAGTGGCCCTCCGGCCCCAATCCCAATATTGGTATTAGTATTTTTTCCCCTGGTGCTGTCCTTATGTCCCCAGGTCTCCGCCACCCTTCAGACACCTACAGACATTGGGGGTGTGCCCTGGGGTTGTCAGCCAATCATGTGGCTGCAGCCATGGATTTAAACATTCAAGTCAGCATTCTTTTGATCCTTTTTTCAAGCTGCACAGCTCAACAGAATGGGGTGCAAAGGGAGGTATTTCTGGATCTTTGTGCTTACTGTGCATACTGAGTTTATTGCTGCTGTCTTTTTCTTAAGCCACATGACTGTAGCCAGCCAATTGGGCATCTGCTAGATTTTAATGTTCTAGTCAGCATCATTTGTTCAAGCCACACAACTCGGGGAAACAGGGGTGCGAGGGAGGTATTTTTGCATCTTTGTACTGACTGTGCATACTGAATTTATTGCTGCTGTTTTCTTCTTCAAACTGCTCATGCTGTGGTAATACAGGGAGTGAGAACAAGGGAAAATGGTTCTCTGAGGGTGAGCTCAGAGGAAAGAGAGCAGAAGGACAGACTCAGTGGCAGCCAGAAATTTGTGTGGCTGCAGCCAACTACAAATTACCCAGAGCTTCAAGCAGCCCCTTGCATGAGGGACCACAAAGCACAAGTATCACAAAGCATCCAATTAAATTGCTCCTCCTTGGAGTAAATACATCATTCTTACATATAACATCTGTGAAAATCTTTTAGACTGAATTTCTCCAAAATGTCACCACCAGCTACCAGCATTTTCATTTAAAAACATCTTTTTGGAAGGAATCCCAAGCAAAACAAGTCTAGCCACTAAGTTGACAAACTGAGATGCTAGATCTTGCACTGAATCCACATTTTCATTTTTTACATTTCCATCTGACCAGCTTTTAAGGGAATTGTACGTGTGTCTGAGGGCTATTCACAACCATTTTGGAGAACAAAGGGAAGATTCTGACAAAGGGTTTTCATATCCTGCATTTGCCCCTGGTCACAGTTCAACACCTTCAGGAATTTAACATATTCTACAGTAGCAACAGTTTACTGGACCTTAGCAGTTCTCCATTTCCTCTGGATTTGACTATTTCTCTTTCATCCTTGACTCATGGTCTCTTGGACAAGACATTATATTACATATCTGAACTTACATTCCATGAAGTAGCTCACCTACTATTGTGTTTCTTGGCACAGTTCTCTGTTAGTGGCACATGTCCGTGAGCAGATCACCAGCTGCAATGACCAGGCAGCTCAACAACTGGACTATATCTCATGATTGGTGGCAGTGACCACATACCTGATGACCCCCTTCTCTGGCATGCAGGCCACCAGTGGTGGCATACCAGCTGCTCCATTGCAAGGGGTCAGTGAGGGCAGTGGAACACATCCCCCAACCACCAACAGCAGGACTTTTTTGAACATGGCATTTCCCCCTGCTCGAGCCAGTTTGGTTGCAGGGAAGACTCTCCATCAGAGGTTATAGTCTCACTCCCCAAGTGCCCCCCCAGGAATAGTCCACCACTGAGTGGCACGAGCCAAGTAGTGAGTCTGCCAAGTAAGCCATTACAGCAGGAGATGGGGCATGACTCACTGTTGGCTACTGTTGTCAGTGTGCTTGGTAACTTGCTCTACAAACTTCTCACTATATACACTATGTACAGTGTGCACTATAAACAACCATATGATTGCTAGCTCTGATAACCTGCAAACCCAGCTTGTAGCTATTTTCTGCCTCAGCTTTTGCCTGCTGTCAGAGCCAAGGGACTGTATTTTCAAAGGGCCCTTAGATCAATGCAGGGTGTATCAAAAAACACCTTGCATCAGATTCAGGTGCAAAAGATACTGTGTGCCATATTTTTCAAGAAAAATGTTCTCTGTGGCAAAGTCCCCCAAACTGAAGCAAGAGCTCCATGCATCAAACAAATGATGCTAGGGATGAGAATGATGCATGCTGTGTAAAAAAATGGTGCAAATTGAGTAAAAAAATGACTTAAGGAATGAACTTGAGATAGGTTGAGTCCAAAAAATGGTGCAAGTTGAGTGAAAAAATGACTCAAGGAACAAAAATTACACAAGTTGAGTCAAAGATATTACGCAAAGGATGAGAATGATGCAAGCTGAGTCAAAAAATACAACAGATGAAATGACCAGGACTAAGCCCCCAAAACATTCTAAACTAGTCTTGCAGAGAAATATTGTCCCTTTATAATACCATAATCAGTTCTTCCCCCAGTTATGGGCCTCTTTATATGCTCTAGTGTACATTAGACCAGCTCTGGCTGGTCTAACAGTGACATGCATCTTAGGCACAAGGACAGAACTGATGTTCTTTGAAAATCCCAAATAAGGGGATGATACATCATTTCAGTGATGCAGGCATCCCTTCTGACATGGCGTAGGCATTTTTTTGGTGCAAGCATGCTGCAAGCCAGTCTGGCGCATGCAGACCTGTTTTTGACACAAGCACCATTTTAAATAAGAATTGATGCAAGTTTTGATGCATCCCACTGCTTGTGTCAGTTGTTTTTGATGCAAGTACTCTGCATCATTCTCTGGCCTCTGGTGGGTACTGACTTCTACTAAATATTGCCAACATCATATCTGGGTGGGCTGAGTTCATTGGTTACCAGCTGCTGCTAATAGTCCCTGGTACTGTTTGACTGCTGGAAGTGTCTGTATTGTACTGGTTGTTGTTACCCTTATTCTTATTGTTGTATTGCTAACACTCTATCTGGATGGTCTGTGTTTTCAGGTTATCATGTACTAGGCTGGGCTGCTGCTAAGTTTCCTGCTACTGCCTGACTGCTTATAATATGTAAATGTATTTTAACAGCTGCTGCCACTGTTATTCCAATTGTTGCATTGCTAGCTCCCTATCAGGGTGTTCTGAGTTTTATGGTTATTAAGTACAACCAAGGGCTGATTCTGAACTCCCTGTCACATCCTGACTGCTGAATAGTATTACAACTGCACTTTACTGGTTGATGTCACCCCTACTTTTACCATAATATTGCTAATACCTCATCTGAGTGATCTGAGTATTCGTGTACCATATGTAAGTATGGGCTACATTTCTAACTGCTAATAGTGTTTACTTTGTATAGTACAGGTTGCTGCCACCATTATCTCTATGGGAGCATTGCTAGCATCCTAACTGGGTGTACTATGTCCTATAATCAGCTTGTCAAGGATGTACCAGAACTGGCTGCTGCTAGTACCTGTTCCTGAATGTTGATAGTGTTTTAATTGTTTATTACTGGTGCTACCACCCATACTTAGAGATGCAGTGAATTTAAACTCCACCGGTGAAGTGAATGCAAAGTGGTCACTTCACGTTGGCACTTCACTACACGGAGTGCCCCATGGGAAAGGCTCACTTCACCTTGTTATTATTACTTTGAGTTGTCATTCCACCTTAAATGCGAAGTAAGGCGGAGTGACAACAATATTGGCAGCATCCCACCCACACAGTCACCAGAATGGATGTACATCCCCAAAGTGCTACTGTCTTGTGTCCAGAAAACTCTGCAGTGCTGATGAAGTGAAATGAGAGTGTAAAAAGAAATGCAAAGCCTCCCAGAATTAATGGTGCACTCAGTCATGCGCGCAGTGGTCAGGTCATACACAGAGTCACCAGAATTAATGTGCATCCCCAAAATGCTGCTGTCTTGTGTCCTGAAAATTTCCCAGTGCTGACGAAGTGAAATGAGAATGTAACAAGAAATGCAGTCTCCCAGAATTAATGGTGCCATGCAAATGGACAGACAGATTAACATTGTGCTGCACACTCAAGGGAGGCATACAAAAAGGCACAACAACACCTAACCAGTGCTCACAAGTCACAAATCCAAATCTGGAAAGGAATACATTTTGCCAGTTGGGGGATTAGTGCATGGCAGTAACAATCCACTACCAGTACAATATCACAAAGCAGTACAAAAAATTCATGCAGGTGCGGTGGATAGCAGGTTCACACTGCTGCAATTACTCTGTAACACAATAAAAGGTGTATGATTTAATGGCATGCATCACACACACACTCACACGTACACTCAAGTAATGCGTAGCAAATTGAAAACCGTTAGTAATATAACCAAATGTTTTAAACAAATTGTACACTGCTGCACCACAACAATCAGCAAAAAAATGTCAAGAATTACTGAAAATATTACTGTGTGCACATTAACACAATTATACGAGAAAAATATAACCAAAACAGAAAGACTGATTTTTTTCTCCCAGTTAATCTACCTACACCACAAATACGCCCCTCCCCCAAAGCACACTTCACAGTACACAGACTGGCTGTTCTAAATTAACATTCAAAATCCACACACAATAATAAGCACTTGATGATATGAGCACAGAAGAGTTTCCTACAATCGATGTACTAAATTCTGAGCAAAACATATTACTCAAAAAAGCATTTTACAGAGCTCTGAGAGCAAACTGTCCCCAGCTACCACTGCACACACACTACCCAGGCCAGAACTGAGGCTGTGCTGAACAATCTAGAGCCCATGTGACTTGCAATCCAATGAATAACTGCAGAATTACATTTGGAGCCAATTACAGAGTAAAGTGAGGTGAATTACATTGATTTCAATGTACTTTGCCATAAAATTGGTGGAGAAGAGGTTTGGGGAAGGTGGAATAACGCAAAGTCATTGGTTTCAATGGACTTTGCATTCCTCATTATGAAACGAAGTACTCCACTTCTCATTGTAGAGTTTTCCACGGATTCTGCATTACTCAGTGAATCACTTCATGGAGCAAATTGGGGCCACTTCGCCCACCACTACTTACAGTACTGTAACTCACATGCTGTACGGGAAGGAACGCGAATGCCTATGGCTGTACTTCCCCGATGAGCTGTAGCACAAAACTCCCTAACTTAAAAATGCTTATTAATGAGTACAATGGTGGAGTGGTGAAGCCTGGAGAGATACTACCAAACATGCTTACAATACATCGAAGTAACTAATAAAAAAATGAATGTTGTAATTCGTGACGTGATCGTGAATCGTGATTTGTGACTGCATTTGTAACCGTGATGATGAAGAACGTGCTTCGGGGTTGACGGTATGAGATAAACAATATGGAATTGTATTGGGAACGCAAATGCCTATGGCTGTATTTCCCTGATGAGCTGTAGCACAAACTCTCTGACTTAAAAATGCTCATTAGTGAGTACAATGGTGGGGTGGTGAAGCCTCAAGAGATATTACAAAACATGCTTACAATACATCCAAGTAACTAGTCAAAAAATGAGTGTTGTGATTCATGATGTGATCGTGAATCATGATTTGTGACTGCATTTGTGGCAGTGATGATGAAGAACCTGATTTATTTCATGAGTGACTCATGACAATGGTCCTGACTTAAAAACGCATAGTAATGAGTACAATGTTCATGCAGAATTATGCACCACACCTGTCCGGTATTCTGAAGGGAAGCCAAAGAAACAACTGTGACTTAAGTTACAGATGGAAAGCCAGCCCAGTGGTGCTGAGGGTTGAGGCACTGGACCCACATCTCATGCCATGCTGGCAACTGGGGTTCAGGAATGAGCCCGAGCTGCTGGATGTCGGTGGGGGGGAGAGATTGAGCATCTGTAGGACTGCTCTCTCTTCCCAGCGAGGGTGTGGGGGAAGCAATTGCTCCTGGAGCGGCCTCTGGCTGCAATCAGGGGTGCCCAAGCAAGGTGACACAGTGGAAGCATGGGGCGGAGTTGCAGCATAATGTTGCCTTGCCAAGCCACACTCCGAGGGGAAAGGACGTGCAACTATAAAGTTACAAATACCTCTCCTGCCTGCAGAGTGACAGCCACCAATAGACAACCTAATCCTGTGGGCCAAACAAAGCCCAATGAATGGAGACGGGGATTCAGGGTAATGTGTTCTCCTCCCCTGGTTCTCTAGGGGGCAAGCTGCAGTCCTTCTCACTCTGGTCGTCATGGCAGAGGCTGGCTCCACCCGGGGGTTAGTTGAGACTCTGCGTACAAGGCTCGATTCGGGGTAAGTATACCCCGGCAGTAGCAGCGAGAGTATAAAGAAAAATAAAAAAAAATAAAAAGTTACAGATGGAGATTGGGCCCTAAAGAGATCCAAAATGCACAGACAGATTAAGATTGCGCTGCACACTGAAGAGATGCAGATGCAAAGGCACAACATCTAACCAGTGCTCACCATCAGAAATTCAAATCTGGAAAAGAATACTTTTGCCAGTTGGGGCAGGCCGTTGGGGGGGACAGTGTACTGCACTGCTGCAATAACAGTCACTAGTACTAGTACCAGTAAAGATACCACAAAGAAGTACAAAAATCACACTGCTGCAGTGGACAGCTGGTTCACATTGCTGAAATTATGTGGCACAATAAAAGGTGTCTGATTTGATGACATGCGTTACACACATACTCACACACAAAGTAATATGTAGCAAATTGAAAACTTCAGTAATACAACCACATATTTTAAACAAACTAAAATTATGCACTGCTGCACCACAACAATCAGCAAAAAAATGGCAAGAATTATTGAAAATATTACTGTGTGTACATTAACACAGTTATACTAGAAAAATATCACCAAAATAGCAAGCACTGTCTTACACCACAGATACGTCCCTTCCCCAAAGCACACTTCCACTGTCTCTCAGTACACAGACTGAATGTTGTACATTAACATTCAAACTCCACACACAAACAATAAATGCTTAATGATATGAGCACAGGAGGGTTTCCTATAATCAATGAACTAAAGTTTCAGCAAAAAAAATGATTCAAAAAGGCTTTTTTAACAGCTTTTAGAAGGTTTGAAGCACAGAGATCTCCCAGAGCAGATTGTCTCCTACAGCTTCCTACACACACTACCCCAAACTGAGGCTGTACAGAACAATCTAGAGCCCATGTGACCTGAAATCCCATGAATCACTGCAAAATTCGCCTTTGGAGCTGAAAAACAAGGGGAAGTGAGGTGAAGTACATTGTTTTCAATGTACTTCGTCTTAAGAATTGGTGGAGTAGTGGTTTGGGAAGGTGGAGTAATGCAAAGTCATTGTTTTCAGTGGACTTTGCATTACCTTTTACAACACAAAGTACTCCACTTCGCCTTGCAGAGCACTCCGTGAATTCACCTTCACTCCACGAATCACTTCGCATAGCGAATTGTGGCCACTTCGCCCATCTCTACCCATACTGCTACTGTAATTTTGCTAACATCTTATATGGTGGGTTGTGTCCCAGGACTATGGGTCAGTGATCTACCTGTTTTACTTACAAACTGCTGTCACCCTTCCTCAGAGCAAACATGTTTATTGCAGTGTTAATGCTGCTGACCTGCTTACCCACAGCATTTCTTCCTGAACTTATAGAGCCCACAGGGATATAGGAAGCTATCTCCCTTTGTTTCATGCTGATACCAAGGTCTACCAATCCCCTGAACAGTTCTACAGTATCTGAACCGCCCCACAACCATATGACCCCCATATTGGCAAATGAGGAGGGCTACAGGACTGCCTGACATGGCCATGTCTTCAGGACCACACACCTGCCCCTCCTTCCTAGGACTAAAGAATGAAGACTGAAGCACTAACTCAGAGTCACCAGAGGGTACAATAATGTTATTCCTACTCTCCATCAAAGTCCACCACAACTCCAGCCCTGCTGGTAGCTCATGGTCTGGCACCCACAGCCATGGACTATTGAACATAGTCTTTCTAAATATCAGTAGTCTCCTATCCAAATTTGCCAGTTTTAAGCCTGGGTAGAGTTAGTGCAGCTAAACGTTATTTGCCTAACTGAAACTTGGCTCAGTCCCTACATCCACTGTCTCATTGCTGGGCTTCAATATCTTCATTGATGACAGAATAGGTAAGCAAGGTTGGGGCTGCCTTATCTACCTCAGATCAGACTTGCTCACCTCTAAAATTGTGATCAAAGGCATAACCAGGGACTGTGAATGACTAGCAATAAAGCTTTTGATAGGGCGAGTGCACAGATCTCTTGTCATCCTGTCTGTATGTGTCTCAATGGGTAAACAGAATCTGGGCATATAGTTACTTACTCACTACTTCATGCAACTCAGTCAGAACTGGCAATACACTGTTACTGGTGACTTTTAACATCATTTAGAATACAAACACCAGCACATGTCATAGGGATAAGATGTCCGGCCTATTTCTCACACAAATAGTCACTGAATACACCAGGACCAATTATAAAACAGGCACCATAGTGCTGCTCAACTGGTACTAATTACACACCCTGATAGGGTTAACGTTTTCAAAGTTCTGGAAGATACCCTAAGCGACCACTTCCCGGTTCAGTGTCTATGGGCAGTCAGATAGACCAGACCACCCTCCTGGATCACAGTCAGCTAAGTCCTAAATAAAATAGAGGTGCCTGTATTCAAAGCTGACTTGGCCCAAATTGACTGGACCTTCATAGATGCAATCCCTGATATTGAATCACATTAGAATTCTTTGTCACTGGGTTCAACCATGCCTGTGATAAATTTTCATTCTTTAAAAAATGCAAGGTAAGAGGAACGGTGTATGGTTGGAACATCCCAAACTCCTTGCCTCCGTGAGGGAAAGGGATAATCTGTGGTCACTAACCAGGGAAATAGTGTCCTCTGCCCACCTGCAAAGGTACAAGGAAGCCCACAATAAGTGCACCAGAATGAGCAGAAAGGCCAAATCCTACTTCTATTAGGACCAGCAGACCCAGAACTGGAGCAATGGCAAAATATTCTGAGACAATGTCACAGTGCTCTTAGGTAAAGGAATTAACACCTCTCCTCAAGTGCTCATTGGGGAGGGTCAAGAAATCCTTGATCTCACTAAAACTGCCAATTACTTCAACACAGCCTTTACCTACCTCAGTTCCATCATCCCCACTGAGCCTGCCCAGACCTCCCTGCAGGGGACCTGGTCTTGAAGCCTCCCAGATGGTGGGTTCTGGATCAGGGTACCCACAATTCTACTTTAAGGCTGTTTCAGTCAAAGACATCTCAATATACATCAGTAGGATACAAAAACTAAAACTAGGCATGGGAATGATTCGGTTGATATGAAACTTCTTGCCTGGCAGTATTAGAACTTTTCCACCCCATCCCTAGAATTTTTTACTTTTTCCTGAGCTATGTGCAGGTCTCCGAGAAGTGGAAATCCACACTGGTTAGACCGCTTTTCAAAGGCTGAGACCACACTAGCCTTGCCAATTACAGATCCCTTTTTATTCTCCCCCTCCCCGTCCAAGGCCCTCTAGAGAATAGTCTCTGACCAACATGTCACATATTATTAACAAGCATTTGTCAATGCCGAATGTTCGCTAGCAGGTATTTGCAGTGGTGTTTGGCATGTATGGTGCTTTACTCTAATGCCCTGTGCAATTGCTGGTATTTGCACTATAAATTTTCAGCATGATCTTTTTGTTACCCCCATTGTGTGCTGCATAGGCGGAAACACGTTTTGGGCAGGATGTGGAAAATGACAGCTGTACTGCTCATAAGGAAGTGTGGTAAAATGGCAATGTTGAAAATCTGGAGTGGAAATATTGAAAATTCCCAAACCTACGAGCGTGCGTGGGAACTGTGCAATGCACACTTGTAAAACAGTCATTGTTAGGAATTTTTTCAGCAAATTTTCAACATTGGCATTTTAAAACCTCTGCTAATGAACAGTGTCACTGTGATTTTCTTACTGTGTCCCATACATTGATTTCACACACCGACTGCGCCATTGTGCACTACATGGGCGGAAACATGTTTTGGACAGGATATGAAAAATGACAGCTGTACTGCTCATAAGGAGGTGTGGTAAAATGGCAATGTTGAAAATCTGGAGTGAAAATATTGAAAATTCGCAAACTTATGAGCGTGCGTAGGAACTGCACAACGCACGCTTGTAAAACAGTTATTTTTAGGAATTTGTTCATCAAATTTTCAACATAGCTATTTTAAGATCTCTGCTCATGAACAGTGACACTGTGATTTTCTTAATGTGTCCCGTACACTGAGTTCGCACACCGACTGTGTCATTGTGCGCTACCTGGGTGGAAACACGTTTTGGGCAAGATGTGAAAAATGACAGCTGCACTGCTCATAAGGAGGTGTGGTAAAATGGCAATGTTGAAAATCTGGAGTGAAAATATTGAGAAGTCGCAAACTTACTAGCATGCATAGGAACTGCGCAATGAACACTCGTAAAACAGTCATTTTTAGGAATTTTGTCACCAAATTTTCAACACAGCCATTTTAAGACCTCTGCTCATGAACAGTGTCACTGCAATTTTCTTAATGAGTCCCATACATTGAGTTTGCACACCTACTGCGCCATTGTGAGCTACATGGGCGGAAACATGTTTTGGGCAGAATGTGAAAAATGACAGCTGTACTGCTCATGAGGAGGTGTGGTAAAATGGCAATGTTGCAAATCTGGAGTGAAAATATTGAAAATTCGCAAACTTATGAACGTGCGTAGGATCTGCAAAATGCAGACTTGTAAAACAGTCATTTTAAGGAATTTTTTCACCAAATTTTCAACACAGCCATTTTAAGACCTCTGCTCATGATCAGTGTCACTGTGATTTTCTTAATGCATCCCATACTTTGAGTTTGCACACCGACTGCGCCATTGTGCGCTACATGAGCAGAAACACATTTTGGACAGGATGTGAAAAATGACAGCTGTACTGCTCATGAGGAGGTGTGGTAAAATGGCAATGTTGAAAATCTGGAGTGAAAATAATGAAAATTCGTGAACTTACGAGCCTGCGTAGGAACTGCGCAACACACGCTCGTAAAACAGTCATTTTTTGGAATTTTGGCACCAAATTTTCAACATGAGGTTTTTGGGACCCTTCTCATGGATAGATATCACTGTCATGGCGTTATTCAGTCTGAAGGGTGATTTCGCGCAGTGACTGCGAAATCACCCTTTGGCCCTCAATAACGCCCATGACAGTGACATCATTCATGAGAAGGTCCAAAACCCCATGTTGAAAATTTGGTGCAAAAATTCCAAAAAATGCCTGAGATATACAATAAAGTTGAAAACCCCCTATCTAGCCCATTATACAGCTTACCGGCACTTCCTCAGTTCACGGTCGGCTTTGAAGAGTGCAGACGTGTTCCCGGTCCACCGAAGATCATCGCGCCAAGCTCCAGAGGTAAGTATGGGGTGAGGGGGGTGTGGGGAGGCTGGGTGCGCAGTGGGTGGGTGTGGGTTGTGGGAGGGGGGACTGAGAGAAGCACCGTGGGACCGTTTTTGGTTTACAGGTGAAAAAAAAACCCAAAAGACTATGTGGGACATTTGCCATGCTGGGGTGGGCTCCCAGCATGGCAGAAGGATGGCTTGGGGGGACCGTGGAGCTGACGGGGGATTGGGCACCCCTGTTGGCAAACAACGCGGGACATTTGCCACACTGGGGTGGGCTCCCAGCGTGGCACCAAAGATTTGGGGGGGTCGGCATGATGCGGTGCTCTGTATGACAGAGGTGGTTTTCTTTTTTTTTGGGTGGGGTATTATTTTCTCTCCTCCAGAGCTCTGGCTATGACCCCGGCCCTCCATTGTTCTCCCCAGCGCCATTCCCGGACATCAGACCCCCTCCCCTATGCACCCCGCAACTTACCCTTCACGGCAGGGTGGTGGGGAGTGACTCAACCCACCCCAACGGATCCATGCCAGGGAGGTGCCCTTCCAGGAATGGTGCCATGGGGGAACAACTTCGTGCTGCCGGGCTTGCTTTTTTTTGCTGTTTTCCTCCCGGTCATGGCATGCAATGCGCAGCGACTGGGTGTCACACTCCCATGCATGCCCCCAATCAGTGTCTTCCATGACCTGCCCCAAGCTTGCAGCTACATGCTGTTGACCCCCCAGCCTCCGCTTAGGGTCAGCAAGCCCTGGCTGCCCAAATCCCCTCCCCGGAGATGGAGAGCAGTCCCTGGATGCTCAATCCATCTCCTCCCACTCCACCACGAACCCATGCCCATTCCCGAACATGGGTAGCCGGCGTGGCACGAGGTGTGGCAACCAGCGCCTCAACCCTCAGCGCCACTGGGCCAGCAGTGGTTTTCTTTGAAGCGAAGACCACCGCTGTCATACACAGCTCCCGCACCTATTGGTGCAGGACCACCATGCCTGCTCAACGGAGCAGTGGATTGAAAGGGAGAGGCATACCTCCAAAGTGTGCTACTCTCCCAAAACGTTCCTTGCGCATGCACGCAAGCGAAGGTAACAATACACTGTCTAATGTGTACAGCATCGTTGATTTATTTATTTCGATCTTGGAGTTACACCTTTGAGCTGGGAGCTCATTTACAAAGGTTCCATATCAGTTTTACAGTACAGATAATAGATAACAGGCAAAGTACATCAGGAGAGGGTAAAGGAGTTTCAAGATAACAAAAATGTCACATCTATGCAATCAATCAATACAAATGAGGAAGGGCAATCAAGGGAAATATGAAAATGAAAACTGAGCTAAGTGAAGCAGGGATTAGTACCCATCGTCAGAAAGGTGTGGGGGAGAGGTGGTAGGAGGTAGTGGAAGGAGGTTAAGATGAAGGAGGTCAGGATGTACAGGGGTGGTTTGAGTAGGGAGAAGAAGGTAGCAGAGTGAAGGGGGATAAAGAGGGGGAATGTGCAGGAGAGGAGAGGAGTGGTGAGCAAGAAGGGGGAGATAGTTGTCATGGGAAGAAAGAGGAAGTGGGGGGACAAGTGCTATAAGTCAGAGGTAGCCTTGTAGGGTAAAAGCACCTGGGATATTTGAGCAGGTCAATTGTCACTAAGGATTGTTGAACTGAGCAGGAAAAGCTCTTTAGACCAGTGAGGTGGGAATGAAGGTTATCCTTAAAGGAACCTAATTTGGTCTCAGCAAGTAGATACATCGGGAGGGAGTTGAGCAGATTTGGGGCATGGAACCCAAAGGATTGCTGGCCTTGTGAAGTATAGCAGAAGGGTACCTTGAAAGAGTTATGTTGTGCACCTCTGGTCAATCTAGTTGGAGCCACTGGGCACAGTAAGGACTGAACCCCGACAGGTGTCAGGCCCAGGGATGTCTTTTTGTCTAGGAGGCAAACTTGATAATTAGTTCTGAGTTCTAGGTCTAGTCAGCCTGTGATCGATTATAGGTAGCATGTGTGGGTGAGGGGAATTGCTCCAAGGAGAAGTCTACATTTTTTGTTCCAGGTTAGGGTTATCCTTTTCAGTGATGTGTCTGGGGCTGTGCTATAGACAGCAAGCCCAAAATCTATGACGGAGAAGACTGAGCTGTTTATGGCAAATCTAAGTACATCCTCAGTAATGCAGAGCCTGTGCCTATATACTGTAGCTGCCTGATTACCCTGTTAGCTTTCCTAGAGACATGGTCATTAGCAGACTATCATTCAATGAGCGCTTACACTATATAGTACGTGCTCCTTGACAGTTCAGTCACAGAGGTGAGAGGTGGACTGTGCCGGGCACCAGCTGTGTATCGGGATGGGGGAACAATACCTACAGGGGTCAGGGAGCCACTAGTCCACCAGGGAAAGGGGATCAAACTAATTATTATAAAACGGGGTGACATCCAGATTGGGGTTAGGGTGGCCACAAGTCCACTAGGGATAGGGGATATTAAAACATATTTTTACACTTGGCGACATAGGGATTGGGGTGAGTGGGGGCGAGGGAGGGCTGATATAGGGAGTGGTGGGAGTTGGTGGAAGGTTAGGGAAGGAATGACTGATGTGGACAGAGCAGGGGGCACAGGAAGATAGGAAAGAGCTGAGAGACAGAATGTAGGTGGGGTGGCTGTGGAGAGCAGTGCGGAGGTCAGAAAGATTGGTAGGGAGGGGCAGAAGGGAAGGTCTTGGGCAAGTCTGGGGAGCAGTCAGACAAAAGGGGATCTCCAGAGGCATGTAGCGTGATGGGGTGGTGAAAGGGAAGGGGAATAAGGGCCAAGAGTTGTAATCCTGGGTGACTTAATAGTAAAGGGAGCATGTTGGGAGAGGAAAGGGGATGCACACACATGTAGGAAGGTGGTGTGTATGCCATGGATGATGGCAGAGAGTGTGTTTGCTAATGATGAGTCAGCTTCTGCAGGGGGTAGGTATAAGCCTCATGTAATAATTCATCTTGGAACAATGGGCTAGCTGGAGAGGAAGCGAAGATAGTGCTGAAGAGATGTAGGGCAGTGGGGAGGATCTCTGGGGCGGTCTAGATTGGTAGTCTTCTCTGAAGTGCTAACAGTACCTAGATCCAGCAAAGCAAGGAAAAGAAGGATCAAGGATTTTAATTGTTTCTACCAGAATGGTGCAGAAGGGAGGGATTTTGGTAGCACAGAAGGCTGGGATGGGACCTGGAACAACAAAATCATATATACTCTGGATAGGCTGCACCTCAGCAGAGGGGGTTACTGGGAACATAAGAAGAGGCTGGGAGAGTATATGACTGGTAGCCTTGATTTAAGCTAATGGGGGCACACTGGGTCTTAGTGCCTAGAGTCTCTGGTAGGAGAGGCCATCAGGCCTCTCACAAGTCCAAGCAGGCTGAGATAGCATAACTGTATTGGACAATGAGGTAGTAGTAATCAGCAGGGAGCTGAGGGTAGGGGGTTTTAGTGGGTGGTTGGATACAAGATATGGGGACGTACAGGGGGAAGTTATCAGTGGAACTAAGAGAAAATTAGTGGTTCTTGGGGGGCAGGCAGTTGTGAGCATATAGGAAAACAACCATGCTAAAGGAGGAGAGGCATGGAGTAGTGGTGGAGGGTGGTGTCCCTAAATGCAAGAAGCCTTGGTAACAAAATGGATGAAATGCAGGCAATGTCAGCTGGGAAGAATGTGGACATTGCAGCAGTTACAGAAACTTGGGCTATATTAAACCATAACTGGGACTTCTCTATCCCTGGCTATATGTTGTTCAGAAGGGAAGAGGAGTAGGGAAAGGGGTAGCACTATATGCAAGGGATTAACTTGTATGACGGAGAAGGAAGGGAAGGCAAAGATAAGCAGTATCAGTCCACTAAGGGGAAGAAGGTAATGCTGGGGGTGGTTTAGAGACTGACTAGCCAGGATGAGGAAAGGGATA
The DNA here is from genome assembly GCA_016271365.2 of Neoceratodus forsteri. Classification (NCBI taxonomy): domain Eukaryota; kingdom Metazoa; phylum Chordata; order Ceratodontiformes; family Ceratodontidae; genus Neoceratodus; species Neoceratodus forsteri. Next base: position 527,030,019 of record CM028134.1, read on the forward strand.
GGAAATTTTTAATCAGAATGGTTGTGGAAAAGGTGAGGCAGTGATTGTGGGGGACTTCAGTCTACCCAAGGTGGCTTAGAAGGTTCCCGCCACACCCTGCGCCATGGGGCAGTTAATCCTGGATGTGTTGCATAGTGGATTCCTGACCTAAGGTGTCACAAAACCCACCAGGGAGGGAGCAACCCTTTATCTGGCTGTGACAAATGAGGACCACGTTCAGGACATCTCAATTGAGTAGCCCTTGGGAGGGAATGACCACCGTATGGTGTGGTTCAGATTGGACAAGAGGAGAGAGAAGGCAAACACCAAAATGAAGATCCTAGACTTCAAAAGGGCAGACTTCAGGAAGCTGGGGGATCTGCTAAGAAGATACCTGGCTTGCCACAGTGAAGGGAATGGGGTTGATCAGAAGTGGTCCATCATTAAAGAAGGGCTAGCAACAGCCACAAATAAGTGTGTCAAGCTGAAGATGTAAACGCTAGGGCCAAAGCACCGGGTTGGTTTAGCAGCAAGGCAGCCCAGACAGTCGGGGATAAAAGGACCACTTACAGGAAGTTCCAGTGGATTCAGAGGGATGAGGAGGGGTAGGAGTACCATAACAAAGCCAAAGAGTGAGGGGGAAAGCAGTCTGGCTGGCCAAGAAGGAATTGCTATTAGCAGAAGGGATTAAAACAGGGAAAAGCCTTTTTTCAGTACATTAGAGAGAAAACAGCCAAGAATGATGGCATTGTAGGGCTAAAGAGAGGGAAGGGGTGGATAGAAAATTGTGGGGACAAGGAAGAGGTATTGAATGAATACTTCTGCTCTGTCTTTACAAAGAAGAGGTGTGTTCTGTTTCAAGGGAGGAGGACGGTGGAGGGAGGTGCACAGATGAAAAGATCAGTAAGGACAGGGTGAAGAAAGTATTACTGATCCTAAAGGTTAATAAATCTCCAGGCCCAGAGGGTATCCACCACAGGGTGCTGAAGAATTAGCAATGGAACTAGCAGGCCCCCTAGGGGACTTGTTCAATAGTTCACTGGGATCGTGGGTAGTGCCACTGGACTGGAGAATGGTGCATGTGGTACTGCTCCATAAGAGTGGACCCACAGAAGACCCAGGCAACTACGGACCAGTCAAGCCTAATCTAAATCATGGGTGAGCTTATGGAGGCAATCCTTAAGGAAAGACTGGTAGTTTCCTAGAGAAAAACATTCTCCAGGATGGGTTCATGGCTGGGAGATCCTGCCAAATAAACCTGATCAGTTCTTTGAGTGGGAGATAAAAGCATTAGACAAGGGCCAAGCAGTTGATATCCTATACTTGGACCTCCACAAGGCCCTTGACTCTGTGCCCACATGAGATAGAACAGAAAAGTGGAGAATCTGGGGGTAGTGAAGAAAGTCACTGTATGGGTGGCAAACTACTATAACAAGGACAGGACCCAGAGGGTGGTGGTGGTGAGGTCTCATGTTATAAGGAAGTCACCAGCAGGGTCCCACGTGCCCGTTCTTTGATCCGATGTTGTTTAATGTATTCTTTAATGACATTTCAGATGGCCTAAAAAGGCATGATTTGCATGTTTTCAGACAATGCCAAGCTCTGTGAGAAGGTGGATACAGAAGGGATTCAGGACCTAAAGGAAGAACTAGCCAAGCTTGAGAGATGTTCAGAAATATGGCAAATTGGGTTCAATGCAAGGAAGTGCTAGGTCATGCACATAGGAGATAAGAACCCAAGGATGTAGTATTGCCTGGGAGAGGTCCTGGTAACCAAATCTGAGTGTAAAAAAAGACCTGGGGTGACAATTACCAGTGACTTGAAGCACACCTCACACTGCAGGAAGGTGATGATGAAAGCCAATAAAATGTTGGGCTGCATTGTCTGGGGAATGACTAGCAAGTGGGAGGAAGTCATATTGTTGTTGTACAAATCACCAGTATAGTTGCACCTTAACTATTCGTATGTAATAGGGGTGCCTCTACCTGAGAAAGGATATTAACCCACTAGAAATGGTATAGAGGAGGGTGACAAAATGGTTAAAGGTCAGCAGTAAATATGAGGAGAGGCTGGAAGACCTAAACAGGTTTTTCCTGGAGGAGAAGAGGTAAAAGGGAGACTGATTTAGACTTATAAGTACATGAAGGGAATCTACAAAGTGAACAAAGAGGGCCTCTTCAGTTTCAGTGAAAGCAAAACTATGAGGGGACACTGCCTTAAACTGGAGGGGAGAAGGTTCAGGAGGGAATTCAGGAGGCATTTCTTCATGGAGATGGTAGTTGCAGGGTGGAAAAAGTTCCCTGAGGAGGTGGTCTCAATGGAGATGATGGAAGACTTTACAAGAGGATGGGATAGGATAAAGGGGAAGGTCATGGTCAAGGGGAGTGGGCAATAATGGGGGTAACAATTGGGGGTCCAAACCCTTAGTTGCCACTAAGTATGCCTCAACATGAACAGACTTTATAGACCACTAGGCCTTATTTTGCTGGCAATGTTCATGTTTATACATGTATATCTATCTCTATATGTTAGAGTTGATGAAGGTGTTAATGTTAAACCCAAGTTTTTACACCTTAATAACTTTGGCAGTGTTCAAAAATGTTCCCCAAAATTTGACATGCTTTGTGTCAGAGCCAAGTTCTTTAGGATGCGAGAGGTTTTATGATGGCAGCTTGTGCAGTTTCCGAGATATTAACATTTTTTCCTATACTTATTACACTTTTTTTGCTCTCATCTACAGCCCTACAGCCTAGATATTACAGATTTTTTTTCTGAAACATTTAGGATAGAAGGAGTCTGTGCCACGGTACTGCTTTTCAAATGTTTTGTGAAAAAATATTGATTGGTTCCAGAGTTATAAGGATTTAAAGTTTTTTTTTTCTGAGCATGCTCAGTAGAGTTTTACTATAACCCTCTGATACAAAACATAAAATTATCTTTCAGAGGCATTCTCATTTTGCAAAATTAGTGATTTATCTTTTTTGAGGAAAAAATAAAGGTAGTGATGGCCACCATCTTTTTTTTTAAACTAAAAACATGGAAAAAATAAAAATGATGTATTTTTAAAAAACAAACACCTGAACCTCTCTAAACAGGATCCATTTAGCTACTGTAGTTTATTTTTTTTTTGTATCTTCTATTCTAGCACCAACCTATGAGGAAGTCTCTCGGGCATCCTTCAGCGCCCCAGCTCTACCTGCGTGCCTATGAGGCCTCCATCTTCCTGGCGCCAACCCTGTGATCCCCCCGGGTCTGAGCCCCCTGAAGTAGGGCCACCCTATCTGCCCAGGACACTCTATCTAGAATTTGGCAGGCTGAGTTGAGCTCAGCCCAGGAGAGGAGGCCGACCGGTGATGGAGTGTGGCTGAGTGGGTGGAGGTGCTTTCGCCTATCCCCAAGTTCAGGGATTTTCTACTTGTAGGTTTCCCCCAGGAGTGTGACATGCAGTGATGTCCATGCACAGCTGCCCTGCTGACGTCTGCCACACTCCTACCCCAATGTTCTGGCTGGTGATCCTGTAGTACCCCAATCTCCATCAGGGGTCACAAGGACACCGAGCAGCCCAAGGAAGCCTCCCAAGGAGAGGACAACAGTCCTCCAGATGCTCAGTTCTCTCCATGTGCTGCTGACCCCCAGATCCCTGAGTCTGTCTCCAAACTTGAGTCGCCGGCATGGTACAAGGTGTGGCGTCCAGTTCCTCAACCCTCAGTGGCACCGGGCTGGCTCCATTTAGCTAGTTTCTGGTGACTGTTTTTTTTTAAATATGATTAGAAATCCATTTTATGGGTACCTCCAAACTCTGGGGAGTCCAGCTTAATGAGGGGAGTGGTTTGTCTAGCACTGATGGGCATGCCCAGAGTTTAGGCTGATCACCAATACCTCCTTCCCTCTCAACCCACATTGTCAATTTTATCAGAACTTCATGGTGGCTGTTCAATACATCACCAGTGACTCCCCCTCCCTGGAAGTTTTTATAAAGGATGGTGGGTGCCCAATCCTGCCACCATTCTTTAATTATATTTTCTTTTTTTTTTTTCAAATTTCCAACACAGGGTGCCCAACCCCCAGTGCTTGATTGTAGTGGCACCAGGATATGACTGTATTGAAAGTGACACTGTATTGATTACTGAGTTATCCACCTAGTACTGAGTGACACCGGGGTGCCCCAAGTACCAAGCGACATTGGAGTGCCCACCCTACTCGTGCCTCAAAAGTGTCCTCCCAACAAAGGAAGGGGGTGAATCTCCAGTGTTGAAAAGCTGAAATAAATAAAATTGTCCAACAGAGATCTTTTTTTTTCTTTTGTTTTGCTGTAAAGAAGAAAATGGTCTCTCACCAATCTGAGTCCCCCACATCCCCCAACCACCCCACTCTGAACCCCACTCAGCATCACCACCCCACAACCCCACACACCCTCGCTCATTTGAAATGGTCCCACAAGGTGGATCCACCCTCTGATCAAAAAGATATCCTACTGCTGGAAACACAACTGTGAAATGAGAAAACAAGGTAAGTCTAGTTAGTAGGATACTTAGTAACTGTGATGCCATTTTCTTGGACCTGCCCATGAATCCTAGGTACAGCCTGAATGGCACAGGAGGAAGAGTCCCTGGAGTTTGAGCTGTGATGAGGAGGTAATTGAAGGATAACAGACTGGATGAACCTATGGTCTTTTTCTGATGATAGTGTCTATGTTTCCATTTAATTGGTGGACACTTTAGTTAAAAAGAACAGGGAGTCCAAGCACTCCCCTGCATCCTGATAGATTTTGCAGCATGAGGTGGCAAAGTTCAAAGTCAAAAGCTGTCCTGGGATTGGTGGTTGTGGCGGGAGGGCCATCCCAGAACCTCATGAACCAATTGTCTGGCCACTGGAATCTAGACCTGCCCCAGTTGGGCCTGAATGCTGCTGGTCCAAGGAACTGATTAGCCAGAATGGTTACAGGATCAGTGCTGCTCATTGACTGCACCTGTATAATATACACAGTATGTATGTATGTTTGTATGTACTTTATCTATCTATCTATCTATCTATCATTTTACAAAGCCATACAAGGACAGACTGAAGGACCTCAATATACACACCCTGAGAAAAAGAAGCATGGGATATGATAAAGACCTATAAATACCTCACAGGGGTAAATAAGGTACAGGAGAGGAGCATTTCTTCAGATGAAAAGATGCACGATAACATGGGGACATGCAATAAATCTTGAACTGGGTAAAGTAAAGACAGATGTGAAGAAGTACTTCTTCACCGAAAGAGTGGTGGATGCCTGGAAAAGTTTTCCAGCAGAGGTGATGAGGGCAAAAACAGTGGTGGGCTTAAAGCATGCATGGGATAGACACAAGGGAATCTTAATGAGAAACAAGGGGGGAGAGAGGAAGCTGGAGAACATGTAGTGTCTGTTGTGACAGCGTAGGCAGGGAAACAGTAGGTAGACTGGGTTGGCCAAGTGGTGCTTGTCTGCTGTCAGATTTTGTCTCTGTCTGTCTGTCTATCTATCTATCTATCTATCTATCTATCTATCTATCTATCTATCTATCTATCATTTTATACAGGCATGGCAGTAGTGCTGTGCAGAATGCAAAAATCTGCCAGTGAGATTAAAGCAAAATGACCATTTCACTTGGGGAATTTCCACTGGAATTTCACTGATTCTTCTATGGAATTCCATCTGCTGTGAACTGCAGAAAAATATTCTGTGGAACAGTATTTTTTTCCATGGAAAATTATTCTGCAACCATTTCTGTGGAAAATATTGAGATCTATGAAATAATATTCTGCGGAACAGAATGTTTTCTATGGAAAATCATTCCACAACCATTTCTACAGAAAATATTCAGATTTACAGAATAAAACTCCATGGAAAGGTTGCAGAAAATCTCATTCTGCATTTTTCTGCTGTGGAATTCTGTCATTCTGTTTCCAGCAAAATTCAGCAGAATTTTGAAAATTCCTCAAAATTTTGTTCTGTTGGACTTTGAAAATTACACACAGCACTACATGACAGCGTCTGTTTATTAGGGTTGAGTAAGCACTTTTATGTTAAACCTCAATTTTTGCACCATAATAACTCTGACACCATTTAACTGATTTGCCTGAACTTTTGAAAGCATGGAGTCTGGGCCAGGGTCTCTGGATCCTGAAAATCTTGTGGGTCAATTGATTCAAGAGGGGAGTTACAAAGGTGCAAAAACACTAAAATTCACCCAAAACCTGAAACTTACAGGTTTGTTAGAGTCTGATCCTAGGTATATGCTTTCACAGGTTTGAAGTTTTTAATTTATATGGTTTTTAAAATATAAGTCAAAAACTGTGCCATTTTGGAGCATGCTTAGCTCAAAAAAATGTATTAAGGATTGCTGGAGTTTTTGTATTAGCAGTTTGATTGAAAGTGATTCCCTTCACACTTTCACTCAGCTACTTTTACAACATTACAATACTGTCAGCATGTGCTCACCCACCACCAGTATCCCCTCTCCTGACCCAGGTTGAATTCATTTCTGACTGGCCACAGCTGTTCAGTGCTGCCACCAGCACCTTCTTCTTGACTGACCCAGCAATTCATTTATTTGAAACTGGTGACACCTCCTCAGTGTCACTGCTGGTGTACTCCCTCCTGCTTGAACCAGGTATTTAAATTTATACAACTGACAGTGGTTGCCCAAGCCACCAATGGTTTATCTCGGTATTCACCCCTTAATCATTTGGCACTGGGTGCCCGGCCCCAGTGTCAGGAAGTACTTTGTTACAGTGTGCAGCATGATTTCACTGCACACTCAACCCCCTTTTGATGTGCAGACACCAGGGTGCACACTCCTGCTGCCACCAAACATTTATGACACTGGCATGCCCAATCCCCAGTGTCATGTTGGGACCTGTAATGAAGAAAATGGGTCCATGTTGTCTTTTTTCAAAATGTTTTCCCTAAAAAGAAGAAATGTGTCCCTCGTTCATGTCTCACCACAACTCCCACCCACTCCACTCCAAACTCCCACTCAGCACCCACCTCCCCACACTACTCACTCAACTACAAGAAGGACACAGCTGATCCACCCTCTGCAATGAAGAAATTCATTTCCTTGAAGCATAACCAGGAACTGAAAAATAGGGTAAGTGTGGTCATAGCATTCCCAATGCATTCTGAACTTTTACTCATAACTTTGTCACTTTTTAATATTTTTTCACAAAATGTTCAACGTGGCCTTTTTTTGGGGGGGGGACCCCAACTCATAAACAAAGTAGGTGAAATTTAACCTATGCTGAAATGTGATTTTGCAGTCACTCCACAAAGTTGACCTTTGGCACAATTTGAAAAATATCACCTACCAGGTTCATGGGGTGTGATCATAAGAAGGCTGTCTGGAAACTTCAGTGAAAAAACATGTTAAAATGACTAAGCTATGAGTGAACACTGAATTTTTTCAACCTTCAGTCATAATTTTGGTTAGTTTTCTAATATTGTGTCCACAAATTTTCAACATAGTCATTTTTGCACACCACCTCATGAACATGACAAGTGCCTGTGCTGGTTAGCTGAGTTCTGTGGTGAGCTCAAGAGTCAGCTGGATGAGTCAAAGGCTGTGGAGCAGGTACTGTAATGTGGCAGTACTCCCAGCCTGGGGAGGGACTGTGCAGTGTTGGCTGCACTAGCAACAAATACCATATATTGAAGAGAACTCTTCCATTGACTGCCCAGGGGCCCTGGATCTATGTGATAATGGCAATCATAAAATAACGATTGCCATTAGGGTGAATGGAAATGCAATCCCCAGCACACAGCAAAAAAAGGGCTACCACACCCTCCTACTTAAGGATTCTCAACTCTGGGGGGTGCATGTTGGGGGGGTGCAAAGCCCCCCAAAAATATGTATTTGGGCCAGGCGCAACAAAAGGCACCTGCACCAGGACCTGAACAGCACCATTTAGACCCCAGCCCTGAGTCCACCCACCATGCCATGGGAGCAGCTCGGCAGCTCACCACAGTGCCACCCCTCACAATCCCTCCCTCCTCTCCCACCCCACCCTCAGCGTGCTCGCTCCCCTCTGTGTTTGTATACATGTAGTGACAGGCTGTCACTATATTCGTGCACCCCCATCCAGTCACCTTCCCTCCTCGTCACTGTGATGTGAGGTGCCATGATTGAGTCGCTGTTTTGGTAGGTGCCAAATTGTGGTCACCAAACTCACAGGATACCGGGGGCCCTGCACCTCTGTATCTGTAGCTGCACAGAAGCACTTCCACAGCTAGATAGAATCTTGACCATGCACATCTGCATCTGTAGCCACATAAAAACACATGTCCCAGGGAGCCCTGCACTTTGGCAGCCCCCAGACAGCCTCACAGATTCTTTACATCCATAGCCACATGGATGTGCAGGGCCCAGAGGGCCCTTCACTTCCATGGGCAGAGGGCTCTTCTGTTTGTATAGGGCCCAGAAGGGATCAACATCTGCATGTGTTCACCCAGGTCCTGACTGAACCAGCAGGAATGAGGTTATGAGTCCACTACCACAAAAATCAAAGAAATTCATTGAAAAAAAACTCAGTTAGTGCAGAGTATAGGCTTGAATATTTCTTTCACCAAATTTTCAACATGGCGTTTTTGAGAGTCTACCTCCTGAACAATATATGGGTATGTATTATAAGGGCATGGTAGCACCCCTATAGTTAGAGCTGAGTAGTATATTTAATGTTATACCCCTAACTTTGCACCTTAATAGCTTCACTCCTTTTCAATAGAATTGCAGAAAATTTTGCATGCACAGTCCTGGGGCAAGGTCTCTTGATTTGGCAAGTTTCATGTTGGTTAGATAGCTAGATTCCGAGGTCTGGATAGTGCAAATAGTGGAAAAAGCTGTTTTTTTTAGTTTGTTTTTTGTTCTCACATAAGGCCCAAATGGTTTGGAATTTTCTTCTGAATTTTTAGGGTAGGAGGGGCTTGCCCTAGAAAGGTGCCTTTTTTGGTTTGGTTAAAAAATATTAATCTGTTTATGAGTTATAAGGATTTGAAATTTTGATTCTGAACATGCTCAGTAGGGCCTTTCATTTACAGTATGTGTCTAATGCAAAATTAACATTTCTGGCTCATGAAAGAAGACCCTTCTTTCATGAACCGAAATTGTTCTTTCATGAGAAAAAAAATGATCCTTCTTTGTATGGCAGCCATCCTGTTTTTTATTGTTCAAAGAAAAATGTATGCCCTGGAGAAAAGCAAGCACATACATCTAGCTAAACGGTATCTGTTTGGCTCAATTCTGGGCTTTTTTTAAACAGACCCAAAATATGATTTTGAGATATTCCAAAAATCTTTACCAAGGATTGTTTTGTGTGCAAAATTTCCTGTTTCGTGAGTCTTATGAAAGAAGATAACTGTCTCATGGAAAAGGAATCTCAGCCCATGAAAGAATTCAGTAGGACTTAGGTGTTCTTCATAGTTCTTTTATAAGCTGACCTTCTTTTGTGATCATGAAAGACCTCACTAAAGAAGAATCACGGCTCAAGAAAGAAGATGGTGGGACATAGTTTTTTTCCAGTTTCTGTCATAAGCTGACCTTCTTTCATAAGTCACAAAAGAAATCATGAAAGAAGAAGGTTGGCACATGAAAGAACTGTAAAAAAAAATCTCAAATCCCATCATTTTCTTTTGTGAGCCAAGATTCTTTTTTTTTGTGAGTTTTTTCATGATCATGAAAGAAGGTTGGCTCATGAAAGAACTATTTAAAAAGAAAAGAAAAAAAACTAAGTCCCACCATCTTCTTTTGTGAGCCAAGAATCTTCTTTTGTGAGTTCTTTCATGACTCATAACAGAAGAAGTTTGGGTCATGACAGAAGGTTTTACCTTGCCAGTGAAGTTCTGGTGAATTTGAAAAATTTGCCTTAGAAAAAAACTTTGTGAATTGCCCACTTTGCACTTCTTCACTTTGCATTGAGTTTTCCTTGAGAAATGGTATTTTTGAGGCAAAGTTGTAACTTTGCCTTAACTTTCATAGAGTAAAATTTGCCACCTTTACACACCTCTAGTGCTCACCCTGATACTGCTTCTTTCTTCCCTCTCCTTCAAGTCACCCGCCCCTTCCCATGTTTAATTTTTTAATACTGTAAGTGGTCTGAGGTGCCCACCCCAGTACCACTTCTCTTGCCCTTCTTCCTTGTACATCACTCACCCTTCTTTAACATATATATGGTGGCACTAGAGTGCCCACCCCCATTGCTGCCAAACACCATCCAGACACTAGAGTGTCCAATCCCCAGTGTCAGCTTCTGTCCTCCTACAATAAAGAAAACTGTCCCTTGTTGATCTTTTTTTTAGACATGAAAAAATAAATCAGTCCATTGGCGATCTGCCCCCAGCACCCCCACCCTGACCCCCTACTCCACACCCACCATCTGACCCCCACACACCCTCACATCTTCAGTCACCTAATCATGTCCCACAATGCCTTCAGCCATGTTCTCAGTAAGAGAACAGCAGGACTTTCTTGAAATGTGAAGCCACCGCTGGAGATGTGCTTCAATTACAGCAGTATCTAATTATCTATCTATCTATCTATCTATCTATCTATCTATCTATCTACCTATCTTTCATTTTTCTTTATTGGACCAGGGCTTCCAGCCCCAGTACTGCTTCTTTTCCCCCTTCCCTCTAGGTTGCCCTCCCCAATTCCAAATTTTTTTTTTAAATTAATAAGTAGACTGGGGTGAACACCCCAGTACCACCACTTTTGCTCCTCCACTCTTGGTCAACGTTTCTCCCTTCCAATCACATTAAATAGCAGCAGATCAGGATGCTCACCACTAATACTGCTTCTTTCCACCACATCCCTTCCAGATCATCCCACCCAAAACAAATAGATAGCAGCACCAGGGTGCCCACCCTCAGTGTCAACAAACACCATCCCGACATTGGGGTGCCCAATCCCCAGTGTCAGCTTCTGTCCCCCTACAGTAAAGATTATGTGGATGTAGTATATAATGGAGCTTCAGCAACAGATTTAAAAAAAATAGATATTTACAATCATTTGGCAAAATATGTCTTTATCATGAACTAAATTGGTTACACTTAGATCTTAGAATTTACACATATGTGAAATAATGTGCAACAGGGTTAACTAGCATTTGTCAATGCTGAGTGTTAGCTTGCTGATATTAGCATTGGACGTGCAGGAGTTAGACAGATGCAGAATAGGAATGGCAGTGAAGTATTGAACTCACACCAACCCCACCTCCACCTTGCAGAGATGGACAGGCATTGGGGTGTGCCTTTGGGTCATTGCCCATAACACTCATAGGATTTCACCTCACCCTATTCTGCAGATACCAGCAAGTGTTGAGGTGTGCCTTGGGGTGTTTGGCTTTACAGTCACTCTATTTCATAAGGACATATGCTGAAATGGGTGCTGTATAGAAAATTGGGGTGAACTCTGGGGCTGAAGAGTCCAAGGCACACCTTGATGCCTGTCACTGGCTTGAGGGTGGGCATGGGGGTGGAATGGCATGAGCATTACAGCCAGCAATCCAAAGACACACCCCTGATGCCTGTCAGTCTGTTCAGGGTTGGACATTATGGTTAGAAACCCTAATGCCCCAGGTGTTTGTTGGTATTTGCACTACAAATGTTCAGCATGGCCTTTTTGTGACCCCTACCTCATGAAACCTTTTGGGACCTCTGCTCATGAACAGTGGCACTATGATTTTGTTAATCTGTCCCACACGTTGATTTCCCACAGTGACCACATCATTCTGCGCCAGATGTGTGAGAACACAGTTCAAGCAGGATGTGAAAAATGACAGCTGTACCATTCATAGGGAGGTGTGAAGAGATGGAAATTTTGAAAATCTGGAGTGAAAATATTAAAAATACTCGAACTTCCGAGCGTACATGGAAACTGCGTAATGCGCGCTCATAACAGTCATTTAGTGGAATTATTTCATCAAATTTTCAACATAGGCATTTTGTAACCTCTGCTCATGAACAGTGTAACTATGATTTTCTTAATCTGTCCCAAATGTTGATTTCCCACAGCAACCACGCCATTGTGTGGCAGATGTGTGCAAAGACATTTCGGGCAGAATGTTAAAAATGACAGCTGTACTGTTCATAAGGAGGTGTGCAAAATTGACAACGCTCAAAATCTTGAGTGAAAATATTACAGATTCTTAAAGTTATGAGTGTGTGTGTGGAAACTGCACAATGCAAGCTCATAACATAGTCATTTTATGGAGTTTTGTCACCAAATTCTTAACATAGGCATTTTGGGACCTCTGCTCATGAACAGTGTCACTGTGATTTTCTTCATCTGTCCCAAACACTGATTTCCCACAATGACCGCTCTATTGTGTGCCAGAAGTGCAAAAACACATTTTGTCCAGGATATGAAAAATGACAGCTGTACTGTTCATAAGGAGGTGTGAAAAAATGCCAATGTTGAAAATCTGGAGAGAAAATATTACAAATTCGCGAAGTTATGAGAGTGTGTGGAAACTGCGCAATGCACGCTTGTAACACAGTCATTTTTTGGACTTTTTTTTCACCAGATTTGTAACATAGACTTTTTGGGAGCCCACCTCATGAACAGTGACACTGTCATTTCATTAATCGATCCTGAAAGGTGATTCCGCACAGTGACCGCAAAAATGGCCCAGATAACCACCTAAGTTGATACCCCCCATTTATGCCATTATACAGCTCACCAGCATTTCTTCAGTTTGTGGTTGGCTTTGAAGAGTGCAGACGTGTTCTCACTACACCAAAGATCATTGCACAGGGCTCCAGAGGTAAGTACAGGTTAAGGGGGTGTGGGGAGGTTGGGTTCGCAGAGGGTGGGAGCAGGTTGGGGGAGGGGCACCAGAGACAACGAGGGACAGTTTTATGTTTTTACAGGGTTTAAAAAAAATAAAAGACCTTGCAGGATGGTTTTTCTATTACAGGGATCCCAGCATGCCACTTGGGTGTTTGTTGGGAGGGCAGTAGCCGATGGGGATTGGGCACCCCCCGGCAAATGAACTTGGGAAGGGGCATGCCAACAGGGGGATTGGCCACCCCCGTCAGCTTTCATAGGGACTGTGAGAGGTGGTTGGTGACAGCAGCTGTCATGTTTACTGAAATGGGACACAAGACAAGGCAAGCTGTGATTCATCACTGGAATCAGGTACCACCCCAGCAGCAAAAACAGGTGATTGTTAAATGACATGGCACTCCCTGATTGCAGCAGTGAGTTTCTTTCAAGTTGGTGGCATGCTACAATACTGCTGCCATTGACAGCATGCTCCTTTATTGGCGCCACAGAGACCAGTCCCAAAATGGACTGCTGGCATTGGCCAAAACACTGCCGCACCTCCACAACTTGCTACTACAGCAAGCTGCCACAATATGTTTCTTGCGCATGCATGCAAGCAGACATAAAAATCATTTGCCAGAATATATAACTGAAGAGTTGAGAATTAAACAAATAAAACCTGGACTGAGTTCTTCACAGTATTTAGAGTTTGAAGTGCCAAAGCATAGAACTAGGGCCGGAGGTGTTATTATTTCATGCCTTGATCCAAAGATGTGGAATAAATTACCTAACTACCTCAGACCTCAAAATACTAGAATCATATGGAAAAATATTAAGTTGTGGTATTATTCACAGACTGCTTATCCAAGAACTTGTAGTGTACCTACTGATTCAGGTTAAACAGTGTAGTAGTCATGCTATTGAGTTTTTTTAAGTGTTATCTTAATGTTATTTTGTGATTACAAGACATAATAGGGTTATGTCCTTAAATTGTTTATGTATTCTCATTGTGTGGTAATATAATAGGTAGTATTGTACTCTACATGTTCATGTATAATGCATTTTTTAAATGTTTTAAACAAATTGTTATTTTCACTTCTAAAGTAACTTGATTCCTTCCTTTTGTAACCAGGATGAATGTATGGCGTCCCTTGTAAATGAGCTTTCCACTCAATGGGAATTTAACCATGTTCATTTATGAAATGATTAAAATCACTACTACTCATTACTATTAAATCTGTCCCTCATTGATCTTACTTTTTTATACCTGAAAAAAAGAAAATGACCCATCAACAATCTCACCCCAGCAACCACCACCCCATCCCAACCCTCTACTCAGCACCCATCACCACCACCCCACACCCCCTCATTCACTTGAACATGTTCCACGATGCACATCCACTTTCTGATTGAAGACGTGCCTTGCTGCTGGAACTAGCAACTGCAATAGGTAAGCAATAACACACAACAGGGTGTGGGTTATGCTTTGATAAGTGCACACCATAGGCATAGTAAGGTACAAGGCCACAGGCTGAGTACCTTACTGCCCCTAGAAGTGTGTTTACCAGAGCATAACCTGCACATCAGAGTATAATATTGTGCTTATAAAATGGTTATATGTTGTTAGACTGTAATATTTAACAAGTAATAATACTAAAATAAAAAAAAAATCTGTGTTGATGTGAAATAGACCCTTTGCTTTTCTCAGGTTGCTATGGGTGCTGTTAAATGAAGTATCATGTCTAGGGGCACTGAAGACAGCTGTTGAGCTGCTACGTCAGGTTGCAGGCAAGACCACAATTTTGTGTTGGCCATGCCAGTAGCATGCTATCAACTGGTATACCAACTTCCATGACAGTTCCGGTGGTCTCCCTCTGCTAGTTGCTTTGGAGGGATTTTTCAGAGTCTGTAAAGCTGCAGTTAAGGAGGAGAAATTCATTTAGAAAAAAATCAGCTCTCCCCCCAAGTCAGGGAAAACTGCTTTGACAATGAACCAGCACACACAAAGAAAAACCACAAAAAGAAAAGATGTAGAACCAGAAGAAGTAGAAGAGAAAGAGGCAGTAGTAAGATCCAAGCAGCAGCAGCTGTGGAGAAAAAAAAAAAACACACTAATTAACATAACCACTTTGATCCTAACTGAAGACGAAGTAAGAGTATTAGAACGTGGTCTGTCATTCCCCCCCCCTTCTCCAATGAAACATAGAAACATAGACTTTGACGGCAGATAAGGACCGCTAGGCCCATCTAGTCTGCCCATTTCCCTAACTACAGGATAGGCTGCAGATCCTAGTTAACCAACAGCCTATATCTTCCTGCACCCCACAAGAATTGCCTTATGTCTGTCCCATGCATTCTTGAATTCTCCCACAGTTTTAGACCCCACAACTTCCTCAGGAAGGCTGTTCCATGCATCCACTACCCTCTCTGTGAAATAATACTTCCTCACATTGCCCTAGACCGCCCTCCTCTATCTTTAAATTGTGTCCCCTTGTTCTTGCAAGTCTCTTTTCTGAAAGATGCTACCCTCTTGGACTTTGTTGATTCCCTTGAGGTACTTGAAAGTTTCTATCATGTCCCCTCTCCCTTCTTTCCTCAAGCGTATACATATTAAGCTCTTTTAGTCTCTCCTCATCGGCTTCTCTTGCAGACCCTGCACCATTTAGTTGCCCTCCTCTGGACTGCCTCTATCCTGTCTATGTCCTTGGGAGATGGGGTCTCAGAACTGAACACAGTATTCCAGATGGGGTCTCACCAACTGTCTGTACAGAGGGATAACAACTTCTTGTTTTCTGCTGCTGATGCCTCTTCCTATACATCCCAGTATACCCCGGCCCTCCCTACTGCCTTCTCACATTGCTTGCTAACCTTAAGGTCATCTGATATGATTACCCCAGGTCCCTTTCCTGTTTTGTTGTTGTTACTACCTCCCACCCATTGTGTATTTTCCCTGGGTTCTTGTTTCCCAGGTGCATTATTTGCACTTTTGCATTGAATCCTAGCTGCCATACGTCTGACCATTCCTCCAACCTTGCCAAGTCCCTTTTCATCCTTTCCACGCCTCCTTGTGTATCAACCCTGTTGCAGATCTTTGTGTCATCTGCAAAAGGCATACTTTCCTTCCAGTCCTCTGCAATGTCACTGATGAAGACATTAAAGGACTGGACCAATACTGAACCCTGCAGTGACCCCACTAGTAACGCCCCTTTCTTCAGAGTGGACTCATTTACAATTACCTTCTGTGTCCTGTTGTCCAGCCAATGTTTTACCCAGGCTACCACCCTGGGACCCACTCCCAGGCTGGTTAATTTGACTAATAATCTTTTGTGTGGGACTGTGTCAAATGCCTTGCTAAAGTCTAGGTAGGCCATGTCCACAGCCCCTCCCTGGTCTACTACTTTGAATGGTGGACTTATTTAAAAGCAGAACTGACATATTCAAACTTTTAAGAAGCAAAGAGACAAATGTTAGGACACCTTCAAGGCCTCCGAGGCCCACATTGACTGGGTTAACTACAGACATTTAAGAAACAGATGCAAAGCTGAAATTAGATGTAGTAAAAGCTAACAATATACAGAAAAGTTTGCTGTGGCAAACAATAATCCTAATATGTACTGGAAAATTCTAAAACAAACCTTGGGCAATTCTAGCCCCTCCACCCCCCAGACTTTGAGATAAATGGCATTAATTGCAAAACCCCATCACAGCAGCTAATGCTTTCAACCAGCAATTCTCTGACCTCACTGCAGTAACCAGTGCCCTAACCTCATGCTCACCTGCAAATCACAACCTCTTAGCCACTCAAAGTACCCCATGCCCACCCTTTCTTCTCCAGCAGATCACCACTACTGAAATCCATAAGTTACTTCAGTCCATTACTGAGAGTAAGTCTGCAGAGCCTGATGCCTGTGAACCTTGGCGTCTTAATCTGGCAGCCTGGGAGCTTGCTATTCCTCTAACTCATATCTTCAGCCTATCCCTCACTAATGGTGTAGTACCAGCAGACTAGAAAACTGGTAACATAGTTCCAGTATATAACAAACTCTGATCAGAGCCAATATGGTTGTGGAGAGCTTTTAGGAGTGGCAAGTGTGGTGAACAGAATATACTGTGCTCTCACTGCACAGGAGTCAGCCATAATACTGCAGCAATTACAGCACTGCGCATGTGCGTTACTCGCACATGTGCAGTTTGCCCTGGAGTCAGTTTTGTGCAACATGGTGGTGCTGACATAACTACATGCAACAACTCAGTCCCCTCGGATTACTAGAATCCCATCAGTGCTAGTCTTAGGCAGGTAGGAAAATGCAGCTGGTGAGGTGCTCATTAGGGGTTTTCTATTTTTTAAATTCAAGAAACTTTATTAAACTTGGTTGGAAGTAAAGCACAAACAACAGCGAAGATACATGAGCTCATAAACACATATCTTATCAATAACCAACAAAATAGCTGTTGCACTTATTACATCTAGATAATTAACAATTATGTAAAGAAGTTATCCAAAACACATAGACTTCTCAACCAAGCTTTAGTCATAACAGTTCAAACCCACCCCCTCCTGTACTGACCCCAACAACAACATCCCCTTCTCTGGAAGCTGGGGTGTCCCGGGTAGAGTCCAGTTGAGAACAGCTCACACTAATATGCAGTTTCAAAACATAATGAGCTATAACCCTTCTCAGGAGTGTGGGGCATGAGAGCTATAAATAATAAACCATAGATGATGAATAATAAGTGGTAAGTGGTGAGTAGCCAACCATCACCCAGTATCCAGAGTCAGCAATGTAAAAAGGGGTTCCTATACCTGAGTATATTTTTTATGGGAGTGTGACATACTTGCTATAATACATTCTGCCTGCAGCACAAAAATAATTTCTCTGTACTATTCCACATAAGTAAGAGTGGCCTATTTACACCAGTGTCAAAGAATAACCTTCCTGGCACAGGCCGATATTAAAGCAATATGTGGTTTCTGATTACCAATTAGAGCCTTAGCAAAATCCCCCAGAATACAGATTTCAGGAGTGAAAGCCTGATCGAGCCCCAATACGGGGGTCCAACTGTTGTCTAATATCTTCCCAAAAAGGCTTAACCTTTTTACAGATCCAGAGAATTTGAAACAATGACCCACATTCCCTTTGACATCTAGTGCATATATCTGAGGCCAACCTTCCCATTCTGTGAAGTTTAATTGGAGTCTAGAACATGTTATGCAGTATATGAAACTGCATGAAATGGTGCCTGTCCTATTGGATATATTTGTATATTCCTTACCAGATGCAAACTCAATCACAGGTGTTTCTCTGGGGAGGAAGAACCTGGTCCCAAAAATAATAGAATGCTCGCTCCCTCTCAGCAAGGAGGTCCCACAACCGTGCATGAAAGAATGCTATGGCATGAGAGGTGAGGGTGGCCGATATCAAGAGGAGCAATGCATTTCCATATTCCCTAGACCAGACACCAGTACCGAAATATTGAAACAGTATGTGCCTAAGTTGCAAATATTTGAAACACACATACGTTAGCCATCTGAATTTTTGTTGGGCCTCCTTAAAAGTAATAAGTTTGTTGGCAGACAATAATTGATCAGCTGACTGGAGCTCCAAAGAGGGCCAGATCATCTGGGTCAACATCTTCCCAGCAATCTTTAAATTCTGATTTTCAATGATAGGCTGTGTAATATCATGATAGGGATCTAAAGCTAACAAATGACATAACTGGTTGTGGGCATAAAGAGAATAACCATCAGGAGTGTCCTTCAAGAGGCCAGGGATCCTCTTAGAGAAAACATACAACAAGGCATGAGGCTTCATACCAAAGTGACTGCACAATGTGCTTTCAATGTTCAGCCATTGGGGAATGTAGGCAGAGTCCAAGGCTCCAGGGGTTGTGTGAAACCATAAGGAAAGTTGAGAACAGTGTATGGACAGGTAGTAAAGATAAACATTGGGAACTTTCAGCCCACCTGCCACTTTAGATCTCATTAACTTTGCCAGAGCTCTCTGAGAAAGCTTCCCCTGCCAAAGGAAATGAGAGAAAATTCTGTTGACCTGGAGAAACCATGCCTTGGGTAGGGCCAGGCCGAGCATGATAAGAGGATACTGAATTTGAGGGAGAACATCTGTTTTAAGAATATTCACATGACCCCATGGAGACAAAGGTAACAAAGACCATCGATTAAGATCATTTTGAATTTGTGCAAGCACTTGGTCTAGACTCTATTGTTTACATTTAGACGGATCTGTACTAAGGTACAGCCCTAGATATTTTAATTTGTCTTTAACCCAGAGAAGGCCCAGGTGTTCCACACTAGCATGATAAGTTGCAGTATTTAAAGGTAAAAGCTCAGTTTTTGAGAGATTGAGCTTGTAGTTGGAGATCGCACCAAATTGGGTTATGATATCTAAGACCTCCAGTATAGAAGTGGATGGAGAAGCAATATGTAAGAGAATGTCATCTGCATAGACAGATAACTTATATTAAGAGGGACCCAAGGATGTACCCTGAACTCACTGGGAAAGATAAGTTTCAAGGTATAAGTTAAACAAAAATGGAGATAAGGGACACCCTTGACAAGTTCCTTGTTGCTAAGGGAAGGGATTGGACAGAATCCCATTGCAAAAAATGCATGCTGTGGGATTAGTGTAGAGCACCTTCAGCCATCTAATAAATTCAAAAGGGAAGCCATACCTAGGGAGCAGGTGTAACAAATAGTCCTACGATACCCTATCAAAAGCTTGTTCTGCATCCAGGGAGGCCAGAACGGATGGTATGAAGGAGTCCCTGGATGTGGAAATAAGATGCAGAAGTTTCCGGGTATGATCTGCAGACAATCTGACTGAGACAAATGCCACCTACTTCCTACTGAGAAGACATTCCCATACAGAATTTAGCCTAGTGGCTAAAATTTTTGCCAGGATTCTTAGATTCACGTCAATTAAGGATAAAGGTCTGTAACTAGTCACTAATGAGTGATCCTGACCTGGTTTAGGCAGGACCACTATGATGGCAGCTGTAAGACAGGAATCTGAGAGGCCATGCAAAAAATATACTGGAATAGATCAAGAAGATATGGTGCTAGCAATTCCTTGAATTTCTGGTAGAAATCTGAGGAAACGGCTTCCGGACCAGGGGATTTCTCTGGAGTTAAAGAGTCAATCGCTGTAATCACCCCCACCAGAGTCAAGAGAGCCTTCAACAGGGTGACCTGACTATGACCCAACACGGGGA
Organism: Neoceratodus forsteri; assembly: GCA_016271365.2. NCBI lineage: Eukaryota > Metazoa > Chordata > Ceratodontiformes > Ceratodontidae > Neoceratodus > Neoceratodus forsteri. The sequence continues at coordinate 527,050,010 of CM028134.1, forward strand.
GATCCAAATCCTGGAGGAAGGTATCAAAAGGGGGAAGATCAAAAGGATCCAGGGGAAGTGCATAGAGGGAGTGATAGAAAATCTGAAACTGCGAAACAATATTTCTAGGGGAAGTAAAGTAGATGGCCGGAATCTGATCAGATGAATGGAACAATCCTGTCTGCTTGCTGAGTAAGCAAATGCAAGGCGAGAAGCTTTCCAGCTTTCTTCACCTGATTGAAGTACTGGGCTCTGGTCCTCAGGAGAAGTTGCTCAGCTCTCTCTCCAAGGAGGGTATTATATTTCGCTCGAAGAGCCACAAGGCATTCCTGAACCATTGTTGGGAAAAAATCCAAAAGCTCCTGTTCAGTTGCTTGGATTTGTGACAGAAGGGAGGATGTGACTTGAGAGAGTTCCCTTTTCCTTCTGGTTGATAATCTTATAATTTCACCCCAGAGAGCACATTTGAAAGAGCACCAGAGGATGTCAAGTTTGGGCATTGTGGGCAAGTTAAAAGTAAAACATTTAGAGATAAAGTGCTGTAACCTCTTAAACTAACTCTGGGTACTTTAATAGTTGGTTATTAAAGCACCATGTCTTGTCTCATACCAGAAATGGGGCAAAACTAACTTGTAAAAGAACTGGGTGATGAGTAGACAGTACCTTACAGCTATAATGACTTGAAAGAACACCTGGCCATGCGTTGGTGCTCAGTAAAAATAAATCAATATGGGAAAAAGAATTATGTGGGATGGAGTAGAAAGAATACTCTTTCAGTTCTGGATGCAGGATTATACAAATGTCTAACAACCCTAATAAGTCAATGAGGTTTCACAGAGCAAATTAACTCAATGTAAGGGGTTGACTACATCTTGAGGTTCTATCTAAATTGTTTTCCAGCACCACATTCCAATCCCCAGCAAGTATCACAGGGAGAGATGCCCACTGGGACAGAATGGGGGGGATCTGGGGAAAAAAAGGAAAAATACTCTATATTGGGTCCATAGACTGATCTCAGAATCACCTACAGATGTCCCATACAGCCTTCACAAAAATATATCTGCCTTGAGGGTCACTGACCTCCTGAAGAAGATGGAACTGGGTAGATCTGGACACCAAGATGGCCACACCTCGCTTACGAGAGTCTAGCCCAAAACCAAATACCTGACTAACCCAGGAGCTTAGTAAAGACAATATCTGAGCTGGGGAAAGTGAGTTCCTTGCAAGAAGGCCATATCAACCTGCAGCTTGTGGAGATGTAGTAAAATTTTGGAATCACTTTGTCGGTGATTGGGCTCCTTTGATATTCCATAAGCAATACCTGAAATTATGTACCATAACACAACAAAAAGTACAATGGATTTCAGAAGGAAACATTTATTCCATGGCAAGAGCCCTTACTACATACCGCACACCATCCAGCTTCAGGAGAACTACCCAACTCCCCCACACACACACACACCACAATCTTCTAACATGTAAACAGCACACAAAAGAACAAGTTAATTGGTTAAAGTTTGAACATTCCTTACCCCACCCACAGCCCCCACCCTCTCTTCAACCCTGCCAGCCCACAACAACCCCCAAACAAGTAAATAACATTTTAAGATCCAGGTTACCCAGACTAGAACAGAACCACTCCCATCCCTCCCTCCCAATTTTTCAAAAAGAGACATTAAGAAGAAAATACAGCACGAATATTCCCACTTATCCTATTTATCCCCACTACCCCTCCCAAAACACCCTCATATCCCCAATTAAATCAGTGCATGAGGCTCTGATCTGAAATAGACCCACACTTCATCCAACCAGCTTGCCCCACGCCGCATGTTAACCAATGTTAAACCAAGTACATGTCTTCCCCCCCTCAAAAAAATAATGTATAACAACATATATTACATAGGGCCACCCACCCTGCCACAACAATAATCAATACAAAAACTAGATTTGGAATCATGTGGCAGATCATAAAACAAATAACAATCAACAGTGAAGAGAAAGAATTAACTATATCCCCACAGAACATACAATACAAAAAGTTTGGTATGTACATAAACACAGAGGCCATTAACATGTGCCCCAAAAGACAAAACCACCCATTACCACCCCCACAACCCACAGTCATCACAAATATACTGAGCACCCCAGTATGAGGTGGCTGCATACAAGAAGACACAATTTCAAAGTCGTTGGTAGGCAAAAGTCCCTTCAATAATCCTGCAAAGGTAACATGGAAGCTGGAAATGAGTAGTCTTGTAGCTTCAGGCCTGGAGCACATGTGGGATCTTCCCTCTACTAAAAAAACACAGAGAGGAAGAATCACCTGCACTAAAGCCGAGGACAGAATTCACCCATGCAGTGCTGAGGGTCCTCCTGTGCGCAAGTTCCAGCATAAAGCACAACGACATCGGAGACCAAACTATTGCTCCTGGGAAAAGATGAGGGACAAAGTATTTATCTGCGCTCTGTGTTAGTGGTCCCAATGGCACACAGCATCCTTGCAAGCTGCTAAGAGGGATGTTCAAAAGCGGGCATACCAGTTACTTGTGACTGCAGAAAGTGCAACATGATGCAAAGCCACTGGGATAGCATCAGTCAATGGAGTAGGCATAGTTTGGAAAAAAGAGATCTCTTCCAGAGTCATAACCTAGCCAGTAGTGCTGGGCGAAGTGGCCCCAATTCATTCCGTGGAGTGATTTGTGGAGTGAAGGCAAATTTGCGGAATGCTCTGCAACGCAAAACAGAGTACTTCGTGTTATTAATGAGTAATGCAAAGTCCATTGAAAACACTGACTTCGCGTTACTCTGCCTTCCCAAACCACTACTCCACCAATTCTTAAGGCGAAGTACATTGAAAACAATGTACTTCACCTCACTTCGCCTTGTTTTTCAGCTCCAAAGGTGAATTTTGCAGTGATTCATGGGATTTCTGGTCACATGGGCTCTAGATTGTTCTGCACAGCCTCAGTTTGGGGTAGTGTGTGTAGGAAGCTGTAGGAGACAATCTGCTCTGAGAGCTCTCTGCGATTCAAACCTTCAAAAAGCTGTTAAAAAAGCCTTTTTGAGTAATTTTTTTTGCTAAAACTTTAGTTAATCGATTATAGGAAACCATCCTGTGCTCATATCATCAAATGTTTATTGTTTGTGTGTGGATTTTGAATGTTAATGTATAACATTCAGTCTGTGTACTGAGAGACAGTGGAAGTGTGCTTTGGGGGAGGGGTGTATCTGTGGTGTAGGTAGATTAACTTGAAGAAAAAGACAGTGCTTACTGTTTTGGTGATATTTTTCTTGTATAACCGTGTTCAACTCATTCTGCCCTGATGACGCCATATGGCTTCATAATAAACACTCTCTTTTGGTCCTGAAGACTCCATACGGCGTCCTATTATCAGTGCACAATGTGCCTGAGGACGCCATGTGGCGTCATTTTTTGTTTACATCCCTAGCTGCTTGTGTGTGGTGCTAATGTGCATTGTAGGTGAATCACCCAATAGGATACAGCCTTTTAAGTAAATAAGGCACATAAAAAACACTCCTTCCCTTTGGTCAAAATATAGAAATTTGCAGTTGTTTCCTGGTTTTCATCCAACTGGAGACTCCTCAGATTTTGTGGCAGTAGGTCATTGTTGTTATGCTGCTTTAATCTGCTCTGTGATGTCATCGATCATTTAGCCAATCAGAGCGCACGTACGCCCAGGGGAACGTGAGCAGAACAACTTTGTGTCCTCAAACAATACCTGCCATTGATTAGAGTTTTCACTTTGTCTATACACGTTGTCTATGGCAGGAAAATAGTGTGAAAGTAGTATTCTCTGTTTTTTTTCAATTAGTTTTGCCGAGTTGTTTATGTTTTAGATTCCCAAACTGTGTGCAGACTTTGGAGAGATCGGAGATTACTGGAGTCGGGCGGCCTGAAGAACTGTGACTCAAGTAAGTTTCTCCCCTAAAATAATCTACCCAGACATCCACAGTATTAGGGCATGAAGATGAAGAGGGATGTAATGTAAGGCAGAGAACAAAAAAAAATATGAGCTTGTTTTATGATGCCAGCTGTCTACTGAATGCCGGGGGGTTGTAAAATACAGTGTGAACACGGCTCTCAAAAATGATTCCCAGGTCGAACAAATCGAGTTCCTGCTAGAAAAACATCGAGGGGAACAAAATGAAAAGCTCCACCAGCAGAAAGATCTTTGATGTCATCGCACGTTTCTGCAAAGGTACCACATACTTGGCATGTTGAATTGAGAGTTTTGCGTTTTTCAGTTGCTGTGTCATGCAATCAATATATTAAAAAATGTCCCCCATTTGCTGCTTTCATTGCGACCATCTGAGTATAATTGCTGTTTGATGCAGTCGGATCTTACAGAGCTGCATTTTATTTCTCTTGCCACGCTTGCCTGTAATCCTGCATTTTTTAATTAAATTTAGAAATTAAAGTAGAACCTGCTGCTTTGAATTGTGAGGATAGAAGGAACGTCTAGTTTTGGGGAACCTGTGTTCCAGGTACGAGAAGGCTGTATGCCAATATCCATAGAAGCTGGGATTATTTTATGTGTGAAGCTGGTGAGATTCTTTATTCGTAATATATATTTGGTGTAGAAAACAAATTTAGCATACAGTTGATGTGTTGGTGTGGTTAAACAGCAAAAACAAGCGAGCATATGTTGGCACTGATAATATTGACTGGTAAGTGGCTCAGTTTTGTTCACACATCTGGTTGACAGTTTTTATTGAATAAATGTTGCTGATAGCCTTGACCACAAGTTGTTTTATGTGTGTCTGCTTTCATACTTTCACCTACTGTATGGTTGAACAGAGTCAACAGGTGTTGTATGCAGTGCATAACTGCAGTACAGTACTGTATTTTATTTATGGTTGCTCTTGAAATTAATTTGAAGTGCTGCACCATGTGGTCTTGTTATATCTTGTCCCTTATGAGGTAATACAAAATGTTTGATGTGTGAGGGAGGATGGTATGTGTGTGTGTGTGTCTGTTGGGGGGGTGATGTTTAGCTGAAAGGCAACCTTTTTTTTGTGTGGGGGCAGTTGTCAGAGTGCCATTTTTTGGTTGGCAGGAGATCATGCTAATGAGTGGTGATGTGTGATATGTTCGACGTCATTGGTTAGCACTCTGTGATGTGACATCACACAGATGTTCATCACTGACAGTTCTGTAATGAGTCATTATCTTGATCTTACCTGGATAAAGTAGTAGTGCTGCCTGGACACAGTCATTTCTGAGATAGTAGTGAATATTTAATGTCTGAGGAAAAAATGTCATCAGAAAGTGATAGTGAGTTTTTTGGCTTCACCGACTCAGATTTAGAAGATCTTCCTTTAATTTATTTTGCCCGTGGAGTCAGCAGTGATACATCTGTATCCTCACAGTCCTCAGATTCTGTTTCAGATGTGGATTCGTGTAGAGACGAATCTGAATAGTATGTGCATGATCTGAAAAAGGGGTGGGACTGAGAGATTTTGTCAACTTCGATCCCAGAATTCAAGGAGGGGTTTGGTACCACAGTTCAGATGCATGTGACGGATAATGAGAGTGACTTTTTAAAGGTGTTCTTCAGCACATCGTCATTGGAAAAAATTGCTGTGGAAACAAACATTTACGCAGCGTCCTACGATGACTCGAGGTGGCAGCCAACAAATGCAGATGAACTTTCAGTTTTCCTTGGAATACATGTTTACCTCTCAGTCATTGACATTCCACACGTTCGTATGGCGTGGAGTACAGATGCTGTATTTGGCAATTTTCCCATCAGAAAGTTCATGTCACGGAACAGGTATGAGAAGATAATGACGTATCTGCATGTTAATGATGTTTCTGGCCACCCGGAGAGAGGGGATCTTGGTCATGACAAGTTGTGCCACGTGAGGCCTTTGCTTGACACTGTGCAGGAGGCATGTCGAACATCATACAGACCACATTGTGAAGTATCTGTGGATGAATCGATGGTGGGGTTTCGTGGCTGTCTCAGTTTTAAGCAGTATATGCCGCAGAAACCAGTAAAGTATGGTATCAAAGTTTGGGAGTTGGCGGATGCCCACAATGCTTATGTGTCTGATTTTCAAATTAACACAGGCAGGGTGAACAAAAATGCTGAGATCAGTTTGTCTGAGAGGATTGTCACGGATTTGGTCCAGCGTCTTCGTGGAAAGTTCCATCATGTGTATTATGATAATTTTTTTCATCTGTGAAACTAGCTTCTGATCTTTCATCAGATGGCATACTGTCCTGTGGTACTGTCTGTACTAATCATCACGGCTAACCATCTGACTTGAATAAAGCCAATATGATAAAGGAAGAGAGAGGGGCCTTTTTTCAGCGTCAGTCTGGTGGACTGTGTGCGACTGCCTGGATGGACAAGAAGCCTGTGTTTTTGTTATCTACCAATGTAGATCCCACTGAAAAAACAACAGTTTCCAGAAAAATGTATGATGGTACAAAGAAAGACGTTTCATGTCCACTAGTTCTAAAGAAGTACAGTTCATACATGAATGATGTAGACCGGGCTGACCAGATACGCACCCGGTATGCTGCCACAAGAAAGTTGAACAAGTGGTGGAAGTATATTTTCTGGTTTCTCTTTGACTTGAGTATTGCCAATGCCTATGTTTTGTTCAAGGAATCTGTGCCTCACAAAAAAACTACAAAGACGTGCCAACCAAAGGTAGTTACTCAATTGCAGTTCAGAACTGGTCTTTGCAAACAGCTGTTGATGAGCTGTGGGTGCCCCAACCGCAAACTTCAGATAACCAGTTGTCAAGTGAGTACTGAATTAGAGCACTGGCCAGAGAAGGCTGCAAAAAGAAGGTGTCGATACTGCAGGCAGAAAAAAAATAAGGACAGAATCAAGATGGCAATGCAGTGGGTGTAAAGTGCCACTGTGTGTTGAATGTTTTGACCCATTCCATAATAGAAATGCAAAGGAGATGTAAAGAGGTGCAGAGAAGCTGTGAGCTTGAAATATGTGTACAGACTAATGTAAATATTGTAAATGTGTAGAACAGTTCTCTACATAGTTTTAGTCATTTGCTTTATTGCTGTCTACTACTTAGCTATAGAGGTTCAATTACTCTATTACAATTGTTCTGAATGTCTAAATGTATATTATAATTTGTATTCTTTGTTCATCTGGTAACATTGCTATTTTTAATTTCATCATATGATGTGTACAGAAATCGAATGACTTTATTGTACGTACCATAGAAACCAGTAATGATGCTGTGTATGTGTTAAGTGTAAGTACTGTGTTGTGTTTTCATTCACTTGAAAGTTTTTTTATATTGTAACTGATATGAATTCGAAAATGATGCATGGTTGCATTGTAGTTCAATTAAATTTCTAACAAAATTTTGGGGGCCTTACAAGAATTTGTGTGCATGTTGCATTAGGTTTTTCTTCTTTTTGTAGTTAGTTTATTCAATTATATGTATAGAAAGGTGAGTGTTGGGTGGGTACAGGTGTCTCATAAGCAACCCAGATGTTTGGAATACAACGCACAATGTCTGAATGGTGGTATGTGTTGGTCACGGTATCTGTGTGGTGCGGTGCTGCCCAATACTGGATAGCTGGCAGGGTGTGGTACTGTGTAGACACTGAGTTGTAAGTGGGGAGGGGGGGGGGTCACAAAATGTTGATTAATGGAAATGGTATGTGTGTGTGATGTGTCCCCAGAAACCCGAATGTTTGCGTTTGTTGGTATGTGACTAGCAATTTGTGGTGGGAATAAAAAATGAGTCCCTGAAAGAGTGTGTGGGGGGAGAGGGGGTGGGGGTTTGTAGTACCAGACTTGGGTATGATTGTTCCTGGTTTACCTCTCATTTGCAATTGATTGTTGTGTTGGAGTTAGCTTATTCATTCATTCTACTAATATTTTTCTTTTGATTCTTTTTTTTTAGTGACTGTCTCATACAGATAGATGATGCGTGAGGTTTTGAGACGTAATGTGGTACATCAGATAAGTATTGTTTTCTTATTGTCTGTGCATTTATGTCAGGTATAATAATATATGAACAAATGATCCTTTGTGACGTTTCCCATTCTTGATTTTGTACAGGCACACTTGATCGTCAACTGAATACTCACTCTATCTGAGATTGCAGTACTAACTGAAACATGGTCTTGCCAGGTAAGTATGTGTTTTGTTTATATTGTGTTGTGAATTGCAATGTGCAGTAAGGATGTATTGCTGACAGTCTATGGGTAGCAGAAGGCGAGTGCTGTGATTGATGGTAAAGTTAGTTGAATACTTGTAATTGTATAAATGTCGATGTGTTTGTTGCACAAAAGTAGAAATCTTAGATGAGTTTGCAGTTATTGAGGGCTAATTGGTTGTTATTTAGTTATCTGTGTGCCATTGTTCCAGTCCTGATTGGTGCAGTGATATGTCAGACACATTTCAAAGGAGAGAGTGGTAAGTCTGTTACCTCAAATCACCCATCTACTGGTTCTGCATGCTGAGGGTTGCTCTGATACCATCAACAGTGTTATAGATCCCAGAGTTTGATATTTATCACACTGTTGATGGACTGAGCTGAACTGCGGTGTCCTCGGAGCAAACATTGCTGCTGTGGAATTTTTCAGGGTGACCATCAGTATGCATCACCTATTTCATTTGGTGGTGTTCTTTCAAGCACCGTGTAGGGCAATTTGCTAGTTGTTTGTCACTTTACACCCATCTACTGGTTTTGCATGCTGAGGGTTGCTCTGACGCCATCAACAGTGCTGTTCATCCCAGCAATTGATATTTATCACACTGTTGATGGTGTCAGAGCAACCCTCAGCATGCAGAACCAGTAGATGGGTGTAAAGTGACAAACAACTAGCAAATAGCCATCCACGGTGCTCGAAAGCACACCTCCCACTGAAATAGGTAATGCTTACTGACGATCACCCTGAAAAATTCCACTGCATCAATGTTTGTCCCGAGGACACCACAGTTCAGCTCAGTCCATCAACAGTGTGATACATATCAAACTCTTGAAATGTACAACACTGTTGTTGGCAAGCAAACGTACCAGCATGCAGAACCAGTAGATGGATGTAAAGTGACAAACAACTAGCAAATTGCCCTACACGGTGCTTGAAAGAACACCGCCAAATGAAATAGGTTACGCATAGTGACAGTCACCCTGAAAAATTCCACTGCAGCAATGTTTGCCCTGAGGACACCGCAGTTCAGCTCAGTCCATCAACAGTGTGATAAATATCAAACTCTGGGATGTACAGCACTGTTGATGGCATCACAGCAACCCTCAGCACGCAGAACCAGTAGATGGGTGTAAAGTGACAAACAACTAGCAAATTGCCATCCACGGTGCTTGAAAGTACACCACCAACCGAAATGACAGTTTGTTCAACAGACATGGTAGAACAGCGATCAGTCGCCCAGTTATTTTGATGATTTTCATCCCTTTTTCATTTCTAATATGTTGAAACATTTAGTCATGGGGTATGTGTTCTCATCCCAAAAAGAAGAGCTCCACGTGTGGTGCAGAAATCCCACATGGAGATGACCAGTGCCGCTGCCTCCTATGCCTGATGCCTAAGCACAACTCTGTGCTTTTTACCAGGGCAAGTGTCAAAGCAAACGATGTGCAACCAGTTCAGGAGTCCATACTTCCTAAGGCCAAGATGGGTGCAGTGTCCACTGATGATTCCTAGCTACAAGTTTGATATGTGTATCTGATGTCAGTGGAGTGCAGTCCTGTATCTGAAGACCAACCGCTATGATCTGCAAGCTGACAGTTGATCTGAAGCCATCAACAGTGTTTAACATCTAGGAGTTTGCTATATGTCGCGCAGCTGATTATCTGGACAGACTTGAGCTATCCTCGATGAATACATTGCAACAGTTGATTTTTCATGGTGAACGTCAACACACATCACCTCTGTCGATTGGTGGTGTTCTTTCAAGAGCTGTATACATTTCTTTTTTTGTCTCTCACTTCACACATAGTTTCAGGTTCATCATGTTATTTATGGTCTGTCTGGTTCTGCGATTGCAAAATTACCAATTCATTCATGACACTAATGCCTTCTTTTCCTGTTATGTTGCAGCTCTTTCTATGTGTTATGCAGCAATGCAACCTCGCAAGGATCCAACACGAATGTTACAGTAGCTAGTAACTAATGGAATGCATACTGCTGGGTTCTGTTGTTATGGTAGTGGAGCACAAAACAGTCCATATCTTGTGGAAACAGACTGTTCAATGATTTGTCTGATAACCGCCATGTGTGCATTACAAGTTGTGAAGTTGAAGGGTGGAGGATTGATGGTTGTGGGTGTGGGGTTGTCTGAACTTTGTTGATGGAGGGCTCACCAACAAATTTTAGTTATTTATAGATCAACCTTATTTGGCAGGTACTATTCCTATATATTGCGATGGCTGTCAAATCACAACGCATGCTAATGAGGCCATATAGGTAGGAATTGTGACCATTGTGAGCGTGGCAAGCATATATTCCATTTGCAACCATGCATGCCATGATTGGTCTGATATCTGCCATGCAGAGACGAGAATAAATGGTAATCCGGGCAAGGCCTTGTATTGCAGGACTGGTACCAGACAGTAGTTTAGGATAGACAAACACAGTTTTTTGTAAATTGTGAAGTTGAAAGGCAGAGAGTGGATATTTGTGGGGATTGGATTGTTCCCTGGAATTGCTTGGAAGGGGGGGTGCCCAAATCATGACATAAATACTTCACAGCAGTATTTGCCAGGTAATACTTTTATATATTTGTATACCCAAATTTGAAATTAAAAAGAAAACATTAATTAACAGATGCTTATATTATCCTCTTACCCGCTAAAGCCAGGCAAGGTGAGAAACACTGTATTTACATGCTACATTCGATCCTGTGGCCAGCTGTAGAGTGGCATAGTGAATATGATAAGTTGTTCACATTATTTTTTGTTATGTATGTCAGTATCATTCACACCGCACATGAAAGGCCACTAGCTCTGGTATAGAGATATCAACAAAAAAAATATGTAATAATTATTTATAATAAAAATTAAACATTTTTACCGCAGTGTGTCACAGAATGACTTGACCAGCATGAATAACTAGTTCGTTACTGATTGAATTTGTACACCTGATTGGATTTATTAGTTTATGTATGATGATATTACATAAAAATAAACAGTCACAAGTGTTGGGCAGATGTCCTCTGAAATAAGTGAAACAACTAAACATCAGAAAATAAAAATAAAAAATATAAGACTAAAACAAATGGTCATCACCATTTACAATTGAGATGCATGACATCAACACGAACAGATGACTTCGTTGTCAAGACCAGCGTGCTCAAATTAGTCAACAGATGATGACTACAAGTAATCTAGTACATACCCTTCTTAGGCGTTGTTTTTTCCTATGACAACGTTCAAAACACACATCACCAGCTGTCGTGGTCCTTCAACTAAGTCCTCATCTGTCCAACCCCTCTCAATGCACTGTGATATGTGCATTGCAGGTTCAAATCCCATCACGTCCACTGATGTAGTCCACAGACTAATTGGGACAAGATCCTTCCCTTCATCCGGGTTCTGTGATGCCTGCATTTCATGTTCACAAAGCACATCACCAGCTGTCATGGTCCTTCAACTAAGTCCTCATCCATCCAACCCCTCTCAATGCACTATGATACGTGCATTGCAGGTTCAAATCCCATCATGTCCATTGATGTAGTCCACAGACTAATTGGGACAAGATCCTTCCCTTCATCCGGTGTACTGTAATGCTTGCATTTCATGTTCAGAACGCACATCACCAGCTGTCGTGGTCCTTCAACTAAGTCCTCTTCTGTCCAACACCTCTCAATGCACTGCGATACGTGCATTGCAGGTTCAAATCCCATCACATACACTGATGTAGTCGATGGACTAATCGGGACAAGATCCTTCCCTTCTTCTGGTGTATTGTGATGCGTGAATGCCTTGTTCCATCAACATCTCATCAAAAACTGAAGACAAGAAGAATTGGAGACCCACAATCAAGTATATTTGGGTTGCTTGTAGTCAACTTCAACTGATACCATCGGTGTCAAGAACAGCAGTACTGTGCACAAGGAATTTTAAGTGACATGATTATCAAACACTAACAGTAAACAAAACTAGTCATTCAAATTTACATGAATCTAACCCTCCCATCCCTCCTGTGATTGATGCGCACTGCAGGTTTGAGTCCCATCACACCCACTGCTGTGGTCCTTCAACTAGTCAGGCGCCAGACCCTCCCATCCCTCCTGTATCTCTGTGACTGGTGCACTGCAGGTTTGAGTCCCACCACATCCACTGCTGTGATCCTTCAACTAGGCAGATGCCAGACCCTCCCATCGCTCCTGTATCTCTGTGATGGTTGCACTGCAGGTATAAATCCCACCACACCCACTGCTGTGGTCCTTCAACTAGGCAGGCGTCAAATCCTCCCATCCCTCCTGTATCTCTGTGACTGGTGCACTGCAGGTTTGAGTCCCACCACACCCACTGCTGTGGTCCTTCAACTAGGCAGGCGCCAGACCCTCCCATCCCTCCTGTATCTCTGTGATGGTTGCACTGCAGGTATGAGTCCCACCACACCCACTGCTGTGGTCCTTCAACTAGGCAGGTGCCAATCCCTCCCATCCCTCCTGTATCTCTGTGACTGGTGCACTGCAGGTTTGAGTCTCACCACACCCACTGCTGTGGTCCTTCAACGAGGCAGGCGCCAGACCCTCCCATCCCTCCTGTATCTCTGTGACTGGTGCACTGCAGGTTTGAGTCCCACCACACCCACTGCTGTGGTCCTTCAACTAGGCAGGCACCAGACCCTCCCATCCCTCCTGTATTTCTGTGACTGGTGCACTGCAGGTTTGAGTCCCACCACACCCACTGCTGTGGTCCTTCAACTAGGCAGGCACCAGACCCTCCCATCCCTCCTGTATTTCTGTGACTGGTGCACTGCAGGTCTGAGTACCACCATATCCACTGCTGTTGTCCTTCAGCTACACAGGTGCCAGACCCTCCCATCCCTCCTGTATCTCTGTGACAGGTGCACTGCAAGTTTGAGTCCCACCACTCTCACTGCTGTGGTATTTCAACTAGACAGGCACCAGATCCTCCCATCCCTCCTGTATCTCTGTGACTGGTACACTGCAGGTTTGACTCCCATCACATCCACTGTCTGTAATGAGACAACCACCCTCACATCACACAGCCAATTATGCCCAGTGACTAATGACACTTCTCAGCACAGTGTGGTTAGCATGCCTATAAGCACCATTGCAACGTGCAGGCACCCATGCCCCCCCACCACTCAGCCCATTATGCCCCAATTATTGGTGGCTGTACACAACACAGTGTGGTTGGTGTGCCTATAAGCACCATTGCAATGTGCAGGCATCCCCCCACTCACCCCCCACCACACATTCCATTATACCCCGATAACTATTTATCATAGATGACCCAGTGTAGCCACAGTGCCTATGAGTACCTTTACAAGGTGCAGGCAGCCCTGCCCTCCTCCCACCATTTGCACTGTGATAAGTGCATTATCTGTTCAAGTCCCACCACAACCAGTAAGGTGTTCATTCCACTATGCAGACATCAATCCATCCCATTCTTCATGTGGCCCAATGATAAGTGCACTGCAGGTTTGAGTCCCATCACATCCACTGTCTGTAATGAGACGACCACCCTCACACCACACAGCCAATTATGCCCAATGACTAATGACACTACTCAACACAGTGTGGTTAGCATGTCTATAAGCACCATTGCAACGTGCAGGCACCCACACCCCCCAACCACTCAGCCCATTATGCCCCAATTACTGGTGGCTGTACACAACACAGTATGGTTGGTGTGCCTATAAGCACCATTGCAATGTGCAGGCATCCACCCCCACCACACATTCCATTATACCCCAACAACTTTATTCATTCTTTATTCTTTATGCAGGATCTAGGATTACAAATTACCTTTGAGCCGAGGCTCTTTTACACAGGTTCCATGTCAGGGTGTACATTCTTAGAGTTACAATATCAGTATAAAGCAATCATTAACAACAGAGGTTTTGACATGATTAATACAAGGTTTCCTACAAGTGAACAAATGAAAAGAGGGATCATAGAGGTTGGGAGAGGTGTGGGTAAGGAAACATTGAAAGCTGGAGGGACAAAGAGGGGGAATGAGGTGTAGGGGGGGAGGTGAGAGGGGGCAAGTATGCAGCAGCCAGGAGCAGCTTTGTCAAGAGGGGGATAGGATAAGAACATAAGTTGGGCAGAGGAGGCATAAGTGCTGGGAGGTGGGGTAAGTGGGGAGTCAGCTTGAGGAGGGATAGGTCAATAGCAGTCACAGGGGTTAGAGGCCAGAAGAGCTTTGCGGAGTCTGTTCTTGATGGCACCCATAGTTTCAAGGGTAGTGATGTCACTATTGAGATTATTTACCCAGCTAGGTGCCCTATAGGCAAAGGACCTTTGGCCTTGGGACGTGCGTCAGTGAAGGATTTGCAGCAGGTGTGGTTTGGATTTCCTGGTGTTGCGGTTGTTGGTCTTGAGATTGATGAGAGAGCAGACTCCTGGAGGTGCGTTGCCCATCATTATTCTTTTCGCTGTGATGCAGCTTTGATATTTGAGGCGATTATTGAGTGGTAGCCACCCTGATAGAGAGTAGAGGTTGCAGGTATGGGTGAGTCAGTGAGATCCAGTGGCGAGACGGCAGGCCTTATTGAGGGTGGTAGAAATCCGTTTGAGGGAGGAGGCGGTGGCGGAGCCATAGATAATTAATCCATAGTCGATTATGCTAATGATGGAGCTCTGGATGGCAACTGTGAAAGCTTCAGTGGTTAGGTGTTTCCTATGGTGGAAAAGCAGGCCCATCCTGATGTTAGCTGCTTTAGCCACTGCATTTATATAGGCAGCGTAAGATAGGTGGGAGTCAAGGGTGATGCCAAGATATTTAAAGGATTGTACTTGTTCGAGTATGGTTCCTTGCTTAGTTTTGATGGTGAGGTGGAACTGTTTGAATTTGTGATGAGAGCTGCTGAAAATCATGGATTTTGTATTTTTTTCTGGTTTAGGATAAACACAGACGTGTTTTAGGACCCAGCTTTCGACTGAAGTGAAGCCGAGCTGAAGGTTGTTTTGCAGTTTTTGAGGATACTAGTGGGAGGCAAGGATGACTGCATCATCCACATAGAGAATGATTCACTGAGGACAGGACTCAGGAAGTGAGTTTAGGAACAGGCTGAAAAGGAGGGGGCCTAAGATGGATCCCTGTGGGACACCTGAGTGGACTGGTCTGGGATTTGAGAGGATGTTGGAGATTCTTACTCTTTGTAACCAGTTTTCTAGGTAGCTTTTGAACCAGGTAACCGAGTTAGGAGAAAGATCCAAATTCCGGAGCTGGGCAAGCAGGAGGCCATGAAGGACAGTGTCGAAGGCCTTTGTTAGGGCAATGAAAGTTATGCCGGTTAGATGCCCTTTGTCCAAGGAGTGGTGTATGGTGCCGGTAAATTTAAGCAGTGCAGTGGAGGTGCTATGATTCTTTCTGAAGCCGTGTTGCTGGCTGCTTAGCAGATTGTGTTTGTCAAGGTAGTAGCTCAGCTGATCAGTGACAATACGCTCCAGGGCCTTAGAGAGAGGAGGGAGGAGGGAGGATGGAGATGGGTCGGAAGTTCTCAGGTGCAGTTTTGGCACCACTTTTATGGATGGGGGTTACGGTGGCTAGTTTCCATTTACCAGGGAATTGGCTAAGGCTGAGAGAGAGATTGAAGATCTTCATCAGTGGTTGAAGCAATTCATCAAGAGTGTGGGATAGAAGTTTGAGGTCCAGGGAATCACTGCTGGTTCTGAACTTGCTGATTGCTTTAGTTACATAGTCACACACCTGGTACATCTTAACTGCTTTAAAGTAGAAAGGGGGGTGACTAGTCTGGGTAGTGGAAGTAGAGGGGAACGGACTGGCCATTTCATTGTAAAAGTCAGAAGGGAGTACTGAGCTAAGGTCAGTGAAGGTGTCATTGAAGATGTCAGCCATTAGTTTGGGGTCAAGGGTTATATCTCCATTAACACTGTGAACTGAAGGGGTGTATCTTATCTGCTGCCCAGTGACTTCTTTTTTTTCTTTTTTTTTTATTCTACTTTTTTCCTTGGGGGTCCTCCATCATTCATCGGCCTAGTCACAGCCCCGAGCTCCCACCACCTGTCTATTTGCCGCCCTCGGTCACCCCAGCTTACCCCCAGAGGGTGGGGCCGGACACAGTCCCCTAATGCCAGTGCCCCGGAGCAGTAACTGGTTGGGAGTGCGGCGTCATGGATGACTTGAAGCCCGGGGAGGCTTCACTTAGATGGAGGATCCCCCCCTCCTTCTTTTCCTCCTGACTTTTTCTCCTGGAGGTGGGGACGTGCAATGACACCGGCATCCGCCTTCCTCCTCCCCCCAAGGATTAGTACGGCAGCGCGAGAACTCCCGGTCTCCACCAGGAGTCCTCAGTGCTCCGGATGCTGCCCTCACCTTCCCCCCGGAGAAGGAGAGCCGTCCAAAGGACGCTCTATCCTTCTCCCCCTGGCCGGCCCTCAGATGACTCGGGTCCGTTCCTGAACCCGGGTCGCCGGCCAGTGACTTCTTTTATGTTTTTCCAGAAATTTCTCCCCTTTCCCCTGGAGTTGGTGAGGCATTCTTGAAATAGTCTGATTTCTTATCCCGGATTGCTTTGGTGCAGATATTTCTTGCACGTTTGTAGTTGGTGGTGTCAGAGAGTTTCCCAGAGGCTCTGGTGAGCACCCAGAGATGGTTTCTTTCCTGTAGTTGCCTTAGGAGGTCTCCGGTGATCCAGGGGTTGCAGAGTGCTTTAACCTTCCACCTTTTGATAGGAGCAAATATGTTGCATGCTTCATTAAAGATATTGATAAAGTGGTCCAGAGCCGTGTTCACATTAGTAGCTGAGAGGACCGGAGTCCAGTCTTGTTGGCGGAGGTGAGCTTTGAGCTAAATTAATTTGCCAACTATCATATATGACCCAGTGTAGTGTAGCCGCAGTGCCTATGAGTACCTTTACAAGGTGCAGGCATCCCTGTCCTCCTCCCACCATTTGCACTGTGATAAGTGCATTATCTGTTCAAGTCCCACCATAACCAATAAAGTGTTCATTCCACTATGCAGACATCAATCCATCCCATCCTTCATGTGGCACAGTGATAAGTGCACTGCAGGTTCGAGTTCCATCACATCCACTGTCTGTAATGAGACAACCACCCTCACACCACACAGCCAATTATGTCCAATGACTAATGACACTACTCAACACTGTGTGGTTAGCATGTCTATAAGCACCATTGCAATGTGCAGGCACCCACACACCCCCACCACTCGGCCCATTATGCCCCAATTATTGGTGGCTGTTCACGACACAGTGTGGTTGACATGCCTATAAGCACCATTGCAATGTGCAGGCATCCACCCCCAACCCCCCACCACACATTCCATTATACCCCGACAACTATCATATATGACCCAGTGTAGCCGCAGTGCCTATGAGTACCTTTACAATGAGCAGGCATCCCCGCCCTTCTCCCACAAATTGCATTGTGGTGAGTGCATTATATGTTCAAGTCATACCACAACCAATAAGGTGTTCATTCCACTACACTAGTGATTCATTATCCAGGCAATATCTTACCTAACACCAACTAAAACAATATACTTCTATACAGAAACAAAAGTACAATCATAGCATGAAAATAGTACTGCTGATTTAGAGACTGTATGCTTCTTTATGTGTACAGCTATTACATACTTCATGTGAAGTATGATAAAACAAACACACACAATTAAAATTCATAATTATTTCATTTTATTACAAAATTGAACAAAACATAGTTTATATATATGAAAGGCCACAAATGAACAATACATTAGAAATCAATCATAGATAGACCTCCTGCTCTAGAAAATGTAGCCATTTCATGTGTCAGCTCATTGACCTGAACTTGCTGAGTTCTTCCTAGGTGCATCTGTTGACCTCACAAAATGCTTCCTTCCTACAGCACTTCCTGGATAGCATGATTTAGCTTTCTGAGTACTGTGTAACTGTTATCTTACTAAACTGAAAAAAAAAAGAAAAAATGATTATCAGATTGATAAACTCAGTACTGTTTGGTCCAGAGTTGACAACATGCAAAAAATTCAAACAACTCCACTGAAAGCAGAAATTCAAATTATTATACCAAGATATACAGACACTGTTTTATGACTGAAAAAATAATAAAATAAGCACAAAATTGATATTTAGTCAAGGACAGATGTTTATTGTACATTTTTAGCATATGGACCTAGAAATATTTAAAAAATATATATTTTTGTCAGATTGTTTACACATAGCATAATTACATTTACATAAAATCATCAGATTTCATGAAAAACAGGAAAAACAATTTAAAACTACATAAAAGCCAGTCAAATAAGAATTGCCAATCCACAATAATTTTATAGAGTTTTTTTATGCTGAACATTTTTTCTTTTTACAGTTTTACCATTGGTGTTATAGTTTTCAAGATATGTGTCAGAAGACAGTGTGTTTGTATGAATGCTGCAGATCTGAAACTGCTACAGACACGCAGGTATTCCAGCAGCAGGCAGATAGTGCTTGAACATTCTAAATGACAATAGGATAGAATGAGTTAATGTACACACAGTAATATTTTCAATAATTCTTGCCATTTTTTGGCTGATTGTTGTGGTGCAGCAGTGCATTATTTTAGTTTGTTTAAAATATGTGGTTATTTTACTGAAGTTTTCAATTTGCTATGCATTACTTAGTGTGCGTGTGTGAGTATGTGTATGTCACGTGTCATTAAATCAGACACCTTTTATTGTGTCACATTATAATTTCAGCAATGTGAAGCTGCTATCCACTGCAGCTGTATGATTTTTATACTTCTTTGTGGTATCTTTACTGGTATTAGTACTAGTGACTGTTACAGCAGCAGTGCAGTAAACTACCCCCTCGCCGCTGCCCGCCCCAACCGGCAAAGGTATTCTTTTCCAGATTTGAATTTCTGATGGTGAGCACTGGTTAGGTATTGTGCCTTTGTGTCTGCATCTCTTCAGTGCACAGTGCAATCTTAATCTGTCTGTGCATCAGTATTTCTTTAGGACCCAATCTCCTTCTGTAACTTGAGTCACAGTTGTTTCTTTGGCTTCCCTTCAGAGTACTGGTCAGGTGTGGTGATTAATTCTGCATCAACATTGTACTCATTAATATGCGTTTTTAAGTCAGGACCATCATCACGAGTCACTCGTGATACAAATCACGTTCTTCATCATCACGGTCACAAATGCAGTCACAAATCACGATTCATAATCATTCACATTAAGAATCACAACATTAATTTTTTTTCTAGTAACTTGGATGTATTGTAAGCCTGTTTTGTAGTATCTCTCTAGGCTTCACCACCCCACCATTGTACTCATTGATATGTGTTTTTAAGTCTGGGAGTTTTAAACTACAGCTCATCGGGGAAGTACAGCAATAAGGTGGTAGACATTCAAATTTCTTCATCATCACGGTCACAAATGCAGTCACAAATCATGATTCACGATCACGTCATGAATCACAACATTAATTTTTTTTTAATAGTTACTTGGATGTATTGTAAGCCTGTTTTGAAGTATCTCTCCATGCTTCACCAACCGACCATTGTACTCATTAATGTTTGTTTTTAAGTCAGGGAGTTGGACAGTGTCTGCAGTACATACACAGACTGGAAAGAAGACTGACTGCACACATGCAGTTTAGTACAGTATACTTGCACTGCTCAGAATACAAAGTGTCACGCATATGGAAGACAACAAAAAAAGGGCATAATTACATACAAGGGTCGGGGATGGTGGAGGAATGCATTTTATAACACAGCAAGGAAGGAGTGGGGGGGACACATGGTGTGAGGAAAAAAAAAAATTATGTGGGATCCCATGATGATCCAGCAGCAGTTCCAGCATGGACATTATTTGCAACTGATGTCCCTCTATGTGATCCAGCCACTGCTCCACAGTACTCACCCTCTGTTGTTATCCTCAACAGCACTCCAGAGAACTGCCAAGTCAGCCTGTGTTACATGCAGTTCTCTGGGGTCCACACATTCTACAGGCTTACCTGCTGGTGGTGGTGGTGGGGGTGGGGGTGCTGGTTGAGCAGCAGGTGCTGCTGTGGCCTGCCTCATCTTAGGGATGCTACAATGCACAGCTGTGCCCTCTACCACAGACTGGCCAGCAGGTGCAGGCATGGTCCATTCTGTGGCAGCCTGCCACTCCAATTGCTGGCGATTGAGCATATAGGTGTGCTGGCCCCCAGTCCCCAGGTGAGTTCCCCACGGGCCACTGTGCACCTCCACCTCACATAGGCAGCACTTGACCACACTGCTGTCCCCCCGACACAGTCAAAAAACTGCCAAACAATGGTGGTGTGTGGAGGACCAGGCATAGGCAGGGGATGGCTAGATGAACCGGCAGCCAGCTGGTCACAGTGCTGAACAGGGATGGGATCCACACCTGGGCCTAGGGGAACAGGCACATCCTGCTCCAGAGGACCTGGTGCTGAACTTGGTGGTGGTGGTTCAACTGCCTCAGAGTCAGGACTGGAGGCGGTGCTGGTCCTGCTTCAGGGGGGGACATGCACAAGTTTTGAGTGGTCCAACAGGAATGGGCACCTATGCCCACCACACATGCGTATGGTATGACGCTTACCACTACCACGCTCTCCCAGAGCTGCCCCCGCCCCAGACATTCCCTCACCCTGGTCCATCTCTTCTACTGAGCTCCCTCAGTCTGAGCAATCACTACTCACACTGTCACACAACACACACACACAGTCACACAGACACAGACAAACAACTAACTACTTATAAAGGTAAGAAAAATAAAATTTACAGAAAGAGCAAATTAAGTAAAAAAGAGTACAGAAGAGACAATAAAATGTAGCTTTTAAAAAAGCTGTTGGGTCTAAATCAAAGTTTAAATCTCCTCCTCGTTCTGATCTCAAAGTATCAGCAGTCACAAAACACACTACTCTCTCTCTCCATCTACACCAGAGAAAGTAAAAGTGTCTGCTAGTATGACTCACTTTCTTCCTGCCTACCTAAAGAGCATGTGACTTACAGTACTGTAAGCCATGTGATGTGTGGGGGGGCTGCCAAATCTGAACCACCAAGTGGGTCACTTAGAATCATAATGAGGAACACGAAGTCCATTAAAAATAATGACTTTGCCTTATTTCGCTTGTCGCCTCACTAATGCTTATCGTGGTAATGACAGGGCGGAGTGAGCACTTTGCATTTCCCACTCCACGTAGCAGAGTGGCAATGCAAAGTGCCCACTTCACGTTCACTTCACTGGTGGAATTTAAATTCGCTGCATCTCTACTAGCCAGCAGACTGAGGAGAAGTGCATAGGTGGACAATCCCCAAAAGTGTAAAGGAGTCCAGCATTACCTTGTCAGCAGGAAGTTGTCAAGATAAGATATAGAAGGGAGAATGGGGTTAAATAGGGCTAGACAGTCCAGGAAGGCTGGCAATATGTCCAAAAATTGATTGTAATACAGAAAGAAACATATCGCTCAGCAAATCGGGTACAGTTTATACAACCAGCGGTATCACTCTCCTAAGGTTCTCTAGGGTTCACCACTCCTTGAAAAGTTCTGGGTGCAGCTTTCTAAGTGTTTGGGTGGCTAAGTCCACCATGTCAAAGGAGTGCCAGGTGCCCAGTACCAGTACTTACCAATGGGCAGGGTATAACATTTTAAATTTGATCCCCGCAGCAATAAGCTTAACTACTATGGGGAGAAACACTGCCCTCTTATGACGAGTGCCCGCCGGCAGGTCCTGAGTGAGTCTTAATTTGATAACTTCTCATAAAATGTCTTTAAGGTCCCAGGTTTTCTGCAGTACATGCTGCCTGTCAAGAAAGTTCAGTAGTTTACACATGAAGGGACGGGTGGGGGAGCCAGCAGAAGGTTTCAGGTGAAGGGAATCGTGAGCCCGTTCCACTATGTATATTGAGCCATTCAGAGAGGAGCCTGCAATCTGCTGTCAGAGTTTTGGGGCAAATTGAATAGGTGTGGCCCCATCCTTGCCTTTGGGAAGCCCAAACACTATTAAGTTGTTACGTCGGCTTCTCCCCTCGAAGTCCTCTATCTTATTCTCCAAGTTGAGAATTTCTGTCGCAAGTGTGTTCTCTCAGAATCGGTGTTATACTTTCATTTTTCTAAGGAGAAGGTTCTAGCCTCCATGTCTCCCACCCTTCTGCTCAGATCCCTGAAATAGCAGCGAAGTGATTTTAGCTCTTCCTTGATTTCTTTCAGTGAGTCCTTGAACTGAGCAAATTCTAGTTAAAAATGCTCCTTGAAGATTGGAACAGGGTGCCGGGGTGGGAGCTGCACCTTTACTCAGTCCCGACACATGGGCCCTCAGCTTTTTGCTACTCTTTTCCAGTGTCTGCAGAGGCATACGATGGGGACTGGGTGACCTCAGTTCTACTTCAAATATGCTGGTGAAATCTGACCAAAAACACAACCGACACACTCCAGAGGTACTCTGCAATAAAATTCATCATTGTTGGCAAGGTAGAGCAGCTATGTAATAGTAAAATTAGTAGGTTTTTAGTGGGGTGGAACAGAGAGCTGATCAAGAGCAGCTACCCAGTCAAGAGCATCACGTGGCTCCATTAGGGGCTTTCTATATAAGGACATCATTGTTTACTCAGCTAACCTGAGAGAAGAATGATTATGTCATTTAAAACTCTCACAGCAGCATAACCATTTTAGAGTCAGCTGCTCTTGGGGAGCTTAGAATGTTCATCAGTAAGTTCAAATGTGGCAGTCAGAGTGGCAGGAGGTCTGCCATTGGGGCTCTGTCAAAGGGAGCCCAGTTATTTCTCACCCTGGTTTGGTAAAATCTTCAGTTTGCCTGTAGGACTCTTTAGTTTCACTCCAGGGGGTGTTAGAGGGAAAGCCGTTCTTGTGGATCCAAGGGCAATCAATCCCCTTAAGTTCCTAAGGTTCACAGCTGCCTTAAGGAAAAACAATGATTAGAATCTGACAGCTACCAGAGAAAAAAGGTGCCTTTTTTTCCTTCTATGCCTGGGAGGGAGGAAGGAACAACTAATCTGTGAGTACAGAATTTGAGATTGTTCTCTGAGGGAGTTGTCTGAGGTGTGTGTGTGTGCCCTAGATAAGGCTAGATCACACACACACAGGACCTCTTTCACCACAACTGTGCTGAATTTAAAGTTAAAATTGGGAGTCTTTAGCAATTCATTGTGGATTGGAGACTCATTTGGCTTAACCCGGAAGGAATGGCAGAGGTTGTTTAAGGCAAAGGGTGGGAGGAATGCCATCTGGAGTTTCAGGCAGGGCTAAGTGATTGTAAATAGGCACCAGTGTTCTCTGGGCAAAGACTATGCACTAGGAGGATTTTAAAGTGTATGGCACATCCCACAGATATACAGTTTGGAAGAGAGATAGAGATGTTTTTGTGGAAAACAGTACTTACTCCCTACTTCAAGTCATAATGCTCTATTGTGACATCACAATCTGTTGCCATGAGTAGGGTTACCACCTGTCCCTATTTTCACAGGACAGTCCTGATTTGGGCAGCTTTGTCCTGCTAAAAAAACATGAAAAATACTACATGTCCTGACATTACAGTAGAAAAAAATATTTTCAGACTTTCTCTATATGTTGCAAAAACTATAGTAACTTAACTAAAATACCTTGAAATGATAAGAAACACTAGAAAGACCTAAAGAACTGCAACACTTAGTCTGAATTTTGATTATTTAGAGAAATAAGTCTATTGCCTTGGTTGAAGTTACATTTTATCCTGTGAAAAATCATGTTTCAGTAAGAAATGTCCCACTTTGGGCTTCTTAAAAGGTGGTAACCCTAGCCATGAGAGAAACTGTGATGTCACAAGCAGTGCATTATGACTGCAGGTAGGGAGACAGTAATAGAAATAGATGAACTCTTCAGGAGCAAAATTCCTGTTTTCATCAAATTACCATCCCAACTTACTACTGACGGCTCTATGTCTACTGATCCAGCTAGCATTGCCAACTGCCTTAACTCCTCCTTTATGGACCTTAGCTCTGTCCTCCCCAGAAATGTTTTTGATCCAACCCTGACCTACCACTCCCAATCCTTCAATGCCCCTGGTTCTACCTATGCAAAGTATCTGCCCAGGAAGCCAGACCTCTCATGCTTAAAGCATTAAACAGCAACAGTCCTAGCAGTGACTCCCTGGGCTCCACAATACTCCAGCTGGTCCTGGATGATGTCCTTATCCCATTTACTGACCTACTAAACCAGTTGCTCTGTCTGGGACAATTCCCCACTGCATGGAAGACAGCTACTGTATAGTCACACCTATTCATAAAGGGGAGGTGACAGGTCCTCCCCTTGTAACTATCGACCAATCTCCATCTTCCCCCCTCTCCAAAGCCTTAGGAAAAAGTGGTGGGCAATCAAATTACTGAATATCTAGCAAAGTTCAACATCCTGTGCCCAGAGCAGCATGGTTTCCATGATGGACACAGCACTGGCACAGCATTAATGTAGTTCTTCAACTTCCTGCACTCCTCCCTGGACTCTGGCTCCCCAGCTGGTGCAATGTTCGTTGACCTCTCTAAGGCCATTGACACTGTCTCCCACCCTCTCCTACTAGATGCCCTCAACCACACCGAATTCTCTGCTGGCCCCCTTACCTGGTGCTTGAGCTACCTATCAACTCACTCCCAGTGTGCCAAAATCAACAGGATGCTCTCAAAAACCCATCCTATCCACTCTGCAATCTCCCAGGGTTTCATCCTGTGCCCCCTGCTTTTTGTTTCTATTTCAACACCCTGCCTAGTGCCTGCTCTGGTAAGATCCTTATGTATGCTGCTGATGCCGTCATTTTTGACACCCACCAAAACCCCACCTCCCTCCAGGTCTCTCTCCAACACTCCTGCAATACTGCCGAAAAATGGTTTAAGGAGTGCAGACTCGTCACCAATCTCAAGAAAACAAAGTCAATGCTCTTCGCCAACTCTAAAACAAAGTTAGCAGCAATCCACTCCTTATCCTCCCTAGCACCCTGCAACTGCTTGAACAAGTTTACTCCTACAAATACCTTGGGGTCACCTTCAACTCAGCCCTCACCTTTCATGCCCACATTAATGCCCTTGCATCCGCCACTAACACCAGACTTGGCATCCTTTACCGCCATAAGGACTGCCTTCCCCCCGATGCCCTCCAACTAGCTGTTACATCCTCGGTACTGTCCCTTGTGGATTATGGTCTGCTGGTATATGGTGCTGCTGGCAACACTGCCCTCAACAAAATTCACCTCACCCTAAACAAGGCTTGCAGACTAATGACCGGGGCTCCCAGGCTCACCCACACATGTCAGCTCTATGACATGGCCAATCTCCTTAACCTCGATGAATGACTACACTGCCAAACATGCTTTCTAACTAAGAAAATTCTGTTTGGGCTCTCCCCACTTGGGGTGATCACCTCTATCCATCATACCCCTTCCACAGTCTCTACCCATACCACTGACAAAGCCACCCTTCTAGTTCTTAGAACTAGGACCACCCTGGCGCAGAGATCGTTCTGCTACAGATCCCCATCCTGGTTTAACTCCCTCCCTGCAACCATCTCCAACATTCCCAACAATTGCCTCCTTCAAAGCCACCCTTTGGGGTCTACTGTTTAACACCCGCAGGTGCACCTGCTTCTAACTAGTACTCCACTATTTTCGCTATGCACCTGACGAAGCCCTCCAAGCTGATCCCTCCCTCATCACTTCCCCCCACTACTCCCAGCCTCCCACCCCTCTGCCGATATATACATGAATTAAATCTGTTATGGTGAAATGTTACAAACTGCTAATTGTTTGAGAACTGCTATGTAAAACCTGTGCTATTTGTATGAGAACTGCTGTGTAAAAGGTGTAATATGTCACTATGTGTGTTTGAATTTTGTAAACATGTAGCACTGTATGTCCTCTCTGTGACGAGGTACCTTCGCAAACGAGCCCCTGGCTCAAAGGTTGTAAATCTGATTATACAAAATAAAATAAATAAAATACCTCAGCAATAAATAATGGGAAGGAGGAATAAAGAACTAATTTGAAATACAAGCTGAACTTTATCTAAATATTATGTTTTGTTAAAGTTCTCCTGAAGGTGTCAGCTGCTGTTTAAGCTTATTTTTCCTTGTGTTTTTAATCATTGTCATTTACTAGTGCTAGCACAGACGCACACAGATGGTTTTAAAATGAAACATCAGTAGATTTATAGCTTTTCTCAGGGAGTGAATTTTCAAGTCAGTGAAATTTGACCTTGAGATAGCTTTCTTTTGATGGAACTTATGCAGTTTTGTTTATAATTTCACTTAACTGGCATAGTCATTTGCAAAGCTGAGGCTGTTTAGGAGTGCAATAGGGTTTATGCCAAACAAATGTAAATATCTCTAAAAGTATACAAGTTACAGATAATAAAAATGTATGAAAGTTGGTGGAAGACTAGGTTTGCTGGCCTAGGCACCTAGCTTCACCTGAGCTCTTTCTTTGTAGGTTGCTTGAAAGGACAGAGCAAAGAACCTTACCAGAGCAAGGGAAAGGATTAAGACTTATTTTGGCTGGGCAGATTTACTGTGTGTTGTTATTTTTATTTTGTACTCAGAGGGATTGTTACTGTTTGTTGCTAACATTTTATTGTTTTATTTTTCTCTGATTCAAATTATTGTTGCTGGGTATACAGTACCTTCTGCTGCATTACTACAAGGTGTGCCTACAGGTGTGTGCTAACAGATCACTGCTGTAATCTTCTGATTCAAATTGTCTTTTACAAGGTATATCTTCTGTTACTGCTTTATTTTTCTCTGTAGCAAAGTGTTTCTTACAGGATGTATCTTCTGTGAAATTATTACAGGTGGTGCTTTACAGGTTTTACAGTTTTATCTATCATTAGTTTAAGCTTTCAGGGTTACTGCATTTGTTGCTGACTGATTGTTTCTGCTGTTACCTCCTTGTTTCTTTCGTCTGTGGTTCTTCTTTTTCAGCAGGGGAAGGGCCCAGCCACCCACCCCCATCCCAAACCACCCCACAATACACTTCTTTTATATGGTAGCACAGTCATGACATTTCCTGTGGCAAAGCAGGAAGGGGTGGATCAGTGGAGCATCCACACGGTGACCTCATTTACAGGGGCACTAGTAATTTAACTTGTTATAACAAGTTATACAAAAACAAACAAACAAAGTACAAAATCAAACTTTTGCTTTCATTTTCTTCCTTCTAATTACTCTGACCAGATTATAAACCCAGCATCTTATCTGGAATGGATATCATTAACTGCAGGTACTGCGGAACACTTTTCAGAAGGGCAGTTTTACAGGATTTAGGACACTGTCCTACATGCTGGACCATTGGAGATCTTAGGGCTCAGCTTCAGGCAGCATGGGCAGAGATTGCACACCTCAAATTTCATATTCAAGAGGAAATGTATTATAAGAACCACCCACCATTTCCCCAACATCCAACAGAAGCACCTTGACCACAGAGGGTAGTTGGTCTGGGAGGTTGGCAGGTGGTTAGGATGGGAAAATTGGGTGCCCCATCACTCAGTGCTCTCCAACATATTACCTCCACAAACCATATAGATACTACAAATAGGTATCTGCCTCTATCTCCGGAATTAAACAAAAGGGCAGAGGACACTGCAGCACAGGAGCTAGCACAACAAAACTCGCCCAAAAGAGGAACCAAAAAAAAAAAAGGCAAAAAGGAAATCCCAAAAACTTCTGATCATTGGAGACTCCATGATTCAGGGAGTTGAAACCTATCTCCAGCCAGGGATAATGGTTAGATGTCTCCCAGGTACATCAACGTAGAGAGACACTGACTGCATTGCTAAAATTGTTCAGGAAGCAGGAGAAAACATTGATGTCCTGGTACACACAGGGACTAATGATCTCACCAGCCAGTCAGTTGTGGAGACCAAGGAACACCTGACCAGGTTGGGTGACAAACTATCATCCATTTCATCTGGCATCTCCTTCTCTGAGATCCTGCCAGTCTGAGAGAGGGAGCAGATAGACAGAAGGTCAGTGAAGGGAAGATAGGGGGGCTAAACATGTGGCTCAAGTGCTGGTGCCAGGAAAAGGGACATACATTTGTAGGGAAGTGGCAACAGTTTGGGGAGTGAAAGATCTTTAAATTTGATGGACTGCTAATTGGGGCAGAAGTTTGACATCTTTTCAGATTATTTAAACTAGCAAATGGGAAGAGGGGTGCAGCACCCCATATGTCAAATGGGAAGAACACCCCACCCCCCTCAGCTAGTGGTCAAACTGGAGTTCAGCATGTTTGCAGTTCATTTGCATCACCAATTAAGGAAAAAGGTTCGGCTCCCCATACAACACACTGGGGAACACCAGACCTCACCCAACAACTAACTCACTGAAATCTGGCCAATGGAAAATCATGTACACAAATTCTTGCAGTCTGGGAAACAAGATTCCAGACATGCAGGCAATAATGACAGAGGCTAAACTGGACACAGTAGCAATTAGTTAAACGTGGTTTACCACTAACCACACATGGGAGACTTCAGTACCTGGCTAGGTACTTTTCAGAAGAGACCGAGGTGCAAAAAGGAAGGGGGTGGACTGGCCCTGTATGTCAATGAAAATATCAAAGCTACAGAAATTTAGAATACACATACAGAGCCAGAAGAACTGTGGGTCACCCTGGAAACAGGAAATGGGACAGCCATAAGAACTGGGGTTGTCCACAGGCCAGCAGAGAAGAGGGAGGACACAGACACATTACTGTTAGAAGATATACAAAACATGACAGCTAAAGTGGAGGTTCTGATAATGGGAGACTTCAACATGCCAGATACAGATTGGTCAATACCAGCAGGAACATCTGCCAGAACTAGACACATGGTGGATTCCCTGCAGGGGGATGGTCTCAAACAACTGGTACAACAACCCACAAGAGACAGGGCTATCCTAGGTTTTGAGCTGACTAACAGGGAAAGGATCACAGATCTCCAGGTAGAAGGTCACCTGGGGGCCAGTGACCATCACATGGTATGGTTCAATTTGGTCACTACAACTAAATCATCCCCTTCCAAGGCAAAAATATGAGATTTCAGAGGAGCTGATTTTGATAAGATGGCCGACAGAGTTAACTAGCTGTGGCAAAAAGAAATACAGTTGAAGGGGTACAGGTAAAGAGGGCAAGTATTAAGGATGCAAAACAACATCCAGTTGTGTTACAGAGAAAAGGAAGTGCAAAAGAAGAAGAAACCACTTTGGTTCTCAAAATCAGTAGCAGAAAAGGTCAGAGCCAAAAGGCTGGCCTTTAGGAAATATAAGGGAATACAGCGGGATGAAGATAGGAAGGCATACCAAACTTCCCTAAGGGAAGCAGGGAAGGCAGTAAGGCAGGCAAAGGTCCAAACTGAGGAAACACTAACATGAACAGTGAAAGAAGGTGACAAGACTTTCTATAGATACATTAGTGAAAGGAGAAAGTCCAGAGGGGGTATTGCTAAGATCAAAGGAGATAAGGGGACCTGTGAGGAGGAGGACCATGGAAAAGCATATATCCTAAATAGATTCTTCTGCTCAGTATTTACTGAAGAGAAGGTAGGGCAGGGCCCACAGCTCAGCACCATGGACACAGGGGGGAGGAAGGTGAGCACTAGTCCCTTCACAAAAGAAAGAGTTCAACAAGAGCTCAATAAGCTAAGGGTGGATGAGGCAAAGGGACCTGATGGCATACATCCCAGGGTACCAAAGGAGCTAAGGATGGAACTAGCAGAGCCATTATCAGAACTGTTTAGTGAGTCTCAGAGCACAGGAGAGGTCCCAAAAGACTGGAAAAGGGCTCATGTGATCCCGTTCCACAAGAGTAGTAGCAGGAAGGAGGCAGGGAACTACAGACCAATCAGTCTTACCTCTGTAGAGGGCAAGATTATGGAGGCACTCCTTTTAGGAAAGGGTAGTGCAACACCTGGAATCCAGAGGAGCACAGGATCCAAGACAGCATGAGTTTACAATAGGAAGGTCTTGTCAAACTAATCTCATAGATTTCTTTGACAGGGTAACCAGACTGGTGGACCAAGGGGGAGCAGTGGATCTTGCCTACCTTGACTTCAGCAAAGCTTTCGATACTGTTCCACATAGAAGATTGATTAATAAGCTGGGTAGGCTCAGACTGGGTCAGACGTTGGTCAACTGGGTGGCAAACTGGTTGGTGCACAGAAAACAGAGAGTGGTGGTAAATGGTATACAGTCAAAAGAGATGTAAGTCACAAGTGGGGTACCTCAGGCATCAGTCCTGGGGCCAGTCCTCTTCAATATCTTCATCAGTGACATTGCAGATGGACTGGAGGGTAAGGTTTGTCTGTTTGCAGATGACACCAAGATCTGCAACAGAGTAGATGATCCAGATGGGTTGGGCAGAATGAGAAGATAGCTGGATAAACTCGCAAAATAGTCAGAACAGTGGCAACTGGGGTTTAATGCAAAGAAGTGCAAGATCATGCACATAGGATAGAGAAATCCTGAAGCCACCTATAGGCTGGGAGGGGAGTTGCTGGCAGTCACAAGGAAAGAAAGGGACCTGGGCATCATCATCATCACTGATGACCTGAAATCATCTAAGCAGCCCACTAAAGCAGTAGGTAAGGCTAGAGGAATGTTGGGATGTATTAGTAGTAGTATCACAAGCTGGAAGAGAGAGGGAGGGAGGGAGGTAATAATCCCTCTTTACAAAACACTGGTTACGCCCCATCTGAAGTACTGTGTGCAGTACTGGAGGCCACACCTTCACATGGGCATTAACCAAATTGAGGCAGTCCAGAGAATGGCAACCAAAATGGTACAGGGCCTGGATCAGAAAACATATGAGGACAGATTAACGGAGCTCAGTATGTATACCCTAGAGCAAAGGAGGGAGAGAGGTGATATGATCGAAACATTCGAACTCCTTAAGGGCATTAACAAGGTAAAAGATTCTAACATGTTTCAATATAAGAAAAATAGCAGGACAAGAGGGCACAGCATGAAATTAGAGGGAAGCTGATTAAGGGGTAACGTGAGGAAGTTCTTTTTCACAGAAAGGGTGGTGGATGTATGGAACGGCCTACCTCAGGAATTAATGGAAATGAATACAGTGCAGGGCTTCAAACAGGCATGGGATAGGCATAAGGGAGCAATACAGATAAGTATGAATAGATAGGCCATTGACAGAGCAAAGGCCAATGGCACATTTATAAGGTAGAAAAAGAAATGGGCAGACTGGATGGGTCTTGTGGTCCTTATCTGCCATCAGCTTCTATGTTTCTATATTTTTATGTTGTTCAGGACAAAAATCCATTTCAAATGAGCCTATTCATTAAGCTGCACTAATTATATTTTTTAAACTATGGCCATCTGATTACCTAAATTTTCATTTTTCTTCACAGTTTTCATCTTTAGGATTACTATATTTAAAAACATCTGATGAATTTAGATTAGTGACTACCCTCATTTGAAAGGTAGCTTTGTCCTGAACAACTTTTATGTTGGTTGTATACTCGCCGAGATATTTACATTTGTTTGACATGACTCCTACTGTGTTCACTCAAAGAGAAAAAAAAATGAGGTTGTTTGGAAGACCATATTTTACAAAATATAAAGAATTCAGATTAATGACTACCCACATGTGAAAGGTCTTTTTGTCCTGAACAACTTTCATGGGGGTTGTTTTTGTGCACCTTGAATAGTTTTTAAGATATTTAGATTTGTTTCGAAGGTGTGCACATTTGCTCTCAGCTAAGAAAGAAGGGAACATTTTTTAACTGCTTTATGGATTTGCAGTTATGGAAGAATACACTGAAAAGTACTAAAAAATGTGTTCCACAGAAAGCCCTTTTTTCAATCTAAAGCAAGATGGCTGTAGGCTCTGCCCACAGCCATAAAAAAGGGAACTCAGAATCACTGACGAATTATAGACCCATTGCACTACTCCCTGCCCTCAGTAAATTGCTCAAAAATATAGTTGCCACTCAACTTATAACACATCTTGAAAAATATGACCTATTGTGTCCGACCCAGAATGATTTCCGTAAGAAGCATAAAACTACAGCTGCTCTACTAACTCTGACAATTGCAATATACACTGCACCTGACAGAAGAAACTTCACTGGTGCAGTTTTCGTCAACTTAATGAAGGCTTTTGACACCGTTAGCCACCCTATTCTGGTCAGTTAACTCGGAGCCCTTGGAGCATCTGAACACACCATTCACTGGTTCTTTAGCTGTCTCACTGGTAGACAACAGTGGGTCCAAATCAGCTCCTTCCTCTCCAGCTACCTTCCCACCTCCCTTGGTGTCCCACAGAGCTCAATCCTCGGCCTCTGCTATTCTTCCTGAACATAAACTCCATCACTCACTGTTTCAACAATACCACCCTCTCCCTGTATACAAACGACTTGGTATTCTTTTGTCACACCTCAAACATTGCTGAACTAAATCATAACCTTACCTCTGACCTTACGACAGTCCACACATGGCTAGAAAACAACAAGCTCCTCATGAATTTCTCCAAGTCCCAAGCCATGTTGTTTGGCATAACACACAAGCTCAAACATACACCTGCTCCCCTACTTGCAGCAACCAAAAATAACATCCCCCTGAAAACAGTAACTGAGTTCTAATACCTAGGTGTCACTCTTGACCCTTGTCTAGACTTCTCTGTTCATATTCAAACAGTCTGTAAGAATGTAAACATCCACCTAGGTGCACCATACTGAGCCAGACACTGCTTATCTCCCTCGGCCCCCATAACAATTGTCCACAGCCTCCTCTTTCCCAAGCTCTCCTATGCAATTCCAATGGTCAGACACTCCTCCAGCCTTCTTTGCCACAAATGGTCCATATGCTATAACAATATCTGCAGATATGCACTGTCCTCTAACTGTCTTACCCACCACTGCCTACTTTCCAGCAATCTGAGATGGCCATCCCCATCTATTCTCCTGGACACCTCCCTCAGTAAACTAATGCACAACATACTCTCCTCACAAACAACTTCTCTACCTCCCTTCTGGTCTCTAGTATGCACTCTTACTCCCTTCAGTCTTCCAGCTTGGAGCAACGATCAGTCCCATGATCTCAGTCCAAATACAGCACCCTGGCATTTTCCTCCTCGGTCCCCACTCAGTGGAATAGCCTCCCTTCTGACATTTGCTCATGCCATGAAATCATAACCTTCACGAAGCACTTTTGTGCTTTCCTAATGAGTAGTTCGTCATGCTCCTACCTCTAGCCTGGCCCTGCTTGCAACTTATGACACATTTCTGCCTGCTATTTTACTGCAATGAAAACAACTCTGTTACATTTGTGTTTTCTTAGGATAACTGTGCTTCTTTGTAATGTGTCCACCATGTTATGAATATGAATGCATGTCATTTTGTGTTTCCTTAGGATAACTGTGCCACTGTGTAATGAGTCCATCATGATATGTTTAAGAAAGTGTGTTGTATTCTAATGCTCACTACCAGTACTCATTTCACTTTAGCCAAATTTGTATGTTGTAATTCTTGTAGAATATTTGCCCCTCCTGGGTCATGTGTTGAACTAAAACTTGCTGTACTCCTTGTGTGATTATGTGTTGTAATGTAATGTATCCTCCTAGGTCATGCCTGAAAATAAGCATATGTATGCCTATTGTACTTCACCTGGTAAAGAAAAGCTAAATAAATAAATAAAATAAATAAACATCAAGATAAAATATTATTTCAGAACTAAGGGAAAAGGGATTCACGAGAACTGAATCAAACCAACCTCAGTAACAGACCTGCAACAATTGCCCTCGCTACTGGACTTCGAGGAACAAGAAGAAGAAACTTCTACAACTTGGGACTATAACTTCAATATGGACACTGAGAATATAAGCATTATGTAAGCAATAATACCTGACAGGGTGGGTGGAATTGGGTAATACTGGACTGCACAGAGGTGTAATGAGGCCTGGTGCCACAGGCAGGGGGCATTATAGCCCCTGCAAGGTCCAGTATTGCCCATACCGCTCACCCTGAAGGGTATTATTGCACTTAGAAAATGGGCTACATGTGAAATTTTTATATAGCAGTTACAAATATTTAAAAAATACATAGAAACAAAAGATTACAATTATTTTAAAGTTGTTTTGCTAAAGTAGTCCCTCTACTGGTATACTTGCCAGTAGAGGGCAGTGCAGTTTCTCTGAGTTCTTTGCTTTACAGTAGTTGTTTCCACACACACCCATTCCATCCTTGGTTGCTCAACTACCCTCTGACCACAAGCTGGCCAGTGGTCTGTTTTTCTTTACTGTATATTGTTTTGGAATTGGATGCAGTTTAACTCTGCATTTGTGGTTGAGCAGTGAGATTGGAGTCTGTATTCTGGGATTGCAGCACAAGATTGGGCTTGGTGTTTCAGAGACTGACCATAGTACAAGTAAGGTGATTTATTTACTTTTTAACATACTGTACAGCAGTTACTTTATAGCCTCCCACTGCTCTTCTTTAGCTTTTGTTTAGGGCTCACTTGCTGTAGCAGCAGGAATGAGTTTGTGTGTGTGTATGTGTGTGTGGGGGCAGGGTGGTTGCTGGATGCAGCAGGAATGTCAGAAAGGAGGGGTTGTCAGTTGGAAAGTGAACATTAAAATATGGTATGGTGTGAGCTGCAAATGGCTCTTTGTTTTGCTCTAATGGAGTGATTATGATTTTTTTGTCTTACTGTTTTGAAGTGCTCAGTTGATAGTACCAAGTGGAGCGGGGGCAGGGGTCATGTTCCTCACTAAGCGAGTGGAAAAATAATGGCAGCTGCTATGGTTTAAAATTGAAACTGGCACATTGATACCAGTTCACTACGGAAGCAGGCTGTGCTGGCACTTGCTTTTTTTGCTGGGCTCTACTGATACTTAAAATACCCCATCTGGCATGGCTGTCAGCCAGTCAGACAGCTGGAAATATCCAGCTCATTTTCTAATGATTATTTAGATCCTGATGAATTATTGGGAGATCATATAGACTTCCCTGAGGATGAGAATATCACCCTCATTTCAGGAAGAGAAGGTAAATTGAAGCCACAATCTGTATTTACCCCTGTTTATGATGATACTGCTATAGCCACATCTAAAAAAATGGTATCACAGGATTTGGAACATTTAGGAAGAGTATCACATTTCCAGAAATATGGCAATTTGCCACCTGCTGAAAGGTTAACAGTACAGGAATTGTCTGTGCTTAATAATGTGGTCTTTAAATCTACAAAGGCGGGAATGTGGTCCCTATAACTGAAACCTTTTACATAAAAAAAATCATGGATTTATTTAGCGTTACAGATAATTATGAACAACTTGGGGAGACCCAACTATGAAATTAAGCCTATCGTTATTTGCCCTAATTAACACTACATATATCAATGGCTGGATTACAGGAGATGAAGCATGTTTCCTAAAACCTAGTTTCCGTGTAATTCCCACTTTTCGTGGCCTACCAAAGGTCCATAAGGATATCAGTGATCCACCAATGAGACCTATCATGTCCAGGATTGGATCATTGACAAATAATCTGAGTCATTTTTACAAATTTTTCCTGAAACAATTTGTGATACATTTACTATCACGTGTAAGAGACACCACGCGTTTGTTAAAAAAGGTGGAAAATCTAACTTGGAAGACTGACTATAAATTTAACCAGCCTATATACTTCCATCAAGCAAAGTGGGGGAATTAATGCTACCAAATATTTTTTAACAAAAGCCACTCTTGGTGATAGCATACCCGCACATTTCCTTCTACAGGCATTGGAATTTGTATTGGAACATAATTACTTTATTTTCAATAAAATATGTTTAGGCAAAAATCTGGCACAGCAATTGGGACTTCAATGGCCACATTCTATACAAATCTTTTTATGAGTAGATGGGGAAAAACTATAGATTTTTGACATGACACAAAATCCCTTTTTTTTTACAGTGGTACCACTTTATCGATTATATACTATGCATATGTCAAGGGGCCTCCTCAGATATAGACCAATTTATGGCCTACATAAACAACACAAGACCCAGCCTTAGCTTCACACATCAATGGAGTTCTAAATTTATTACATTCTTAAATATTGAACTGAAGTTAGTACTGAGTGAAAGGGTAAGTACAGTGGGATACAGAAAACCCACCACTGCCAACATCATACTACACCCAGAGAGTGCCCCCCCCAGAATTAAAGAATGTATCCCCTATAGCCAGCTTATTCAACTAAAGAGAAATTGTTCTAATCATGCTGACAATGTAAGACAAGCAGAGGATATGATTGCTAGATTTAGAAATGGGAGTACAAAGAACAAACATTACAAACAGCACTATAAAGGGTAAATGCTACAGATAGAAAAATGGTACTTACACCTAAAGCAGGGACTACTATAACTGACACAGGCCCACTTACCTTTTCAACTGAATACAACTGCATTGCAGGGCACAATAGAGATGCTACAAAGTTTTACTTTGCCAGCAAATTTCCAATGAATTTGTAAAATTTGCCTTTGAAATAACTTTGCGAATTGCCCGCTTTGCACTTGGCATTGGGTTTTCCTTGAGAAATGGAATTTTTGAAGTGAAGTTGCAACTTTGCCTTAACTTTGCTTGAGAAAGTGCCACCGTGCCTGCCAAAAACTTCACAAATTTGGCACTTCACGAATTCGGCAAACTTAGTAAATTATTTCTCATAGCAAAATTTGCCAGCTTCACACACCTCCAGTGCCCACCCCTGATACTGCTTCTTTCTGGCCCCCTCCTTCAAGCTACCTGCCCTTGTTCCCATCTTTAATTTGTTAATACTATAAGTGGACTGAGGTACCCAACCCTGGTATCACTTCTCTTGCCCTTCTTCCTTCCACATCACCTACCCCTCTTTGTTTAATATATATGGTGGCACTAGAGTGCCCAAACCCACTGCTGCTGAACACCATCCAGACACTGGGGTGTCCAATCCCAGGTGTTGGCTTCTGTCCCCCTACAATAAAGAAAACTGTCCCTTGTTGATCTTTTTTTTAGATCTGAAAAAAGAAAGCAGTCCATTGGCGATCTGTCCCCAGCACCCCACCCCCCACTCTGACCCTCCCACTCTGCACCCACCACCTGAATCCCCACACACCCTCACACCTTCACTCACCTGATCATGTCCCATGATGCCTTCACCCATGTTCTCAGTATGAGAACAATAGGACTTTCTTGAAATGTGAAGCCACAGCTGGAGTCATGCTGCTCGCTTCGATTACAGCAGTATCTACCTATCTACCTATTCATCTGTCTATTATTTATGTATTTATTTCAGATTTGGATTATTACCTTTGAGCCATGCAGGCTCTTTTACAAATGTTCCAAGTCAAAAAGATGCAATACAGTACATAACAAATACATAGAGTACAAATATGATACATAAGGCAAGGTAATTAATATACAGATATACAAGAAGTAAAAAACAAAAACAAGGCACTGCGTCAGCATGTGGTCTAAAAGCAAAACAAAATGGTTATGTTAAATGCACGCTGAAAATAGAAAACAGAGTTAAAAATCTACGTTTCAACCTTAGGTTTTCTTCAGGAAATATCTAAAAGAGAGAAAAAAAACAAAGTTGGTGTAGAGGAGGTAAAATGATATATATATATATATATATATATATATATATATATATATATATATATATATGGAGAAAGGAGAAAGGGGAGGCTCAGGGAGAAGAAGTGATAAATGGTAAGATTAAGAGAGAATCTGTGAAACAAAAAGGTGATGATGGGAAAGATAAAGCATAATGGGAGTGGAAGAGCTAGGGAAGTTCCCAGGTGGGGACTAATTAATAGGGCCTAGTAAGAAGGTTGAAAGGTGACAAATGTGTGGGAAGGAGACCGAGATGGAGACTTACGGTGAAAATGAAAAATTAATAAAATGAGTACAAAAACAAATAGACTTTAGAGAAAAAAGGGATGGCTGAAAGATGTTAGTGGAAAATAAGTCTATCATTTAAACCAGAGGGCTGCTGGGAGCCAAGGTGGATGATCAGCTTGGCTTCCATGTTTTTTCTATGGTCAGGATCCCAGAAGCCCTGCTGAAGGACACAAACAGAAAGGTCATTGACATTGTGATCCCTGGAGATAAATTGGGATACAATGGGTTTAGCAGTTTCACCATTCCTGACTGCTCTGTAATGTTCCCTGAAATGGTCACCAAGACGCCTACCAGTTTCTCCGATGTAAATAGCTGTACACTTACTGCAAAGAATACAATACACAACATTAGTGGAGGTGCATGAGAACTCCTTGGTGATGTGAAAAACACCTGTAGGCCCCAAAGTGGGAGATATACAAGAAGATCGACAGTTACTGAATTGCAGCAAAGTTTACCAGTAGCATCACCTCTTAATACACAATAATAAAGATTTGTTAACACATTTATGTTACTAAGTGCAGTACAGAGGGGTGGTAGCAGCCTGGGCAGGCTTTGTCCAGGTAGAAAGAACAGGGAGGGGTTAAGGGGAAGGAGATGGGAAGATAATAGAAGAAGGGGAGTCTCCCCAAGGTGGGGCAAGTGATAACATGCATTTATGATGGGCAATCACAGTGGTTTGCTTGGGTTAGGAAGAGTCAGAGGTCTCTTTTAAAGGGGCCAATTTTACCATAGTCTAAGATAGGGGAAGGGAGGTCATGTATCCACTGAGGTCCCCGGTAAGCAAGAGAGCACTGCGTAAAGGTAGTACATTTGAAGCGGATCTGCAGTACTCCCTTAGTTGTACTTCTAGTCACTTTAGAGATTTTATTGTGTTGGAACATAACTGCAGAAGAAGCTGGGATTAGTCCTAGAAGGACCTTTTTCCCAGTCAGGCAAGCCTGGTACCTGACCCTTAGGTGCAGTGGGAGCCACCCAGTTTCAGAGTAGAGGCTACATGTGTGTGTCAAATGCTTTACCCCTAGGACCAATCTACAGGCCTTGTTAAGGAGTAATTTGACCCTTTTCAGCACAGTTTCCATAGCAGCACTGTAGATGACTAGCCTGTAGTCAATGGTAGACACTATCGTGCTCCATTTTACTAGACTCAGTGCCTCAGGTGTCATTGCCTGCCTTTGACAGTAGAGGATACTAAGCTTGATATTTGCTTTTTTAATTACATGGTCAATGTGTGGGGTGAAAGAAAGGGTGTTGTCAAAGTGAACGCCTAAATATTTGAAGGTGGTTACCTGTTCTAAAGTGTCAGCTTTTTGGCTAAGTATGGTCAACAGGTCTGATTTTTTCTTTGTGTGAGGTGTTGTGAAATGAATGACTTTAGTCTTTTTGTAGTTTAGGAGGAGTTTGTTTTAGGAAAACCAAGACTTGAGCTTTTTGAAGCTATCCTGCAGTGGCTGCTATTATTTCAGTCGGGTGGTTACCTGGTATGGAGATTACTGCGTCATCTATGTGCAGCAGCATTTTAGCTGAGCAAGCATAGGGAAAGGAATTTATAAATAAGCTGAAGAGCAGTGGTCCGAGAATAGACCCTTGGGGGCCCCCAGGTCACATCCCTTGGGTCAGAGGCTACCCCTCTTATTCTCACACACTGCAATCTGTGAGACAGATAGCTGCTGAACCATTAGACAATCTGGATGACCTGGTAGTTAAGTTGCAACAAGATCTTCAGAGATGGCAGGCCCTCCCTTTGTCCTTATGGGGAAGAATCAACATTATTTAAGACAAATGTTTTACCCCATATCTTTTACCCTATTAACATGCTAAACATTTGGCTCCCTTTGTCCTGGTTTCAGGGAGATCATAGCATGATCTCTGAATTTATTTGGGCCAAGAAAGCCCAGAGACGTGCCTACAAGAGGCTGGCCACTCCTAAAAATATGGGTGACCTTAAGTTACCTCATTTTCTTATTTATTATTTTGCTATCTACTTTTTTTTGCATGATATGTTTGTTCAGATTTTTCAAATAAACAAACAAACAGGCCAGACAAGCCCATCAAGACAGTAACAACACAAACAGACAAATACATTCAATACTTAACTTACATACATAGAGATCCAATTTCATGACAGCAAGAAGAAAACAAAAAACGTTCAACTTATTAAGACAAAATAGGACACGAGGTAATAAGGTGACTTATCTTCACATTATATCATTACCACTCCATTCAAGTTAGCACTGACCATTGTTTCCCCCATCTTACCCTTATACCCAGCCTTCCCCCATTATCAGGCTCTCTGCCGGTGTCATAGCATTAAGGTATGGTTGACAAACATTATAAAACTGTTCTCCCCTGTCCTGCATCAGATAAGTGAGTCTTTCTATCTAGAGTAAGGGCCTGTAACACCAGTGTCTTCCACTGTTGTATAGTGGGTTTATTGGCCGATACCCATATACTCAGAATACAATGTCTGGCCATTACCAGTATGCTCCTCAACCATCGATGCAGGGGGGCCCATTCCCCCACATCCACCTCATCCATGCCAAATAGCATTACTAGAGGTGAGTGCAAGAGGGTTCTACCTGCTAAAGCCTGGACCTCCGCCATCACCTCTCTTCAAAAGTCCTGTAGGATAGGGCAAGCCCAGAAGTAGTGATAATAGGAGGCCAAACCCCCCTTACAATGAGGGCACATCGGGGAGACTGCAGGATTAAACTTACTAACCCTCAAGGGTGGGGCGTATAATCTATGACAGAACTTGTAAAAGGATTCTTTATATTTATTACAAACTAGAATACCCTGATGCTGCTGGGTCATTATTTTCCATGTGTCCTCTGCAATAGGGACCCCATATCCTTTTCCCAAAGTTGTCTGTTTTTTTGGGTCATGTCCAGAAGTAGCTGTCTACCCGCTCTAGCTACTCTGCATGATACCTTTAGGATTATACCTCCCTTCTTGTATTAGTCGCTCCACTGGTTCCCATGCAGTATCCCTGTCCTGCCCCTCCCCACGGAAACACAATATGCTCGCAGTTGGAGATATCGAAAAAAATGTTTGTGCCCCAGTCTAGTTTTATCTTGTATATGGTCAAATGTGTCTAATCCCTCTCTGGTGTACAAATCTTTTATGCAGAGTATGCCTTTCTGCTCCTATTTCTTAAACCCTGAATCCATCAACCCTGGGACAAAAAAAAGGATTACCAGCAACTGGGAGAAGTAGGGTCTCCACTTAGTCTATTCCTTCACATCTGGTAAGATGCTTCCATCTCTCCAGGACCAATCTAACTAAGGGGTTTGGCCTAGGTAAGCTCATATACACCTTATGACCTTTCTCCGACAGATACGCAGTCACTCGGCCAGGGCATCCCCTCTCCTCTAAATCCAGCCAGGTCGCCTCCCTTGGCCTGCCCACCCAATCCTGCAAGTAGCAAAATTGTGTAGTGAGATGATCATTTTGGGAACTGCAGGCCTCCACTGTCCATAGGGGATTATACATGGCTACTTTCCCTGCCATAAAAAATCTGAAAATGCCTTCTCCAGCCGCTTTAGGTCAGCTCGAGTGAGTGCCACATGGAGCATTTGCATGCTATACAATAATCAGGGGAGGGCATTCATCTTAAGTAA
This sequence comes from Neoceratodus forsteri, assembly GCA_016271365.2. Taxonomy (NCBI): domain Eukaryota; kingdom Metazoa; phylum Chordata; order Ceratodontiformes; family Ceratodontidae; genus Neoceratodus; species Neoceratodus forsteri. Next base: position 527,091,636 of record CM028134.1, read on the forward strand.
GCTGATCCTACCTAGCCATGTTATAGGCAATTTAGCCCACCTTTCAAGGTCAATAATAATTGTACGCAGTAAGGGGGTATAATTTAAGTCATATAAGGATTTCAAAATTCTCCCAACTCTAATACCCAAGTAGACAAAGGAATCACCGACCAACTGGAATCCCCAGCCTCTAATCTCTTCTCCTTCCTCAGCAACCTTCTTCCCAATTCTGAGTTCCTCTGACTTATTTAAATTTAGCTTATATCCTGAGAATTTAGAAAAACAGTCTATAAGGTGAAGTAGTGGTGGCATGGACTGGCATGGTTTAGTAACATACAAGAACATGTTGTCAGCATACAGAGAACATTTGCATCCTCTCCCCGATTGACCCACCACCCCATATATCCCAGGATGTTCCCTTATTGCAATGGCTAGAGGCTCCAGGGCCAGTGCAAAAAGAAGGGGCGATAAGGGGCAACCCTGTCTAGTTCCCCTTCGTAGCTGGAATCTGTCCATAAGAGCTCTATTAACTAGCACTCTGGCCATAGGTGTGCTATACATTAAGCAGATTAGTCCCACAAACTCTTCACTCAGACCAAACTGGGTTAGAACCTCCATTAAATATGGCCACTCTATCCAGTCGAAAGCTTTTTCAGCATCCATAGATAAGATATGTACTGGTTCATACCCATTCGATGCTCTCCAAATTACATTCAGGAGGGTTCTCATATTGTTATATGAGTACCTGTTCCATATGAACCTGGTTTGATCTGGGTAAACTAACTCCGACATAAGCTTATCCAAGCGATTGGCCAACACCTTTGTAACAATTTTAGAGTCACAGTTTAATAAGGATATCGGTCTAAATGATACATATTCAAGTAGATCTTTACCTTCCTTTGGTATCAGACAAATAACTGCATCTTTCCATGTTTGGGGTAATAAATCCTCTCCCACCCTAGCCTCCTCAAGCACCTCCCCCAGGTGTTTAACCATCTGCTGCATCATGGCCTTGTAATATTCTGTAAAGAAACCATCCGGTCCACTGGCCTTACCCCTCTTTAACCCAGTAATAGCTTTAGCTAATTCTTCTTCTGTAATTTTACCATTAAGCCATTTTTGTTGGGAGGCAGATAGTTTGGGTAGCTTCATTGTATCAAAGAAGGAGTGCATATTAGCCTGAACATCCCCCGTCTCTGTCTGGTAAAGCTCCTCAAAGAAGTATTTAAATTACCCTTATAGACTTTTTATCCCTTCTAGGCTGGCTGTCTGGACCCCGATAGTCGCAATCAAGTGTGCCCATTTCTACCTCTAATTAAGTTCACCAACATAGTGCTGGGTTTATTCCCCCATTCATAAAAATGTTTGCTCACAAATATACAGGTTTTCCACGCCTCTCCTAACAACAAATTATTTAAAGCTTCCCTTGTCACCATCAGTAATCTGGGGGCAGCCTCTCCTCCTTCTCCCAGTGCTACCGGTCTCTCCAACACCCCAAGACGTTGTTCCAGGTTTTTTCGCCTCTCTCTTACCTGCTTCTTGTGCTGTGCCACATTACTGATGATTGAGCCTCTCATGTATGCTTTCCCTGCATCCCAGAACACAGCTTTTGTAGAAGCTGTCTCCAAATTGGTCTGCACATAATATTTCCACTGGTCCTGCAGGTAATCCCTAAACTTCTTGTTTCCTAAAAGGTAGTTGAGAAATCTCCATGTCGGGGGGACAGGTTCTATTTCCTGCACCGTTAGAGACACAAGCACCATGGCATGATCAGAAATATGAATAGGACCATGTCCTGTCTGGAGAAGCCGAAAATACCAGGTCTTTGGAATATAAATATAGTCCAGCCTCGACCATGTTTTATGAGGATGGGAGAAAAACGTGTACTCTCTTACACTGGGATTAGCCATTCTCCAGAGGTCAATGAGATCTAAATCAGCCATTCCTGCTGCCCAGGCCTGTACACCCCCCCCCCGCATGACCCTTCCCTCTGAGTGGTCCAATGCAGGATTCATTACACAATTTAAATCTCCACCAAGAATCAACCCTGGGAACTGCTCTGCCACCAGCAATGTCACAAGGGATTTGTAAAATTTAGGGTCCTGTAACGTGGGGGCATATATACTCCCAAATGTTCATTTTTCTCCCAACATTTCCCCCACCACAAATACATAACGGCCATTCTCAGGATCAGTCACTACCCTACAAGCTGTAAATGGTAAGTGTTTATGGAGGAGAACCACCACTCCACGGTTGTGAGAAGAAAATGACGCCGTGTAGCAATCCCTCACCCAACTCTTTTTTAATTTTACCTGCTCCTTATTGGTGAGGTGGGTCTCTTGTAGCAGTGTGACATTCACATTTTGGTGCTTAAGAGCAGTCAGCAACATGGTGCGCTTGATAGGGGAAGAAATTCCCTTAACATTCCATGATGCTGTATTTAATCCTGCGGGGCTGGCCATGGTGCTTGTGCCATCTTCCCTCCAGTAACCGCTCCTCCCACTTCCAAATCTCCTTCAGTACATCCACATATATATTTAGTCTTCTACCTTCATGTTTGGATCTCAATCTTAACAAATAACAGTATAACAAACAGTACATATAAACTATATACATTTCCCACCCCTCCCACCTCTTTTTAAACAATATTATAGTACATAGCTTCCCCTGATTGTAACCAGAATTGCTTGCAGAAAATATTTTACACATCCTCCCCATCATATAGTAAGAATATGTCCCCCGCCCCTCGCCAAGAACTACCTCACATATTTCGCTTTTCCCTTTATGAAATATTTTTTAAATGACATGTCTCTCTCTAGTTCCCATTTCTGTTTTTCTCTCAACCAGGCCTCTGCTTGGGCCTAATCCCCCAGTCTGGCACCTCTCCACCCGCTCATCCCCTCAACCCGAGTCTCCATATCTCAAAGGCCCAGACATCCCCAGTTCCAAGCGCTCCCTTTATACCCACAAGTTCCTCTGCAAACACAACCAACTGGCAGAGTTCAGCTTTGATAAACACTGAATGTGAAGCGGTCTCCACAGCTCCAGGGACATCGAGACTTTACCAGCGGAGGAGGAAGGTAGTCAGACACCACCCTGCCAACACGATAACTAGGAGAGTCAGGCCACACATTATCAGTCCGATGAAATTATATTTTAACTAGAACAGAAATCAGTTCCTCTTCTTAGGCCAAAACCAAAATAAGGAAGAAACAGCCTTTCATTCTAGAGTCATGGTGGCATTCCCAAGCATATAATCCCAGCAAACAAAGTCAAAGAATCAGTACCTTGAAGCCCGATACCATATGTAGCTCGGTCTCACATAAAAGTTGAAGTGAGCAGCAGAAGTCTCCATTCTGTCATGGCACTAGATGTCTCACCCCATTTTCTTCTTTAACTCTGTAACAAAAACCTCCACTTTCTGCACTTCCCAAAAGGAGTAAGTGGCCCCTTCGTATTTGATTTTGAGGGTGGCAGGGTACAACATAAAGCATTCAATCTGGACCTCTCGCAGCTGTGTCATCACCGAGTTAAAAGCACGGCACCACTTCAGCAGACGGAGAGTAATCTTGAAATAGATTAAGCTTATGTCCTTTATATTGCAAAGCAGGCATAGCTCTGTAAGCCCTCAGTACCAGTTCTCTATCCTGAAAGTGATGAAACCACATAATTATCTGTCACAGTGGCTGGTCTGGTGGAGGTTTAGGGATCACTGCCAGGTGGGCTCTCTCAAGCTTCATTCTTCTGTTTTTGGGAGATAACCCCAAGATCTCAGGTAGGGTCTCAGTGCAAAATTCCAGTGCATCATTACCCTCAAGTCCCTCTGGCAATCCCCAAAGGCACAGGTTCAAACACCGCTGATAGTTCTCTTGGTAGTCAAACTGGTCCTTAAAGTCTGCTAGCTCTTTTTGTAGGGCAGCGATTTGTTCAGTGACTGGGGCCATGGCATCCTCGACATCTGAAATGTGTTGCTCCATCTCTGTAAGCCTTGTTGCATGTGAAGCATGCAGATCCACAAATTCCTGGAGTTTGCTGTCAAAATTAGATGCTAGGCTGGTCAGTTGGAGTTCCAGGGCTGCCAATACCTGCTGCGTAACCTCCGGGCCTACTGCGCACACTTCTGCTGCAGATAAGGACTCTGGGCCTGCATTCTCGACCTGCGTTGTCGGCTGCTGCTTTCTCTGACTTTTACCTCCAGCGCGAGAGCTTTTACTCGATCCGGGCATCAAGTACTCATCCATGCCTCTTTACAAGCAAGTAAAGTCAGTGCTTCTATACTTTAAAGCGAAATAAATATATATTCAAAAGTAATAATCTTGGTGGTTTGTGGAGCTAGGAGAAAACAGCGTCCTTACTCGACCATGCTCATTAACGCCCCCCTGCTATCCACTTTAACAAAATGTTCAAATGGCTTTCTCCCTGTTCTGAAGGTTCTACTCCATCCTATATACTGATTTGGTTAGATATAGAATTGGACGCCCTCATTAGTACTGGTCTATCTGTGTCCTTGTTTTTTGCCCACTGGAAATCTTTCCCTCTGAGTATGCATAATACAGTCATGGGTATCTACCTCAGAGTTTATTCCCAATTTTGGTCCTTGCTGAAACAGCCTATCTCTAAGGACATTTCCCAACCTATTCTCTGTAACTGTAATATACAGATTGAAGGGCGGACCATCACCAATGCCTGGCTTCCCCAGCTGAGTGATCTCCAGGTCTGTGATGTGCTCTTGGAGGGCACTCTCTTATCCATGGCAGCTATACTGGACTGCCTCTGGCTAGGAAATCATTATGTTTTCAAAGTGTACCAGCTCAGGCATGCCCCGCTTCAATGGTTCGGTCCGGATGATTGGACCATTGATTTCTCAGAGTTGCTACTTGACATTAAACAATTGATATCACAATTCCGTGCAGTCCCCACCTTGTACTCTCTGCTTTTGGCAAAGATTTTTCTGGACTTGGATGGGTCCTCTTCTTATTGGAACATCCTGTATCCCTTATCCCCTTCACAATGGCTATCAGTCTAGGCTGATTTTTATCGATAAGTCTCTCAGGACAGACTGAGATTAACTCAATTTAATCTCCTCAATAATCTCTACTTCACTCCTGAAAAACTGGCCAAAATAGGTAGGTTACCCTCCCCCATATGCACTCAGTGCAGATGGGATGAGGGTTCTACAAGTTACATGAGGTTCCTGCACCCTTATTGGTACCACCAGAGGTACACTATAGACAGCTAGCATTTAGGCATATGTTATACTAACATATAGGGCTAAGGCATCTACCGCATAAGAGTAGATGTCAGGATATATATGCATATTATTGTTATACACTTTGCTTTCTAATACATATATGTATTTCTTGCTTACAAGATGTTAGGACACCTGTGTCCTTGTAATGATTTTGATATATAAGTCGACATTGCCACCTTTTGTTGATTTGTACTACTACACTGATTTATGTAAGAACTGTACTCTTTTGTTTTACAAAGTGATGACTACTACAAAATTGTATAATGTTATCTTGGACCGTGGAGCCACCTCTAATTTAGCCAATAGGGCTCATCTCTGTAACTAGAAATGTTTCTATCTTACAGTAACCATACTAATTATCATAGGTATATAATGTGAGACATTATGTCTTCTACCTTGGAGACCCCAAGAGACACAGAGAATCCTGGAGGTATAGGGAACGCTTAGCATTGACTCCCGGTTCGTATTGGTAAGAACTGCTTAGGGCAACTGTAATTATCCTTTTTGGCAGTAATAAACAAGTTTATTACTCTTATGCAACATGTCTCTGATTCTTTGCATTCCCAATATTGCCAAGAACCTGAGAGTGAGGTTTAGACCTCCTGACAATTGGCGACTGCGTGCAGACAATATTTGGTGTTTGCAAAGTTTCACTTGTTGCTTTACAATTTTTTCCTTCCCAACGGGGACTGTAGGTGTGTATTTCTGCATCACCTCTCTCGTTTTCAGACCACTTTGTAACCCCTTGCAAAGTCTGGCTGCTTTCTGGGTGTGGTCAATGCCAACTTGAATCACTCCTTGGCAGTTTTGAATTGCAAGCTTACAAGTGCATAGTAGCCCGGCTGTGTATGAAGTGCTCCTGCTGTGAATCGATACACAGCATGGCTCCTTTTTCTCAGTTTGACTTTTTGTTCCCTCCCACACAATGGCCACCATATCAAATATCTGTGCAGAACTGAGTATGACTCAAACTTCCTTACCTCCCATGGAGGGTGGACTGACTTCACGCCGGACACAAGTTAATCCAAAAACCCTATACTGGGGATCCCAACCCAGTACACTGAGATGAGACAAACAGCCAATAAGTGCCAAGCTAAAGGGCTGTTGGCTGATGCTCTCTATGCTGCTTTGGAAGCCTCCGAAGGGAGGCTTCGAACCCTTGAACTGTAAATCTCATCTCATCTCAATCTCATCAAGAAGGAGGGGTGGAGGAACAATGGGGAATAATCAAAACAGCCATCACAGAGGCAACAAGCCTTTGTGTGAAGCAAATCAACAAAACAAAATGAAGGAAAAAAACACTATGGTTCTCAAAAGAGGTGGAAGGGAAGGTTAAGGAGAAAAGGATAGCATTCAGGAAATATAATGAAACACAGAAGGAGTAGGACAGAGAACTTTATCAGTTAAAGCAGAAGGAGACAGGGAAGGCAGTCAGAATAGCAAAGGCACAAACTGAGGAAAAGATAGTCAACTCTGTTAAGAAGGGGGATAAAACCTTTTATAGGTACATTAGGAAGCAAAGAAAGACTAAGGGATTGATACTGAGACTTAATAAAGGGGAGAGAATGTGGGCAGAGGGTGACAGTGAAAAAGCAGGGATATTGAACGAATATTTCTGCTCAGTATTCACAACAGAAGAGGAGGAGGAGGCACCTAAACCAAACAAGAAAAACACTCTGAATAGGGGGTTGATACCAGTCCATTCACAGAAGAAAGGGTTTTGAAAGAACTTTTGAAACTGATGGGATTCACCCCAGAATTCTAAAAGAACTAAGGGTAGAACTAGTAATGCCACTGACTACTCCCTTTAACAAATCATGGGAGGATGGGGTGGTACCTGAGAACTGGAGGAGGGCAGATGTGATTCCATTTCACAAAAGTGGGAGCAGGGCAGAGGCAGGAAACTACAGACCAGTTAGTTTGACCTCAGTGGTAGGGAAAATTATGGAATCACTTCTGAAGGAAATAATTGTTGAGTAGCTAGAGGTCAGTGGGACACAGGACCCAAGTCAGCATGGTTTCACAGCAGGAAGGTCATGTCAGATGAACCTAATAGATTTCTTTGACTGGGTGACCAAAGTAGTAGACCAGGAAGGGGCTGTGAATATGGCCTACCTAGATTTTAGCAAGGCATCTGACACAGTCTCACACAAAAGATTAATATACAAGTTAGCCAGCCTTGGGAGTGGGTCCCCAGGTGGTGGCCTGGATAAAAAACTGGCTGGACAACAGGATGCAAAGGGTAATAGTGAACTGAGTCCACAGTGAAGAAAGGAGGGTAACTAGCGGGGTACCGCAGGGTTTGGTACTGGGACCAGTCCTCTTTAATGTCTTTATAGGTGACATTGGAGAGCACCTGGAAGGAAAGGTATGTCACTTTGCAGATGACACAAAGATCTGCAACAGGGTTGATACACAAGGTGGGGTGGAAAGGATGAAAAGGGACTTGGCAAGGTTGGAGGAATGGTCAAATATATGGCAGCTCAGATTCAATGCAAAGAAGTGCAAGGTGATGCATCTGAGAAACAAAAACCCAGGGGAAGAGTACACAGTGGGGGGTGAGATAATAACAACAACAAAAATCAAAAAAGACCTAGGCGTAATTATATCAGATGACCTAAAGGTGGGCAAGCAATGTGAGAAGGCAGTAAGGAGGGCTGGGGGGATACTGGGATGCATAGGGAGAGGCATCAACAGTAGAAAGCAAGAAGTTGTTATCCCTCTGTACGGACAGTTGGTGAGACCCCATCTAGAGTACTGCGTGCAATTCTGGAGACCCCATCTCTGCAAAGACATAGACAGAGTGGAGGCTGTTCAGAGGAGGGCAACAAAATGGGTGCAGGGTCTGCACCAGAAGACATGCGAGGAGAGACTAAAGCAGCTTAATATGTATACCCTTGAGGAAAGGAGAGAGGGGGGACATGATAGAAACTTTTAAGTATCTCAAGGGTATTAACAAAGTACAAGAGGGTAATATCTTTCAGAAAAAGAGATGTGCAAGAACAAGGGGGCACAATTTGAAGATGGAGGGGAGGCTCAGAGGTAATGTTAGAAAGTATTTTTTCACAGAGAGGGTTGTGGATGCATGGAACAGCCTTCCTGAGGAGGTTGTGGAGTCAGGAATAGTGGGAGAATTCAAGAATGCATGGTACAGACATAAGGCAATTCTAGTGGGGGGTAGGAGGAAGTAAGCTGCTGATTAACTAGAATCTGCAGCTTACCCATCAGGTAGGGAAATGGGAAGACTGGGAGGATCAAGCAGTCCTTATCTGCCATTAAAGTCTATGTTTCTATGTTTCTTAAGCAAGAGATGGGTTTGCAGGAAATGGAATGTGTTAAACTGCAGCAGAATTTGGAGTCTGAACTTCAAACTCTGTGAAATGAAAAGGATTCCCTTTTGCATCATTCTGCACAGGCAGGAGAGCAGGAAATTTGTATGTTGAAGCAGGAGTGTGAAAGTTTGAGACAGGACAAGGGACAGGCTTTGAATATGAATGATTTGTTAAACAGAACAAATGAACAGTTGGGTGGGGAGCTGGGAGAGCTACAGGATGAGATAAACCAGGTACGTAATGACTTAGAAGTGGCTATTAGAGACAATCGCGAATTGAGTACCGTGTAGAGTGTTGCAGAAACAAATGCAAGAGGAGGTTGATGTGAATGTTGCAAATGTGAGTCATGCAGAATGTGAATCTAAGATGGCGAAACTGCGCCATCAGCGAGAGGTTCTGGCTGGCCATGTTAAGGTGATGGGAGGTGTAGCCCCTGCCTTAACTACGTCATCTAAAGGGGAGGTCTCGGGGGGGGGTCATGTGATGGCTGCATAAGAGTGAGGACATGTCCTGACTGTGTTCCTGTGTCCCTGCCTTAATTTACTTAATAATTGCCTTCTAATTCAGCTCCTTTGCTTACCTTCTTTGTGCTTACATCCTCATCTCTTCGGAGAGCAAGCAAAGCAGCATTTTGATTCAGTATGGAGGCAGAAATGCAGAATCCTCCACCATGACATACTCCGCCGACAACCCTGACGAGGGATAAACAAGCCAAACAGGCAAAGGTGCAATCTTCTATGGCGGTGCCATTACCAGCTTCCCAGGCCGTCCTGACAGAGAATAAATTCCAGGAGGGACTCGACTCTGTTAAAGAAATGCTGACCAACTTGTTGATGGATCTCCACACCATGAAAACCACAGTGGAGCAACTAGCTATCCGGACTGGGGATAACAAGGTCAGGATTGTGCTAAAGGGTATGGGCTGTTGGGGGGTGGGGAGGGACCTGGGAGGACAGTAGTCTCTTGCCAAGGACAGACTACACTTGAGTGAGGAGGGAAAGAAAGTGTTAAAACAGAGGATGGAAGAGTATATAGAGGAAGCTGGGAATTTAAACTAGGAGTGGGGGGTGGCAGTTGGGGAAGAGATATGCAGAGACCACAGGTTGGGAAATCATATGAGCTTACCCCCCATAACAGTGACAAAGGACCAATGGCAAGTACTATTGGTGATGCTAGGAAAGGAGGGCAGGATGGGGGGGAAGGGTGGAAGGTGGTTACCTTTAATGCTAGGACCCTTGGGAGGAAAACTGCAGAGTTACAGGTTCTCATGGCAGGGGGAGAGGTGGACATTGCAGCCATCACGGAAACATGGGCCACCCAATATAATGACTGGGACCTGTCTGTACCAGGGTACAGGTTATTTCGTAGGGACAGGGTGATTGGGAAAGGAGGGGGTGTGGCACTATATGTGAAGGAAGGACTGAAGTGTGTAAGGGAGGAAGGGGAGGAGGGTAGTACGGAGTCACTTTGGGTGCAAATCCAGGATTCCAAGAATAGGATTCTTAGAATGGGAGTGGTGTAGAGGCCACCATCTCAGACGGAGGAGTTAGACAGGAAACTAGCGGGACAGATCAGGAGGACCTGCGAGAAGGCTAGTGTGGTGATTGTGGGGGACTTCAACATGCCAGGAGTGGACTGGAGCACTCCAACAACCAGGAACAGAAGGGAACAGGTACTGCTGGATGCCTTCCAGGACAGCTTCCTGCTGCAAATGGTCAGTGAACCAACCAGGTTAGGGAATACCCTTGACCTTGTGCTGGCAAATGGGGACTTTGTGAGAGAACTTACAGTGGAGCAACCGCTGTCAGGGAGTGACCACCACTCAGTATGGCTCACATTGGATATGGGTAGGGAAGGAGTGGAATCTGGCACAAGAGTGCTGGACTTCAGGAGGGTCGACTTTGGGAGGATGGGGGAAGTGGTAAAAGGTTACCTGGCCAGAATTCAATCTAGTATGGATACTAACCAGAGGTGGGAGCTCATAAAGCTGGGGGTAGTGGAGGCAACCAAAACCTGCTGCAAAGCCCAGAGCAAGAAGGCTAGGGCTAAGAAACTGAGCTGGTTGAGCAAGGAGGTCATGGAAAAGGTAAGGAGGAAAAGAGCTGCCTTTAGGAAGTACAAGAAAACAGGGAGGGGAGGACAGAGAGGAGTACTTGACAGAATCGAAAGAGGTGACAAGGGCAGTAAGGTGAGCCAAAGCATCTATGAACTCAGGCTGGCACAGGGCATTAAAAGGGGAGAAGGACTTTAAGTACATCAGGGAGAAAAGGAGCTGTAAGGACCACATAGTAAGGATTAGGAAGGAGGGGTTGGGTGGAAGTAGGTACGATAAGGCGGAAGCACTAAATGAGTACTTCTGCTCAGTATTTACTAAAGAAGAGAGGGGTGACACCCAAGGTGGGAGAAATGGCAGAAGCAGGGGGAAGTGGTGACAGATGGGAAATCATGGAGAGCAGAGTTTGAGAGGGCTTGAAGGCACTGAGGGTGGACAAGGCACCAGGCCCAGATGGCATCCACCCCAGGGTACTGAAGGAGCTGGCAGAGGTCCTTGCAGGACCTTTGGCAGACCTATTTAATGCCTCACTACGTTCAGGGTTTGTACCTCAGGACTGGAGGATGGCTCATGTGGTGCCCCTCCACAAGAGTGGCCCCAAGGATGAACCAGGAAACTACAGACCAGTGAGCCTCACATCCATCATGGGTAAGCTAATGGAGACTATCCTGAAGGAGAGGCTGGTGGCCCTCCTAGAGGCCAAAGGACTACAGGACAGCAGACAGCATGGCTTCATATGTGGCAGATCCTGCCAAACCAACCTGGTCAAGTTCTATGACTGGGTAACTAGGCAACTGGACAGGGCCATGCAGTGGATGTCCTGTATCTGGACTCAGTAAGGCATTCGACTCGGTGCCACATGGAAGGCTGGGAAGGAAGTTAGTAGGCACAGGGCGGGTGCAAAACTGGTTAGATGGGTAGAAAACTGGCTGCAGGGAAGGCAACAGAGGGTGGTGGTGGGTGGGGAGCTCTCACACCCAAGGGCCGTGATGAGCGGTGTCCCACAGGGCTCGGTGTTGGGACCAGTGTTGTTTGGGATATTCATTGCAGACATATCATAGGACATCAAGAGCAAGATCAGTCTGTTTGCTGATGATACCAAGGTTGGAGTGGTGATGGATGACCTAGGGGGATGGCAGGGGTTGCAGGATGATCTGGCAAAGCTTGAAACCTGGTCAGACACCTGGCAACTGGGGTTTAATGCCAAAAAGTGCAAGGTGCATTTTGGGATGAAGAACCCAAGGAGGAGTTACCAGCTAGGGGGAGTGCAGCTAGCCCAGACAGAGGAGGAGCAGGATCTGGGTGTGCTCATTACAGGATCAATGAACAACTCTGCACAATGTAGGAAGGCAGCTGCAAAAGGCCAACAAAATGCTGGGTTGTATTGCAAGGGGTATATCCTCGAGGAGGGGAGGTGATTCTGCCACTGTATAGGTCATTAGTTAGACCACACCTGAGTACTGCATGCAGTACTGGCATCCGTATCTGAAGAGGGACATTAAGTTACTGGAGGGTGAGCTGCGAGGGCAACAAAGATGATCAAGGGGCTAGGGACTTATCATACGAGAGGAGGTTGAAGGAGTTGAACATGTACTCACTGGAGGAGAGGAGAGACAGGGGTGACATGATTGAAACCTTTAAATACATGAAAGGAATAAACAAGACGGGTACAGAGGGCTGTTCAGCAGGAGGGAGGGCCACCAGGGCCATGATATGAGACTGGAGCGAGGAAGGTTCAGGAGGGAGATGAGAGACACTTTTTACAGAGAGAGTGGTGGCTGGGTGGAATGCGTTACCTGCAGAAGTGGTATGCAGTAGAACAGTGGACTGCTTCAAATGAGGATGGGACAGGACAAGGGGGAGGGTTAATGAAGAGGAAGGGTGGAAGGGAGGGGCAGCTGCAGAATAAGGGATGCTAGTTACACATTCGAGCAGACTTGATAGACCTCTAGGCCTTTATCTGCTGGCAAATTTCGTATCTTCGTATGTTCGTAGGATTTCATCTTTAGATGATTGGCGGGATCGAACGGAGCCGGAATTATTCACCTTGCATCACCAACTCAAAAAGGTTGAAGAGTAGATGAAGGACCTAGAAGGTAGGTCCAGAAGAAATAATTTGGTGGTACTGGGTTTACTGGAAAAAGAGAAGAAGCGGAATTCCATTCTTTTTATTCAGAAGTTGTGCGAGAAACTCGTAGGCCCCTCTCCTAACAGTCCTGCTTATATTATCGAACAGGCTCACTGGGCCCTCCGGCCAATCCCTCCACCAGGAGCTCCTCCCAGGCCACTGATTTTTTGGCTTTTAAATTTCTTAGATAGGCAGCATGTGTTAAATGAACTTAAGGATGCCCAAGAAGTGCAATGGGAGGGTAAAAAGATAAGGATTGCCCAAGACCTTCCGTACACCCCACGCAAAAAAGAGCAACTTTGCACCCCATCATTGTTAAGATCATCGCAGCTGGTGTTAAATTTCGAGTTAAATACCCAGCATGTCTGCAAATTTATCTGAAAGGTCAATGGCACACATTTGTTTCTATGGAGCAGGCTCGAATTGCCCTCCGAGAACCTACTGCCGGACCTGTTCAAGTGAAATTTTGATGTGGCACAGATTCAATTAGTAGGGGCAAGGCTCAGTTGGGACTACTGCTCTACTAACTACAGTACTTCGTAATCGACTGTCCTGTGCTTCAATTCCTCATAATGTTGGTTTACAGTGATCGAGTTATCCCAAGTGACTGTGTCATTTTGGATTACAGGGGAATCTGGACCCAATTAGTTCCTTTCTATTTGTCTGAGAGTCCTACCTGGATTGCTTTTAGTGAACTGTTGGATCTACCATTTGAACTTTAGCTGTGAATGTGTTGGTACATTTAGTTTACTTCTATTGAGCTATAGAGTGCTCTGACATCATCTAGTGGACATTTAAGATTAATGTCTGACACACAGTGGTAATTGTAATTTTTTTTAATTTTTTTTTTATTTTTATTTCTCTAGCCCCATGGGATCGAACTGTATCAAGAGGGATTCAGCCTCAGGATTTTATTAGTTTTCTGGACTATTTTTGATTGTGTCATGCAGTTTTCCTCGGGTCAGTGTACCCGCATTTACTTTTACAGAGTTAGATGACGCTAATGATATAGCAACTCCCATGTGAGGCAATGGGGCTTTAAGTTTTGGTTTTTTCAATCCTATTAATGTTCAATAGTCTATGGTTTGAATAAGGATTAGACCAGTAGTAGGTTTATTGTTATCTCAAGGGTTATATGTGACTGAAAGACCCTATGAAGGGGAAATTTTTGGTTTTTTTTTATTAAGATTTGGTTCCTTGTTAAGGACCAGCCTTTTGTGCCCTAAGGGTATTGTGGGGCACTGCACCCCTTTATCACTTGCACTTGGTTAGGAATTGTGTCCTGGGTTTAAAGGCTTGTTTTCAATCACAAGCCCTTTTTGCTTTTATAACAGTTCATTCCCTAGTCTCTCCAGTTGTAAAGAGGCAGGGGTGGGAAGGGGGCATGCACTCTGGGCAGTGTATTTTAATCATGTCCCAGGTTGTATGGAAGTGCAGTCTATGGGACTGGGGTTCATTGAGCGGTTAAGGAAGACTGTCCCGGAAACTTTGTTCTTCTACCTATTGTTGACTTATTGTTCTTTGTTGCCTTTAATTGTTAGTACAAGTCTTTCTGTGGGACGAGGGAGGGTATACTTGTCTTTTTTGGGAGCAGTGTTTTTTCTTGCTAATGTTTATTTTTGCTGGGATATGGATAAGAGGGGCGAGGGTGTGCCTAGCGTGTCAAGGGATTGTGGTACACTTTCACCAGTCAGAGTAGTGTTAAGAGGAGGAAGGGAGGAACCCCTGGATCCCCTGGTTATTTTTAATTAAACATACATTATGAGTAGTCAATACACAGTAATTAGCTGGAATGTTAAAGGTGCTCAGGATAACTGCAAATGAGCTACAATTTTAAAACACCTTCAACATCTAAGGGCTCACTTTGTTTGTTTGCAGGAAACACATCTTAAGCAGGAGAACTTTCCCCTGTTACACAGACCCTGGGTAGGGCAAATATTCAGAGCCGGATCCTCCTCACGGCGGGGAGGCACAGTGATCCTGGTGGCCAAGTCGGTCCCATTCATAATGCTCAAAGAGTGGTGGGACCCACTGGAGCACTATATTGTCCTCCAAGGTACTTTGGAGTCCTTCCCTATAACTCTTGCATCTATTTATGGACCAAATGTAGAAACTCCCCAGTTTTTCATCGACTTGTTGTCAGTGGTAGTCTCAGATCCCCCTAGGTTCACCATTCTAGGAGGCAACTGGAATATAGTTCCCCAAACTGACATTGACCGTTCAGATGGCAGAAGATTGGGCTTATCTCCAGCCCAAAGGGCTCTAAGAGACCTTATGGTAGGTACGGGGACCCTAGATGTATGGAGAATGCTAAATCCCAAGGAACGTCAGTATACGTTCTTTTCTCCACCACACAAAACTCTATCTCATATAGATTATATATTACTTAGTGCTGTTTCCCTCCCAGGGGTATTAGACACAGATATGCACCCCAGGGTCTTGTCCGACCACTGTCCAGTTAGTATTTCCATCCTTTTGGGGCCGGGGCTCTGTAGGGATACCATTTGGTGCCTTAATACACAACTTTTGCAGAAACCTTCCCTAGTTGAACACATTCAAAATTTCATTTCCACCTTCTTAGAGATTAATAAGGGTTCAGTGACCAAAGTAGATTTTATCTGGGCAGCACTAAAATGCGCACTCTGTGGAGACTTTGTTCGCTTGGTGGCCATGAATGTAAAGCAGAGTAAAGCTGAGATGAACTCCATTTTAGATGACATAAGGCTGCTGGAGCACTCCTTGACTAGGTCCTCACTGGACTCTGACTGGGCCAAACTGTATTCTCTCCAGTCCAAATATTCAGAAATTATGGTCCAAAAAGCTGAACTATCCCTGTGTCACACCAAAATGAGATACCTGGAGACAGAGGAAAGAGCTGGGAAGCTCCTGGCCCTTAGGCTTAGATGGGCTGAGACTGATAGGTATGTTCCTAGTTTGCATCCTACCCCAGATGAGGACATTACCTCCAACCCGAAGGAGATCATTACAATCTTTGGCAATTATTACAAAGCAATTTATGCAGCAGATGATTCTCCCACCTCAGAGGGCCTTACTGTAACTGAATACTTGGATTCAGTGATTTTGCCTACCCTCTCACCTCAGCGGGTCATTGGTCTGGGATCCCCAATTTCTGTTATGGAGGTGGAGCAGGCCATTAAGCTTTTACTCTTAGATAAATCTCCAGGACCAGACGGTCTCATGAATAACTTATACAAACTTTGCTATGCCCAATTGGCACCAGTCTTATCAGAGGTGTATAATTTTTGGTTTCAAAAGGGGACACATGATCAATCATTCCTAGCAGCTCTGATCACCCTGATCCCCAAACCGGGCAAAGATCCCCGTCACCCTGGTAACTACCACCCAATCTCCCTTTTGAACTCAGACATAAAAATTCTGGCGAAAATATTGGCTACCAGACTTGCACCGTTTATGGGAGAAGTAATCGGTCCTGATCAAGTTGGCTTCATGACAGGTCATTCCTCTGGAGACCATATAAGGAAGCTTTTGCATGTAATCTTGGTGTTGAGGGAGTCTGAAGTACCTTCTGCCTTGGCCTCCCTCAATGCTGAGAAAGCATTCGACAGGGTCTCCTGGGGTTTTCTATTCACCTCCCTTTCTAGGTTTGGGATCCCTGATGACTTTATTCAGTGTGTCCGGATTCTATATTCTAGCCCAACAGTGAAGGTCTGGTGCAATGGCTACCTTTCAGGCTCATTTCCCTTAATAAATAATTAATATTTAACTGATAATATTTGACTAATAATAATAAATAACTGAACAATATCACCCTCCTTCTGACCCAGATTACAATACAGCGTGCTGGGAGATTTTTGCAATGGAGACTCCATACTACCATTCTATTCCTTGCAAAGAAAATTCCAACTCACCAATAATGAGATTTTCAAATACTGGCAAATAAAACTTCCAGTATTGCTTTCTTAGGGCCCCAATCCTGGACTCCTCCACCACAGGTTGACCTGCTTGAGATACTCGAGGTGGAGAGGCAACCACATGGGGTCTCCAGTGCCTATAAATCCCTGCAGATCCTTGACTCAACCCTCCCAATGGGAGTTTGTTATTATTGGACACAAACACTCTCCCTCCCAGATGACCCAGATTATTGGGATAAAGTGTGGAAAAACACTTACAAATTCATTAAACAAGATAGGCTGAGGCTCACCCAATTTAATATAATGCATAATCTGTACTATACTCCTGCCAGACTACACACTATAGGGAAAATACTGTCTCCTCTTTGTCATAGGTGTGGAGAGGAACAGGGAACCCTGTTTCACATGCTGTGGGAGTGCCTTAAGGCCCAAGAATTCTGGGCATCTGTCAAAAGAACTCTGGACCCCATCCTGGGTTTGGAATCTTTGTTCACTCCGGAAACTTGCCTGCTATCGTTATTCCACAGGGTACGCCTAATTCTTGGGAAGCCCACCTGGCCCTAATAGCACCCACCATTAAGTTAATAATACTGAGATATTGGAAAGATGAATCACTCCCCTCAATAATGGAATGGTACCAGGAGATGTTAACAGCTATCCAGCTGGAGAAACATATTGCCAGCATGCTGCATAGGCTGGAAGCCTACTAAACATTATGGGAACCTCTCCAAGCTCTGTTATCCCTTTTGCAACCTTAGATAGCTAGTTCTAGATCTTTTATTATTTATCCTCTTGACATGTAGGCAGGGGAGGGTGGGTTGGGGGTCATGTGATGTATGTTTTATGTGGTAAGTTGGTTTTGTGTCTTGTTATTGTCTTAGATTGTATGTTAGGTTGTTTAATAATATCGCAGCTGTACTGGTGTTATTGTGTTATCAATGGTAAACGCTGCGGAAAATTAATAAAGCATATTGAATTAAAAAAAATAAAGGGGAGGTCTCAGATGACATCTCTCAATACAATGCCCAGTCACACCCCTACTATGGCCCAGAGTCCCCGCCCCTCCATCCACAACATGGCGGATCCCTGTTACACCCACACCATTTCATACGTTGTCGACTTCATGAAGCGCATCATGAGTGACACCAACATGGTGACCCCCATGATAGGAGGGGAGCAGGCCTAGGCCTAGTCCCAATGGCACCACTGGTAGCCATTATTAATGTGGAAGACAGGCAGGAGATAGAGAGAATGATGGATATTGTGGTAAATAGTGTGCCCATTCCGGAAAGGAATAAGAGAGTTTTAAAAGGCCAAATTGGACAGCTTATGCATGAAACTGGTACTCAGGAGGGCATAGTCCACTCAGTAGTGGAGGCCACAGCTCAGGCAGCCTTGGATGGCACCCAAGGTAACGTACATCCACCTGATCGTCCCACTAATCTCTTACAAATGGCCTACTCTGTTCAGTAAATAGCTGACAGTATCAGTCGGTTGAGCCCGTCCAACAACCTCAGCTGCCACTTGAAAAAGGTGCATGCCAAATGTGAAATGCTTAGTCTCGCTGCAGACTACCAGATCCAGATCCTACGCCAGACCATTGATCCTGGACTATGAGCCAAACTCCCC
The DNA here is from genome assembly GCA_016271365.2 of Neoceratodus forsteri. Taxonomy (NCBI): domain Eukaryota; kingdom Metazoa; phylum Chordata; order Ceratodontiformes; family Ceratodontidae; genus Neoceratodus; species Neoceratodus forsteri. The sequence continues at coordinate 527,109,901 of CM028134.1, forward strand.
GATGCCATCCGCCAGACCGGCAACGCCACCTTTGACGAAGTTGAGGCTGAACTTATTTCTTCACACAGCCCAGGTGTAGTAGGAGTGATGCTTGCATACCCTGTAAAACAGAATGCAAAGGAAAGTCCAGTGACTCTGGATGGCCTACTGAGCAGGAAAACAACTCACACAAGAAGCTGAGGATGTAGATCTTATTGAGTATAAGACCTTGTTCCTTAGGAACATTATCCCTGCAGTGAGAGAGAAGGTAGAGCCAACCACTTATCCCACCACAGAACAGTTTTCCGACTTCCTCCAGAAAACCAAAAGAGTTTATCAATGCTACATCCATGATCTGGGCTCCGGTTCCAAGAAAGTAGCTGCCGTGGAGCATACCCCAGAAGCCACAACGCACTGCACATTGGAAGGGCAGGCCCAACATAAACAGCCCCTCCCCGCGGACAATCAACACTCCAAGCAGGCCCAACAACAACCACAGCAGCAGCAACAACAGCAACAATGAGGTGGGAACCGGAATTATCATAAGAATAAGAAGCACCATAAAAATCATAAGGGTAAACAACAAAGACCAGGCCCTTCGTATAGGGAGGCAGCCAAAGAGAATCGAAAGTTTAGAGAGCTCCTGGGACAAGTGCATTCTGTAATGGATGCTGTTCCCACTCAGGCCCTTGCAGCCATACAACTGGGAACCCAGGCCCCAATGGGCCATGGTGATACTGGAAGTATAGGCCCTCAGGCCCAAACAGGCCTGAACCCAGAAGCACCTCCCTATATAGCATCAGTGCAGCATGGTGAAGTGGTTCACAGGAGCCAGGCCTAACCTCTCCATGCTTCCTCTAGCACAGATTGACAATTACAGGCCCCAGTCCAGATTGTAAACAAGCTGGTCTTGGATACAAACGGAAGGACCTGCACTGAGGCCGAGGTCGGGGGCCACCTACTTACAGTGTTACTGGATACAGGTGCAGCTGTGTCTGCATTACATGATGATCACCTAGATACATCTCCTTGGTCCACCGGACAGAGGACCAACACGTCAGGAGTAGACAGCACTAGGTTGCCTGCATACCATTCTGTACCTTTGCCTGTAGAGTTAGGACACCTGAAGGCCACACACACACCTTCCAACTAATGGTATTGCATGACCACCCTAGTATTGTTGGAATTGACTTCCTAGCACCACACAGCTGTGTGGTGGATCTAGCTAATATGCTACTGATCCAGATTCAGGGCCAGTTTCATACTATTATGATCCCTGATTCACACATGGTGGCAACAATATCTGCCAACAGTAAAGAGTATGACGTCATAGATTTGTTCAAGAACCATGAGCTTTTTCCAAAGCTCTTCCCCATTCTACAAAGACATCTGAAAGCATTTTCTACCAACAAGCATGACTGTGGCAGAATGCACACTGTCATCAAAGTGTCAGACACAGCACATGAGAGGCAATGGCAATATCCTTTCCCACATGAGGCCTTACCTTCTCTTAGGGAAACAATAAAATCTCTCCTCAACAAAGGTGTAATCAGAACATGTGTTTCTACTGCCAACTCCCCAGTGTGGCCTGTGAAAAAAACCCACAGGTGCCTGGAGACTTACTATTGACCACAGGAGACTGAACCAGGTCACCCCTAGTTGCGCTTGAAACTGTGGCCTCAGCACCTGATGTGTTATGACTTCTGACCCTTGACCAAAAATGGTTCAGTGCTCTGGACATCTCCAATGGTTTCTGGTCACTGCCATTGGCCCTTAAAAGTCAATATAAGTTTGCCTTCACATTTGAAGGTAGATAGTACATGTGGACCTACTTACCACATGGATTCCATAACAGCCCTTCCCTGTTTCATCTGCAAATGATGGACACCCTTGAGGGTTTCTCTGCCTCCCCAGTGTCTCTTGCAGTATGTGGACGACCTGCTGTTGGCAACTGCCACACAGGAACAACACTTGTATCTCTTGGATGAACTACTGACTCTCATCCAGACAGCAGGCCTCAAATGTAATCCAGCAAAAGCACAACTATGTCAGAAAGAGATACTGTTTCTGGGCCTGAGAATAACTGATCAAGGCCAAAGCCCTACCTGGAAGAAGATACAAGGATTGCAAGGCTTGCCATTGCCCACCAGTGTGGCCACTCTCAGGAGGTTTCTGGGTATGGTAAACTATTCCAGAGATTTTATTTGTGATTTTGCTCAGAAGGCTGCTCCTCTGTATGAATTACTGAAAAAGGACATTCCCTGAGCTTGGGGGCCCTTTCACACCCAGGCTGTGACATTATTAAAGCAGGCCCTGGCCTCAGCTCTAGCTCTGGTCAACCCCAACCCATTATTGCCATTCCATCTGGAGTGTGCCACCTCTGACATAGCTATGTCAGCTGTGTTGGCCAAGAAGGCTCATGGCACTCTGAGATCCATGGCATATGCATCACAGCTCTTGACCCCAGTGGAACAGAAGTACAGCCTGTGTGAAAGGAACCTTCTGGCCACCTACTGGGCTGTCAAGCACTTTCTGTATATTATTGAGTACTCTCCACTGATCATTAACACAAACCACACCCCAACTACCTTTCTGCTATCAGACAGAGTGAAGGATGGGTCAGTCTCTAACACTAGGCTGACACACTGGTCACTCCTTCTCCAGGATAGAGACATACAGGTACACCCAACTAAAATTCCATCCATAATGGCACATGGACTCCTTTTCCAAGGAGAACCCCATGACTGTACACTGCAACCACCTGATCTTCCAGATACAGGTTCTGTCCTCCTTGCCATGCCACAAATACTTGAGAATACCTCATTGTGTTGTATTTTTACAGATGGTTCAGCTTCCTATTAAAAGGGAGAAAAAATTTCAGGGATGGGTATCTTGGTGATTTACCCCTATGATAACACTGTTAAAATCTCTAAGCATTGCAGTGTGGCATCATCACAGTAGGCTGAGATGGCAGTGGTGGCCTGTGCCCTCGAGTTCATACAGCATGGGACCAAGGACACCATCATTTTCACATACTCTAACTGGGTTTGTTGTTCTCTTACAGAATTTCTCCTTCTGGCAGAAGAACTCCTTCCTCTCATCTGATGGCAGCCCAGTGAAACACAAAGAACAGGTAATCTACATACACTCACTGGCCCAAAGGTTTGCACACAAACTCTATGTACACAAAGTTAAAGCTCACTCCATACATGACCTCTATCATGCCTTCAATGACACAGCAGATACCCTTGCCAAGGAAGGGGCCTGAGGAGGGGACACCTGGATGATGGACCACCTGGAAACCAGAGCAGCTGTACACATAGCAGCAATCAGAAAGAAACCTGAACCCTTTTCTCCCTTGGACCTCTCAGCAGCTCAGCATGCTGATTCTGAACTCAAAGAAGTGTTCAGATTCCTTGACAAGAGCACCAAAGAAAACCTACCTACCCATAATCCTTACCGGAGTCATGAAGGTAAGTTACGTTTGTCTCCAGATGACAAGCTCATCTGGTACCAACCAGATGACACCACCACCAAGTTGTGGGTGGTCCCTAGACACCTCAGGTCTGAATTTTTGCACCAAGTGCATGACACCCCTACTGGTGGATACCAGGGAGTTGAAAATACCCTCCAGAGGCATAAGACCACTGCCTGGTGGCCTGGTTTCACCAAAGTTGTTAAACAGTATATAGACAACTGCCTTGTTTGTGCACTAAACAATACCATCCCCACCAAATGAAATGCCAAACTACTACCACAAAGACATTCTGTCCCCTGGTATGCCATTCAGACTGATTTTATTGGTCCATTGACTAATACAAGCAAAAACAACAAGTATGCTCTTGTGGTAATTGACCATTTCTCAAAGTGGGTTGAAGCTTTCCCCTCTAAAACATGTACTGCTAAAACCACTGCCAAAATCCTGGTAGAACATATTTTCTTCAGATGGGGCCTACCGTTTAAGGTAGACTTTGACAAAGGAACCAGTTTTAGAGGTGAGTTGATGAAAGAATCACTTGAACTCCTAGGAGTTCAACAGACGTTCCACATACCTTAACCATCCTCGATCTTCAGGTCAAGTGGAAAGAGCCAACAAACGGATTAAGCAAATGCTTTCCAAGTTCACTGAGGACAATCCCAAGACCTGGGTTTCCCTGTTGCCGTTACTCCTTATGGCAATTAGGGGTACACCCTCAGTCACTACCCAGTTGACACCCTTCAAGGTTATGACTGGAAGACAGATGAGATAACCTGAACACCTGTTGTTTGACCTGCACACCCCCATAGCAGACCGCGTGTCTGCAGACCAATATGTGGAAAAACTCAGACAAGACCTCATACACACACACTTGTATGTTGCTAATTGCATGGGCAAGACCCAGCAACAGTCCAAAATACAGTTTGACAAACATGCACAAGAAGTGGATTGGCAAGTCAGAGATCAGATAATGGTCCTCAGATTTGCACATCCCACCCACTCCTTCTCCAATAAGTGGGAAGGCCCTTATTCCATTGTCAACAAGCTCAGTCCAGCAGTCTACCAGGTTAGACTCTTGCACAACAATAAACTTACTGACAAATGGTTACATGCAAACCAGTTGAAACTATATAAAGGAGTATAATTACCTTTCCTCACCCCATTGGGTGGAATAGTACTTACCTACTAATGTTTGATCTTCCTTTTCAGATACACTGACACAATTGCTATCTTGTTCCACTTTCTCCTCATCTCAGGAGTAATCCCCTGCATAGAAGGCACGGTAAAGCACCTCCTTCCTCACCTTGATTCTCCAACGTCTGCCCCAGAGGGAGTTTCAATCAATATAACTGACAATTTGATTACTGTCCAGGAAGGTTCTGATGCCTACCTCACTGCCTCAGTTGTTGCTCCTGACAAATCTACCCTACAAATTGAGTGGCAAACCACATCGCAAGGACAAATTCTCCCTGTGGCCAAGCTCTCCAAGGGAACTTTCCATGGATGGCCCAACGCTAAATTATCCCCTAATGGTTCTCTGTCCTTGCTCCAAACTGCCCTTAGACATTCTGGTTTATACAATATCACTGCCTTAATTGATCCCTCATATTGTAATTCTATGTCTAAGGACTCCACCAGGACTGTATCTCTCTGTGTTACCCCCTACTGAGAAACAGCTTTTGAGATGTCCAAAGCACACCCCTGCTCCTTGTAGTGGTCTCACATCCACTGTGCTACCTGGTACACTTATTAATAACTTACAATTTATGTATATACCTGTTTTGTTTAATTTGACTTACTGGAATATAAAATTATTTGGTATGTGTCATACTACTAACACTTCAGCATTTTGCAGCACTTTACTGCTTGATAGTTTAGCAGCTTTTCAGATTCATACTCAAGACTCTATTGCCAGGGTACATACCACCGAGCATAGAGGCAACTTCAGGAGAAAACCCAATCCTGATGATCAAAGTCATAAACGTAATACAGGTGAAGTTGAAAGTTCTGATGTCACCGGTGCACAGAAACTGTCACAGGTCTTTTTGGTATGGCTTTGTCTATCTGGAACAAGGCAGACACTGCTGCTATCAAATCACATTCAGCTAAATTCCAAACTGGTTTGGTAAATGATATTTTACTGCCATTATTGCATGGTGTGGATGGCCTTAGTCAGGAAGAAAGACACTGTTTATAACATGCATGACATTGCTAAGGCATTTACAGATTCTAAAGATAAGATTAACGCACTCATTGCACAGAACAACAAAGAAGCAGATAAACAATACATTGCTAGATAAATTCTATGTTCAGCCTATGGCACATATATTATCTCTACCAGCAACAATCTCTTCCATGATCTAGAATCTGGAAGGATCCCTGATATAATACATGACAGATGTATTTCTAAATGGCATTGTCCACGCTGTAAAACCCCTTGCTGTATTGCTATGTATATGCAACAATCTTTAACTATTCCTCTTTCTACAGCTAGGAATTTGGGTTTAGTGACCAGACACCCTAATACTGGTCCATGTTTCACCTCTAAGAAATGTTCTATCAAAGTTACAATGTTTGTTTCTTTTACTGTGTCTTTACCACATTTTGATCCCACTACAGCTTTGTTCAACAAGCTAGCTCCTGTACACTCCATTGGGCACCTTGATGATGACATCTACAGAGAACGCCTGGACTTGCCTCCTCTACTGGCCTTCCATCCTTTCCTGGATGCCTGGGTTGTCCCACACACAGACTGCTGTGCTAAGAAGGGGTACATTTATCTGTCTCGATGTGATGTATTTGAGGTTATTAAACCTATATGTGGTTATTCTCCTGACAGTATTGATTGGTCCTTTTTCATGGATGATGACATCAGCATGAATGGCACAGACTCTTTGGACTCAACATTGGCTCCAGACAAACTTTTCCAGTCATATCGAGAGGAAGTTCTTCGCCTGTCAACTCGAATTTCCAAGACCAGCTACACCTGCCCAGTACAGTTGCAAAAATGGAGATTGCCTACTGTTAAAATGCAATATAATTCTGATGGAGAATATTGTATAGTGATGAATTATAAAAGTTACACTTACGGAACCCAATTCTGTGTTATTGATTCCACAAATTTCTTCTTTGTCCCCCATCAGAAGTCTGTCATTGGACATACCGTTATTACCCCGTCCCCCTTATGGACTCTGATATCATTGATGGTAACCCTGATTATCTGCTCACTCTTTCTGAGTATTTACCATATTTTAATGTACACATTGATCCACTCACACTTACATTACATCACTTTTAGGTAGGAAAGACACCTACCTCATCCACATCAGCAATTATATTACTAAAGCTAATGAAGCTATTCTTGCACTTATTAATGATGGTGATATGAACGATGCATTGACTAACACTTGGTTAGAGATTACCTTTAAAGGTTTTGTTACTATAACTATGCAAGCATTTTTTATATTTTTCTTGATTATTAAGCTTTGCTGCCTACGGCGCACACTGAGTCAACACTGTGAGCAGATGGAGTTCCTTTACAAGGCTCATGTGTCGGGTCTGTAAACAACCTCTGCTCTCTATCCACTTCCCTATTTTTGCTCTGTTGCCCTGAGAGGCAACAGGGGGGGAATGTTACATGAGGTCCCTGCACCCTTATTGGTACCCCCAGAGGTACACCATAGACAGCAAGCATTTAAGCATATGTTATACTAACATATAGGGCTAAAAGCATCTACCGTATAAGAGTAGATGTCAGGATATGTATGCATATTATTGTTATGCACTTTGCTTTCTAATACATATATGTATTTCTTGCTTACAAGATGTTAAGACACCTGTGTCCTTGTAATGATTATGATATATAAGTCGGCATTGCCACCTTTTGGTGATTTGTACTACTACACTGATTTATGTAAGAACGCTACTCTTTTGTTTCACAAAGTGATGACTACTACAAAATTGTATAATGTTATCTTGGACCGTGGAGCCACCTCTAATTTAGCCAATAGGGCTCATTTCTGTAACTAGAAATGTTTCTATCTTACAGTAACCATACTAATTATCATAGGTATATAATGTGAGACATTATGTCTTCTACCTCGGAGACCCCAAGAGACATGGAGAATCCTCGATGTATAGGGAATGCTTAGCATTGGCTCCCGGTTTGTACTGGTAAGAACTGCTTAGGGCAACTGTAATTATCCTTTTTGGCAGTAATAAACAAGTTTATTACTCTTATGCAATGTGTCTGTGATTCCTTTCATTCCCAATATTGCCAAGAACCTGAGAGTGAGGTTTAGACCTCCTGACATACCCTACACATTTTCTGGCATTGTTCTAAGGTTGCCCCTCTTTGGTGCCTCATTGAGGCTAAAGTGGACCCACTCCTGGGATTGCAATGACTATTTCGACCTGAGACTCGTATTGTAGGGGATTACATCTTGATATCAGTTAAGGAACGTAAATACCATATGGCCTTAATCCACTCTTTGTGAAGAAAGTTGTCCTGAGGCACTGGCTCGACCAAGTATCTATTTCATATCAGGACTGGCTTAAAGAACTGTTATTTAGTTTAAGAGTGGAACACATGATTGGCAGTTTAAGGCACAGGCTACCTCTTTATGATAAGAAATAGGGCAAACTTCATACACTTTATACTGCATAGAGTTAAATAGTCTAAGGGTGGATATTGAGACTGAGACTGAGGATGCAAGATGGTGGCCATGTTGGGCTAGCTGTCATACTGCTGTTTTGCTGTGCTCTCAGTTTGCCATTTTAGAGTTATTATTTTCTCATTTGTGCTCCCGCTGACCTTATTGAGGTCGCTCGCTTGCTGGAGCTGAGTGTGTGGGCACTTCTAAGCTGTTAAGCTTTTAAGTTTTTCCTTTTTCGGTGTCTTGTTTAAGTGTATTGTGCCAGTATTGCGATTCATGGACTCACTCGGTGCTGACTCAGTGCCTCGTTTGGCATTGTTCGGATTAGTGTTTGGACTATTTTGAGAAATCAGGTGGTCCTGTGGTTGGCGGTCATCACTCCGTGTGGGGACTAGATCAGTGTTTGCATCCCCTGAGCATGATCTCTCCCAGGACTATAAGAGGACCAGTTTGTGCTATGAATGGGACTGGGATGAGCTGGGGTTCATTTGAAGTCATCAAGGAGTTTGGATGTGCTATCATTGGATAGTACAGGTCTGTGGAGAATTGAGAAAGAGGAGTTTGCAGCCTTTACTTCTTGGAGTGCTGGGCAGAAAGTTGCGTACTGGTGATCTTCCTTTAACTGGGACCTGGACTTGTATAGCTGGGACCTGCGGGGTTCGTGAGGTGTCTTAGGGTTAGCAGCCCACACAGGGGTTGGGAGTAGGGCCTGCTGGAGTGTTGGCCTAGCAATCCTACTCCCCTAGACTCCCAATATTGTTGGCTGGTGAGCTGATTTAACTTGGAGTCAAGGTTGTGGGCCACTGGCATAGCCTAGGGTAATCACCTCTTGAATTCCTGGCAGGAACCTGTGGCCTGGTGAATGGCTCTTCTGGGACCTGGGTTGGAACTCTAAATTTGGAAGTCTTTGGAACTTTTGACCTACTGGATGCCTTCTATGATATTTGGGCTGGTGTTTTGAAGTTTTTGGAACTTTAGTGTGATAAAAGATTGCCTGCCTGATGAGCCTTTGGCCGGGCTGGACTTCTCCTGACTGCAAGTATTCTGTGACTTTATTTAAATTTTTTGGAAATTTTGCCGGCAGTGAGAGTGCCTTTTAACAGCTGAGATTCTGCTAATTTCAGATATATGTGAGAGATATAGTCTGGAGGTCGGCTTCTCCACAACATTTCTTCAAATCCCCCTCTTAGTTTTAGGTGGTTTAGTTTTATTATTTTTATTAATGTGTATTTATTGTTTGTGCTAAGCAGTGAGAGTGCTTAGATTAAGTAGGGCACCAGGTAGTGAGAGGACCTGTGTACTGAATAAATGTTTTATGTTTTTAGTTAGTTAAATTAGTTAGTTTAGGTTTTGTAGGGCTCCAGGTTGTGAGAGGACCTGAGGGCTAAACAAATGTTTTAATAAATGTTTATGTACTTAGTTAAATTAGTTAGTTAATTTATTTGTTATTTTAAGTTTTGGGTGGGAATTTATGATCACTCTGTGTTACTTTCTTTGGATCATTCCTTTATTGAGGAAAGTGAGTGGAGAATTTTAGGAAAGGGGTAAGATTTGTGGGGTTGTGTATAGAAATTACATTTGGTGTGGATTTGTATATATTATCTATTTCTGAATTACATTGGTTTTCCCTGCTCCATGTCTTGGGCCTGGAATATATGTCCTTGTTCTACCCCCCAAAGTCATGCACTATTCAGCCTTCACACTTCACGCCCTCCACCCCTCCCCCCCCACCATTGCCCTTTTCCACCTATCAGCATTGTCGGGCTTTGGGTATTGCTCGTAGGAGGGGGGTGGGGTGAGGGATGTGAACAGCGGAGGTTGGAAGATCTGGGCACTCACATCAGGGTTGTTAAGCCCAGAAGATACCCTGGGGCAAAATGGAGTCTAGAATATGGGTCATCTTGTCTACTCCCCATACCCAAATGCACCACCATTGGTGGTGGGCAGGAGGTCAGGGCAGCCCAGGTTCTGTCCAACTAGGGCGGTGTTATGTAATGCCAGATCTATCAGGAACAAGACTGCAATTGTTGCAGATCTTGTCAGGACAACAGATCTGGCATGCATCACCAAAAACTGGCTGGATGGAAATGTGGGCCCCATACATGAGGCTGCAATTCTGGCCGGGTATTCTGTGATACATCACCTGAGATTGGACCACAGGGAAGGGGGGGTTGTGGTCTGTTTCAAGACCAAATTGGATCTCACAAGTGTACAAGTTGAGAAAGCTAGGTCATTTGAATGTGCCATAGTAGTAAGTGTGGGTTATAGGACGGCTCTCATCTACCGTCCACCTGGGGATGAGAATCTGTTCCTTAGGGAAGTAGGGGACTTCATGGTCAACTTGGCATTTGAGCCACCTAAGTTGATGGTCCTGGGTGACTTCAATGCCTGGATCGATGATGAACTCTCACAATTTGGACAACACTTCCTCCAGTTGATGATCTCACTTGGCCTCACACAGGTTGTTACCTCTGCTACTCATAAACATGACTATTCTCTTGACCTGGTCTTCCTCCTGGGGATCGAGGCCTCTGATGTGGGGGTGGAACCCGTTGGATGGTCCGACCACAACACCGTGCAATTCAATTTTTGCACCCCTCCTCATAGGCCAATGCCTGTGGAGATGGTCAAGTACCACTGTTTACGGGTTGTGACTCCTGATGGCCTAGCAGCAGTACTTGATCTATCAGAATTTCCTATGGCAAGCATGGATCTGGACATTTTGGTTTTGGCCTATAATAAGGGTCATTACCTCAGCACTGGATTCCATTGCTCCAGTCTGCGTTCATCCTCTCTCCCTTCACCCTCAGTCTCTTTGGTTTGATGGAACCTTGAGGGAGTTGCAGCAACTAGGACGAAGGTTAGAGCAGTGTTGGTGAAATCCAACTTAGAAGCTGACCATCTTAGACTGCTAGAGCATTATCGACTCTATCAGTCAGCAATCTCCCATAAGAAAGCAGAGTTCCTGTCTGGGGAGATTGCTGCTGCTCAGAACCGACCAGCTCAGCTCTTTCAAACTGTGGCTAGGCTGTGCAACCCAGCCTGTCTGCAAGTTCGAAGAGCATTTTCACAATTACAGTGTGAACAGCTTGCTCGGTTCTTTGCTGTTAAGGTGACTGACATCAGGTTGGAGACCCATTCGGCACACTCTATGGGAGTTGCTGATGACTGATGCTTGGCCACTATCCCTCCTTTCTTCTGGAGTTCCTTTGACCGGCTGGGAATCGTGGATGTTATATGGATCATCCAGGGTATGCACCCTACATGCTGTAGTTTAGATCTGGGGCCTACAGCCCTGATTATGGGCTGTTGTGATGCTACCATCCCAGTTCTGGAACAGAAAGTCTGGTGCTCCCTTGACTCTGGTGATTACCCCTGTACCCTGAAGGAGGCAGTGGTGACACCTCTGTTGAAGAAAGCTTCATTGGACTCAGACTGTCTTGCAAACTACAGACCTATCTCTAACCTTCCCTTTGTGGGGAAGGTGATTGAGAAAGTAGTGGCTGTACAGCTGGAGAACCATTTGACCATCTATAACATCTATGACCCACTCCAGTCCGGTTTTCAAAAGAGGCACAGTACCGAGACTGCGTTGGTTCGGGTGCTCAATGATCTCCTGATGGTGAGAGATCAGAAAAAATGGTCCATTCTGGTACTTCTTGATGTGTCATCAGCTTTTGACACTATGGACCATGGGGTACTGCTCGAGTGCTTGAGATTCATCTCTGGTCTTTCTGGTTTAGTCCACAGATGATTTATACCATTTCTCACTGCCAGAACTCAGAGGGTGGTGTTGGGGGTCTGTTCCTCTGAGCTTATCTCTCTGTCATGTGGGGTTCCTCAGGGCTCAGTGCTATCCCCCATGTTGTTTGTGGTGTATATGCTGCCCCTCGGAGACATTGTAAGATGGAATGGGCTGAGGTTTCATTGCTATGCTGATGATACCCAGCTCTACCTGTCTTTTGCACCCAACCAAGATGGAGCGCTCTTGGTATTTAATGACTGCCTCGCTGAAATCCAGGACTGGATGAAGTCCAGCTGGCTGAAGTTGAATCCAGGGAAGACTGAGGTGATGGTTGTGGATCCAGGTCTCCAGATAGGGGGGTTGAGGCAGGTCAACCCACGGGATTATTTCTGGGGGATTCTGAGCTCCCTACCTCTGAATGGGTGCGAGACCTAGGGGTGATACTTGACGAAGGGCTGACACTTTGATCTCAGGTGTCGGCTGTCATTAAGTTATCCTTTTATCATCTGAGGAACATCACTAGGATCAAGCTCCTTGTTCCATCCGGTGACCTTCCTACATTGATCCATGCCTTTGTGATCTTGCATCCGGATTATTGCAACTTCCTTTACTTTGGGCTGCCAGGGGTTGATATCCACTGCCTGCAGCTGGTGTAGAATTCCACAGCCCGGTTGTTGATGGGGACTTCCCACATCACACCAGTGCTGCAGGAACTGCACTGGCTGCCAGTTCAGTGGTGAATCACCTTCAAAGTCGATTGCTGCCTTACAAAGCCTTACATGGACTTGGCCCTGACAACCTGAAAGATCTTCTGGTCCCTTGCCACCCTGAGCAATTGCTCCGTTCAGCCAACGAGGGGTTGCTAGAGATTCTGAGGGTTTCTATAAAATCTTCAGGGGCACGGGCATTTATGTTCATGCCCCAACCCTCTGGAATTCTCTACCCCGTCGAATTAGGGAGTGAATGACCATGGCGGGATTTAAACAGGCATTAAAGACGCATCTATGGAGCAGGGCCTATGGTGATTAAGAAGACAGATTTTAAACTGTATATTATATTTATTATTGTGGCTGTATCATTGTTTTAAATTGTTTTAATTTGTACTGTGCCTTGACACTTGAAAGACGCATTAAAAATAAAGATTATTATTATTATTATTGTTGAGTATGGTCATTTTTGCAGACTCTAATGCATTTACTTTTGGAAGCTTTCCAGTTTACTGTGTTTTCTATGTTTGGTTACTCCATGGTGGTTCCACCGGGGAGGGAGATATGGGTTGGGGGGAGGGGGCTTTGATCTATTTCAATTGTCTCTTGCAGTGTATTGTCTTGTTTTATTGATACTTTAATAAAGTTTATCTAATTTAAAAAAAAAGATATATAGATGACATTCCTGATTTGGACAGAAGGTGAAGACTCCCTTAAAAAGTTCCATCATGATTTTAACAACTTTCATCATTCTATAAAACTCTCTATTGAATACTCCACCATCAGCATACATTTTCTAGATACCACAGTCAGTATGACCAATGATGGACATACACAAACTGCCCTTTACAGAAAACCCACTTAAAGACATTGCTACCTTCATAATTCCAGCTTCCATCCTAGACATACAATGTACTATTTATTTTATATAAGAATGTCTCATTTTTTTGTATTTAATGTTACTGTTTTTGTATTCTGTATTTTATGTCAAGCATGACTGAAAAAGATCTGTGCCCAGTCATCTTCCTGGTGAAAAATAAAAACAAACAAACAAAAATCTGTAACCTACAGCCAGGCAATTAGATACCATTGAATCTGCTCTGATAAGAGAACAAGAGACAGACAGCTCTCCTCACTTCAAAATTATCTGATCCAGCAGGGCCACTCCCCAAGAGAAATTGACTGAGAATTTGAACTGGCCATACAAATTCCACAAGACAACCTGCTGGGATACAGGCAAAATGATCAAACTGATCACATACTCCTAGTTGTCACTTACAGCCCCATGCTAAAACCTCTCCAGCAAATGATTAAGGAACTGCAACCCTTGCTGAGTGAAGATGAAATACTGAAGGACATCTTCCCTGTACCACCTGTAATTGGCTATAAGCAGCCCCCAACCTCTCAGGCATAATTCACAACAAAATCACAGCAGATCAAAGTAACCAGGGACCAAGAGGGATGACACCATGCAACATGACAAGATGTAAGACCTGTACCCACCACAAGCCACCATCAAGACAAGCCAAAACAGCACAATAAAAATCATTGGATCCTACACATGCCAATCCAGCAACGTGGTTTACCTAATTCAGTGCAAGAAGTGCACAAATGGATACTATATTGGGGAAACTAGACAACCACTGCAAACCAGGATGAACCACCACAGACACCCAATAGCAAACAAGGTTAGTAGCACACCAATAGGAAACCATTTTTTACTGGGAGGTAGTATAGCACAGTGGTTTAAGGCTCTGAGCTGCAAATCTGGAGACCTGGGTTTGAATCCCACAGCCCCCACTTACATACTGTGAGACCCTGAGCAAGTCACTTAACTTTTCCGTGCTCCCAGGTCACACCTGTAAACAAGCTTACAGCTTAGTGTGCCACTCCTGGTTAAACAATTGGAAAAATAAATTCACAAACAGATAATTCTCTGTCTGACTTATCAGTCCTGATATTATGAGGCAATTTCAAAAACACACAGGACAGAAGGACATGGGAACTTAAATGTATTAAACAATTTAAATCAAATTTTGTGGGCTGAATCGGGACATTGGATTTATGGCATACTATGGTAAACTGTAATTCTTTTGCTACTTGTTATCCATAGTTTTTCTCTCTCTTCTTTTGTGTTACTGTTTATTTCCGGCCTCTCTTACATTGTCCTTTCAGCCTAGTCCTATCCAGCCCCTCCCCATCTCACACGTCACTGTGTATACTTACCTACCACTTTGTTTATCCAGGCTTTTTATGTTTTGTGTAATTTAATTCCTTCTAGGCTTCCTTTCATTTCTTAACATTCCCTACCTCCTACCCTTCCTGCTGATCTTGCATCTTTCTTATTTGTATTCTTGTCTTGTCACCTTTTAACAACCTTTTATTTTCTGATGCCCTGTTCCTTTATAGCCTTCCCTTCAGTTTTTTTCACACATCCTATTGTTTTTCACTTTGCAACTTTTGTAAACTCTTACCTCAGGGCTTAATTGCTTTGTGTTCCTTTTCTTCTCTTCTGAGCTTCACTCTGCCTACCATTCTACCCTTCCTGTAATTCTCTTCACAGTTTTTATACATTGCTCCACACTTTATATAAATACTGGTTTTGTTGCTCAGTTTGTTATTCACCTGAAGAAGGGACATGTGAGGCCTGAAAGCTTGTGTAGAATTCCATCTTTGTACAAGACTCTTGTTGGTCTGATAAAAGGTATCAAACTTTCCATCATTTCCTGATACTTTATAATAAATATTGAACTTCAGACTCTCATACACCATTACATTTTGCATGTAAGGTGCTATGGGGCCAGTCCTGAGGTGGAGTCTGGTGTCTTTTATTATGTTGCAGCATTTGTTTCCACTGTGTAGAAGAGAGAGAGAGAGTGGTTTAGGCGTGGTTGGTCCCAAGACAAGTAGCAAGACTGGGTGGGTGGCAGTTGTGGCTGGTGTAGCTACTGCAGAGTCAGTAAGGTTTCCATGTTCCAGCTGGGTAAAGCCAGCTGTCTGTTAGTAATACCAACTGTTTTGTAGTTTGAAGTTTGCTTTGGAGCCTGCTAGTCATCTGGGACCCAGGCAAAAACATCCTCTTCATCCTCAATTTCCATAGTGGCCTTTGTAGTGCTGCAGTCTGCATCAGTAGTGGTTATTCTGGCCACATCCTTTGTAGCACTGCAGGCTCTGTTGGTGACTCAGTCAGCAGTAACAGGGATTGTGGGTGTGGTCTGGGAAATTGGTGCAGTTCCAGTGGATACATCAGGGGGGGCTAATTTCTGCAGTCATGGTTTGTTGGTACTCAGTGTGATTTGAGGCTAGTCCCAGATCTGTGGCCTGTCACAGATGGGTGGCCCCCTTTTGCCCAACACCATGATGGCGAAACAAGGAAAATGACCACTACAGTAACAGTCATTGTAATGGTCTGTTTCCATGTTTTGCTTTCCCCCAGTATCCTGCCCCTTCCCCAGACAAAATCCAACCTGGAGTTGAGAATCCTAAAGTTTGAGTGGTGTGGGGGCCATAGCCCCCCACAGAAAACACTGGGGGCTTGTTCAGCACAATATCTGCATCAGTATTGTGCCATCACTGTGCTGGTGGTTGACAGATTTACTGTCAACCAAACTTGATGCTTCCGTCACAGACATTATTTGGTGTGATTCATGTCCTGCAGATGACTGCAGCTGAACAATGGTGGATCTGAGGCAGTTATTTATGTGCCTACAGGAGAGGTGTGGATGGCTTGCACATCACTGAGGGGAAAGCAGTTTATTCCCATTGGCTTGGTTGAGTACCATATTGGGTGTTTGTCCAGAATCTCTTGGGTGTCTCTTTCTGGGTGTAAAGAAAAATTGTAGCTTCATCTGGAGCATTTCTTGTGGTACTTTTTGAAAGGTAGTACAGGACACAGAAGGCTTTGTGGCTGGACAAAAATGAAGCCATGTAGAACAGTTTGGTTTAGCTGTCTGACATCCTTATCTTTATGATTTTTGTTTCTGGGTTATGGGAGAAGGTTAGGTATTGAAGTCCATTCTCATCAGTTTCTATCTGAAAAGAGTTGTGTTTTTGTTCCCTCTGACCCTTTCTTCCTCTTTGTGACATAAATATTTGCAGGTCAATGCAAACTTCTGTAACCAGACTTAAGGCTGTGTCTGGTGATAAGGCTCTGGATGGTTTTAGTTTTTTTAATCCATCTCTGTGAGAGTTGTGCTGCTATGTGCTTTCTTTACCAGCTTTTCAGTACTTCTTCATGACAGAAATAAAGTCATTGTTTACCCTTGTATCTGTGACAACATTTATTTGTCTGGCTAAGACCACAGGATTTAATGTCATGCCAGCCCTCAGATCAATGAGTCATGAAATCTCATTATCTTCCCCAAAATAATTCCTCAGAGTTCAATAAGATTGCCTCAGGATGGTATTTAAATTTTGAGGGGTAACAGCGTTCATGTCAATTTGCAATTTTTTTCTGCTATCCAGTCTGTGAAAATGTTTGTGGCCCAAACTGTCTTTTTTTCCTGATCTGTTTTCTTCTTCTAAAACATTTATTTCCTTAGGGTCCAGAGAAGCGTGTCTACTTTACAGTTGGTTGAGCTGGCTGCTAAGGTGCCTTTTCATTTTGTGTAAACAAATCATCATCATACCAGTCATCCATGTTCAGGACAGATGCCAGATCAACTGTTTCTTCTCAAATTCCTGCCATTTTCAGTTTTGTTTTCAGTCAGAAACAGTTTGACAATGCTGTGTCTCCAGGAGTGAAAGTCTATGTGTGTCACTCAGTTTGACAATGGTATAGTGAATCACTATGTTTATGTAATTAAGTTCTCCTAAAGTAGGTAAGTAGTGCAGGTGTTTAGTTATTGTGGGGGTAAAGCACAGTCACATGGTGTGTTTAGATCAGTCAAATATACACTCAGCAGAGCCAGCCAGGATGCAATGCAGTTCCTTGTAGTAATGGCATGTCACAAAATATTACATTACAAAAGGGCTTAATTCGCATCAAATTACACTGTTCCTGCAGCATACTGCAGCACTCTGCAATAATTGTCTAAGTAGGTCCCTTACCCCCTTTACCTGAATAGAAGAGACATGCATAGTGTTTTGGAAGAAATGGCCACATCCATGTATTTATTATAAACAACTACAATATGTAATAGCATGACATGCACAGCTCGGTAGTGTCAGGAGGTCTAAACCTCACCCTCAGGTTCTTGGTAATAATAGGAATACAAGTAATCACAGACACGTTGCGTAAGAGTAATAAAGCTTGTTTATTACTACCAAAAGGAAAATCACAGTTTCCCTAAGCAGTTCTTACCACTAGGAACTGGGAGCCAACGCTAAGCATTCCCTATACCTCTAGGAATCTTCATGTCTCCTGGGGTCTCAGAGGTAGAAGACATAATGTCTTACATTACACTGGGGTGTCAAACAGATGAGGCATACTGATGAGTCCTGGTAGGACGAAACACGTGTCTATGTCTTCTGTTAGCACCCTTTGCAAACTGTGTGAGAGGCCTTTCGGCACCATGCAATTCTGCTTAAAGTTGGACCAGCATAACATTCTGTGGTGATTTGCATATGCAGCCCATGATGCTTTGCATTGTGGGGGCATGTGTGATTTTGTATTTTCTTGAAACTTGGCTTCCCAGCCAAATGCCCTTTGGGGTAACTCTTGCCTCAGTGTTTGTGCACAGAGGTTCTTTGTCTTTTAAATAGTTTTTTATTTTAATGGGTTCACCACAACATATCCAAGGCACACTGTCTTAAAGGTAGCTGTTCCATTCCACTGGGGTGTCAAACAGACGAGGCATACTGATGAGTCCTGGTAGGATGAAACACGTCTCTATGTCTTCTGCTAGCACCCTTTGCAAACTGTGTGAGAGGCCTTTCGGCACCATGCAATTCTGCTTAAAGTTGGACCAGCATAACATTCTGTGGTGATTTGCATATGCAGCCCATGATGCTTTGCATTGTGGGGGCCTGTGTGATTTTGTAATGTCTTACATTATATACCTAAGATAATTACCATGGTTACTGTAAGGCAGAAACATTTCTATTTACAGAGATAAGCTCTATTGGCTAAATTAGAGGTGGATCCTCAGTCCTAGATAACATTATACAATTTTGTTATAGTCATCACTTTATGGAAACAAAGAAGAACAGTTTGTACATAGCCGTGTAGTAATAAAAATCATCAGAAGATGGTAATGATGACTCATATATCATAACACTACAAGGACACAGGTGTCCTGGCATCTCATAAGCAAGAAATACATGTGTATATTAGAAAGTAAAGTGTATAGCAATTATATGCATACATATCCTGACATCTACTCTTATACGGTAGATGCCCTTAGCCCTATATGTTAGTATAACATATACATGAATGCTAGCTGTCTTTGGTGTACCTCTGGGGGTACCAATTAGGGTGCAGGGACCTCGTGTAACATTCCCCCCTTGTTGCCTCATAAGGGGCAACACAAGCAAGAGTAGGGAAGTGGAGGAAGAGCAGGTATCACTTACAGACCCATCGCATGAGCCTTGTAAAGGATTTCCAGCTGCTCACAGTGTAGGCGCAGCATGCGCAGAAGGCAGCAAAGCATAATAATAAGGAAAAAGATCAAAAATGCTTGTATAATAACAAAGCCTTTAAAGGTAATCTCTAACCAAATCTTAGTAAGTGCACTATTAAAATCACTATCATTAATAAGGTCAAATACTGCTTCATTTGCTTTGGATATATTATTGTTGATGGGGATGAGATGGGTGTCTTTCCTGTCTAAAAGTGACTTCAAAGTTAAAGTCAAAGGATCAATGTGTACATTAAAACAAGGAAAGTACTCTGAAAGAGTGAGCAGATAATCAAGGTTACCATCAATGATATTGGGTTCCACAAGGGGAACAGGGGTAATAAATGTGCCCAATAATAGTTGTCTGATGAGGGACAAAGCAAAAATTAGAATCATTAATAGTACATGTCTTCTCTCCATATGTGAATTGCTTAAAATTAGTTACCACACAAAATTCACCATCTGAATTATATTGCATTTTTACAGTAGGCAGTCTCCATTTTTGTTGCTGTACTGGGCAAGTATAAGTCTGTTCGGAAATATGTGTTGATAGGCGATGAACCTCCTTCTGGTAAGACTGGTATGATCGAGAATCGTCCGGAGCAGATGTTGAGTCCTGGTATTCTGTACCATTGGTGGTGATGTCATCGGCCATGGAAAAGGACCAGTTGATACTGTTTGGTGAATATAAACATACAGGTTTAATAACATCAAATATGTCACATCGACACAAATAAATATACCCTTTCTTCACACAGCAATCCATGTGCAGTGAGACCCATGTGTCCAGAAGAGGATGGAAAACCAGAAGAAGAGGCAGGTCGAGGTGTTATCTGTATTTGTTGTTATCAAGGTGCCCAATGGAGTATACGGATGCTAGTTTATCAAATATAGCTGTAGTAGGATCAAAAAGTGGTAAACAGACAGTAAAAGACACAAACATAGAATCCTTAATAGAACATTTCTTAGAAGTAAAGCAAGGGCCAGTATCGGGGTGCCTGGTCACAAATCCTAAATTCCTAGCAATAGCAATAGGAATAGTAAGAGATTGCAGCATACGCATGGCAACACAGGGGATTTGAATTGAGGACAATACCATTTAGAGATGTGTTTATCATGTATGATATCAGGGATTCTTCTGGATTCCAGATCATGGAAGAGATTGTTGATGGTAGTGGTAGTGGTAGTGATAATATATGATCTGTAGGTGGAGCATAGTATTTTACAGGCAATGTATTGCTTATCTTCTTCCTTATTGTTCTGTGCAATAAGGGCGCTAATCTTGTCTTTAGAATCTGTAAATGCCTTATCAATATTGTGCATATTATATACAGTATATCTTTCTTCCTGACTAAGGCCATCTACACCATGCAATAATGGGGGTATGATGTCAATAATAATGGCAGTTTCAAACTTTTGTGAATGTGCTTTGATAGTAGCAATGTCTGCTTTATTCCAAATGGACATTGTAGTACCAAAGAGACCAGGGATGATGCCTGTAGCACCAATGATATCAGATGTGTCACATGTGTTTCTTTTATGACTTTGATCATCTTTCTGAGAAACAGGTTTTCTCCTAAAATTGCCTCTGTGCTCAATGGCGTGTACCCTGGCAATAGGGTCTTGCTAATGAATCTGAAAGGCTGCTAAGCTATCAAGTAACAAAGTACTATAAAACAATGATGTGTTAGTAGTATGACATATACCAAATTCTTTCATATTCCAGTAAGTCAAGTTAAACAAGACAGGTATATGCATATATTATAAGTTGTTAGTAAGTGAGCCAGGTAAAGCAGTGTCTGTGAGACCACTACGAGGACCAGGGGTTTGCTTTGGACATTCCAAAAGTTGTTTCTCAGTAGGGGGTAACATATATAAATACACGGCAGCTGAAGCCATGTTGTGTACAGCACAAAATTTCCTGGCAGAATCTTTAGAAAGTGAATCACAATATGAGGGGTCAATTAAAGCAGTGATATTGTATAAACCAGATATCTAAGAAAGGTCTGGTGCAAGAACAAAGTACCATTTGGGGATAATTTTGCATTGGGCCATCCATGGAAAGTTCCCTTGGAGAGTCTGGCCACTTGGAGTATTTGTCCTTGAGATTTGGTCTGCCACTCAGTTTGTAGGGTAAATTTATCAGGAGCAACAACCAAGGCAGTGAGGTAGGCATCTGAACCTTCCTGAACAGTAATCAAATTGTCTGGGATATTGATGGAGACTCCCTCTGGGGAAATTGCAGGTGGATCAAGGTAAGGAAGTAGGAGTTTTGCCATGCCTTGGATGCAGGGAATAACTCCTGAGATGAGGAGAAAGTAAAACAAGATAGCCATCTTATTAGTGCATCTGAAAAGGAAACCCAAACATTAGCAAATTAGTACTATTCTTCCCTATGGGGTGAGGAAAAGTAATTATGCTCCTTTATACAGTTTCAGCTGGTTTGCATGTAACCATTTGTCAGTCAGTTTGTTGTTTTGAATGAGTCTAACTTGACAGACTGCTGGACTGAGCTTGTTGAGAATTTGGTAGGGTCCTTCCCATTTGTTGGAGAAAGAATGTGTTGGATGCACAAATCTGAGAACCATTACCTGATCTCGAACTTGCCAATCGACTTCTTGTGCGTGTTTGTCAAACTGAATTTTGAACTGTTGGTGGGCTTTGCCCATGAAGCGTGCAGCATACAAATGAGGGTGTATCTTTTCTCAACTTTTCCACATATTGATCCACAGAAACATGGTCTGTGGTGGGGGTGTACAGGTCAAACAACAGGTATTCAGGTAATCTCATACTTCTACCAGTCATCACCTCAAAGGGTGTCAACTGGGTGGTGGCTGAGGGTGTGCTCCTAATTACCATAAGGAGTAATGGCAGTAGGGAATCCCAGCCCATGGGATTGTCCTTAATGAATTTGGAAAGCATTTGCTTAATCCATCTGTTGGCCCTCTCTACTTGACCTGATGATTGTGGGTGGTATGGTATGTGGAACTTCTGATGAACTCCAAGGAGTTCAAGGGCTTCTTTCATCAACTCACCTGTAAAACTGGTTCCTTTGTCAGAGTCCACCTTGATGGGTAGGCCCCACCTGGAGAAAATCTGTTCCACCAGGATTTTGGCAGTGGCTTTTGCAGTGCATGTCTTAGTGGGGAATGCCTCAACACACTTAGAGAAGAGATCAGTAACCACAAAGGTGTATTTGTTATTTCTACTGGTGTTGGTAAGGGGGCCAATAAAATCAATCTGTAAGGCATGCCAGGGGCCTGAATGCCTTTGTGGTAGTAACTTGACATTTCATGTGGTGGGGATGGGGTTGTTTTGCACACGAACAAGGCAATTGTCTATGTACTGTTTGACATCCTTGGTGACGCCAGGCCACCATGCAGTGGTCTTGAGCTTCTAGAGTGTGTTTTCTACTCCCTGGTGTCCACCAGTGGGGGTGTCATGCACTTGGTGCAGAAATTTGGATCATAAATGATGAGGGACCACCCACAATTTGGTAGGGGTGTCATCTGGTTGATACTGAATGAGCTTGTCATCTGGGGACAGGTGTAACTTATCTTCATGCCTTTGATATGGGTTATGGGCAGATAAATTCTTCTCAGTGATTTTGTCCAGAAAAATGAACAATCTTTGAGTTCAGAGTCAGCATGCTGGGCTTCTGACAAATCCAAGGGGGGAGAAGGGTTCTGGTTTCTTCCTGACAGCTCCTATGTTCACAGCTGCTCTGGCCTCTAGATGGTCCATCATCCAGGTGTCCCCCCTCATGCCCCGTCCTTAGCGAGGGTGCCAGCAGTGTCATTGAAGGCATGATAGGGGTCATGTATGGAGTGGGCCTTAACCTTGTGTACATAGAGTTTGTGTGCAAATTTCTGTGCCAGTGAATGAATGTATATTACCAGTTCCTTGTGTTTCACTAGGGTGCCATCAGAAGAGGTAAAGGAGTTCTTCTGTCAGAAAGGAAGAAATTATTAAGAGATCAACAAACCCAGTTAGTGTCTGTAAAAATGATGGTATTCTCAGTTCCATGCTGGATGAACTTGAGGGCACAGGCCACCGCTACCATTTCCACATACTGTGATGATGTCACACTGCAACGTTGGGAAATCTTAACAGTGTTACCAAAAGGGTAAACTACAAATATACCCATTCCTGCTATCTGCTTTCCCTGATAATAGGAAGCTGATCCATCCATGAAGACATGACACAGTGAGGTGTTCTCAAATAATTGTGGTGTAGCAGAAAGGAAAGGGCCTGGATCTGGTAGATCAGGTAGCTGCAGTGTACAGTCATGGGGTTCTCCTTGGAAAAGGAAGCCATGCACCAGCATGGATGGCATTTTGGTTGGGTGGACCTTGATGTCTCTGTCCTGGAGAAGGAGGGACCAGTGTGTCAGTCTGGTATTAGAGACTGACCCATCCTTTACTCTTTCTGACAACAAAAAGGTTGTTGGGGTATGGTTTGTATTGATAATCGGGGGGACTACCCAATGATATACAGAAAGTGCTTTGAAGCCCAGTAGGTGGCCAGAAGGTTCCTTTCACAAAGGTTATACTTATGTTCTACTGGGGTCAAGAGCTGTGATGCATATGCAATGGGTCTCAGGGTGCCATGAACCTTCTGGGCCAACACTGCAGACATAGCAATGTCAGATGTGGTGAATTCCAGATGGAATGGCAAGGCTGGATTGGAGTTAACCAAAGCTGGAGCTGAGGCTAAAGCCTGCTTCAGTGATGTCACAGCTTGGGTACGAATAGGACCCCAAATCCAGGGGACATCCTTTTTCAGTAGTTCATACACAGGGGTGGCCTTCTGAGCAAAATCACAAATAAAAAATCTCTGGAATAATTCACCATACCTAGAAACCTTCTAAAGGTGGCCACGCTGGTGGTCAGTGTCAAGTCTTGCAATCCCTGTATCTTCTTCCAGGTAGGGCTTCGGCCTTGGTGTGTTATCCTCAGGCCCAGAAACAGTACCTCTTTCTGACACAGTTGTGCTTTTGCTGGGTTACATTTGAGGCCTGCCCTCTGAATGAGGGCCAGTAGTTCATCTAAGAGATCCAGATGTTGTTCCTGTGTGGCTATGGCCAACAACATGTCGTCCACATACTGCAAGAGACACTGGGGTGTAGAGAAACCCTCAAGGGTGTCCATCATGTGCAGATGGAACATGGAGGGGCTGTTATGGAACCCCTGTGGTAAGCTGGTCCATGTGTACTGCCTGCCTTCAAAGGTGAAGGCAAACTTACATTGACTTTTGGGGGCCAATGGCAATAACCAAAAACCACTGGAGATGTCCAGGGCACTAAACCATTGTTGGTCAGGGGTTGGGGCACAACTGGGGGTGACCTGGTTTAGTCTCCTTTATTCACTAGTAAGTCTCCAGGCACCCATGTTTTTTTTTTCACAAGCCACACTGGGGAATTTGCAGTGCAAACACATGCCCTGATTACCCCTTACTTGAGGAGTGATTTGATTGTTTCCCTAAGAGAAGGTAAGGCCTCAGATGGGAAGGGGTATTGCCTTTGCCTCTCATGTGCTGGACTTGCCACAATCATGCTTGTTGGTGGTAAATGCCTCCAGATGCCTTTGTAGGATTGGAAGGAGCTTTGAGAAAAGCTCATGGTTCTTAAACAAATCTATGACATCATACTCTTTGTCATTTGCAGAGATTGTCACCACCACATGTGAGTCAGGGATCATGATGCTGTGATATTGTCCCTGAATCTGTATCAGTAACATGTTGGTTAGGTCTACCACACAGCCATGTGGAGCCAAGAAGTCAATTCCAATTATACTAGGGTGATCATGCAGTACCATTAGCTGAAAGGTGTGATGCACCTTCAGGTGTCCCAGTGTCACAGGTAGTGGTAGGGAGCTGTATGCAGGTAGCCTAGTTCCATCTACACAAGACATATTGGTCCTCCATCCGGTAGACCAAGGTGATGTGTCTGGGTTATCATCCTGTAATACAGACACAGCCATGCCTGTATCCAATAGTATTGTAAGTAGGCAGCCCCCGACCTCAGCCTCTGTGCAGGGCCTTCTGTTTGTATCCAAGACCAGCTTGTTTACAATACAGACTGGGGCCTGTAATTGTCAATCTGTACCAGTGGAAGCATGGGGGAGCTCTTGAAAGAGAGTCTGGGCCTGGTTCCTGTGAACCATCTCACCATGCTGTACTGATGCTATATAGGGAGCCACTTCCTGGTTTAGGCCTGGGGGCACCTGAGAGCCTGGACTTCCGGTATCTCCATGGCCTGTGGAGGCCTGCTCTCCTAGTTGTATTGCAGCAAGGGCATGTACTGGAACAGCATCCACTATGGAGCACACTTTCCTGAGGAGGTCTCAGAGGCTTTGGTTCTCATCTGCTATTTCCCTATATGAATGGCCTGGTCTCTGTTGTTTACCCTTATTGTTTTTCTGGTGTTTCTTATTTTTGTGGTAGTTCTGGTTCCTGCCCCAGGATTGTTGTTGGGCCTGCTGAGACTGTTGGTTGTCTTTGGGGAGGGGCTGTTTCTCTTGGGCCTGGCCCTCCACCGTGTAGTGCATCGGTGCCTCTGGGATGGCCTCCACGGCAGCTACCTTCTTGAAGCTGGAGCTTGAATCACTGATGTAGAGTTTATAAACTCTCTCTGTTTTCTGAAGTATATCGGCAAACCTCTCCATGGTGGGATAGGTGGTTGGCTCTACCTTCTCTTGCACTGCAGGGATCATGTTCCGAAGGAACAAGGTTTTGTACTCAATGAGGTCCACATCAGCAGCTTCTCCTGCAAGATTTTTTCCTGCTCGGTAGGCCATTCAGAGCCTCTGGTGTAAGATCGCTGGACTTTCCTTCACATTCTGTTTCACAGGGTATGTGAGCATCACTCCTATCCACACCTGGGTTGTGTGCAGTGATGAGTTCAGATGCTACTTCATCAAAGGTGGTGTAGCTGTCCTGTCGGACAGCATTGGGGAGTTTTGCCCATAGGTCAGGATCTATGGTCTGGCGTAGGATCTGGAACTGGTAGTCTGCAGTGAAACTAAGCATTTCATATTTAGCACATACCTTTTCCAAGTGGCAACTGAGGTAGTTGGACATGCTCATCCGACTGATACTTTCAGCTATTTGCTGAACAGAGTGGGTCATTTGTAAGGGACTGCTGGGATGATCGTTAGGAGGTAGTTTGTCTCGGGCACCCTGCAGGGCTGCCTGAGCTGCAGCTTCAGCCACAGTGAGGACCATTCCATCCCAAGTAGTGGCCTCCTGTAGCATCTGTCTAATCTACATTTGGAGGGTCCACTTGCTTGTCAGGCAGGGTCACATTGCTAAGGTGGCATCAATCATTTTCTCTATATCTTCTTTATCGTCCATAGAAATAACGGCGATAAGTGGTTCCGTTGGGACTAGGCCTGGGCCTGCTCCCCCCCATCAGGGGGGTTGCCATTTTGGCAGCGCCTATGATGGTTATCATGCTGTTGATGATGTAGGGATGTGGTATCATGTGACGGGGGTCCGCCATGTTGTGGATGGTGGGGTGGGGTTACTGGGCCATAGTAGGGGTGTAACTGGGCATTGTACTGGGAAATGTCATCATCTGACTCCTCCTCCTCCTCAGATGATGTCATCAAGATGGGGGCCATGCCACCCATCGTCTTGACGTGACCAGCCTGGACCTCTCGCTGATGGTGCAGTTTCACCATTTTACATTCACAATCCTCATGACTGACTTTTGCAACATTCTGATCTACATCATCCTGTAACTGCTTCTGTAACACTCTATACATGGTGCTTAATGGTGCGATTGTCCCTAGTAGCCACTCCTAAGTCATTACATACCTGGTTTATCTCATCCTGTAACTCTCCCAACTCCTTACGCATCTGATTATTCATTCTACTTAATAAGTAATTTCTTTGCAAAACCTGCCCTTTATCCTGTCTCAAACTTTCACAGTCCTGCTTCAACATATATAGTTCCTACTCATTTGCCTGTGGAGAATGATGCTAAAGGGAATCCTTTTCATTCTGCAGAGTTTGAAGCTCAGACTCCAAATCTTGCTCTCTTCTCAAACATTCAGTTTCCTGCAGTCCCATCTCCTGTTTAAGAGATGAGACTTGCAGTTCAAGGGTTCAAAACCTTGCTTCGGAGACTTCCAAAGCAGCATAGAGAGCCACGACCAACAGCCCTTTAGCTTCTCGCTTTCTGGCTGTTTGTCTTGTCTCTGAGTACTGGGTTGAAATCCCGAGTACAGGATTGTTGGATTGACTTGCATCCTGTGCAAAGTCAGACCATCCTCCATGGAAGGCAAGGAAGTTCGAGACATGGAGTCTCAAGTCTGTGCAAATATTTGATATGGTGGCCATTGTGTGGGAGGGAACGTAAAATCAAACTGTGAAAAGGCACCTTGCTGTGTATCAATCTACAACAGGTTCACTAGTTCACAGGTGAGCTTCTGTGCACTTAGAAGCTTGCAATTCAAAACTGGGGTGAGGTGAGTCGGCATCGACCACACCCAGTAAGCAGCCAGACATTGCAAGTGATTACAAAGTGGGTGAAAAATGGGAGAGATGATGTGGGTATGCACACCTACTGTCCCGGTTGGGAAGGGAAAGTTGTAGAAACAAGTGAAAACTTTGCAAACTCCAAATATTGCCTGCACGCGGTCACCAATTGTCAGGAGGTCTAAACCTCATTCTCAGGTTCTTAGCAAAATGGGAATGCAAGGAATCACAGACATACATTGCTTAAGAGTAATAAAACTTGGTATTACTATCAAAAGGAAAATCACAGTTGCCCTAAGCAGTTCTTACCATTAGGAACTGGAAGCCAATGCTAAGCGTTCCCTATAACTCGAGGAATCTCTGTGTCTCCTGGGGTCTCCAAGGTAGAAGACGTAATGTCTTACATTATATACCTAAGATAATTACCATGGTTACTGTAAGGTAGAAACATTTCTAGTTACAGAGATAAGCCGTATTGGCTAAATTAGAAGTGGCTCTTCAGTCCTAGATAACATTATACAATTTTGTTATAGTCATCACTTTGTGGAAACAAAGAAGTACAGTTTGTACATAACCGTGTAGTAATACAAATCATTAGAAGATGGCAATGCCGACTCATATATCATAACACTACAAGAACACAGGTGTCCTGGCATCTTATAAGCAAGAAATACATGTATATATTAGAAAGTAAAGTGTATAACAATTATATGCATACATAGCCTGACATCTACTCTAATATGGTAGATGCCCTTAACCCTATATGTTAGTATAATATATACATGAATGCTAGCTGTCTTGGGTGTACCTCTGGGGGTACCAATTAGGATGCAGGGATCTTGTGTAGCAGTAGTGTCAGCAAGTCTCTTTTTAGACAGTTCTAACCTTTTCCCACCTATCCAGCTCCCCCAGTGGACCCCACTGGATGGATGCACCATCATTTAAAAAAGGGTTACCATCTCTGAATCATTTAAAATGGGGTTACAACCTCTGGAAGTATTATGGGCACATGGCCTAAGTGGCAGTTCCAGAATCATGTGTCCTGCACCTCTCCCTCATCAAAGGGTGCTATACCTGGAGGCCAAAACCCAGGGATGCTATAGCCTGACAGGCCCATAGGGTTACTCATCATTGGGGGCCTTACCTTCTGCCAGCTTCAAGAGGAACCCATCTGTATCAGAGGCAGGCCCCCCCATTGCTCCCTTGGTACTCTACCTGTGAGACTACTGTGTCACCATACTTACATGACCATGACACCCTACACTATATCCCTGCAGTATCCTCTTAGAGGAGGTGAAAACCTTGGAAAAAACTTATGGGAAAAACCAGGAAAATTCCTCTTTGACCCATAAGTTGATCCTCCTTATTGAGATAACAGGCTTCCTACCTGCCCTCAGCCCTCCAACCCCTACCTTCAGGGTGAGAGGGTGGTAGAATTTCCACTGAAAGAAGGAATAAAGAGTCTGGGCTATCATGTCCAAGTCTTTTTATAGCATCTTTGCTTCACCCCTCCAAGCCAACTCTGTCCTGCCCCTGGTCAAACCTACTATCCTACTTTCCTCTCCCTTCCCCTTTTCCCATCTCCCTGTCCTCTCCCCCAACTAACTTCTACTCAGCAACAGGGAAAGAACCCACAGACAAACTCATGCAGGCTTCAAGTGGCCCATTTGCCCATTTTCTGTTGTCTGAGTAGGTCCCTTACCCCTTTCTAATTGCACAAGAAGGTGCTCCACAGATTCACTGAGACAGAATGTGCTTAGCCCAATACAAATTCAAAGGCACAAAAAAAGTGGCCCCAGGCCTCCAATTGCCAAACAGTCACTTTCTAGTAGAGTGTTCTGTACATCAGTGCATACTGAATGCAAGAAATTATCTCATGCCAAGATGCACTATCAGACTGAAACTACCAGTTTCACTGTCTGAACAGCATCACCAGGAGTCCAGTATGCAGGGTGTCAAAGGTCATTAATGCTGATTTAAAATGACAGTACATAGAAATAAAGTGCTCATAAAGGACAAACCTATAACACACACTCTATTTATTTATTTTATTTATTTCAGTTTAGGAATACTACCTTTGAGTCAAGGACTCATTTTCAAAGGTTCCAAGTCAGTTAAACAAACAGATGCAGGCAGCATAACACATAGCACAGCAGTGGATTACAAAATAAGGTTACAGAGGGTTGCACATAGTTTTAAGTTTAACTAATACATAGGAGTCTAGGTTTCACTAGTACATAGGAGTCAAACATTATAAGTTTCACTAGTACATAGAAGTCTAACATTGTAAGTAACAGCACTAAGTGCAGGCATAGTAATGTTAGAAACAGGAAAGAAGGGGAGAGGCTGGGGACTGAGTCTCCACTGGGTAGTACAGGGGCAAGTGGGGGTGGGGCATGGATGGTTGCAGAGTGGTGGCCAGGGTGAGAATGGGAAGTGAGGGAGCAGCCCAAGGTTAGCATTATCCAGATGTTCATGTGTGTAGTTGATGGATTGGGCGATCTGTTGGGGGTTGACAGTTTATTGTAGTGTGGACTATGCAAGGTAGGTATTTTGTGGGTAGGGGATTTGTTGAAGAGAGTGGGGGGGAAGAGTGCAGGGGGCAGTGTTTGGGTGGTTAGAGCCAAGGGGTGGGTGGGATAGCCTAGGGGTCCTGAGCATGGGCTAAGTGCAGCAGACACAAATTTTGCTTTTAGTTCTAGCTGGGAATGAAGCCTAATTTGCTCGGTGGAGTAATCCACAAAATCACACTCATTTCACGGAGTGAAATGCAGAATTTCACCTGGTAGAGTGGCAAAATTGTGCCCGGTGGAACAGTGAAATTTTGCCTTCTGTGGTGAAATTCCATCTTCAGTTGTGAAATTTCACCTGCGGGAGGTGGAATTTCTCCCTAAGAATGCAAAACTTCATTGCAGAAGGTGGAATTTCACCACAGAAGGTGAAATTTCGCCCAAAGAAGGAGAACTTTTGCCTAGTCGAAATTCAACCTTAGCTGGCAAAATTTTGCTAATTGCTCCACCAGGTGAATTTGGCCACTTCGCCAGCCCTTCACCAGCAGAATTTAAATTCGTTGCATCTCTACTCCATAGGAGGACCTTGCCACTGGACTTTTCACATGACCCACAGCAAAAAGTCTTTTTACCTGCTTCCTCAGTGCCCCACTCAGTTCTGACAGTGCCCCACTCAGTTCTGACCTTATGTCCCACATGGTGCCCAAGGATGCCTGCATATTGCACCAACACTCAAATGCCAAATGGTCTATTTTGCTCTTGTGGATCTGTAAAAAGACACCTTCCATCATCAAGGCCACCTCTTCAAATCCAAATACCACCTCTATCTCAGTTGCTTTGTCTGTATCAACTTAGACACCCTAAATGTCCTGCAGAAGATCTCCAAAAAAGCTATCATAAACAGTATTATTTATTTCCAATATGGCTGAACATTCCCTCTCCAATTCACCCCAAACCTGCTCCAACAGGCAGGGCTAATCATCCAATGCTGATCACCTGCTTCCTCAACACTCTTGCCAATCCTTCCAACAACTTGTGAAGCTGAAACACTCGTGTTGCCCTTGAAGCTTGTAACTTTGGAAAACCATGCTTTCCTCACCAGGTATTGGCCTACCACTCCAGGTGTGAGCCCTTCCTGTTTTTTTTTCTGCAAAACACTGACAGACAGTAGCTGGTCCACTGGTATGGGCCATTTGTTTGCCCACCCCTGTTTCTCCCTTACATTTAGGAAACCTTAAGTCCCCCTCTTGTATGCTGCCCTCATGCCTGGAGCTAAAGCATTCCTGAGCAACTCCAGGGCTTCTGGCTAACCAGTTCCCAGAAGAATGCTGGGTCTGCCCTGGAGTGCTCCTCTAGTTTGGAAGACAGCTCCTGGAACCTTTGAACTGTAAATGAGAAAGAGTATAGCAATGTCATTATCTACCTAGTCTAATGGACTGAAGTGCTGCACACTCAAAAGACTAGATTGACCGAATGGCCTGTATCTGCTAGCAGTTTTGTATGTTCACATCTCAGGCACATGGTACTCCACACCCATTGAGCCACTACAGTTGGGAAGATTTCCAATAAGGTAATAATTCTTGTTAACCCAGTGTCCTCCCATCTGGTTGGCTACTGTTCAGTGCACCATGCCCCATGGAAATACACCCTGAAGCCTATACCCCCTGACCTTTCTGTGTAAAGTTCAGTTTCCTGGCTGGTGGTGGTTACCAGCCAGATTGACATGCCATTATAGCAGTTCAAAAAGGCCACTTATACCACCAAATCCTCCTTCATACCCTCCGTCACCTGGAGTCTATGATGTGGTTATGGCAGTCTACCCCTACCATCACTGTTCTGCACAGAAAGATCTTCCCATTGTAATTATTTTGCACATGAAACTGAGGTGCCCCAACAACTGTTTCAACTCTTTCAGCACAATTTTGCATGCTCCCGACACCCTAACCAGTAAGTAATGTAAGGCCTGCATGTTGTCCCCTAGCAACTGGAAAGTCACAGCCTGTGTATCGACTTGTATTCCCAAAATTGACAGCACCATGCACAGGCCTTCCATCTTGGCATTCACCAATGGAACCCCAAAGTCTGTCCATGCATCCTTAAAAGCCTTCAGTAAGTGTCCACACTCTCCCATACCTGCCTTACCCATTTACAAGAAGTCATCCAAATAATGAACCACTTCCATTTGCCCCACCTTGATTGTCATCACCCACTGCATAAATGTATTTAAATGCTCAAACACTGCACACACCACTGTGCACACCCTTGGACATGCATCTGTCTACATAACATTGTCCCTCACATTTCATCCCTCATAAATTCCTATCCCTCTGTGTGCACTGCCAATAGCCAGAATGCCAACTTAATGTACATCATTGCCAGCAATGCCCCTTTCCCAGCTGCCATCACAACTTCCACTGCCCTATCAAATAATGCGTTCGACACAGCCATAAAACACGGGTCGATTTAACTCATTCACGCCACAAGAGCTCTTTGAGAATTCCACCACTTGTGCCCTGTATACTTTTAGCACTGCATCCTGGGCCTTTCTAAACACAATCAAGCCATAATCAGCATGCCACAAACAAATGTGAATATCTCTTGAACCGTAAGTGCTACACACAAAGTAAGAGTGGCAAAGTTGTTCAGCACAATATTACCTTTCCAATGGTACTATGCAATCAATTGTAATCAATTAGGTTTTTATTTTATACTAGCTGAAATACCAAACAACTGTGTTTTTTTCAGATTTTTTCAAGGTGCTTAGATGAGGCTTGAGAGATAAATGTCATCCATGCACACCATACCTTAAGCAAATGCAAATAACTCCTAAAGTATACGTGATAGACGCAAACTATCAGTGGCAAAATTGTTCAGCACTAAATTACCTTTCTAACATTGCTATGCAATCAATTGTAATTCATTTAGTTTTTATTTTATACTAACTAAAATACCAAGCAACCGGGTTTTTTTCAGATTTATTCAAAGTGCTTAGGTGAGGCTTGAGAGAAATGTCAGCCATGCACACCATACCTTAAACAAATGCAAATAACTCCTAAAGTATACGTGATAGACACAAAGCATCAGCAGCAAAATTGTTCAGTACAAAATTACCTTTCAAACGGTGCTATGCAGCCATGTCTAAGCAATTTGGTTTGTTTTATATTTAGGTAAAAACTGCTGACTTCCTCAGATATTTCCAGTCCTGAATGAAAGTCAGCTGAGTATGTCTACAGGCATTATTGGCATGAGTGGCTATGCTTTCAGCCACCACCTACAGGCGTATCTAGGCCTGAATGAGTTAATCATTGACAGAAACCCCCTTCGGGTATGACAGGTAGTTTATTAATCTAAGCTCACCTGGAGCTCTATTGAGGTCCAGACCAATCAAGAATACTTACAATAATGCTCTGGGCAGAGATGAAAAGCGCCACTAATCCTCCCTGCTTTCATCTCCTTGGCTAACTTTTCCCTGATCAAGCCTGGGCAGTCCCTGGCAGATTACAAGTTCTCAGCCACATACTGCCAACAAGGGCCCTCATATGGAATTCAACAACCTCTTGAGGAACCCATCCACCAGAGCCCCAGCAGCTGCTTGATCTGGGTAATGGAGCAGTCGTGGCCTAATTTGATCAGCCCTTGTTGGCTTTGGGAGGCTGGTATTGCCACTTCTTAAATGGCAGTGGGGGCGGCAGCACTGGGCTTACACTGTGTGAATGGATGAAGTTGTCTACTGGATATGCATTCATGCCTGAATCTGCACCACTGCATCTTACAAATGCCTTGCTTACTTTTTGACAACATCCAGTCTTGACCCTTACCTAAGCTGAAAATCCCTGTGCCCCTCTCTTCAGGGAAGGGGTCTTCCTCACTGGGAAACTGTGCTGCACCCCCATGTTCTAATCTATGGCCAACAGCAGTGTCATGTTCAAAACCCCCAATGCCTAGTCAAGTTGGCCTGCATCCATCAACGGTACTCCTCATTGAGTTCTATCCACCAGTACCTATGCTTACTTGCATGCATGGCCATAATCCTAATGTAGTAATTTAAGGTATACCATTAGCACGGTGACTGAAATTTGCTGCCATAATTAGGACACCACAACAATGGTGACTGTGACAGGGGTGATCTTGATTTTAGATTGCTCCTATTGATGCTGTCATTTGTGCCCACACAATTTCTGCTACCTCTAGGGCATACCCACCATGGAGGAGGTTATATTTAACTGTGGGAAGTGTGGTGGGAAAAGCCCCCCAACAGTAACTGACTGTTTCCTGGGAGAGCACTTTGGCACTGTAATTCCCAGGAGATGTTATGCCTGGTACTGTAATGCCAGGCGGCATGTTGCCTGTGCCATTATTAGTGTTGGCATCATGGTTCTCACACCAGCATGGTTGAACCCTGATTTCACAGCCCATGAGCTTTCTCTGGGG
Organism: Neoceratodus forsteri; assembly: GCA_016271365.2. Taxonomy (NCBI): domain Eukaryota; kingdom Metazoa; phylum Chordata; order Ceratodontiformes; family Ceratodontidae; genus Neoceratodus; species Neoceratodus forsteri. Next base: position 527,144,444 of record CM028134.1, read on the forward strand.
ATGCCAGTTGAATTGTCCCTGTAAATATAACAAATGCCATAGCCCAATGCTCCAACATGTGGTAGATTTATACCAGCCTTTTGACCTCTACCCCTTCATTCTTTTCTTTTTTTACTTGGTCCTCCTTGGGCTCCCAAGGCTGATTAAGGAATGAAAATATGTCTACATACTGAACCCCAAAATCTGTGACCACACTTTCTCCATAAGGTGCAACCCAATTGGTTTCCCCAGGCTTATGATGCTAGCCACATGGTAGATGGTCACTGACTGGGGGCCCCCAATTGGCCCTCAGCTAATGTTACTGTCACCCCATCCCTGTTGAAGGGGGCACTGGTCCCACCATGGGTGAGGGGGAACCAGAGGAGAAAAAACCAACTGGACCCCTGCTTCAAGTTCTGGTATTCTACTTTCATTTCCAGGAATTACCAATCCCAATGCCTGTGGCAGAGGATCTCCTGCAAGCTAGGCATTCCCTTCCAGGTATGCCAGGAGCTGGTAAGACCTCCATTCCAATATTATTGCCAGCTGTCCATCAGCAGGCTCCCCCCCTTTGGCTGGTGGACCAGTTCCTGTTCTGGAAACCCCATTGGCATTGTCAGGCTATGCAACTGTGGAGGAACTTCATTTTTTGCAGCTGCTGCTTGGCCCCCTGGGACACCTACTGCCTGCCTCTGCATCTTGGGGGGAGGGCTTGTACAAAGGTCCTATCCAGTCCCCTGATGTATGCAAGTTGCCAGGTGTACTTGTACTGGAAATGCCCGCACTGGGCACCTCCAATGAGTTGGTGGTCTGGCTGGCAGGGTGGCTACCCTTGCCACTCCTGAACTTCTTTGGAACCAGCTCCCCTCTCAAGTTGCCCCCTTCAAGGGTTCTTACCAGCAATGCCCTCCTCTACACCAGACTTTATTCCCCAAAACTGGGCCTACCTTGGTTTATGCTAGCTGGTGCTGCTGGTGACCTCTTCTGACTCATAGCTATTACCATCTTCTTAGTCACCATCATTTTTGCTGCCATTTTCTTGCAGCTGTCTGCCCTGGCACTCCACTCTCTTCAGCTCATATGCCTTGTTCACCGATGACTGAGCAGCCATCCCTTGAACTGTAGAGTTCACTGACATGGCTAGCAGTGCAGGAGGGGTAGGCTGAGATGTCAGACCCAGTGGCCTTTCTCATGCTGAGTTTTCAAACTCCCCTCTTGAGTTTGGATAAAAACCCCTCTCACCAGGCCTTGCTTCCCCCCACACCAGTGCCTGTTACAGCCTTTTGAACTCCACTGTACCACTCTTTTCTACCACCTTTCTTGCTCCCAGCATCTCATACAACTCATCAGTAAACCATATCGTTCTGGTATGATTGTTTTTTGCCTGCATATATCTTGATTTTTGGGCATTAGCCCATTTTATACTACTTCTGTGCCTTTTGTGTGAGGGGTGAAGGATGTAGGGGATGTCTCCTTGGCAACACTATACAGCCAAGGGAGACAGGAAGTACATTGGGTACTGTAGTTCCTGGGATGATCTCAGGGAACTACCAACTGGGATTGTTCTATACATTTTGCTCAGTGTTGTGTCAAACAGACATATTTATATTGCATAGCAACTCTTGTTGCTTTTTAACATTTAATTGAGGATTCTTCTGGGCACCTCATGCAGCAGAGAGGTCACATGACCCAGTTACTAACATCCGGGTCATGCACTGTTTAAATAATGCCCCGTGTGAGTGGGGTGAGCTTGAGTGGGGCAAGTGCATGGTGTCACGCACGGAGAGGCATGCAGAGACATGTGCACTATTGCGCATGTCTAGTGTGTCTAGCAAGACAGTAGGGCAGTAAGGGCCAGGTAACTACCAGCAGTACTGTTAAATTTGTAGAAATTAACAAATATAAGTTGCTGAATTGTAAAATGTCTTGCAGAATTTCTCCTATCTCCAGACTGGTGTAGTGTAGAGGTATAGTGTTGTGTATCATATTGATTGCTTTACTTGGACAGTGAAAGCAAAGTTAGCAGATTAGATCCCTGGAGTGGTTACAATAGGAGCTCTATAAAACTTAAGAAAACAAAACAAAAACAAAATGGCAGTAGGAACTGGTTTTACAGAAAACCCTTTCGACATGTTTTCTTAGGATGGTTCATTATTACAATGCATAAAATGTGATATATACATGTCAAACCCTCATGAAAACTGGAATGAAGGCATGCTTCAATTTATATGTCACAAATGTAAGCAGTACCCAAAAGTGATATGAGAGATCAGTAATCTCTGCAGACAGCTTCAAAAATTTTGTAATAAATCTACTATACAAAAGACCAGTGAGTCATTGAGTTGTATTGAAAAAGGAAAAAGAATGAGAAGGTACCCGTATACAATGCCGAGGCTCATTATCCCTACACTGACCTGCCCGGGCAGTATCACCTGACAGGTTCAGTATCTGGACAGTGAGCATCCTGGCATAAGGAATCCCATGGGATGTTGACGGGGTAAGGTAGTGGATGTGATGGCTTGCTATCTTACCTCTGTCCCTGGGATTCAAGGTGACAGAGAATCAGAGGGCTGGCCGAGCTGCCTACTGGTGTTGTGGACCACACCATGACCGCTCAGCCGGCATGCTGTGTGGGCACGGGTTTGATCTGCACTGTGTTCAGGATGTCTTTTTGCCACTCCTACCCCCATAACTGTTTCATTTCTAACTCCAAGGTCTGCTCCCCCTCAGAGTTAGATATTTTAGTTACGGGGTTGAGGGGAGGAGCCCGCCATGGGGTGGGGAGGTGAAGCCCCCCAATATGCCAAATGATTTTACAATCAGATGCCTGAAATCATATTTTCAGGCATCTGATTGATTCAGCATACTGCATTTCGGGCCAGTGGGGTCAGTATCCCAAGACTCAAGTTACTGAGTTTAGGGATACCATAGTATATTCAATAAGAAATAGGAACAGAAACTCAGAAAACTCTGATATTGATGTACATTTGACTAAAAGAGTCAGGGACACTGATCAAGCTGAAAGCGCTATTTCATGGACATTGATCCCCAATAAAGCAACTAAAAAGGGCAGATGTGCCTTTGGAAATAATGAAATCCCACTTTCAAATAAGTTTTCAGTATTGAACACAGTGCAAACAAATTCTGAGCAACAGGATTTGCTTCAGAACACCCACAAAGTACCCATGGAAAAACTGATCATAGGTGATTCTATAATTTGCTGCACAGATAGTATGGTGTGTAAAAAAAGATAAAGATAGTAACATGTCTTCCAGCGGCTAAAATTGCTGATATCTGTCATGCCACAGACAGATTAAAGCTAGCTGTTATTTCATCTATTATATTACATGTTGGAACTAATGACATGGGAAAATTGCATGGAAAGATACATGTCACGATTTAATTAATCTTGCCAAAGAATTGAGAGGAAGGGGCTGTCGAGTGCCAGTATCGGCAATACTTCCTATCCCTAGGGCTCACTTCAAAAAAAAAAAAACACTATATTTAGAATTAATGCTAGATTACTCAATTGGTGCAAGCAAGATAGTATAATATTTGTCAACAATTGGGAAACATTTTGGAAGAAAGACAATTTATATTCAACGGATAGACTTCATTTAAATAACAAAAGGTGCTGACTTGTTAGGGGGAAAGCTTCATGGTTACATTTGAAAAATTGTCTTTAAACTAATAAATATAGGGGAACTAACATTCCACCCAATTCAGCAAAACCTCTGTTCAAATGTACTGAGAACATTACTGCAGGAAACAAGCTAAAAAATAATAAAATAAAATGTTGTTTGAATAATGCTAGAAGTTTGAATAACAAATTTGATGAACTGTTGTCAATAATTAGTAAGGAAGAACCAGATATAATAGGGGTGACAGAGACCTGGTGGAGTAATAATAGTGCATGGGAATAACACATAACAGGCTACACTGTCATCAACCTTAACAGGAAAAACAAAAAGGTGGAAGGGTAGCATTATTCATGAATAACAATTGCAAACCTATAGACATAACAAGAGTAAAATGAAAAAAAAAACAGAAGGATATTCAGACTGAAACAACATGGGCATGCATCTTTCCCAGCACAACTGATAAATTTATAGTAGGACTGGGTTACCATCCTCCAGATTCACCTCTAGAGATCACTGAATGCATTATTAGAGAAATGGAAATAACTTGTGAAATATGTGATGTTATATTCGTGGGTGATGTGAACTTGGGTGAAATTGATTGGCAGGCACCTACTGCAAATTCAAATAGAAGTAAAATCTTTTTAACATCCTGCAAGCAACTTATGCTGAATCAGTACATGAACAAGCCAACGAGAGGAATTAGTATCCTAGATATCATATTGAGAACCCTGGGATTAAACATCACAAGCTGCAGTACAGGCCCACAACTAGGTAATAGTGATCATTATTCAATAGGGTTTGATTTAAACCTATTGTATATAATACATCATAATAAAACAACTTTCTATAACTATAAAAAAGCAAACACAGATAATATTCACAATACATTAACAGCAGTTGACTGGGAATCCGTGCTTTCAAATTGCGACACTGAAACCAAGTGGGAATGGATAAAAAATACCATCTTTGCTGTGGGAATACATTTATTCCTCCATAGAAAAAAAAACTAATGGAAATCATAAGCCTAAACCCAGATGGTTAACTCATAAAATTAATAAACTCGTTAGAAAAAAAAAAGTTTAAAATGTATCGTAAGTCCACAACAACCCTAAATTAGAACAAATATCAATGTGCCCTAAAAGAATGTAAAAGGGAAATCAGAAAATCTCAAAAAGCAATAGAAGAAAGTTTTGCAAAACAACCTTCTAAAGACAACAGTAAAGCCTTTTATAGCTATGTAAACTCCTTGAAAAGAATAGCATGCAAGGCAGGGCCATTGGTTCATAAAGATCAAGTTATGCAGGAAGTAAAGAAAATGGCTGAACTGTTCAATAAATATTTTAATAGTGTATTTACAGTAGTAACAAAGCAAAGTCAGATCCACTGCCTAGCATAGTAACAACTGAATGCATAAATATTACAACTGATGAAATTAAAAGTAGAATAGACCATATTAGGGCAGACTATTCACCGGGACCTGATCTCTTTACAAGTGATACGATAAAACTAATGACTCAATATTTAATATATCCATTCAGATTTCTATTTGAGAGTAGTTTGAATTCAGGACAAGTGCCAAAGAACTGGAGGTCTGCTTACATAACACCCCTCTTCAAGAAAGGAGAAAACTGTAGGCCAATCAGCTTGACCTCACTTGTCGGAAAGATCTTAGAGGGAATAATAAAGGAGAGACTAGAAAAACATCTAGGCAATTTAGTTAAATTTCAGCATGGTTTCAAAAAGGGCAAATCATGCCTCACAGACATCCTCTGTTTTTATGAGAAGGTTAGTGCAAGTCTTGACAATACAATCCTATTTGATGTCATATATATAGACTTTGCGAAGGCCTTTGATACCGTCCCTCATGAAGCCATTTCAGAAAAATTAGTATATAGAAACATAGACCCTAGGTATGTGTCATGAATCTTAAAATGGTTGGAAGACTGAACTCAGAGAGCACTTTTAAATGGCTGCCTATTGGAAGAGGGTTAGGTGACCATTGGCGTGCCACAAGACTCAGTGCTGGGCCCATATATCTTCTGTATCTTTGTTGCAGACATCTCAGATGGATTAATGAATGAATCAATTAAATATATAGATGATTAAAAAATTGGTGGGGCATGTCAACCCACTGAAGAAGCTACAACTATTGTGGCAGATCTAAATAAGATCAGTGCATGGGCAGACAAATGGGGGATGAGTTTCAAACTGGGAAAAAATGCAAAGTCATGCATTTCAGTCTAAAGAACATTAAACATACATATTACCTTGGCAATAGTAAATTGCCACAACTATACTCAAGAAAGACCTATACATTACTGATAAACTGGATTTTTCAAAACAAACAAATCAAACCATCAGTAAGCAGAATCATATGGACGTTGAAAAACAGTATACAATCTAGGGATAAAAAAATTTCTTATTCCACTCTACAGATCATATGTCAGGCCACATATTGATTACTGCTCACAGTTTCAGTCACTGGACAAGAAAGATGACATCCAACAGCTTGAAAGGATTCAAAGGAAATTCACCAAAAGCATATCTGGCTTAAATAATAAAATATATAGTGATAGACTGGGAAACCTCAAATTAATGTCACTTGAGACCAGGAGGTGTAAAGTTGACCTCTTGTTTGTTTGGGACATTATAAATGATCCTTCCTTATTTTTTGAAATGGGTTTTGTATTTAAACAAGATGCTAAGGAAATAAGAGGACATCCCTTCCAATGTAAGGGCTCTTGATTTAAAACAAATGCCAGGAAGTTCTTCTTCACACAAAGGGTGGTTGATGACTGGAACTCCTTACCACTGCATAACATAGGCTGGGCAACTGGCTGTTAGAAATAGGGGGTTGTATTTCCTAAGGGTTCATGATGGGGGTTATTTATGGGCATTCTTCCTTCAGTTCCCTGATGCACCTCAGTATGAACCTCAGTATAAATGAAAGAAATAAACACACAGACTGCAAACTCAAGCAGACTTGAAAAATCACAAGGCCTTTTTCTGCTGGCTCAATCATATGTTCATTGACAACCTGCCCCTGAGTGTCCTAACTCTGTGCTCCCAGGATGGCACTGTGTAACAGAACTGAATTAATCGCACACTGGTAATTCAAAAAAATGTATTTATTTTTTTTAATTTTTCCCGGGCTCACGGAGGGGGAGGGATTTGCCGCAGCATCTTTCCACTAACCCTCCCACACTTAGCTGCCCTGTCTGCCCTGCCCCTCCTCCTACCTTCTGTCTCACTTATTTATAGATATACTTCCTTTTTATCATTTAACATTATTGTTTTTTTTTAAATGATTACTGCATGCTGTAATATCCATAGAATACTACAAATTTACCTCACTATGTGTTGTCCCCTAACTTCAAAACTTGCCTGTATGTATGCTAGGCCATTGGTTTCTTACCAAAACAAAACGCGAGGTGCACAGAATCAAATCCCAAAGGTGCAGCCTGGTAAGAGAAGCACTCAAATTATTGAAAAAAAGAACAATACGGACATGCTAATAACGGTGCAATACCACTTTATTGTGGTTGCTCATTGTTTCTCATGGCACAATAAATTGGTTTTGCACCTTTATCGGTGTCTGCACCTAGTTCTTTTTTTTAGCCATTGGTTTCTTCCTATCTTTTTTATACATCTTGAATTATATATCAACACAGCATTTTTTTTTTCTTCGCGAGTCCACACGACACCACTGCGCCTAAGATGGCGGCCTGCACATGTGCGGCGCAGCTTTGATCTGCATGGCAGGAACCATGCTCAAGATGGTGGCCCATGCATGCATGCCATGAACCCTGACTCACACAGCATCTGCCATGCTCAACATGGTGGCTTATGGATGTGCATTGCTGGTCACAAACCAACATGTCAACTGCCAAGCTTTCTTTGCAGTTTGCCTCACTTGCTATAGCAATGAGTGCTTTGTCCATGTAAACCAACCTGACCAACCTACAGCTGCCCTGCAACCCTGAATGTCATGTTGTGTAAAAAAAGGGGGACCAAATCACAACCTCTCTTTTCTTCTCTCCCCCTCTTACCCTGCCTAGGTGCACAATAAGTTGTTTCAACAGCATAATACCCATCATGTTAAAACAACAGGTACTTTTACACAAAGGGAGCACAGATCACCCAAAATCTCTCTGTTCAATCTCTCCCCATCCTACCTGCCATGATTCATTGTATCCTGTATCACAGTATGAGGCCCATTTTTTTTGTAAATGGAGGATATTTACCATACAGTATACTGCCAGTTGCATTTCACATTACATTGCCTACTATCTCCCTGCTTCTGTGTGATTCCTCTGCCCTGTAAACCCACATGCAATGAGTCCACCTTGGACTAGATGCAGACCCATGGCCCTTCGGCTGTTACTCGCTCATATTTCTCTCTGTCTCTAGCCAGCACTGTCACCCAGGAGCAGCTTGCTGCCTGGAAGTCATCCACAACCTACGAGGTATGTGACACTTCACAACTGAATTCTTCCCTTGTTACCTGTCTGTTCTTTTATTTCAAACAGCTCCTAAGCCACTCATGAGGATCGCTTCCCTCAGCTCATCTCCTGCTCCAAAGTGCTCAGCTGCCCTTTTCCACTAGCCAGCTCTGGTTAATTTTACCACTAACACAATGTTAAGGTCACCCTAACCTTACTCTATTCTTTGGTCCAGTCTCTGAATAAAATTGTACTGGTTTCTGCAGAAACCACAGTGACCTCATTTGAGAATCACTGCACTAAGCTGTTATGCTTGTCTAAACAACAACACAGCAAAAAGAAGCAAGCATACACATTGTTCATTCACCAAATTTAAATCTTGTTTATTATAAATTGATGTGGTTTATATCCTATGTCAACATATTTTAGTGTGTAATGCTCTCCCCCAACTGCTCAGAAGAGCCTGCAATATGTCAAAATGTTTACTTTTTTATTCACAGTTTTGCAACTCTAAGATTTTTAAAAGGGGTTTCTTGGTTTTCAGACGTCATTTGATATATTACTTGGACCCAGCCACCAATGACAAGGTAAACCCCATGGCTGTGTAACTTCTCTGACATTTTAAATTTTAACTTGCTCATCTGAGCTGAAATCCTCACTGCTCATCTCTGTATTTTATATGAGACTCCCCTCGAGTTACCTAATAGGTGGTTGGGCTCAATTTATGTATCAGCTGACATCTGACAACAAAGAGACCTCTTTTGAAAATCATGGAGTGACACAAATGTGAATTGGAGGTTCTTGGAACTTACAGTGACCTCACAAACCACAATGACTGTGTAGAGTGGTAGCTCTGTTAAACCTGCAGATTTGAAGCCTCAAACTACTGGAAAGTTGCAAAATAATCTTCCATATTTAATTAAGAGAGGCATTACCAAAAGATGAAGAAACTAATCCAGATCTCACCCCCACCAGCCTGCAGCCAATCTGATGCAGAGGCCTCTGTGACTGAATGTTCACAACCCTCGCCCTACATGAGAACAGTTTCCAAAGTTAAATTTGTAGGGAACAGGCAACAGTTTTGGGAGCGAACGTTATTTAAATTTGATGGACTGCATCTGACTAAGGGGAGGGTCAGTGCATTGGGGCAGAAGTTTGATGCTTTTGCAGAATATTTAAACTACAGTAGCAAATGGGTAGAGGGGTGCAGCACCCAAAACATCAAATAGGAAGAACACCCCTCCCCCCTCAGCTAGTGGTCAAACAGGAGTTCAGCATGTTTGTAGTTCATTTGCATCACCAGGTAAAGACAAAGGTCTGGCTCCCTATACGATGCACAGGGGAAACGCTGGACCTTGCCCAACAACTAACACACTGAAATATGACCAATGGAAAATCATGTACACAAATGCTCACAGTCTGGAAATAAGATCCCAGACCTGCAGGCAATAATGACAGAGGCTAATCTGGACATAGCAACCATTAGCGAGACATGGTTTACCAGTAACCACACTTGGGAGACTTCAGTACCTGGTTATGCACTGTTCAGAAGAGACCGAGATGCAAAAAGGGGAGGTGGAGTGACCCTTTATATCAATGAAAATATCAAAGCTACAGAAATTCAGAATACACATAAGGAGCCAGAAAAATGGTGGGTTACCCTGGAAACAGGAAATGGGACAGCCATACGAACTGGGGTTGTATACAGGCTTCCAGACCAGGAGGAGGACATAGACATGTTACTGTTAGAAGATATACAAAACATGACAGCTAAAGGGAGGTTCTGATAATGGGAGACTTCAACATGCCAGATACAGATTGGTCAATACCAGTAGGCACATCTACCAGAACTAGACACATGATGGATTCCCTGCAGGGGGAGGGCCTCAAACAACTGGTACAATAACCCACTAGAGACAGGGCTATCCTTGATCTAGTACTGACTAACAGGGAAAGGATCACAGATCTCCAGGTAGAAGGTCACCTGGGGGCCAGTGACCATCACATGGTATGGTTCAATTTGGCCACTAGAACAAAATGATCCCATTCCAAGGCAAAAATATGGGACTTCAGAGGAGCTGACTTTGATAAGATGGCCAACAGAGTTAAGCTAGCCCTGGCAAAAAGAAATACAGGCAAGGGGGTACAGGCAAAGTGGGCAAGCATTAAAGATGCAATACTTGAAGCAACATCCCATTGTGTTAGTGAGAAAAGGAAGTGCAAAAGAAGAAGGAAACCACTTTGGTTCTCAAACACAGTAGCAGAAAAGGTCAGAGCCAAAAGGCTGGCCTTCAGGAAATATAAGGAAAAGCAGCAGGATGAAGATAGGAAGGCATACCAAACTTCCCTAAGGGAAGCAGGGAAGGCAGTAAGGCAGACAAAGGCTCAAACTGAGGAAACACTAGCACGAACAGTAAAAGAAGGTGACAAGACTTTCTATAGATACATAAGTGAAAGGAGAATGTCCAGAGGGGGTATTGCTAAGATCAAAGGAGATAAGGGGGCATGTGAGGAGGAGGGCCATGTAAAAGCATCTGTCTTAAATAGATACTTCTGCTCAGTATTTACTAAAGAGAAGGTAAGGCAGGGCCCACAGATTTGCACCATGGACACGGGGGGGAGGGAGGTGTGCACTAGTCCCTTCACAAAAGAAAGGGTCCTACAAGAGCTCAATAAGTTCAGAGTGGACAAGGCAATGGGACCTGATGGCATACATCCCAGGGTACTAAAGGAGCTAAGAGTGGAACTAGCACAGCCATTATCAGATCTGTTTAGTGAGTCTCTGAGCACAGGAGAGGTTCCAGAAGACTGGAGAAGGGCTTATGTGATCCTGCTCCACAAGAGTGGTAGCAGGGAGGAGGCAGAGAACTACGGACCAGACAGTTGTACCTCAGTTGTGGGCAAGATTATGGAGACACTCCTTAAGGAAAGGATAGTGCAACACCTGGAATCCATAGGAGCACAGGATTCAAGACAGTATGGATTTACAAAAAGGAAGGTCCTGTCAAACTAATCTCATAGATTTATTTGACTGGGTAACCAGAGTGGTGGACCAAGGGGGAGCAGTTGATGTTGCCTACCTTGACTTCAGCAAAGCTTTCGATACTGTTCCACATAGAAGATTGATTAATAAGCTGGGTAGGCTTGGGGTGGGCCAGACCTTGGTCAACCAGATGACAAACTGGTTGACAGGCAGAAAACAGAGTGTTGCTAAATGGTATACCATCAGAGGTGATGCAAGTCACAAGTGGGGTACCTCAGGGATCAGTCCTGGGGTCAGTCCTCTTCAATATCTTCATCAGTGACCATGCAGATGGACTGGACAGTAAGGTTTGTCTGTTTGCAGATGACACCAAGATCTGCAACAGAGCAGATGATCCAGATGGTGTGGGCAGAATGAGAAGAGATCTGGATAAACTAGCAAAATGGTAGGAAGAGTGGCAACTGGGGTTTAATGCAAAGAAGTGCAAGATCATGCACATAGGGAAGAGAAACCCTGAAGCCACCTATAGGCTGGAAGGGGAGTTGCTGGGAGTCACAAGGGAAGAAAGAAACTTGGGTGTCATCATCACCGATGACCTGAAATCATCCAAGCAGACCTCTAAAGAGGTAAGGCTAGAGGGATGTTGGGGTGTATTAGTAGGGGTATCACAAGTCAAAAGAGGGAAGTAATAATCCCTCTTTACAAGACACTGGTTAGGCCCCATCTGGAGTACTGTGTGCAGTACTGGAGGCCACACTTTCACAAGGATATTAACCAAATTGAGGCAGTTGAGAGAAGGGGCAACCAAAATGGTGCAGGGGCTGCATCAGACAACATATGAGGACAGATTAATGAACTCAATATGTATACCCTAGAGCAAAGGAGGGAGAGAGAGGTGATATGATTGAAACATTCAAACACCTTAGAGGCATTAACAAGTTGAAAGAGTCTAACATGTTTCAATATAAGAAAAATAGCAGGACAAGAGGACACAGCATGAGATTACAGGGAGGCCGATTAAGGAGCAATGTGAGGAAGTTCTTTTTTCACAGAAAGGGTGGTGGATGCATGGAACAGCCTACCTCAGGAAGTGGTGGATATGAATACAGTGCAGGGCTTCAAACAGGCATGGGATAAGCATAAGGGAGCAATACAGATGAGTATGAATAGATACGCCATTGACAGAGCAAAGGCCTATGGCACATTCATAAGGTAGAAAAAGAAATGGGCAAACTGGATGGGTCTTGAGGTCCTTATCTGCTGTCAACTTCTGTGTTTCTATGTTTCACTACAAGAAGCTCTGCAAGACAGATATCTTGATTCTAGAAGTAGGTGCCTTCCATGCTGAAACCAGGGACTCTTTTTGCTTCTTTGCGATTGGATGTAAAAGAGCTGGAAAAGTCAATGGATAAGATGGAAAGTCACCTTATCTGGGTGGACTGCAGACTTCATGAAGTGAAGACTGTTCTGTCCATGTTGAGGAAGAGCATGAATGGACACAGGTAAAACTGGAGGCTTTGGAAGGCCACGCTGGTAGGAAGAACTTGCGTGTGGGATTCAGGAGAGCTCAGAGGGCCCATACATGATGCCTTCCTGACTGACTTATTTTTCTCAAGTGCTGGCCTGTCTGCCCAGCCTGGATTTCCATATTGTGAGGGCAGTTCAAACACTGGGGCCCAAGCTAAAAGACCCATCAGTCAGGCCTCACACTTCCACTTTGCATTTCATGAATTGTCAGACCAAACAGAAACTATTAAATATGGCTTGGCAGCAGTGAAGGGTAAAGCGGGGGACTGGCTGCATCTTTATTGACAATGATTTTGTATCAATGGTCCTGACAAAGTGCAGAGCATATATCCCTAACCTACAGATCCTCTGGGAACATAAACTCACACCATTCCCAACTAAATTGATTTTGCTGTTCTTGGAGTGTCAGGAAATATTTTATTCCACCCAGATGCTTTGTCAGTGCTCATGGACTGTGGTAACAGGCATGAGATTCCCCCAGGAGGTTCCCATACTATGGGCAGATGGTTCCAACTGAAATGGCAGCAGCAACATTTGGCAGCAGTTAAGCAGGATCAGACTTCTCAGTTTAATCACCAGGTGCTGCAACAGGTGAAGGCTTTGATGACGGTGGGGAAACATCTGAAGGACATTGTTGCCTCCAAGGTGTATTGATTGCCATCACTATTCTGTCAGCCATTTTAAGGTTGCATGTGAGTAAGGGACTGGGTTTTTAACAGGGACACTGGTTTACCATGATAGGAAATGGACAAAATCCGTTCTGCTAAATAGAAAAAATGATATTGTCACCCCTGTCTACAACCTCAAATCCCTTTTTACCAGTGTTTGTCTTGTGAGCCCTGTTCAACAATTTTTCTTTTCAGCTTGCATGTAATTTAGCAATTTTGCGGTCTAATATTGTACATCGATTTTTGAAGGTATTGCTCAACCTGTATCTCACTTTTGGTTTTGTGACTTATATGTATATTCAGTACTCCCACTGTGATTAATGCCTACTCACCCTAGTGATCTGAGTGTGCAGATCATGGAGGTGGGTGTGTGTGTGTGTGTGTGTGTGTGTGTGTGTGTTGTACTGACCTTCTGTTTGGCATGTCAAGTTGACCAGCCCTTTTATATGAAAGCAGCAGCACTATATCCCTCATCACTGAGGGGTGAAAGTGACAGCAACAGGAGCACATATACTGTACATATCTCAGCTTATTTACTGAAGAAATCAGGTAAGCATTTGGGTTGACAATGCCAAGGCATAGGCCACACCTGATTTATGAAGACAGAGAGGAGGTCAAACCATAATGATTTTTCCTGTTGCTGCCTGCAGGGTGGGAGTGGGGTGTTAGGGTTGGCAACTCTAACACCACATTTCCCTACTTTTGTCGGTTCAACCCTAACTAGTGCATTAATGACGTATTTTGCTATGAATATATATTATAGGGGTGCAGTAGTGCCCCTATAGTTATAATCGAGTTTAATATTAAACCTCAATTTTTACACCTTAATAACTTTGGCGCTGTTTGATGAAATAGTCCAGAATTTGGCCTGCGCAGTCAGGCTGCCAGTCTCAAGACATGAAAATTGTGTGACAGCATCTTGTTCGGGTTTCAAGATACTGAGCACCAGAAAACAAGAAAAAGAACACGTTTGGTTTCTCTATATTTAACATTGGGTGTTTTTTGCTCTCAAATACAGCCTAGATGGTGTGGAATTTGTTCATGAAATTTTCAGGGTTGAAGAGGCCCATGCCAAGGGTGTACCTTTGGAAGGTTTCATGAAAAAGTACTATATGGTTCCAGAGTTATAACGATTTCAAAGTTAATGTCCTAATGCAAATGGTACAAAAAAGATCTCAATTGCTTATTTTCATGATTTATCTCTCAAATGGTTAGAAAAAAATTGTGACTGTTTCCACGATTTATCTCTCATGCTGACAAAAATACTAATCATGCTGGCAGCTATTTTTTCTCATTTTCAACTCACATTGAAAATGCATCATAGTAATATATTTTTAAAAAGCAAACACCTGAACCTAGCTAAACAGGACCCATTTAGCTAGATTCTGCTGTTTGTTTTTTATAAAACTTTCCAGAAATGCTTTTCTAGGCACCCCAAAATCAAGGGTGCCCAGCTTATCAAGAGGAGCCGTTGACCAGTGTTCTCTGTATGAGAACAACAGGATTTTATTTATTGAGTTCTGCAGCAGCAGCTGGAACTTATGCTGCAGGCTGCTGTGATTAGGATGCTCTTTCCCTGGTGTCTACTGGTGCCCCCAACCCCCAATTGCCATTCTGTTATGTTTCCTGTTTCCCCTGGTGTGTAGTGCCCCCCACCCTCCCTCCAACTGCCATTCCCTTATGTGTGTTATGTGTTCCTGGTGTGTAGTGGCACCCCACTCCTGCCCTCTGATTGCCCTTCCCTTATGTGTGTTATGTTCCTCTGGTGTCTGCTGGTGCCCCCTCCCTCCCCCCTGATCACTGTCCCCTTATGTGTTTTCATTGTCTGATATCTAGTGGCACCCCCCACCCTCTGATTGCCATCCCCTTAGGTTTCTTGTTTCCTTGGTGTCCAGTGGCACCCCCAACACTCTGATCACGATCCCCCTAGGTTTCTTGTTTCCCTGCTGTCTAGTGGCACCCCCAACACTCTGATCACCATCCCCTTAGGTTTCTCGTTTCCCTGGTGTCTAGTGGCACCCCAACACTCTGATCACCATCCCCTTAGGTTTCTTGTTTCCCTGGTGTCTAGTGGCACCCCCAACACTCTGATTACCATCCCCTTAGGTTTCTTGTTTCTCTGGTGTCTCATGGCACCCACAACACTCTGATCACCGTCCCCTTAGGTTTCTTGTTTCCCTGGTGTCTAGTGGTACCCCCACCCTCAGATTGCTGTCCTTTTAAGTGTCTTGTTTCCTTGATGTCTATTGGCACTCCCACCCTCCAGTCACCATCCCTTTATGTTACTTGTTTCCCCAGTACCTAGTGGCACCTCCTGCTCTCTGATCATCATCCTCTTATGCTTTTGTTTCCCTGGTGTCTAGTGGCACCCCACACCCTCCGATTGAAGTCCCCTAACATTTCTAGTTTCTCTGTTGTGTAGTGGCACCTCCCCCCAATTACTGTAGTCACATTAATATTAGCTGTAATAAAAATATCCCTCAATGTTTCTTTTAAACCTGTAAAAAAGAAAATGGACCCTGGACAATCAGACACCCAGACACTGCCCTCCCACTGAGCACCCATGACACTGTACCCTCCACACACCCTCACTCACCTGAACAGGTCCTTGGGTGAAGATCCAGTCTTCAATCAAAGACACGTCTTGCTGCTGGAACCACTGACTGCAATATGAGAAACTAAGATACAGCAAGTGCAGATCAATGTATTTCAATGGAGCTTTGAACATCAATGCATAACTTTTTCATTTTTGCCTATTTTTACCCCAAATTTTCAACATGGTCTTTTTGGGACCCCACCTCATGACCAGTGGTAATGGAATTGTGTAAATTAGGCCAGAAATGTGATTTTTTTTGTGTTTGCTTGATGAAATCACCTTTCAGGCAGGTTTAAGGAAGGATTTCTAATTTAAGGTTGGGTGAGGGGTGTCAGGTGCCCTGGCAGAGGTATTTGCTAGGTGCAAACAAGTGGGCCTTGAGTCTGGTGTGGAAAGTATTTGTAGATGGGGCTTCCTGCACCATGGGCAGAAGTTTGTTCCACAGTACAGGGGCCATGTAAGAGAAGGACTTTTCACCAGCCTTAGTCCTTAGCGTCAGTACATTGAGAAGGGTTCTTGAGGAGGTCCAGAGGTTCCGTGGGTTGTGCTTGGGGGCAATGAGCACAGCAAGACTGTGAGGAGGGGATAGACCCATGAGCTTGCGTGCTAGGATGAGCAGCTGGTACTGGAGTCGAGCTTCAAGAGAGGGCCATTTTAACATTGCTAGGGTGTCACAGTGGTGACTTCTGGAGTGCACCTGCATGGTGAATCAAGCCAACTTGTTGTACAAGATTTGCAGTCTGGATGTCTCTTGCTTTCCCAAGCTGTGCATGATAGGGGCGCATATGTCAGTGAGGGTAAGAGCATGCTTTGGGCAATCTTGATCCAGGATTGGGGGATCAGCTAGTCCTTGAGGCAATAAAGAGAACCAAGTTTGTTATGGATGGTTTTGGGCACTTGGTCGATGTGTTTTTTTAAGATAAAGCCTTGGTCGATTGTGAGGCCTAGGTATTTGAGGGAGTTCACGACTTTAATCCTATTGCCAGAGGTCGAGGTAAGCTGGAGTGCTTGTGTTCTGTCTTGGCCAAGGGATCTTGGTCCGAACAACATGGACTTGGTTTTGGCAGTGTTAAGGACCATTCTGTTCTCTATCAGTCAGTTCTCCAGCACTGTTAAGTCAGATTGGAGGAGGTGGCCGAGGTCAGCCAAGTCATCCAGGGAGCAGTAGATGACTGCATCACCAGCATACTGTACCACCGAGCTGCCTCCACAGTTCTCTATTAACTCATTAGTGAACAGCGAGATCAGGAGTGGGCCCTGTATTGACCCTTGTGGTACTCTCTGTTTTAGTAGGAGTGGGTCTGACACCACACTCCTCCATATAACTCTTTGTGTATGCCCTGTTGGGTAACTCTCAAACCATTTCAGAGCATGGGAATTCAGGCCTAGCCTGTCCAGCTTCATCAGCAGGTGTTTGTGGTCAACCAGGTCAAACATCTTGAAGAGGTTGATGAAGACTGCTCCCGTGGGTACTCCTTGGTCAATAGCTGTGAGAACATTGGCTGAGAATTTGGACAGAGCTCTGTCTGTACCATGGTTTGTTCTGAAGCCATGCTGCGAGGGAGCGAGAAGCTGGTGAGAGCTACGGTAGTCCCTAATTTGGCCGTAAACAAGTTTCTCCTGTATTCTCACCTGTATACAGAGCAGGGAGATGGGCTGGTAGTTGCCAATAAGTTGCTGAGGGCCTCCCTTATAGATTGGGACTACATACACCTGTTTCCACAGATCCGGGACAGCATCCTCCAGGAGGGATCAGTTTATGAGCCAGGTCAATGGTCAGGGGCTCCCACCTTAAGCAGCCTTGGGTTTAAGCCATCAGGTCCTCCTGATCCCTTTGGTTTCAGGGACTTGAGAAGGACTAGAACCTCTTTTGTCCTGACCAGCCATAGTTGGAATGCCAGTCAGTCCATGCAGGGAGACTCCTGCGAGCAAGACTCCGATTTTTGGGCTGATAGGTCAGTCTTAAATGCATCCAGGTTTGATTGAGTGATGAGGCTGTTTGGTGATCATCACTCAGCAGTTGACCATTGACCTCAATGGGGCCAGGAACTGACTTGTTTTTACCCTTGATCAGTTCATTGATAAGGGACCAGAATAGTCTAGGGTTGCCCAGATTGGATTTCTGGAGGTACATGACATATTTCCTTTTGGAAAGCTTTGTTTTCTTCTTGCATTTGTTTCTGAGGGTTTTGTATGCTGCAAGATCATTAGAGAGTAGGGTGTGCCTGTACCTTTTCCAGGCCTTGTCACGGCTGATTATTCATTTTTTAAGGGCTGGGGTGATCCACTTGTAGCAGTTTCCTTTTGCACAGAGCATTTTATGGGGTGCGAAGAGGTTTGCTGCCTTGGTGAGAGTTTTTAGGAGGTAGTTCATGACCTCATCCAGGGTCAGGAGGAGTCTTGGTGGGCTTCAGTCAAGGTTGCCTAGGTGGTTGACAGATACTATAAATGGTACATGTCATGTTTATAAGGTGAATCATAAAACAAGTATCTTGAAAATTTGGGGTCAAAAGAAAAAATATATATTAGATAGATAGATAGGTAGATATATTAATTGCAAAAAACTCTGTTAATGCATCAGTTAGGGTTTCTTTTACATTGATAAAAGTCTGGAAATTCATTGTTAGAGTTAGCAACCATATCATCCCCACCCCCAACCCTCCACACAGCAACAAGCATCAGGGTATGCCTTGGGGTCATCGGACCTAACTCTCACCCCATTCCATGTGTAAGCAAGATGAGATGTTACAGTATAGGAGAACTGGGTGAGAGTTAGGCCCAATGACCCCAAGGCACATCCTGACACCTGTTGGTGTGTGGAGGGTGTGGGGTTGGGGTGGGGGGTAGGGTTGGTAACCCAACAGTGAATTTCCAGTCTTTTGTCACTGTAATAGAAAACCCAACTGATGCACTTACAAAGCCTTTTACAATGAATTTCTCTTCTTTTTGAGATCATATAATAGTATCCTTAGTTTACTGTTCGGACCTTGCACTCCAGTTTCTCCATAGATAAGCATATGTATGTAGGTGTGGAAGAGCATGGCCCTCTGGGCCCTGCACGTCCATGTGTTCAACAGCAGTGACTCAGTTGTCAGCATATCCATCTTATTACCCCACCTCATGTAGCCTGGTACAAAGAAATTGTGAAATGCAAGGCAAAACATAATTATGCGCCATTTTGCATCACAGGTGCAAAAACACATTTTGGGCAGGATGTGAAAAATGACAGCTGTGCTGTTCATGAGGTGTGTCATAAAATGGCTATGCTGACAATTTGGTGGCAAAATATTGAGAAATACCAAAGGTATGTATGTGTGTAGAATAAATTCAATGGACATATGTAAGTTGGACATTTTGAGGAATTTTCTCACCACATTTTCAACATGGCCTTTTGGGGACCCCACCTCATGAACACTGATACTGTGATTTTTTTAATTCATCCTGAAAGTTGATTTTGTACAGCGACCATGCCATTCTATGCCACAGGTGTGAAAAGAATTTCAGGCGGGATGTGAAAAATGGCAGCTGTACTGTTCATGAGGAGGTGTGAAAAAATGGCAATGTTGAAAATTTGGAGTGAAAATATTAAATATTGGTGAAGTTATGAGTGTACATAGAAACTGCACAACACTCACTTGTAATGTCATTTTGGGGGATTTTTTGCACCAAATTTTCAACACAGTCTTTTGGGGCCTCCCCCCATGAACACTGGCACTGTCATTTTAATAACAGGTCCCAAAAGGTGATTCCACACAGGGACCACAAAATCACCTTTCAGGACTGAGTAATGAGATGACAGAGACAGTGTTCATGAGGTGGTGTCCCAAAAAGCCCATGTTTCGAATTTGGTGAAAAAATTTTGAAAAATGCCCAAGATATCAACATAAGTTCAAAACGCCATAGACAGCCATTATATGAAATTTACCTTGATTGTTCAGTTTGCAGTTTGGCTTTGAAGAGTGCAGATGTGTCCCAGTCCACAGAAGATTGCAGCCACAGATCTCCAATGGTAAGTATAAGGCAAGGGGGGGTCTGAGGTGGCAGGGTCCTCAGTGGGAGGTTCTAGGTTGTGGGAGGTAGAAGGTAGGGGATGGCAAATGACATTTTTCTACTTTTCAGCTAAAAAAGAAGTCGGGATGGTTTTCTTTTTTATAGGTGAAAAAAGAAAACCATATGGGGACACTGGGAGTGGGCTCCCCAGTATCCCACAGGGCTGGACAGAGAAGGACACATGTTCCTGACAGTGGGAGTGGGCTCCCAAGGGTCTGTGTCAAGAAAAGGTGTTGGGGGTCTCTAATGAAACTCTGGGGACACTAGGAGTGGGCTCCCCAGTGTCCCAGTTGCTGAGGGTGGGAACGTGAGGGGGGACTGGTGACACTGGGAGTGGGCTCCCCAGTGTCCCAGTGTACTTCCTTTCCTGTGGAAGAAATATATATTTCGGACATGAAAGTTAGCCATTTCCACAAGTTACATCATTTATGAAACATAGTGTTGTAGCTTCCTCAATTTACATGTAACTTGCAAAAGATAAAACCCTATCTTTTGCAAAATACGTAACTTTTGCAAATTCCTAACTTTCATGCCTGACATATAAATTTTCCCATAGGAAATAATGGGAAAGTAAAAGTTTAATATCTTTTGAAAACATTGATATTTTTTCACCAATCCTTCAAAAGGCACATCTGTAAAGGAAAGGCTTTCTAGCCTGAAAATACAGACCACTACCTAAAGCCATTTCTGAGATACAGGTTGACAAGGAAATGGCAAAAACCACAAAATGTTCTGTTTTTTCAACACTTTATATCTCAAACATCACACAACAGATTTGCATGACATTTAGCACATCAAGAGACCTTCCACAGACCATTATGCATGCCAATGTTCATG
Organism: Neoceratodus forsteri; assembly: GCA_016271365.2. Taxonomy (NCBI): domain Eukaryota; kingdom Metazoa; phylum Chordata; order Ceratodontiformes; family Ceratodontidae; genus Neoceratodus; species Neoceratodus forsteri. The sequence goes on from CM028134.1 coordinate 527,165,167, forward strand.
GAAATCCATGCAACAGTTCCAAAGGTATTAAGGTTCAAACATTCAGGTTTAATAAAGAAGTTATGTTTCACCCTAACTATACTGGCAGTACCACACCAGTATAATATATATATGTGTGTGTGTATATACATATATATATATATATATTATATCTATCTATCTATCTATCTATCTATCTATCTATATATATATATATATATATATATATATATATATATATATATATATTTGCTAACAAACTTTGTGTGTAGTGCCAGTCTTGACCCCAGTGGGAATGCTTTGTGATCCTGTTCTGGTGAGCTGAGTTCGGTGGTGAGATCAATGACCCAGCTGAATGGGGTGAGGGTGGGGGAAGGCTCTGTTATGTGATACTCCTCCAGCTCAGGAATGAAAGGTGCAGGGTTTTCTGCACAGGCTTAGTTACCATATAATGAACACAACTGTCCTCTTGGCACAGTGTCCTGCACCCCTCCCTTGGGTGACAAAGGGCCCTGTGCATTGGATGACAGATGCACTCTTAGTCCTGTGTATCTGTAGCTGTGGTCACATAGAAGTGCAGGGACCAAAGGCCCCTACACTTTCACAGCCCACCAAGCAGCCTCATGAATTTTTCACATCTGTCATTGCAGAGAACTAGATGACCTGAAAGGGCCGTGCACTTCCATAGGTGGATGGAGTCTTCCCCTGATGCAGGGATTTGGGACTTGCATTAATGAGGATACGATTCCATTATCTCAAAAAGAAAGGACATTTCTTTGCAAAAACATCATTAATGCACCAGTTAGGTAACTTAACACCACAAAAGTAGGGGAATATGGTGTTAGGGTTTCCAACCCCAAGTGCCTACGCCCTGCTCCACAAGCAGCAAAAGAAAAAAAAACATTTGGGTTTTGGGTCTCTGGAGTCTTGGCAAATCAATGGGTCTTCCTTAGGGTTCTTAACCCTAATGCCCACTTTGTTTTCTGACCAAACAACATCACACATGCTCTCCTTTCTTCACACAAGGCCTGCAGGGCCCTGTGTGAAGAAAGGTACAAGAAACTGTGTTGGCAACATGTGGCAAGACATACTGTAACTCTCTGCCTTTGAAAAGTGTATCACTATGAGGCACTGGCTTGGAGCTGTTCCTTGTGCTTTGGACTACAGTCTATAGGCTGGGGGAAGGGGGAATCATAAGAGTTGACAACCCCAAGGAATACCCCACCACTGATTCACCAGTTGAAGCTTCCCCAGGACATCAATTATGTCAGAAGAAGGCTGGGAGCTTGTTGCTGCTGCTCATATTTTGCTGTGGAGGACTCTGGAGGAGCAAGTGAGCAGAGAACACTGAAGGTTTGCCCCTAACTTTAAAAAGGTATGCTATGGTTGCCTTAGTGGATAGTGGTTTTCAGCATTCTTTTAATTGATGATTTTATCACTACTATATGTCTGCTATGTGCTTCCGAAGCTGAAATTGTTTTAACTTATACTGACAAGCCCGGGTCAAGAGCCTGGAATGTATGGGCAAATGCAGCAGTAGGGGTCAATACTTGTGTGTTTGACCTACTAGCTGGTTCATTTAAGTGTGTGGTCTTATAGTTCAGTAGCAGCTCTCTCTTCTATTTTAATTTTCTCTTTACAGCCATCAGACCCTAAAGTGGGGCTGCCTGATGAGAATAGTGTTGCCGAGTGCTTGATGGGACACTGATGCTGGTCGAAACTTTTCATATAGTCCACTATGTTTGTGCAATGGTGTGATGGTATGATGGTGTAAAAAAAAACTGTCTGAACTTGTTGGAGCCTGATAAGGATTGGGTCCAGTGGTCAGTGGGTAACCAGTGTGAGTGAGGAAAAAGGACTGAAGATCCACAGCTGTACAGTACTACAGTACTGCACCATGTAAAAGGAGAATTTGTAACGGTGCTTGGAGTACAGAAAACTGGTGAGAGTGCAGAGCAAAATACATGCCTACACAACCAGGGCAGAAAAAGATTTATTCTACTTTGATACTGCAAAAGTGTTTTGTAGACAGTGCAGACAGTGCACTTGAGACTTAATCGCAGTGGTGAAACATTTCAAGTTTATAGATTACATTACTACATTGTTAGCCTGAATAGCAATAGTGAGAAGATATTTTAAATTCACCAAAACTATTAAAACTATTCACAAAAACTATTAAGAAATTATGTGAAAAGTTTTATTTATTTGTCCTACCATTTCAATCGCTGGATTTACTAGCATATTGGCACACTATAAGGTGATATGTCTGGCAGGGTTAACCAATTCCCAATGAATCAGTTTTACTAAGAATAGGTATTCTGATCCAAATAGGCTAATTGGCTAAGGGGGCTAACAGGTCTAATAGGTCTAATTGGCATAAGATGCAGGGGTAACTGGTTGTAAAGGTAGCAGCATGTGAGCATGTAGTTATGTGTCACAGTCAGTAACGAGATAAAAGATGCATGCATGGCATTTTTGAAATAGAGTCACCGTTTTATCTTGACTTTCCTATAGAGGAGTGTTTTGTGGGTCTGGGCTGCATGCGGGTGGCTAATTAAAACCTGGAGTGTGATTTTTGAACAGGAGGATTATTGCACAGTGGTGTGCCAGCCCTATTATGATCACAATGCTGCTCTACCTGTAAATTCTAAAAGTTTAAGTTATACGTTTTATGGTTTGAAATTTACTTGAACTCTGCTTTGTAGTATACTGAAGTAGCTTCTGGTTTAAAACTGCAGCATGTTCAAGGGATATAGTTAAATTTTTTATTCAATTAAAAGTGTGATAAATGCAGTATGCAGGAATAAGTTATCCCAGGAAATAAGCTAGAGTGACCACACTTGATTATATTCCATATAACTGTACAATAAAACTGGGCAAGTGTTATTCATATGGTTCACTTACCCACTGTTCTTTTAATTTCAAATAGATTACCTGAATGGGATTTCCAGTGCCTGTATCAAAGGGGTATCACTCCACTGCTATCAGGAAAGGCACCAGTAAAACATTGAGAGGGCCTGCAGACTGCATCTGGCCACTACAGACTAACCAGTATAATCAGACTGGTGACATCCAAACTTTTTGTTGGAACTTATCAAGTACTTTAACAGAAGTGGTGGCTAATTGGAAGAAAGCACTTTGTGTGTATACCAAAGCCGACTGTGTCCAGGATTTAGAATTTGAATTAAGTAGTCTGGTTGCTGTTTACTATGGACTTGGGCAGCACATGGAGAGTGGTGTGAGAGTGTTTTCAAGACATTTTTTAAGTCACTGTCAATGGCGTTTACTCACACAAGAGCTAATACAGCTTGGCATATGGTCTCTTAATTTAAGCAGTACCTGCTTTACTAGAAAATATCACAAGCTGGAAAATAAATGAGACACATTGCAAATATAAAAGACTTGTGTCATTGAAACAGTGTAATCTCCAAGAGATAGTAATTGATTTAATAATTTGTTATTCTGATATTTGTGTGTTAGAGGCAGTATCACGTAGTAATATAGTTAATTCTAGGCCTCAGAGACTGATTAATCCAGATCTGTCCACGCTGGTTTCTGAACTTAGAACTGAGGGGAGAAAAGATATATCCATGAGACAAACAAAAATCACTGAACACCTACAAGGGGATGGGGGATTAAAAAGTAAAACCTCTACACCAAAAAGCCCTAGGAGAAATAAGGGAAATAAGGGAAATTATGGCATAAAGGACTCGGTATGTGCTATGTCCTTAACTAAGTCTAATATATATCCCAGACATCCCTTACAGAAGAAGCCAATTCAGGGCAAATTGAGGGAAAGTCAAATACTTTAACTGATAATGAAGGAGGGTTACTAGACGTGGCTAGGAATATTAGAATGCTTCCTGCAGAGATAGAAATTTCACCAAATTTGTGGTTCTCTCAGGAAGAGTTTGAGCATGAGTTTGCTGATGAGGAGATGAAAAAAGGAAATGAGATGAATGTCTTGAAATCTTTACAGCACAATATAATTGGGCTAAGCAATCTGACATGCAAATAAAACAGTCCTCTGTGCCTATAAAATGCAGTTGTAATGAGACTACAGCATTTGATGCCCAACCCTCACAAAACATTCTGGAATACATTCGGGACTGCTTGAGTGAGTATCTTGTACCTCTTATGAGAAACCCATACTGTGCTAATGTAATACTCATGGAACAATTGGTGATTAATAAAAATATGTTTGAGTCACTCAGGGTGGATGTGGCCAGGAATGACTTCAAAATAGATGACGTTTTGCATAGTCTGAAATGCACCCCTGCCCCAAGTGACTCAATTGTTATAGTCCAATCAGAGCAAGAAAATGATGGGTATGAGGTAAATCCAGACTCTAGAAATCAGGATGTAACTGAGAAGGGGGTAAGACCTGATTTTAATATTATATACAAACCAGAGAGCCCAAAAGGAAAAAAAAAGAAAATATTAAGAGATGAAGAGCAAAACAACTTAGAAAGAAAAATGCTAAGAAAATCATAACATCTGAATCTAATATATGTGGTAGTTCATTTGGAAAGGTCTTAGAAGAAACAAAAAAGACACTAGCAGTCAGAGAACTAACCAAGAAACTGAGCGAGTTACTCAAACAGTTATAGTGCAGTGTGAGACAGAAACCCACCCTTCTGATGAGGTTGGCCCACTGTTTGCTGAACTGAGAGACCTTGAAAAGGAAATAAAAAACTTAAAAAACCTGATCCCTGTGCAAAAAATACTGGAAAAGGGTTCTGAACCATGGGTGGAAAAACCAGTGACACATAAAAAAATGGACAGGTCACAGAATATACTTGATCCCCCTCAATTTAAAGGTACAAAGGAAGGTTTTACTAAAGACTTGATAATACATCCTTTTGTAAGATTCTTGGGGCCAGAGAACTGGGTAACACTTGACAATACTATAAGAACTGAACAAATGATTGATATATCATGATCCATGCTTGATACTGATATTGGTTTAGACAATATACTAGATGTCAAGATTATGCAAGTAGAGTCAGCTACCATTGTGGATGTATTATGTGCAGATGCCACAGTGGCTAATTATATTTGGTTGAATGGTCTAACAGTCCAGGGAATGGATTTTGGCATTATATTCCCTAACAGACAAGACTTAAAAAAAAAAATTAAAAGCCAGAGAAAACCTATGACAAACCCATTTATTTGACAATATTTGGTCTTATGAGAAACACAAATGAACCTAATTATAAGCTCAACAATATTGTTTATAATCTCTTTGAAAATATACTACAGATTCCCATTGGGAATGAAGAGATGATCTTTGCAGAAAGGCAAATTGTTGACAAGCAGGTCGACCTGAGAGTGGGCTGTAGAAAACTGGCTGATAACATCCTACAAAAGTCAAAGGTGTTGGATGGTCTAGAGCTATATGTTCTAGATGCAGAAATCCTTGGAGCAAACATCTTGGATGTTAATGTACAGAATAAAAGTGATGGGCATAACAAAATTAACAGGTATTATACAATGGCAAAAATACATTTTCAACTCTAATTGATCAGTATGGGACTGGACCCATTGTGTTATCCTGGCATAACACCACGGATCTAGTCCCACCACTCTTATGACTGCATTAAATGTTTTAAAAAATCACTCCCCAGACCCCAGCTGTCCCTCCAATAAGATGTAGTGCTGCCGCAGACCATGTACACTCTCCACCCACAATCAATGCACTCCCGGCATCAGGTGCAACTCACAAAGAAAACTACTAATTTTCCCTCACAGTCCTTTTGTATTTCACTCCCGGTACAAAACAACTGCATTGGGAGAACCAGAAGCACATTGCAGCTTGGAACAACTGAGCAAAGAGAGGAGGGCTACTCACCGCATGAGTTTCAAAGTACAAAAAAAAAGTTACGTATAGGAGCAGGACAGACACCAGACTGCTGTGGCTTTGAGTTAGGAATAAAGGTATCAAAATAACACTTACTCTGCTTTCTTCTTATAAACCTGCTACAAATATTCCAATTATGCCCAGTATTTCCTCCTCGATTTACGTGAATAAAACACAGAGCATCCCAAGTACTGTCCCAGAAACCGGAAACAGCCTGCCACACCACTCCCATTCCATATTAAATTCATTTTAAGGAGACCACGTGATGCAGCGGACTGTGTAACAGCTGCTTGACTTGGGTCCCGTCACCCAGCACTATTTCTTACTTTTATTTTTGCATCCGACTAAGTTTCCAGCCCCTGTTTCATAGTTAAACAGTCATTGGACCTCTGGAGAACAATAACTGGTTACAATGGATGCTGAAATTCATCTTGCTTTACCGAGGCATACCCCCTGTCTCTCCGGAGAAGACTAGCAAGAGATCCAGGGTCCAACTTACTGGCAGTTGTAAGCAGACTACTATAGTGGCCTCCTCTAATTTGGCTCCTGAAGCAACTCCCCTCACCCTTGAGCAATTTCTAAAGGAGCTCAAACCATTTTGGGAGGACTTGAGATCGGTAGTCACTGAAATGAAACAGATGGCGTCTGCACTCAGGGATCTATCTACCAGGATGACGGACAGTGAGTCTCATCCTATTTCCTTGGAGAAAAAAGCGGACCATGCAGACAGTGAAACAGTGGACAACTGACATAGAACAAAGATGTTAGAACAAAAAATTGAGGACTTAGAGGGGAGGAGTCGTAGAAATAATGTTGTGATAGTAGGGATACCCGAGAAGGAAGAAGGTAACAATACGATTTTATTCATCCAAAAGCTTATCGAAAAATTGTCTGGCCCTTCTCCCTTTGGTACTTCATACACTATAGAGAGGGCCCACAGAGCTCTGAGACTAATGCCAGCACCTGATTCACAGCCCCAACCATTAATATTCAAGTTTTTGAACTAGCAGTAAAAACAGCTATTCGGGGGGAAAATAAAGGAACTGGAGGAGGTGCTCTGGGACAGGAACAAAATTCATATAACCCAGGATTTGCCAGCTACCGTCAGGCAAAGGAGACCACTGTTTCATCCCATAGTGACTAAGCTGATAGCTGCAGGAATAAAATTTCAGATGGGTTACCCAGCATGCTTGCAAGTTTTGATTTCTGGATCATGGGCTTTATTTGAGGAGGTGGATCCTGCACAAACAGCACTACAGAAGGCCTTCCTGGGTCTGTTTCATGCTCGATGATCAGTCTGGTTCTGACAGTAGCTGCAGAAAGATTTCCTGAGGGGGATACCTATCCACGGGAGAGAGAAATAAGGGCACAAATAAGATTTTGCAGGCCAGAAAGTCTTCTGGTTCTGGGGCTTTATCTGCTTTTGTAGATTGTAGACTGTCATAACTGAATCTGCCATTTCATATTGATTGCAGTAACTGGACAGAAACAGTTTGGAACTTGAGGTATGAGGAAAGTACCTGACTTTCTGTATTTTTTTTATATGTTGAAATACTCTGTGGCATGCTCTGATATATAAGAGCTAATCACAAAGTAATTATGAACTTGTTTTCTTTGGCCAACTTGAAAGAAAGGTACTGTACTGCAAAAGGGCGCTCCTTGCAAGAGAATGGACATGATAGATTCACAGATTATACAAATATATGGTTTGTTTGCACTGTTTACCAGGATTTTGGACATTTAAAACTAAGACAAGTTCCTTTAATTTTTGAGTAGTAATATTCTATTGTTCTTTTAAGTTAGGTAAATTTGATGCCCACAATTTTTCGGATTATATCAATCCAGAACAGGTGGGATTTAAAGAAAGGTATTAATTACCAATCCTGAGTTTTGATCACATACTATGTCAAGGTTTCTGAGTGATCATGGGTAGCAGAGCTCTTACTCCATGCTCAATAATTGTTTGGACTTGCAAATATATATAGTTTTATTCCATATTACTTGGTATAGTTTTCTACTAAGGGACTGGACGATGGAGAGAAGCAGGAAAGGGAAATGCATAGGACAGGCTGTATAACATTGTACATACAGTAAGGGAGGATTTAAGGGGAATACAGATAGGAGTAAACACTATTTTTCAATATAACATAACACAAAATCAGAAGGTGGGGGGGAACTACTGCTATGAGCACAACTAACAAAAAATGAGTATTGGAACCATGGCTTGGATGGAACATAACGACTGATAGGGGCCTGAGTTTAAGAGACTTTTTTGTTCAGAGAAATGACTAACTCAATGCATATTGCCACTTGGAATGTTAATGGGGGAGAAAAAGATCTAAACAATACCAGGTTTTAAAACATTTGAAGTTATTAAGCATAGACATTGTTTATATTCAATAAACACACTTGTTAGAATCAGAGGCATCTCAGCTTGAAAGACAGCAATTTGGTCAATTCTTCGTGACCGAGGGGATGACCAATAGTTGTGGGGTGATGATCCTCATACATAGGAGGATACCATTTATTATAACCAATATGATTAAAGACCCACAGGGGAGATATATTTTGGTTCAGGGCTTACTTTACAATAAAGAGATAATGTTGGGAAGTATATACGGGCATATCAGGATGCACCAGAATTTTTTTTATGCTGCTTACCCAGGTTTTATTACCGTACATCTCTGAACCTATGATAATTGGGGGAGACTTTAACCTGGTCTATAACCCAATGGTGAACAGATCAGGTCAGCAGAGAAAGGGTTTGTCACCCACCCAAAGAGCACTCAGAGAGCTAAAGGATCAGATTAGAATGTGTAACATCTGGAGGGTATTACATCCCCTGGAAAGGGAGTATACATTTGTTTCCCCAGTTCATCATTCCTCATCTAGGATAGATTACATACTCCAATCTCATTCTCTAATACCAGGGACCCTTGAGACATTGATTTTGCCTGGCCCCCCATCAGATCATTCCATTGTTTCTTGCCAGATATCACTAGTCTCATTACCCAAAAGAGGTTCTAGATGGAAACCTAATGATTTATTGTTAAAAGATCCTGATTCAACTAAAGATATACAGGAGCATATTGAAAGATTTTACGAGTATAACTTTGGTCCCTGGGGACACCAGATATGTTATGGTGTACTTTTAAAGCATACCTTAGGGGTATTCTTATTAGTCTGCCTACCCAAAAGAAAAAGGTTTCTGCTTCTCAAATGTCCCAATTACTATCTCAGATAAGGGCCATAGAAAGGGACCTATCTCCTCAATCATCGGACTCGGTCAGAGAAAAATTGATCAAAGTTAGAGCCGCCTAATTTGAAAAAACTAAGAGAGAAAGCTGATTATACCATATTGAAAACTCAAGCATCATATACTGATCAAGGGGAAAAAGCAGGTTGTCTCCTTGCACTCAGGGTTAAACAAACGGAGTCTTCTCATTATATAGCCTTGAGAACTTCATTAATAGATGGATCCTTAAAAACCCACACTGAAGATATCATAAAAGAATTCACTAGATACTATAAAGACCTATATGGCCCTAAGCACTCTCCCCCAACTGAACAGCAAGTACGCAACTACCTACTTGAGGCAAAGCTACCCCAGCTTACACTGGAGCAGCAGAATAGACTTTTATCCCCTATAATGAGTAGGGAAATTTCCGAAGTTATTGGAAATTTACCAGTCAATAAGACTCCAGGAGTGGATGGTAACCCCAATAATTTTTATAAGAAATTTAAAGCTGAGTTAATCCCCATGCTTCTTCCCTTGTACCAACAAATTCTCTCTGGAGTACATGTAGATCTTACATTATGTGAGGCATTGATAGTTCTGATCCCAAAACCTGATAAAGGTCCCAAAATTGTAACAAACTACTGACCCATCTCATTAATGAATCAGGACATTAAAATCCTAACTAAATTATTGGCCAATCACCTTAGTACAGTTTTGGTCACCCTGATTGGACCTGAACAGCTAGGATTTATGAGAGGCAGATCTTCTTCTGACCATTTACAAACCCTGTTGCATGTCTTCTTGGCATGCAGGGATGCACCCTTTCCAGCTGCTTTAGTCTCCCTGGATGCTGAGAAGGCTTTTGATAGGGTGAACTGTCAATATTTCTTTTAAACTTTGGAAGCATTTGGTTTCCCATCAGATTTTACAAGGTGGAGCAGATTTCTATACAAATTCCCAACTGCACGTGTCTCGGGCAATGGGGTGACTTCTGAGGTCTTTACACTTCATTCTGGAACAGACAAGAATGTCCCTTATCCCCGTTATTACTTAACATTTATCTGGAACCTTTACTCCGTAAACTGCAAAACTGCCACACCATTCAAGGGACCTCAATTCACCCCTGTGAAATTAAAATATCTGGTTATGCAGATGACCTTCTTCTCCAATTTTCCAACCCTGGCCTATCCATATCCCCATGTTAGAAATTATTGATGCCTTTAGCAGACTCTTTAATTATAAATTAAATGTTAGCAAAACAATAGTTTTCCCACTTAATCACAAAATGTTTAAAACTGACATATTCCTTAGGATTCAGCTGGAAGCAAGATTCCCTAAGATATTTAGGTATAGAACTATCTAGACACTCTAGACAAATCATCAAACTTAACCTAGAATCCCTGGTCCATGCAGTTTCTCAGGATCTAAATCGATGGGCCTTACTTCCAATCTCACTGTGGGGTAGATTAGGTTTAATTAAAATGAATGGTTTCCTGTGGCTTTTTTACCCTCTTTCAATGTTCAATATTTGGCTTCCATTATCCTGGTTCAAAAAATACAATCCCTGTTTACTAAATTCATATGGTACAACAAATCCCCTAGGACAGCCTATCATACATTGACTGCTCCCAAACAAAAAGAGGGCTTATGCCTCCCCCATATAGGATTCTATTTCTGGGCCAGTCACATTAATAAACATTTAAGATGGCTCTCCAAAGAAAACCAGTACTCTGCTCAAGCTTGGCTCAAAATTGAGCTAACCCTTATACGCTCAAGCGGCTTGGATCCTGAGGAGTTATTACATTTAAGAGAAAGCCTCCTTCCCCAAAGTTCAAAAATTCCACAGTTGCAATATCCTTGAAGATTCATACTCAGACTTGCCGTTATCTCAAATATGACCATACTAAGGATTTCAGTCAGCCATTAGTGGGGAAGCTACAGTTTGAAATAGAAGGAAAACAAATTCCTCCAAATTGGTTGCCTGGCTTACAAAACATGCAAATTACTAATATTATTAAGAATAGAGATTTATGGTTTCCAACTACAGAGCTTATGGATAAACTCAGTATTTCACACAAACATACTTTCAGAATCATCCAATTGCGACACTTGTTAATGCAATCTTTTGTGGTATCCCTTTTTGTAAGGAACTGTCACAGTTTAGTGGCAGCCCTAATGCAGTCTCAAAGATTTACAGAACAATATATAACTGGAAATTCCCTGACTATTTCAGGCCAACTCGATTTTGGGAATCTTTATTCCCAAATCATATTATTGAATGGCTGATACTTTGGCATAATTGCCACAAATTTGTGACACAAGCTAGATTAAGGTTAATGCAAATGTATATCCTGCATAATGCATACTACTCACCATCTAAATTAGCCAAATTGGGCTTAAAATCTTCCCCATTTTGCACTAGATGCCAACAACAAGAAGGGATATTATACCATACTGTATATTTGATCCTGCCCCAAAGTGTTAACATCATGGACTACTATTAAACAGTTATCTGACCCTCTTCTGGGACTTAAGGACCTGTTTACCCTAGAAATTTGTCTCTTGGGGGATTTAAATCAGAGTCCTTAACTGCAAATATCACATGACTCTTATAGTCATGTCTGTCAAAAAACTCATATTAAGACATTGGATTGATCAACAGGAGATCCCTTACAATGAATGATTGACTGAACTCTTGGCAAATTTGTGTATGGAAAAAGCTATTACTAACCTGAATAATAAAATGGGAAAGTTTGAAAAAACTTGGGACCCCTATATACCCTATACTCTTTATAGGGTATAATATGGTTTACATGGCTTGTATTAGTCTAATCAGTCATCTAAGGCTTACAACATGCTTGGGAAGTTCTGGTATTGAAAATGTTGTTGCTCTAGTGGGAGCGGGAGGGTGGGGAAAAGGGGAGGGGAGGAGGGTGGGATGTAATGGGAGGGAGGGTAGATTCATGTGAATAAGGTGTCTTGTGTATCCAGTACCATATACATGTATATTTGCCTTTTGTGTAAAAGAAAAATTATTTTAATAAACTTTAAATTGAAAGAAAAAAATTAATTTTAAGCCTCAGTGCTGTTCTTCCAGTACAGTTGGCATAGTTTAAACCAAAACTAAGAGTAGCAAACTACCCCTCTAAAAAAAAAAGAGTAAGTGAAATGCAGTGTACGTTTCATCACATTTGCTCCATCAGTTTAGAGATGCTGACCGTTGCTGGAATAGCTGAAACCAGTCACACTGACAACTGGCAACAACCTAGTCACTTTTTTATAATCTAAATTTAAACACTTCTTCTATCTGAGTACACATTAAATACAAATGGGGGTAAGCAGAACAAGTAGTAAGGAAGGTGGAATGCAAGGCACAGTCACACTCAAAACAACATCTCCACCTATTGGACAATACAAATAATACGCACTATTTTTTTAAAAGCATACCTACCCTTTCAAAAAATAACAGAAAAATGCAGCTTAAATAAAAGTTTTAATAATTTTCCTCACTTTTTTTTAAAACAAGCCATTGTCTAATAAGAATAATGCATTCCAGGGTGTGTGTAGTGCTGGGATAATGTCATGTCTGGGGCACTGAATGCACTTGACCTGTGGTCTCATGCCCAACCACCCTAGGCATGGCATTATCCCAGCATGACACATACCCTGTTGTGCATTATTCCTTTATAAATCTATGGCAGGCTATTATGACTGACAAGGGACTAACCACAGCCTTTACCCAGCCTCTTTTACTCATTCTAGTTTAAACATAGAAACAGAGGAACAACATTTCTCTACTATCATGGAATATTGCTGTATGGTCTTATAAAATAGTAGATAAAGACTGGAAAACATTTATAATGTGGTTTAATGTCATAGGATTTTAAGAGAGATGGCATAACACAGATGACACAGTCAGTCTGAAAGGTTAAGAATGTTATCAAAGCCCAGAGAAGAGAGTACAGAGACTGGGTAGATGCACTGGCATGCTGGGCATTTTTGTTAAGGTTGGATCATTTGTCAAAGTGAATATACATATATATATATATATATATATATATATATATATAGAATACAATTTTATTGCCATTTGAGTGAAATCAAATGAAGAACGTGTTATAGTAGTTAATGGATATATTCCTCCAGAAAATTCATTTTTTTTATAAAAGATTATAAAGATTGGGATGATATTTTACAAGAAGCATCAATGAAACTCATTAAATTGATAATAAAAGATGCCTTGAAACACAGGAAGAACTGAAGAGAGGATTAGATCTACAAGAAGTAGCTGTGCCTGAATTTAAAGAACATGTGGACTATAAAAAGTGGCAAGACAAATTTAAAGAATATTTAAAGGTTTACAATTTAAGAATACAAGCCCAGAAAAAGAATACATTTTTAAGGGACTACAATGATTACCAGAAGGATCAAGTGTTTAATTGGAAGAAAAAACTGAGTACAGCTGCAGCAGATATATCATCTGTGTCCACATCAACACAAACAGGGGAAGTAAATAACAGAAATGGAGACAATCAAGGGAATACACTATGATCAATCCTGAAGTGCACTGAAAGACTGGATTATAGCACAGCAGAAAGTGCATCAGAACCTGACGATAATGACAACAGGGGGCCTTTTTTAGGGGTTTCTCCACCTGGGGTGCTCCCCAGGAGGAGCAACAGATGCAGCAGCTTCCAGACTTCAACGGAAGACAGAAATGGCCAAATAGAAAGAGGAGGATGTGCAGGAGGAAGAGGAAGAACAAGAGGTCAAGGAAGAGGCAACTGGCAGACTAAGGGAGGGACAAACTGGTATTAACAGTGATCAACATCTCTAGCATAGAACTAACAGATATTGAAACTGACGTCCTTACTAAACGTTTGTCATTTGTTCCTACCCATAGTATAAAAGAATGTCAGACTTATGTAGACATTAACAAGTTTGCTAGAAAACTGAATTTAAACATTTTCTTTTCACAGAATGGGAATAAACATAAGGATACAGACATGGAAGAGGAATCAAAGGAGGGTGATACAGGGGACCAAATGGTTAATGAAGTAGATGAAACAAATACAGGGGTACCTAGATTTAAATCACAATTTACTTTTTGCTCCTCCCTCCATCCTAGCATCAGTACCTACCTGGATTGTTGCACTAATGACCTAAATAACTTATTTAATACCACCCCCAATCTATCTCACTCCAACCTCACTAAAACTGAAAGAGAAGCGCTGAAATCTTTAGCCCAGAACCCTGACATAGTCATTAAACTTGCAGACAAGGTGGGAAGCATTGTCATACAAGACAGAATTAAATATGTTCAGGAGACAGAAAGACAACTTTCTGACAGGGAATATTATGAATTCCTGAGCTTTGACTCCACCACATGAATAAAACAAAAAATTGAGACACATTTATTGATGCATTTCATTCAGAACTTATAGATACTGATGAATGACACTTTCTTTCAATAGAAAATCCTAAAAACCTGCCACCTACACTCTTCCCAAAATACATAAAGATCCCACTTCTCCAACAGTCTGTCCAATTATTTCAGGAATAGGATGGCTTATGAAGCCCCTATCACAATATGCTGACAGTTATATTAGTACTATAGCACCGCATCTTAGAAGCCACATAAGTGACACAGGACATTTAGTATCCATTATTAAGGACATGCAAGTGGAACAAGAATGGATACTAGTCACCTTAGATGTGGATGCACTATACAGCAGTATCCCCCATGAAGGGGGTTTGGATGCTGTTGAACAGTACTTACTTTCACATACAAATGCCACACAAAAAAAGATTAATTTTCTGTCAAGCCTTACTGAGATGGTTTTTAAAAATAATGTTTTTTTTGTTTGAGAACAGAAACTACAGACACAAGAAGGGAACAGCTATGGGAGCAACATTAGCACCAAGCTATGCAAATATATATCTGGGGACATGGGAAGAAAAGTTTGTATATGACAGTCAATAAAAGCCATACCAAAAATATATAGTTGTACCTGTATATAAACGCTTCACTGATTATATTTTCTTTGCATGGAAAGGTTCGAGAGAAGAACTCTCTAATTTTGTTGCCTATCTTGAAGGAACAGATCCTAACTTAAAGTTTAAAATGCAAACTGATAAGGATAAGATTAATTTCTTAGGTGTTACAGTTTGTAAAACTATAGATGGATCACTAGTAACTGACCTGTTTAAAAAACCTACATACAGAAATAGCTTGCTACATGCAGGCAGCTGTCACCCAGGTCATATTATTAGAAACCTTCCAAAGGGACAATTTGTAAGAGTACAAAGAAATGGTGGTATTGAGGACAGATATGGATTGCGAGCTGAAGAACTAACAAATAGACTGAGGCAGAGGGACTACAGTGAATCAGACATATCTAAAGCAAGAACAGATGTAGTCAGTACCCCCCAGGAATCCCTCCTGTTACCAAAGAATAAAAAGAAAAAAAGATGAGGACAGGATGACATTTGTTACAACATATGGTAGAGGTACCAAAGAAATTGTTAACACTGTCAAGAATAATCTTCAGATATTATAAAGTACACCACAACTTCAAACACGGCTAAAAAACCCATCAGGGTGGTCTATAAAAGGCGTATTAACATAAGGGACCAATTGGTACATAGTTATTTGCCCCCCCCCAAAATATTCTAGATATCCACCAAACAAAAATGGGGTAGTAAAAAATGTGACAACTGTATGACCTGTGGCATGGTGGAAAATAAATCAGAATTCAGAAATCCTAGAACTTGGATGAAGGAGAAGGCTAAAGGTCACATTGACTGAAATACTGAAAATGTGGTATACTGTACCTCCTTGTGTGTAATTGTGGTCAGTATTATGTTGGTAGGACGAAAAGAAAATTCAGACTTAGAATTAAGGAGCACTTACTGGCAATTAAAAATAAAAATGATAAATATGCCATGGCTGTACATGTTAATTCACAGACTGACCCATTACAACACAAATTTAAAGCTATTGGCATAAAAGCCATAACAAAAAATATTAGAGGAGGTGATATTGAGGGAGCACTGAATAAAAAAGAACCGGAATGGATATACAGGTTGGGTGCACTAAGACCACCAGGTCTAAATGAGAAATTTGAAATCTCTCCATTCCTGAAAAAATGAGTTTTTATAACTATATGGAATTAAGATCTATTGACTTGCTTATGCATGTGTGTCTATGGCTGTACCCTCTCTAGAAATCCAAATCCCTGTCCCCCTTTCCCTTTCTTTCTCTCTCTCTCCCCTTGCATTCAACCCAATTTCCCCCCTTTTCCAAGCCCTTCCTTCCCCCATTCCTTTCCTCTGCCTTCCCTTTCCCCTTTCTTCTACCCTTTCCTTCCCCTTCCCCAAACAATCCCCCTGGGTTTCAGTCTATTATAGGTTTTAATAACTAAAATGTGCTTTTTTGATAAAGTATCTGCATTGTATAATGATTATGTACTGTATATCTAAAAGTTATTTAACATGTTGTTTTGTATTCCTGTTCCAGATTCTCCTGATCCCCCGGATTTCTAAAATAAGGGAGTTTTTTGCAAACCCAAGTTGGGAATACATGGATCTCTTAATAAAGATCTTTTCTAAAGCATAAAAATAAATGTGACTGAGGTTTTACACTTAAAATGTTTGCTGATACTTAGTGATAGCTACACTGGGTTTGTTGTATTAGAAACAGATAGCCATCATGTATACTAATCAGCGATGTTAACTGATTGGATAATCCAAAATTGAAAAGTGATCTGTGATGGCCAAATAATTAAATGGAAGTGTATAAATTATGTGCTTATAAAAAAAATGTTTTCACTCTCTGAGGAAGCCCCAGCGAGGTGAGTGAAACGTAAGAATTATCCTGCACTACAGTTTGCAGCCGGCGTGTGCTGCGAATAAATCTTGATTAAATGACCAGAAGTTTGTGAGTCTTGCTTTCTGGTGGTGGTGAGTGCAAAAACATGCTACATTGACTTAAACACCTGGGAAGATTTCAACAAATTATTTGAAGACTTATCACAGATATACATAAACATGGACATCTTAGTTATTGGGGATTACAATACCAGGATTGGAACCTAGGATGGTTATATGGATGATTCATTTTACGCATATAATAATAAACTAGAATTCATGCAGTCCAGACAATCAAAAGACAAAAGATGAAATGCCTCTGGGAAAAAAACTAAGTATTATGAAAGAACATAATCTATTCCCTCTTAATTTGAGATTAGATGGGGATGTAGAAGGGGAATGGACATTTATCTCCACCAGGGTGGCTTCAGTCATAGACCTTTCCATATGGACAGGTATAGAGCTAGTCTGGGAAAAACTGCAAATTATTGATTGCCTTGAAAGTGATAATTCCCCTATATCAATTATCACTAAAAAAAATAACACAATAAACAGTAGGAGAAATGATGAGACCCAAATAGCTCTATTTTCAGAAATAAGGGCATACAAAAAAGTGTTATGGTGTAGTAATTCAGAAGATACAGTAAGTAAAGTAATACAAGATTCTTTCCTTAATAGCAGCATTGCTCAATTACAAAAAACTGTCAGTTAATCAGTTTAGTAAAGAGATGGAGAGCTTATTTGGTGCAATCAAACAAAAATTGGAAATACAGGTAAAGCCAAAAAAAAACAGATTGTTGGTATGATAATGATTGTAAGCAAGCAAAAAGGACCATAAGAAAAATGTATAGAATATACACACAGAAAGACGATAGAGGTAACCTGAAAGAACTAAATCTGGAGAAAAAAAATATGAAAAACTTTTGTTAGAAAAGAAAAACACGTATTATAAAAGACAATGGGAAGAGATGTTAGATGCAATAAATCAGAGAAACGGTAAAACAATTCTGGAACTCAGTCGCTATTGGGACTAATAATTATAAAAGTTCCATAGACACATATATAACAGAAGATAAGTGGATCAATTTTTTTCAAAAAAATATTTTGGGAACCAGGTATCCAAGAAAGTTATAGTTTTGTTTCCTACAATCAGACTAATGTCAGGCTTATTAATTTTGAGGAAGTGCTATATGAAATAAACACACTAAGTTCTAA
Organism: Neoceratodus forsteri; assembly: GCA_016271365.2. Taxonomy (NCBI): domain Eukaryota; kingdom Metazoa; phylum Chordata; order Ceratodontiformes; family Ceratodontidae; genus Neoceratodus; species Neoceratodus forsteri. Next base: position 527,183,328 of record CM028134.1, read on the forward strand.
CAAAGCACCCATTCCAGATGGCATACCATCCGAGATATATTTCTGCCAGACAGGTCTTTGGGCTACAGGTCACACCTAGTATTTTAACAAATGCATAGAAGAAGATAAATTCCCAGAGTCCTGGAAAAGTGCCAATAGTGTTCCTCTACACAAGAAGGGTAGCACTGCAGACCCATTTATGTACCAACCTATTAGTCTTCTAGACATCAGTCTGAAAATATTATCCAAAATAATTATGGAAAGACTGAATGCAGAGATTGAACACATGGGGGTATCATACCACCAAGCAGGATTTAGAAAAACATGTCAACATTAGACATTTTTCTACTCAAACAAAATATGTACTCAGTATTTACTGACTACAAAGCAGCATTCAGTTCCATACCTAGGAGCATTTTATGGCAAACTATGCAAGACAGGGGAATAGACAAGAACCTTGTATACATCATTTACAGCCTGTACACACAGATCTAGTCAAGAATAAGGTTGGGAACCGCTGGTGAACTATCAGCATCCTTTGAGATGAATAAAGGTGTCCAACAGGGTTGCATGCTAGCTCCCACCCTGTTCTCATTATATGTCAGTAGCTTACTGGAAGAAATTAATGATCTCCTGTCTGATGCACCAAAGATAGGTTGACTATCATGCACTGTAATAGTGTATGCAGAACACCTTGTTTTATCTCTAACAAAAAAAGGGCTTGCAAAAGAAACTTGATCTACTAATAGTAAGATCAGAGGAACTGAAACTAAAGACCAACCTACAAATAACTAACGTAGTAATATTTAGTAATAAAATAAAAAGAGCAACAGGAACATGGTATTTAGAGACACACAAACTAGAAGCAGTATCTAGCTATTCCTGTCTTGGTATGGTTTCCCATAGAAATGGCCTATGGAACAATCATGTAGAGGTCACACCTTGGATAAAGTTGAGAAAACTACTACAGGACTGGAGAGATTTAATCATAGATTTGGGTGACAGTAATTCTATCCATTAATGCAGGCAATAAAAGCTAAGTGTCAGGCTCAGCTCCTGTACAGAGCTGAAATATGGGATAGTTAAAGAACAGAGAAATTAGCCATCCCTATCTTTAAACTCCTGAGAAGTGTGCTGGGACTGGGTCCTTCATGTCCTGCAGAATACATTAGGTCAGACCTTGGCATCACTAATATGAATGCATTGTCCTGGATTCCCCACTTTTTCCCTCACAAAAGACAGAGACCATTGTTTGTTGTTGTGCTCAGATTGGCAATTAATTTATTCGTATTCATAATCCAATATTCCATTTCCATTTCCATTTCTTTATTATCATATTTCAGAAATTTCATTTATTTCATCCACATATCAATCTCTGCTTATCCTTTCCCCAGGTGAAGACCTTGGTGCCTTCTGTTTCTCCTTTTCCGCTAGTTAACGGTGAAAACTGAGACAGCTTTCTTCTTCCTCTTCTTCCTCTTCTTGTGTTATTCCTTTTTTCTCCCCCCCCTTCCCTCCCTGCCATCCACTTTTGGCAGTTCATAACCTTATCATCACCTGCCATCCACCTTTGGCAGTTCCAACTGTCCAACCGGACTCGTCTGTCATTCGCCTTGACAGACCCATCATACAGTTCCCCTTTTTTGACTGTCTTTCCCCTTGCTCAGCCTTTTTGGCAGTCCATGCCCATATCATCACCTGCCATTCACCTCTGGCAGTCCAAACTGTCCAACTGGACTCATCTGTCATCCACCTTGACAGACCCACCATACAGTCCCCCTTTTGACTGTCTTTCCTCTTGCTCTGTCTAGTAGGGTGGGTGGGAGGAATCAAAAACTCCAGCAAAAAGTGACTGAGACCCCCTTGTGCTGTCCCTTATGTACCTCCCTTTGGCCCCTCCCCTTCCTTCCCCACTCCCCTTCTGAGCACTACCATTCCATGACAGAGGGAAGGAGTGCACCAGGACAACCTGGTCTGCCCCTTAGAGGGCAAACTCCATTGTCCCGGATTCCCCCCTTTTTCCCTCCCGAAAGACAGAGACCATTGTTTGTTGTTGTGCTCAGATTGGCAATTAATTTATTCATATTCATAATCCAATATTCCATTTCCATTTCTTTATTATCATATATCAGAAATTTCATTTATTTCATCCACATATCAATCTCTGCTTATCCTTCCCCCAGGTGAAAACCTGGGTGCCTTCTGTTTCTCCTTTTCCGCTAGGTAACGGTGAAAACCGAGATCGCTTTCTTCTTCCTCTTCTTCCTCTTCTTGTGTTATTCCTTTTTTCTTCCCCCCTCCCCCCCTTTTTCCCCACTAGCCAGTCTCCAGCTTGCGTTGGATGGCTGGCTTCCCCCCATCCTTAGGGTATCCTCTCCCTTACCTCAGGGACAAACCTCTCTTCTACCTACCTTTTCTTTTTTTTTTTTTATCTACCAGCTTTTATCTGTTTTATCCATTCCTCTATGAATCCCATTGTTTCTGTGTTGAACATATCTATGGCCAGGTCTGACAGGTGCACACCATCTGTCCTGTAGAAGTCCTCCACCCATTCTTCTACCCCCCCGTAGTATTACCTGTCCCCCCATCTGCCGTATCAACATCCCCACCCTCCTATTCATCTTTCTCCTGGCCCTCTCCACTGCCCTGTGGCTGTGTTCCTGTCTCCATACCTTTTGTGGTATCATATCTGACCAAGCAAGGCATACTTGAGGCCACCATTGTCTTATTGCCACTAGGTTCCTCTTTATCTGTAAGTATGTGTGTACCCATGGTCTGCCTGCCAGGTCATTGCCCCCTACATGTATAATGATTAGGTCTGGACTGGGCCGATGTCCCTTGAGTTCCTTCAAAGTGGGCAGGAGCTGTGCCCATCTCATCCCCCGTATGCCATGCCATACCAACCTACACTGTCTTACATCCTGGTACAGTTGCTTTCCCCCAGCTTTTTTCTCTGCTCTCTTACCAGCCCAGTAAATATAGGAATGGCCGCAGATCCAGACTTCTGTGCTCCTCCCTCTACCTATGGGGTGCAAAGAAAATTAATTAATTTACACATACTCTTACTGCCCTCACTGTATTATCCCCCCCGCCTTCTTCTTCTTTCCTTTTACCTGTGCTCCCCCGTAGGAGCACCATAATTCCATCTTCTTTTTCCTTTTTTTTTAGAAAAACCACACTTCTCCTTCCCTCTCTCTCTTTTTTTTTTTTTTACTTCAGTGCTCTGATGTATCTCTTATAACTGGCTGACCACCAGTGCCCTTTTTCCAAAATGTCCTTCATGGGTTCACCCATTGCTGCCCACTGTGAGGCAGCCCCAATCCGTAGGGAATGGGATGAGTAATTAGCTGGGTCCTCCCCCAGAAAATGCATGCCCTTTTTCAGCACTGCTGTGACTTGATAGCCGGTGACCCTGTTCCCATCACCATGTACAAATAGCTTCCCCGCCCTGGTCACCTGCTCTGCGGCGAAAACCCACAAAGCCTGCACTGGGCATATCGCAATCTCCGACCGCCCTTTCAGTGTTACTATGCAACCTTGCCCTTTTTGGTCCATTTTTTTGACCTCCTTAGCTTGATCCGTATCTCTCTTATCCCCCAACTCACATCCTCCCATTCCACACCTCCTTCCTTGTCATCTTTTCCATGACCTACCACTTCATTCACTCTCATAGCCCCTGCAAACATGATCACTTAAATTGTGTGAAATAGCTGGGCCTCCTCCTTTGATCTGCATATTGCCGGGAGCACCTCTTTTAGCTTTATTAGCCACATCTCACCTATTGGCCTCCTATTATCCCCTGGCCCACGTTTCAACCTGCCCCATCCCTGCATCATTCTCCTGATGAGCAGTGATTTTGTTAGGTCATTCCACCCTTTTAGGCTACAGATCACACTGATCCCTGCAAGATAAACCCCCATTGTGGCATGAGCAGTCCCCTTTCTGCCATTGTTCCACGGTGAACATTCCCAACTGTTCCTCAGAGAGCGGCCCACTTACCTCCATCTGGTGTTCTGCCCTGAATGTTTGAAAAACTCTCCAGGCCCCATCATAGGCCCTCAGAGTCTGAGGCACCCATGAGCTGTGAAACAGCAGTTCTGCTCCTTCTTGCCAACATCCCAGATGTTTGTTGGTATGGGCGTTTTTTGTTCCTCCGCTGCTGGTGCCAGCCTCCAGAAATGGTCCAGCTGCAGACGGGAAAGGCTGTCAGCCAGGGTATTGTGTACCCCTTCTATGTGTTTTGCTCTGAAAGACATGTTCAGCTGCAAAGCCCTTAACACTAAACATCATACTACCTGCATGACTGTATCCGACCTGGCTCTCCTGTTGTTTAGTGCATCAACCACCGCTCTATTGTCACACCAAAATGTCACCTTCTGATCCTGTAATTCCTCCCCCCAAACCAAGGTACATGCCCACATGGGCATGATCTCCAGTAGTGTTATATCTCTCACTTTCCCGTCCCTCACCCAACTGGCCGGCCATGGTTCTGCAAACCACCTGCCCCTTAGGTAACCCTCCATGCCTAGCTCTCCAGCAGCATCTGTGTAGAGGTCAAGGTCTGTGTTGAAACAGCCACTCCTCCTGCCAGAACGAACACCCATTATACTCCTTCAGAAATTCTTCCCATATCCTAAAATCCTCCCTGACACCTTGTGTCAGATCAACCCAGTGATGTGGTCTGGTGACCCCTGCTGTATCTTTGGCTAACCTCCTTGTGAATGCCCTTCCTGGTCCTATGACCCTGCATGCGAAGTTCAGGTGCCCCAGTACCTGCTGGACCAACTTTAGTTGTACCCATCTCCTGCTGGCATGTACCCGGATTAGTTCCTTCAACCTCCTTACTTTTTTGTCCAGTAGCCTAAACACTTCGCTCGTGGCATCTATCTCGATCCCAAGGAATTCCATAACCTTGCTGGGCCCCCCTGTTTTTTCTGGTGCCAATGGGACTCCCAGCTCCCGACACAATTCCTGAAACTTACCCAGCATCCTCTGTGTCTCCCTTTCACCCTTCCCAATGAGGAGAAAATCATCCAGGTAATGGATGACTGACCTATAACCCATTTTTTCTTGGAATATCCACTGCAAACATGTGCTGAACACCTCAAATGTAGCACATGATGTGGAACACCCCATTGGCATTGCATTGTCGAAATAATACTGTCCCTCACTTTTAAAACCCAACAGATCCAAGTCGTCCCTCCTGACTGGAAGCAGTCTGAAGGTGGACTCAATGTCCGTTTTTGCCATCCATGAATCTCCTGTGGCCCAGATTATCCGGACTGCGTCCTCTAGTGTCGTGTATGTCACCCTACTATGTTCCTCACTGATAAAGTCATTCACCGACTCCCCTTCTGGATAGGACAGGTGGTGGATCACCCTGTATTCCCCTTCTTGTTTCTTGGGTACCAAGCCCAAAGGTGATATCCGCATGTTTTCCAATGCGGGGGTGTTAAATGGGCCCTCCACCCTGCCTGCTGCTTTTTCTTTCTCAATCGTCTGTCTTAGCATTTCTCTTTCCCTTTTACAGACCCCAGGTTGCTTGCCTCCCTTGCTTGCCTGGGTCCCCTAGACTGCAATGAAAACCCTGTGTTAAAACCACTTAAAATCATATCCCACACGCTCGTGACCAGATATTTGTCCAGGCAAACTGTCCATGCTGCTAGGTTGATGGGGGTTCTGGCCATACCAAAATGTTCCTTGTTGTGCCACCTGTCCCCCTCCCTGACCCCTCCATTCTTCCTGTCTGACCTTCCTTGCTTCAGTGGTTCAGGCCCCTCATTCCTGTTCCCCACCCTCCCTCCCTTGTTCCATGTTTGCCCTTTAAATCCCTGGCCATCTCGAAAAGCTGGCCTGATCCTTGCCCCCATGCCCTTGTGCTCCCTGTGTCCATGTTGTTCTGCACTTGCTTGCTGGGTGCACCCGCATTTTGAACAGGCATGTTGAAAACGACACACTGCCACGAGCAGAAAGCCCTGTTATAAGCCCAGCAGCATCTCTGTGGCGTAAACCCTTTTTTGCCCCACCCACCCTCGGGTGTGGACTGATCTGTTATGTAATCCGTCCATAAATCTATTTGTTTGGTGTCCCATCTTACATCCCCGAATGTTACCATTCTCTGCCGAAAACATTCATCGTAGTATATCCATCCTACCCTGCCTTTTGCTTTTGCTCTCTGTATTATCAATGAATAGGTAATGAGCAGGATGCCTAGCTCCGGCCTCTTTTCCAGAACGATGGCTGAAAAAGTAGCAAAACCTAGAAACCACCCATTCCAAGTCTTCCCTTTCATGAACTTGTCGTCCTCTTTTTTCCCTAAGAGCACTATGGCAGCTCCATCTCACTCTTACCTATGCTCTCAGTTTCTTCATATTTGGCCACCACCTCCCGGCTCACCAAAGCAAATATATCCACATATTCCTCTTTCCATATTTTTTCCTTCGTGGCCAATGGCACATGTTCGCCTATTCTCATCCCAGGCACACCTATCTCTCTTGTACCTTTTCCCTCTCTTTCCACTCCCTTTACAGTATCTCCTGGTACCGCTTTTCCTGTCCTAATCTCCGCCAGAGCAGATTCCATCTGCCCCAGCCCTCCTGTCCCCAGTGCCACAATTTTCCCTATATATTCTTTTATACTATCACCCACTGCATTGGATGTGTTACCTGTAACCTTGTCCTGACCAAGTTGCCTGGAGTCCTCCAAAGGTCCCCTTGCTTCTTCCTGTGATTGAGGTGGAGATGGAGGGTGAGCTACTCAGGTCTGCGGGCAGGACCTCTTGTTCTGGGCTTCGTGTCTGGGTTCCGCCGGGGAGATTCTGATCTGGGGTGGGTACTGGCATCACCGGGTCCACTGGCCACGTGGGTACTGGATTGACTGCCTTGGCGGGCCCCGCTATCATTGGTGCTGCCCTAGCGGGATTGTGTAGTCCTTCGGCTGGCCTCTTCCCCTTGCCACCTTTTTCTGTACCCGCTTTTCTCTTCTCCCCGGGCCTCCCCAGTTCCTCTCCCTCCACCAGTTCCCACATTTTGTTTGCTTTTTTTTGCCAATTCAATTATAGCCTTGTAGGCATCTTCCTTCGATGGCCTGCTCTTCTTGGGTGCCATGTCCGTCTTATCTTTTGCTCTGTGAAGACAACTATAGGAAACAAAAAACAGGGTTATTAGCATATCTGTTCCTCCCTGTACGTCTTCCTCCTGTCCATCACACCACCCACCATGCTAACACAGACTGGGCCACCCATGAAGGACCCCCATCCTGCCTGGCAAGTCACCATATCCTTTTGCCACTCTCCACCATGCCCTATCGAGCCGTCCGTGAATGGCCCGGCACCCTCCCTTTGTCTCACACCCAAGTGCCTCCCTTATTTGAATTTGGCCTTGCTCCTACAAAAACAAACTGCCACCCTTAGGCAGGCCGTATTGTGCTGTCCCCCCCAGGAGCTCTCACCCACTGGCTGCTGCCATTTTCTGGTCTTCCCTCCCACCTGGGCTGACCAAGGCACCCCTCGCCCAACTCCCACAAGCAGCACCTAGCCAGCATGGGCCCACACTCACTGTGACCCCTTCACCACGTGGGATGTCTCCCGTGAGGTCCTGGATCGGGATCCCCCCCATTCTGCCCTGGGGCTCTCCCAGTCACTTCATTTTACCCCCAGTGTGCCTCCCCAACAGGGAAGGCTTCCCCTGACCCCCATACTTGTGGAAATCACCCTAACTCATGGGCACGCTTCCATCCCGTATCCCCTAGTGGCATGTGATGCCACGCCGTGAGGTCCCTTGTCTACTCGCCCTCCTATGTTCCAGGGCCCCTCCCCCCCAGCCTGTTTTCTATATACTGTATATATATATATATATATTTTTTTTGTGTGTGTGTGTCTGCCCCCCTTTCTTTTCTTATCCCATTTTTTTTTTTTAATCTTTGAAGCTTCATAAGGAGCAATCTCTCAGATTTGAAACCTTGGACCTTGTGGACCAAAGACAGCTCTCAAACCACAACCCTATTCTTAGCCTCTCTTTTTATGCCTCTCTGCCTCCCCCTGCTCTCCCATGCCATCTAATTGGGGGCGATACCATCCACTGCCCCCCCCACAGAACTACCTCCCTCATGGGCGATGCCAGGTTATATTTAACATCTTTCTATGGGGGGGTATGCTCTCCCAGGAAACAAACCACTGGAGGCAGCCACAAGGTTCCCTTGGGGTGGGGGAGTGTCCGCTTCTCCCCCGTGACCCAGCTGACATGCGTGCACATCGCGCCCCCTTGCCCATTGTTATCTAGGCCCCCCTGTACAAACCCACCCACCTCCCTTGTCTTTCACCCTCTCCTACCCCCGATGTTACTTTTCTCTCCCTTCCCCCCCGTCCTCGCGACCGTAGCGCGGCATGTGACGTCATGCCACACGGTTGCTATAGTGTGTTTCTGTTCCTCTTGTTGGAGGGCCTCTCTCCGCTTGCCCCTTAATGCACTGTTCCCCTCAGGATTCTCACGCAGACACCAAAAGGAAAAAAAAAAGAAAAAACCCATTACCTCAGCGACCAACATCCCACATTCACTACTCCGAATTCTGCCGTGATGCCAAGGCTAAATAGCCTCCCTCTGCACAAAATTCCTCAAAAACAAAGGATGCAGCCCTCTTAGGCCTGTACCGCAGTAACAGGCCCATACCCCAGGCCGTAAATGGCCAAAAACAGGCTGGGGTTCACGGCAACTACCACGCGGCATGTGACGTCATGCCACATGGTCCCCCATTCGTGCTCCTGCTCTGTTCCATCCCCCACTCACTTCCAGGCCTATCATACTGTGGAAACTTGCACAAAACCCCTTCGCCTGTACTATATGCTTGCCTTCCTACATTACTCGGCCTCCATTGCTACCACATTTAAAATTCTGGCGCGATTGCCAGTACTCCCTTCTACAAGTGCCACCACATCGCAGCAGCGCCGTGCCACGCCACCAAATCTCATTGAAAAAACACGCACCATCATATCACCACAAACTTGAATGTGGCTAGGCCCCTGCCCCCGGGGGGACAGTGTGGTCTGCTGAAAACCGTAAGCTGGCTCCAGAAAACAATCTCTTCTACAGTTGCCCCAGCACCTAGCGATTTCTATCGCGACTAAGACATCCCCATACCTTGCATCTCCACAAACTTTGCCAAGATAACTCCCCTGCCTTATAATCCTCACATGCCTGCCAAGCCCCTTTGACCATGCGTTACCATCATTACCCCCCAAACAAATGGATAAATTGGATAAATATAACAGCCATAACCACATCAGCTCATTCTTTTTTTTTGCACAGCATTCTATTGGTTCTTACAAAAACTGTTTCTCTCTGTCTTTATCATCTATCTTATATGCCAGTCTGCCCCAACTATATTTATAAATTCATTATATATCCCTTTCTTTTTTTTTATTTTATCCAACTTCAATTATCCTTCACTAAATTAGTCATTTGCTTCCTTACCTTTCTCTCCTGGTGAACAAACCTTAATCACTATGCCAATCTGATGTGTGCAGTTGTTTGTAGAATCAAAAACTCCAGCAAAAAGTGGCTGAGACCCCCTTGTGCTGTCCCTTATGTACCTCCCTTTTGCCCCTCCCTTTCCTGCTACCTGTCCTTTGTTCTGGTCCTTAGCCCCTCCTCTTTCTTCCCCCCTCCCCTTCTGAGCACTACCATTCCATGACAGAGGGAAGGGGTGCACCAGGACAACCTGGTCTGCCCCTTAAAGGGCAAACTCCATTGTTTCATAGCAGGAAAATCAGCTTTTGGCTGAGACTGATAAAACCACCACGAGGTAGTCTAGCTTACCAATGTCTGATTGAAAAGAAAAGGTGGTTAGACCTAGGTTGTAAAGACAACTACTGGTATTCTTTGGTGGTTCAACTGTTAAAAGAGTACAAGCTAACCCACTCTCCTCTCTGAACAGTTGGCAGCTTCATTTAGAAACATCTAAATAAGGTGAAGTTAAAAAATGTTTTTTATGTACTTTTTGGAATGAAGATATATTATTTAAAATGCTGGGTAGTACATCCATTACCAATATGAATACCGCACTGTCACGTAACTCTATGGTGATGCAAGTGAAAGTGCTTGAGGCATAAGATCCTTCCTTTACAAAATTCTAAATAAGTTGTGGAAAAAAATTATTTAGCATACTTTTTGAACAGAAGATGCATTATTTAAAATATCTGACAGCACGTCCTTTGTCAATATTAATACCATTCAGTCATGCTGCACTGCAGGGGTGAAAATGAAAATGATTAAAAGGAAAGATGGGCTGAAAACTGCAGGATCAACCAGATACAGTTTGGAATAATTCTTTTTTACACTTGGCAGGATCAACCAGATAAACATGACCTATAAATTAAAACATAAAGGCCCCTAAGCACAATGGATGAGAAGTACATGCAAGAGTCACATATCCCACCATTGGAGTTCCGCACCTATGGACAGGTGCACATCAGTGACATGCCTAACCGCTGGCTACCTGTCTGTGGCTCCACCCTTCTGGCATGCAGGTTTGTGCGGGGCGGACGGGGTGGAGTTGTGGTTCCAGGTAGGTGGCCAATCCAATGGCCTGCCTGGGACCCAGTGTGGATCCCTCATGCAGGGCAGTGCAGGACTGGGATCATGCATTGGGCATGAATGGAGCAACAGATGCACCCATGGACTGCACGGGTGGCTGGAAGCAGTGGTGCAGCTCCCACCATGCATGTCCCAGAGGTATCCCTCACTGAATGGATCACTGCCGCCCTCCACCCCAGCATGGGGAAGCACCCACCCCAGATTCCCAATGACTGCCTGTCACTCAGGAACACAGTAATGGCCCCATCCCCAGCTGTGGCTCCCCCACACACAGTGAGGCACTGGCCCTGGGGTGATGCACACATCCTTGACACCCCACCACTGCACAGACCACACCACCCCTGGACCTGGCAGGAGGTGCCTCCTCCATGGGCAGCTGACTGCAATGCCCAATGGACACCTCCCCCACCACCTGCACCAGGGACAGGGCACACAACTGTGGGGGTCTCCTTGTGTAGGTGTGCAGGTGCTTAAGTTCAGTTGCCATACTGGGGGGAACCCTGTGGGTGCATAGGTATAGCCACATATTGCTGTTATGGCAGGGTCCCCCTGGCATATCCTTTCCAACTCTGTGCCCCCCTGCATTTCATACTGTGTGCCTTAGTGCATGGTGAGTAGTGCAGACATGCCCCCCCAACCCCCAGCACTTTGCTGGCCACACAGCTAGGGGATCAGCTGCCCAGAAGCTGCATTCCCCATTTGATGAATCTGGCATGGGGGACGCAATGGGTGCTGAGTGGCTACGCACCACAGATATGCGGTGCATAGCCACTCCACACAATAGTGCATAGGGATCAAGATAATTATGGCTGGATCAACCAGATGTATACCGTGTGGGACAGCTATGTTGATTTTCTTATTTCTGTGGGTGCAGCTGAGTGTAGCAGCCAGTCTGTGCCAGGTGTGGAGTGATCTCAGTGGTGGTAAGAAGGTTCCAAGGGCTGGAAAGTAGTTCAGGTATGAGGTTGTACTGGGAGGTGTGCAGTTGTTGTGGAATGATGCATAGTCATTTGACATGTTTTAGCCAATCAGGACACTGGATTTTCACTGATTTTTTCTTACTATATATATATATATATAGAGCTAGATAGATATGGGATACACAACCCCCCCTACCAGAAATATTGTTGATATTTTTTGTTCGATTGCTAATTGACCCAATAACATCACATGTGGTGAAGTTACGAGTGATGTCATTAGGTCAACTGGTGCATGAACAAAAAATGTTGACAATATTTCCAGTAGGGGGTTGCGTATTTCATTTATGCCATACTGCCAAAAAAGTAAAAAAAAAAGTAAATTCTTGCCATTTTTTGCAGATTATAAAAAAATCTAAAAGAAATCTATAAATGAAGCACTACTCATTTTGTAGGTATTTTTGTTCTGATCAACTTTTTTGCTCAAAGTACCATGCTAAGATTTTTCATTTTAAAGTTATTCACATTTGTTTGTCAAAAAAAGTGAAAACATTTCATTTTTTACTGTTTGTTTGCTAATTATATAAGAAAATAAGTTAACCATAAATGAAAAAAACACTCATTTTGTAAATAATTTTGTGCTGAACAACCTTTGTGCTCCCAGTACCTTGCTATCATTTTTTTGTTTTAAAGTTATTCGCATTTGAATACAGTAACTACTGCTACTGAGGTTAAATATGCAAATGAGTTCCGAATGAGCCAATCTCTACCTACTGTGTGGATACATTTATCTACAGTGAGGATAAATGCAATATTTTCACTCTAAGTCTGACCACCCTGAAAATGTAAAACAAATGTGCCTTTTTATCCTCACAGGTATGGCATATATATATATATATATATATATATATATATATATATATACATACACACACACACACACACACACATATATATATATGTATATATATATATACATATAGATATAAATATATCTTCTTTGCAAAAAAAAAAAACTGTATTAATGCATCATTTAGTGTTCGAGTCCACAGGGCCCTGCATGAAGAAAGCTACAAAAGATTTTGTTGGCAACATGTGGTGAGACATGCTTCTTTACCTTTGAAGAGTATATCTGATTTGGAGCTGTACATTGTGCTTCAGGCATGAGATTATGGGCTGGAGGGGAGGGGTGAGCATTAGGGTTGACAACCCTAACACCACATTTCTCCACTTTTGTTGCATTAAGTGGAACCCTAACTGGTGCACTAGTACAGTTTTTCACAAAGAATTTCCTTTCTTTTTAAGATAATGGAATTGTATCCTCCTCTGGGACCTGTGTGAACAGGTACAGATGCACAGGGCTCTCTGGGTACTGCACCCAGTGAAGACTCCATCAGCCTATGGAAGTGAAGGAACTCATGTAAAAAATTAACAAAGTTATGACCGTGTGTAGGAAAATGTCAACACACCTTCATAACTTTATTTTGACCCCAAATTTTCCTTCTTATGAACCCACCTAATGATCCCAGAAGGTAAAAATGGTCAAATCCCAGCCAAAACATTGTTTCATGTCACAATGTATTGGGCAGAATTTGCAAAATGACAGCTGTCACATTCATGAGGTGGTGTGAAAAAATGGCTATGCCGAACATTTTGGGCCAAAATATTGCAAATTACCAAAGTTATGAGCATGCATTGAAAGATCACCAAAGTTATGAGAATATGTTGAAAATGTTTAATGTATGCTCATAACTTTGTCTTTTAAGATTTGTACCCCAAACTTTCAACATAACCTTCTTATGACCCCACTTCATGAACAAAGGTGGAGAAAATGTGCAAATTCTGTCTTAATAGGTGATTTTGGGATGTATTTGAATACTTTCAACACCCTTGTTCATTAGGTGGGGTCCCATAAAGGCCATGTTGAAAATCTGGTGTCAAAATATTAAAAAAATGACAAAGTTATGAATAAAAGTTCAAACCCCTTTGAAATACATTAAACCAGATTTACCTTATTTACTCATATTGCAGTTGCCAGTTCCAGTAGCAAGACATGTCATCGATCACAGAGTGGATCTACATGATGGGACATGTTCAGGTGACTGAGGGCATGTGGGGATGTGGGGCATTATAGTGGGGTGGGTGAGTGTCTGGGGGTCAGATTGCTGGTGGACTATTTTCATTTTTACAGGTTTTAATGAAAATAAAAAAATCTTAAAGAGGGACAGTTTTCTTTGCTTCTGGGGTTTCAGACAACACTGAGGATTGGGCATCCAAGTGTCGGGCTACTGGTCAAAAGTATGGGGGATGGGCACCCCCCTGCTGCCATACAACCATAAAAAGAAGGGGGTGGTGACCTGGAGGAGAAGGGTGTTGACAAAAGTGGTACTAGGGATGGGCGATCCTGGTCTGCTTCAAATAATATATATATATATATATATATATATATATATATATATATATTAAAATAAACATTGGAAGGAGGGCAGGCAACTTAGAGGCGAGAGGGTATGCAAGCAGTACCATGGGTGGGCACCCAGGTTCACTTTTAATATTCAATAAATGTGCGGGAAGAAGAAAGGAGGGTTGACTGAGCTGGGAGGGGGAGGGCATAAATGTTAATTGAAAAAATAAAGAATAAAGAAAGGTGATAGACAGACAGACATACAGATAGATAGCATGCAAGAGAGAGAGACAGATCAGGGGATCGGTGGCTCATTGCTCCAAGTGAAGCTGGCAGCACGACTCCAGTTGCAGCTTCAATATTCAAGAAAGTAAGAACAATATGAAAAATCTATAGTTCTTTCATATGACCTCATGAAAGAACTATGAAAAAAAAACCTAAGTCCCACTGTCCTTTCATGAGCTGAGCTTCTTCTTTCAAGAGCAAACATTCTTCTATTGTGAGACTAATGAAAGAAGAGGTTAAGCTCACGAAAGAATTATGAAAAAACTAAATCCCACCCTCTTCTTTTGTAAGCTGACAGTTTTCTTGTGTAACTCATGAAAGAAGAAGTTCAGCTCACAAAGGACCTATAAAATACTAAGTCTGAATTTCTTCTTTAATGAGTCAAGATTACTCTTTTGTGAGCTGTCAGTCTTCTTTTGTGATACTCATGAAAGAACAAGTTCGGCTCATGAAAGAAGAACCGGGACCCATCACTAAGTCTTCCACCTAGGATTTTAAAGATGTCCCAAAACCATATATACAGTGAAGCCCACCAAGATGAAGACCAACTCTGCAGAATTCTGCAGTAGAGTAACTGCAGCAAACAGCGCAATTTCAATGGGAGTTAATTCCTTTTGCCATGCAGGAAACCTGTGATACTGCACTTCATCATGGCGGGCTTCACTGTATATACTTTTCCCCCCTCAAAAAAAACCACACCAGAATCTAGCTAAATGGAACTTTTTAGCTAGATTCATGTTTTAATTTTTCTCTAGGGCAAAAATTTTATGAGTTTTCATTTTGGGGGGAAACAATACAAAAACAAGACGGCCGCTATGTGAAAGAATTTGTTTTCACAAAAGAAGAATTTTGGCTCACAAAAGAAGGTTCTTCTTTCGTGAGCCAGAAATTCTTCTTCTTTCATATCAGACATATAAATAAAAGACCCTACCAAGCATGCTCAGAACTGAAATTTAAAATCCTTATAACTCAGGAATGGATAAATATTTATAACAAATTATAACCAGTTACAGGATTACCTTGAACAATACCAACTTCTGTCCTCTTGCCAACGTGGATTCCACAAAAATCATAGCACCCTCTCTGCCCTCATCAAGGGCACCTCAGACATTCAACTCGCCTCCGACTGGGGCCAAGCAACTGGGGCCATCTTTGTGGATCTCACTAAAGCCTTCGATTTGGTGAACCATGAACTGCTTATACAGAAACTAATTTCTCTGGGGCTAGATATCCATTCCACAGCCTGGATTCAAGACTATCTTACAGGCCACTCTCAAAGTGTTAGGTGGTCCAATTGTCACTTGTCCTTCAGACTCATCTCCCTTGGCATTCCCCCAGGGTTCTATCTTGGGACCATTACTTTTCTCACTGTTCATCAATGAGTTACCTAATGCCTGTGGTGGAGCATCGGTTCAGCTTTATGCAGATGATGCCATCATTTACAGGTACTCTACTGACGTCTCATGGCTTAGTCAACACTTGAACTCTGACTTCCATAAACTGGAGGCATGGTTCCTGGCAATTAAATTTCTCTTGAATACCAAACTAAATCTAGACTTTTCCTCCCACATACCCACAGAACTGATGGCTCACCCCAACTCATCATCTCCACTCACAATGGAGAACCCCTTGAACTGGTACACTCTTTTAAATATCTTGGCTTCCTGCTTGACCCTAGCCTCTCCTTCGAGGCACATGTGAACAAAACCATCTCAACTCTCATACCCGAAGCTGGGCCTGCTCTACCAGCTCCTCCCCCTTCTGTCAGGAGCATCTTGCTTAAAAATTGCTACAGCCTCCCTCCTACCTCTTATTTTTTATGGCTCTCCTCTATTTCTATCACTTAAGTCCTCCCTTATGAATCAACTAAAGCAATTATATCATAGATGGGATGCTTAGCCTCAGGTGCTGCCTCATAGCAACATCATTGCATTGTACTAGTATCTCTGGGTTGGCTACAACCAAAACATAAATTCCAGTATATCTCCTTCTGCTTTACCTATAAGCTCACTCACCTACAGTATACACTCCTCCAAGTCTATCTAATATTGTGGTGAGAAAATCAGCCTGCTGGATCCTATGCTCCTCCTCCCTCTCTCTATTAACTGTGCCGTAGGCATGCCTAGCTTCAAGCAGGAGATCTTTTGCCTATGCTGCACCCTGGGCCTGGAACTCCTTTCCTCCATCTATCCTCTCCTGCACTTCCCTCCCCAGTTTCAAAAGTGCCCTGCACAACCACCTCTATGGCCTAGGAATTTGCTCCAGCTTTACCTAATTCACCCTGTTCTTTTCCATACTTATGTCAGTCCATCCTGGTGAGCCTGCCACCTCAACTCATGGTGATACTTGTCTCTTAGTTTTGAGTTACACTTTTGCATTGTAGTAGATTGTCTAATGTGATTTACATATGTTCCAACACTATTGGACATAACTGCTATATATAATGTGATCCTAATTTTTGCCTGAATCTGTCTTGTTCTCCACAATCCCCTCTTATCTGGAAATCTATGGGGGGCGTTTTGTATATAATGTATAGCATTATTACACATTGTATTGGACTCTGTGATCTTATCGTTGTATCTGTATTGATATCAGTGCTGTTATTGTATGCACAGGACTTTATTTATATTGATGTATGCCTCTTTAATCTTTATTCCTTTATACCAGTGCTTATGTATTGTATGTTCATGGCTGTGTTTGTATTTCTATATTCTTCACCTTCTGTATCCTCCCCGGGTCACCCCTGAAAAAGGGACTGCATGGTCTCAGTGGGCTTACCCAGTTACCAAAATTCAAATAAATAAATAAATAAAATATTTTTGCACCACACCAAAAAAGACACCTTTCTAGGGCAAGCCCCTCCTACTCTGAAATTTTCAGAACAAAATTCCAAACCATCTGGGTGGCAGGTGAGAGCATATTTTACCATCTTTTGCACTATAAAATCTTGGAATCCAGACATCCAACAATCATGAAACTTGCCAAATCAAGGGACTGTCCCCTTAGACCATGCATGCAAAATTTCATGCAATTGAACACGGTGAAGCTGTTAAAGATACATGGTTAGAGGTTTATCATTAAACACCCTACTCAACCTTAACTATGGGGGTGCTACTGTGCCCCATAATATATATATATAATGCTGTAGCCAGAGCTGGAATTATGTGGGCCATGGGGTTTGGGTCACTATAGTTCACATATTATTGCCATCTACTTCTAATGGGATGGGAGGCTTTGTTAATAATGAAGTGTTGAGAGACCTAAGAAGAGGTAGGCAAAAACAACAATTCCACACCTGTGAAGTTTTGCAGAGTTGTGCATAAACCCATAAAACAGAAATTTCCAAGAACTGACAAAATTCTGTATACAGAGCTATTCCCATGGTCAGAAATCAGAATTTTACTGATTTTCTCATTTGCGAAGTGAAAATTTTTGGTGGATATTCTGCAGTATTTTGGCCACACAACATGGCAATTCATCAGGAAGTCAACTGTTACAAAAAAAGAATTCCTACACCCTAGGCATGAGAGCTGCAGCTGGTGGGCCCTATAGGGCACAACTTATCATAGCACCTTCATGGCCCACTCAATCCAGGGATGGAAGCTGTACCTTGGTGATGGGAGGATTGAAGAAAGGAGTACAGAAGGCTAAATCTGTGGACCCAAGGCTGTGCACAGTTAACAGGTTTACCCTATTATGACTGGAGGATCCCCAACATCCTCTCAAGAGTTAAAATGGAACCAGCACACCTAACAGGAAGGCACTGATACAAATCATGCCAAAGGATAGTGTGACATGAGTGGTGGACCCAATAGTAAGAGGCACTGGGAGGGACTTGAGTGTCACACCTGATGGTAAAGAGGTGGTCTGTTGCTTCCATGGGGTGACAAAAGACAGACTCAGGCAAGGTGGTGGAGGTCATGGGGGCAGGGCAGAAGGCCAGATCTAATTTTACATGTGGGCACAAACTATTTGAGCAAAAGGAACATGGAGCAGGTAAAGACAGACTTCTAGACTGTGGGGAAAATAGAAAGGAGACAACAGGAGGGTAACATTCTCTAAGGTGCTACTGCAGCCATGTCTGAATGAGAGACATCAGTTCCATGTGTTCCAGTTCAATACTTAACTAAAGGGTGGGTACAGGGAGGAAGGATTTCAGGTCCTTGTAGACTGGGATCCAACTTGGAAGGATTGGAGACTGTTTAAAAAGATTTCTTACATTCTAACAAGGAGGGCAGGAGGATGTAGGGAGCTAGATGGACACATCACATCACAGCTAGTTTAAACTGGTTAGGGGGAGACAGCGTGTCAAGGAGCAGAACACATGACATTACCCCAATAAGGTCCTGCTGGCCTCCCTGCACCAAAAAAAATGAGGGGGGTATGGGACCAGTTACTGTAGGATAGTGTGCATTAATGCAAGGAGTCTGGGCAACAAAAAGCTATAATTACATGTGCTGGTCACTGAAAGGAACCTTGACCTGGTGGCTGTCACTGAGACATGGGTAAACTTGAACCATGGATGAGACATGACTAAGGATGTGAATCAGTCACGGAGGTCATGGAAACTGGGAAATGCGGGTGCTTCTATAACTTTTGCTGTTGCAGTACTTTCCCAGTTCGTGCAACCTCTCTGGCCCCGAAGTCTGCCATTTTGAGAAGGGCTGAGAGCAGAACTGTGCATGTACGAGTTGTGCAATGCTCCTTTGGCTGATTCCCACCATCTTCCAGCTCAGTAACTTGAGCATAGCCCAGCTCGAGTAGTCAAGCAAGCAGCTGGAAATAAAAAAAAACAATTCTGGTAGCAGTGAATGCCTTAATGGAAAATGACTGGGAAGGGAAACACCACTCTGAAGGTAAGATCTCTCTAGATCCTGAATTTCTGTGCCAGTGTCTCCCGAAGATCCCCAACCCAAACCCTGTACGCCTGTATTTCCCCAGTTTAGCGGCCCCCTTCCCTAACCCAATCTCTTGTTGTGTAGCCAGCCACCCCTCCCTAACCCTGAGATCTCTACCTCTGGAACTGAAAAAAAAATCCCTGATAGTCTAGCTGTCCCCCCAGCCCAATCTGATCTCTGCCATTTTAAACAAAATTGAAACATATACCTTTTACGGTAGCTGTCCCCCACTCCCCAATGCCCAGCCACGGTCAGTAAACTCTTGTCCTGGTGTCTAGTGGACCACCCCACCCAGGCAGGCAGCTAGTGACCTACCACCCTGCTCCTTCCCCCATTCCCAGCTCAGGATCCAGTGACTGTCAGAGCCCTCAGGCTCACACCTAGGTTGGCCCAGACTGAGCTGTCTCTCAAATGAGCGCAGTTCTCTAATGGTGCTCATTTGAGAGACAGCTCAGTCTGGGGCCAAAAACAGTATGAGCGGGAAAGCTATATGCCGGTCACAGGATCCTGAGTTGGGAACGGAGGAGAGGGGGTGGCATTTGCTGCTTGTGTGGATGGGGGGGTCCACTACACAACAAGAAGATTTACTGACAGTGGCTGGGCACTGGGGAGGAGGGACTGCTACCATAAAAGGGATGTGTTTTGATTTTATTTAGAATGGCAGAGATCAAATTGGGTGGGGGGCCCCTAAACTACCAGGTTTTTTTTTCCTTCAGTTGGGAAAGGGGGGAGCAGGGTGGTGGGGCACTGTCTGCCTGGGTGGGGAGTCCATGGACACCAGGGAAATTTAAAAAGATCATGCCATGGCTAGGCACTGGGAAGGGGGGACCGCTACCATGAAAGGGATGGTCCTGGATGTTTAAATTGTATTTTATTACAAGAACGGCAGAGATCAGATTGGGTTTGGTGGGACCACTAGACTACCAGGGATGTTTTCTTCAGTTGGGAATGGGTGGTGGGAGTGGGGTGGTGGGGCACTGCCTGCCTGGGTAGGGGGTGGGGGATCCACCAGACACCAGGGAGATTTGACTTCATGCCATGGCTGGGCACTTGGGAGAGGGGACAGCTACCATACAAGGGATATTTAAATTGCATTTTATTTATTTTATTTTATTACAAGAACAGCAAAGATCAGATTGGGTTGGGGGGGCCACTAAACCATCAGGGAGTTTTCCTTCAGTTGGGAATGGGGGCAGGGTGGTGAGGTGTTACCTGCCTGGGTGTCGGGGGAGCCACAAGACACCAGGGAGATTTAAAAAGATTGTGCCATGGCTGGGCACTGGGGATGGGGTATTGATACCATATAAGGGATGGTCCTGGATGTTTAAATTGTAATTTATTACAAGAATGGCAGAGATCAGATCGGGTTGGGGGTCACTAGACTACCAGGATTCTTTTCTTCAGTTGGTAATGGGGGGAGCAGTGGGGCATTTCCTGCTTGGGGGGTCCACTAGACACAAGGGAGATTTACCTTCATTCCATGGCTGAACACTGGGGAGTGGGGACCGCTACCATACAAGGGATGTTTAAATTGTATTTTATTTATTTTATTTTATTACAAGAATGGCAAAAATCAGATAGGGTTGGGTGACCACTAGACTACCAGGGATTTTCTTTCTTCAGTTGGGAATGGGGGGGTGCAGTTTGGTGGGGCACTGCTTGCCTGGCCTGGGTGGGAGGTCAACTAGACGCCAAGGAGATTTACCTTCATGCCATGGCAGGGCACTGGGGAGAGGGGACCACTACCATACATGGGATGTTTAAGGCTGGCCCGGTGGTGCTGGAGGTTGAGGTGCTGGTCGCTATACCTCGTATCACACTGGTGACCGGGTTAGGGAATGAGCCTGGGCCGCTGGGGGGAGGCAGGGGGGAGAGAGGATCAAGCATCTGAAGGACTGCTCTCCTCTGTCAAGGGAAGGGAGACTTGTCATCCTGCTCTTTGACTGCCCTCTGGCAGTGGCGGGAGGGCAGTATGGGTTAGGAGGCACGTACTGACATCCTTGCATCGGTAGGGAAGGGGGGATGGAAGAAAAGGAGGAAAAGGAGCCTCACAGGTTCCATGATGGCCCCGCATCCCCAAGGGTGGCCCCCAGTGTCTGGAGTGGGTCTTGGAGGGGGGAAGCCAGCACCCTCCCCCTGGCGCCACCATGGGGGGAGCAATCCATGGGGGAACTTCTGGGAGTCGGCACAGCAGGGACACGCGGGACCCGAGAGTGAGCTTATCTGTGAGGAGGACCACAGCCACCTGCCAGGGCTCAAGGTGGCAAAAACTCATAATCGAAAAAAAAAAAGAAAAACAAGGGATCTTTAAATTGTGTTTTATTTATTTTATTACAAGAAATGCAAAGATCAGATCGGGTTGGGGGGGGACCAATAGACTACCAGGGAGATCTACCTTCATTCCATGGCTGGGCACTGGGGAGGGGCACTGCTACCATACAAGGGATGTTTAAATTGTATTTTATTTTTTATTGTAAGAATGGCAAAGATCATATTGGGTTGGGGAGAGACTAGACTACCAGGGGCTACGGCCTCCACCATAGAGATGCAAGCTTGGAACACTGCATTTCTCCATCTGCCATTTTGTCTTTGTGTTAGTACTTTGAACTACTATCATTATTGCTTTACAGATTAACTTTACAGCCCACTCTCCCTGTGGGCAGCACCTTCTATGAGAGGCAGATGTGGGACAGAGCAACTGCTCTTATGCTGCCCCTACGGGCCTGTGCTCTCCTGGCTGATCTTTACTTCACTTCCCCAATCGCTACAGTAGCCGGCACTGCACAGTGATAAGATGCTACCTTAGACAGACATCTTGCAGTTATCTTTGTTTTAATTTCTATGCCAGCTATGAACCTATAGCCATTCCGCACTCACATGCAGGATGGATAGCCTGCCACCTGCTGGACCTGTGTGGGGGTCCTACTGCTTCCAGCTTGGCCTACATGGGGCCTACAGTAACCTTTTGGCCTGACCAGTCTTCAGTGAATTGCCACCCTCAATCAAGCCCTTCTCTCATTGGACTATGATCGCAGGTGTTCCTGTTTCATCCCATCTTTCAGTGCAATGGCAACTTCACCATCAGGTGGCGCTTCATCTACCTCTCTTCCAAGTCTATTTGCCCATGCTGCATTTTCTGTTGTCCCATCCTCAGCTGTTGGTCTTCAGCTTCCTGGTTTTTGCCCACACCTTGACCTACATGGGGGTCTCAGTCAGCACCATCTCATTCCTCCATGTAGGACCTTCATTACAGATTCATCAGGCATACCTGCATGGGGGTTCTGCCAGTCCAGCTAGCCTATGTGGAGGCCTAGCTTGACTCTCTCAATTCTACTCCTTCCTCTGGCAGACCTACATGGTGATCCAGCCCATCTAGCTAGCATGCACGGGAGACTAGCTTGCCTCACTCATCTTATTCCTTCTCCAGATAAACTTGCCTGCAGGACCTGCTGGTCCAGCTAGCCCATGTGGGGGCCTAGCTTGACTCACGGATTTGTACTCCTTCCTCAGGCAGACCTACATGGGGTCTCGCCATTCTAACTAGCCCACATTGGGCCTAGCTCGATACTTCATCATGCAATCGCACTCCTTCCTCTGGCAGACCTACCTGGGTTCTCGCTGCTCCAGCTAGCCCATGTACAGGCCTAGCTTGTACTTCATCAAGTTATTCACTTCCTCTACTGCAATCCAGCTTTTCTTCCTATTCCAGTTCCTGTTCATGTTTTGTACGTAGGACATCTCAGTGGAGCACACCTCAATTCCTTGGATGTCTTGGGACATTTTCTTCCTTCCTATCAAGGTACTCAGTCATACCCTACTGCTCCAAAGGGCTCATGACAGCCTCAAGCAAGCCTCCCAAATTGCATATACTTCTACCATTCATACATGGTACCACTACTACCATTTTCCATCCGGGCAATGCTACCCAGCTATCTCACCATCTATATCTTCGTCCTGCAATACCTGAATCTTTGGTGGACATTCCACTAGCCAAGCAGACTGCTTATGTACATTCTACACCTTCCTCGCTACCCCTTGTGAAGGTTTCATCATCCAGCCTGTCTACATGGATGACCTCCTGGCAATTCCATTCAACTCATCCAGTATTCTGTGGGGGAGTCTCCTAGTTCAAGTCAGCCTCTGTAGGGACTTCAGAAAGCTCCCATTTCCTCTCACACTACTGTAGAGTGGCACCTCTGACACCACATGTCTCTTCTCACCATTCAGCCACTCCTTCAGATGCACCTGCTCCAGTACCTGCTGTTTCAGCCTCCAACAAAACATCTCTAGCATCCTGACTTGCATCCCAATCTTATCTGCATAGAGGTTTCGGTTGACATCATCTCAGGTCTCCATGACAGACCCTCCTCTCTGACTTTCATGGAGGCCTTTTCATCAATTATCAGATAGGGCGATAATACCTAATGCTACCATCCCTAGACTTTGCTCCCTGGTTGTATCTTCATGTTCAGTTTAATAAGCTCTTCATCCCTGTACAACAACCTTGGACATGGATTAACCATCTTCTCTCATCTGGATATTCATCCGAATTAGACCCCTCTTCATCTGCCTGAAGCTTCCTTCTCCAGTGTTAACTTTCCTGCTCACCGTTGGATTTGGACACATGACTCATCATCCTGCCAGTTTGGATTTAATTCTTGGATATAACTGGAACCAAAACCTCAGCCCACATTTAGGATTATTCTCCCCTTGGTATGCCCAGAGGATGGGCAGGTCAGTAGCCACGGGTCCTCGGAGGTTTCCCCAAAAGGTTTCTTTTCCTCTCCTGCATGTTACTGGTCACAGTCTCTGGAGTTGGAGGAGGTAATCACAACATTATAATCTTTTGGGCCTTAATTCCTATACCTTCCCAGCATTCCACCAAGGGTGGAAAACAGAGAAAAGCCAAAGTCTAATTCTATAAACATCAAGCACGTAACATTCAAGCTCATACGTATATACAAGCACTGAGCTATGTACCATAAATTGAACAGGAAGGCTATAGCCTGAGGTTCAAGTGGTGGGAATAGCTCCTCCCACATCCCCTTCTTAAACCTCAGTACTTCTGTTTGCTCAGCTTCGAGCATTTCAAAATCACCCACCATCCTCCCCTGCCTCCTCCACCACCAGCACTCTTGTCTCACCCTCTTCACTGGGCCTTAATTCCTACACCTTCCCAGCATTCCACTGAGGGTGGGAAAAGGAAAAAAGCCAAAGTCTAAGTTTATAAACATCAAGCACATAACATTCAAGCTCATAAGTATACACAAGCACTGAGCTATGTATCACACATTGAACTGCTTGATTGTGCACATTATCTAACACTGACGTGTAGTCCCACTGACTGTCTGCAGCCGAATATTTTCAGCTGTGACACAAAAGTACACTGGTACTTGTAAATTTTCAAAATTGAATCTCAGGAACAAATTACGCTAACAACAGAAATGGAGGTACAGTAGTTGTACCAAAGACGGCAACAAATGCTGCCAAATGTGTCAATTCAAAGGTGTCTAAAATGAGTGCAAATGAACGCTGTGCTCAGTATGCCAGTAATGTATTTTATGTCAGTGATGGCAAGTGCTTCTGCTCCACATGCAATATGTCTGTTGATTTTTCAAGAAAGGCAAGCTATGATGAACATCTTAGTAGTATAGTCCCCATCAAAAGAAATGTAAAAGTTGAGAGCAAGCGAAGCTGCAAGGTGTAAAAAGACAAAAAAACAGTTACTGAACTTTTTAGAAATTCAGCTGAGGAACAGTTACATAGATGAACTGAACTTTACAAATTGACCAAAGCTTTTACTGCTGCCAGTATTCCATTGAACACTCGACAATAAATGTAGAAAATGTTATTTAGAAAAAGGGTTGAAATACATTGTGATAATCCCCACATCCCATCAGCTGAGGCAATTGTATCTACCTAAAGTGTTTGAGGGGCACACATTAGCAGTACAAAAGTGGGAACAATGAGGAAGCGGGGAACTACAGACCAGTCAGCCTCACTTCGGTAGTGGAGAAGATCATGGAAGCACTACTGAAGGAGAGATTGGTGGAACATCTGGTTGTCAATGGACTACAGGACCCAAGGCAGCATAGTTTCACCAGGGGGAGGTCATATCAGACCAACCTGGTTGAATTTTTTGACTGGGTGACTAGGGAGGTGGATCAGGGGAGGGCAGTGGACATGGCCTATCTGGACTTCAGTAAGGCCTTTGACACTGTGCCACATAGAAGACTATTACACAAACTGGGGGATATGGGTGTGGGCAGGACAGTAGTGTGGTGGGTAGGTAACTGGCTGGGCGGCAGGACACAGAGGGTGGTGGTAAATGGCTGTCACTCCACAGAGGGAAGAGTGACCAGTGAGGTACCACAGGGATCAGTGCTGGGACCGGTCCTATTCAACATCTTCATCAGTGACATTCTAGGACCTAGAAGGCAGAATTTCATTGTTCGCTGATGACACAAAGCTCTGTAACAGAGTAGACACACCAGAGGGTGTAGACAGAATGAGAAGGGACCTGTTGAAACTTGAAGAATGGTCAGGGTTTTGCAGTTGAAATTAATGCAAAAGAAATGCAAGATAATGCATATGGGGCACAAAAACCCTGGCACAATATATCAGTTGGGGGAGTGAGGATATAGCATGCACCAAGCAGGAAAGGGATCTTGGGGTTATCATCTCTGATGACCTCAAGGTAGGGAAACAGTGTGACAAGGCAGCAGGTAAAGCAAATAGGATGCTGGGATGCATAGGCAGAGGCATCACCAGCAGGAAATGGGAGGTCATAATTCCACTATACAGGACACTAGTGAGGCCCCACCTGGAGTACAGTGTACAGTTCTGGAGACCTTACCTACGTAAGGACATAGACAGGGTAGAGAAGGTTCAGAGGAGGGCAACAAAGATGGTACATGGATTGCATCACAAGTCCTATGAGGACAGGTTGAAGGAACTGCACATGTACTCCCTGGAGGAGAGGCGGGAGAGAGGGGATATGATAGAGACATACAAGTATCTTACAGGGAGGAACAGGGTGCAGAAATACACTATTTTAAGCGAAAAAGATGTTCCAGGACTAGAGGGCATGGGATGAAATTGGAGGAGGATGATTCAGAGGAAACGTGAGGGAAGAATTTCTTCACAGAACGGGTGGTGGACAAGTGGAACACCCTGCCAGAGGAAGTGGTGGGGGCTGAAACAATCACGGGATTTAAGAATGCATGGGATAGACATAAAGGAATTCTGGAGGTCAGGGGTAAGGGGCAACAGACTTCTAGGAAAACATAAACTGAACTTACAAGCTCAAATGGGCAGACTGGGTGGGACATAGGCCCTTATCTGCCGACACTGTCTATGTATCTATGTAAAGGAAGAACTTCAGATGTGTTGTGGACTTAGTACTGTATATAATGAAACCACAGATGCTGAAGATAGGTATGTGTTTAATGTTCTTCTACCAACAATTAAAGCTGGTGATGAGGGTGAAGAGACCTGCTCCACTGTAACAAATGCAAGTGAAACAATGCGGTCTGCAATTTTACTTGACTGTGTTGTACTGGACAGAACTAACTATAAAACTGTTAGTCAGGCTGATATAGATGTGCTTCAAAAGTATGAAGTTACTTTTGATAAGGTTACAGCTTTTGTGACAGATAATGCTGCGTGTATCTACAAAGCATGAAGCAGTAGCTTGAAGAGCTTGTTTTTAAATGGGGTACATATCACCCATTTGCTTAGTCTCCTTGGTGACATTTGGAGGAATAATTTTAAAGAGGTTAACAGTTTGATTACGGCTGTTAAACGTACTTTCACAGCATGCCCACCTTCTAAAGCTAGATTTCATAAATTTCTGGTGGACAGTGGGCACCATGGCTGTATTCTACCAGCTCCTGTTAATACTCATTGGAATAGCTGGTTCAATGCTGTTCTGTGTCACTCCTCACATGAGTAGGAATATGTTGATTTCTTTCATGATGAAGCAGATGAAAGTGCTGCCATTCAGGAAGTCATGGAGTTAGCACAGTCAGATGAAGTGAAAGGTGATCTGTAGAGTACGCTGCAGTATGCACCTTGAATAATGCAGGCATTAACAAGTTACGAAGCAGCAGTTCCACTAGCTCAGAAAGTAATTGATGATTTAACAGATTTATCCAGCTGGGCACAGAGTAGTTCTGAGCAGCGTGTGCATAGATTAGCAAAGAAAGCATTGGCTGAATGTGCAAATAAAAGAAAGTTATACATTGCGGAAGATACACAATCCAAGTTCTGTCAGCCAGCGCCTTCATTTTTAAGATCTTGTTTTATGTTTGACACTACCAGAGCAAAGTGGCTCAATATGTCTGAAGAAAGTGTGTTCGATAGCATACCATTGTTTGAGGAGAACACTAAAGCAAGAATAGAATTTCATACATATATACTTTTTAACAGAAGTTAACTGTGACAACATGGTTGATTTTTGGAAAAGCATGTCTGAACAATTTCCTGAACTGTCTCAGATTGGACTCTGTTGCCTGTCAGTGTCGATAAACAGTATGGATGCTAAATGCTCATTTTCTGCACATAGTGATGTTCTCTGGGACGACCACAAGCAAACTAGTTGTGCAAACTTGTCTATGTACAACATGCTGTTCCAAAATGCTGATAAAATCTGATTGCTGTTTTCTGAGTGTGTCTCTGACTAGAGTCTAAGTCGATAACTGTGTTGTCTTCAAATGGCTCCAGACATTTTCATTTTTTTTAGTACAAAATATGCCTCTTGTCAGTGCCAGTCCCCATTTTCATGACATGACTGAGGTATTTTTTGGCTCTCAGGAATTCGAGGTAACTTTGATGTGCAGATGAGATACTTTAACACAGTAGTATTTCTTACCTGCAGATCTAATTTTTTGGGTGTGAGGGACAGGTGGGATATAAATTTTGCCTGTCACACAGAACTGTTGTCTGCACTATTTAGATGTAAATTTGATTTAAAAAAATAGGGGGCAGGGGTGTTGTTCCGTGCACATCACACGGAGTGGGTGGGGGCTCTGGATGAAGTAATTTTTAACAGGTCTTTGCGGAACATCCAGGACTAAGGGAACCAAACCACTAACAGCTGCTCTGTGCTAGTGCAAAAAACAACTACAACAACCAAGAAAAGCTCACATGATGTGTTTTTCTTGGTAGCTGTTGTTGTTTGTTTGCATTAGGATGGAGCAGCTGGTAGTGGGTTGGTTCCCCAACTCCTGGATGTGCTGCAAAGACCTGCAAAAAATTACTTCATCAAGAGCCCCCACTCACTCAAAGTGATGTGCATGGAACGGCACCCTGGCACCCTATTTTTTTAATTAAATGTAGGTCTGAGGCACTTCTCATTTTTTTTTATGTCCTTCTAGACCATTACAGAGCCCCTGTGCCCCACAGCAACCTCTTTGGGCTGCTGTAGCATTCTGCCTGTAGCAGAAGTTTCATGACTTTTTCTGCCTACAGCTACAACACAAACAAAAGGTTGTAGACAGTTTCATTAGTGAAAGTACTGTCTTAATGCTGCTGCATGCTGGTACACTTCCATTCATCACAGGCAGTACTATTCCAACAATTGGTGGTAGACTTCTGTTACCACAGTACAGTCTCAGCATATCTTGTTCAAGCTAAATTGTCTCGGCACATGCAGATATGCTGGGACATTTGGTAAGTGTGCTTGCATCTGCTGGGACACTACTAGCTGTACTCAGTGATGGCAGGCTGGTGGGAAGTGTGCCAGCTTCAGCTAAGACAGTAGCATGAGAAAGAAGCTGTCTTCCATCTATACTCTCCTTGGGATGTTGTCAAAGCCAGAAAAATATGTAACTGTTGGAATGGTCGGTGAGACAGGTCTATTCCAAGTCTGTTCCTTGAATGATTGACTGGGTGATTGCATGGATCCGTTGGCATGTGAGCTCAAGGTCCACTTACATGAAACAGATTTCTCAAATATCTTACTGTATGGACATGCACTTTTGGTGTCGCAAGCTGTTCTCTCATTCCAAAATTTTGAACACTGTGGCTGTAGTTTGTTATGCAGTGTTACAAGACAGAATTGATGAAACTTCATAAAACTATTCAGCTTTGAAAATGCTGCATTTTCAACCAGAAAATGTAAGCAAATAATGTGAAAAGTGAAATACTGTAATAGAGCTATTTCTCCAACCTTAAAATATTACTTTTGTGACAGAACTCTTGGTCTGTGTCCCCTAAGGTGCAATGTTTTTATAAAATGTATCTGTCACTCCAAGTCCTGGCTACAAGTAATTGTGTATGCACCCGGGCTGCAGAAAGTACTGACACAGCTTTGACACCCCAGGCCATTCTGTCCTGTTAAAGCTGCACACTGGTTGACCACCACCAGTTAAACTCACTTCCAGTAGGTAGTAGGACAGTACAAGTACACGGGTCTCAGACTCTGGGTTCTTTAGACATCTAGACAGTTAACATTTTTTTGATGTGCCTTTTCCTTCTCTGCATATCCAACATCCCAGCTGTGTCCTGCCTGTCTGTTGTGCAGGTATATTCTTGTGGTCAGATAAAGTTTGTTCACACTTACTTAGATGCTGAAATGCTTGATTTATTTGCTAGTCCCTCGGGTCACACCTGGAGATCAGCTTCATCTCAGTGTGCCTTTCCTGATTATCAAATTTTAAATAAATAAATAGTTGATATGGTAGACTGGTATTAAAAAAGTTTTCCAGGTTTCCAGAGGTTCTTGTGTGAGTTATAAAACACTAGAGAGTTTTTTCTAAGAGTTGGCTTACTGGGTAGGAAAAAAATAGAAGCTGGGTCCAAATATTTTCTGCTCTTTCAGTTCTTCCATGTTGGAACCAGCAAGTTAAGCATTCACATACATGTCTATGCTTCTTAGGAAAAAAGTAGGTTGCTGTTTGTTTGGAAAAAACAACATTCACTATTGTGGACCAGATCCATCCCATCCCTTCTGAAGTGTCTCACATTTAGGAACAGTCCCTTCATCCATTTTTATGTTTGCTTGTGTGCATGCGCAAAAAACATTATGTGACAGCTTAGGAGAGAAGCTGGTTAGGGAGGCGCAGCAGTGTAGCAGCCAAGGGAGGCACAGCAATTTGGGGCTTGGCCATGGTGCACCAATGGCGGCACAGTGTGCTGATGACACTGGCTTCCAAAAGTTGCACCATGTTGCAGCGTTTGCGCTGCCGCAATCAGGGGCTGCCTCGTCATTGCAGCGTCAGTGATTCTGCTGCAATGAGGGAGTGACCCGTCATTGCTGGATGGAACTTGCTGACTGGAATATTGTTTGTGAACATAGCAGATGGCTTGCCGCCTGTTCACAAACAATATTGAAGTTGCCCCAAGCTGAGGGGGTGGCCAATCCCCCTCGGCAGTATGTGCCTCCTCCACCACAACAGTGTTTTTTGCCAGCGGGGCCCCAATCCCCATCGGGCTTCGGTTGCCCTGCACGAAGTTGCCAATGGGGAGCCCACTCCCCATTGGCATCATGTCCCCTCCCAGTTTGATTTGCTGTTGGGGAGCCCACCCGTCGACATAATGCACCCCAAAACAAAGTACTTTAGGCTGGCAAGTCTCCAATCCCCTTGGCCTTTTGCCCCCCGCTTTGTGCTGATGAGGTGCCCAATCCTCCATCAGCCACACCCCCAGAACATTCAGGTGGCATGCTGGGAGCCCACCCCAGCTTGCCCAATGCCCTGTAATGGAAAAACTGTCCCACGATGGTTGTTTGATTTTTTAAACCTGTTAAAAAAAACTGTCCCTCATAGTCTCGTGCCCCCCCCACAACCCGCACCACCTACTGAGCACCCTGCCTCCCCACTCCCCCCCTCACCCCATACATACCTCCGGAGTCCGGCGCGATGATCTTCGGTGGACCGGGAATGCATCTGCACTCTTCAAAGCCGACCACGAACCGAGGAAATGCCGATAAGCTGTACAATGTAATAAATAGGAATTTTTCAACTTTGATGCATATCTCAGGCATTTTTTGGAATTTTAGCACCAAATTTTCAACATGGGGTTTTTGGGACCCCTCCTCATGAATTCTGCCACTGTCATGGTGTTAATCAGCCTCAGAAGGTGTTTTCACGGTCACTGCACAGAATCACCTTTTGGGACTGACTAACGAAATGACAGTGGCAGTGTCCATGAGGTAGGCTCTCAAAAAGCCTATGTTGCAAATCTGGTGGGAAAAATCCAAAAAATTACTGTTTTACGAGCGTGCATTATGTGAAGTTACATGCGATGCTCATAACTTCGTGAAATTGTAATATTTTCACTCCAGATTTTCAACATTGACATTTTTTCACACCTCCTTGTGAACAGTGCAGCTGTCATTTTTCACACCCTGGCCAAAATGTGTTTTCGTACTTCCAGCGCTCAATAACGTGGTCGCTATGGGAAATCCATGTTTGGGCCACATTATGAAAATGACAGTGACACTGTTCATTAGCAGAGGTCATAAAATGCCTATGTTGCAAATTTGGTGCCAAAAGTCCTTAAAATGACTGTGTTACGAGGGTGTGTTGCACCGTTTCCATGCACGCTCGTAACTTCGCACATTTGCAACATTTTCACTCCAGATTTTCAACATTGCCATTTTTTTGCACCTCCTTATGAACAGAACAACTGTCATTTTTCACATCCTGGCTCAAATGTGGTTTCGTACTTCCAGCGCAGAATAGCGCTGTTGCTGTGGGAAATCCGTGTTCAGGACACATTACAAAACCCACAGTGACACTGTTCATTATCAGAGGTCCTAAAATGCCTGTGTCGCAAATTTGGTGAGAAAAGTCCATAAAATGACTGTGTTACGAGCATGCATTTTGCAGTTTTCACGCGCGCTCGTAACTTCGCACATTTGCAATATTTTCACTCCAGATTGCCAACATTGCCATTTTTCTGCACCTCCTTATGAACAGAACAGCTGTCATATTTTACATCCTGGCTGATATGTATTTTTGCACTTCTGGCGCAGAATAGCACAGTCGCTGTGGGAAATCCATGTTCGGGACATAGTATGAAAATGACAGTGACACTATTTATTAGCAAAGGTGCTAAAATGCCTATGTTGAAAATCTGGTGACAGAAGTCCATAAAATGACTGTGTTATGAGTGTGCATTGCGCAGTTTCTACACACGCTCATAACTTCACACATTTGCAATATTTTCACTCCAGATTTTCAACATTGCCATTTTTTTGCACCTCCTTATGAATGGAACAGCTGTCATTTTTTGACATCCTGGCCGAAATGTGTTTTTGTACTTCCAGCGCAGAATAGCGTGGTCACAGTGGCAAATCCGTGTTCAGGACACATTACGACAATCACAGTGACACTGTTCATTCGCAAAGGTGCTAAAATGCCTATGTTGACAATGTGGTGAGTAAAGTCCATAAAATGACTGTGTTACAAGCATGCATTGCACAGTTTCCACGCACGGTCCTAACTTCGCACATTTGCAATACTTTCACTCCAGATTTTCAACATTGCCATTTTTATGAACCTCCTTATGAACAGTACAGCTGTCATTTCTCACATCCTGGATGAAATATGTTTTTGCACTTCCGCTGCAGCTTAGCACGGTTGTGGAGGGAAATCCATGTTCAGGACAAATTACGAACATGACAGTGACACTGTTCATTAGCAGATGTGCTAAAATGCCTATCTTGAAAATTTGGTCACAAAAGTCCATAAAATGACTGTGTTACAAGCGTGTGTGTCGCAGTTTCCATTCACACACGTAACTTCATACACTTGCAATATTTTCATTCCACATTTTCAACATTGCCATTTTTTCACACCTCCTTATGAATAGAACAGCTGTCATTTTCCACATCCTGGCTGAAATGTGTTTTCGTACTTCTGGCGCAGAATAACACGGTCGCTGTGGGAAATCCATGTTCGGGACACATTACAAGAATCACAGTGAATCTCCACAAATGAACCATGCACAAGGTTACTGTGGTGCTCTCAGCTCAACATAATTATTTCCGACAAAAGCTGCTGCACACACACACCTCAATAATCTTCGGGGCCAAAGCTTCTTTTTGTTATATTTATTCACCAACAATTAGTTGGTGAATAAATATAACAAAAAGAAGCTTTGGCTCCGAAGATTATTGAGGTGTGTGTGTGCAGCAGCTTTTGTCAAAAAGAATCACAGTGACACTGTTCATTAGCAGAGGTCCTAAAATGCCTATGTTGAAAATTTGGTGAGAAAAGTCCATGACATGGCTGTGTTATGAGCATGCGTTGCACAGTTTCCACGCACGCTCGTAACTTCGCCACATTTGCAATATTTTCACTTCACATTGTCAACATTGCCATTTTTCCGCACCTCCTTATCAGCAGTACAGCTGTCATGTTTCACATCCTGGCTGAAATGTGTTTTTGCACTTCCGGCGCAGAACAGTACAGTCGCTGTGGGAAATTTTTGTTTGGGACACATTACGAAAATCAGTAACACTGTTCATTAGCAGACGTGCTAAAATGCCTATGTTGAAAATTTGGTGACAAAAGTCCATAAAATGACTGTGTTTCGCACGTGCCTTATGCAGTTTCCATGCACACTCATAACTTTGCACATTTGCAATATTTTCACTGCAATTTTCAACATAGAAACATAGAAACATAGATTTTGATGGCAGATAAGGACCGCTTGGCCCACCCAGTCTGCCCATTTCCCTACCTTTTTGGATAAGCTGCAGATCCTAGTTAACCAGCAGCCTACTTCTTCCTACCTCCACCCCCTAGAATTGGCTTATGACTGTCCCATGCATGTTTGAATTCCACCACTGTTTTTGACTCCACAACCTCCTCCGGAAGGCCATTCCATGCATCCACAACCCTCTTTGTGAAAAAATACTTCCTTAAATTACCTCTGAGCGGCCCCCCTTCTATCTTCAAGTTGTGCCCCCTTGTTCTTGCACACCTCTTTTTTTGAAAGATGCTACCCTCTTGGACTTTGTTGATTCCCTTGAGATACTTGAAAGTTTCTATCATGTCCCCCTCTCTCTCCTTTCCTTGAGGCTATACATATTCAGCTCCTTAAGTCTCTCTTCATATGTCTTCCGGTGCAGGCCCTGCACCATTTTAGTTGCCCTCCTCTGGACAGCCTCCATCCTGTCTATATCCTTGCAGAGATTGGGTCTCCAGAACTGCACTCAGTACTCCAGATGGGGTCTCACCAACTGTACAGAGGGATAATAACTTCCTGTTTTCTGCTGGTGATGCCTCTCCCTATGCATCTCAGTATCCCCCCAGCCCTCCTTTCTGCCCTCTCACATTGTTTGCCCACCTTTAGGTCATCTGATATGACTACCCCCAGGTCTCTTTCCATTTTTGTTGTTGTTAGTATCTCACCCCCCATTGTGTACTCTTCCCCTGGGTTTTTGTTTCCCAGGTGCATTACCTTGCACTTCTTAGCATTGAATCTAAGCTGCCATACATTTGACCATTCCTCTAACCTTGCCAAGTCCCTTCTCATCCTTTCCACCCCACCTTGTGCATCAACTCTGTTGCAGATCTTTATGTCATCTGCAAAGAGACATACTTTTCCTTCCAGTCCCTCTGCAATATCGCTTATAAAGACATTGAAGAGGACCAGTCCTAATACTGAACCCTGTGGTACCCCACTACTAACCCCCCTTTCTTCAGAGCGGACTCCATTTACTATTACTCTCTGTGTCCTATTCTCCAGCCAATTCTTTACCCAGGCTGTCATCTTGGGACCCACTCCCAGGCTGGCTAACTTGTATATTAATCTTTTGTGTGGGACTGTGTCAAATGCCTTGCTAAAGTCTAGGTAGGCCATGTCCACAGCCCCTCCCTGATCTACTACTTTGGTCACCCAGTCAAAGAAATTATCAGATTTGTCTGGCATGACCTTCCCGCTGTGAATCCATGCTGCCTTGGGTCCTGAGCCCCCCTGGCCTCCAGATACTCAACAACTCTTTCTCTCAGAAGCGATTCCACCATCTTCCCTACCACTGAGGCCAAACCAACAGGTCTGCTGTCTTCTGCCTCTACACATTGCCATCTTCCCACACCTCCTTACAAACAGTACAGCTGTCACATTTCACATCCTGGCCAATATGTGTTTTTGCACTTCCAGTGCACAATGGCGCTGTCACTGTGGGAAATCGCTGTTTGGGACACATTACAAAAATTACAGTGACACTGTTCATTAGCAGAGCTCCTAAAATGCCTATGTTGAAAATTTGGTGATGGAACTCCATTAAATGACTGTGTTACGAGAGTGCATTGCACAGTTTGCATGCACGCTTATAACTTCACACATTTGTAATATTTTCACTCCAGATTTTCAACATTGCCATTTTTCCACACCTCCTTATGAACAGTACACCTGTCATTTATCACATCCTGACCGAAATGTGTTTGTACCCTTCCAGTGCAGAATACCGTGGTTGTTGTGGCAAATCAGTGTTCGGACACATTAACACGATCACAGTGACACTCTTCATGAGCACAGGTCATAAAATGCCTATGTTGAAAATCTAGTGACGACACTCCATAAAATGACTGTGTTACGTGCGTGCATTGCACACTTCCTACGTATGCTCGGAAGTGCACGCATTTCTAATATTCCCACTACAGATTTTCAACATTTCCATCCCTTCACACCTCCCTATGGATGGCACAGCTGCCATTCTTCACATTCTGCCCTATGTGTCTTTTCGTACATGTGGTGCAGAATGGCACTGTCACTGTTGGAAGTCAATGTTTGGGACACATTGACAAAATCACACTGCCACTCTTCATGAGACGAGGTCCCAAATGCTTTCATGAGGTGGACTCACAAAAAGGCCATGTTGAACATTTGTACTGTAAATACCAACGAACCCCTGAGGTGTTAGGGTTTCTAACCATCACGTCCTACCCTGTATAAATGGACAGGCATCAGCCTCTGCCTTTGGATTGCTGACTCTACTACGCATGCCATCCCACCCCAACCCCCAGCCACTGACAGCCATCAAGGTGTACCTTGGACTCTTCTGCCCCACACGTCACTCCATTCTCCTTTGCTGCACCCATTTCAGCATATGTCCATGTGGAATGGGGTCACTGTACAGCCAAACACCCTAAGGCACACCTCAACACATGTCACTGTCTGCAGAATAAGGTGAGGTGACATGGCATGACCATCACGGGCGACGCCCCACACACTTACCCCAATGCCGCTCCATCTCTACAGGATAGAGGTGGGGTTGTCGTGAACTTCAGTATTTCACTGCCATTCCTATTCTGCATCTCTCTATCTTCTGCATTTCCAATGCTAATACCAGCAAGCAAACATTCGACATTGACAAATGCTTGTTTCATCTTAAAACACTGTTCCACATTTGAGGTGCCCTACTGTACAAACATTTTTAGACCTATCCTTTGACCAACATTTTAGGGAACAAAATATTCTTGTATGTATGTTCCTTGGTGCTGTCATTTCAGGGTACAATAATTTGGGATTGGTTTGGCCACAAATTGTTGTGGTTTCTAACAGTTGCAACTTAAAAGAAATTTTAGCAGTTTTGTTCCAAACACTTTACAAAATTATTTGTTGTGGACGGTGAACAACACAAACATATCCAAAAACCTCTACATTGATGACATTGACACTTTAACGTCAAGGCAAAGTGCTTTCAGCACTTTCTTGTTAGTGAAACAAAAAAATATTGCCACATTGAAAGTGTTAGACACTATAAAAAAGCAATAAATACATAATTTGTTGTTAAAACAGTGCTGTGTGTGTTGTTTTGTGTGCTTAAATGACTGAAATAGTATGCTAAGTATGTTGTATGTCATTTAAGAAGTGCCCGTGAGTTTACCATGACATCAACAAATTTGTCCACCACTACCCAGTGAATTCTCAAACTCCTGCCCATGACCAACCCATGATTTTGTCACTTTTTCCCATGACAAATTTACATCCCTAGACATGACCATATTAGGATATTGTTGTGCTGCTCAGAAATGACAGAACAAAGGGTAAGGGTGAGGGAGTAGCACTGTATATACTGTAAGTGGGGAAATAGGTTCCATGTCATAACGGCAACCACGGAAAAGCGATCGCCATTATGGCGAGTGTACATTGTCGAAAATCAATTTCAGTAATGCACACTCGCAGCGTGAACAACATCGGCACCCGAGACCTACAGGTCTCAATGCTTAAGCGAGGCTCATCCCCACACCCCCCATGGGGGCTCCCGCACTCCTACTTAAGGATTCTCAACTCCAGGGGGGTGCATGCCAGGGAGGGGGTGAAAAACTAAAAAAAATACATGCTGCCTGCCAGTGCAAAAAAAAACAAAACACACTGCACCAGACCTGATACCCTGTGCCTTCCAGCTGACTGCACTCCCCACCGTGCTAGTGGACCAGCTCAGCAGCTGCCCACCACACCCTTCCCACATACCATCACTCCCCTGCTTCTCCCCCCATGCATGTGCGTGTACATATATCTGTTACTTCCTGTCATGATATTCGCCTCCCCAGTATCCAGTCACCCCCCTGCCTGTTAGCCATGAACACAGGTGCCGTAATTGAGTCACCGTTTTGTCAGTTCCTAATTTCAGTCGCCTTGTTCACTGTATACTGGAAAAATAGAGGTAAGTGAAATAGCTAACCTGGACAACTAGTTGGAAACATTCTTGGTACTGGCAGAAACAGGAAAAGGGAAACAAGTTAGGACTGGAATGGTCTAGAGATCACCAGGCCAGGAACAAGGGGTGGGTAATGTGGGGTAAGGAGGGAAGGAAAGAGAATAAGGTGTACAGATGGCATGGGCAATATAATGGATGAAAGGGTGATGGAAAAGTTGAAAGGGTTAAAAGTAGACAGATCAGTGGGGCCTGATGGATTGCATCCTAGAAGACTCAAGGAGGCTGCAGAAGTAATAGTAGCTCTACTTGCAGACATATTTCAACTGCTCACTGGCCACGGCAGTGGTCCCTATGGAGTGAAATATGTCAGACATGGACCTACTGCACAAAAGCAGAAAGAAAGATGAGCCAGGAAACTATAGACAAGTTAGCCTGACATTTATAGTGGGAAGCTGCTGGAGTCCATAAGGGAGGAACTTGTGGAATTCCTGGAAAGGCATGGGCTGCAAGACTCCAGGCAGCATAAGTTCATCAGGGGAAAGTCTTGCCAAATGGATCCTATTGGTATCTTTGCTTGGGTGACCAAAACAACTGAAAATAGGTAGGACGTCAATATATAATATACTTTAATTTTAGTTATATCTGTGACCCATTTCCCTACAGGACAGTGGTCAGAAAGCTAAGGGACTTGGGGGTGGAAGAAAAGCTGGTGATTTGGGTAGAAAGTCATCTGAGGGTGAAGACACAAAGGGAAGTTGTTAAGAAAGAGTTCTGGAGGTAAAGGAGGTTACGAGCAGAGTATGACGGGCTGATTCTGAGCTCTGTCCCTTTCAATGTGTTCATATGTGATGTATGAAAATACATAATGGCAAGGTCTACCTTTTCATGGACAACATGAAGATCTGCTCAAGGGTTGACATGGATGAAGGGATAAGGAAACATTGAGTGGATCTGGGCAGGCTGAGAAACTGGTCAAAGATTTGGTAGGTGTGCTTCAGTGAAAACAAATGCAAGGTGATGCACAATAAGGAAAGGAACTCAAAGGTGCAGAACAAAATGGGGTGGTGGTGGTAATAGAATGCATAATGGAGAAGAAAGACCTAGAGATAATGACATCAGAAACCTAAAATCCACAACATGCTATAACAGAGCTGTAAGAAAAGTGAACCAGATGTTGCGATGCACAGTGAGGGTGATAAACAACAGAAGCTGGGAGGTAATCCACCCACTGTACACATTGCTCGCAAGACCGGATCTGGAGTACTGCCATGGTATTGGAGACCACACCTGAGAAAAGACTGTGACAAAGTGGAAGCAGTACAGTGCAAAGTAACCAACATGGTACAGGGTCTGGGGAGAGCATAACATACAAAGAGAGGCTGCAGGATCTGAACACTTGAGAAGGGGGGGGGGAGAGGGCCATGATAGAAATGTACAAGCAACTGCATGGGATAAAAAGGGTTAACATCAGGACCATTTTTTTCCTTCAGCTTAAATACAGAGATGAGAGGAAATTCACTCAAAATAGCAAGTGAGAGACTCAAGAAAGATGTCTATAATCACTTTTTCATGGAAAGAGTGGCGGACATATGGAACAAGCTACTGGGAGTGGCTTCTAAGTGACAAATTGGTGAACGGTCTAAATGGTGGAGGGGAGACAGACATACAGGATTAGTCAGAGGAAAGAGGAAGAAACTAAGGGGCAGAATGAGTACTAGGACCAGAGCAGAGTAGTCAGGTAGGGTGGGTAGACTGGATGGGCCAGTAATCCTTTATCTGCCATCAATGTCTATGCATCTACGAGTTTATGGTTCACTACACATCTCTATTTTCCTTAGCAGTCAGGGCTTGTATGACATGGGAGTGATGAATTTACTCTGCGCAGGGAGGGATTGGTATGAGTTACTGAGTAACAGTATCCCCGGTAGCAAGTTTACAACAGGATTTGAGCAAAAGCTTCTGAAGAGAGTCATCTACTTGCCTCATTGCTGTGTAAAGGTTCCAGTGATATGGTCAAAATCTAGTCGATGGACTGGGGGATAACGTGAGAACAAATGGAAGAGAGAAAGGAGTGTATTAGAAGAGATGACACCACAAATGCCTCTGACTGGGGATGAATAGTATGGCATAAGCATTTATGGTGTCATTTTGGATAAAGTGAGAACAAACAGGAGAGAGAAAATAATGCATTAGAAAAGGTAACACCACAAGTGTGTCTAACCAGGGAAGAATAGTAGTGCATAGTGAACGACCTTTATCAGATGGAGCAGTTGACACATATACTGTAGTGAGACTGCAGAAAAAATGATTTTGACAATAAATGCCTATTGTGAGTAATATTTCTCACCTCATGGGTAATTTATTTTGTTTCACGAGGATATATATTGGCATACAGAAGTGTATGGAGATAAGGAGCACTAGAAGCATACCTCTCCACTATTCCTGAGTACGAGAGACATCCCTCAGTTTACCCCACCATACCTGTCTGCCTCATATGCACAAGATGCTTTCCTACATTGTACATCAAGATGTTAAAGTAGCCATTCATAATCCCTAGTGCTGTTTCAGCAGAGTACTTGAAAGTCTTGCTGCTGTCTTAATTGTATGATATTGTGTCCTCCACAAAGATGTTAGGCATTGAAACTGGAATGGAAGATGGTGACTTGTAACAGAAGCAATTAATGAATTGATGACGATAGTAGGCTTCAGAGGTATGCTAGCTGGAGACTGAAATTCCCATGGAGGTCTGATGTATGTAGTAGTTGTGTTTGAGCGACAGAAAGTCTCAGGTAGCAAATACTGGGAAGGTGAGACCCCAACGAGGGTCTGCCATAGTACAAGTAGAAATATGTTTGAGTAGAGAGAATAATCCCCTTTTTGAGGGGCAATATGAACTGTTGGGATGGTGAGACCACCACGTGGGTTCGCCATCGCCATAGAATGAGGACTTTGAGGTGAGGGGGTGAAAGTCCGCTAAAAACTGTAATGCGATAGAGATGCAGTTGAGGAAGGAGGGCCCTATGAGGGCTCATTGAGAAGGGATAATGGGATGTACCTGCATATTCTAAATCGCTAATTAAAAAATAGTCCGAGATAAGTCCATTATTGCTGTTCTATTGCATAGTTCAGGTAAAGTGAGAGTCACATAAGTTGGACTGGAAGACAAGGAATACTGGGAGGCTTTCGAAAGGCATGTGGAAAAGGGATGGCGGGATGCCAAGTGGTCTGGCATTGCCATAGTATATATTGATCCAGGAGTTAAGGGGGTACCCTCGTGAGGGAGAGTCTATTGTAGTCAAAAGCAAAGAAGGCGATACCCCCACATATGTACTCCTGAAGTGATTAGGAAATACTTTTGAGCTATGGTAGGGCCCTTTCACAGGGCATCTATGTTTGGGATGGTGGAACCCAACGTGGTCTGCCATCACCGTACCAGTGAGTAGTGCATGACTGGGATGGTGAGACCCCAAGTGGTTCACCATCGCCATGGTATGAAGTAGAGTATGTGCGGGATGGCGGGACCCCACTTGGTCTGCCATCACTGTAGAATAACCTGAATAAGGTACGGATGCAGGACTTCCACAGTCTGTTGTCACAGTAATAGCATAGTCACAAGCAATGAGGACGAGACCCAAAGTAAGCCATTCTGCAGTAAAGGGGACTTGATGGAGCAATGAGTTGAATCCATTTGACTAGATGTTGAGTGGGATGGCAGGATGCTCTGTGGTCCATCATCAGCATTGCAGAAGTAGCATATGAAATGAAAGGTGGGAAGCCTTGTCCCATTGAGTAGTACAAGATTGGGAAAGTGAGACCCCACGTGGTTCGCCTTCACCATGGTAAGCAATAGTGCATGATAGGGATGGCGGAATCTCACATGGTCCACCATTGCCATATCTGAGTAATGCGATGATTTCCATTGAGTAGTGTGTGGCACCATCGCCATACCACTGAGTAATGCAGGATTGGGAAGATGAGAACCCATGTGGTTCAACTTCACCATGATAAAGAGTAGTGTATGTTTGGGATGGCAGGACCACACGTGGTCCGCCATCGCCATGGTATACAGTAAAGAATGTTCAGGATGGTGGGACCCCATGAAGTCCAGCATCGCTATGGTGTAGGGAAGGAATATTCAGAAGGATGGTGCCCCTGTGGTATGCTATTGAGGTAATAAGCATAATCCATGTAGGGGGATAAGTCCATTGAAAAATGAGGTAGAGGGGATTGACAACTTGAATAAATGGAGAGGGGCATACTATAAGCCACTTAATTTCCCGGACCAATACTGTTTCAGGGACAGGAACTGAGGATGCATAACAAAAGTTATTCCCAGATACTGTGTCAAAAGCACTGTGTTTTTTAAAATGCCCTCCTGGTGAACATAATATGATGTTACTCATGCGTTGGAGCGGTGATAAAGTGCTATAAAGCACTCAGTCATTGATTAGATTATCAGACACATGCCACTTTCAGATATACCTGTGAGTTAAATCATTTCAGTACCTCTGTCTTTCCCCTCTCTGAGGTGCCTTGCTCGGACTGTCTTGCTCGACCTGGACAAAAAGGGGCTTACATGTATATCAGTGTCAAAATATTGCAGGTTGCTGGTTTCTGACGGCTGTTTCAAATAGTTGATTTCTGTGCATCTCATGGATTATGAACAGCAGTGGACCGGTATACAGAGGAGCAGGTAGAGGACTCACAGGAGATCATGGGGAACAAAACAGAGACTGAAGACTGTCGGTTTGGCATGATGCAGGTGGGCCAACAGTCTA
Source organism: Neoceratodus forsteri (assembly GCA_016271365.2). NCBI lineage: Eukaryota > Metazoa > Chordata > Ceratodontiformes > Ceratodontidae > Neoceratodus > Neoceratodus forsteri. The sequence goes on from CM028134.1 coordinate 527,225,797, forward strand.
GGGTAGCCAGCTAGGAGGGTAACGCAACAGCCATGCATCGGAGTGAGGGAGAGCACAAGGGAAAATGGAAACATAGAGCACAGTGGACCAAATGCCAGACTGTAAAGCCATGGAGAGGCTAGAAATCCAAACAGAAGGAGCAGGGGAGCAGTGTCGGGGAGAGACCTGTAGCAAAGATGCAAATCCGGAAGCGCAGAAGCGGCGGGAGAACTGGACGATGGAAGAGCAAGTAAAGGGTCGAGCAAGGCAGCATGGTGGCTGACTGGGGAGACAGGCCATTAAAGAAAACAGGAGAAAAGAGAAGGTATGGGGAAGAAAAGGCAGGGGAGAAGAACAAAGGGGAGCACAATAAGGGGAAGGCACATGAGGGGGAAGGGCAAAGGGAGAAATGGATGAGAAAGGGAAACAGACAGAAGGAGAGAAGCAGGGGAGGGAGCCCATAGCCGGCCAGCTACATTGCCATGCCACTGAAATGTTTGAAGCAGAGGGAGAGACGGCCTGCTGTTTAAGTAGGGGATGGGGGAAGAGCTATTCCCACTCCCATTGAACAGCAGGCTAAAAGCCTTTCAAATATATATATATATATGGGATACATGATGGGCGACTGTGGAATATGGAAAATATTTGCATGAGTGCAGAGTGAACTATGATAATATCATGAGTGCCGAAGGCTCAAGTGATATTATTGCAGTTCACTCTGCACGAGTTCAAACGTTTGCCATATTCCACAAGTCACACATCATGTGTGCGATTTATATAATAGGGCTAGTACCCTTTAGGAAAAGAATGTTTCTGTGTTCGCCCCCTGTTTACTTTGTTTTTTATTTTGGTAATTGGGTAATTTTAAGGGGGACCTGGGAGCACTGGGCAGTTAAGTGATTTGTTCAGAGTCACACAGTATTGAAATGGAAGTTGTGAGAATCAAACACTGGTCGGGGCTGCTGGATGTAGGAAGTTTGTTCATTGTTACTCTAACCTTTAGGCTATACTGACAGCACTGTTTATGTTTGGTCTGAGTGTGTGTAAGTGTTTCTGAATGGACTGGGAGTGTTAGACACTAAGAGAAAGAGGTGCATGCGATTTGCAATGACAATTGTGTTACCTGCAGCTAGGAGTGAGAAACAGACTGTTTACTGAGTAAGTTGTAGGCTTCACTGAGACAGAGAAACTGTTGCAGTCAGCACTCAGAAAGAGAAACTGGTTTATGAAGGAGGCTCGTTTGAAGATTAGAGCAGCACAATAATGGGCTAGGATTGTCAGAATAACTATGGGACACAGGTAATTGTCTTTTACAATGCTAATTGAGTTAGGTGCAGGATTCAGTGAGAAAGAGAAACTGTGAAGCTATTAAATGCAGGCTGCAGTGTAGATAGTCTCACTCTGGTGACATTACCATTGTGAGTATACTTGCTGGTGATGTAGACACTGTGGCCCAGATATTCAAAAGGGTTGCGCATCTGGACTGAGTAGTACGGTATGGGCTGCACGCTAATTGGCTCATGCTGTGAACCAATGGGCATGCAGTCCTACCGAGCTGTCAGTCGGCAGGGCGGCGGGTGGCAGGCGGTGGAGTGCTGCACGCCGCGCTGACGGGGAGGTGGTGGGGCTCAGTGGGCAGGTGGGGTGGGGGTACACTGACCACCAGGGATATTGACTGGGCGGTGTGATTAACGATGCCCACAATCGGGCTCAGTGCGTCCACTGACCACCAGGGATATTGGACCTGGGTGTATTAATGATGCCCGCGATCGGCTCAGTGTCCACTGGACCACCAGGGATATTGGACTTGTGGTGGGGACTCGTACTGTTGCCCGGCTCAAGCACTTAGAGGTCCACTGACCACCAGGGATATCAGACTTTTTTATCTTACAGGAATTCCCACGATGGCTGCAGAAGCGCCGGTCCCTTAACGGCCGCTGCCTGGCAGGGGCGCCAGGCGCAAGTCATCGGGATCGTGCACCCGCATGCTAATGGCATGTAAATGGGGCCGTAATGAGATGCAAATGGCCCCTGTGTGCCTGCATAACTTCATAGCCCCATCTGAATGTCCCCATTTGAATACTCCATGAGTGATATGCATGGCGCGTGGCATGCGCCACCACATCTCCATCTCCCCACTCTGGCCACTTGTGCTGGTGCAGTGCCGCTGCGCCATGCACAGTGGGTGTGGCCAGGAGTGCGATATTCCAGCTGCGCGCGCCTACAGCGCAGCCTGGATAATCGCCCAGGCCACACCCCTGCGCAACAAAGTTGAGCTGTGCCGAGGCTTGCGCTACCGCCTGGCGCAGTTTGAATATCTGAGCCTGTGGGTTTATCAGGAAATAAATCCACAGTGGTGATGTCATCACAGTGGTTATACAACGGCTGTGAAAATAACCCCACAGTGGTGATGTCATCACAGTGGTTATACAGCGGCTGTGAAAATAACACCATTTATTCATAGTGTTATCCCTTCACCCCTAATGTATAAATAAACATATATATATATATATATATATATATATATATATATTTATGCAATGGGGTGGACATATATTCAGTGTGATAAATGCATTTATCTGAGTCACTGTACGTATAAATAAATTTATACGTACAGTGACCATTTATACACACGGTTTCTATGTCACAAATCTGTTTAGAATTCATTTAGAATGTTTGGCCGCAGAAGCAGCACTAACCACATTCAAATGGGAATAACTCTAAAATGAAAAAAAAAATAGCATGGTACCGTAAGCACGAAAATTGTTCAGCACAAAATTATCTACAAAATGAGTGGTATTTCATGTATAGATACCTTACAGATTTTTAACAATTAGCAAAAAAGCAGCACAAAATTTAATTTTTTGTTCACTTTTTTGACAAACAAATGTGAATAACTTTTAAACAAAAAGTGATAGCAAGGTACTGTGAGCACGAAAAATGTTCAGCATGAAAATATCTACAAAATGAGTGGTGTTTCATTTATAGATACCTTTTAGTTTTTTTTTATAATTAGCAAAAAACAGCATAAAATTCAATTTTATTTTCCCTTTTTTGACAAACAAATGGGAATAACTTTAAAATGAAAAAGGTAGCATAGTACTGTGAGCATGACGTTTGTTCAGCAAGAAGTTTTCTACAAAATGAGTGGTGTTTCATTTAATAGCAACCACTATGCTAGGCAGACATACTCTAGGAAAGTTAACCAAAACTCCCAGAAATTATAATTTAAAATAAAGACAAACAGTCAAAATCAAATGTTACTGCACTGATAGAAAACACCCCATTGCATAAATGAAACATGCAATGGTGAGCTGTCAGATAAATGATTTATCTACACTTAGTTACTGTTTGATTGACACCTCACTCGTGGCTCGCCACTGTGGAGGTTACCCAAGGTCAAACAGCACTTTGTGTAGATAAAGCATTAATCTGACAGCTCACCAGTGTATATCCTATATTTAATATATATATATATATATATATATATATATATATATATATATAAAACAGACAAAGAACCTCTGTGCACAAGCATTGAGGCAATGGTTACCCCAAAGGGCTTTTGGCCAGGAAGCCAAGTTTCAAACAAATACAAAATCACACATGCCCTCACAATGCAAAGCATCATGGGCTGCATATGCAAATCACCACAAAATATTATGCTGGTTCAACTTTAAGCAGAAATGTATGGTGCTGAAAGGCCTCTCACACAGTTTGCAAAGAGTGCCAACAGGAGACATAGACACGTGTTTCGTCCTACCAGGAATCATCAGTATGCCTCCTCTGTTTGACACCCCAGTGGAATGAACCAACTACCCTAAGATGGTCTATCTGGGTTACATTGTGGTGAACCCAGTTAAAACAAAAAACAATTTAAAAGACAAAGAACCTCTGTGCGCAAGCACTGAGGCAATGGCTACCCCAAGGGCATTTGGCCGGGAAGCCAAGTTTCAAAGAAATACAAAATCACACATGCCCCAAAATGCAAAGCATCATACTGATGATCATACTGATGAGTCCTGGTAGGATGAAACACATGTCTATGTCTTCTGTTGGCACTCTTTGCAAACTGTGTGAGAGGCCTTTGCACCATGCATTTCTGCTTAAAGTTGAACCAGCATAATATGTTGTGGTGATTTGCATATATATATATATATATATATATATATATATATATATACATAGCTGTGACCAGTTCCCCACATTTCTAGAGTGAAATAATTAAAATGTGTTAAGTGAGTGGAGTCTCTTTCCCAGGTCATCATTTCTAGAGAAATTACAATGAGATCTAATGGTCCAGGTAGGGGCAGAGGATTTTTCCTTGAAATGCAGAAGGCTTATAAGAAAAAGAAACTGAGACAAAATCTCATGAGACATGCCAATAAAAAACTTTATTGACAGAAAAGATGACCATGTAAACAATATATAGTAGTTAATGCTTTTAGTTACTTTTTTCAGATATATTCTGATGAGAAAAAAAATGAAAGATGAACAAGTGCTAAAAGCTGTTACAAGTCTGTTATGTTCTGTAAAGCCAGTTGCTCAGATCTTAAAAATTAAAAAAAAAAACATAAGCAAGTGGAAGTGGTTCCCCAGGGGGCGATATCTATACATTGCTTAATTACACACACGCGTTGGGTGGCTTTCAGATGCATGCATCTTGGCCCTGTGGCAGGGAGTGACTCTTCATGATGAAAATGTACAAATAGTTATGGCTTTACATGCTCTTAAACACAGTGCTGTGATTTTAGTAAGCAGGACTACTAGGGCTCTTTCTCACTGAAGCAGCTGTCAGTGGTAAACACTAGGCAACCAATAAAAATGCAGAGTAACTCTTATGTTGTAACAGGTCTTGGAATGAAAAAGTTGGATATGACAATGTCAGACACCAGACCTAATGTGTTGGTTGTGAGTTAATAACGACATGATGTACTGTTTCAAACAGGAGTAATGGGCTCAGTTTTACACTGTATGCAAAAAAGGTTTTACTTTCTTTGGTAACAGAGGGGTAAGGTAAGCCATCGGATGCCAGCATCAGGTAACACTATTATATATTTAAGTGATAATACATGTCGGGAGGAATATTATTTTGGAAAAAAAAACATCTGCTACTGCGAAGAAAAAAAAAATTTCAAGGCAAAGTTTGGGCCTCCATTTCATGAACAACAGACATATTTCCTGTGCTAATATTCTCACTGAATTGTGTTATCACTATTCTGCCACATGACAATGGCAAGTTATTTGAGAAAACCTTTTGCATTTGCTTGCCAGTTTCAGGTGTCACTTTCTGTACAGCTGTTTTACTGCAGGCTTTGGATAATTTTTAAATGAACAGTTCCATTTTCTTTGGTGAAAACAATAGACAGGCCCTGTAAAACTTAGCTTGTTTAAGATAATTGCTGATTTACTCTATTTACTTGAATATATTTTAATGAGATTGGCTTGACTTCCTTCAACTTGTGAACTGTTTCAACAGAGGACCATAGTTTCAAAACCATTACTCCATGAGGCAGTGCCATATTCCAATGGTGCTAGCAGCAACTGCATTCGAACCTAATCAAAAGATGGTGGGCACACTCACGGAGCAGGAGGTGCAGACTGAAGGTCAGCCAGCCCCTGAGCAACCACAAAAGCACAAGTCGTCTGCACTTGTAAAATGGATTCTTCCAGACACCGAATGTATTACACACATTCACGGTAGTTTTCTTTGTTTTTCAAACTGCACATAGGCATGAAATCACTTACAGCTTGCAAACATCATGGATTTAGTACAGCTCACATGCAAGGTGCAACAGGAACATAGAATTTGTCGGCAGAAAAGGATCACTTGTCCCACCCAGTCTGCCCAAGTTTTTTCTACCTATTCTACCTCTGCAGTCCCTATCTGGTCTCTGGTGACCATCTCTCCTCACTGCCTCTTTTCTAATATACCGACTGTATATAGTTATCCCACACATGTGTGATTCTCTTCCCATCCTTTTAACGTGTGCCACTTCTGCTGGTAGTCTGTTCCAAGTGTCTACCACCCTTTTATAAAATAAATATTTCCTCATACTTCTCCTGCGCTCCCCCTCCCCCAAGCTTCATCACATCCACCCTGGTCATGGAACTGGTCATCGTTTGAAGGTGATTCCCCACCTGCACTCTGTTCATCCCTCTGAGGTACTTGTAGGTGTCTTTGAATACTGTGTCTGTAATCACCATGCTTTTGTTTTTCACTTTACAAATCTTCTCTGATGTGAATGCTCTAGAACTTGAATATGCTCCCTTTTCTCAGCTTCTTTATCTTGTCGAACTTAGTGCAGATATTATATGCAATAGTTAGTTACTGTAATATAAGCTCTGATCTAAATATTTTAGCTATGGACATTACTATCAGTAGCCATTATTTTGGAATGAGCAGGTTGCAGGTCAGCAGTGTTCTTAATGTAATATGTTTGCACATTTGTACCTGTAATTATGCACTATCACCAATGTTCAGCACTTTCAAACTAACTGCATGTAATTTCCATGGTGCTATTGTCCCTTTAAGAGCACTATCTGTTTAAAGAGTGATGTCTGTTTTCATTGTAGCTTCTTGAGACAGCATGCAAGTGTGACACGTTGGGGAACTCTTGCTGCACTACAAGTTGTTACCGCCACTTTGCTGTACTACAATGGATGTTTCATGAGCTGAAGTACAGAAAATCATATTCTGTCTTGTGGTGGATCCTTCACTGGCATAGTCAGGTGACATGAGTGTGTGCACATGGTTTTCTTTTATTCTCAGCATTGCCGTTAGTGCCTGAACCATGGCTCCAGACTGAGCTGCTCTGTGGTTGGCTACTTTGTACTTGCAGGCTTCAATCATGTCACCACTCTCTCTCTCTCTCTCTCTCTCCCTCTCTCTCTCTCTTCTCGTCCAGGGTATACGTGTTGAGATCCCTCAGCTTCTCCTCTAGGGTTTTCTGTGCAAACCCAGCACCATTCCAGTTGTCCTCCTCTGGACAGCTCACATCTTGTTTATGTGCCTTCTGAGGTGTTGTGTCCAAAACTGGACCAACTACTTCATGTGGAGGTGCACCAGGGAGTAATATTATGGCAGCACCACCTCACTCCTCCAGCTGGAGATACCCTTCCCTATGTACCTCAGATCTGAACTAGACCTGTTCATAGCTTTGTCTCACTGCTCTTCCATCTTGGGGTCCTTGTATATAATAACCTCAAGATCTATTTCCTGTTTAGTGACTGTCAGTACCCCACCATCCAATGCTCATCACGGGGTTCCTATGCCTGTTTTAGCTTTCCAATATCCTTGCACATTTTTCCACCCCCTACTGAGTTTTCATCCTATTACAGATTTTGCATATCTGCCAAAAGACATGCCTTCCGTTCCAGTTCTTCTGCAGTGTTCCCTATGAAGACATTGATTATGACTGGTTCCAGAAACAAACTGTGTGGCACCCCAATGGCCACACTCCCATCCTCGGAGAGAGTGCAGTTAACCACTACCCTCCATTATTTCCTAGCTGTTAAATAGTTTCTAATCCAGTTTACCACTTTGGACATCAATCCTGGGCTGGTCAGCTTCTTTATCAGCCTGCTGTGTGGCACAGTGTCAAATGCCTTGTTGAAGTCCAGACAACCCACATCTATAGTACTGCACTCCCCTGATCAATCTCTCTGGCCACCCAGTCAAAGAAAGCTATCATATTCCTTTGACATGACCTACCCCCAAATCCATGCTGCCTATGGTCCTGCAGCATGGAACTCTAAATGCTCACCCAGTCTTTCTTTCAGGAGACTTTTCATTGATTTCTCCACCACAGATGTTAAACTGACTGTCCTATAGTTGCTAGCCTCAACTTGCTGCTGCTCTTATGTATGGAGAGCATGCTAGCCTTTTGTCTATCCTCCAGAACCCTGCCAATTTCCAGTGAGCTATTGAACAAGACTGTCAGCAGGGTAGCTAGCCCTGAGTTCTTTCAGAAATGTGCCAGTGAAGAAAAACCTGCAGGGTTGATCGGGTATGTATTGAGTACTAATGTTCTGTCGGAAAGAGGAAGATCCACTGGAAAGGCCACTTACCCCCATTTTAAATCTATGTGCTGTACCAGGTCCTGTTGGAGGAGACTGGAGTATTAAAACATAGAAACATAGACTCTGATGGTAGAAAAAGGCCTACTGGCCATTCCAGTCTGCCCAGCCCTACCTATCACTTACGTGAAGGTGACCCAGTGCTGGAGAAATAGTTCAATGCAGTCAAAATACAGCTAACCTGAACTACTGCTTGTTTCAGCCTGCCAGACGAGGAAGGCACAGTGGTGCAGGAGGCTGTCAAGCAACAGTACTAAGACCAGAGCATGGTGTTTCAGGAACAGAGCTCTCTATCAGCAGCACCCAAAATAATTATTTATGACTGAATCTACTACTGCTACTGAGCCTGAATCTCCTTTAAAGTATTTTTTTATTGTTCCTACCTTCTTAGGCCCCCTGAAATTAAATTAGAAAAGAACAATATGAGGAGCTACAGTAGCCGTCTTTACATTGGTTTTTGTGCTTCTCTCTAAACCACACTCTCAAGCCTTATTCCCATGACATTCAAATGCGCTTCCTGCTCAAGTGGGACTTGGAGACACTTACATATTTGGGGATACAATTTGCATGTAATCCAACTGGCTTTTATAGATATAACTATACTCCATTTACCATCCACATTACACATGATTTCATCCTTTGTTGCAGCTGTCCTCTAAATCTCACTCATAGGGTGGAGGTGATTAGGATGATGGCACTTCCCCAAGCTCTTTATTTATTCCAAAATGTCCAACTCCATTTGCCCTATCAAATTCGAGACAGTAGAATGAACACATTTCCTGATTCCTCTGGGCAGGTTAGCACCCTAGGGTCTAGCTTAAAATGGGAAAAGCATCAATGGCTAAGCTCCATATACTCTGTATACTCCAGGACTCGTACGATGGCTTTCAAAAAAACTTTAATTCATGTCAAATATAAAACTCACAGTTAGCAGTTTGCTATATTGCATAGATCCAGCAGTCATGAGTACAGATTTCAAAAAGACCCGCTCCCTGATCAGGAACCACTTGATCTGACGTCACTTGACACGTTTCACTAGTGAGAGCTTTCTCAAATGTGCTCATCACAGACCCCTAGTGTCTCCTTTACATAATCACATTTAAAGAGCCCACGCCAGCATTAGGAAAACTTAGAAAAAAAGGAAGATTTGTATTCAACTCCATCTCATTTTCTTTATTATTTCATATATGTTTAGTAATGAATTCCCCGTTTTCTTTATTACTAGAAAAAGTTTCATGAAAACAAGATCCCTGTCCCCTAGACTATATCTACTCTGGCTGCTTATCTGCACATGACATCACAATCCCCTGTTTATGACATCATACTTATCTCCACAGAAATATATTTTGATGTCATAAACAGAATTATGATGTCAGGTGTGGGCAGACAGCCAGAGCTAAAAGGGCAGAAATATGGTATTCATACAATTTGCCTTAGTAAAAAGGAAATAAGGGTGAGAATTATAGAATAATATATGAAATACATGCTGCATTTCTGCTTGAATGTTACATTTTTTCAAAGTTGTCTCAACTGTGTCAGGAGCTCTTTAAAGAGACGGTACAATAACATGTGTTGCGTTCATCAGTTCTCATCTTTAAACATATAGAAAAAAATGAAAATATTAAAAAACAATTATTTATGTATAATATGGTTAACAAGCACGGAACAACCAACTAGTAGAAAGACTAACTGACATTAGACTAGATGTTAATCTAGTTAGGTGGGTCAAGGTTTGGCTTGAGGGGAGGCAGCAGAGAGTGTGTGTGGCAGGACAGCTATCTTCCTAGGCTAAAATAACTAGTTGGATACCACAAGGTTCAGTATTGGGCCCAACTTTGTTTAGGATATATGTGTCCCCATTGAAAACATCTCAGTACTGCTTGATCTCCAAATCCGCAGACAATGTTAAAGTAGGAAGTACAGAGAATGATGAACTAGCTATCAAACAGCTGCAGACAGAAATAAAGTGGGAGACTGAGTAATAGATAACAATCTTACCCTGAACCTAGGTAAGTGTACAATCATGCACATGGGGAGCAAAAATTCAAGGGCAATATACTACCTGTATGGAAAGCAGATTCCAGTATCACAAACGGAAAGGGACTTGGGCGTACTGGTGACTAACAATCTATCTGCATCTGAGCAATGTAAAGCAGCAGCCAATAAAGCCTAAAGGATGTTGGGCTGCATTCATAGAACTATCAAAAGTAGTGGTATGGATGTGGTGCTCCCCTTGTATTCGTCTTTGGGGCGACCACATTTAGAATATTGCATTCAGTTTTGGGCTCCACATAAAGTTAGTGATATTACATTGAGAGAGTCCAGAGAAGAGCAAGCAAGAATATTAGCCAACAGAAAAACATGAAGTATGGTGACAGATTGAAATGGCCTGGATTATATAGTCTCGAGTACAGAAGAGTTAAAGGAGATTTGTGTCTGTTGCATAGAACTGTTAAGAATGCCAGTCTGTGGGACTCTATAGGCTTACCTATGAATACAGCTAGGAGAAGCAGATTCAATCAATATCAGTTAAAAGGGAAGTTCTTTAAAACCAAAATAAAGGGACAGTGGTTCAATCAGAGAGTGGTTAGCATAATAAGGTGGTGACCAGTGCAATGAACGACAGCTTTAAAGCATCCTTGGATACGTTCATAGGTGACAGGAAATATGCCTTTCTAGAACAAAAAATAATCGAGTTCCAATGACCATTAGGATTATGATTCATACTCTTCTATGATTCTATGAACACTTTCATTACCCATTTATTTACTATTAAGTTAATTAAAATAAGCACATGCCACCAAGTCTAAAAAAGTCTAGAGGCACCAAGAACCTGATAGATGCACTGATTTAAAACAGAGTTAGCAATGGCAGAACTGCTTTCAATTTTTAATTTACTATTCAACTCATGAAAAATTCTGCCAGTCGAACGGTGCATACCTGGAAAAGAAGAAGAAACTCACAGTTATTAGTTATAACAAAAGGACACCACAGGTAAACAACACATCCACATAATACAATTTTTGCTATATTTTTTTAAGAAAGGCTTGGGACCTGATTCTCAATAGTCAGTGTAAGTCGCACCAAAGGCAGCCTGCACCAATTGCCAGTGCGCCACATACCCTGCACCTGATTCTTGCTCGGGTAGGGTCCTGTTGGCAAAGTCCCATGGCTTGTGGCAACCACAGTGGTGCGCCAAATAGAGGGCGCACCTGGACAGGTTGCCACAAGCCATAGGCAGGCATGCAGCAATATCCCAGGACATTCCCTGGTTGTCTAGTGGCCTTCCCCCAAGCCCCGATAGCCCCTTAGAGTGTATACAGTGTGGCTCCCCTCCAAGCCCCGATCTGCAGTTAGAATATATACATTGCCCCCCACCTCACCCAAGTCTTGATCTCCCATTACAGCAATCAGCAACATTTAAAATGTAATCAGTATATTCCCTGGTAGTCTAGTGGCCCTCCCCCCAAGCCCTGATTGCCCATTAGAATATATGCATCGCCCCCTCCCCCAAGCCCTGATCTCCCACAAAAATAATCAAAATAACCCTGGTGGTCTAGTGGACCACCTGATCCCCGATCCCCCGTTACATACAATATTACTATACCTGGTGGTCTAGTGGACCCCCACCCCACACTTCGCAGTGCCCTACCACTCCGCTCCCCCCAACCCATAATGGAACCAGTAACTGGAACAGTCCACCTCTTACCACTGCAGCCAGCCACTGACTGAGTTCTGAATGACCACAAAATGTATATAGTTTGCTGCTCTGTGATTGACAGCAATCACTGAGTGAGTACTATGTACAGTACGTGGTCATTCAGAGTTCAGTCGGTGGCTGGCCTCGGTGGTGAGAGGTGGCTGTGCCAGTCGCTGGCTCTGTTACTAGTAGGGGGGAGTGGGGTTGTAGGGCACTGTGGGGGGGTCCACTAGACCACCAGGTATAGTAATATTGGATGTAACAGTGCATCAGGGCTCGGGCAGTCCACTAGACCATCAGCATTATTTTAATTATTGTTATGGGAGATCGGGGCTTGAAGGGGGACGGGCAATGTATGTATTCTAACAGGTGATTGGGGCTTGGGGGGAGGGCCGTTAGACTACCAGGGAATATAATGTGCACATTTTAAATGTCACTGATTGCTGTAACAGGAGATAGGGGCTTGGGGGTGGGGAGCAATGTTATATTCTAACGAGTGATTAGGGCTGGGGGGAGGGCTGCTAGACTACCATCGAATAAAACTGGTACATTTGAAATGTTACTGATTGTTGTAATGGGAGACTGTGGCTTGGGGGGGGTGCTAGATCATCAGGGCCTCATAATTAGACAATGCTTCATGGCAACATCGGGGAGGAGGGACTGCGGCACATTTCTGCTACCAGGTTATCTCTCACAGTGGTGCAATTTCTAAGTATCCTTTGACCAGCCCTGGCTGGTCTAATGATACTTAGAAATTTCATAATGGGGGTGTTTTGTGAATCCTGCTTCTGGGGATTTGGCAGCCTGCATCTGCCACAAGCCCCTGGCTGCATGCCCTAGCCCAATGTGTGGCACAAGGGCGGCACAAGCCCTGTTTGGTGCAGGCTGCAAGTGGTAAATCCAGGCTGCCTTTGTGAATCTCTCCCAAGGCGTCATTTGGTGCAAAGAGCACCTTGTGCAAGTCTTTGGGATGCAAGCCCCTTGTGTCACCCCAGGAGCTTTGAGAATCAGGCTCTTCATCTCTATTCTGTCATTCAGTCCCTTTCTCTCCATTGCTTTCAGGGAACATATCCAGTATTGCTCCCTATGAAGGAGCAAATTGTCATGTTCCCATCCCCATCATGCCATAACAGGCTTCTCTATGGCAGTAAAGCTAAAGTAATATTCATTTCTATTCCTGTCCTTCCAGATGCACATCACCAGTGCATTAATAGAGTCCTCCTTGTCAATGGCCCTTGCATGCTTCCCATCCTGGTTTTTAAGGCCCTTTTAGTTTTGCCCACATAGTAACAGCCACATTTGCACACAACTTAACAAGTGATGCTACATGTGCTGTACATTCTGAACCCCCTAACTCTTGCCTCTCCCTCTTTGTGGCATGGTTAAGGAGAACCTTGGTCATATTTACTAAGAGAAAATACTTAACAGTTGCCACACTTGTGGCATCCATCACTGTTACGTAGCAACCAAGTTTTTGGTCTCTCCAGTAGGGGCTGCACAGAATGGACCATGATATCCCTAATGTTTTTGGATCCCTAATATTCAGTTCCTTTAGTCCCGGGTCTTTACTTATCAGACGCTAGAGTTTTTTAAGAATGGACACCACTTGAAACATAGAAGCATAGAAGTTGACGGCAGATAAGGACTGCAAGGCTCATCCAGTCTGCTCATTTTTTCTACCTTATGAATGTGCCATAGACCTGTACTGTTAATGGCCTATCTATTCATACTCATCTGTATTGCTCCCTTATGCCTACCCCATGCTTGTTTGAAGCCCTGCACTGTATTCATATCCACCACTTCCTGACGTAGGCCGTTCCATGCATCCATCACCCTTTCTGTGAAAAAGAACTTCCTCACATTACCCCTTAATCAACCTCCCTCTAATCCCATGCTGTGCCTTCTTGTCCTGCTATTTTTCTTATACTGAAACATGTTAGACTCTTTCACCTTGTTAATGCCCTTAAGATTTTTGAATGTTTCTATCATATCACATCTCTCCCTACTTTGCTCTAGGGTATACATATTGAGCTCCATTAATCTGTCCTCGTATGTTTTCTGATGCAGTCCCTGCACCATTTTGGTTGCTCTTTTCTGGATTGCCTCGATTTTGTTAATGTCCTTGTGCAGGTGCACGCAGTATTCCAGATGGGGCCTAACCAGTGTCTTGGTAAAGAGGGATTATTAGCTCCCTCTTACAACTTGTGATACCCTGACTAATACACCCCAACATCCCTCTAGCCTTACTGCTTTAGTGGTCTGCTTGGATGATTTCAGATCATCTGTGATGATGATGCCCAAGTCTCTTTCTTCCCTTGTGATTGCCAGCCAACTCCCCTCCCAAACTATAGGAGGTGTCAGGGTTTCTCTTTCCTATGTACGTGATCTTGCACTTCTTTGCATTAAACCCCAGTTGCCACTCTTGTAACCATTTTGCCAGTTTATCCAGATCTCTTCTCGTTCTGCCCAGCCCGTCTGGATCATCTACTCTGCGGCAGATCTTGGTGTCATCTGCAAACAGACAAACCTTACCCTCCAGTCCATCTGCAATGTCACTGATGAAGACATTGAAGAGGACTGGCTGCAGAACTGATCCCTGAGGTACCACTTGTGACTTGCATCTCTTCTGATTGTAAACCATTTACCACCACTCTCCGTTTTCTGCCCGCCAACCAGTTTGCCACCCAGTTGACCCATTTGCTGTGATTTGGGGCTATAAGTGGTTAAAAATGTAACCTGGGGATCACACATTTTTTCTCTGTTTCCTTTTCTTTCAATGGATTCTGTCTTGGTAGTTCATTAACTACGTTCCTAGCACCATTAATAAGTGCATCACTATAACCCCTTTCCTTCAGTCTACTAGAAAGTCCATTTTGCTCTGCACTGGTAATCACAATCATTGCCACAATTTCTCTTAGTTCGAATGCACTGACCCTTGGGGATGGGGAAATGAAAAGGTGGTCTTGTCCTGCTTAATCTAAAGAAGTACTACTGGGATTTATATCTCCAGTGACAGGGATACCACCCTGCTGGATTTCTTTAGAGAGGGCCATTTTTCCCACTGAGGAATTTGTCCATACACAGTTTCATATGTCTAGTGACCTCCCACTCCAATGGGACCTCAACCCTTTTATTAGGGATCAGTTCAGGTTTTAGCTTTCCCTGCGGAAAACCCTGATACTGACTGCTTATATGCCCCTATTCTTCCAGAGCACTTTATGCTGGCCTGCTGGGACCCTAGATACTGACACTGAGGCAAGCTGTTCTTACAGTACATATAGCAATTATATTCAAGAGACACTCCTCTCCTTCCAAGATCTGCAGAACTGGTTTGGCATGCAATTAGCTGATTTTTTTCAGATATCTACAGCTGTGCCCCTACATTTTGTTTCTCCCCCAAGCCTCACAATTGCAAAGTTCCCTACTGGTAATTCTTAAACATTTCCTAACATTCCTGTTCACCAGAACCATAGCCCATTCCAGTTCTGCCACAGCACAAGCCCTATTGGCAACAACTGAGGATAGTACCAAAGATTTTTCCCACAAATGGAATGAAGAACATGGCTCCCCAGTACTAGATAAACAATGGGACATAGCATGCCAGACCACCTCGGGAATATTATTACCTCTCACCAATGGCAAGAGTACGCATGGAAGCAGTTGACACACTACTTTTGAACTTTGGGAGGGCTTAAGCCTGAGGTTCAATGTGGGGAATAGCTTCTCCCACAACCTCTACTTAAACCCTTCTCTAGAACACCTCCCTTGCTTAGGGAGCGTTTTTCCTGGGCTTCCTGCATGGCTTGTGTGGCTGTGCTCCTGTCTCTGATTCACTTCTGCTCTGCTGTTTGTTGGTTGTCTTCCCTTGTGCCCCCTTCCCTCACCTTGCTTGTTCATTACTTCTCTCCTTTTCTGTGTTTCCTGCCCTCTCCTCACTGGCTCCGTTCCACCGCCTCGCTCTTTCTTTCACTCATCCCTGTCCCTTGCTGGCTGCGCGGAGTCTTTCCCCTTTTGTGTTTCTTTTTGGGCTTTTCATCCACTTCAAGCTCCCACTCACCTCAGTGCTTCCAATATCCCAGCTTCATTTCTCTTTCCGACTCGCCTCCGGTGCCCCTCCCGCAGCACACCACACCTCCCTGTAGCTCACCCAGCTCATTTCCTGCTTCCTGCACACTGGGAACCAACTCCTACCTAAGCCCACTGGATGTACTCAAGGACAGAGGCTTTCTGCCCGACACTGCTTCCATGCTTGCTTCCTTGCTGCCCCCATGCCATCTGCTCCATGCAGCTTGGCACTCCTCTTACTGGGCTCCTATACCTGCTTCATGGACCCTGGAATGCTTAGGTGGTGAGTGAGACTCATATTATACCCAGTTTCTTGTGCTGCCTTCTGTGCTCTACCTGCCCCAAAACATTGCATGTCTGTACCCTGGACTGTTTCGGACAGCTACCACCTTGCGCAGCATTTCATTCCCTTTCCGTAGCAATACAGTCTCCTTGTTACCACTACAAGCTTCTCTACTTCAGCAGGTAACTACCTAAGGAATGATTTCCATTTAATTTATTTATTTTTATTTGGAAATGGTTCTCCAGAACATAATGGTTACCATGCCTGGTTATTGGAGTCCCGCCGTTGACATACTTGTACATTCTAGCACGGTGTGGTGAACTGGTTTGGATAAGGTTGACTGAATTAATTCCTTAAGTTAATTGTTTCAAGATTTTATCATGAATGGTACACTATGCTGGTATCAGCTCATTTCCAGATGCCTCACACGGGCGTAGAGTGCAGAACGATGCATTTGTAATTACTCTGCTGACCATTTTCTTTCATAAACAATCACCAAAGCCCAGCTCTCACATTTCTGGCCATAATGCTTCTCTGTAGCTATGCACTCCTAGACCCGTATTTTGTATGCTTTTACATTATTCCCTGCCTTTTGCTTTACTCCTGTCTCAACTGCCACTCCTAATTTCAGTTTCAAAGAGACCACACAATTCAGTTAGGTATCATCAGAACTAATCAGACTGGAGTCGCTGTGCTTATATTGGTATCCCTCCACCTACCTGCATTCTAGTCAAGGTTGGGTCTGGCCAAGATCCAATCCTGCAGATTCATAACCCAGAGGTTTCTGCCCTGACTGCTGCTATGGATACCTGACTGGCCTGGTTTCGAATGCCTCTAGTACCACTTGGATACTATATCAGCCTTCAGATGTCACTTTGTTTCAATGGGTTTCCCAGTCCTTCCTAGCTACAACCTAGGGGCCCTGCTACCCATACTTTAAATCACCCCTCACATCCGTACTCCTCCCCAGTGCTTCATCTGTTCATGGAAAGGCCTCCTATCACTCCATAGTTCTTGCTACCAAGCCTGCCCCTCCTTTCAGCGTGTCATTCCTGTACCACCTTCCATCTTCTTTTGTCTGTCCTATCATTTCTATGTGAAGTACTTTCATGCCTTCTACACTGCAGTTTCCTCCTGTGCTGTATCTCTTAAACAGTAGTCTGCGCTTTCTGCCAGCCCATACCAGCAGTGTTCTGGTCTCCATCCCTAACTCACACCTTCTGAGGTGCTGAGCAAAGGTAGGCTTCCCCTGTCTACTGGGGATGGGATTCCATTATAACCACTACCTCCTACTTATCAACCTGACATCTTCCATCACTAACTTTGCTTGGCAGCATTGAGTGCAGGTTAGCTCACCCCAACTACTGGGGATGGGAGCCATATCTGAAATCTACTGAGTCTTACCATGCCTTCTCTACCTCATGCCAGTTGCCACTTCTCTTCGGGAATGGAACTTCTTCACCACATATACCCTCATCATCCTACTTATGCCTGGCTGCTTCCTCTCAAGATCATCCCACCTCAGCCATCATTGATGGGTGTCTGACTATCCATTTCACTGCTTCAACAGTATGCATTCTCGGCCTGCTAACCGAATACTGCTTTCCTTCAGGAATCTGACTTTGCCTGACTGGATCGCTCCATCTTTTCTGGTCTACAGCATTGATACATGGTCCTACTTCGCAAACTTACATGGCTGGGAGCCTGCATCTACTTTGACTGTTTCCACCTCTGCTTCCCATACCTAATGCGGGTTGCCGTTTCCCTTGGGAACGGGGCCTTTATACCTCACTTGCCTTACACCTCCCAACTTTTCCTATTGGCTCGTATCTTGATCTTCATGCTCTGACTACCTGGTTTGGTTGCCTGATTATGTGACTCCACTGGTTCCTTACCGTCTTTGGCTCACACTCAGATGTCAGCCCCATCTGGAGCTAGATCTCATCCTTTCAGTTTCCTCCATCATACTACCTCTGCCAGGTGGTATCGGTTACTGATTATCTCTCCTTGATTACCAGGATTAAAAGCTAGTTGCTGCAATTGCCTGTTGCTACTATGGATGCCTTCTACTGGACCTCTGCCTAATCCTCCCTCCTGGACCAGAACCATTTAACGAAGTTGCCTCCACCGTCATACATTATCTGACATGTTGTGTCATGTCCAGGTCTTCTATCTTCAACTCCCTTGCTTAGGAGCCTGTGTCTGCACCTGAATGTTCATACCTCTGCATTTTACCTCCTACCAGATTACAATTTCCTTCACAGGACACCTCTTCTCTGGATGTCCTCATTCCTTCCTCACCAGTCTCCATCCTGCACTTCCATGGACCATCGTTCTCTATCCCCTTTGGCCCCATTTCCTTCATGATGTGGATCCTGCCAGCTCATTCAGTCTCTCTCTCAATCCAGGTCGATTGCCTCATGAACTTCCTTGCTGCAGATCACCCTTCTGGCTGCTATACAAGCTCATTTCCTTTTTCAGATGCGGAAACCTCATCCTTCATCACTCCTGCACCTTCCATCCTTTTCTCCCATCGTTTGAGGCCTTCATCAGATGTGGAACTCCTGTAGCTCAACGCAGTTGCTCATGGTGCTTGGCTTCACTCCTTGGCCTTCTGTGGTTCATCCTCTGATACCTTGCTACTGCTTCCTGCATTCTGCTGCAGTTCGCTGAAGAGCTGACCCAGGTCCTGTTCCTTCCTGTACTGTATGTCATCCAGCTTCGCCTAGCCCATCGCCTTCCCCGGATTGTTCCTTCATTTCATCAGGATTCACTCTGGACTTCCTTCCCATGTGGATGGCTGCCTTTTCATCTCCACCTTGCAGGCTCAAGGCTTTGTCCTGTTTGCTGTGACCCTTTTGGGCCTAGTACCCTATCTCCCATCAATATTACTACCTGGTCAATTGCTCCTCTAGTTTATCCATCTCATACTCCTACTCTGGCCATTCTAACTGTGCCCTTCCACTACTCAATGGATCACTTGTTCATTGCTCTTGAGAAAACTACTGCTAACAAACATCCTTTGGATAACATGCCTTATAGACTCTTACATCATCATAGTTTTATATACTGCCTGAGCAGCTACTCATGATCATTTGTGGAATCTCATTCACCTGGACAATAGAAAGATCTCATCCATCTCTGTTGGAGACAACCTCCAAATCCTGTCTATTCAATCACCGTGACTTCCCTGTCTACCATGTCTTACTGGCTATCCTCCTACATGGACAGGACTTAAATTCTTCCATTATGCTATGACTTCATAATCATTCTCGCTGCTATGGATACCAGGAATTGCAAGATATCTTATACCACTACAGACATCATCCATTTTGCCTTCTGCAGCCTCTCCTACCAACACTGACTGTGTTGATCATGTTACTTGACTCCTACTTTCTCAGCAGCCATTGCTCATTCTAAGATGTTCACAGCTGCCTTCCCAGACTTTTCATTGTTGGCTCTCCCATACCTAGCTGCTTTACTGATGTTATGCCATCCAAACTACTGTTTTCTAGCTCCTGAACATCACTATACCTCATATACTCATCTGCATTTCTCCATCCTATTACCACCAGTTAAGTTAGCTGCCCATCCAGTGGTCCTTCTAGTCTATCCTTCATAAATTATCTCCATTACTCCATCCAGTGAAGACTTTCACCGAGAACTGGGTCCTCTGATTCTCAATACAGAAATCCTCAACTGTTACAGCGAATTCACTATCCCAGTCTTGCCTGCCTCCCAACAAGTCTTACTCAACTATAACATTAGGATCCTCTGGCATTTCACACTGCTTGACTGTACTACCAACCCAGTCTATAGACACTTCCAGATATCCACTTACAAGCTTTCCTTAGTATTTAGGCATCGGATTACCCATAAACCTAACCAGACATTGCCACCTCAGTGTATCTCACTTGCAATTACACCACAGAAATACCCATATATACTTCAGTCAGTGGACCAGCAGAACACGTACAAATATGGATATGACATTGATGCCCAAATAAGTTATCCAATTCCTCGTACTGAACTTCCAATCATTCTCTATATATATTCAATTACCAGCTGGACTGCATATGCCAATCGTCCCGTATTTGTCTACAATCACTTAAGGCATTTCTCTTATCAGGCACTCAAAGAATCTACTCGACTCCTTCTTCCACTTCATGGATGCTTATTTCGCAATTTATAACTCCCCACTGAATTCCTTACCTCCAGACTTTACCATGAATGTCAAACTTCCCACAAGTTGGATCATTCACCTATGACTTCACAAATCATCACATTCCCATCATTCACTGTCTGGTAGCACATCAAGCAAATCATACTCTTCCTACTCATTACATCCCTGCAATCCCTTTGGACAAACATACTCCATTACCTTGGAAATCTGGACTTCATTCACCCTTCTTCGACTGGATTTGCTTCACACTCAGGATTCTTCCGCTCCTTCAGAATTCAACTTGAGGATCATCATCCAAACTACATCACCCATAAATCGCGGATGGACCATCATCTCTCCAAAAAGCTCGCCTTCCTCAAAATTAGCTATGGTTACTAGAACCTAGTTCCTTCTCCTCTTAGTATGCCCAGAGGATGGGCAGATCAATGGCCATGGGTCCTCAGAGGTTTCCTCCACCGGGGGGGTTCCTCTCCTGAGTGCCAGTGGTCATACTCTCCATGAGTTGGAGGAGGTATCTTTTTGGGCCTTCTACTCCCTACAAATTTCTATCTACATACCTACTACTCTAGGGTGGGAATAGAGTAAAGTTACAAAAAGTACTACAAGTTATACAAGCACTAAATACCCCATCGCTATTCCCCAAACATTGAATGGGAGGGTTTAAACCCGATATTCAATGTGGGGAATAGTTCCTCCCACAACCTCTACATAAACCCTTCTTTAACACACTTCCTTTGCTTAGGGAGTGTTTTTTGTCCACCATCATCCCCTCCTCCTTCTCCAGTGTTCTTTTCACCCTTGTTCATGGGCCTTCTATTCCCTACAAATAAATACCTACATACCTACTACTCAAGGGTGGGAATAGAGTACATCCCTTCAGGCTGAACTGGAGGAGCTATTTTACACTCCCCTCGGGCTCATGCCAATGAATTATTTTTCCACTGTGAACCCCCAGCTTTTGAAAGAAACACTATCAATATATACTGGGAATACTGATTGTAGTAAGTAAGAATATAATGACTAGATTATGACTTTCTGCCAAACCCCCAGAGATTGGTGCCTGGCAGACTATGGTAAACTAGATTGATCAATCAGAAAAAAAACAATTTTCTCTGAACAACAAATCAGAAGTATTCACCACAACACAGAACAGTTGGGTGTTATATGTAATAAATAAGGACAGTGATTTTGTCCTGTAGAATCCTCTATTTCATTTGATAAGGGATTGGGCTCATTCACATGGCACTGCATAGTTTACTAAACAGTATGATAGGTTAACTTCCACAATGCCATATAGCTCAGCATGGTGTAGTAAACTGTTGCCCCTTCCCCCTGAGTCAGAGACCTGCCTGGTATCCTACCTGGTCAACCACTTCCCCAACACATTTAATACTAGTTGCTGATGCTTCTGGAAGATCCCCACACTGTACCTGAGGTGGCACAACTCCTTATCAACTGTCTTCCTGATATATAGATACAGTATATATATATATATATATATATATATATATATATATATAGTAGTTCTTGTACCTCCTGAACCTGTTTAATAACAAGCATTTGTCAATACCGAATGTTGATTACTTTGGTCCGTTGAGGTCGCTCACTGGCCCTCTGTCACTCGCTCATTCTGTTTCTCCCAGTGCTGCAGGCTGACCTTTTGTACTGGGCTCCTGCCTGCATTGGCACCTTTTTCTGGCCACAAAGAAATCCACAGCTGTCCCGACAGAGCTCCGTTGAGGTGGCTCACTCCCCCCCCACTCTCTCATTCTGTTTTTCCTGGCACTGCAGGCTTCCCTTTTGTACTGGGCTCCTGCCTCTGCTGGCGGCTTTTTCTGCCCACAAAGAAATCTGCAGCAGTCCCGATACAGCTCCGTTGAGCTTGCTCATTTCCCCTCTCTCACTTGCTCATTCCGTTTCTGCCAGTGCTGCAGGCTGGCCTTTTGTATTGGGCTTTTGCTTGCGTTGCAGCCTTTTTCTGCCCACAAAGAAATCTGCAGCAGTCATGATAGAGCTGCGTTGAGCTTGCTCACTTATCCTCTGTCACTCGCTCATTGTGTTTGTCCTGGCGCTGCAGTTGCCCTTTTGTACTGGGCTTCTGCCTGCATTGGCACCTTTTTGTGCCCACAAAGAAATCTTCAGCTGTCCCAAAAGAGCTCCGTTGACGTTGCTCACTCCCCCGTCTCACTCGGTCATTCTGTTTCTCCTGGCGCTGCAGGCTGCTCTTTTGTACTGGGCTTCTGACTCTGTTGGTGCCTTTTTCTGCCCACAAAGAAATCTGCAGCAGCCCTGACAGAGCTCAGTTGAGCTCAGTCACTCCCCCTCTCTCACTGACTCGATCCTAACCTGTCTCTAACACTGATTTCCGATAGCCACTGCGGTATTCTGCGCTGGAAGCGTGAAAACACATTTTGGCCAGGATTTGAAAAATTACAGCTGTACTGTTCATAAGGAGGTGTGAAAAAATGCCACTGTTGAAAATGTGGCGTGAAAATATTACTAATTTGCGAAGTTACAAACGTGCGTGGAAACTGCAAAACGCACTCTTGTACCACAGTCATTTTATGGAGTTTCATCACAAAATTTTCAGCATAGGCATTTTAGGACCTCTGGTCATGAACAGTGTCACTGTGATTTTCTTAATGTGTATTGAACATGGATTTCCCACAGTGACTACGCTGTTCTGCGCTGGAAGAGCAAAAACACATTTTGGCCAGGATATCAAAAATGACAGCTGTACTGTTCATAAGGAGTGTGTAAAAATGGCAATGTTGAAAATCTGGAGTGAAAATATTGCAGACTGGTGAAGTTACTAGTGTGCATAGCAACTGCACAAAACGCGCTCGTAAAACAGTCATTTTTTGGATTTTTCCCACCAAATTTGCAACATACACTTTTTGAGACCCCACCTCATGAACACTGGCACTGTTGTTTTGTTAATCAGTCCCAACAGGTGATTCCACCCAGTGTCCGCAAAATCACCTTTCGGGACAGAATTATGCCATGACAGTGCCTGAATTCATGAGGAGGGGTCCCAAAAACCCTATGTAAAAGATTTGGTGCCAAAATTCCAAAAAATGCCCGAGATATGCATCAAAGTTGGAAAAAACCTATTTATACCATTATACAGCTTACCGGCATTTCTTCTGTTCGCGGTTGGCTTTGAAGAGTACAGACATGTTCCCAGTCCACCGAAGATCATTGCGCCAGATTCTGGAGGTAAGTATGGGGTGAGGGGGTGTAGGGAGGCAGGGTGTGCAGTGGGTAGGTGCGGATTGTGGGAGGGGGCAGGAAGACTGCGAGGGACAGTTTCCTTTTTTCACAGGTTACAAGAAAAAAAAACATTGCAGGATTTTTTTTGTTTACAGGGGCATGTGGCATGCTGGGGTGGGCTCCCAGCATGCCAATGGAGTGTTATTTTGGGGGGCAGCTGTAGCCAATGGGGGATTGGGCACCCCCTTGGTACAAATCTACTGGGTTTTCATGGGGAGGCATTATGCTGACAGGGAGTGGGCTCCCCCATCAGCAACTTTCACTAGGAGAGGGACTGAAGCCGATGGGGATTGGGGCCCCCGTCAGCAAAAACAGTGTTGTGGGGGGGCACATGCTGCTGAGGGGGATTGGGCACCCCTTGGCACTGGGGGCTCATGAATATTATTTGTGAACATGGTGGCAAGCCACCACCATGTTCACAAACAATATTATATTTCCAATGTTCCTGAAAGAACTAAACTGGTACAGAGGGCCCACTCACCAAACCTTTTTAATTATATTTATTTTTAATCAGCAAGATTCAGTCACAAAAACAAATGTTTCGGAAAAAAATCCTTCAGCAGTGTTCAGACTGCATCTACATAAATAATAGTATTCAATTATAATCTTTTATTAACATACTTTAAAATTCAAAACAATAATACATAGAGGTTGAAATTCTCACCTATCTGCACATTATTGATACAGACCATTAAATAGCCACAGCTTCTAATGTTATATATTTTCTAAAAAAAAGAAAAAGGAGGAAAATATACCTCATTTTTAATACTTTTGTAGATACTAATTCTATATTTATTACACTAACAAAAGTAGCAATAATGTACAGATAAATATTCACCTTCAATTGTTGTTTCTCTGGTAATGATTTTATCTCATTTCACTTTATATCCCATTCTTCATTTTGCTATAAACAAAGGTGCATATATAACATACATGTTTTAATGATATTATTCTAATAGTTTTATGATTTAATTCATCCCTTCTAAACATAATAAGCAATCTTGAACTGTGTTTTCAACTTCTCAAAGTTAAAATTCAGCGTGGATAATCATATAGTGCCACGATCACCTCATGGCATCTATAGACTCTCTCGTGCTTCAGCTTTATATCTTAATTATGTTGTCAAGCCTTTATTAAACCCTAAATACGTTTAAAGCCATTCAACATTAAACTAAAGCTCAAATAAGCACACAGTACCATGCTCACCTTGTGATATCTTTGTGCTCTATCTCACCCCATCTACATTTCAAAATCAGCTATCAAATATATGTGACCTTTGCCAAACCATAGAACTTCCTGGGTAAACCATTCATAATTTCTCAACTGGTTAAATATTTAAATAACCTAGTGTTTTCTCCCTGCTTGCGGGGGTAACATAAGACTGTTATTTTGAGGAGTCGAATATCATTTTGCCTCACCTCAAAGTGTGTTAGTCTTGAAATAATCTTATTTCAGTTCCTTGCAAATCTCTCGCCTATTAACAAAGATTTTGAGTCAACAACAGCGTCAGTCAAAAACAATATAGCAACTGTTCTCACTTTAACAGAATGTGTACTTACTGTACTTATTCGTAATGAGCTGTGGCATGACCTCCTGCTCTTTCTATATGTGGAGGTGTGTAACCTGTTTTGCTTTGGGTTTAAATACCTGAAGAAAAGAATTCAGGCGCGGGACCATGACACATCACCGTGATGAACTCGCGATATTAGCCACATCTCCAGCGCCTGACCCGCCATGCAAAAAGGGAGGAATGACTTTCTGCAAAGCGACACCTTATAAAGAAAGGTGTCCAGACTTTAGTAGCTTTTAATAGTATAAATAAAAAAGTGTGTGTGGGGGGCATATTATGAGTTGCATCACTTGGTATGTATTAAAACTACAAAAGAAGTTTAATGTTATCTATTACATTTATATATAATATATGATAATTAGTGCACACTATTCAAATACTTTATGGATTTTAACTTCAGTGTAAAATTGTTATGCATTGAAGTTAAAATCCGTTGAAGTATTTGAATGGTGTCATATTCCATCAGTAATGAATATAAATGTAATAGATATTTCATTAAATATATGTATTATAACTACCAAAGAAAGTTTAATGTTAGTCTGTCATATTTATATATAATATATGATATCAGTGCACACTATTCAAATATTTTATTATGATTTTAACTCAATGTAAAATTCATTATACATTGAAGTTAAAATCCATTAAGTATTTGAATAGTGTGCACTAATTATCATATATTAGATATAAATGTAATAGATAACATTAAAATTATTTTGTAGTTTTGATACATTCCAAGTGATGCAACCCATAATATGCCCCCCCACTTTTTTATTTATAGTATTAAAAGCTACTGAAGTCTGGACACCTTTCTTTATAAGGTGCCGCTTTGCAGAAAGTCATTCCTTCCTTTTTGCATGGCAGGTCAGGCACTGGAGATGTGGCTAATATCACGAGTTCATCACAGTGATGTGTCATGATCCTGCGCCTGACTTCCTTTCTTCAGGTATTTAAACCCAAAGCAAAACAGGTTACACACCTCCACATATAGAAAGAGCAGGAGGTCATGCCACAGCACATTATGAATAAGTACAGTAAGTACACATTCTGTTAAAGTGAGAACAGTTGCTATATTGTTTTTGACTGACGCTGTTGTTGACTCAAAATCTTTTGTTGATAGGCAAGAGATTTGCAAGGAACTGAAATAAGATTATTTCAAGACTAACACACTTTGAGGTGAGGCAAAATGATATTGGACTCCTCAAAATAACAATCTTATGTTACCCCCTCAAGCAGAGAGAAAATGCTAGGTTATTTAAATATTTAACCAGTTGAGAA
This sequence comes from Neoceratodus forsteri, assembly GCA_016271365.2. Classification (NCBI taxonomy): domain Eukaryota; kingdom Metazoa; phylum Chordata; order Ceratodontiformes; family Ceratodontidae; genus Neoceratodus; species Neoceratodus forsteri. Next base: position 527,252,207 of record CM028134.1, read on the forward strand.
ATTATGAATGGTTTACCTAGGAAGTTTTATGGTTTGGCAAAGGTCACATATATTTGATAGTTGATTTTGAAATGTAGATGGGGTGAGATAGAGCACAAAGATATCATGAGGTGAGCATGGTACTGCGTGCTTATTTGAGCTTTAGTTTAATGTTGAATGGCTTTAAATGTATTTATGGTTTAATAAAGGCTTGACAACATAATTAATATATAAAGCTGAAACGCGAGAGAGTCTATAGACGCCATGAGGTTATCGTGGCGTGATATGATTATCCACGCTGAATTTTAACTTTGAGAAGTTGCAAATGCAGTTCAAGATTGCTTATTATGTTTAGAAGGGATGAATTAAATCATAAAACTATTAGAATAATATCATTAAAACATGAATGTTATGCATCGGTGTTTGTGCACAGAGGTTCTTTGTCTTTTAAATAGTTTTTTTATTTTAATGGGTTCACCACAACATATCCAAGACACACTGTCTCAGGGTAGCTGGTCCATTCCACTGGGGTGTCAAACAAACGAGGCATACTGATGAGTCCTGGTAGGACAAAACACGTGTCTATGTCTTCTGTTAGCACCCTTTGCAAACTGTGTGAGAGGCCTTTTGGTACCATGCAATTCTGCTTAAAGTTGGACCAGCATAACATTCTGTGGTGATTTGCATATGCAGCCCATGATGCTTTGCATTGTGTGGGCATGTGTGATTTTGTATGTATGTTATATATGCACCTTTGTTTATAGCAAAATGAAGAATGGGATATAAAGTGAGATGAGATAAAATCATTACCAGAGAAACAACAATTGAAGGTAAATATTTATCTGTACATTATTGCTATTTTTGATAGTGTAATAAACATAGAATTAGTATCTACAAAAGTATTAAAAATTAGGTATATTTTCCTCCTTTTTCTTTTTTTAGAAAATATATAACATTAGATGCTGTGGCTATTTAATGGTCTATATCAGTAATGTGCAGATAGGTGAGAATTTCAACCTCTATGTATTATTGTTTTGAATTTTAAAGTATGTTAATAAAACATTATAATTGAATACTTTTATTTATGTAGATGCAGTCTGAACACTGATGAAGGATTTTTTCCAAAACGTTTGTTTTTGTGACTGTATCTTGCTGATTAAAAATAAATATAATTTAAAAAGTTTGGTGAGTGGGCCCTCTGTACCAATTTAGTTCTTTCAGTATCATTAGCATGAAATTGGTATGGGCCTCTCCCTGATGTATTGTATTACCTTTTCTTTTTGAGGTTGGCTGGGCTGGATCCAGATTTCATTTGGACAGTTCCAATGTTCCGCCCTGCAATGATGGGTTGCTCCTTCACTGCAGCGAATGGCTGATGCTACAGTCATGAGGCGGCCCCTGATTGCAGCGGCTGAAATGTTTCTAGGTGGTGGCACGCTGGCTGAACTAGTGTCAGCAGCAGCATGCCACCCTATTGGGGAAAGCGGACCAAGCTTTTAAAGGCTGTGAGGGCATTGGCCACAACAGTGCTGTGCCTCCAGTTAATTGCTTGCACATACCACCATGAAGTATAAACTGCTTGTGGTTCATGAGTGATGTAAAAGCCTAGTTGTTACCAATAGTAGAATGGATGGTGGCCTCCTGTGTAGAAATGCTATGAAACTATTCTTTCTGGTGTCACTTAGTTAATTTCTAGTTGTCATACCCAGGTCCGTGAGATACACAACTGCCAACAGTCCTCAGAGTAAGTGTATTTTGTGGTTCTAAGCATACCCTTTTGATATAATGGGGCTTGCCATTAAAAGGCAGGCCAGGTTGTTCAGTGATCCCTACAAGGAATAAGTGCATAGGAGAGGAAGGGGGGAAGGGAACAGAGGGTTAGAGGGGAAGGGGTCTGATGACATCACCAGGCAGGAAAGGGTAATATGACAAGGGCAAGCCAGAACCCCAGGGATTGGCTGGTGGCAGAGCCCAAAAAGGGTCCTGACCAGGGGCTTATTAGGAGTATAATAGGCCAGGGCTCAGGCAGGATGACCTCTTTTTCTGGGAATTTTTCAGACTGAAGATCTCAGCACTTCGTTGGCAAAATCTAGGTAAGCCACATGGGATGACTAGCCCTTGTAGGCCAGGTGGGCCCTGTGTGAATGTTAATCTGGTGGTCAAGTTTATCATGGCATGTTATTTAGATAGAGAGATCTGGGCAAGGAATAGCATGACTCATTGGATCTGATGCAGTGGTGTACTGTTTTCTTCCTAATTTTAATCTGTTTATGTTTCAGTGGTTTTTAAGAAGTCAGCTCCAGAAACTCATTTGGGCTGGAGAACGATAGGCAGATAGCCATGTGATGCCTTTGTTTAATCAGACATCGAAAAGCTTGGAGTTTTTTGCCCAAATGTGATAAATTGCCCAGATAACTTTAATGGGTGGAGCATGGCAGTCTGGGGCTGTTGTTATGGGTGGGGGTTCTTGTTGATTGATGTAAGGGCAAACAAACGTAGAATGTGGAGTAGGGCAGCAGGGTGGGCCCTCATGTGTGGCATTTTGTTGACAGTAAGCTTATTGTGTGGGTGCTGGGCCTCCTCAGTGCCTTTGGCCTGCATCCACATGGATGGCTGTGCTGGTTGTGGTTTGTGCTGTTCGCGTAGGTCAAACAACAAAAAAAAAATATATAAGAAAGGAAACAAAGTTGCAGAAGAAAGTGAGCGGTTAGCAGGGATGCTCTGGACATGGACATTCATCTCTGGTGGAGAAAACGAGGTTTACTAGGCATTTGGAAACAGGAAGAAAGAACATTGAGACCAGGACAAGGATGGCATCTGTTGTGTAGTCCTGGTTGGAGGCATATGACGCGTAGCCGTGGTAAAGCAGGAGGCTATGGAGCCACCCCTGGGCTGTTGCAAGGTGTTTTTTGCTGTTTTTCTGGAAACTGAATGGCAGTTTGGTGGCGGATGCCGGCAGTATCAGGCAGCACAGCCCTCAGGCTGGAGTAGCATGTGGGGCCTTTGTGTGGAATGCCCTGGCATCTGGAGTTGTGTGGAAAGCTGAGGGAGCATTTGACTGGATGCTTTGGGCAGTGCAAGTGGCCAGGGGGCCCTGCATTTTGCATAGGCAGCTCGGGCAGTTGCTTGGTTGTCTGAGGCAGACATGGGGAGGCATGGAGCAGATGGGAGGGGGTGGGGTAAGAATGCAGTGTGGTGTGGGGGGGTGGGCAGGCCCTAAGCATCATCTCACGTGAGGGGAGATTTCAGGAGTTGCTCCCACTGTGGTGGGCCTTGGAAAAAAGGGAAGCATGTGTCTAGTTATCATGGAAGTGGCTGTGGAAGGCCTCGGGGAGCATGAGGGAGGCCAATGATGAATGGGGGGGTTGAGGGCAAGGCCCAGGAGGCCACGGGGTCAGGAGATGGGGGCTCCCAGGCCCTGGGAGCTTTTGGGGCAGGGGTTTTTGGCAGCAGGCGAAGGGAGCACACGGGGACAGAGCGGGGCACAGGTTATTTAGGGACAATGAAGGTCAACTCTGGATAGCTCGAGGAACCGCGGTGGCCCATGGATTGGATCCGGGGACACAAGGCATGCCCAGGGGCCACAGGGCAGGTCTGGGCAGGAACAGGCTGTGTGATAACTGGCATAGCAGTAGGTGGCCAGGGACCTGCAACAAAATTTTTCAGCAGTGGGTACAGACCAGGCCAGTTGCCTGCTTGTGGAGGAGGCTCAGCCTAGGTGGCCTGTGGGCCAAGGAGTCAGGGCACACTGCGGGGGCCTGCAGCAGGGTAGACCAAGTCTGAGGTGGGCCTCGTGGCAAGTACAGTGGGATTGGAGTGGGAAAAAGGGGCCAGGCCATACGTGGCCATTTGTTGGCTCGTGGGGGGGCAGCATAGCGCAGGGGTAATGCCGAGTTAAAAATAGGGGGACCTGGGTTCGGTGCCCACAACCTCATGTGGATGGTGCAGGCCACCTGTAACTAGTCTATGCAGCCCGAGGCACCGGGATGGGGGGGGGTTTAAAAAGATATACATATATATATATATATATATATATATATATATATATATATATGTATACATACATATATATATATATATATTTATTTATTGATTCAATCGGATTACAGACCTTTGAGCCAGGGACTCATTTCTAAAGGCTCCTCATCAACCAACAGATTAGACAAACATAGACAATGGAACAAATCAGAATAGCACGTTACATCCATAGGACTACTACTATAGAGCGAGACACAGAGACGAGCAGTATACAAGCCATTTGAGTGGTGCGTCCAACAACACCGGGTGACCTATACAGTTTGGTAGCTAAGCACTAAAACACTACTACAGGTACAGAGAGTGGATTGACCTATAGAAGGTGGTATCTAAAGCAGTGCACAAGTTATACAGAGTGGTAGCTAATACAGCGCATAAATTATACACGGCAGTAGCTAAGGACATTACAGATTCTATACAGAGGGGGCTGCGAACAGTGTAGGTACAAAGGTATTGGAAACTACCATAGTTGTGAGACATACGAATCAGGATAGTGGGAGCATGAAGGGCAAGCCAATCAGGAAAGGAAGGGTGGCTAGTGTGCAGTGGGTTGCAGAGCCTTCTGAGGAGACCTTGTCAAAGTGGGTGGTCCTGGCTGAAGTGTACAGCCAAGAGTCGGAATGGGTTTTATGGCATCACCAAGGACAAAGTGCTGTGAGCCTATATTGGGCAGGTGCAGGTGCAGGTGGCAAGGATGTGTGCTTTAAGGGCCGTCTTGAAGGATCCAAGTGTAATATGTCCAGTTATCCCAGGGGGAAAGGAGTTATACCAGGTGAGGGCCTTGATAATAAATGACCTCTGCGCCAAGGTGGTCCTGACTCTGGGAATAGCCAGAACAGCCTTAGCCAAGCTGTGTGTGCTCACAGAATGGGTGCCAGGGTTAGTGAGGTAGTTATTCCTGGTGGGATCAGGCCAAGGAGTGATTTTTGGCTAGGAGGCAGGCCTGGTACTGGACACTCTCATCAAGGTTAAGTATCTGTGCAAGGGAGTAGAGCGTGCATGTGTGAGTTGTGTGGTCAGCAGCAATTAAGAGCCTGCAGGCTTTGTTAATGACCATTTTTATGTTACTGATGGCTGTGGCATCAGCCGCAGCATAGACAAGTAGCCCATAGTCAATAAGGGATATGACTGAGGAGGTGAGGGCTAGTCTGAGGGCTTCTGGTGGAAGACAATCCTTGTGGTGATGCAGTAGGCCAATTCATGTATTAGCAGCCATGGTGAGTGTATTGATGTGTCTGTGGAATGTGAGGGCAGTGTCAAAGGTAACTCCTAGGTATTTGTATGACATGACCTGCTCCAGTGTGTATAGTGATTTCGATTGGATCTGCACCTTAGTATTTCTAAGCTTACTCTGGTGATGGGCAAATAGGAGGGTCTTTGTTTTTTTCAGGTTCAAGATTAGTCTATGTTCTGTGAACCAGTATTCTACTTGCGTGAAAGCATTCTGTAGGGCAGCCTGCAGTTCAGCGAGGCTGGTGTGGGAGGCACAGATGACAGCATCATCTGCATACAGGAAAAGTTTCTCGGTGCACATGGTGGGGACTCCTTTAATGAATATGCTAAATAGCAGTGGCCCTAAGATGGACAACCTGAGGAACCCCGGAGCAGATAGGGCGCAGGCAGAAGACTGTGTTGTTAATTTGTACACACTGGGCCCTGTCTGCCAGGTAGCTGGCAAACCAATTCAAGGTCCTTGGGAGAAACCAAGGTGGTGGAGAGATATTAGCAGGAGTGGGTGACTGATGTATCAAAGGCCTTGGATAAGTCTATGAACACGGCCCCAGCAGCATGGTCATTGTTGAGAGCAGTGTGTAAGTGGTTCAAAATTCAAGAAAAACCATGGTGGTGCTGTGCCCAGCATGGAGCCCATGCTGCTCTTTACAGAGAAGGTTGTGGGTTCTCAGGTATTCTGTCAGCTGATCAGCCATGACTCTTTGCAGTGCTTTAGACAATGGAGAAAGGATGGAGATTGGTTGGTAGTTTCCTTGCATTAGGGTGTCACCTCCTTTGTGGATGGGTGTGAACTACCACATTTTTCCAGGCCATTGGGAACTGGCCTAGGCACAAGGAGCAGTTCAGGAGACCAGTGAGTGGGGCAAGCAGGGTGTCCAGGGCCAGGCGGAAGAGTGTGACGTCAATTGGGTCATTCAGGAGGCTGATTCCATTCAGAGTCTTAGAGAGGTAGGGCATGGCTTCACTAATGGTGATAGTTTGGAGATAAAAAGGAGGCCGTGGTAGTTGAGGGGGGTTGGCGGGGGGTAAGGGGTCAAAGACATTGGGAGGGAGAACCGAGCTGAGGTCGGTAAAACTATTATTGAGTATACTGGCATTTTTCTTTGGGTCTATGGTGAAGAATCCCTCAGTAGCTATCTGGGAGGGGGGTGGCATATGAGATTTGCGACTTAAGGTTTTTATATTGTCCCAAAACTTCCGTGACGAGCCCCAGGTGGTTGTTAGGCTGGCTGTGTAGTGCTCAGCTTTCGCCCTGTGAATGGCCCACGTGCAACTGTTACGAGCATCTCTGTATGCCTGCCTGTCAGCAGGTTTACCTAAGTCAATAGCCTTGTGCCAAAGATTGGCACGGCTTTTGAGCTGCTGGTGGAGGGATGGCGCGATCCAGGAGGCATTTTGTTTCCTGGTTTTTGTCCTTCTTAGGGGGCAAAACTGTCACAGGCCCAGGTGAAGGAGTCATGAAAGTATGTGAGTGCGGTGTCTACACTTTTAGCATGGTAAATTGGGGACCAGTCCCACTGGGCTAGGTGCTGCAGGAAGTTGGGGAGTTTTCCTGGATGTAGATGATGTCAGAGAGTATCAGTAGGGGGTGAAGATGGTATCAGACCTGACCATGAGCAGATAACTGGGGAGTGATCACTGAGGGAGTTTGGAAGAACCTCAATGTCTGTTATTTTATGGGGCCTGTTTGTGAGAATAATGTCCAAGAGGGTGTGTTTGCTGGTGGCCAGGTTGTGCCTGGTTGGCTTTGTTACCAACTGATGCAGGTCAAGGGCAGCAAGCGCATAAAAGGAAGAAGTGGCTGTGGTGCCCAGCCAGTTTAGGTTGAGGTCACCAAGCAGCATCTATTCAGACTTGTGGGGGAGACTGGCAAGGTACTCTGTTAGTGAGTTGAGGGCTTGTGTCTGCTTGCAGGGTGGGATGTTGGCCGCCGTGATTATAAGGGGGCCTTGGATGAGTCTGGGGTGACTTTCAGTGTCAGCGCTTGAGCACCATGAACTAAGGCTGGAGGGGGGGAGAGCTTGAGCCTGCAGGGTGTGTTTAACATAAAAGGCACAGCAGCCACCCCGCTTCCCTGCTCTATCCATCCTAAAAAGTGAGCATTCGGGGAGGGAGATGGCGGAGTTGGGAGTGGACTTGGACAACCATGTTTCAACTACGATTAGCATGTCTGGTTGGTGTGTGGCTATCCAGTATTGGAGGACAGCAGTCTTTTTAAGGATGCTGCAGATGTTCATGGACCCTATGCAAAGGCCAGTGCTTGGTGGCTGTTGCTGTGCACAGGAGGTCCTAGGGCCCAGGTTGGGGTGAATGTTTCCAGACAGGAGTAGTAGCAGGGTGATAATTCTGATGAGGGGCCTCTGCCTGTTTACTTGACTGAAGTTGATGTGCGAGGGTCTGTGTATCCACACTGTACATGGAATTGCAAGGGACCTCAGGGCTGGGATAGAGGGGCTGATCATAGTCAATGCTGACTTTGCATTAATCATCAGAGGTGGTAGATGCACGGTGGGAAGTTGGAGGACCTTAGGCAGGGCTGTTAGTGTGGGGGATTTGCAGTAGTGTGGGATGGCTGGACTTGGAAGTGGGTCAGGCGACAGTGAGGGGAGGGGGGGTGTAGGTCATGGGGAGGGACAGGGCCAGTAGTAGAAGTGCAGTCACAACCGTGAGGTGTGCTGTGTTGGTCATGGTGAGTGTGGGGGCTATATGTCAGAATTATATGAGGGGTCTGAGGCATACACTAATTGTGGTTGGCTCTGTGGCACAGTGTTAGGGCTGTGGACTGTGGTGTGGAAGGTATAGGGTTCAAGTATGGTGGGGGAAGACTCCAAAGAATGCCAGCTGGCAGGCAGTAATCACCAGGGAGAGCTGCCACGGGGCAGTGAGTGGCAGATTGAACACAGGGTGTGCGTTAGCAACTCCTAGTGGTAGCTGTGAGAGAGTTCAGGCAGAGAGTAGGGGAGAGTGCTTAGTGGGGGGTTATAGTATCCTGGAAGGGGATTAAAAAAAGGGGGGCAGAAGATAAAGTGGGTTTGGATAGGGAGTAGTGGAGTGTGGGGTGAGCTAGATGGCTGACAAGGTATAGAGTAGAGGGGATGTGTATAGGGCAGAGGAGCGGCCTTTGGCAGCAGGAAAAGAAACCCTCTGGTGGCAGGTCTATATAATCGGAAAGTGGGGACTTAGTTTCTAGTCAACAGGAAGTCACATGACCAGAAGTACCTATAAATGTAGGACCGAGCTTGGGTGGGAGGGTGGCTGGGGCGGGTGGGGCAGTTGACGTGCAGCATCGATGGGCTAACACCCCCAGCAAAGATGTGCAGGAAGGGAGGACTGAGTATTACCTCTTGAACCCTCCGATGGTGTCTCGGTCCACTTACGATGCTGCAGGAGGCAGCTGCTGTGTGTACTGGGTTGGGGGGATTGCAGGGAGGCCTATAAGGGAGAAACAAACAAAAGGCCTATTAGTATGCAGTGGGAGGATGTACTTCTGTGCATGTGTGTGTGTATATATATATATATATATATATATATATATAAAATGAAGAAGGAGAAAGGAAACAGCAGGGCTCACGGTGACGCAGGAATGGTGGACACTAGGATGTGGGCCCAGAGCTGGGCACGGGATTGTGCCGCCAGAGGGAGGGGCAATGTGGCAGTCTGTCACACCTTGGCTAAGGGGGGTTAGAGCTGATGGTGCAGGACTGAAGGTATAACCTTTCACCCCCCAGATTTCAAGGACAGAGGATCAGGCATCAGGCATGGCACCAAATTGAGCCCAGATGACCAGCGAGAAGATGCTGCAGGAGGCGTCAGTCCTGATGGGGCAGATGTCAGAGCTACTAGTGGTGGCAAAGAAGAGAGAGGCAGAGGAGGAGGCACAGAGGAAGCACAAGGAGTGGGGGTAGCACCCGAGTACGGGCAGAGGGGGCAAGAGATCCAGACAAGAGGTTCCGCACATGGCACTGATAACAGTGCTTCTGCCCGCACCAGAACCAGATGATGGGAACCTGGATGGTGGTAAAGATGAGGTGGATCTCACAGATGAGAACGGTTTAAAGGATTACCTCAGGGGGCTGCTGGGTGGCATGGGAGACAAGGGAATTAAAAGGATGGAGCAGGCAGTGCAGGCATTAAAAGGCAATGGGGCTGTGCCAGAGAAAGGGGGGGAGGGGCAACAGCAAACAGGAAATCATATGAAGGCTCCCCGGGGTGTTCAATTGGGGACCACATGCCGGCATCAATCAAAGAGAACATTTGGAAAGGGGAATATATCGACATCTTCGGGCTTGTGGATGAGGACACAGCCACAAAGTACGAGCAGAAGGAGTCGGTGAGGAAATCAGAAAAGGCAGTGGCAGGCCACAAGATGGAGGAAGCAAAGTGTAAGGGGAAGACCATAGAGAATTGGCAAGGCAGTTTCATAATATATAGTGCATTGATGCTGGAGAAGCAGACGGAACTCACAATCCCCTTGCTGACATACACATCCATTATTAGGGAGGTGTACAAGGCAAAGGTTGGATAAGAGTGGTTCAAGTATGATGAGGCCTTCCAGAAGTGAATGGCAGCAAAAGGGGACCTGAAATGGGATTGCACCCACTCAGAATTGTGGGTGAGGACCCTCTCTGGAGAAGGGGGGATGGTTGGAGATCAAGCAAGGAGGAACAATCTGGGCACAGGGGCAAAGGCATGTTGGGGATACAAAAAGGCCACCTGCACATGGGGCAGCTGTAAGTTTTGGCATGTCTGCTCAAAATGCGGGGGAGCACACCTGGCCTCCAGCTGCCAGCAGAATGGTGACAGAGGGGGGCAGAATGGGGGACACTTTTACGAGCAGTCCTTTTGGGGTGCCAGGGGGATACAGAGCAGAGGCTGTGGGAGCAGCCACAGGGGGCAGCATAGCTCCCCCGGGGGAAGGCGGTAGCAGATCATGGGGGGATGGGTGGTGAGGATACATGCTGGCACGGACTCCCATTTCCCTAGCAGCAGTGGAGGAGTGGACCACGGAATACCCAAATAAAGGGGCAGGCGAGCTGCTTCGGGAAGGTTTCCGATTGGGTTTCCCACTGGGGGTTTCAAGGGGGGGCAAGAAAGAACAGAGGCCAAGAACCTGGGGTCAGTGAAAGGGAAGGAAGTGGTAGTGGTGGCCAAGATAGAGAAGGAAATCTCAGCAGGCCGGGTGGAGGGCCCATTGAAGGGCCCCCCATGCACGAATTTCCGGATTTCCCCATTGGGCATGGTGCCCAAGAAGGCGGAAGGGTAATTCCACTTGATTCATCATTTATCTTACCAGGAAGGGTCCTCAGTGAATGATGGCATTCCAGACCACCATCGGGCAGTGTCATATGCCTCATTGGAGCAGGCCATAGCACTAGTTAAGGCAATCGGAGGGGCATGGCTGGTTAAGATGGACATTGAGTCAGCATTTCAGCTCTTGCCTTTCAGGCCAGTAGATTGGGATCTGCTGGGTTTTCAATTCCAAGGGCACATATATTTTGACAAATCCATGCCCATGGAGTGTTCAGTGGCCTGCTCCACATTTGAGATGTTCAGCACCTAGATACAGTGGGTTTTTGGGGCCAGGTATGGGCACAGGAGGGTTGTTCATTACTTGGATTACTTCCTTCTCCTTGGGGAAATGAGAGCAGAGGCACAGAAAATGCTAGAGGATTTCGAGAACATGTGCCAGCGGATAGAGATTCTGCTGGCACAGGGCAAGATGGAGGGTCCTGCTCAGAGGTTAGAATTGTTGGGCATAGAAGTGGACACTAAGGAGGGTTGTTTTTGGCTGCCTTGGAGCAAAGTAGCATGGCTAAAAGGTTTGTTGGCCCAGGTCATGGGGAGGAGGAGGGTGCCGCTAGTACAAATACAGCAATTGCTGGGGCACCTTAATTTCACCTGCAAGGCCATCAGCCCAGGCAGAGATTTTGCAAGAAGATTGGGGAGGGCCACGGGAAAAGCCAAGTGGCCGCACCATTGGGTGGACGTATCTAAAGGGGTTCGGAAAGACTTCCGGGTGTGGGAGGAGTTTCTCGACAGCTATAACGGGGTGACATTCTGGCAGGATGAGTGGGAGAGGAACACGGACATGGAGTTGTTCATGGATGCCTCAGGCGCCCTGGGGATGGGGGCATACTTTCGAGGGGAATGGATGTCAGAACCATGGCCAGCAGCTTGGGTGGAAGGAGGGACACTGAAGGACATTACTTTCCTAAAGACCTTCCCAATATGGGTGGTTCTGGAAGTATGGGGTGATAGGATGAAGGGGAAGTGCATCTTGTTTTGGTGCAACAACAAAGGTGTAGTAGAGGTGATTAATAGGCAGGGGGAAGGACGGGGATGGTGGGCAGGCTGCTCAGATGTATGGTCTTATGGGGACTGTGGCTGAACCTGTCTTTCAAAGCACAGCATATTGAAGGCTTGAGGAACGAGGTGGCTGACAGTCTGTCCTGTTTGCAGCTTGACAGGTTTCGAGAGCTGATGCCACAGGTGGCACCACACAGGACCAGGATCCTGAACAGGTTATGGGAGGTTGGAGGAGCACAGCCAGGGCACTGTACTGAGGCTCCTGGGCAGAGAACACACTGATGACCTATGAAGCAGGGTGGCAAAGTTCCAGGGCTTCAGGGGGAAGCATGGGTGGGACAAGGAGGAACTGGCCCAGGACAAGCAGGTAAGGAGGTTCGTGGTGTAGCTGTGGGGAGATAGGCTGGCACATGCCATGATGGTCATGCACTTAGCTGGCATTAGCTGGGTATGCTAGGACAGGGGCTGGCCCGATGTAGGGGCCAATAGGATCATAAAATGCATGGTAGCAGGGTGGCATAGGGGGCAAGGGGTCAGAGTGGATGGACAGCAACCCATAAGGGGGGAGTTACTCGTAAGGGTCTTGGAGGCCACCCAGAAGGTATGCACATTGACCTATGAAGGGGTTCTATTCTGGGCAGTGTTTGCAGTGATAGCTGCAGGGGCGTTCTGGGTGGGGGAAGTGTTGGCCCCGAAGAAAACAGCCTCAGGGCAGGCATTGCAGCATGGGGATGTCCTGTGGGGACACGATAGGGTGGTCATTAGCCTGGCCAGGTCCAAGACAGACCAGGGAGGAAGGGGGACACAACTGTCACTGATGAGGAAGCTGCAGTCAGCCAGCTGCACCATGAGTGCGCTGGAGCAGTACAGCAGTGCTCGGGGGAGGGCAGGGGGGATGGGAACAGCTCTCCAGTCACGGGTTTTCATGTAGGGGCAGTCCTCAAGAGGGCACTGGCATTTTTGGGTGAGGATCCCCACATTCATTCAGGATTGGAGCAGCCATGGAGGCAGCAGACAGAGGGGCTGCGGTGGCAGAGTTGCAAAGGGTGGGGCATTGGAGGTCCAGTAGCTATAAGAGGTATGTGAGAAAATAATAACAACAACTCACACTGTGTATTTTGTTTCCATGGCAGGTTCCAAGAGGAAAATCTGGATAGTGGGGTATTCCTTCCTGTACTGGGCTGAGAGGTTTGTGGTAGCCACCTCCAGAGGAGCACAGCTGAGATATTACATGAAGCATACAAGGGTGCTATGGAAAGGCATTAGGGTATGAAGTGGGCACAGCTCATGCCTTTGATGAAGGAATTGAAATGCAATGGGGCACCCCAGATTACATCATGATACACCTGGGGAGGAATGATTTAGGGAGCCTGCCATGGGGGGTATTGGGGCAGAACATCATGGGAGACTTGGAGAGATTGAAAGGGTGGTGGCCGAGGGTGTTGATCGGCTGGTCTGATATCACCTCCCGGATGGTATGGAGAGGGGTGCAGGATGTCAGGCTGGTCAAAAAGGTCAGGAAGCATCTGAACAGGAGGGTAGCCAAGATGGTACTAGAGATGGGGGGAGTTCACCTGCAGCACAGGGACATTTCCTTCCACCAACCTGCAGTGTTCAGGTCAGACGGCATCTACCTGTTGGAGTTTGGGATGTGCTTGTTTCTATGACCTATTGGGGAGCTATTGAACCAGATGGTGAGGAAAGGGCTTAGATGCTAGCCCACAAGGGGGGAGCCCCTCCGTCCTTCGCAAGCTGGAGGAGGGGCAGTGGAAGTAAGGAAAAAGAGGAGTGGGGGGAGAAGTGGGGGAGGAGGGTAGGATACACAGGCTGGGGACAAAGAACCCAGATGTGGTGGTAAAGGGGGAGGGGGATAGGTCCAGGTGCCGGATTCAGAAGTGTCCGGACCTGGAGGGCGAATGCCTGGGGAAGTGGAACGGTCTGGTTCTGGTGTGGAGGAGGGGGCTGGATTCACAGTGTCCGGGCCCTGAAAGCAAGATGGAAGAAATGACCAGAAGAAGGACAGAGGCTGGAGCCATAAAATTTGGAAGAATGTTGATGTAAATTGAATTGTAAATTCAAAAGTTATATGGTTTGTAAATATAGTCCTTTGTGCCATGAATAAATTTGCCAATAAGCAACCAAGAATTAAATTGGTGTGGTGTCCATCATTCCTGGGGGGATTCAGGGGACAATATAGTTATTTAAACTAAAAATCATGGGCAGGATTCACAAAAGGGATGTGCCCAGCACATCCCTGACTTGTGCACTAGCGTGATTTTGGAAGGGCACTGATGTGCCAGCATATCGCCAATGTGTTGGTGCATCGCAGATGCACTGCACACCACCCATAATGTTATGCAGCGCATCTGGAAGGGCCATGTATGGGGGCGCACCCATGCATATGGTGTGCAGCCCCATTCATAACCCAACTTGGGAGCAAGTTGAAGATGCTCCTCCAAAAGATAAGTCTCAACAAGTAGCCCAGAAGATAAATGTTTCCGCTATGTTGAAAGGAATTAACATTGATCTCAAGGATTGTAAGTTGTGTATGTTCACAAGACGATGTGCTTTTTCATCTCCCAGAATGGAGAACATCACTTCCTGCAGCTCTGAACATTATTTCAGCCTATAGTGCTCTTTTGGTCTATAAATTGAATGCTCATAAAACTACAGTGTTAACTCATTCACTTGAGTGTAGCCAAACAGCAATTACAGAGTGGGGGTTAAAATGGACCCCTAATTCTTTGAAGTTTCTGGGCTTGGAGGTACCTAAAGACATTACTCAGTTGAAAAAAACTAAACTTGAACCCAGTGGTAAGCAATTTAAAACTGGATTTGGAAAGATGGCAGCATGTTCCATATACTGTTTGGAGAAGGGTTAACATTCTAAAGGTCACGTTTCCTATGATGATGTATGCTCTTTCCATGCTTAATATTCCCCTATTGAAACAGTGGTTTATCAAATTATATGCAATGCGGTCTAGATTGTTATGGGTAGGAAAACAGCCCAGGTGGGCCTATGACAAGCTCTGCATACCCAGAAATGGGGGGTCTACATCTTCACAAATGTTTTTATATTATTTTACCTTTCATGGGGTAAAATATTTTAGGTGGTATCATTCTTATGCTGGGGACTCTATACAGCCCACATGGCTGGATATTGAAATCTGTAGACTACATCAATTCCGAATCTCCCACAAAGCTTTATTATTTCTTCCCTTTAGCAAATTGCTACCCTTCTTGAAGAATTCTTCTATCGGATGGTCCTTTCGGGCCCATCTGCAGTTTTGTAAATTGTTTAAACTGTCTTCAAGGTGAGATTTGGGACAGCCCCTCTTTGACAACCCCAATATTCTCCTAGGAAATAAGAAAATTACATCTATGTTCTGGCTGACTGTGTGGGATGAAAGAAACTGTTATTCCTGGAAGAGCTTGGCTCTATCATTCACCTCCCAGCCCCATCCTTTTTAAAGTATGTTCAACTCATGCATTGTTTGCATGCCTTTCTGGGTGACCTGCCCTGGCATAAGACAGCCAGCAAGTTATTTTTGGTACTGACTGGCTTGGTGACCCAGCCAAGGCAGATTTCCAAGTTGTACAATAAACTGGAAACTCATTTTTGGAATACTGGTTCAGAAAGAGCGTTTTATTGGCAACAAGCCACTAAATTATAATGAAAGAACCTGGAGACAAATTTGGATCAACATGTACCATTTTGTGAAATGAGATAGATTGCGACTAGTGCATTTTAATATTTTACACAATCCTTATTATACCCCACACAGATTGCACTTAATGAAAAAGACTAATTCAAATTTGTGTCATAAATGTTCTCAAGAGATAGGTTCTTTATTACATATGGTATGGACCTGTCCCTGTGTTTGGGGTTTTGGCACTAAGTGGCTCAGATGCTGCAGGGTTTCTTTGGACACACCAGGTACTTTGCATTGGAGGTCTGTGTGGTGGGTCACCTGTCAGGCATTAGACAGGTCAAAGATAAAATATATATGGCATTAATAGGAGCAGTAACTAGGTTGCTCATAATGAGACACTGGCTTTCTGACACTGTTCCTTCCTTGAGGGAGTGGACCCAGGAAATCTTTTCAGCGGTGAACGCAGAACGTTCTATTGTAGTGCAGTTTTTCAGGTTGCCTCAATTTTTATCCCTTTGGGACCCTTTTATCTCATACATTGCTGAGAGGTGAGGTTATGGATGAATGTTTCAGGCTCTCTTACCCCATTTATTTCTGCGTAAATTCAATATTAATTCTATTTCCGGTAGTTAATATATTTTGTAATTAAGGTATTATTCCTTTGATCCTGTTTCCCAGGGAAACCTTTGGTATATTTTTGCCTGTATGGGAAGGTGGGGTGGGGGAGGAGGATTGGGGGTATAGGGGAGGTTGGCAGTTAATCTGAATGTTTTTTTTTGGTCTTTTACAGGTATTGTACGGGTGGGGGGAGGGAAGCTGTTTTGTTTTTATTAGCTGATGTGCAGACCTGTCTGACTACTTTGTATGTTTTTTTTCTTTTTTTAAGTTAGTTCTGTTGTTGCGTTTTAAATCTTTCAATAAAGTTTATTAAATTGCAAAAAAAAATCTACAAGTCGACATAAGTGGGTGTCCACCCACAGGCAGGCTGCCATACTGCAGACAGCAGCACAGCAGCCTACCTACCCTAGCAGTCCAGGTCCCCCTCCTCAACCATAGGCCTGAACATGACAAATAGGCCCCTGTAACATCCCTGGTGGTATAGTGGTAACCCCCTCCCTGCCTGTATCACCGAACATGACAAATATGCCCTTGTAATATCCCTGGTGGTATAGTGATACCCTCCTCCCAGTCCCGAACCCAATCGTGGTGTACAGATTGCTAAAAGAAGCTCCTTGGTAGTCCAGTGCCCCCCTTCAGTCCCCAAAATCCCATCTGTACATTAATCCTGCATTGACATACCCTTGTAGTCTAGTGGTGCCCCCCTCCCAGCTCTGATTGTGCCATAGAAATAAATCCCAATCTTCCCTGGTAGTCTAGTGGATCTCCCACCCAGCCACTCAGGCAACCCCACCCCACCCCATCGCTGCCTCCATCCCTGCATGGGTGGACATCCAGAGGGCAGCTCAACCCACCTGCACAACACCATGGTTGCCTGCTGACTGTGCTGTCCATGAATGAAGCATACTGTGCAACTGTGAAAGTTGTGAATGACATTGTACAGTACATGCTGCAAGCCCACTGGTCGGCAAGGTCCACCAATGCACTTACAGTTGTACAATACGCTGTCATTCATGGACAGCACAGTCGGTGGGCAGCCATGGCGGTGTGTGGGTGGGTTGAGCTGCCCGCTGGCCTTCTACCCATACAGGGACATTGGGGAAGAGGGTTGGGGATGCCTGAATCAGTTGGGGGGGGTCCACTGGACTACCTGGGAAAAATTGGCATTTATTTCTATGTTATGATCGGGGCTGGAAGGGGGACACCACTAGACTACCAGGCTATTTTGATGTAGGATTATTGTACAGATGGGGTTAGGGGATGGGAGGGGAGCCACTGAACTACCAAGGAGCATCTTTCTAACATATTTTACACTATGATCGGGTTCAGGACAGGGAGGGGGGACACTAGACTACCAAGGAGATGTGGAGTGCTTCATGCAACAAGGAGGTTTCAGGGCACCCATCACATTCTGCTGGGCGCATTTCTGCCCTGGAAATGAAAATGGAGCCATAATGACATGCAAATGGCCCATTTGCACCTTGCATGCCTAATGGCTCCATTTGCATGTTAGTGGCTGTGAATGGCAGCTTTGGGCACAGCGCATCTGGAGATGCACTGCCCCACTGATTTCCCAGCCCAACCAGGGGGTTGCACTGGTGCATCCTGGGTTGGACGCATCTGTGGTATTCAAAGAAGGGATGTGCGGGAAGCATTCCGAGACATATCTTCTGTGAATACCACAGTATGTGCTTGGCTTATCCCATTTGTGCTGGGGCATCCAAGATACGCCAGGTGCATCTGCTTTGAGAATCCTGCCCATCACTTTGTATCAGGTATAAAATAACAAGTAACAAATGGAAAAGATGAAGAATATAATTAATAGGATATAAAACCAAAAACTATCTAGTTTTTAGCAAGAGCAAATGATAAAAGATTACAAAAAAGCTTGAAGAAATTGTTGCAGTTCCTCTCACATTGAGGTAGCTGTAAAAAATAACAAGTGAAGGGAAGGGTTGCATGAAAAGAGGAAGTAAGTGATAAAACCACCCAGTGGGACAAATAAACAATAGGACCGCAGAGAATGAAGAAAGCATTTACAAATAAATACCCAATCGATAAGAGAAAACATGAGGACAGAACTATACCTAAATCAAGTAGCAGTATTAATAATTACTGACTTGGTTAGATAAGGACACCAAGAAGTTGATAACGAACTGACTTGAAGACACGGTAAAAGAAAAAAAAAAGTGTGACAGATTTGAAATGAGAAAAAAACACTGTATATGTGCAGACAGGAGAAATGTAAATAATAAAGATCTGGTGCATTTTCAAAGGCCATGGAGAGGTTAGAGAATAATCCAAGAACCCAAAAGAAATAACAAGGTTTGAGAGTTTGGGATATGTATGTTTGGTGTCTAAAATCATGTAGGACTAATTAATGGGTCTTTAATTAAAAAGCAGAAACACAATCCTCTGGTATTTTTCCACAGGAACTTAAACTGTTTGGTATGGGTGTGGACAGGGAGTGCACTAGAGACAGCTGTGGCTACATTCAAATAAACAATGGCTGTTATACAAAATATACATATATTATGCAATACTTTCCAGAAATTAAAAAAAGGGAATAATTAAACACAGCAGATGAATGTTGAGTAAAGAGGGGTACCTGGTTAATAGGACGTGGGATACCATAAGGGTACAGCTATCCTTAACAGCAATGTGAGCTGAAAGAGCTGCAAGTTAGTGAGGAGGGGGGCTGGGTGTCACAGGTGGAATTGGACCTACGAACATTGGCAAAAACTGATAAGTGGAGGGGTACAATAATATTTCCAAATATGGCATGGCAGTACTAAATAACAGGAGAAGGATTCTTATACAATAAAATGAACTCTAGAGATACAAGGCACCTGCCTGGCCTTGTATCCTCTTTACCTTTAGTTTTACACACCTCTCCTAATTACTATTACTCCTGACTTTCCTCCCTCCATGCCTTCCTACCCTCCCTCTCCTTCTCACTGCTTCTTTCTGCCCTCACAATGTAGTCGCCTGACCCTGTAGCTGCAACCTAGCTCATGTCTCGCTCCCCACGGAATCTGACATGGCCCACTGGGCTGCTGTTTTTGCTACTTATTTGGAGCACCCAACCATTTCCGATGAGGCCATAATTTCAAGCTGATGTACCCTCCACCCTTGGCATGTCTAAAATTGTATTTTAGATGATCCTATTTCTCCATGCTGCCCTCCGCAGTCTGCCTGTCCACTCGCCTATGTTTACCCTACCCTCCTCCTTTTCTGTCATGGTTTTTACTGGTACACAATGTACATAATGTTTTATTATGCCAACTCTATTTTCTGTTCAATTTTAGACTATAATGAGTCTCTCATCTCACCTTATTGTTGTCTAGCTGTAATTTGTTTCCCACTGTTCATACAACTCTGACATGGAACCTATGAAATAAGCTTGTTCTCAAAAGTGTTAATCCTAGACCGAAATAAAATAAATAAATAAATAAATAAATTCACAGGAAAGGTACACGATCAAGTTTTTCATTTAGGTCATCTGGTGACAGGGCCCTCAAATTGAAAATCCTTTGGTTTTCAAATTAAATAAATTTTATTAAGCTTGATTAGAAAGAGGAGAACCAAGAACATAGACAAATCAAACACTGAGTAATACACAGACCAGTAATACATCGGCCTATAGCTAGACAAAATACCTATGAAGTAGTAACAGTTGCATATGGGAGAAGCAAAATCATGGGTCAATCCAATCAAGTTTTTATAATAATACAAACTACAAGAAAACATGGTCCCACCCATTCCCCCCTCCCCATAAGGCCCCATCCCCCTCCCTCTTTTCTCCAGGGACTAGACAAATCAAAGAGGATAGCTAAGGATATTGATATTGTGAACAAAACACACCAGGAGTGGAATCAATCCTTTGGTTTTCCATCCTCAAATGTGTGCCTAAGTGATCACCCCCCCCCTTGGTGAGGGTGGAACCCATTCGAAGCCCAGAAAGCAGAATGCCTTAGGGTTACCCTGATGGTTATTGTGGCAATATCTGGCAATTAGGCTGTTTCTGCTGTAGCTCTGGTCATGGGCTATGGCCCTGTAGTCTACTTCCTCTCACTTCTTGAGAGCCCTAGTGATGCAGGCCATATAAATGAGCCCACCTTTGCACCAAACTACATACATGACAGAAGACGTCATGCATGTAATGAGTTGTCTTATTTCAAAGTTACCACCAGATACTGGGCCATTGAAGATTATGGATTTTTAAGCATAGTGACAGATACTGCAGCAAGACCAGGGAAAGAATACCACTGGCTTTGGTAGAAGTCATATTAGCACCTAACTTATCTTTACCCAAAAAACTCAGTAATTGCCCTGTTTGCTTTGTTCATGTCAGCTGTGAAGATGGCAGATAAAGCTGTCAGCAAAGAGTCTGCAGTTCATGTTTTCTGCTTCCACTCTTGTTTTTTTTACAAAGGTTTATTAAAATTTTAAAAGATAACATCACATGTATGGCTCAATTTATAAACATAAGAAGAAAGAAACAAGTAAACAACCCCGGCCAGGGATTTGTGCAAACCTCCTTAGAAATGCAACTTTTAAATAGAAAAATGAAAAATAATAAATATACAGTAATTATATGCAATCCAGTTATTTAATCCACATCAAATGCAATAAGTATAATTAAGTAGCCCTTGTTAAGTAGTAAGTAGTTTCTGGATGATATGTAGAGCTGGTATTTGGGGTAGTAGCTAATGGGACTTCCCTAGCTGCCAACATAGCATTTGGAGTCTGCCTCCTTAGGCAGCCTAGCATAAAATGCTCTTCAGGAATTTTGCAGTATTGCCATGTAAAATAGGTCTCCCTCCTCAGGCAATATTTGTCCATGCTATCAATTACTGCATAATGCACCCTCTCCAAGCTAGCTGCTTTTCATGACTCTTTGAGCCACTCTGTTAAGTTTGGAGGGCGCTGCTGTCTTCACTGTCTAAGGATTATGCATTTCACTGTAACCAACATTTCCAGAGTCCATTTACTGTGTGCTGCCGGCACATTGTTTTCTGCTGGGCTGTGGTGCTGGCAGCCATGCATCACCATTGTCGTGATGAGGGCCGGGGGGAGGCTTGAATGGCACTGCAGGCATCCTATACCCCTTGCCAGTAGTGTTGTAGTTTCAGGCATGTCCATAAGAGATGGATGATAGTGCCTATGCCATTCCCACATCTCCAGCATGCATTGGTGTCCTTCAAGCCCCACCTGTGCAGCTTCTGTAGGGCCCTATGACAGCGACTAAGCACCCTGAATTGCGTGAATCTGTTACATGTATCTCTAGATGCCTGACATAGATTAATCCAGCGCTTGTGCCACATTAGTTGCATTACGTCACAGCCTAACTCTGTGGACCACCTGACTACTATTCGGTAGTATCTGGGAGCAAGTGAGTTAGGCCTTTAAATATGTGACTACCCCAAGCCATGTCAGCTTTATCTAGGTATAGAAGAGGTTCTATTTCACTCATAGGGCTTAAGGTTAGTTTTTGCCCAAACTTCCAGCTACGGTTTCCCACTCTGACAAAAGGGAGTGAGTGTCAGGTGGGTAGGTGGGGGGAGGGAACAGCTGATTCTGAAACTGTGAGCAGTCTTTGGCAGGTTAAACAGTGTCAGGAGGTCTAAACCTCACTCTCAGGTTCTTGGCAGTAATGGACATGCAAGGAAATACAGACATGTTGCACAAGAGTAGTAATGCTTGTTATTACTACCAAAAGGATAATCACAGTTTCCCATAAGCAGTTCTTACCAATATGAACTGGGAGCCAACGCTAAGCATTCCCTATAACCTCAAGGATTCTTTGTGTCGCTTGGGGTCTCTGAGGTAGAAGACATAATGTCTTACATTATATACCTATGATAATTACCATGGTTACTAAAGGAATAATGCCTGACAGGGTGGGTGTTATGCTGGGATAACATCCCACCTCAGGTGGTTGGGCCTGAGGCCGCCGACCGAGGGTGACCAACATCCAAGAAAGGATGTTATCCCAGCATAACACCCACCCACCCTGGAGAGCATTATTCCTATTATACAATGGCTTGTTGTTTTATAATAAAAAACAATATTTTAAAGAATGTTTTTGTTAGTGTGTAAAAATATTTTTGTTTGCAAATAATGATAAAGCAATAAATGATCAAAATAATAATAGAGGTGCAAATGGTCCAAACAATCAGCAGGGATGTTATGCCAGGATAACATCCCTGCTGTGATGGCCAACTGACCAATCAGAAGCCACTATTCTTTCTTGCCATAGTATAATGTAAGACAGAAACATTTCTAGTTACAGAGATTAGCCCTATTGGCTAAATTAGAGGTGTCTCCTCAGTCCAAGATAACATTATACAATTTTGTAGTAGTCATCACTTTGTAAAGACAGAGAAGTACAGTTTTTACATAGCCATGTAATAATACACATCATCAGAAGATGGCAATACCGACTCCTATATTATAATCATTACAAGGACACAGATGTCCTAACATCTTGTAAGCAAGAAATACAGGTATACTGTATATTAGAAAGTAAAGTGTATAACAATACTATGCATACATATCCTGACATCTACTCTTATACGGTAGATGCCCTTAGCCCTATATGTTAGTATAACATATGCCTAAGTACTAGCTGTCTATGGTGTACCTCAAGGGGTACCAATAAGGGTGCAGAGACCCTGTGTAACATTCCCCCCTTGTTGCCTCACAAGGGGCAACACAACAAAAGTAGGGAAGTGGATGGGGTGCAGGGGTCATTTACAGACCTGACGCACGAGCCTTGTAAAGGTACTCCAGCTGCTCATGGTGTTGATGCAGTGTGCACCTTAGGCAGCACGGCATAATAATAAGAAAAAATATAAAAAATGCTTGTATAATAACAAAACCTTTAAAAGTGATCTCTAATCAAGTGTTTGTAAGTGCACTGTTCATATCACCATCATTAATAAGTGCAAGGACAGCTTCATTAGCTTTAGAAATATTATTGCTGATGTGGATGAGATGGATGTCTTTCCTCTCTAAAAGTGATTTTAATGTCAAAGTGAGGGGATCAGTGTGTATATTAAAGTAAGGTAAATACTCAGAAAATGTAAGCAGATAATCAAGGTTACCATCAATAATGTCAGCGTCCATAAGAGGGATGGGTGTAATAACTGTGTGCCCAATAAATAACTTCTGATGTAGGACGAAACATAAATTTGAACTATCAATAGAACATGTTTGTATTCCATAAGTGTAACTTAAAAAATTTGTGACAACGCAATACTCGCTTTCTGAATTATATCGCATTTTAACAGTAGGCAGTCTCCATTTTTGCAACTGTACTGGGCAAGTATAAGTTGTTTTGGAGATCCGTGTTGACAGGCGGTGAACCTCCTCCCAGTAAGACTGGTAGAGCTTGGAAGTGTCTGGAGAAGATGTTGAGTCCTGGTATTTAGTGCCATTAGTGGTGATGTCATCGTCCATGGAAAAGGGCCAATTGATACTGTCTGGGGAATAGCCACATATAGGTTTAATAACATCAAATGCGTCACAGCGACACAAATAAGTATACCCTTTCTTCGCACAGCAGTTCGTATGCGGGGCAACCCAGGCATCCAGAAGAGAATCGTGGACCAAGAGAGGAGGTAAGTCGAGCCGTTCTCTATAGATGTCTTCATCAAGATGCTCAATGGAGTGTAGTTTATTGAATAAAGCTGTAGTAGGATCAAAACGTGGTAAAGAGACAGTAAAAGAAACAAACATAGTATCCTTAATGGAACATTTCTTAAAAGTAAAACATGGACCAGTGTTAGGGTATCTGTTCACAAAACCCAAATTCCTAGCTGTGGAAAGTGGAATAATTAGAGTCTGTAGCATACACATTGCAATACAGCTGGAAAATTTGCACTGAGGACAATACCATTTAGAGATACATCTATCGTGCATAATATCAGGGATCCTTCTGGATTCTAGATCACCGAAGACATTATTGATGGTAGTGATGTATGAGCCATGAGCTGAACACAATATCTCATGGGTAATATATTGTTTATCTGCTTCTTTATTGTTCTGTGCAATGAGATTGTTAATCTTATCTTTAGAATCTGTAAATGCCTTAGCAATCTCGTGCATGTTGTATTCAGTGTATCTTTCTTCCTGACTAAGGACATCCACACCATGCAATAATGGGGGTATAATATAATTTACCAAACCAGTTTGGAATTTCTGTGAATGTGATTTGATAGCAGCAATGTCAGCTTTATTCAAAATAGACACGGCTGTACCAAAAAGACCTGTAACAGTGCCTGTGGCACCAGTGACATCAGAACTGTCAACTTCGCATGTGTGACGCTTATGACTTTGATCATCAAGATTAGGTTTTCTCCTGAAATTGCCTCTATGCTTGGTGGTGTGTACCCTGGTAATAGGGTCTTGAGTAAGAATTTGAAAAGCTGCTAAGCTATCAAGTAACAAAGTACTATAAAACAATGAAGTGTTAGTAGTATGACACATACCAGAGTCTTTCATATTCCAGTAAGTCAAGTTGAACAAAACAGGTATATGCATACATTGTAAGTTGTTAATAAGTGTACCAGGTAAGGCAATGGCTGTTAGACCACTATGAGGACCAGGGGTATGTTCTGGACATTCCAAAATCTGTTTATCAGTAGGGAGTAACAGAAAGGTACATGGCAGCAGAGGCCATGTTGTGTACAGCACAAAATTTTCTTGCAGGGTCTTTAGACAAGGAATTAAAATATGAGGGATCAATTAAGGCAGTAATATATTATAAACCAGAATGTCTAAGAGCAGTTTGGATCAAGGACAGAGAACCATTTGGGGATAATTTTGCATTGGGCCAGCCATGGAAAGTTCCCTTGGAAAGCCTGGCCACAGAGAGAATTTGTCCTTGCGATGCGGTTTGCCACTCAATTTGTAGGGTAGATTTATCAGGAGCAACAACCGAGGCAGTGAGGTAGGCATCTGAACCTTCCTGGACAGTAATCAAATTGTCGGGTATATTGATGGAAACTCTCTCTGGGGTAGATGCTGGAGGATCAAGGTGAGGAAGGAGGTGCTTTACTGTGCCTTGGATATGGGGGATACTTCTGATATGAGAAGAAAATGGAACAAGATAGCCATCTTGTCAATGTATCTGAAAAGGAAAACTAAACATTAGTAAGTTAGTACTATTCTGCCCAATGGGGTGAGGAAAAGTAATTATATTCCTTTATACAGTTTTAGCTTGTTTGCATGTAACCACTTGTCAGTCAGTTTGTTGTTTTGCATAGGTCTAACCTGATAGACTGCTGGACTGAGCTTATTGACAATGGGGTAGGGGCTTTCCCACTTATTGGAGAAGGAGTGTGTGGGATGTGCAAATCTGAGAACCATTACCTGATCCCCAACTTGCCAATCCACTTCTTGTGTGTGTTTGTCAAACTGTATTTTGGACTGTTGCTGGGCTTTGCCCATGCAGTTGTCAGCATACAAAGGAGTGTGTATGAGGTCTTGTCTGAGTTTTTTCACATATTGGTCTACAGATATATTGTCTGCAGTAGGGGTATGCAGGTCAAACAACAGGTGCTCATGTAATCTCATCTGTCTACCAGTCATCACCTCAAAGGGTGTCAGCTGGGTGGTGGCTGAGGGTGTACCCCTGATTGCCATAAGGAGCAACATCAATAGGGAATCCAAAGTCTTGGGATTGTCCTCAATGAATTTGGAAAACATTTACTTAATCTGCTTGTTGGCTGTTTCTACTTGATCTGAAGATTGTGGGTGGTAAGGTATCTGGAACTTCTGATGAAATCCAAGGACTTCAAGTGTTTCTTTCATCAATTTACTTGTAAAACTGGTTCCTTCATCTGAGTCTACCTTGAGAGGTAGGCCCCACCAGGAGAAAATCTGTTTCACCAGGATTTTGACAGTGGTTTTAGCAGTACATGTCTTAGTGGCGAAAGCCTCAACCCACTTAGAGAAGAGATCTGTTACCACAAGGGCATACTTGTTATTTCTGCTGGTATTGGTCACAGGACCAATAAAATCAATCTGTATGGCATGCCAAGGGCCAGAATGCCTTTGTGGTAGCTGTTTGGCATTTAGTTTGGTAGGGATGGGGTTGTTTTGTGTGCAAACAAGGCAGTTATCTATGTACTGTTTGACATCCTTGGTGACACCAGGCCACCACAAGGTGGTCTTAAGCCTTTGGAGGGTATTTTCTACTCCCTGGTATCTGCCAGTGTGGGTGTCATGCACTTGGTGCAGAAATATGGGCCTAAGATGATGGGGAACCACCCACAACTTGGTGGGGGTGTCATCTGGCTGATACCAGATGAGCTTGTCATCAAGAGAAAGATGCAACATACCTTCCTGCCTTTGTTAGGGGTTATGGGTAGGGAGATTCTTCTCAGTACCCTTGTCGAGGAATCTGAACACAACTTTGAGTTCAGAGTCAGCATGCTGGGTTGCTGACAGGTCCAAGGGGCAAAAGGGTTCAGGTTTCTTCCTGACTGCTGTTATGCGTACGGCCGCTCTGACCTCTGGATAGTCTGTCATCCAGGTGTCCCCCCTCAGGCCCCTTCCTTTGCAAGGGTGTCTGCTGTGTCATTAAAGGCATGATAGGGGTCATGTATGGAATGAGGTTTGACCTTTTGTACATAGAGTTTGTGTACAAACTTTTGTGCCAGTGAATGAATGTATATTACCAGTTCCTTGTGTTTCACTGGGCTGCCATCAGAGGAGAGGAAGGAGTTCTTCTGCCAGAAAGGAAGAAATTTTGCAAGGGAACAACAAACCCAGTTAAAGTCTGTAAAAATGATGGTGTACTTGGTTCCATACTGGATAAACTCAAAGGCACAGGTCACCTCTACCATCTCAGTATACAGAGATGATGCCACACTGCAAAGCTTAGAAATTTTAACAGTGTTACCATAAGGGTAAATAACTAACATGCCCATCCCTGAAATCTGTTCTCCCTGGTAATAGGAAGCTGAGCCATCTGTAAAGACACAACACAGTGAGGTGTTCTCGAGTAGCTGTGGTGTAGCAGGGAGGGAGGGACCTGGATCTGGAAGATCAGGTGGCTGCAGTGTAGAGTTATGGGGTTCTCCTTGGAAAAGAAGGCTATGCGCCAGCATGGATGGCATTTTGGTTGGGTGGACCTTGATATCTCTATCCTGGAGAAGGAGGGATCAGTGTGTCAGTCTGGTGTTGGAGACTGACCCATCCTTCACTTTATCTGATAGCAAAAAGATAGTTGGGGTGTGGTTTGTGTTAATGATCAGAGGAGAGTACCCAATGATATACAAGAAGTGCTTGACAGCCGAGTAGGTAGCCAGAAGGTCCCTTTCACAAAGGCTGTACTTCTGTTCTACTGGGGTCAAGAGCTGTGATGCATATGCAGTGGGTCTCAGGGTGCCATGGACCTTCTGGGCCAGCACTGCCAACATAGCAATGTCAGAGGTGGCACATTCCAGATGGAATGGCAAAACTGGACTGGGGTTGACCAGAGCTGGAGCTGAGGCCAAGGCCTGTTTCAGTGGCATCACAGCCTAGGTGTGAATGCTACCCCAATTCCAGGACACGTCCTTTTTTAATAATTCATACAGAGAAGCAGCCTTCTGAGCAAAATCACAAATAAAATCTCTAGAATAGTTTACCATACCTAGAAGTCTCCTAAGAGTGGCCATACTGGTGGGCAGTGGAAAGTCTTGCAATCCTTGTATCTTAAGAGTACCTCTTTCTAACATAGTTGTGCTTTCGCAGGATTACATTTGAGGCCTGCCTCTGAATGAACTGTGACTCTGGATGAACCAAGATGGCGGCCACGTTGGGCTAGCCGCTCTGTTGCTTTGTTGTACCCGTTTTTTCGTTTGTTTCTGAGCGCCTCTTGGTGCTTTTGCTGTTCGGCCTTCGTTTATTTTAGTTTAATTTAATTTCACCTATCATCGATTAGTTGCAGTGTTTCGTCGTTTTTGTATAAGCGACGCGGCTGCTGTTTTTGGATGAGCATTTGTCGGTGGGCTGACTGGTTCTGGGTTGGACTGTGACTTCTTGGATTGCTGGCATTGGACGTGGGCCTTCCTGTTGGTGTTGGATGTGGACTCTCCTGTAGAACTGTCGGAGTTGCGGCGGTTGAGCTGAGCCAGCCGGAGTTTTGGCTCCACTCTGCTTCGTTGCTCTGGGTGCTCCCGCCGTGAGGTTTGTGTTCCGCATTCCTTTTGCCTGCTTCCTGGATTCCTGGATCAGCTGAGACTGGATTTGCTGAGACTTGGATGCCGGATTATAGAATCGGGGCTTACCTGGTGAGGCTGTATTGTTCGCATTATTCTTGGGTCGTGGGGTTTTTGCCTTCGTACTGTTTCCCCCCCCCACCTAGTGAGCCTGGTGACTGCTTTGTCTACATTCTAGGTCATGGTGTGATAGACTGAGAAGCCCCTGCATCATTTTGGGTGATTTTGCTACTTGGAATCACGGTCTGTGAACTGAATTAATTCTGGAGTATCCAACCGTGCTCAGGGATTTGTTATATTCCTGAGGATCAAGCTTTCTAAGGACCTTACAATTTTCATCTAATATATGGTGGTACAGGGTTTTTCTGTTATCACAGGAGTTGGTTTTAATTTGTAGGGTGTGTTGTCTACCTGGTGGTCTCCAGCCAGGCAGGAGTGGCCTCGGGTGCCTCCCAGGGAGCTGGGGGAGACCAGGGCCTCTTCTAGGTTGCCTTGGGGTCAGCTGCGAGACAGCTTTAGCTGTTGGCTGCTGTCCGAGTGGGGGCAATACTCCCTGCAGAAACATATCTCCTGACTGTATTTTATTGGTTTTGATAATTAATTACTGGCATCTGAGGAGCAGCCGCTGGAAGATTTCTAGATCTCTTTGCTTATTTGAATTTCCGAACTTTTCGCAAAGACTTTTCTGATTCTGTTTGGACATTATTGATGGAAAACCAGAATACTGTTTTTAGTCTTTGGACCATAGGTAGTGAGTGATGGTTATTTATTATTACAAATTTGAATTTGACTCCTGCCATGTGAGAGGTGGTGTTGGGAGTATTTAATATTTTAGCATTTGCCGCATGTGAGAGGTGCTGCATTATTTTAAGATATAAAATTGTTTAAAATTCAAATTTGTTTAATATTTAATAAGTTATTTTACTGCGTTTTAAATTATTGTATTTTATTTTAATTCTATTGTTTGGTTATTTTTGAGTTGTCTTTGGTTTATGTTTGTTTACTTGGTTTGCTCTCCCTTCCTCTGTGAGAGAGAGTGGGGAGAAGGCGTTTATAAGTGTGATATTTTTAGGTTTATTGTTAGGTTTATTTTAGTGATTTGTTTAATAATGACGGTTGGGCATTATTCCCCCACCAGGCTCAGGGAACTTCGCCTTTTGAGTGCCCACCATTATCATCTGACACCTATTTTTGGGTGTCGGGCATTAGGCATTCTAAAAGGAGGTGAGGGCGAAGGTGGAAGCTGAGCCTTGTGGGGGACAGAGGAGGGCAGTTGGGGTTTTAGGGAATCAGAAAGGCGTCCTGGGGTGAAAATGGGGTCAAGATAGAGGTTGCTTCTATCTTGTCCCCATACCAGAATCCCGAAAATATCGGACAGGTACCGAGGTCTTCCTGACATCTCATCCTGCCTTGGCGGTGTTGTGCAACGTCAGATCTATAAAAACAAGACAGCTATTGTAGCTGATCTTGTTGGGTCAGCTGATCTGACTTGCATTACCGAGACATGGCTGGATGAAAATGCTGGCCATATATTGCCTTAGCAGCTCAACTGGGTTCTCGATAATACCGTCCAAGGCAGGATGTGGAAGGAGGAGGTGTGGCCATTATGTTTAAATCTGAACTGGGCCTTGTGGATGTTCCATTGGGGAACACCAGATCTTTTGAATATATCCTGGGCGAGGGTGCAGGTTGTGGGATTCTCCTCGTCTACCGTCCACCAGGTGACGGTGGCGAATTCCTGCAGGAGATTGCAGACTTCATTGTCGACCTTATGTTGAGGTTTCCCAGATTAATACTTCTTGGTGACTTCAACACTTGGGTCGATGATGAACTCTCTCATTTTGGTCAAAGTCTCCTCCAGTTGATGAATACACTGGGCCTGACACAGGTTGTTACCACCTCTACCCATATTGGAGGTCATTCACTAGATCTGGTCTTTCTCTTGGGTATGGAGATCACTGACTTGGGGGTGGAACCAGTCAGTTGGTCGGACCATTACACCATAAGGTTCAGTTTCAGGGCCCCTCTAATAGGTTCTGCCTTACAGAGATGGTCCAATACCGCCCTTTAAGGGGTGTTGGCCCCAGTGACCTTATGGTGGTGCTGAACCTATCGAGTTTGTCGGGTGAATGCATGAGTCCAGATGATCTTGTACTCGCCTATAATAAGGCTGTGGGAGATGCACTGGACAAAATTGCTCCTGTTCGTGTTCGGCCTTTCACTATCCATCCAAGGAGTTCATGGTTTGATGGCTCCTTGAAGGAATTAAGGTGAGTAGGCCGAAGGCTGGAGAGAGCCTGGTGGAAGTCGGGCCTTGATGTCGACAGGCTTAGATTGTTAGCCCATTATGATGGCTACCAATCAGAAATCACTCGTAAGAAGGCAGAATTCCTGTCCAGAGAGATTTCTGCTGCAAAGAAATCGACCGGCTCAGCTTTTCTGGACTGTGGACAGGCTGTGCAATCCAGTCTGTCTTCAGCCTAGAGAAGCTTTTTCTCAACTTAGATGTGAGGAATTCGCTCGCTTCTTTGCAGATAAGGTTGCCGACATCAGTCCGGCATCGGTCCGAACTCTCCTTCGGGGGGTCACGGTGGGCAACCGGTTGTACTTAATCTTCGGCCTATCTGGTTGGAGTTTCATCACCCGGAATTCGCTGACATTGTGAAGATCATCCAATCAATGCGTCCAACTAGTTGTAGTTTGGATCCGGGTCCTACACCTCTGTTAGTAGGTTGTGTAGAAGTCATCTACCCAATCCTTGCTGACATTGTCTGGAAATCCTTGGAGAGGGTTTTCCTAATCCTCAAGGAGGCAGTAGTCCATCCACTCCTTAAAAATCCTCCTGGACCCAGACTGTCTAGCTAACTACCGCCTATCTCTAACCTGCCATTTGTTGGTAGGGTTATTGAAAAGGCAGTTGCACTGCAATTGGATGAATATCTCACCTCTCATAATGTCTATGATACTCTCCAATCTGGCTTCAGGAAAAGGCATAGTACTGAAACTGCCCTTGTTCGGGTATTGAGTGACCTCCTAATGGCCAGAGATCGAAAGACTTATACCATTCTGGTCCTTCTTGATCTTTCTGCTGCATTTGACACTGTAGACCATGAGGTGCTATTGGAGCGGCTGCGGTTTTTTGTGGACTGTCTGGTACAGTCCACAGATAGTTCGTTCTTACCTCACTGGTAGGTCTCAGAGAGTCGTCACGGAATTTATTCCTCTGGCGCCTTCTCCCTACCATGTGGGTACCTCAGGGTTCCATTTAGCTCCCATGTTGTTTGCAGTGTATATGCTGCCATTAGGATAAATCATCAGGAGATACAGCTTGAGTTTTCACTGCTATGCAGATGATACTCAGTTGTATTTATCCTTTCTCCCGATCAGAGTGATGCACTCTCAGTCTTAACAACTGTCTGGATGAAATCAGAATTTGGATGAGTTCGAGTTGGTTGAAGCTTAATCCGGATAAGACCGAGGTATTGGTTGTGGGCCAGGTCATCCTGGGAGGGGTTTGGGTGTGGCACATCCATCAGGCTTATCACTTGGTGAGGTACAGCTCTCTAGCTCTCCGACAGGTGCGAAATCTGGGCGTTATTTTTGACGACGGTCTGACCCTGAAATCTCAGGTGTCAGCTGTTGTCGAATCCTCTTTTTATCATCTGAAGAATATCGCCCGGGTGAAACATCTGATTCCCCAGGAGGACCTTCCGACCTTGGTTCACGCCTTTGTTACTACCCGTTTGGACTACTGTAATTCCCTATACCTACGGCTTCCAGGGATTGATATGCGCCACCTGCAGCTGGTGCAGAACACTGCAGCCAGGCTTTTGACTGGGACTCCAAGAACCAGTCATATTACGCCTGTGCTTCGCGAACTGCACTGGCTGTCTGTGCAGTGATGAATCACCTTTAAGGTTGGTTTACTAACCTTTAAAGCCCTTCACGATCAGGGACCCGCTTACCTGAAAGATCTTCTGATTCCCTATTGCCCCCTCTGCCCCCTCTGCTCCGCCAATGAGGGATTGCTAGAGATTCCCAGGGTTTGTTTGAAGTTATCAGGATCTCGTGCTTTTGCCTTTTCAGCTCCTACCCTGTGGAATTCTCTACCTCATTGGTTGAGAGAATGCCCGACCGTTGACAGTTTTAAAATTGCTTTAAAAACATATCTTTTTAACTTGGCTTTTTCTTTATAGTTTGATTGTTTAATGTTGATTTCTGTTTTATTACTATGTACAGCACCTTGATTTTGAAAGGCGCTTTATAAATAAACACGAATTGAATTGAATTGAATTGAATGAGGGTCAGTAGTTCATCCAAGAGAGCCAGGTGGTGTTCCTGTGTGGTTGCTGCCAGCAACAGGTCATACACATACTGCAAGAGACACAGGGGTGTAGAGAAACCCTCAAGGGTGTCCATCATGTGTAAATGGAACAGGGAGGGGCTGTTATGGAATCTCTGTGATAAACTGGTCCATGTGTACTGCCTGCCCTCAAAGGTGAAGGCAAACTTATATTGACTCTTGGGGACCAATGGAAATGACCAAAAACCATTGGAGATATCCAGGGTACTGAACCATTTCTGGTCAGGGGTCAATAGTCACAGCACATCTGGTGTTGATGCCACAGTTGGGGCACAACTGGGGGTAACCTAGTTCAGTCTCCTGTAGTCAATAGTAAGTCTCCAGGCACCTGTGGGTTTTTTCACAGGCCACGCTGGGGAATTGGCAGTGGAAACACATGTCCTGATCACACCTTGCTTGAGAAGTGATTTAATTGTTTCTCTAAGGGAAGGCAAGGCCTCAGGTGGAAAGGAGTATTGCCGTTGCCTCTCATGTGATGGGCCTGTCACTCCAATGACAGTGTGCATTCTGCCACAGTCATGCTTGTTGGTGGCAAATGCCTACAGATGCCTTTGTAGAATGGGGAGGAGCTTTGGGAAAAGCTTGTGGTTCTTGAACAAATCTATTACATCATACTCTTTGTCATTCACAGATATTGTTGCAACCACATGTGAGTCAGGGATCATAATGGTGTGATAGTGTCCCTGAATTTGCATCAGTAACATGTTGGCTAGGTCTACCACACAGCTGTGTGGTGCCAGGAAGTCAATTCCGATTATACTAGGGTGATCATGCAGTACCATCTGCTGAAAAGTATGATAGGCCTTCAGGTGTCCCAGGGCAACAGGTAGTGGCAGGGACCAGTATGCCAGCAACCTAGTTCCATCTACACCAGACATATTGGTCCTCCATCTGGTGGACCACAGGGATGTGTCTGGGTGGTCATCGTGTAATACAGACACAGCTGCACCTGTATCCAGTAGTACTGTCAGAGGGTGTCCCCCGACCTCAGCCTCGGTGCAGGGCCTTCCATTTGTATCCAAGACCAGCTTGTTTACAATATGGACTGGGGCCTGTAATTGTCAGTCTGTACCAGTGGAAGCATGGGGAAGCTTGTGGAAGAGAGTCTGGGCCTGGTTCCTGTATACCACTTCACCATGCTGCACTGAGGCTATATAGGGAGCTGCTTCCAGGTTCAGGCCTGTATGGGCCTGAGGGCCTGTACTTCCGGTGTCCCTATGGCCTGTTGAGGCCTGCTGTCCTGGTTGTACGGCAGCAAGGGCTTGAATGGGAACAGCATCCACTACAGAGCACTCTTGCCCGAGAAGTTCTTGGAATTTCTGGTTCTCATCAGCTATTTCCCTATATGAAGGGCCTGATCTTTGTTGTTTACCCTTATTATTCTTATGGTGTTTCTTGTTTTTGTGGTAGCTCCAGTTCCCACCCCAGGATTGTTGTTGTTGTTGGGCCTGCTGGGGGTGTTGGTTGTCTGTGGGGAGGGGCTGTTTCTCTTGTGCCTGCCCCTCCACCATATAGTGTGTTGTGGCCTCCGAAGTAGTTTCCACAGCAGCTACTTCCTTGGAACTGGAGCCCAAATCACGGATGTGGTGGGATAGGTGGTTGGCTCTACCTTTTCTCTTACTGCAGGGATTCTATTCCTAAGGAACAGTCTTGTATTCAATAAGTTCTGCATCTGCAGCTTCCCCTGCAAGATGTTTCCCCACCCGGTAGGTCATCCAAAGCCTCTGGTGGAAAGTCACTGGACTTTCTTTCACATTCTGTTTTACAGGTTATGTGAGCATCACTACTACTACACCTGGGCTGTGTGCAGAAATGAGCTTAGCTGCTACTTCAAAAATGGTGGTGTGGCCATTCTGACGGATGGTATCGGGGAGTTTTGCCCACAGTCCAGGATCAATGGTCTGGCATAGTATCTGGACCTGACAGTCTGCAGTGAGACTAAGCATTTCACATTTAGCACTCACCTTTTCCAAGTGGCAACTGAGGTTGTCGGATGGGATCATCCGACCAATGCTGTCAACTATTTGCTGAACAGAGTAGGCCATTTGTATGGGGATTAGTGGGATGATCAATTAGAGGTAGATTGCCTTGGGCATTATCCAGGGCTGCCTGAGCTGCAGCTTCCACCATAGAACAAACCATGTCATCCTGAGTGCCAGCCTTATGTAGAAGTTGCTTAATTTGGGTCTTGAGAACCCGCTTGTTTCTCTCGGAGATGCGCACGGTGCCTATTACAGTTTCAATCATTCTCTCTATCTCCTGCCTGTCTTCCACATTAATAACAGCTACCGGTGATCCCTTTGGGACTAGGCCTAGACCTGCTCCCCCCTAACATGGGGGTCACCATGTTGGTGTTGCCCATAATATGCTTTGTGCCGTCGATGATGTAGGATATGGGTGTCATGTGATGGGGTCTGCCATGTTGTGAATGGTGGGGCGGGGCATCTGCACCCTAGTAGGGTTGTGACTGGGCGTTGTACTGGGAAATTTTGTCATCTAACACCTCCCCTTCAGATGACATTGTCAAGGCAGGGGCTACGCCTCCCATTGCCTTGACGTGACCAGCTATCACCTATTGCTGATGGCTCAGTTTTGCCATCTTGGATTCACATTCAGCATGATTCACATTTGCAACATTCACATCCACCTCATCCTGCATCTGTTTTTATAATACTCTATATGTGGTGCTCAATTCGCGATTGTCCCTAGTAGCCAATTCTAAGTCATTATGTACCTAGTTTATCTCGTCCTGTATCTCTCCCAACTCCTCACTCAATTGTTCATTCATTCTACTTAATAAGTCATTCATTTGCAAAGCCTGCCCCTTATCCTGTCTCAAACTTTCACACTCCTGCTTCAACATACAAGGTTCTTGCTTGTCTGCCTGTGCAGAATGATGCAAAAGGGAATCCTTTTCATTTCTCAGTATTTGGAGCTCAGACTCCAAATCCTGCTCACGTCTCACACATTCAATTTCCTGTTACCCAATCTCCTGTTTAAGAGATGAGATGTGCAGTTGAAGGGTTCAAAAGTTTGCTTCGGAGGCTTCCAGAGCAGCATAGACAGCCACAACCAACAGCCCTTTAGCTTCTCGCTTTCTGGCTATTTGTCTCATCTTTGACTACAGAGTTGAAATCCCCAGTACAGGGTTGTCAGATTGACTTACGTCCCACACAAAGTCAGCCCATCCTCTATGGGAGGCAAGGAAGTTTGAGACATCGAGTCTCAGTTCTGTGCAGATATTTGATATGGTGGCCATGGTGTGGGAGGGAACAAAAGATTAAACTGTGAAAAGGTGCCATGCTGTGTATTGATCCACAACAGGTGCACTTGTTCACAGTCGGGCTACTGTGCACTTGTAGGCTTGCAATTCAAAACTGCTGTGGGGTGGGTTGAGTTGGCATCAACCACACCCAGTAAGCAGGCAGACTTTGCAAGTTGTTACAAAGTGGTCATAGAACGAGAGAGAGGTGATTCGGGAATGCACACCTATAGTCCCCATTGGGAAGGGAAAAGTTGTAAGCAACAAGAGAAACTTTGCAAACACCATATATTGCCTGCACATGGTTGCCAATTGTCAGGAGGCCTAAACCTCACTGTCAGATTCTTGGCAATAATGGGCATGCAAGGAATCACAGACACATTGCATAAGAGTAATAAAGCTTGCTTATTACTACCAAAAGGATAATCACAGTTGCCCTAAGCAGTTCTTATCAACATGAACCTGAGAGCCAATGCTAAGCATTCCCTATACCTTGAGTATTCTCCGTGTCTCTTGGGGTCTCCAAGGTAGAAGACGTAATGTCTTACATTATATTCCTTTGATAGATTTCATAGATGTTTCTAGCAAAAAGATAAATAGTCCATAGTGCTTGCCTTTTAGAATATCTGATTTCAATTAAGTTTGAATTTATCAGAGTCAGCCATCGCTAAGTCCAAGTTAGCTTTAAATGAGTCCATGTTTAAACTCTCTACCACAAATGCTGGGAGGTTATTCCATATAGGAACAGTTCTTAGATTAAACCAATTTTTCCTCCTTAGGGTGTTCCACTTGCTGATTTCTAAATGCCTGCTACTGTATGTTTATGACTACTGAATCTGAATTTAGATTCTATTAGACCTAATCCCTTAGTAAGGTTTGAGTCCTTTAGTGAGCTATATATTAGACAGAGATCTCCCCTCTGTCTCCTGTATCTCAAGGTATATAGGTTCAACATTTTTAACCTGTGTTGATAAGATTTATCTTTCATCCCCTCTATAGCTCTGGTGAACCTTCTCTGGACTCTCTATTCTGTATATGTCTTCCTTGGTATAGGGTGACCATACTTGCACACAGTATTCCAAGTGGGGTATAACCAAAGCAATGTATAATGGTAATAAAGCATCAGATGAGCGGCTAGCTACATGTCTAAGTATAGAATTTAAGTTTTGATTAGCCCTTTTAACTTGTCTTGCACAATGCAGTTTGAATTTTAAATCAGGGGAAATAAGCACACCTAAATCATTTTCTTCAGATGTTAGTTGTAAAATTTCTATCCCTAGCTTGTATTGAAAGCATTTATTTTGCTGGCCCAAATGCATTACTTTACATTTGCCATTGTTTTATTTTAATTTTTTCTCATGGGCCCAATTTGTCATTTTGTCTAAGAAGCCTTGTAGTGCTGAACTTTCACACTCATTATTGATGATAGAGCCTATACGGCAATCATCTGCAAATTTCAATAGCCAAATATTGTCATCATCAGATTTTAGACATGAAACATATATGTTGAACAGACACGGTCCCAAGACTGATCCCTGAGGGACCCCACTAGTCACAGGGGCCCTGATTGATAATGCACTGTTAATCTGAACTCTTTGATTTCTATCCTTCAGCCAGGTGGCTATCCAGTTTGTGATGTTAATATCAAGTTTGTATTTGTTTAATGTATCAACAAGCTCAAAATGAGGGATCTTATTGAAAGCCTTAGCAAAGTCAATAAATATTATATCTACTGATTGACCATTATCGATTGCTGCTGTTACCATATTATAAAAGGTGAGTAAGTTAGTTAAGCATGATCTTGATTTTGTAAATCCATGTTGTTGACATATCTGCAAGTTCACTAATAGTTATATGTTCCAAAATAAATTCCTTAATGATTTGTTCTAGTATTTTCCCCAGTCGTGACGTAAGGCTAATAGGTCTGTAATTTTTCAGGTTTGTCTTTTGGGCCCTTTTAATGGATAGGGGCCACTGATGCCACCTTCCAGTCCCCTGGCACCTCCCCAGTGTCTAATGAATGTTGAAAAATATTAATCAGAGATAAATACATTTCTTCTGCTATTTCTTTTTGTATATTATCCGGTCCAGGTGATTTATTTATGTCTAATCTTTTAGTTTGTTCAAAACATCCTTTGGCTGTATTATAAGTTGTCCTGGTTTAGAAGTCTCTAACACATTGGTTTCTCCTGGGGTTACAGTATTAAACACTGATGAGAAGTATTGATTTTGTATATTTGCTGTTTCCTGTTCATTGGCTACACTGCCTGACTGAGCAATAAAGGGTCCTATCGTATTAAAATTAATCTTGGATTTGTTGATATATGAAACGAATGCTTTTTTGTTATCTTTGACTCTTAATGCCAGATTGATTTCAAATTGAGATTTTTCTTTTTGTATCATATTTTTAATAGTTTTTAGTAATTCCAGATACTTCCAATTAAGATGGACCAGACCCTTCTTAATTTGCTTGAATATTTTATTTTTTCACCTATGATAATTACCATGGTTTCTGTAAGATAGAAATATTTCTAGTTACAGAGATAAGCCCTATTGGCTAAATTAGAGGTGGCTCCTCAGTCCAAGATAACATTATACAATTTTGTAGTAGTCATCACTTTGTAAAGACAAAGAAGTACAGTTTGTACATAGCCATGTAATAATACACATCATCAGAAGATGACAGTACCAACTCTTATATTATAATCATTACAAGGACACAGATGTCCTAACATCTTGTAAGCAAGAAATACAGGTATATATTAGAAAGTAAAGTGTATAACAATAATATGCATACATATCCTGACATCTACCCTCATACGGTAGATGCCCTTAGCCCTATATGTGAGTATAACAAATGTCTAAGTACTAGCTGTCTATGGTGTACCTCTGGAGCTACCAGTAAGGGTGCAGGGACCTCATGTAACAACAGCGTGTCATGTGAAGAAAGCATGCACGTGAAGCCAGAGTTATTTCTGTATTAATGTCAATGAGATTCAGGCTTCACAGCATGGTACATATGGAGGAAAAAATGTTGAGACTTCCGCATTTGAAAAAATCAGGAACAACATCAGAAAAGTAAAGTTGGACTCTGGGCATGTGCATCAGCAGCACTACTTATGTGTATGTATGGAGTCCGAATTCTACTTTTCTAAATGCTCATTTTAGTGGTAAGAGCACTCATTTTGTAGTAAGACTAACACTGCCAATTTCATTAATATTTCCTGTTTCAGAATCCACATCTAGCTGACCTTGCACAAAAGAAATGCCTAATTCGTGAATGCATGAGTTTGTTGGTGGTTCAGTGTAAAGTTGCTTCATGAACATGCTGAGTATCGAGCGTCGGAACTTATCAGACTATCAAGTCGGGTTGTTTCAAATTCTTGTAATTTGCAAAACATATTCAAACTATGTTTGTGAGGCAAAC
This sequence comes from Neoceratodus forsteri, assembly GCA_016271365.2. NCBI lineage: Eukaryota > Metazoa > Chordata > Ceratodontiformes > Ceratodontidae > Neoceratodus > Neoceratodus forsteri. The sequence goes on from CM028134.1 coordinate 527,291,298, forward strand.
CAGGGGCCATATATGCCATCAGTAAGCATATAGATGGTAGCAGGCACCCTGGTCACATAGCACCCGAAATTTATATATAAAGCTGACAGTGCCCTCATCCTTGCCCAGTAACTACAGAGCAAATACAAGCAAGTGAACATGGTTTCAATGTGGACCTGCTCCTACCCAGATTTGACCAGAACTGCCTGGTTCATGCTGACCAATGCTTGTTTTATTCTGTTCTTGATTTTTAGCAGACCCTTTTCTCTGTGTAGTATTAGATGCCATATTTAGAGTAAGATCTTTGTCCATGAAAGGTTTGTGTTTTTTTTATAATCAGTGCCACAAACCAAGTTTCTCATACTAGCAAGCTTTACAAATTATAATTCTCAGTAAATGTTTTTCATTTTTCTAGTAGCCGAATTACTAGTTCAGCCTTTAGCTGATTCATTCAGCTTTTCTGCAATGTTTTCCGTCAAAAAGATCTTTAAAATCACAATACTCAGACATGTTTTCTCATTTCACCAAGTTATTGGCTCAGCATCTAAATGATTCAGTGATGCTTTCAGTAATAACTACACTATATAAATAAGATGATAATAACACCTTTACATTTCCACCACCTAAGGTGATGTTGCATTAGTAGGTGTTTTATGGTTTAGTATGTTGTAGAGCGGTGCCCCCCTCCAGCTCAACACCGCGACAGCTACACTTGAAAAAAGACCATTACAATGACAGTCACTGTAATGATCTGAGTTCAAGTGTAGGCATCCCCAGTGTTCTGCCCCCTCCATGGAACAACTTCGACTTGGAGCTGACAATCTTAAAGTCTGGGGGGTGCGAAAACACTTGTCATTCCAATGGCACAATGCCTGTGTCGGTATTGTGCCGTCACTATGCGGGAGGTCGGCATTTTCACTGTTGACCTCCCTTGGTGCTTCTGTTGTAGAGAAATGAAGAGTCATTTATTTCAGTAGCTCTCAGGAAAACAAAGGCCTTCCTCACATCTTTTTTTTTTTCCAATTCTGTTTCTCACTGAGTGGTCCTGGGCATCCTTCCAAGGAGCTTATTCAGCTTATGCCTCTCACTTCCTGCCTGAACCCTCACTGCCGGTATGCTCCCCACCCGAGTCCAGCCAGGTCAGTCCCCTGGCAGCCGAGTTACCCTTGGGGGAGGGCTTGCCCACCCTCAGTGACCTTACAGACTCAAGGCCCTACCTGGATGTAGGATTCACCCTGGGGAGATCTCAAGCGCGCTGAGCTGGCCTTGGAATTTGGGCCTTGCCACTGAAGCCCTCATCATCTCCACAAGTCCACAGAGGGTGTTTCCACTTTTGTCCCCATGAGTGCTCCCCCCCCAAGCATGATATGCAATGACGCCATGGTGCATGGCAACCCTGACGGCATCTGCCTCACTTGCCCCTCATGTTAATCGGCCATCCTGTAATGCCCTCAATCTCCATCAGAGTCCGCCAGGATGCCAGACATCCCCATAGCCCTCCCCCAGGGAGAGGAGAGCTGTCTGCAGATGCTTCACCCTCTCCTTCCCCTGCCAACCTCCGGCAACCCAAGTCTGTATCCGAACCCAGGTCACCGGTGTGGTGCAAGGTGTGGCGTCCAGCGCCTCAACCTTCAGCACCACTGGGCCAGCTTCCTTCCTCACATCTTAAACCATATTTCCAGAAATGAAGGTTCTGTTCATTTTATATAACTGGTATTATCCATTGAGGTTTGATATCATTTCTGTGAACTTGCTGTGTGTTTTGACAGGACTGCTCAACTGAGATGTAACACCTTGTTTTCAGTGTGGTCCTGCTTCTACTCAGATTTGAACAGAACTGCCTGAGCATTGCATCCGCATATGTAACCCAATTATATACTCCTGCTTTTCCTGCTCACTTGCTTGGTACTTCACCTGAAATACATTTCTTGGGTTTGTTTGTAGAAGCATGTTATTTTACACACACAAACTTGAAGCAATAGCAAAACAACACATTATTATCATTTTTTATTTCAAGCATATTTTGCCAGGTGAGCAGATTCCAAGAAGGGCTCATTTGCAGTTTTGACCTGGGAGGTGGGGGAATACTTGCAAGGGATAGATATGCATTCCTTACCTGACTAATACAATTCACCACTAAGATTTTCTACAATATGCAATATTTTGTCCCTCCTTTCCTTTTCTACCCTGTGCTTGTGAACCCCCCTCCAAATGAAGATGCATTTAATGGATCATTCTGTGCCCTGGCCACTGACTATGCTCCAATGCTCACCAAAGCATGCCTGTTAGTACCTGGTGCACACCAGACCTGTCATCTCTTACATGCCTCGATGTAAACCCAGGGCATGGCTGAGCTTGGGACTTCTGTCTGGACCATTCTTCTTAGCCCTGCCATGCAGTCTTAAACCTCCTCCATTTGCTCTCCTTAGTCTTGACACATAGACCAGGAGGGGGGTGCATTTATCTCTGGGTCTAGGGCCGAAAAGTTTGATGACTGTTTCTTATGTAAAAACGTGTGTAGAATCCAGATTTACAACTCTTATTCGCTCAGATCTGAACGTTTTCTTGGAAAATGCACTTCTTCGATGAAAAAATTAACTGCTGGTAAAAATTGTGTATATTTTAATTAATGGTTCCTTCTTTAATTTCAATTCTATATGCTTTTATTGAAATACTACAGACATTGTAACAAACAACAGCATATGTAGCAAAGGCTTAATATTAACATTATTATTTATTTTATTCTATATTTAGCTTAAAACAATCAACTTTTTATGATGTTTTATGAACCCAAGTACAACAAACAGTGTTCTTGTTCACTGTCTTCATTATCTGACATGTTAAGCAAATCTGGCTCATCAATATCGACATCACAGTAACTGTCGTCCTCTTCATCATTTGACTAGTTGTCATGCTCATTCAATTGTTCACTTAAGACTGGTGGTACAACTTTACATGTGAACCACGTTGGCTTGTATTTGCCATCCTCATTGGTCCAGCTATTGTCTCTGGCTTCAGTAGTGTCATTTCTGGTTTGTCTGTGTTTTTCCATAACAATGAAATGTAATTTGCACGGCAGATATGTTGTGTCAGAGTTGATCTGCATGGTGGCAGCAAGCTTGCGTCTGCTCCTTAGATGTTTTCTAAGGGTGCGTCTTTATCACTCAGACAGTACTTCATGTTGAACATGCTGTAGTGGGCTGTGTTGACACTCTTTACTTTCTGTCCATACACGGTACATACAAAGCTGTCAAGTGTATCCTCAGTTTCTTTAGACAAGTGTGGACTTCCCAGCTTTCTAAATTTCTGTGTGTACTCTATTCTTTTCCATAATTGTTAGAGGTCGCATCTTCCCCCTTGCCTTTGAATGCTGGTGAATAGTCACACCCTATCAGTGCATGGAGACCTGGTAGAGCTGCACACACAGGTCTGCCTAACTCTGCTGACAAGTGGGATACATCTATGAATCTTCTTGTGTTATTCCCTGAATGGCCAATGTCCATGTGCAGTTTGAGATTATTATTTAGACTTGCATGATACAGCAGAATCACCAGAATATCAGTATCATCTGCCCTGACCACTACATGCACATCTTCACCTTCATTTTGACTGCAAATGTAGTGTACGTGTTGCATGATTCTTGTGTCTGCTTCCATGTATTTGCTTTTCAGGGCCTTGAACTCTAGTCTGAGCATATGTCCAGCTTTCACTTTGTATGAGTAACAAGTTTCTCCTATTGCATACATGAGCTTTTTATCAACTAGAATTTCACAGTACACATCAGAATTCCATGCTGTAGCTAGAAAATCTAGAAGTGCCATCTTAAATGAAGATGAAGACAGGGCTCCAGCAAAGTCTCTTGGTCAGCTTTGGTCAGGACAAGTTATCAGATAGGAGAGTGGAGTAATGCTATGCTTTTCTCTCTTCTCTTGTTCAAGATCTTTGATCTATGGTGACTTGTAACAGTCACTGACAAGGTGGACTTAGTTTGCAGAACTACAGCAAACAAGAGACAGGTTGGTTTTTGCCACACCGTGGAATGTTGGTGGCAGGTTTGTAAGACTTGTGATCGAGAACATGGCATCAACCACAGTGGCATTTACAACATCGGGGTAGCTACTTTGGACTCTGGTCTCAAGCTTCTTCAGCAGTGTTGACTTCATTGTTGTGTTCATTGATCCATCAATGTTTCCTAAGGAGAGGGGTACCGGGGTTAGTGGGTAGGCAAACACCATCATAAATTCAACTGTTAAAGTCACAGATATACTGTATATACATACAGCAAGCATCCAAAGAGGTCTCGAGTTCCTTTCAACTCAACAATTTTCTTGTCCTTGTTCTTAATCTTCACCTTCTTTGCATCATGTGCAAAGTTCTCCAACTTGTATCTTTTGATGGGTTCCTTGAACCTACTGCATTTGGTAATGCATTTGTCTCCGAGTACCTGTCTCAGTAACCTGTAACACTTCGTTTGCTACTTCTTGTGATACTGCTTTTCCACTACCTATTGAATAAAGGCTGCTGTCTTCAAACGCATCCCAGAATGGATATATGGAGGAGTCTATTGTGTTCAACAGCTTGTTTAGATCCTTCGAATATCATTTAACTCTAAAATTCTGCAGCTCTTGGCTGGTTTCTTCGTGGCTGACAAGACCAATTTTTTCCATAAAACTTTCAACAATTTTACTTTGAACTGACCAAGAATGTTGCACCTCCTCCTTACATTGATGTTCTGTGTCAAAGAAAAAAATCCCGGTTGGTCTTGATGCAGCATCAACATTAATTGTCTGTTCCGAGGTCAAGTCTACATCATTTCTGCTAAACCCTCTCTTTGATACTGCAATGGTTAATGCTCCATTCTCAAATGTTTTCCTTAGTCCAGGGTGGGTCTCATCCATGTTTAACAAGTTCATAAGGTACAGGGTCATCCATCTGGCATAGTTGTGGTGCTCAGTTGTGAAGTAAAGAGGTATCATCCTCTCCAAGCTATATACAAAGAATGGCAAGTCATTTGTCCTGATGGAACAGCAGAAGAGTTGGTACAACTCTACCAAACTGCAGTACTGCAGGTAAAATTGGCAGTTGTGCCATGCTCACCATGGTATGTGGAATCAGAATGTTTCATATGCTTCCATGAATGTCTGGAACTCAGCTGTATTCTCTAGGTCCAGCATTGAGGAAGACAATGGGTCATTAAGTAGCTACTGTAGATGCTTTGAGATTGGAAAGTCTGACAAACCTTTCTATTGTATAAAGCACTGCAAATATTTAATTCTGAATGCTGCTGATAGCATTGGGTGAAGCCTCTTTGCCTGACTGAAAAATTTTCCTTGAAGAAGTCCATTCAGGGATCCCAATGCCAATACACCACTTTCAACAAGAATGTGGTCTCCACAAGAACCATTCAGGAGGTATCCAAGACCTTTGATATATGCTAATTTTGTATGGAATGCTCCAAAACATATGATAAGTCTGTCATATTCCGGGGACTTGGTGGAATGAATTTATAGCACAGGTTTTGCTATGGCCAAGTCATAAGTAATAGGCATATAGTCCTCCTGTCATTCATCCATAACCTTGATAGCAGTATCCATGGTTTATTGCACTACAAGTCTTGTAGGAGGCTTTCCTATAGGGTCCATGTATGATATGATCTGCTGTGGCAGGTCTTCTACAGAAACAAGGGCATTCCATCCATGCCATATTGGAGTAGCATCTACAATTGCACAAGATGTGATCCAGGCCACGTGTCTTCTCTTAACTTGCATGAGGTGTTTTGGTTCAGAGCTTTCTGTCACCTTATATTCATACTGTCTTATTTTTCGTTTTCCAGATGTATATGGTCAAATGTCTTTCTCGCCAATATCCAGAGTTCTTTTCCTCTGACTCGTTTGAATGCTCCTGGGTATAGTGTCTTGTTCCTGTTGTGACATTGGCTGCAATATCTGTTTCTTTATACTTGGCAAATAGTCTTCATCAAAATCTTCAGCATTTGTCTTTGATGTTCTGCGTCATTTGCTCTTTCATGTTAAAGATGGCCCTGCCTGGTCCTGGGCATGAACTTCTGATCTTTCCTCATCTGTGTTTGTTTCTATTGTGTGTTTCATTTCTTGCTGGCATTTGGTCATCCATGTGTGTTTTTGTCATAGCTTCTTCAGACCTTTCTTTGGGTACAGATGTCTCCTCAGTACTGGCTGGTATGTTTTGGTATGCTATACCCACAGTGTCATGCAAAGTGTCATGACCGTCAAGTGTCTCTGTCATCTCATCATACTTGTCGAAAGCCAAAGCAGTGGCTAAACCTGGCTGTATGAGCAATCCATCTGGTATAGCCATATTCTTCTCTGTTATATTGGTTGCGACTGCAATTCCAAGTTCCTCCACATCATGGTAGCTGACACAGTGACCAAACCTGTTCAAAATAGTTAAAACTTTCTTACTGTCTGTTATGGATTTAATACCCATGCCCAACTAGAGGTGTTTTTGTAGTTTGATTATTCCCCTTGACACTGCAAACACTATGTCATCTGCAATAGATTGAACTACCCTCTCCTGTCATTCACTGCCCACGTCTAATGAACCCGTGAGTACAGTATGTAGGAGTGTCTGAAGAACGGGTGGCAGTTTTACATTTTCTTCTATTAAGTCTTCAACTTTAACTTTGGTTTTATTATGAGGTTGTACCTTTAGGAGTTCCAGCAACTGTTCTCTAATGTGTTGAGCTGCTTGTGCTTCCCTCCAGTCATCCTGTTTCTTGGCAGACCTGATGATTGTACCCACTTTTCTACTTTTGGCATCAAATATGATACCATCTTTGAAGTGATCCACCAGTTTTGACTGCAAGCTCTGTGGACCGTAATTTGTTTCATGCCCACTACACTCTGTAAGAATGTCCATGTACCTTTTGTGTAGAGATAGCAATGATTCTTCCTGCATTCCATTAACAATGATGCACTGCACATACTTAACAAGTCTGGAAAAAGCAACCTGGTGACTGTCCCTCAGCTGACTGTATTCACATTTTGTACCTGAGCCCCTTATTCATTCTGTCTTTTTTACATACTTGTTCTTATAGCTCTTATGGTACTTCACTTCTTTGGCTATGAGATCAGTACTGCCTATCATCATATCCATTTGTTGATTGTCCATTTCTTTTGCTGCATTTTTTATGCTGTCTGCTGCCCCATAAGTTACACATATTGTAGGATATTCAAAAGTCTCCTTTGACCCCTTAGGATTCCTTTTCCTGTATGATTTGCAAAATATACATTCATTTGGGAATATGCCTGATGTAGATGCTGCAGATTCAGATAGAGCACTATGAAAGTGGGAGAGAAGCAATTTTGCTGGGTAACTCTTTACAATGTATTTGTTTAAAGTTTCATCAGCTGCACATTTACCGGAACTCTTACATGCAGTGAAGTTCTTGTAGCAGATATAATGATACCCATGGCTGCTGGAGTAATGTTCAGGCATTTCAAGACACACCGTGTTGTACTTTGACAGTGTTTGACTAGAACACCTTTCTTTTGCTTTGACTACTTTCTCCCAATGAGCATCATCAAAAGGTAACAGGTCTCCATGGTCTGTGCTAACTCCTGGATCAGTGTGTAGAATGCATCGTCTCTGCAGTTTGCGAGAGGTCTTGCTAGCCATATCTGAAACATTAAATAAATTACATTAATAACTAAGTAAACTGAGTCTATTAAATAAATGAGATACATTAAATAAATAAGTGAACCGAGTCTATTACATAAATGTAAAACTTTTAGTTACTCTTAAGAAAGTGCATTTTCCAAGAAAATGTACAACTGTGGACGAATAAGAGCTGTAAATCTGAATTCTACACACTTTTTTACATGAGAAACAGTTATCAAACCTTTCGGATCCAGACACATAGATAAATGTACCTGGCTCCTGCTCTAACAGTGCTTCCCATTCTGTTCCTTCCAGATCCATCCTTTTTGCCAATCCTGTATCTCCCTGCTGCCCTCTTCCTAGCTGCCTCTTGCTCCCCTTCCCCTTTACTCATTAGGGTCCTTGCCAGATTCCAGATGCCCAAAATCCACAAAGCAGGGATCCCTGCTCTTTTTATGCCATTTCTGATGCCCCTTCCTGTAGTTTAGTCTAGCCAGTACTAAACTGTTCTTGCAGTGTATGTTTCTAGCCAGATGTTAATCGCCATCTTGGTCAGCCCCAAACTTGGTTCCACATTGGGAGTTCCATGTGCTCTTCAGTACTCTAAAGCCTCTCCCCTGCCTGCTGACATTGACCTGCCCCAGGAGTGTGGTGAGTATTGCTGAGACAACGCAGCTTACTGGATGAGACTGGTAAAGCCAATATATTTTAAATCACAAACAAGAATCAGTGCTCACCTCTTTGTAGAGAAATGGCTGGGCTTTTTGTGGTGCATTTGTTCCATCAAAGGAACAGTGTAGACATATGCAGTTCTTGGTCTAGCAGGCTGACCTTGGAACCAGCTCAAAGGAGTTTACTTTTATCTGTTCAGTATTCCATTCTTTCTCATATAACACAGACTTTGACTTTGATGGCAGATAAGGACCACTTGGCCCACCCAGTCTGCCCATTTCCCTACCTACTGGATAAGCTGCAGATTTTAGTTAACCAACAGCCTACTTCCTGCCACCCCCCCACTACAATTGCTTTATGTCTGTCCCATGCATGTTTGAATTCCCCCACTGTTTTAGACCCAACAACCCTCCCAGGAAGGCAGTTCCATGCATCCACCACTCTCTCCATGAAAAAAAAATTCCTCACATTACCCCTGAGCTGTCCCTCCTCTATCTTTAAATTGTGCCCCCTTGTTCTTACGCATCTCTTTTTCTGAAAGATGCTATCCTCCTGGACTTTGTTGATTCCCTTGAGATACTTAAACATTTCTATCATGTCCCCCTGTCCCTTCTTTCATCAAGGGTATACATATTAAGCTCTCTCAGTCTCTCTTCATATAGTTTCTGATGCAGACCCTGCACAATTTTAGTTGCCCTCCTCTGGACTGCTTCCATCCTGTCTATGTCCTTGCGTAGATGAGGTCTCCAATACTGCACACAGTACTCCAGATGGGGTCTCACCAACTGTCTGTACAGAGGGATAACCACTTCCCTTTTTCTACTTGTGATGCCCCTTCCTATGCATCCCAGTATCCCCCTGGCTCTCCTTACTGACTTCTCACATTGCTTACCCACCTTTAGATCATCTGATATGACTACCCCCAGGTCCCTTTCCATTTTTGTTGTTGTTAGTACCTCCCCTGCTATTGTGTACTCTTCCCCTGGGTTTTTGTTTCCCAGGTGCATTACTTTGCACTTCTTTGCATTGAATCTAAGTTGCCATATGTCTGACCATTCCTCCAACCTTGCCAAGTCCCTTCTCATCCTTTCTACCCTCCCTTGTGTATCAACTCTGTTACTGATCTTTGTGTCATCTGCAAAGAGGCATACCTTTCCCTCCAGACCCTCTGCAATGTCACCTATAAAGATGTTAATACATAGCATAAGAACTCCTTACTTTGTCATGAGCATTTTCAGGGAGTGTAATAAAAATGAGACTGTCTAGCCAGCCCACTGGTGTGTAGGACTAAGGCACCAAGCCTCACCTGCCATCATGCCAATGACTCGGGGTCAGGAGCAATCTCAGGGTGTTAGGAGTCAGCCTGGGAGAGGAGGATTGAACAACTGAAGGATGACTGTCCTTCTCTGGGGAGAAGGGACATTGAACCCAGCATTCGCCTGACCACTAGTGGTGACTGGGGGTACAGACAGCCAGGACCTCAATGTGGGGAATGGAGGAGCAGTGACTGTTGATGTTCTATGTGTGGGAACATGCATAGGTATGTCTGGACAGCATTGCATGTCCACTCCTCCAATGGGAGGAAAAGCAGAAAATGGCCAGCAGCAGGATAGGATGATACAGACCCCTCACATGCTCTACTCCTAGGCTACAGGGCCCTATCTCAGAAATCAAATCCATTCCATCAGCAGGCAAGAGCCACTGACCCCACCATGGGGGGGCAAGCCATGGGGCAAGATCGGATTGAGGTAAGCCCCTGGCATGTCAGGTGACGGGGCTGGGGGGGTTGGTTGAAGGAGTAGCCCACCCCAGACAGGAGAAAAAGAGATTAAAAATAAATGAGACTGTTTTACATGGCCCTTGAACTTCTCGCACTGAGACTGTGAATGAGCAACAAAATGCCAAAGCACATTCTCAGGAACTGGTGCTACTTCCGACTGACACTTCAGTCATGTGACCTTCCTAAAAGCAGTTTTTTTTTGCTCTGAGGAAGGTAACATGACTGAAATGTGAGCTGGTAGCACCAGCATCTAAGAATTTGCTATGGTGTTTTGTTGCTCATTTACAGTTCTGGTGGAAGAAGTTTAAGGGCCATGTAAGAGAATCTTATTTCTGATACAGTCACTGAATATGCTGGTAACAAAGTAAGGAGTTATTCTGTTGTGTTATTTCAGAGAGAATAAAATACTGAACTGAACATACAAAAGTGAACTTCTATGTTCTGGTTCCAAGGCAGGCATGCCAGACTGAGAATTACAGCAGAGCCAGTGAGGATGCAATGCAGTCCCTTACAGTAACATCACAAAATACTGCATGATGAAGGGGCTTAATTGCCATTGAATTACACTGTTCCTGCAGCATACTGCAGCATTTGGAAGCAATACTGCAAGGTAGTAAAGTACTGCATTGTATCCAAGCTGGCACCACCATACATATGGCTGAAGCCAATATATTTTGCATGTTGCACTTTTATTTTATTGCAAAACATTGTAACAGTATTGTAATGATGGAAAGGACCTGGGGTTTATTTTGTTCACTCCTGCTGCATGGCAGTGACTTCCTTATATCCTATTAGAGCACAGACGCACATCCTTAACAGTCAGAATGTTAATCCAACTCATCCAGTGTAAGCCTCAGTTCCCTTCACTTTCAGGAATATGTCTAGTTTTGCTTTAAAAACCTGAACAGTTCTAGTTTCACAACGTCACTGGGTAGGCTATGCCACATGCTAACCCCAACATTGTTGAGTAATGTTTTCTAATGTTTCCCCTTAGTTTGTCTCACCTCAGTTGGATGGACTACCTTTTAGTTCTGCTTGCAGTCACAAGCTCAAACATTTGTGCCCATCCCCTTTAGTACAGTACTCAGAAAAGCATGGTCATGTCCCCTATCAGCTTTCTGTTTTCTAGATGTTCAAAGTTCTTGCATCCTAGGCCACTCATCAGCTTGGTGACCCTGTGCTGAACCCTCTCAATCTCTTCAATGTCTTTTCTGACATCTTTGACCAGAAGTGGACACTGTACTCCAGGTGTGGTCAAGCCAAGGCAATGTAAAGGGAAAGTACCACCTACCTTGAATGGCTCCTTATCCCCCACCTGATGCATCCCTAGCACTACATTTGCTTTTGTGCATGTCACAGCACATTGTTGGCTGGCTTCAGCTTATACTGTCCACAATTACCCCTAGATTATTTTTCTCAGTTGTGCTGTTTACTGATGCACCACACAAGGAATATGTGCAATGCAGATTTCTCACCCCAAGCTGTAGTACCTGGCATCTGCCCACATAAAATCTAAGCCCCCATTTCTCAGTCTACACCTCTTATGTGTAAATTCTTCCCCTGTTGTCCATCTTCTGTCTCTCTGCTCCACAGTTCATGCTAGTTTAGCATGATCAGCAAACTTCTACAGCCTGCTGCTGTGGTGATCCTCTCCTCCAGCTACTTAATAAAGATATTAAAGGGCATTAGACCTAGCACCAACCCCTGAGGTACTGCACTCAGCACTTCCCTCTGCTCTGCATGGTGACCATTCACCACCAATCTCTGCTTTCTGCTGGTCACCTAATTTGCTTCCACCTCCAGTACTTTTGTGGACTCCATATTGTACTACTTTCTTCATGCGTTTTCCATGCAGTACAATGTCAATGAACTTGTTGAAGTACTGCTAGGCTACATCTACTGCCTAGCCCCTATCCACTTCCCCTCTTACTGCTCAAAGATGACTATCATGTTGGTGTGGCAGGGTCTACATGTTGTAAACCATGTCATGTGCTACAGGGCAGACCATTTTCATTCATGTGCTGAACCACCACAACTTTTATGACTGACTCAAGCAAGTTACAAAACACTGAGGTAAGGCACACAGGTCTCTATTTAGTTGGGTCTGACGGTGTCTCCTTCTTAAATAAGGCATGTCCTCTGGCACTCTCCCTGTCTGTAGGGAGTCCAGAAAGTTATCAATGACTGGCTTGGCCAGAACTCCTTGAAGCTTCACTATTACCCTTTGGTGGATACCACTGGGACACTGAAATGTTCCTGCATTCATACCCTATGGCTATTTGTCTACTAGTCTAGAGTGCTCAGCACCTCCTGTTTTGCCTTCACCTCTCCCATAACTTCCTCCCTGAGTTCTCCATGGCTTCTAACTTCATGGATGAATACTGACATAAAGTAGTTGTTCAGCACCTCTGGTATTCCCTATAACTGGCTAAGTGGTTCCCCATCATGCCAAATATTCACCAGTCACACTTTAGCCCTGGCCTCCTTTTGTTGTATATGTTTTGAAAAAAGGATTTATCATTCTCCTTGAGCCCTTCATGATCTTGACTTTCAGATCCGCCTTGTACTTGGCAATCTTGGCACCACATTCCTTCTGTAATGCACTATATATAATATAGAATAATACACAGGTATATGTGTGTTATGAGGTTTTTTTACACACCCAAGATGTGTGATTACCCATAAACCTCGAGAGTGGAGCTAAGAGGTTTATGACACAACTGTGTAAAAAAATACTAATCACACAAGATTTCCTGTGTTGTTTTTTTTTTTTTTTGCAATAACCGGTGGAAGAAATGTTAATAAAAATAAAATTAACTTACAGTGCTGACACTGATTCATGCTTTCACTTTACAACTCATTGAGTGCGGGTTTAACATCACCAAGACCAGCTCACACTTTTGCTTTCCCACTGTTTGTCAGACTCTATGTGAGCACATACAAGCAAATGCCATAATAACTAGGTGTGACATCACACCCAGTTATTACAGCATTTGACATCACCCAAAATCTGGTTGATAATGGGGGTCACCAGTTAGAATATATACTCGGATTCCATTTCTACAGTGTGTCACCAAAATCCTTCCACTTATTATACACACTTTTCATCCTTTACAGGAGCTAGTAGTACAAAACACAGCAGAACTAAAAATGTTATTCATTTTTAAAAGTAACTAGTTCTGACTTTTCATTTTGAAATAATTTTCTTTTTCCTTTTGCTAATTCAGTGGTTTTCTTCCTGATAATAGCTATGATATATATAGAACAGTACTCTACAAGGAAGCTAACATGCTGTATCAATGTTATTCCCCTGAAGGATGTATTCAGTATTTCACAATGGGGGGTTTCCACCAAAGAAATTCCATTATTTTTATCCTATGTACAAACACTTTTTTTATGAAAACATAATGGAAGCAACACTGAAGGGGGGTTCTGGGCACCAAGGGACCCCCCCCGGCTACTCCTATTCCCCGTTATATTTAATTAGTATTGGGGTCTTCTTTATTATGACATCATCAGTGACTAATCCAGCAGAAAGTAAGTAGTTCATCTTGGTCCGCTCTGATGTGACAGGCAGTAAGGTCACGATGCTGATGAGGGATGACAGGGAATAGAAGTACTGTAGATATGCCACCATCAGGTAGCTTCTGTTTCACGCATCACACCTGTTACTCTAAGGAAGAAGATCTAATCTGCAAAAGTGAAAGGAAAAGTTATGGCAGATACATAGTGTGGCAGTTGATTGAATTTTAAAGTTACTATTATTTCAGGCAGGGTACTAACTCTTTGACATCCCCTGAAGTTCTTTTCACAACCATGGAGGCCTCTGCCTAGCCCTTTGCCCTTGTTGCAAAAGGAGACCAATCTAGTTCCTGCCTCCATTGTATTTAGCTTCAAGCCCTCTCTCTTGACATTAAATGTTCCACTCAGTGGTGCAGTCATCAAATTAGCCAAAACAATCTCTCAATTTATCAAAATCAGCTCTCTTTATATTTAGTGTATTGGTCTTATTTTTATTGAAGAAGCTTCTCTCTATCACCCTGAATTCAGTTTGATTATGGTCACTGTTACCCACTGACTCCCCAAACTTTACTGCTCTGACCATGTCATACTTATTATTCAGCAGCAGATCAACAGCCACATCTCCATTTGTCCCATAAAATGCTAAATAAGGAAACAGTCCTTCATGACAGACAAGGAAATCCTTCCTGCTGCCCCCTGGGCACTTTCCACCTCCCAATCAATGTCAGGCAGTTTGAAATCCCCCATGAGGAGCATGGATGCCACACTTGTTGCTCTTTTAGTTTCATTTGTCACCTCCAAGTCTTACTCTACTGTACTACCTGGTGATCTGTAGCACACTACCAGAACTGTCTTTTTATCTTCAGTCGATTCTTACTCCAGCTACAAACTTTCTAAAGGGCTCCCATCCCTCTTCACTCCCTCTTTCTCTCTTACTTTACTCTGATCCTTGATACAGCAAGTTATCTCTCCCCTGGTATCCTGCTTGGTCACAGTTGAAGAGACTGCACCTCTCTACCATTGCACACCAATGTAATCCCTCTTTTCATCAGTCCTACTACATCATAGCCTGCCTCAAGATGTTCCCCCTTCAGCTCATCTATTTTTTTTGTTTTGCTCTGCATATTCACTGTCATGCAGTGAGGTTTGTGGTTCTATTAATCCTTGTTTTGGTCTCTTATATCTGACCTTTACGCCCCCCTTTACATGGTTGGGGTGTGATGTTCTGCTATGCATACCCTACCCACTCAATCCTAGTGTGACATTTTCCCTGCTACTAAGTTTGTCCAGTGTGCCAGCTCTTCCACCCCTTTGGGGCTCAGGTGAAGCCTGTTCACAGCATACAGGTTTCTCCTGCCCCAGGATACCTTTCAGTGTGTGGGAAACCTAAATCATTGCTCTCTACAACAAACCTTTAGCCACAAATTCAACTGCTTAATCTCCTGCCGCCTTGTTGTTCCTGTGTGTGGCACTAGCAGTATCTCAATGAATGTCTCACCTCATGATCTTATCCATTTCCCCTCCTACCAACCCTATCCCAGTCCTCATCTCTAACAATTGGACCTCTCTTCCTCACCTCCTTGCCTGTATCTCAGACCATGACCCTCCCACCCCTATATTCTGGACTGAAACATAGAAACATAGACTTTGACGGCAGATAAGGACGTCTTGGCCCACCCATTCTGCCCATTTCTCTACCTATTGGATAAGCTGCAGATTCTAGTTAATCAACAGCACACTTTCTCCTACCCCCCCATTATAATTGCCTTATGGCTGTCCCATGCAGTCTTGAATTCCCTCACTGTTTTTGACCCTACAACCACCTCAGGAAAGTGGTTTCGTGTATCCACCACTCTCTCCACAAAAAAATATTTTCTCACGTTGCTCCTGAGCTGTCCCCCCTCTATCTTCAAATTGTGTCCCCTTGTTCTTACACATCTCTTTTTCTGAAAGATGCTGCTGTCTTGGACTTTGCTTATTCCCTTGATGTACTTAAACATTTCTATCATGTCCTCCCTCTCCCTCCATTCCTCAAGGGTATTAAGCTCTTTTAGTCTCTCTTCATATAGTTTCTGATGCAGACCCTGCACCATTATAGTTGCCCTCCTCTGGACTGCCTCCATCCTGTCTATGTCCTTGCAGAGATGGGGTCTCCAGAACTGCACACAGTACTCCAGATGGGGTCTCGCCAACTGTCTGTACAGAGGGATAACAACTTCTTGTTTTCTGCTGGTGATGCCTCTCCCTATGCATCCCAGTATCCCCCCAGCTCTCCTTACTGCCTTCTCACATTACTTGCCTACCTTAAAGTCTTCTGATATGACTACCCCCAGGTATCTTTCCATTTTTGTTGTTGTTATTACCCCCCCCAATTGTGGACTCTTCCCTTGGGTTTTGTTTCCCAGATGCATTACTTTGCTCTTCTTTACATTGAATCTAAGCTGCCATATTTTTTTTTTATGACGGCACATTTTCTCCCCTGCCGGTTGGCCCCATCTGACCGACCCCCCAAGTCCCATCCCCTGGAATTACCAGCTTTTGCCTGCCTGGCCTGAGAGTGGTGCCTGCGGGGGGGTCAGTGTTCACCCTGCCGACTGGCATTTTCTCTGGTTTTCTCCCGGAGACCCCAGGAGTCAGTGTGCATGTGCCGAACGGCCCCAGTAATGGCCTCCATCCCCCACTCCCTGGCCTACTGCCTAGGCCCCCTCTGGCCCGAGCTTCCTCCAGCCTCCACTGGGGGCCACCCATCAGCAGAGGGATGCTGCACTTCCTCCCTGGAGAGGAGAGCCTGCCTGTCGGCAGCTCCATTCAGCCCTGCCCTCCCCCCCATGCTGACCTCCAATGCCCTGGGCTCTTTCCCAAACCCAGGTTGCCGACATGGGTCGAGGTAAGGTGCCAGCACCTTAGCTGCCATACTTTTGACCATTCCTCCAACCTTGCCAAGTCCCTTCTCATCCTTTCCACCCCACCTTGTGTATCAACCCTATCGCAGATCTTTGTGTCATCTGCAAAGAGGCATATTTTTCCTTCCAGCCCCTCTGCAATGTCTCCTATAAAGACATTAAAGAGGACTGGTCCCAGTACTGAACCATGCGCTACCCCACTAGTAACCACCTCTTCTTCAGAGTGCATTCCATTTATTATTACCCTCTATACCCTGTTGTTCAGCCAATTTGTTACTCATGCTACCACCCTAGGACCCACTCCCAGGCTGGTTAACTTGTTTATTAAACTTTTGTGTGGGACTGTGTCAAATGCCTTGCTAAAGTCTAGGTAGGGCCAAATCCAAAGCCCCTCCCTGGTCTACTTCTTTGGTCAGAAATTGATTACATTCGTCTGACATGACCTTCCCGCTGTGATTCCATGCTGCCTTGGGTCCTGTGCCCCACTAGCCTCTTGGTACTCAATAATACTTTCTTTCAGAAGTGTTTCCATCATTTTCCCTAGCACTGAGGTCAAACTCACAGGTCTGTAGTTTCCCGCTTCTGCCTTGCTCCCACTTTTGTGAAGGGGAATCTCATACACCCTCCACCAGTCCTCAGGTACCTCCCCATCCTTCCATAATGTGTTAAAAAGGGTCATCAGTGGTGTCCCTAGGTTTCTCCTTAGTTCTTTTAGAATTCTGGGGTGAATCCCATCAGGCCCCATTGCTTTGTCCACCTTGAGTTTTAGGAGTCCTTTTAGGACACTTTCTTCTGTGAATGGACTGGTGTCGACCCCCCTGCCCAGAGTGCTTCTAATGTTTGGTTTATGTACCTCCCCCTCTTCTTCTTTTGTGAATACTGAGCAAAAGTTTTCATTCAGTATCTCTGCCTTTTCACTGTCACCCTCAGCCCACCTCCCCTCCACTTTATTAAGCCTCCGTATCCCTCCCTTGGTCTTTCTTCTCTCCCTGATGTACCCATAAAAGGTTTTATCCCCCTTCTTAACTGAGTTGACTATCTTTTCCTTGGTTTGGGATTTCGCTATTCTGATCGTCTTCCCTGCTTCCTTCTGTTTTAGCTGATACAGTTCTCTGTCCTCCTTATTCTGTGATTCCTTACACTTCCTGAATGCTATCTTTTTCTCCCTAACCTTCTCTGCCACCTCCTTTGAGAACCATAGTGTTTTTTTATTTAGTTTTGTTTTCTTTATTTGCTTCACACAAAGGCTTGTTGCTTCTATGATGACAGTTTTGATTTTCCCCATTGTTCTTTCACTCCTCCTTCCTGCCCATTTGCTAGTACATTCCTTAGGTACTCACCCATTTTGCCAAAGTCAGCCCTTCTAAAGTCTAGTACGCTTGTTTTTGTATAGCTTGATTCCATTGTTTTGTTTATCATGAACCACACTGTGTAGTGGTCGCTTGTTCCCAGGTGGCTACCAGCTTCTAAATCTGTGATCCTCTCTCCATTTGAGAGTATCAGGTCCAAGATTGCTCCCTCCCGAGTGGATTCCAACACTAGCTGTCTGAGGCATGCCTCCGGGTGATAGTTGCCCCTTAAGCATGCCAACTCTGGCCTTGAGTAATTCAACCAGCTTGCAGTGGTTGCAGAAAAACCCATCCAAGGCCATAGCCATAAAAGACTACATTCTGCAACCCCTGGAATGCACCAAATGGACAGCCATGGTCCCAAATTAAGTCCCACTCTGCCTTGCTTGCAAAGAAGTTGTTAACACACTGGCCCACTCAAGCTCAGCCGAACTCATACTATGGTTCATACTATGGAGTGTCATGAACTTAAAGGCATGAGCCCATTTCAGCTCATATAGAAACTCAGAAAAATACCTTAAAACCCCACCAGACTGTATGTGTTTGTCCTATCTTTTTTTAAACTCTGCCTTTGATCTACTTATTACCATAGCTATTGGAAAGGCATTCCATACGTTCACCTCTCTTGATTTACAGAAGTACTTCCTGTCATCACTCCTGAATTGTTTTACCTTAATTTGCAGATGGTGCCTTCTAGTTTCTATCCCCTCAGTTTTAAATTCGATTTTTAACTCTGTTAGTAGAACAGGGTCTTGCATAATGTCATACATGAAAAGAACATTACCCCATATGCGCCGTGTTTCCAGGGACATTAGGTCTAGTGAGTTTAGTCATTCTTCATATTCTTTTCCATTTTGTCAATTAATTATCTTTGTATATTTTCTCTGGTCTTTTTCCACCCTATTTTTCTCTCCCTGTTTTAAAGGATTACACAGTTGAGATACATACTCAAGGTGTGGACATACATGGAACCTGTATGGGGGGCAAAACTTCACTATCCCTGGATGATATGTTCTTTTTGATAGCCCAAATAATTTTATTTGCTTTGGCTATAGCCTCTGTTGTATATTTTAAGGTGCTCAAATCTCCCATTACCTGAATCTCAAGATCAGTTTCACAGGTAGATACATCCAAGGGGGTACCACGACCAGTAGCACTCTCCCAGGCAGAGGATATGACCTCTGCTGGGAGTGGGTTCCACCAAGCAGCTGCCATGGCTCACGGGACTGAGCCACAGGAGCAGGAACCCAGGTGCTGCATCTGGGACTGGGTTTGATTCCCGGTCCCAGAATCTTTTATTTTTCACAATTTTGTGTGCTCCTCGAGTTGCCCCTCCCGGAGTTGAGAATCTTTAGTGCGGGGTCCGGGGGGTCACAGCCTCCCCATAACGGGGTGTGTGGGGGCATAGCCCCACACAGAAAACAGACTTATGATTCATGGCAGAAATCGCACTGTATTGGCAGCGTGATTTTGCCATGAGACGTAATGTCTTGCGACATTATGACCCCGTGCCAAATGGGTTTTTTTTTTACATCCCGAAGGGTGATTTTGCGGTCTGTGCATGACATCACTTTTTGGGCACGTGTTGAACATTTTCTCTGCCCTTGTTCATGAGGTGGGGGCATAATAAGGCTATGTTGAAAATTTAGTGTGAAAAAAAAAAAAAAAAAGTTAGGAGCCTGCACTGAATTTTGCAAATGCAGACTCGTAACTTTGGTAATTTTCGATATTTTGACCACAAATTTACAATATAGTCAAATCTTTGCAGCACCTCATGAATGTGACAGCTGTCATTTTTTGAATCCTGCCCAAAATATTTTTTTACAACTATATCAAAGTGATCCCTGCCCCTCCTCACAATCCACCACTCTTAATGATGATTTCTACAAGGTACATTGTTGGTTCTCCTCCAACAAACTGTTGGTCAATGCTGCCAAAACAAAGGCCATGATTTTCGGTTCCAAACCTAAACTCTCCACCCTTGCCCACAATGGTGGTCATTTCACTGTCAAATCTCCAGATGGATCTACCCTTGACCCTGTTCCTGCCTTCAAGTATCTTGGGGTAATCCTGGACTCATCTCTAACCTACACTGACCACATTGCCTCACTGATCAGGTGCATCAACCAGAAGATAGGGCTTTGCTATTGCATGATAGACCACCTCTCACTGGAAGCCTGGCCTTGCTATTGCCCATGGCAACCTCCTCCCTCTCCTTGACTATAGCTGCCCAATGTAGTCCCTCACCTCCCTTACCAACCTGAACCACCTGGGCGCTACCTACAATCAAATATGCCACCTTGCCCTCTGCACCTCTCTTCTCACTTACCACTGCTCTCTTTATCAGTCCTTTTACTGACTCCCTCCACAAGCGCAACACTCCTACCTGCTGTCCCGGACCATTGCTGATACCTTGCACAATCCCTCCTACTCTCCACTATGCCTTCCTGTCCAGCCCAGAATCTACTGCTGCAGTCTATGTCTGTCTTCCCACCTTCAACTAGAATGCCCTAACATAACTATGAGATGGGCCCAAGAGCCTTCTCTGCAGCTTGATTCTCACTATGGAATGATCGCCCCTCCTCCCTACATTCCTCTAACTCCCCCTCTAAATCTAAATTCCTTATTCAGAATGCACTTTCTGTCCTCCATGATGTGCATCTTCCCACAGGCCACTAGCACAGCTACACCTTATTTGCTGCTCATCCTTGCCCCCTTCCCCCAGTGCTCTGCTTTCTTCTCCTGTCCTGAATACTATTGTTATTCCTATTGTTGAATGCTGGAGCAACCTTACCCCACTTACCTAAATGTTATTTACCTTGGTATGCTCAATTGTTGATGTACCTGGTACTGTTTACCTTATGTTTTCTCTGTTCGCTTGACCTACACTGTTATGTTCCCTGTATGATCCGTGCTGTTTTCTTACTGTATTTTATGCTGTTTGTGCCAATTTCTGGCCCATGTAGTGCCTGAAAAAGGTCTTCAGATCAGTGCACCAACCTGGTTACCAAATGAATAAATAAATAAATACTCTGCAGAATAGCAGTTTTTATGATCTACCACATTTCTTCTGGTGATTTATTTTTTAATAGGTTGTCTCAGTCAATATTTTGCAACCTGTATTTTATTTGTTTGATATTTCCTTTCCTGAATAAATATATTTTGGTGCATCCATTTTGTTGTAAAAAATCCTATCTGATGAGAATGTTTACAAACCCATGGTCACTATCTCCTAATGGAGGTCATACCACACATTTTTCTATTCTAACATATTCTGAACCTAGAACAACATCCAGAAAAACTCCCAATTATCCAACTCCCATTATCCATGTGCCTATTTGCCACAATGCCTGTCCACCACTAGTTTACTCAAAATCTGGCATATAAGGTAATGTGCGCCTATGTTCTGTGATTTAAAGAGGGAGCCCGACCAAAAGTGCTACATTGCAGAATTAGAATCAGCATATCCCCAATAAGCATAATACCAGAAACTAAATCTCTAAGTTACTTTATTTTAAAGTTTCAAGCCATTTTGTAAGCCTAATTTCACTCCCTATTCAAAACAGCCAGTTTCAGTGAAGAGCTACTGATGATGTCATAACCAGAACTCACAGCTTATTCCTCCCTGTCAGCAACCTCATAATACTTATTCTCCAAAGTTTAAAAAACTGTAGTTTTAGTAAACATTTCAAAAAAAGATGAAAGGGTTGGGTGTAGTGCATATGTTTCCAGAATGTTCAGATGCATGTTTGCAAATTTTTTCAATAAAAGTGTATAACTTTAAAAAAAGATGCATGGTACTATTCTTTATAATACGGCAGGAGGATACAGCAGGACAAAACTATGAAATGACTAGGTTGCATATAATTTCAGAATACTGAGTGGGAGAAATGAAATCTCTGAAAGTTGCAGGGATGTACAAATCTCGAAATTTGGTAGGGACACTCAATATCAGAATGTGATAGGGACACACATCTTGGAATCTGGCAGGGGAGTGACAATTTTGAAATATAGTGAGGATGCATGCCTGTCGGATTGTGACAGAAAACATCATTTTGTTTAGAAATTGCTTGTCTTTGCCCAATTTCCAGAACTGTAAACACCCATCACATTTCAGAATTGTGGATTTCATCCTTACCTCATTCCCACACTGTGTGTCTCTGACACATTCTGACATTGTGCATTCCTGACACGTTCCAAAACTGGAAGTTCCCACCACATTCCAAAATTGTATCACTACCACATTCTGAAATTGTGCATCTCTGCCAAATCCAGAATTTGAGTCATCAGGGCCACATTCTGAAATTGCTTTTCCCCTGCCACATTCTGAAATTGTATGTCACATCCAGAGTCTGACATTTTGCATCTGCTGCATTCTGAAATGTTGTCACCAATACATGTCAAATGCATGCATCCCCATCACATTCCGAAAAAGTTAGTTCTCAGCATATTCCAAAATTAAGAATTGCTGACACATTCTAAAATTCTGTTTCCCAGCCACATTCCAAAACTCAGCATCCCCACCTCATTCTAAAATTGTGTGTCCCCTCCATATTCTGAAATGGTACATTCTCTCCTTCTGAAAGTCTGTGTCACTGCCACATTCCAAAATTGCCTGTCTTCATCACATTCTGAAAATGTGCATCCCTACCACATTTCAAAATTGTGCATCCCCATCACATTTTGAAAATGAGTGTCCTGCCACATTCAGAAACTCTGTGTCCAAGCCACATTGTAAAACTGCACATCCCTGCCACATTCTGAAATTGTGTATCAAAACTGTGTGTACCCATCCATTCAGAAAATACTTTTCCCTGCCATTCTCCAAAATTAGACATCCCCACACATTCCAAAAATATGCATCCCTGCCACATTCTGATAATGCATGGGACCACCGCATTCTGAAACTATATGTCCTCACCACCTTCAGAGATTCCATGTCCATACACGTTGGGATTAGTGGTGGGGCGAGTGGGTTCAAATTTCCGCCATGGCGATTCGTGGAGGAAGACGCACTCATGGAGTGCTCTGCAATGCTAAGCGGAGTAGTTTGCTTTATAATGGGTAACGCGAAGTCCATGGAAAACAATGACTTCAGGTTACTCCGCCTTCCCAAACCACTACTCCACCAATTCTTAAGGTGAAGTACATTGAAAACAATGTACTCCGCTTCACTTCTCCTTGTTTTTAAGCTCCAAAGGCAAATTTTGCAGTGATTCATGGGATTTCAGGTCACATGGGCTCTAGATTGTTCTGCACAGCCTCAGTTTGGGGTAGTGTGTGTATGAAGCTGTAGGAGACAATCTGCTCTGAGAGCTCTCTGTGATTCAAACCTTCTAAAGACTGTTAAAAAAGCCTTTTTGGGTCATTTGTTTTGCTGAAACTTTAGTTCATTGATAATAGGAAACCCTCTTGTGCTTATATCATCAAGTGTTTATTGTTTGTGTGTGGATTTTGAATGTTAATGTACAATATTCAGTCTGTGTTCTGAGATACAGTGGAAGTGTGCTTTGGGGAAGGGGCGTATCTGTGGTGTAGGTAGATTAACTTGGAGAAAAAGACGGTGCTTTCTGTTTTGGTGATCTTTTTCTTGTATAACTGTGTTAATGTACACACAGTAATATTTTCAATAATTCTTGCCAATTTTTGCTGATTGTTATGGTGCAGCAGTGCATAATTTTGGTTTGTTTAAAATACGTGGTCATATTACTGAAGTTTTCAATTTGCTACGTATTACGTAGTGCGTGTGTGAGTATGTGTGTGATGCGTGTCATTAAATCAGACACCTTTTATTGTGACACATAATTTCAGCAATGTGAACCTGCTATCCACTGCAACTGTATAATTTTTGTACTTCTTTGTGGTATCTTTGCTGGTACTAGTACAAGTGATTGTTACTGCAGCAGTGCAGTACACTGCCTCCCCCCCCCTCCACGGTCCACCCCAACTGGCAAAGGAATTATTTTCCAGATTTGAATTTCTGATGGTGAGCACTGGTTAGGTGTTGTGCCTTTGCATCTGCATCTCTTCAGTGCACAGCGCAATCTTAATCTTCTGTGCATTTGAATCTCTTTAGGACCCAATCTTCATCTCTAACTTAAGTCACAGTTGTTTCTTTGGCTTCCCTTCAGAGTACTGGACAGGTGTGGTGCATAATTCTGCATGAACATTGTACTCATTAATATGCATTTTTAAGTCAGGATCATCATCATGAGTCACTCATGATACAAATCACATTCTTCATCATCACGGTCACAAATGCAGTCACAAATCATGATTTACGATCACGTCATGAATCACAACATCAATCTTTTTTAATAGTTACATGGATGCATTGTAAGCCTGTTTTGTAGTATCTCTCCATGCTTCACCACCCCACCATTGTACTCATTAATGAGTGTTTTTAAGTCAGGGAGTTTTGTACCACACCTCCTTGGGGCCCGTTGAAGTACAGTCATAGGCATTCACGTTTCTTCATCATCACGGTCACAAATGCAGTCATAAATCACGATTTACGATCATGTCACAAATCAAAACATACATTTTTTTACTAGTTACTTGGATGTATTGTAAGCCTGTTTTGTAGTATCTCTCCAGGCTTCACCTTCCCACCATTGTACTCAATAATAAGTGTTTTTAAGTCAGGGATTTGGACAGTATCTGCAGTACATACACAGACTGGAAAGAAGACTGACTGCACACATGCAGTTTAGCACAGTATTCTTGCACTTCTCAGAATACAAAGTGTCATGCATATGGAAGACAACAAAAAAGGGCATAATTACATACAACGGTTGGGGATGGTGGAGGAATACATTTTATAACACAGCAAGAAAGGTGTGGGGTTGCACATGGTGTGAGGTAAAAAAACCTAATGTGGGATCCCATGGTGATCCAGCAGCAGTTCCAGCATGGGCATAATTTGCAACTGATGTCCCTCTATGTGATCCAGCTGCTGCTCCACAGCACTCACCCGCTCATTGTTCTCCTCAACAGCACTCCAGAGAACTGCCAAGTCAGCCTGTGTTACACGCAGTTCTCTGGGGTCCACATGTTCTACAGGCTGACCTGCTGGTGGTGGTGGTGGTGGGGGGTGCTGGTGGAGCAGCAGGTGCTGCTGTGGCCCTCCTCTTCTTAGGGATGCTGCCATGCACAGCTGTACCCTCTGCCACAGAATGGCCAGCAGGTACAGGCATGGTCCATTCTATGGCAGCCTGCCACTCCAACTGGTGGTGATTGAGTATATGGGTGTGCTGGCCCAGTCCCCAGGTGAGTCCCCCGGGGGCCACGGTGTACCTCCACCTCACATAGGCAGCACTTGACCACACTGCCGACCCCCCAACACAGTCAAAAACTGCCAAACAATGGAGGTACAGGGAGGACCATGCACAGTCTGGGGAGGGCCAGATGAACTGGCAGCCGACTGGTCAAGGTGCTGAACAGGGATGGGATCCACACCTGGGCCCAGGGGAACAGGCACATCCTGCTCCAGAGGACCTGGTGCTGGACTTGGTGGTGGTTCAACTGCCTCAGAGTCAGGACAGGAGGCGGTGCTGGTCCTGCTTCTGGGGGGTGGGACAAACAACTAACTACTTATAAAGGTAAGAAAAATAATATTTACAGAAAGAACAAATTAAGTAAAAAACAGTACAGAAAAGGCAAAAAAAATATAGCTTTTAAAAAAGCTGTTGGGTCTAAATCAAAGTATAAATCTCCTCCTCGCTCTGATCTCAAAGTATCAGCAGTCACAAAACACACTCCTCTCTCTCTGTCTGCACAGGAGAAAGTAAAAGTGTCTGCTTGTATGACTCACTTTCTTCCTGCCTAGTTAAAGAGCATGTGACTTACAGTACTGTAAGCCATGTGATGTGTGGGGGGGGGCTGCCAATTCTGAAACACCAAGTGAATCACTTAGAATCATAATGAGGAATGCGAAGTCCATTAAAAACAATGACTTCGCCTTACTTCGCATTGTAATTCTGCCTTTACGCAAAGTGGTAATGACAAGGCGGAGTGAGCACTTTGCATTGCCCACTCCACGTAGCAGAGTGGCAACGCAAAGTGCCCACTTCGCTGGTGGAATTTAAATTCACTGCATCTCTAATTAGGATATTGCATGTTGCCACCACAATCTGAAATCAAGCATCCACTTCGCATTCTGAAACTGTGTCACTACCACATGCTGAAATTGGGTATCCATGACACATTCCATAACTATTACCACCATATTTTGCAACAGTGTGTCTTCCCAGTTTCAAAATTGCATATCTCTGCCACATTCTACAAATTTATGATACCATCACTTGCAGAACCGTAATGCCTCTGCCACATGCCACAACTGTTTGACCCAGCTACTTCCTGAGAGTGTGTCATTGCTGCATTCCACAGTTGCAGCCTGGTGGCATTCAGATATCTCATACCTGTAGCATTCTAAAAACTGCACACACTTAGGCATTCTTTTTTTTTTTCAAACATATTTTTCCCCCTGGGTACAGGCTGAAGCCTCCTTCCACCTCTGTCAAGTCCTGGCTACCAATCATTGAGATGACACTACAACCCACAACACACTGCAGAGCTGCACCTCTGACTTGCTCCCAGGATGAGGGTGTGCCTTCAACCATTTCAGCATTTCTTCCCCGCTGTCTATATGGCCAGCCACAGCAGAGGTGAAGGTCTGGGGCAATTGCTGGATGGTGAGGTAGAAACCCAACATTAAGCATGGTGGGTGGGCAGAGGTTTCTCCTGCCCAAACCTGCTTCAATTTTTCCAGTAACACCACCCTCCTTCTAGGAACATGCCACATTATTGGGTGCCAGCACACCGATGCACTCAAATGACCTGACGCTTGCTCCAATTTTCCTTTGTGAACGTTATCACCTGCACTACCACGTGTAGCCACTCAGGTCATAGTAGAACAGTAAAGCTGTAAGTCCAACCTCCCTGGATGAGTATAGCATCTTGGGATGCTCAATCTTCCTCCCCCAGATGGCCCTGCGATGGCCTCTGTTCATTCCTGAACATGGTTTGTTGGCATTGTGAGTGGTATCACTACTGCTGTGCCAGTGGACTGGCTCCACAACTTCAGTATTCTAAAGGCAAGACACGTATGCCACTGCATTCCAACCCCCACTCCCCCATCACATTCTTAAGTACCTTGAATCTGTATATTATGGAACTTCATACTCTGTACCTACCCAATGTCATCTTTTCTTTTTTGAATGTTTACTACAACTGCAGTTTTATGCAATGTGAGAGAATAATATAAGGTAGCTAGCAGGGATGACTATGCTGTGAGTTCTGATTATATGATCAGTAGCTCTTCATCGAAACTGTTTTTTATGAATAGGCAGTACAATTAGGGTTACAAAATTATCTGAAACTTTTAAATGAAGTAAATCAGAGATATCATTTTAGCATAAGGATGACAGGGGATATGTTGATCCAAATTCTGATGTTACTGATGCTAGAAATTGTGTCTGGACTCCCTCTTTAAACAATACTAACATACGAACATACGAATGTGCCAGCAGAAACAGACCACCCAGTCTATCTAAGTCTGCTCGAGTGTGCAGCCAACACCCCTCATTTGCAGCTGCCCCACCCTCCCTCCCTTTGTCATCCCACTGCCACCCCCACCCTCACTCTCCCCTGAATTTCAGAGGTATCCGGTCAATAGTGAATGGGAATAAGAGTGTGGTGAAATATGTGTGGAGAAAATAGTGTGAGTGAAAACAGCTACCTGGAAATTATAGTGTGGGCATTATACGTGCTCTATATGTAGCTGTTTTTACTAATGCTGAGCAGTGTTAGTCACAAGTGTGTGCTGCTTAGCTGTGCTGGCAGCATAATATAACTTCTAGCTATTTCACAGCTTGGAGTTGTGAGTCTCTGGTGAGAGACAGGTAAGTCCATACACAGGAGTATATACCTGTTTACTGTGAGTGTAAATTGGTACAGGAGGAGGTGCTAGCTGGAAAGTATCCTCCAATTTCACTGTGACTACCTGTGGTGCAGAGAGGACTGTGGGACACTGGTGGTGTCCACTGCTCTACTACTCTTGTATCTACTCCTTTATTACATCAGGATATCGTGACAGTGTATCGGAGTTCTAGGCATCTGCAAATGAACAGTGCCTTGTTTCATTTATTTTAAAACAATTTTATAGCATTTGATGTAGGCACACCACTCCAGAAGCAGGAAGCTACCTGACTTCTGGTTTAGTGCTACTTGAAGCACCCCATAGTGAGCAGGGTGAGCATTCTCAGGTCTGCATGTGGAGACTTGCACAGAGACACACATGACCTGCGTGTGTCTGCTATGTCCACTGTGGACAGCTGGGAATACTAGCAGGTACCATTTGTTTGATAATACTCTAAGTAAAGGATCCCATCTAAACATAGTCATGAATATTAATAAGGGCATGGTAGTCTTGAGCACGGGGGAAGTAGCCACTACATGTACTGTATGCAATAATTTCTGTCTAGAATCAAGTGCAGGATTGGAAGGCCTTAAGTGCCTACAATGTACTGAGAACAAATCCCTAAAACACAAAATAAATGAATTAGAAAGTATAATAAGGAAACTACAGCAAAAAATGGAGCAGATGAGTGCTAAATCATAAATGCTAGGTACATCTAAGGATTCCTTAAACTTTGCCCCTAATAATCGTACTGATGATTCACTCAGGAGAGGTAAAGAGGATGATAGTGAGGATGGACAGGATTGGAGCCCAGTAATTAATAAAAATAGAAATAAAAAGGGAAATAGATGCATGGAGTGTAATATTCCTCTGCAAAACTCATTTGACCCATTAATAACAATTGAGGACTGCAATGAGCCAGAACCAAGTCAGACTGGATCAATTATTAATGAAAGTATAACACTAAATGAAGTAACCACCACTATGTCACCTTCTGATTCATTACCTCCTAAAAATTTGGAGGTGACTGTTTCCCAGGTGCCTTATAGTGAGTCAAATATGAAAACATCCCCAATCATTAACACTTCAAACCTGACCCTGGTTAATAAAAGTACCGCAGTAGTTAATACTGATACCAGTAACAAAAATACCTCAGGTACCCAAGACAGGACTGAAATGCCAAATGATGATATACAGGAAATGGATACTGAACATTCATGCAGTACCAGTATACAAAACACAGAAAGGCAGGCTATAGTGTTAGGTGATTCTATAATCAAATATATAGATGATATTGTCTGCAAAGATAATAAGCAGAACAGGACCTGCTCTAGTTTTAGAGGAGCCTGGATAAGGGACATAGAGAGAGTAGTGCACAATATCCTAAAGAATGCTGGAAATAACCCACTAATAATTATCCACATAGGCATGAATGACATTAATTAATTCACCACAGATAATATTAAGAACAGCTACATATCCTTGGTGGATACCCTTAACAAATTCAGCTTCGAGATCTGTATATCTGAGATCCTGCCAGTCCCACAGGCTAGAACAAACTGCATTCAAAAAATTAAAACTATCAACGAATGTTTGAGGAAGTGGTGCCTCAAAAAGAAAATCAGGTGTATAATGCACCTGGAAAAGATTCCAGTATGATCATTCATTGTTTTGCTGGGATGGACTTCATCTCAGTAAATAGGGCAGCCATATTTTGGCCAAAAGTTTTATTACAGAAATAACTAAACATTTAAACTAATAAGGAGGGGGCAAACAGGATCTGAAATAAAACATACAGTGCTACAGACAGATGGTCTAAAATTTCTTATGGGAAATACACGTAGTTTAAACATTATTAAGAAAAACAAGTTATCTGGACTGATGCACCTGCACAATATTGATGTGGCAGCTATTTCTGAGACCTGGTGGGACAACACCTCCACCTGACACAGTGCACCGTTTCATGAACATGACAGGTGTCATTTTTCAAATCCTACCGAAAATGTGTTTTCCCATTTGTAGTATGAAATGACATTTCAGTCAGCATTTTATAAATGATACCTGTCATGTTCTTGGGGGGTGTCATAAAAAGACAGTGTTAAAAATGTGGGGTCAGAATGTAAAAAAAAGGTATAAAGGAGCACTGTGTGCAGTGTCAGCCATTGAATCAGTAGGTAGTGTGTTGTGTCCCCATGCCAGTGACTCACATTTGTGGATGAACTCAGGAAGCTAGCTGAGAACACAAGGATGGGGGCCAACACTGTTGGACCACTGCTCTGAGCCTGAGAAGGTATTGTGCAGTGTTCTGTTGCACAGGTGACACCTTGTGATGGGCCAGGGAGCCTTCCCTCACAAGGCGTTTCTTGCAAGTCATGACCAACTTTTGTAATTAATTACTCATATCATTAAACATAACCACCACTCATAGTTTCTAAACATCTCTTTTCTTGAGCTTACCTGTTCAATGTGCATGCTGTATGCATACTCTGGATGTAGTAGGATGATGTTATCTCAGATGTGTAATGGTAAATACCACAGCACTGTAGAAATATATTTCATTTTTACATAGTGCACATAGCAAGAGTCTGAAAAGTTTTGAAACCATCAAAATTATGTATCTTGCTTTAGAAATTAAATTAAGACAAATATTATTATTTACTGACTCCACTGCAAACTCTCTCTTACTGCAATACTAATTTGCCTTCATCATTCACTACAACATGACTAAAGCCTTCCTGACACAACATGCAAACAAACATTCACCACTGACAAATGTTTGTTTGTACTGCAGCACAGCTATGGTCTACTGCATGCCCTGCCTGCTCGCCTGGTACCTGCCAATTATGCCTTCCTATTGCAGTTTTGGTTGTTATATATAATATGCTTATATGCTTCTGTATTGAACTACTGAAAACTTCTGTTCATTTCTTCCCTGTAACAGTGTCCCCCAGGATACATCTGGAAATCAGCTACAGTAAATTAGCTCTCAGCATACTCTTCTTAAAGAGCATTTTTAAGTCAATACATGGGTTTTACAGCTACTGTAGGAAGAACTGAAAAAAGAAAGTCATGTGACCAGATCATAGACACAGAATTAGTGACTATGATGGGATTAGAACCTTTAACTGAATCAAATTAGTTTATTTCTTGAAAATTACCTGGAGGAGACAGAATTTTGTACTATCAGGCCAGATGAAGCAAATAAGACATCATATAAATATCATCTAGTTTATGGGTTTTACAATAGGAGGCACTTTTTTCAGAGGGTCATGAACCTATGAAACATCCTACCTGTGAAGGTAGTGGATATGAAGACAGTTCAGGTTTTTAAGATAAGCCTCAAAAAATTATGCTTATCAATGGAATCATAGGGTACTCTAAGTAGCAGAGTGGGTGGGGAATCACCATAAATTAAAACATATCTGTACAGCATACTTATTAAACCATGGTTATGAAGCAAGTGGTGTACTTAATGGACCCAGAGTTCCTTCCTACAATAAATTACTATGTAACTATGTTTTTATTCTTAGTCACTTAAAGACTTCTGTAATATTTATTTACACAGTGTTCAGTCAAACTGAAATTTAGATCTATACAAATGATGAGTAGAGAAACATGAACTGACTTGGTGCACCGCAGAGCAATTTTTCCCGCAACCAAGTACACTCACTCGCACTCGCAGAGCTATCTTCTAGACAGACAGTCAGACAGACAGTGAACTGTAATTCTTTATTCCAGGCAGGTGTAAAATTTGACACATTTGCCAACTAAAGAGATGTGCTAAACTTGCAAAAATAAATCAATAAATAGACAAACCTCTTCAATTCCATCACCGCTCATCTAGCAGTCATTAAACCCTGCTGTGCTGAACCAACTAAGTGTGCTATTCTAGAGAAGGTGACTGTAATGGATACTACATCAGATCTGATTAATGGTTTACATGCTACTACTGCACCTGTCTAAATGTCTGTCTGGAAGAAAGTATAGCTGGTGGACTGTTGACTGTGGGTATGGCTGCCTTGTACTGTGATGAGTTTCTTTATGTTTCATTGTATTTCTCTGTTTGCTGGCACTCTCTCTGTTGGGTCTATTTCTTTGCAAGTTTTGCACATCTAAAGTTGGTCATGATATAACACTGAAAAAAAAAGTGGCACACCCACACACACTGAAAGGAATATTTAAACTTTTTATTTCCAAAGTAGAGTAATATACAGTGCTAACACCCCTATGTAATGCCCTTCATATGGAGCTTCATTAGGGGACAAGTGGACTGTTGGTTGTGGGATAAAATTGCTCTGCAGTGCAATGAGCCAGTTGATGTTTCTCTACTCACTGTCATTTGCATGGATATAAACTGCACTATGATTTAACATATTATAAGTACATTTTACACAGGATTTTGATTCTATGACATGGGCAGAGGACAAAGGCCAGGTGGTAGACTCCTATACCTGGACATCGGCAAGACCTTTGAGTGTATATCACACAAAGGGATGGTAAAAAATGTGGGTGACAGCCAGCCCAGTAGCACAGCAGTAGTGATACCACTTGCTATATTGGTCATTCAAGGTCCAGCTGTGGAAGATAGAAATGAGCATCCCAGGGACTGTTCTCCCTCATTGTGGTGGTGGTGGGGCACTGCGTTCTGCTGCTTGATTGCCACCTGGTGGGGATCAGGTGGTAATACAGGAGGCACACTCGCTGTGGGGAAGGGACTGCCACCAGCATACACATGCATGAGCTTTATTGCACACTGACCCCCTTGGGCAAAAAAACACAGAGTAAACAGACCAGGTGTGCTAGAGTCAAAGCCAGTAGGCCCTGCAGACCCACACAGGACTGATGTGGCATGTTGCTCTCCACCATGGTGGCCCTTGGGTTAACCTGCAAGTCCATGAAAAGGAGGTGATGGATGTGTGAGGTGCCACTGGGAGGGAGGTGAACCAGAAACTGCAGGATGGAAAAAAAGGTGAGAGACCTGGGGTATGGGGAAGGATTCACTGCAGTAGTTGGATTGGGAAGTGGTTGGAGGATAGAACCCAGAGAGTTATCCTAAATGATTATTACTCTCAGGAGTGAGGGGAGTGATGGGTGTGGTTCCACAGGGATTGGTGCTAGGTCCAAACCTTCACAATATGGACATCAGCAACGTAGACAAAGGGTTACAGGGTAAGGTGAGTCTTTTTGCAGACAAAATCTGTGGGAGGCTAGACAGTACGGAGAGTTTAAAAGCAGTAAAAAAGGATGTGGAGAATTTAGAAAAGTGTTCTAGCATCTGTCAGCTGAAGTTAATTGGCAAGAAATGCAAGGTCATGCACATTGGCAGTAATAACCTACAAACAGGGCACAGCATTGATAGGGTAAATGTTGAATAGTCTAGGGAAGAAAGGGATTAAGGGGTATTAATAACTGGTGAGCAATGGTTTCAGTTGGCTCAACCAGTTATTATTTCTTGTAATAACTGGCCAGTTATTATTGGAGAGATGTGCTTATACAGACAGCGATGGTGTCAGTGAATTCTCACAGCCGCACAACTGCTCTCACTTTCACTTCTTGTTGCGGCTGTAAGAATTGTTGCCTCATCTTTTGAAACCCCACCAAAAAATTTACATGACAAAAAACAATATAGTCAAACTGTACACTAGCCGCAAAATTGAAATGTTGACAGCACTGTGTCTAAAACAGTTTCATTTCTCCATTGATAGCTGACATTTCAAAAATCAGCAATTTCAAGAGCACCTCCAGGTTCTTGAATGCTGTTTTCCATTTTTCAGCTTTAAATGCATCCCAATTCTCACATTCTATTCAGCGGTTCAAAAAGAAGTGCCAGTTAAGGAATTTGCAATAAATTCCTTTGAATATAACAACTATTGTTAAAGTTTAATGTTTGCCACTGTATTCTCATTGAGCACTGCTTAAGTTTTTTTATAGTTTCTGGTAGGAAAAAATGGCTTACCAGAAATTATTAAAACTAATGCATGGACTGGAGTGAACTTGAAATTTAAAACACTCCCTTGGTGTGTGATGCAGGATAAATTCCTTGATATGGAGCAGACTAGCTGTACCAATGTGGTCCGTTTCTGCCGTTAGGTTTCTATGATTCTATGATTATAAGAAAGGTGGGTGACACCAAAAACAGTACAATGGGTTCTCAGGTAATGGGAGAGTCTGGTTTGTAATGTGTGTAGATTGGAGCATTCCTAAGTTGAGGGGAGAGATTAATTTAGGACTCCTGGGGCAAAAACAAATGCAATGGCCTTTTGACCGAAAGCATGCTTTATTTTATAAATTGAACAGTTGGGTGATGCAGGTAAACAAAGCGAGTAGACATTCTGATTGCAAAAAGTAAGGTAGGAGATTATTAGGAGTTGCCCCATATATATAATTGTATAGCACAGAGAGCAAGATATAGTCACATCTACCTGAAGGACTTGGCCAGTTGAGCTTTTCAAAGATAATACAGTGATGGGTGATTATTTATTTATTTATATTTAATTGAAGAGTTTCACCAGGAAAGGCATACCAAACTGAAATTGCTCGTCTCCAGATGCATCCTGGGAGGAGGGGAGGGAGGAGAGATTACAGTATGATTAAAATACAGTGTTCAGTAAATATAGGAAACAAATATACAAGAATATACAGGTAATGCACAGTTAATTATACATATGTACGCACAATGAACCCATAAATACACTAGAGTGGCAATTCAGGTAATACACATATGTACATTGGAGTGGTGAACAGGTAAAATAGAGAAAGCACAGGGAGGTAAATGGAGAGCCAATGGACATAGTGTAGCAGCTGAAGGCAGGGATGTAGTGTAAAAACTGAGATGAGAGGAGGTGCAGACTGGTGTGATAGCATGAAGAAGGAGACAAGATTGTAACATAAGGGACAGAGAAATGGGTAGGTAGAGAGAGGGAGGAGAGAAGAGGTAGGAAAAAGTGATGGGGGTGTGGAGAGAGGGGAAGTAGACTTCCACCTCACTGGGGTGAAACCTGCCATGGGTAGACAAGGCATGAAGCACACCCAGACTACGGCAATGTCAGAAGGACTAGACAGGCAAGTGAGAAGTTCAGATAGGGCTCACTAATTGTGGGCCATCCAGGCTAAGTCAGTACATGCAGACAAATAGGGGTGTCAGTAGCAGTTACAAGATGGAGTAGTGAGTTCAGATAGGAGGGCGGGCCAAGAGAGAAGGAGGATGAGGTGGACCAGATGTGTAATGGAAGTGAGTTGCAGAGTTTGGGGAAGCAGTAGGAGAATGCAGCTTGGCCAGCCAAGGAGGACCTGGGAGGGAGAGCAAGGGAACAGAAAGAGGAGCTGCAAAGGGCATAGGAGGAGGGTGGGAGCAGGGAGATGATAGACGAAAGGTAGGAAGGGAGAGAGCCCAGCCAGTATTTGGCTATGAAAGAGGCACAGTGGGCCAGGCATCTGCCATCAAGTGAAGGAAAGGAGAGGGAGGTACAGAGAGAGCAGTGGTGAGTACAACACAGAGTGTCCAAAGCAAAGTAGCAGAAGGAGTGGAAGTGTGGGTCCAGTCTGGACAGGGTGGATTTAGGAGCAGCACTATAGACAAGGGGTGCAATTCTAGAAGCATTCCTATGCATGTCGCAAGTTGCGACATGCAAGGAGTGCAGCTGCGCCAAGGACCCTGAGTTCGATTCTGTAATGGGCAGGGTCCTCGTGGCTAAGTTCTGTGACTTGCAACATGTGTACAGCTATATCAAACTGAGGACTGCCTTGTCCTCCTAAGCCACCGATCCCCAATACAGGAATAGCCCGGCAGGGAAGCTCTGCCCCCCCCAGCCCCGATTCCCCTATACAGTACATGCCCCACAGGCAGCTCTGTGCCCCAGGACCTGTTCCCCAAAACCTGAACCTAGGTCTCTGCACTGCCGCAAATGGTACAAAAGTCATATCTCCCCAATATCCCTTGTAGTCTAGTGGCCTCCCACCCCCCCACCTGGCAGGGCCAGTCCACCCGCACCCCCCGTTCGGGTTTTGGGGTATGGGTCCTGGGGGGACAGAGCTGCCCTGTGGGTCATGTACTGTATAGGGGGATTGGGGGCTGGGGGCAGAGCAGCCCTGTGGGGCTTTTGCTGTATTGAGGGATCGGGCCAATTGGGGGAAGGCACATGTTTTCAGAGCCGGCCCAGTGGCAGATCTGCACAACCCCCAGAGGGCGTAAGTACACTTACACCAGCTAAAAACTGGTGTAACTGTACTTTAATGGATGTCCTCTGGGGGTTGTTCTAGAATAGCAGATCTGGGGACTTTGTTGCTGGCCTTCTAGAATAGGGTGCAACAGCTGCTGTAAACCCCCTAGCACCATGTTGCACGGGTTTAGGGCATAACTGATGGCATAGGTCCACTTTAGCGCAAGCAGCCTGCCATGTTGCAGGCTGCTTTGCTGAATACTGCAGGACGCAACTGCTGGCATAACTTGCTATTTACCATTTTTTATGGTGCAAGTCAAGTTATGCCAGGTGTATCCTTTCTAGAACTGGGCCCAATGTCACCATAGTCAAATAGAGGCAGAATCATTTTCTGAATAACAGCTTAGCAGACCAGTAAAGGGATGGATCCACAGTTGTGGTAAAGCGCTCCGAGTTTGGTATGGTGTTTATTATGACTGGCATCCACATGTTCAGAAAAGTCTAGGTGACTGTGTAGCCAGACCCCGAGGTACTTGAAAGATGGGACAGCCTCAATGGCAAACCCATCCAGGGTAAAGAGTGGGGGGGGCATCAATCCTGGCTAGTTTTTGCCTAAGCCAAAGTTCATGGACTCTGTTTTCTTGGTGTTTAGAGCCAGCTGATTTGTCTGGAACTAGTACTGAACGTTATCAATGTCCATCTGTAGACCAGGCAGCAAATCAGAGGGAGAGGGGCTGGATGCAAAAATGACTGTATCACCAGCGTACATATGAATGGACACTGAGGTGCAGGCAGCAGGGTGGTTATTTAAGAAAATTGAAAACAGTATTGGACCAAGGGTGGAGCAAAGGGGACACCAGTATTTATTAGAAGAGGGGAGTGGAATTACCAATTCTGACTGAGTCCTGCCTTCAAGGTAGGAGCAGAGCCAGTTAGTGGCTGGGATCGAAAGCCCTGATGCAGCAAGCTTGGTGAGGAGGAGGTGGTGGGCAACAGTGTTGAAGGCTTTGGCCAGGTCAACAAAAATGGCTGAGGTTATATGACCCTGATCCATACCAGAAGGAATAGAGTCAGTAAGCCAGAGGAGTGAGGTGGAGTGGGACTTACAGAACCCAGACTGGTAACGGGTGAAGAAAGATATGGAGTCAAGGAAGGAGGAGAGCTGAGATAAAACCAAGAGCTCCTGGAGTTTTGCCGGAGTGAGAAAAAGAGATATGTGGGCAATAGTTACCTGGGTTAGAGGAGTCACCACCTTTAGGGAGGGGTATAACAGTGGCAAGTTTCCAGGCTGCAGTGACAGAACTGAGGGAGAATGGGAGAGTAAGGGAGGAGATAGGGACATCAATTGCCGGGGCAGAGAGAAGGAGGCATTTAGGGCCAAGGCCATCCGGACTTTTATCCTTGTAGGGGTTGAGGGCTAGGAGAGCCTTGAAGATGACAGCAGGTGAGATAGGAGAGAAGGAGAAAAGAGGGGATGGGGGGGTGAGGTGGGAGACAGTGGAGATGCTGGAGGGAGGAAGGAGAGAAGAGTGGAATCACAGGAGGTGAAGTAGGTGTTAAACTCATTGGTCGCTGAAAGAGGGTTGGAGATAAGAACATCATTCACTCTAAGAATGGGCCAGTCTGGTGGAGCTGAGGGTTGAGGCAGTGGATGCCACATCTTGCGCCACACCGGCGACCTGTGTTCAGGAATGAGCGTGGGCTGCTGGGGGTTGGCAGGGGAGGGAGAGGATCAAGCATTTGGAGGAGGATAGCACTCCTCTCCCAGGGAGGGAGGACTGGTGCTCCCAGTGAATGACTGCTCCCAGGTGGAGGCTGGAGAGTAGTGTGGGTCTGAGGAAGCCAGCAGAAGGGAGGGTACTGTGGGACTTCAGCAGATATGCATGCACCTTCATGCATGCACGTCAGGCTGTGTGTGCCCCAGCAGGGGAAAAGGGAGAAAATTGGTGGAAAATCCCTCCAGCTGCAGGATGATGGGTCAACCCTTCACAGGCTCCACACCCAGACCGGGCAGAAAGGTAAGTCCAGGTGATTCCGGGGTGATGGGGCTGGGATGGTTAGTAAGAACGGGGCAGCCGGGGTTGACAGGAGCATAAAGTGTGTGTGTATATATATATATATATATATATATATATATATAAAACGGGACCATGGGCTGGGCCTTTGGGGAGAATAAGGTGTGAACAACCTTCCAGAACTTGGAGGGGTGGTTAATGTTGTTCTGGAAGCTAGTGGAAAAGTGCTCTGCTTTGGCTAATCTGATGGATCTGGTGCAGGCATTATGCAGTATGTGATATTTGCTGCTAGCCTAGTGTAAAAAAAAAATATATATATACTCTGTTTGACAATGCTCACTGAACGGCTCCCCCCCCCTTCCTTTCCCTACTAATTCCTCCTCCCCTATCTCCCTCCCTTCTACTCCCACCAGCTCTCCCCCGACCATAAGTTTTGCACCTTTTGTTATCTTTTGCTTGGTTGGAGATTGTATTCTATTGTAACAAAATTGTAATTGAACTGTAACTTTTTTGTTTGTAAGTACTGTGTCCCTTGTACTACTGTTCTGATGTCCTCTTTGTGACGAGGTACCTTTGTAAATGAGCCTTTGGCTCAAAGGTTTCTAAACTGATGTTTAACTAAATAACTAAATAAATAAATAAATAAATTTGAGCCAGTCTGGGGGGAGCCTGAAGACTTGTGAGCCTTCAAGGCTGAGCCTCTAGCATGCAAACAAGCAAGGAGTTCTGCAGAGATCCAGGGAAGGTGGGTGCCTCTGACTTTTGTTTTCCTTAAGGGGAATGCTTATACCAGATGGATAGGAAGGATGGATTGGAAGAAGACAAGGGCTGAGTCGATGGAGATGGAGGAAGAAATGGGTGACCAGTAAGCATAAGACAGGTCCTTGTGGAGACTAGATAGGTCTAAGGATCTAAATGACTGGATCAAAAGGATATTGGAAGGAGCTTTAGGGTGTTGGACTTTACAAACACAGTATATCATGTGGTGGTTGCTGAGGGTGTCCAGGAGGGTTCCAGAAGCAATAATGTGGTGAGGGTGAGTGGTAAGTATCCAGTCCAGCACTGTGTGGTTTTGTGATTTAAGGTTGTGATGAGTGCAGTCAGTGATTAACTGACAGAAGTTTAGAGATAAGGTAGTATGGAGAATTTTAGAGTTGGAGGAGGAGAGCCAGTTCATATTAAAGTCCCCAAGGATGAACAGTTCACCGGTGGAGGAGTTAGAGGAGATGAAGGTGAGAAGATCAGTGACTGAGGAGGAAGGGAGGCCAGGGTAACAGCTGGCACTGGCTAAGATTATAGGGAGGGAGTGGGGTAGGGAAAGTTTAAAAAGCATCATCTCATAGGCTGGGAGGAGAGACATAGATAGGAGAGTAGTGTATTGGATAGCCAAGTAGATATAAATAGCAATACCCCCACTCCTGACAGAGCGATCCTGCCTAACCAAGGAGTATCCAGGGATGCAGATTTCATTATCTGAGATTTTAGGGGAGAGCCATGATAATGAGATAATTAGCACATCTGACTTTAGGTTGACCATGATAGATTAAAGGAGGTCAACCTTAGGAAGAAGGCTCCTGATATTTAGGTGGGCAAATAACAGGCCTTTGTTAGGGGGTGATGTGTGTGGATCCTGGGTTAGACTCAATGTCATCCGCCATCAACAAGACTAGTGGGATTAGGAGTTGGGCAGTGACTGAGATTCACTTCTTGGTCAGGGTGGAAAGGGACTGAGTGGTGTGGGGAGTTGGTGGAGATGGTAGGTGCCTGGATCGGAGAGGTGCCAGATGGATGCAGATGGATAAGAGGAGTGATGGGCCAGGTAACCAGGGGGAGTTGAATAAGATGGGGAAGTAGGAGGAGGGAAAGGTAGGGGATGCAGAAGCAGCAACATGGTAGGAGAGGGGCAGGGAGGGGAGAGTGATAGGCGGTAGGGGATCATAAGTGAACAGGAAAGGGAGGAGGGAGAGGGTGTTAAAGAGCATGACTGAGCTGAACAGGGAGTTGTGAAGGCAAGGGAGTAGAATAGGGAAGAACTAGGGAAGGACAGTCAATAGGAAAGCGATTAGAGAATTAGGTTTTTAAGCAGGGTTATGGATCAGTAGAATATGCAATAGGCAGCAGGAATATTGTATTAATTAGCTAGAATCCCAGCAGAAAGCTAGCAAAATACATGCCAATAATTACAGCTCAAATCACATTAGACTGCTTGAAGAGAATTAACTAATAGTTATGGTGACTACATATCACAAACTAGCAGCTTTCAGAACATGTCATTTAAAAAGTTACATTGTTTAAATCATTAAACTGCATTGTTGCATATGAGTGTAAGTAACAGTTCTGGTTAGCTAAAACAACACACAAAAATAGCAATGCAGGTGAAAATGAGGCCACTACCACAACCGTACAGAATGCATCAACAATTTCCGCCCTTTAACAATACCATAAGTAAAGAATCCATAGGTGGAATACTTCACTCAGCCAGAGTTCTACGGATCCTGGTTGGGCTGAGCTTAGCTGGTCTTGCTCTCTTGGTGAGTAGTAGCATGATTAGGGGAGACAATGCTTTGGGGGGGACAATAAAGCTTATGGAACTCTAGAGGGTGAATCTATGTTGTGGGGGGGGGAGTGTATGCCTGTGGAGCTCAGGGAGGGTGGATGGATTACACTACTTGAGAGACTGGCTAGGAGTGCTAAAGTGGACTGATTGATTTACCCACACCTATAAATGTAAGACCAACTTATGGGGGGAGGATGGCTGGGGTGGGAGGAGATTAAGGGGTGCCGAGTGAAGTGCGATGCCACTAATGAGCCAAAGTTAATGAGCCTCACTGTTTGAAGAGCTGGTGTTATGTGAGCAGGCTCCTGGAGCATTAGGTGCTGCCACTGTGTCAACTGCATCGGGGATGGGCTGGTGAACCTAAACCTGTCCCTCTTGATCCTCAAGTGCCTGTAGGTAAAAGGAGACCAAGAATATAAGGGATTAGGAGAATGAAGGGGTCAGATCACAGACAAAGGGCGACAGAGGTCAGGGCAGGAAATGGGAATGGTAAGCAAGAGGGAGGGGGGCTGGAGTGAGAGAAAGGAGAGAGAGGATTCACAGAAACATGGCAGGCAGCAGTGGCAAAACAGTGAAGAGGTTATTCAGGCTAGTGGACTAGACAAGGTAAACAGCATTACAAATGGCAGACCTGCATTAGATGAGTTAAGACACTCAAGAGAATCAACCTGCATACCTTGTTAAATAGATGATCTAGAGCTAGATGGGTGAATTTGTTCACTGATCTATCTATGATGTTGCCATAGTTGATGGTTGGTGGTAGGAAGTGAGATACCACCCCCTCCTGCTCTGTGCAATAAGAGAACACTTGGTCCTAAAGAGAGATCTGATCTTTGGCCCTACAGTGGCTAAGATACAATCTATGTCCTTGCTGTCTGAGACTGACAAATCAAGTCAGACCCCCAGATGTTTAAAAACATTGATTTGCTCAGTGGAGTTGTTGTGTAGTGTCTTTATATCAAGAGGTTCTATTGAATGCCTCAGGACACTCTGGGAGCTAAATACCATTGCCTTAGATTTGCTAGCATTTAGGATCAGGCAACTGTTGAAGAACTAGAGGGAGATCATTTCAAAGTCATAATGGGGGACTACTTGACCCAAGACTGGATGATGTGCTGTTGTAATAGATGGCATTACATGCATACCTGTGAAATGACACATCCTACCATGTCTTATACATCCACCATGTCATGCAAGATCATTTACAGAAACTGAGAACAATAGTGGCTGAGTATAGAGCTTTGTGGTACTCCCATCTTAAAATCAGCTAGATTTGAGTTAGCAAAGTGGCAGTCAATGATATGTCTGGATATGTCCTGAAATTTCTGTGCTATCGCTAAAGAAATTTCCTGCCTGCCTCACTACATATTGTGAACTATCTGTAAATATGCAGAGACCTTGATGGGTACAGCTGTACTTTTTATGGGCATTAATTGGCTATGGTCATTCAGGTAGTTCTAGAACAATTTGATTGAAGTTAGTCTGAGACCTAGATATTTGAGT
The DNA here is from genome assembly GCA_016271365.2 of Neoceratodus forsteri. Classification (NCBI taxonomy): domain Eukaryota; kingdom Metazoa; phylum Chordata; order Ceratodontiformes; family Ceratodontidae; genus Neoceratodus; species Neoceratodus forsteri. The sequence goes on from CM028134.1 coordinate 527,333,294, forward strand.
TTCTGTGAGAGAAGTACATTATCTACAAAATTAAAGGCACTATGATGATGGCCCCTGGGCAGAGACCATTACCCAGGCTGAGAGAAAATCATTGGTGACACTGAACAGTGTGGAGTTGGTGGAATGCCCCATCCTTAAGATGGATTGCAAGGATATGGGAAGGTGGTACTTGATGAGATAATTACTGTGAATAGACAGTCTTCTTAAAAACATTAGAGACAGAGCAGGGAGGATGGATATGGGTCTATGTAGCTTTAGGTCATGAGGGCTGAAATTTGCACATAGACCTGCAAATCTGCGGTCACATAATCAATTGGTGTTTCCAAAGGTATGTACAAAACAGAGGGATAACTTCTTTACTGTAAGATCAATGCGTGTATGGAATAAGCTTCTTCCATATTAGTAAGTATGCCCATGTGTGCGGGATTCAACAAAGAACTGGATAAATTCATTTTATTAGCAGAGGAAAAATAATATACCCACTTGGAGTGGGAGACATAATGGGCTGTCTGGCCATCTTTGTCTAATCAAACCAAGTGTCTCCTACTTTTATGGAGAGGAGTGTTACATGAGGTTCCTGCACCCTAATTGGTACCCTCAGAGGTACACCGTAGACAGCTAGCACTTAAGTATATGTTATACTAACATATAGGGCTAAGGGCATCTACCATACAAGAGTAGATGTCAGGATATGAATGCATATTGTTGTAATACACTTTGCTTGCTAATACATATATTCTGCTATGTATTTTCTGTGTATTTCTTACTTGTAAGATGCCAAGGCACCTGTGTCCTTGGAATAAGTATAATATGTAAGACAGCATTGCCACCTTTTGGTGATTTGTACTACTACACTGAGTTATGTAAGACTCTGTATAAGAACTCTTTTGTTCTCAAACTGATGACTTTACAGAATTGTATAATGTTATCTTGGACCGTGGCGCCACTTCTAATTTAGCCAATAGGGCTCATCTCTGTAACTAGAAATGTTTCTATCTTACAGTAACCATAGTAATTATCATAGGTATATAATGTAATACACTAGTCTTATACCTCGGAGACCTCAGGAGAGACCCCAAGAGACACAGAGAAACCTTGAGGTATAGGGAACGCTTAGCACTGGCTCCCGGTTCGTATTGGTAAGAACTGCTTAGGGCAACTGTGATTTATCCTTTGGTAGTAATAAACTTGTTTATTACTCTAATGCAACGTGTCTGTGATTACTTGCATTCTCAATATCGCCAAAAACCTGAAAGTGAGGTTTAGACCTCCTAACAGGAGCAACCCTTGCACACTTCCAGACAGATGGTAGCTCAGCTGAAGGAAGGGATAGGTTTAACAGTGCAGCAACATGGCAGTAGATGTGATGCTCTGTGAGATAAAGAAGTCTAAGATCCAAAGAGTCTGCACCAGAACTTTTGCTTGAACACAGACCAGTCAGCACTTTGCAGACTTCAACTGGAGAGATACGCCTGAAGATAAATGGTAGGAGCTTCAGCATATCAGTATCCTCCTTGATCATCACAGTAACACTGTTCCTTAAAAAGAGAGAGACCTACTCCTTTTCTTGTCAGGCCAATCCCTTTGGAATAGACAGAATTTCTCTTCTTGTGTTCCAGTAATTTTTTTATCTTCTTTTTTCCCTCTCATCTACGGTGACCGCAAGCAGCTATCACCAGCTTGCCTGCCTCCTGAGACCATCCACCACTCCCTCCAGTACCTCTGAGACCCATTTTCCCCCCACAGATCCCCCCCCCCATGGCAAGGCCGGGAAGGGGAGTGGCATCCTCCCCCACCCAATACTTCTAGAGCAGCGGTTCCAGTGATCCGGCATCTGAGCAAGGTGCTGGTTGGCAGGAAGGGCTTCATGGAGCCCACATACACCTTTTTCAATTTTTCATGCCTCCCCTTTCTGGCCATGAGCATGCGGGCATGGAGACATGCACACACCATGTAGCCATGTTCTTTTGCCTTCATAACTCCAGTGCTGCCACCTGATCTCCAACAGGAGGCAGCCCAGGAGCAGGACAACCTGGGAGAGGAGAGCAGTCCATCAGATTCTCAGTCCTCTCCCTCTCCTGCTGACCCATGTTAACCCCAGCCTATTTCATGCCCAGGCCACCAGTGTGGCACACAGTGTGGTATCCAGCACCTCAACCCTTAGTGGTACCATGCCCCCTTGTGTTCCAGTCATTTTATTCCCCCACCAGATCTCTGTGAGTGCTTCTATGTCCTGACCTTCCAAGTACATCAGGCTCTCAGGCTAGTTAATTTTGCTGGCTGCAGTTCTCAAATAACCTGCACTAAAGTGAGCATTTTTGCCCTTCTATGCTTGCTTGCTCCAATGGCAGGTGGGGGTCTACTATTCTGTCAATACCCAGTTTGGTTGTCCTTCCATTGGTGAATTCATGCATCTCACTCCTGTCACTGCAAATCTCTTGCACGTGCAGCTTCTCCAGCCCTTTAGTTCATTCATCTCTGACTGCCCAATCCATTCTCCTGATCAGTACCCCAACCTCCTATGGCAGCTGCAGCCCATCTTAGGCATGCAGGCATTCACTGGCCCAGAACGCCCTCTAACTGGTTATAAAAAGAGAACCATCCCTCTTTTAACAGACTCTAAGCTAAAGTTATCTTGCCTAATAGTCCGCTGCCATTCTTCTCTGGCTCCTTGACTATGAGAATCTTTGAGAAAATCACTCTGGCTATATTTCCCTTTAGGAACATCTCTAGTTCTGCAAATGACTGCCTCATGTCCTCAGGATGTGTGCTCTATATGTAATTTATGCCAATGTAGACAACACTCAGCTCCTCACTCTAGCTGCAATGCTTAGGTACGGAGGTTCTGCTACCTTTTCTATGTAGTCCCCATGAAGGCTACTTCATTACCACTCTACTCAGCCTTATCCCTCCTCTGCTTCTGTAGTGCCTCGGGTGTAAAGCTGGGCTTAAAATTTATGACTATGGATTTTTTAACATTTTATGAATTTCAGAAAAACTCGTAACATTCAACTTGTTAGTTTGCAATTGGTGGCTGTTTTTAGCTTGACCGTCCTCTATTTTATTTATTTATTTTTTATTTATTGAAATGTTTCACCAGAAAGGCACGCTGAGCAATAAGTTGTTCATCTTTCAGTGCGACCTGGGTGGTAGGGGAACATGAGGATAGTATACAGAGATTTGGTACACAATATAGATATACAATTTGATTACATTCAATAAAGTGAGCAGACTATACAGAAGTACTGAAAAGGAAGAATATTAACAGGTATAAACTAGGTGGCTATGATGCTAACAGTCTTGAACTAGATAGATATGACAGCACAAATATTTTGGCAAACACTTGGTGGGACATAGCTTTATAGTTAGAAAATGGCTGGATAGAATACAAGGAGGTTGAACTAGGGCAAGACTGAGAGAAGAGACACAGATAGAACAAAATTTGCAAGGTGTAACAAAAGTGCAAGGTTGACTATAAGTGCAGTAGAGATTCGGGGTTAGCCAATAACTATGGCTGGGAAGGAGGGGGTGGTGGAGGGGTGGGGGGCATATAGGCAGAGAGCAGGGGCGTGGAAAGGGGGGGAATTTGGAGGAGGGGAAGGCAAGGGGTGGAGGAGAAGGGTCTACCAGGGCCTGACCCCTCCAGAATGCTGGGGACCCTGCCTGCACCAGGCAGAGGTCGAGCATGAACAGGAGGGAAGCAGGTTGTAGGCAGTGGGAGTTAAAGCATGTCAGGAAGAAAGAGAGGGGGAAGAGAAGGGCCTGCCGGGGCCCGGACCTTTCCAGTATGCTGTGGATCCTGCCTGCAAAAGGCAGAGATAGAGCATGACAGAAGGGAAGCAGATTGTAGGCAGCAGAGGTAGAGCATGACTGGAGGGAAGTAGGCAGAGATGGGGAGTAGGCTTCAGAAGGACCAAGAGAGAGGGAGGTGGGAGAGAAGAAGGGCCAAGACCCAGCCCTTTCAGGAAAGAATGGGATGGAAGTAGGAGGAAAGGAAGGTGTTTGCCTAGGTCCTGGACCCCTAAAGGATGCAGAAAACCCTGCCAGGGGCCTAGGCCAAGCAACAGCAAGTGGGTAGTGAGGGTAAGCTGGTGTACAGAGGAGAGAACAGGAAGGTGGGAGTAAGGTGGACAGGAAGGGGTGTTGTGGGGAAGGATATAAGGGGAAGGTTTTGCAGGAAAGAGGTGGGCGTGAAGCTAAAGCAGGTCATAGGGGAACAAGTTAAGGAAGATTGTAGCAGGAGCAGCTAGCAGAGAGAAAGTTACATGAGGCAGAGGCAAGGGAGTGGGAGAAGGAAGAGTGTCATATTTGAGGTGGGAGGGAGTTCTAGATTTTGGGGAAGTGATGGGAGAAGCCTGATTGGCCAATGAGGGTGGTACGATGGGGGACTAGCAGGGTGTGAGTGTTGAAGGATCTGAGGGAGTGGGAGGAAGGTGAGGGGGGGAGCATGAGAGGTAGGAAGGAAGTACACCCAAGCCAAAGTTTGGAAGTTAGCTTAGCACAGTGAGCCAGGCATCTGTTAGCAAGTGGGGGGGAAGGACAGGGCATGGTAAAGGTCACAATGATGGGTTCAAGATGGGGCATCAAGAACGAATCGACAGAAGGAGTTGAAAAGAGAGTCCAATCTGGTAAGGGAAGCTATGGGAGCGGCACCATTGACTACATCACAGTAGTCAAAAATGGGGAGGATCATCTTCTGGACAAGTTCTTGCTGGGCCGTAGGAGGGATGCAACTATGGTTCCTGTAAAGGGCTCCAAGCTTGGGGAGCAGTTTTTTTCAGAATGACATCAATGTGGCCAGAGAAGCTGAGGTGTTGGTCCAGCCAAACCCCAAGGTATCTGAAAGAGGGTGTGTCCTCAAGGATGGTCCCATCAAGGGTGTGGAAAGAGGGTAAGGGATGGAGCCTAGAGAGTCTCTGCCTAGTGCCAAAGGTCATGGAGACTGTCTTTCTGGCATTTAGGAATAGTTGATGTGAAGCAAACCAGAGCTGAACCTGGTGGAAGCCATGCTGTAGAGTGGTTGCTACATCAATGGTGGTTTTGCCAGAGGTGAACAAGATGGTGTCATCAGCATACATATGGATAGAAGAGGAGGGGGAGCAAACTGAGAGAAAGTCATTTAGGAAGATGGAGAAAAGGATGGGGCCGAGCACAGAGCCCTATAGGACTCTTGTGTAGATTGGGAGGGTTGGAGAGATTGCATTCTGAATCCTGACTGATTGTGTTCTGCCAGTGAGGTAAGCTCTAAACCAGGTAAGAGCAGAAGTAGACAAACCAGCAGCTGCAAGGCAGTTGAGAAGTAGGGTATGGGAGACAAAGATGCTAGCGGTGATGAGACCATTGCCCATCCCGATAAGGATGGAGTCGGTGAGCCTAAAGAGGGAGGTAGTAGTGTAGTGGTTTTTCTGAAAACCAGATTGAAGCAAGCCTTGGCGAGGTCAACAAAGATGGCAGAGGTGATGAGGCCATTGTCCATCCCGGTAAGGATGGAGTCAGTGAGCCTAAGAAGGGAGGTGGTAGTGGAGTGGTAGTGGAGTGGTTTTTCCGAAAAGCAGATTGAAATATTATTAAATATTAAAAACTTGACATACAGAGCCTCCTTTTTAGGGTTCATGAACCTGCCAGAATTTTGACATTCAATTATCTAGTTTAAAAGTCATAGGAGCATACAACTTTCATAGTTTACATTTTTGGAATATTTGGTTGCTTATAAATTAATACCTTTTAAACCTAGATATCTGCAACTTGTCACACATATATCCATTTAGTGAGGGACATCTAACATGCCACATGTAGTAATGTGAATGGTTTGATTTAAAATGAGATGGAAAAAACCTAAATATTAATTTTTCAACAATTTCACAGGCATTTTGCAAGCCGGAATTGAAGCAAAATCTTAATTTCAGACAGATTTTTTTGGCAGGGGTTTTATTTCACACAGCACTGCTGGTATGTTTTCAGTTTGTGTCTGTATATTGGGCAACTTATGTTTAGGGATCTTCATTAAGTGGAAATGTTTGATGATGAGTATTTGAGTCATGTGTTTCAATTTCCTTCACAGTTGTGACCATTTAAAACAGTAAAATATGACGTTGCAAAATCAGAATAAATGCAACAGTCATTACACTATAAAAATTTTTTAAACAAAATAAAATTTAACCAGTTTACGCAAAATGTCACTAACATTATTCCAGTTAGAGTTTATGGCCCCAATACAGATACGTTTAGCACAGGATTACTGAGGTGAACCTCTTGCATATAGGGTGCAGTGGTCTGGTTCGGGCGACCTCTAAAAGGCGAGCATCATTATGGTGAGTGTACATCACCAAAATTCAATTTTGGTGATGTACACCCCCGGCAACAAAGAAAACGGAGCAAGGGACATTAAAACTTACTTTTATGCAGGGGGCTTCATTGGGGTGCATGTCGGGGGGTGCAATAGTGTATAAAATAAATTTTACCTACTCAGGCCATGCGCAACAAAACATACATGTGTCCGGACCCGAACCCTGCATCTCAGCCACCACAGGCCAACACCCACACACCACACCATGGAGCCAGCTGGGCAGCTGACCATGGCACCACCCCTCACAAACCTTCCTACCCCTCGCTCGGTGTGCTTGCTACCCGCACTGTGCTTGTACGCATAGTGACATCCTGTTGCCATTCGTGAACCCTCCCCATCCGGTCGCCCTCTCTACTCCCTCACCATCTGGGTATGAGCCACAAGTGGGCCACCGTTTCGGTAGGTGCCCACTTTCGATTAGCCCAGATCACAGGATATCCAGTGGTATACTGGAAGAGTTGTGGAGGCAATAACAGGCTGCCATGGCAGCACTATTTAACATTACTTCCAATAACTCTGAATGAAATCCAAACCATCTACTGCTTAACCTGATACAAAATGGTCACCCAGATGAAAATGACTTGATTATTTTGAAACCTTGACTTTAACATCAAGCACAGTGATGCCTAATCACCTGCTTCTCTCCCGGCAGAGTGCTAGAGTAGTTTCCTGACAGCCAGAGCTGTTATTCACTAAAAATACCACCAACAGCTTAATCTGGTTCAAGGTCAGTTGGCATTCATCTGTATCCCCCTACCCAGGGGCGTGCCTGAAAATAGGCAGGATTTGTCTAGTGCACTTACCCAGTCAACAAAAACTAACTAAATAAATAAATAAATTATTCCCTGGCAGACAAGCAGCCCACTCCGTAATCCACAACAGAATGTCATAATATGTTGTTTTATTGTCCCTGAATGTCTAGTAGTCCTCACTCCATCCCTGATGCCTATTGAAATGTTTTAACATTATTTTATTAGCCCTGGTTGTCAAGTGGTCCCCAATCTCTCCCCAATGCCCATCCAAATGTGTCAAATATACATCCCAGTGTTTATGGTAGTTTAGTAGCCCCCTTCCCCTCAGTGTCAATATCTCCACAGCCCTCCTTACCTACCCACTCAGCACCCACCACCCATACCCCCTCATTCTCACTCAGCTCCCCCTCACAAACAGGATATCACCACCATCAGTGCTACAGTGATGGTGACCAGCACTGACCCTTCATTCTCCACCTCAGCCAGCTGCTGTCTACATGACATGGAGTGAGTGCATGTATACATTAGAATGTGGATGATATATTGGCACCTGGGTTGGGAGGGGGGACCAACAGACTACTAGGGGCAGTGGGATGTATTTGTACCCCATTTGGACAGGCATTGTGGAAGGGGAAACTACTAGACTACCAGTGACAATAATGCAACACATTACAACATTCTGATGGGGATCAGGGAGGAAGAGGGGACCACTAGACTAATAGCAACAGTGGAATGTATGTTTACCACATTTAGACATGCATCAGAGAGGGAATGGGGAGCACTAGACAACCAGGGACAATAAAACAACATATTACAACATTCTGATAGAGATTGGGGTGGGAGGGGGACCACTAGACAACCGGGCACAAACCATGGGGTCCTTTAGGCTGTCAGGGAATAACAGCTCATATGGTCAAGAAGCTACTTGGGATTTGGTGGAAGGGAAGTGGACAAGGTTCTGCACAATGCCTCCACACATTTGTACACAGAGACATTGTGCTGAGCTACAAATGGCTGCATAATGACATGGAAATGGCCCTGCAGCACATTACATGTCATATGTACTCATTAGCATGCTGACACTGAATATACTTCCCAGGAGCAAAGGTGTTATCCAGTTCAGGACTTCCTCTCTTCCTTTGCTCCTGGCAGTCAGTTGTCAGCAGGGGGCTGTATTTCCACCATGTATAGTCACTTTGCTTGTTGCTAACATAGCCCTATATTCATACAGGCAGTATGAGTTGGACAGGGCACACTGCCTGCTGCCTGTTGTGTGCTATCTTGCATGTGCTGCTATTGTTTGCATGGTGCAATTGGACAGATTTGAAAATGGGTGCCTATGAGATTGCAATATGGCAGTGTTTGTGCCAGATAATCTTGAGTCAATGTTTAATGCCTATTTTCTAATACAGTACTTCTGTGACCCCTTTCTCCCAAGGTGATGTCCTCTGCCCAACAGGGGGTATACCCCGTGTACAGTGACACTTCTACAGCGACATATGTCGATATCAACAACATGTTGCTGTAGAAGTCTGCCCGGGACATTGCAACACTTTTCCAAGTCCTGCATCCCCTCCCCGAACTAACTCTGACTCAGAGTTGGAATCTAAAAGTACAGGGTATGCGGGGGGCAGAGCCCCCACGTGGGGGGTTCAGGGGCGAAGGCCCCAGAAGAAAAACACAGTCCGATGTGTGCTGCTTCCTGTCGACTGCAAATCGCGGTTGACATGGAGCCTGGTGCTATGATGCCAGTCTACAAATTAGCTGTCTAACTGGCATCATAAAGCCTATACTGGGAGACCAGTCAAGAGAAGATTCAAATCTGTAAATGTTTCCTGACTCAGGGCAGTGCTGTAGTTCACTGGGGACTTTCACGCAAACTCCCTTGAAATAGTTGCCAAAATTCATTGTTCACAACTGAAATTATAGTAAAAGCAGTGCAGCAATTCATTTACAGCTCCATATAACTCAAACAAAACTGTCAGCAATTTACATAATGAGCACATTTCCAAACCCATGAAATGACCAACAGGCCCCATTGCTTCAGGCATAAACTTTTTCTCCACACCTTCACTGTTACTTAACTTGGCAGGTACTTCTAGTTTTATTTATTTATTGAAATGTTTCACCAGAAGGGCACATTGAACAACAAGTTGCTCGTCTCATGGTGCAACCTGGGGGGAGGGGTTACATAGGGTTGTGAAGGATGATCAGTTACAACAGAATGTGGGTAGTACAAACAGTACAACATTGTAAGATTGTGCAACAGTTGGAACACAAGGTATTGTACAATAAACAGTAGTGGAACATTGGGTAAATTACAATACATGTCCAAAATCATGCAAAAGAACATATAAATGTACAAAACAGTAATAATGCGATAGAACCATTTATAGTGCATGAGTGTACCAGGAGCAGGCTCGAGGTAGTACGCAAGTGCTGTTGCAGTAAAAAGGATGGGGTTAGGTTGTGTACACTGCAGACCCAGAAGGGCAAGTAGAGAAGAGAGGGGGAGAGGCAAGAACTGAATACGAGGAGAAGGGGTAGCCATTTCCTGATTTCCCCCTTCAGGATGTTGAGAACCCTGCCAGCGGGTATCTTATATTAGAAAATGGGCAAAATTGTTGGAGCTCTCTCATTGGCAGAGAGCCACTACAGGGGGTACATTAACTTTTAATAGACGCCCGCTTAAAACAAGTACCATTTCGGGGTGCCCCATTACTGAGGGTATCCATCGGCACCCCGAATTCAGCAGCCACCATTTTTTTGCCTCTCGCTTAGCAAGAGATGCCCCTGAGCCCAGCCAAGATCAATCTAGCCATGCTCATCGCTAAAAAAGTAAACAAACTGATTTTATTGCTATTTCCAATAGTAGGAGGTAACCTGGAAAAAAAAGACAGTATTTCTATTTCAAGTAGCAGTGGTAGCATGGTACATGCTAAGTGCTACTGTGGGAGTGCCCGCTGCTTCAGAAAAAAACTGTTGTAACTGCTCTTCAGCCTTGTTCTCCTGATCTTGACACAGCCCTCACAGAAACTACACAGCTGAGTCAGTGTTGCTTAAATTTACCTGTCTTCATAGGATATTTTCTTTTCTTGGCAGCTCGACCTCGCTCGACGTGTCATGCCTTGCTCTGCCATCCACCCTATCATATCATGTTTGTTCTAACATTCAGCTGATCACTCCCCATGCTTGCAAAATTTGTTTTTGATGTAAGAAAAACAAAAACGTCTAGCACTGCTGTCAATAAATTAAACTCGGTGGAAGGGGGCTACTGGAAATGAATCCATACAAAATAAAGAGACACTACAACATAGAAAATAAGGCTTATCATACATAGCAGCACCCTCTAGTGGCATTTCCTAAAGGGTCTATTTAACAGAAACTCCTGTTTTTCATATGTTAATTACTATTGTACCTGTTTTTTCCTTAGAAAATCATTTTTATAAAAAAAAAATTGAAAGCCCATTTTCTAAGTGCAATAAATTTGAAAGCCAATTTTCTAAGTGCAATAATGCCCTCCAGGGTGGGCGGTCTGGGCAACAACAGACCGGCCAAGGGCTATAAGGCCCTCTGCCTGCAGCGTCAGGCCTCATTACGTCCCTGGCCAGTCTGGTATTGCCCAATACCGCCCACCCTGTCTGGCATTATTGCTTGCTTCATACAGCCCACAAGGGACCCTATGTACAAAGTAATATGCTACCAGCCTGCTTGGAAACTTAGTGCCTTTAGACATTATTCATTGCCAATTTGTTCCAACCTTCCTTCCCTTTTCCTCTTTCAGGCCCTACACAAAGGTGCCTTCTCCTACAGTACATCACTAGTTTCATTACTGTCCTCCACAGTGCCTCTCAGAATAGGGGAGTGATAAGGACTTAGTATCCCAAGCATGGAGCCAGACAGAGTGGGCAGTGCTTGTTGGCCCTGGGTTTGAGGTCCTCCAGACAGGCTACCCTTTCTGAGCCCTTTGCTACCGTGTAGTGAGCACTTCAGAGGTGCAAGGCAAGGCAATGCCCAAATGGACCAATATGCCTGAAGGAGATGCACTGCACCACATTACAACAACCAACCAGAGTGGGTTCTGGCTTCAGCCATAGCTCTTGCATCTCCTATGAAGGTCTGGAAAGTATGGGGTAAAAGAAATGTTTAAATAAATTTATAACAAACTAGCAATGAAACCAGACAGGAGGTGTGAATACTACATAGAATGTATAAAGTGATTTGAAAAGAATAGTTTAAATCCTTCTAAGGTCAGTTTATTACACTGATGAAGGAGTGAATCCAAAATGTTTGCTGTGGTGTACTTATGTGCACATATATTGATACTGTACCTTGGAGATTTACCTGATAGAAGAATAAAATAAAAAATATATATTTATGGAGTTTGGTGAGTCAGCTCCTTTTCTACCAGTTTTTTTTAGTTTGTTTGTTGCAGTCTGGTAGAAAGCCACTCCCTCATAATTCTTTTCCTTTTTCTACCGAGGTGGCTGTACTAGAACTTCTTCTTTTTGTCTTCACAGAAGGACAGCTTACAGAAGGCACATATTAGTCTAAATTCATCCTTGTGAGACTTTTGTGCCAGAATAGGGTGTTATATTCTCCATGTGGTTCAATTAGTGATAGTTGATATCACATTAAAGGTTTTTTTCATCAAACCCTGTGTGTTACAGCATGCTCAGATAATAATGTCAGCTTTGGTTTTGGGGGTATCATGGAGCACATTGTATTCTTGTGTTGATGTCTTAGATTTGCCAGGACCTCTTACTTTACAGTTCAGTACTATCATCTAACCACTAGTTCACATTGCCTTCAAATAATTTTCCATTTTTTGGAAAACATTTTAAAATGTAATATTCAGCCACAATTCAGATTATATTTAATTAATTTCAGTATTCATCTCCCTTATTTATTATTACTGACCACATTTGCATGCACATGGGGTCTTTGAGCTTCAGATTTTATCTGATCCTCTTATTTTCTCCTCTGCTGAAGTCACAATCCACAATTTGTTAGATCATAATCAATTCCACAGCAACAGATTGTGATGTTACAAACAATTACTGATCAGCACAAGAGAAAACAGTAGGATCTGGGAAGTCTGAGAGACAAATATCCCATGTTTATTCAAGTGAAATGTCCACAGTATTAGAGAATGAAGAAGAGCAATGCCTTTACTATTCATTTTCTTTTTACTTTTATTTATTTTAACGGAGGTGGACTGGGTAGTGTACTTGTTTTAGCCATGCCTGGCATGTTAAGATAGAATGAATGCAAAATTACAAGCAGCATAAAAATAACGACATACATACAGATAACTAGCATAAAACAATTCAGGCTGTAAATTACGAAGTATATATTTGTTTGGATTTTCAGGTCACTAAAAACATTTACATACTGCAGTAGACATAAAGTAACTTTTTAAATTATATTTCAAATTAATGTAAATAATGAATCATCCACTGGGATACCATCAGGAAGCTTAGTCAATATTTGTGGCCCATATTATGAAAAATATCTTTCCCCTATTTTTAACTGGCAAATTTTCATAAAAAAATGTACTAAACTGTCTAGAGATATATTGGATTTTGTCTCAGTATTTTTCAAATATTAAATGATGGCATACTCTGTGTGTAGAGGCATAGATATTCAATTGCATTCTTTCATTAGGAGCCAACATTTTTAGATCACTGTATAAATCGCAATAATGTGTCCCAGTACTGTAGGAACAGATAATGCAAAGCAGCTAATATTATTCCGTGCTGTTTGATAACAATGACAATAGATTCTTAATTAAATATCGAAGGAACTATGTCTGAATATCATATTTAAAAAGTCTTCAAATCAATCAAAAAAGGAATTGCCTTTTTCAGTATTAATAGGAGGCAAACTTGAATTGGCTCCATTGACAATTGTTAACTGCTTCAGTGAATTCTTTCTTGACTTAAAGGATTATGTAAAGGATTTCCCCCATACTGCCCCTACATGTACCTCAAGAGGGCTCGCTCTACCCAGTTTCCACTTAAGGAAAGTCTTTGTCAAAAGGTTCTAAACCTGCTTATCAAATTTAAGGAGGATAAATCTGTAGGCAGTGATGGGATTTTGCTTAGGCTTCTTAAGCTAACTGTGCCTGTTATAGCTAAGCCACACACTTCAATTTGCAACCTCTTCTTTATGGCAGGATGTATACCTATGATCTGGAGGCAGGCCACTGTGGTTCCAGGCCATACTGGGGTCAACCAATGACATAAGAAACTACTGTACAATCTCCTTGCTCTCGCTGCTGGCTTAACACCAGGAGTGACTGATTTACCACCAAATGTGTTCCTACATAAATAAGTCTGATCTCCTAGCCCCAAGTCAAAATGACTTTATGAAAAACATTATGGGGCTGCATCACTTTGCTTTTGCTGATGAAATGCACAAGGGAATGCTAACTGCACAATATATGTAGACCTTATAAAAGCATTTACAGCCTGATCCACAAAACTTTCTCCCATTCTGTGCATATGGCAAAAAATGTTTTGTGGATCAAGCCCTTAATCTTGTTGCTCACCAAGTGCTAGTTCATAACTTTAATGTACTGGGTTATGGATGCTCCTCCTTAATGTTGATACTACTTATAGACCACAGACTGTAGAATTGCAGGCTACATTTTCTCTTCCCACCCACACCTACAGAGCATCACTTGTGGAGCCCCGCAGGGTCCACTTCTGGAACCTGCACTATTCTATCTATTCATCACTGCAGTGTCTTTTATCTGTAAGCACTCAAAGGTTCTCCTGTATGCATATGATGCTGTAATCTTCAGCAAATCAAAAAAAAACAGTATTAGGAAAATGAACTCCAATTTGGGCTCTGCTTTAAAGGAAATATAGTGCTGCTTTCAAACAAGCAGGCTCCTGATAAACCACAACAAAATCAAAACTGTCTACATATTTGCCTAGTTTAATTTTCCACCCAGTGTGTTATGTAATATCAAATATATGCTAGCTGCATGTAACTTTTTTTATGCTCTGCATACTTTATTTTGCCGTGTACCCAGGTAACTCATGTACAAGGGACCTGTGAGCTACCCTGGTAATCAAACTAAATATGTTTTCCTGGATACTTTAAAATCATGTTAAAGATGATAAGGTTCCACAAAACTCAACAATTGGAATTCAATCCCAGTCTCCATTTGAAGTATCCAAGTTGTTAAATAACAAAGCAAAGTACAGAAGCAGGTAATGGCACAAATACATCTTCATCAAGGCCAAAATCTCAAAGCACATGCTTTACTGAGACAGAGTTCACAGGCAGACCATTTGATGCTGTATGGCACCACCTGTTCACCTTTTTAAAAACTGCAAATGATACTGTAACAACTGTCCATATACTTTTGTACTGTAGTTGTTTTTTTATTTCCTGATAGCTGAATTTATAAGTTTGAATGGATCTATGAGGGGACATGAGATAAAGTTAGCTGCCAGATGCATGCCAGATGACTCTGGAGAGTTATTACAGTCCCCCTTTCCTGAACTACAGAACCCATTGATCAGTTAATGGAGAGCTGAAGGTAAAGGTGGGCGAAAGTTGTGGATTCCACTTTCATGGAAATTCAGAAATTTCAAGAAATTTTCCTAACATGCTGCCATTGGCGAGATTGGATTCTTCAGAATGTGTTTCATAGATTTTCACCCTGTTCCACAGATTTTTTTGGCTGAACTGCAGAATAATGCACATGAACTGCAGAATAACAGTTCTGAGGATTTTTCTAGCAGTTTAATGAATTATTCCTCAGTACATGTAATTATTCTGTAGTTCAGTGATCAGTTCTGCAGACTTTTTCTCCACAGTTTAATGAAATAATCTGCAATTTATAATTTTTTTCTGCAATTCTAAATTGGAATTTCCACAAAAGTTGCTAATTTGATTTTCACACTTTTGCGGAAGTGAAAATCCACCTTTCGCGGAAATTCTGCTGGTGGAAGTTTATTTTCGCACACCTCTAGCTGAAAGCCAAAACAGTCCTTTCATATATCAAAGCTAAAAAACCTTTTTATGTTATGTGAGAGGCCCTAGCTAATGACTGATGCATTCACCCATTCTGGGGAAGACATAGCTCAAAACAAATAGAAGGTTTTTGAATCCACAAAAAAACATTATTCCAGTTTGGTACAGTTTTCCAGATGGGAGGTTTTCCAGGGCACAAAAAAAAGTGTCAACTTAATGATGTCAGAGTGACATACTGGATGATGTGTCATGGGGAGCTGGCAGCTGAAGGGTTTTGAGGCTTGCAGGCCCTAAAAAAAGTTAATTAGGTTTAAGATTCTGAATAGTTAACATCTAAGGTTTAAGTCTGCCCTAATTCAACAAGGATCCCGTGTGATAAGATCTTTCTGCTTTGGGAAAGTTTGGAATTGGAGAAAGATTCTTCTGTGTGTTTTCTTTCTGCTGTGTGCAAAATATTTTCATTTTACCTCTGTAGAAGTACTGTTCTCTGTAGCATTTGTGTAGTTTCTTGTATTATATGTGTAAGTATCTTGAAGTATTAAAATATTATTTTTTATATACTTCATGCTTTGTACTAAGGTTCATGCTAAGGTGTAAGGAGCATGGAAAGGCGATTAGCTCATGTATAGTTCCTACCACATTACCCATAAGTCAATACATTTCCTTCAGTAATGTAGGCCATCTAGTCTACATTTGAATTGGTATTTATTCTTGCTTACAATAACTTTGGTAGGTAGACTATTACAAGGAAATAATATTCTTTGAGTGTAGAAAACCTTCCTATTATTCGTATTAAACTTTTTTTTGTCTTAGTTGTCTGGGTTGCCCCCCTAGGTTGCTTTGTCGCATTTGAATTCCATATTTAACACATTTAACAAGTAGGCATCCTGCATTATATCATAGCATAGCAACATGTCTCCTCTTATTCTTCTAGTTTCAAGGGACATTAGGTTTAGTACTTTAAGGTGACTGTTACAAGGTAGATCCTTTAAGTTATATATCAGTTTAGTAGTGTGCCTTTGAATACTTTCAATTTTCTTTATACAACCTCTTTGAATTGGTCCCCAGACTGGACTTCCAGACGACCTATAAAGTGGTATTATAACTTCTTCATTTCTACTTCTAAAATTCTGTTTGACAGCCCTCAATACCTTTTTTGCCTTTGATATGTGTTTGTTACAGTGAGTATCATATGTGAGATTTTCATTCATTATTATATCTAGGTCTTTTTCTTCATTAGATACTCTAAGAGGTTGACCCCCAAAAATCAGGTTCCTTTTAAGTTCTGCCTTTCAAGATGTAAGACACAGCATTTATCAGTATTAAAGCTCATTCCCCTCTGTGTCGTCCATTTGTGGATGTTATCCAGATCATCCTGCATTGTAGCTATGTCATCCTTGTTACACACTGTCCCTGCCAGCTTTGTATCATCCACATATTTACTTAGCCAATTAGCTGTTTGTTTTCCCATACTAGATATAAATATTTGGAAAAAACAGGCCCCAATACAGACCCCTGTGGCATCCCACTTGTCACTGCTATTGGGTGGAGTAGTAGCCGTTTATACACACTCTCTGTGAATATAGGTCCTTTGAGGTACAGGTAAATTGGTTATAACTGACACAAAATGTATTTTCATCTGTGAAGAAAAGGCTAAAGTTGCCATATTTTGTATGTAAAGTTTTCTCAGCTGTGACAGATAGGAGGAGGTAGTTTGTCCTTTGGCAAGGAGTGCAGTATGTGAGAGCAGTGGCTCTGGTGAGACTCAGAGATACCCCGAGATAGTGTCTATGCTGAGTGTTGGCAGTTGCTGAGGTACCCTTGCAGGTGTCTGAAGGATTGAGAATGCTGGCAACAGTGTACAGCTGTGTCTGGGATAGACCAGTCTGTCACAAACTGCAGTAAGTAACTGAGATCTGAAAGAGATTTGTCAGTATAAAAGTTATCTGTCCATTCACAGAACAGGATATATGTATGAAAGGGAACTGTATATTTCACCACTTTACTTTATTAAGCAAGGGTAGATAGATTGAAGACTATGGGCCAGATATTCAAAACTTTGCCCCAGGGCTAAATTAGCACTGCCTGGCATGCTAAATTAGCCTGGAACCAATAGCCTGCTATTTTCAAAAGGGATAGCCCCGGTGCTAAACCTGCTGAATATAACGTGCTCAGGAAGCCGGACAAACGGGCTGGGAGTGAAGTGCAAAAATAGCACGGGAAATAAGACTGCTCTGAATATAGCAATTCAGGGTGGAGTTCTAAGTATTTCATAAAGAGGGACGCAAATAAAGAATTCAAAAACATTTTATTATACCAAGACACAATGTCCAGCCTAACATGTTTCGGACTGGCAACAATCCTTCAGGCCAGACATTATATCTTGGTATAATAAAATGTTTTTGAATTATTTATTTGTGACCCTCTTTATGAGTTGAGTGAGTGCCAGAACCTTTTTCTTTGCATTCCTCAGTAGGTTCTAGAGCACTACGTCCCAGTGTGCACTCATTTTGGAATTGGAATAGCAACCAGGAAGTGCAAATCACAACAGCAGCCCAGTGCACAGTGACGTGAAGTAAGGTAAAAATGAACTATGTGGCCTATGTGTGTGCTAGCAAAAGACTGGATTCATTAAAACTGCAAGCACCAGTGCATGTTAAATTCTGCAGAAATGTACCATGTTTCTGAAACGTTTGTGCAGCACAAACACATTTGCACAGGTTTTGAGCAGAAATAAGATGTTTGCCAGGCTCTATCATGTTTACCAGGGGCAAAAATTTGCTGTATTCAAAAGTGACATGCAAATGAGCTTACTTCAGCAGTCCGTGGACAAACATCCAGATTAGCACCTCATTATGGCCTGATTTGTATGCAGTTTGCCCAGTGCTATTGCAAGGTCCCACAGCTCCACCTGTAGGTCCGTCTGGAAGTGCATGGTGGTAGCTGCAGGTTACATTTGTACAGTACCGCATAGAATATTGAGCACCAGAGGACTACACAGCACAGACACAGGTGGTGGTGCTGCATGCAATAGTCAAACTGTAGTTCCTGTTACAGTGCACAGCAGACACTACAGTAACTAGGGGGCCAGTAGTGTAAGGGACACAGCAATGTCTATGGTGTGTAGGCCCATCTTTCAGGTGTGTACTGACAGCGGACATTACTGTTATGCTGTTGTGTGACCCATAGATGCTGCACTACTGGCATGGGATACTCACAGTGACATATACATAAAGCTACCAACTTTCTGAGGCTGAAAACTGGGACGGTCCATCCTGACCATACCCTCCCCACCATGTCACTCCCATGGGCACTGCCGCAGAGAACACTGTGCATAGTCAGTTACATTTTGCTGCTTGCTCTGGCCATGACACCCCACAGTAACCCCAGTAGCAAACATTAAAATTAAAACAAATGGTTCTGCTACAGCAAGTTCCAAATCATGATGTACAGAAAGTTCATTAGAAGCAAACCTACATTAAATTGTGATCAGACATTCAAGCTGCATGTATTTCTCTTCTGACAGTCCCATCCAAACCATTTACACTTACCTCATATGCTGAGTAAACTTCATGTCAGTGACTCCCACCACCATGCCTGTTTGTTTTCATACACTTCTACATAGCTGATCAGGTTCAGGTATCTTAGTTCCCTGCTGCCAGTCTCTTCTCTGTCTGGTGTCCCTCTCACCTGCTGTCAGGCAGACATCAACATGTGCTTGTTTGCACTGCTACCCAGTAATCTAACAGGAAGGAACATGTTCTACTGTGCTCCCACTGACCTGCTTGCAGTGCAACACTGGCGCCGGGGTTGAAGTTATAAACTGCTGTCCAGCCTGAACAGTGCCAAAGTGGTGCTGAAATAATTATCACTCACGGATTAGCAGTCAGCAAAAAAAAAAAAAAGGACAAAACTGGGACAAGTAAGCAAAAACTGGGACAAAAGTGACATTTTGCAAAAAGTGTGGGGGCACTGGGACATGCTGTCTAAAATAGGGACTGTCCTGGGAAAATAGGGACTGTTGGTAGCTTTACATATACATGGCTGACTGTGTGTGCTGTGGTGTCTATACAGATGTGTGGTATGTGGCTGGGGGGCACATACCATCAGACAGGCACACTGGTGTTGGGGTATTCCACACACTGGCCATTTGCACTGGGTGGATTGTCTCAGCCTTGTGGCAGCATTCAGTATGTGGTGCAACCTGGCCACTTGTACACCCTCCCTCAACACCCTCCATGCCCCCAGTGATGCATGTGTGTGTTGGATTCTGTTGGTGTCCACTGAAGGGTGGTCTGCAGGTATGTGCTGTATGGACACACTGCCATGGTGTCCATTGGGCACCAGGTCACAATTAATGCCTGGCATGGTTGGGACCAGTGGCAGATGATGGCAACATAGGAGGTGCCATCTGTGTGCAGCATGTTTATACCCTGTCTGGTGCCTGTCTATGTTTATTTCACTGAGGTTCACTAAGGTCAGTAAAGTGCTACGAGGCTGTGCACCCATAGCTGCACCTATTCTTTAATTGTAATATTAATTAATTAATTTAATTGCATTAAAGCCTGCTAAAATATGTTTGTCAAGTCAATTTTTAAATTCAGATTTAGTTTTACTAATGATCACATCTAGGGGAAGTCTGTTTCAAGGCCTAATAATTCTTTGATTAAAAAAACATACAATTGGTATGATGAAACCTTTCCTCATTAGTTGGAGATGGTGCCCCTTAGTGGAATAATGATTGTTTTTGAATTCAAGATATTTCACTTGCTTCTCTCCTCCTTCTTCTTCCTTAGTGAGTTTGAGATGTTGTATGGAGGAGAATAGGTGACATAGTGCTGATGAATTGTACACTGTATAAGATCCATTTTTGACATAATGCTGTATTGTGCTACTATTGTATACAGATTCTGGACTTTCAATAAACTTGAATTAAAAAAAAAAGATCCAGTTCAGTTAGTAAATATGGATCCTGAATTATATCAAAAAATAAATATAAGGTAATCCTCAGACATCGAGTTGCCAGGGGCATAAGACTGAGTTGTTCAATTGTGGTTTCATATGGAACATTATATAGCCCCAATAAACTTTTTTTTTGTGGCTATTTTATACTCCTCCACTCCACGGCCCTCTCATTCTGGGGGAGCCCCAGCCCTATCACCCCTGGCATCCACCATCTGGCGTTAGCTCCCAGGGCTTACACCCTCTGGCAGGGTCGTTGGAGGAGGCCCTCTGCTACCAAGACTGGATCAGTGGTTTCACGCCTTGGCTAGCTTGGTGTGGGGCCTGTGAGCTCCTCCATCATCCTCCAGGAGCTATTTCTTGGGATTTTTTTGTCCCTGTGGTTGCACGGCATGCAATGACGCCTGTGACAGGGTCAAGCACACTCCCGCGCACATCCCCAGCAAGTGTCTGCCGTGCATTGCCCCCCATGCTGTAGCAGCTCTATGGTACCAAGCCTCAGCCTCCGCCGGGGTCAGGCATGTATTGGCCATGGAACTCTTGCCTCCCCAGAGATGGAGAGCAGTTAGTCAGATGCTCAATCCATGTCCATCCTTGCCAACCCCCGGTGGCCCATACTCGTTCCCAAACATGGGTCGCCAGCATAGAGCGAGGTAAGACACCAGTGCCTCAGCCCTCAGTGTCACCAGTCCAGCTCTACCCAATAAAAGTTTGGTCAATTTTCTCTGGACTCATTCCATTTGAGATATATCAGATTTCCTGTATGGGCACCATAATTGAGAGGCGTATTCAAGATGTGGCCTTGTATATGCCCTATACAGTGGCATCATAACTTTTGGGTCTCTGGATGAAATATTTCTTTTTATGGCACAGATTACTCTGTTATTTATCACCTTGTTGCACGGGTAAGTACACTGGGTCGAGGCACAGTGCCAGATACCTCTTGGAGCCACAACATGTGTGGCTGGGATGATACAGAGTACACTAAACACAGATCATTAACACAGCACACATTTCATACTGTGCAACACATTGTCACATTGCAAACCATTACTGTTACAGGTGCTGTTTCAGTGTAGTTCTATTACTGACTGGCTGGTTGACTTCTAAGCAATATAACTGCATTGAATTCCACAGTTTGGGTGCCTGTGCAGATGGAGTGGCCTAGGGGGGCAATCTGCCCACACTGCCTCCTCATTGGCTGCAGACAGCCTTGTTCCCTGTTGCTGCTGTGTCCACGCCCCCCAACCTTCGTATGCCCGGAGTTAAGACTACCTTTTCCTGGGCTGTAATTTGCACCGTGCAAAGTGTCGCGCTGAGTCGCGCAACAACACTTTGTGCAGCACTAATGCACTGAATATAGCATTGTGCCTGTATTCATGTACAGCACCTGCCTGCTCTTTTTGTCCCTTGCATACATTATACTTTTGCCTGGCGCTAATGCAGTTTGCCCGCACTATTTGGCCATTTGAATATAGCAGACCTGCACAAACCCGGCGCAAACCAAGTGCAAACGGTTTGCACCCAGTGTAAAGTTTTGAATATCTGGCCCATAATGTCTTGGCCATATGAGAAATATGCACTGTCAAACCTGCAGGACCCATGCAGAAGGAGAGAAGTGGGCTACTAGGAAGTCGAAACAAGGGTGTAACTCATAGACATCCTTGAAAAAAGAGACAAGGGAAGGAGAAATGGTCACTGCTAGTCAAAGTTATGAGACAGAGGCTAGGGAGACTGCAGATGAGTCAAAGCCTTTGACTAGGGCAGCAGTACAAGCAGACCAGGTACAAATGCTGGAGTTGGAGCTTGCCCTGGTTATTTATTTATTTATTTAAACATCAGTTTAACAACCTTTGAGCCAGGGGCTCATTTACAAAGGTACCTCGTCACGTAGAGGACACAGACAGTGACATAGTAGACAACAGATAATACAGTTCAAAGTAGGTATCATTCAAGGTTACAGTTCGATTCTATACTTAGGTGGAGTAAATAAGTTATTAAAGCTAAAGTTAGGGTTGGTGGGGAGAGTGGTAGAGGAGGAGAAAGAGAGGAGTAAGGTTGGGAGGCAGAGAAGAGGGGGAGAGCCAGGGAGGCAGAGAAGGAAGGGAAGGAGAAGAGAGGAAGGGGGGAGAGCAGCTCGGTGAGCGTTGTCAGGGATTTTTTTTTTTTTTTAACACTTTTAACACTTTAGCAGCAGGAGCAACTGCGTGAGCTGAGCAGGTGTTTTCTGAGGCTGCTTTTAAAGCATGCTAATGAGGGGGAGTCGGAGATAGCAGCAGGGAGGGAGTTAAACCAGGCGGTGGCTCTGTGTGGGAACGCCCTTTGGCCTTGAGATGTCCTAGCTCTTGGAATGACCAGAGTTGTTTTGGTGGAGCTGCGGGTGTTCATAGTTGGATTAGCTCTGTGGATTGAGTCTGATAGGCCAGTGGGGGATAAGCCATGGAGGGCTTTGAAGGTGAGTTGGCATGTTTGGTACATGAGCCGCTCATCCAGGCTGAGTAGGGAAGCCAAGGAGTACAGCAGACAGGTGTGGGTAAGTCTAGGCGCACCGGTTATAAGTCTGCAGGCTTTGTTAAGAATAAGTCAAACCTTGCTTAGGGCCGTCTGATCAGCAGCCCCATAGACCGGAAGGCCGTAGTCAATGAGTGATATGACAGAGGAGGTGACGGCCAAGCGGAGGGCTTCCAAGGGGAGGCATTTCTTGTGCCGGTAGAGAATGCCCAACCGTGTGTTGGTGACAGAGTTCAAGGTGGAAATGTGGCCATGGAAGGAGAGGGCAGGGTCAAAGATTATTCCAAGATATTTATAGGATTGCACTTGTTCGATGGGGATATTGAGGTTGGAGTGGACGGTGAGAGGAAAATTACGGGATTTATTTTGGGGGTGGGAGAAGAGCATGGTTTTTGTTTTCTTTAGGTTGATAATGAGTCGGTGTTCAGTGAACTAAGTTTCAGTGGAATCGTAGGCTAGCTGGAGAGAATTCTGGAGCGCCATGGGGTTACTGTCAGAAGCGATGAGTACTGCATCATCAGCGTAGAGTAAGATCTTACCCACCCATTTGCTAGGAAGCGAGTTGAGGAAGAGGGAGAAGAGTATGGTCCAAGAACAGAGCCCTGGGGACTCCAGAGCGAATCGGGCAGGTACTGGAGAGGGTTCCACTAACTCTCACAACATTGAGAGCGGGCAGAGAGATAACTGGCGCACCAGGAGACTGGGCCAGTGGCAAAGCCTAGGTGGTTGAGAGAGGTTAAAAGGAGAGGATGTGATATGGTGTCAAAGGCTTTAGACAGGTCAATGAATACCGCACCAACCATGGAGCCAGAGTCCAAAGATGTGTGGAGGAAGTTGGTGAACTCCAGGAGCGCCATATTGGTACTATGACCGGCTCTGAACCCATGTTGTTCAGGGCAGAGAACATTGTATTTAGAGAGGTAGGCAGAGATTTGAGTGGCCACAATTTTCTCTAAGGCCTTGGAGAGAGGGGGCAGGATTGAGATAAGCCGGTAGTTACTAGGAATAGTCCTGTTGCCACCTTTGTGGATAGGGGTAACTGTGGCGACCCTCCAGACAGCGGGAAATTGTCCGAGGCAGAGGGATTTGTTAAAGATGCAGGTGATAGGCGAGATGACCTGATCCAGGACCTGTCATAGGAGACAGGGGTCTAGGGAGTCGTTACCGATGGTGTTACCCTTTAAGGCTTTAAGCAGGTATGGCCTGACTTCTTGTGTGGTGACACAGTGCAGGTGGAACAAGGGGTGGTGATTGATGGTGCAGACCTGGGGGTGGAGGACTGAAGAAATTGCCAGGGAGCACTGGACTAAGATCAGTAAAGGAGTTATTGAGGTGAGTGGCAATGAGAGCAGGATCAGAGGAGACCGTACCATTAATGTTAAGAAGTGAGAGAGGTGGGGACCGGGAGTGACCATTCAGCTGCTTGACGTTGTCCCAGAAGGACCTAGGGTTCCCCCAAGAGGTGGTAAGGGAGGCTTGATAGTACTCGGCCTTTGCTTTGTGGATAGCCCAGGTGCACCTGTTCCGGGCCGCAGCATAGGTCTGTCTGTCCGCAGGGTGACCAGTTGTAACAGCAAGGTGCCACAGGTTGTCCTGCTTGCAAAAAGCAGTCGGAGGGGCAGGGGTGACCCAGGGGCATGTCTTACTTAGACCTACGAGCAGTTATGGGTGCTAAGATGTCACAGGCAGTGTTGAAGGTGTTGACAAAGAAGGCCAGCGCCTTGTCAATATTAGGGGAGTGCAGCAATGGGGACCAGTCTGTATGTGCAAGGTAATGCTTTAGATCTTTTAACCCACCAGGTCTAAGCCACCTCCGAACGGTGGTTTGAACAGGTGACTTGGGCAGGAAGGTAATCCAGTTGAAGAGAACAGGGGAGTGGTCACTAAGACAGTCAGGGAGAATTTGGATATTGTGGATGTGGCTTGGTCTGTTAGTAAGGACCACATCTAGGAGTGTGCTAGAGCCCCTTCTGGGGTTAAATCTGGTAGGCTGGGACACTAGTTGGTTTAGATCAATGGCAGCAAAAGCCTCACGGGATGAGGAGGATGTGGGGCAAAACCAATTATTGTTCAAGTCACCCACCAAGATCTGGTCAGAGGGGTTGGGTAGGGAGGTGAGGTAGTCAATTAGTGGGCCCAGCGCCTGAGATTGGTTCTTTGGAGGTATATAAGCCATAGTCAGAAAGATAGGACCCCTGGAGGGGTTGGGAGAAAGCTTTAGTGTTACAGCCTGGGCCTTATGGTCAAGGTCAGGGGGAGGGAGGGCTAGACCAATGAGAAGGTCTTTTACATAGAAGGCACAAACCCCACCTCTCCTACCGGCCCGGTACAGCCGGTGGAGGGTATAGCCAGGGAGAGAGACCTGGGAGTTAGAAGTGGAATTGGACAGCAGTGTTTCAACCAAGGCACCCACATCTGGTTTATGAACCATCACCCAGCAGTGTAGAGAGTCCAGTTTATTAAGGAGGCTACAAATGTTCATAGATGCGATATGAAGTCCAGAGGATTTCAAGGGGGGGCCAGTGTTGACAGGCCCAGGATTGGGATGGATGTTGCCAGTTAGGTCCAGGAGGAGGAGGAGTGCTGCTCTTGGGAGTAAGTTGCAGAGGGAAAGCTCCCGACGACTGAGGTGGGGGGATGGGGGGTGTAGCAGTACAGGGGATGGGAAGGGTAGTACAGGCAGGGAATGCAAGCACTATAAGATGCCCAAGGGGGCAGGGGGGGTGAGTGCGAGGGTGTCCATACGACTGTAGATGAAGAGAGGAGCAGATTGGGTGGGTGAAGGCAGCGGGGATGGGGGACAGGGAGAGGAGTGGTGAATTGCAGGCAGATATATGGAGGCATGAGTATAGCTCACCAGTGGACATCTAGCACCCCTAGGAGAGGTGAGGAGTATTAGAAAGAGGGGAAGGAGGGGAAGGGGAGTGAGCTGGAGAATGACGGACATGAGTCGTGAGGGGTGAGAGTGTCTCGCAAGAAATAATGTAGGGAGGTAGTGGTAGAAAGAAAGACACCGGGATAGGTTAGGGAGGGTGGTGCTGATGCAGGGTTGATAGCTTGGGAACAGTGCCCACTGGTGGTCAGCAGGTATAACCTGCAAATGAGAAAGTGGGGACTTAGGCTCAGGCCGCACAGGACGTGACATCACAGGAAATGACGTAAACTACCCGAGCCAAGATACCCACAGCCGGCCCTGGGTGGGTGGGTGGTTGGGGATGGCGGGGCAGACGACGCGGAGCATCATCAGGCTAGCACCCTACAGCTGAGTGAGTCCACGGAAAACAATCAGCGGCTGAGGGGCAGAGAAGTCACTACTCCTTATGAATCACGCTGGCAGATACTCGCAGGAGACGACTTGTTGGATGCCTTTACCTGTGTTTGTGGCTCTGAAGTTTAGAGTGCTCCAGGTAGGGAGCAGAGGAGATCCGTCGACTGCCGTGGTCGGCAGCTTACTGTGGTGGAGGGGGGCCCATCTGTAAAGAGGTAGAGGACAGTAGTTAGTATGCAGCGGGAGGTTTGAGAAGGTAGCTTAGGTAACTCATGCGCAGTAGGACAAGCACTAAAAATACATTTTGTTAGTACTAACACTTTTAAGGGTTAAGGTGAAGGCAGAAAATGAGAGGCAAAAGGCAGATGCCGAGCTGCTGAAGATGAAGCTGTAAACAGTACAGTTACAGAAGGCAGAGAAGCAGAAGATCAAGGAGCAAGAAAAGTAGTGCCAGCATACGATCCATCAAAAGCTAGAGAAGTGAGAGAGAGGCAGCACCAGCATGAGACCCAGCTGAGAGAAGAGTGAGACAAAGAGAGCGTGAGCATGACAGACAGATTTAGATTTTGTTCCAGAAGACATCACTACAAACTGTGAGTAATGGCATGAGAGGTTCAACCCAGGAAGCTAAAATTAATTCTAAAATGTTTCCCAGATATCAGGAGCGAGATGATTTTGACTTGTTTTTTAGATCTTTTGAGAGAATTTGTGGGTAATTTCTGGACCATTTGGCAAACCTTAGACAGTCTGTAACATTCCATTCTTAGGAAAGGTTATTGACAAGACAGTGGTTCTGCAACTTGAGGCCCACTTCACAGCCTTTAACATCTGTGAGGTCCTCCAGTCTGGATTTAGAACCAGGCATAGTAATGACACTGCATTGGTTAGGGTGCATAATGACCTCCTCAGGGCTGGAGATAGAAAGGAATGGTCAGTTCTCAGTCTACTCAATCTCTCATCAGCATTTGGCACTGTGGACTGCAGGCTGTTGTTGGACCATCTCAGGGATTACTGTGAACTCGCTGGTAGGGTCATCAGCTGGTTTGATTCCTTCTTCAGTGGCAGGACACAGAGAGTGGTGATGCAAAATGTTTCCTCACTCCCAAAGCCCCTCCTCTGTGGTCTACTCCAGAGTTTGAGTCTCTCACCTCTGCTGTTGGCAGTGTACATGCTACCTCTGGATGATATCATTAGATGGCTCAGCTTGGGGTTTCACTGCTATGCAGATGATGCCCAGTTTTATACGTCATTTGCACCCGGGTCACCTGGCATGGTCAATGTACTGAATTTATGTCTGGTTGAGATCCAAAACTGGATGTCCTCTACCTGGCTGTGGTTCAACCTGGATGAGATGGAAGTACTAGTGATTGAGCCTGGGTGATGGCAGGATGCGGGACAACAACAGAGAGGACTGGCTTGGCACTTGGTTCTTCTAGTCTGGTGGCCTCTACCAAGGTGAAGAATCTGGGTGTCATTCTGGATAACAGACTGACATTTGAAGCTCAGGCTGGATTAAAGCCTTGATCCCACCAGAAGACTTGCCTTCACTGGTACACTCCTTTGTGACCCCCAGACTAGACTACTATAATACTCCGTATCCAGGGGTTACTGAAGGGGGTCTTGTACTGCCTGTAGCCAGTTTAGAATATAGCAGCTAGGTTACTTGATGGGCCTTCTGAGGTCATCTCATGTGACCCTGGTCTTTTGTGACCTGCACCAGCTGCCAGTGAAGTGACAAATCTCCCTTCAAGGTCAGTCTGCTGATCTATAAAGCCCTACATCAGCTGGGCACAGGTTATCTGAGTGAGTCCTGTCTTTTTACTTCCCAGTCCACCATCTCCACTCCTCGGAGGGGAGTCTCTTAGTGTTTCCCAGGGCCAGGTTCAAGACTTTGGGTGACTGCACTTTTGAGGTAGCTGGTCCAACCCTGTGGAACTCGATTTCCAGATCCCTGAAGGAGGCTGCTTCGGTGGAGGCCTTTAAGAGGGGAATAAAGATCCACCTGTTTAGTCAAGCCTTTGATCTGATTTAACTCCACTAGTCTTAGTTTTAGTTTTAAGTTATCCTGGATGCTAATCTGCATTTTTACATTTTAAGTTGTCATATTTACGACCATGTGTTACGTTGTTTTTGTTATAGTTTATGCTATGATGTACTGAATGCAAAGCCTCTGGGATTGTGGCTCAATAAATAAATAAAATTACTACTGCTACTACTACAATTTGAACTGGGCAGGGCTTCTTTGGTGACTCACCTATTGCCACTGCTTATAGGCAAGGCATTACAAGCTTTTGCCAGAATGGACAATGAGGACTGCATAGACTGTGATAAAGTGAAAAATGCCTCACTAAAGCATTTTGAGTTTACTCTCAAGGCCTACAGACAAACATTTAGAGGGTTAAGAAAGGCACTGGGAGATAGCTATGCTGAAATGTGTGTGCAGTTACAAGTAATTTGTTAGAACACTGAATGGAGGGTGAAAAACTCACTCTGTAGAGGAAATAAAACTATTATTTCTTCTGGAACAGTTCCTCAAAACTGTAGCTGAGGAGCTGAGAATATGGTCGTTGGTTAGAACTCCAAGCTCCACAAGGGAGGCAGCTGAGAGGGTTGATCAGTTCATATCCAGCCAACAATCCTCTCATTACAAAGATAATGAGGGAGGGACATTAGGTGGTTTTAAGGGAAACCCAGGGGGACAACCTAAAGGAAGTCTGACTGTGCCTGACCAAAAAGAGAAGCCTCCTGGTTTCAAAAGCAGGGAAACAGGTGAACACAGGGCTATATCTGCCAGAAACTGTGGCATTTGTTGCATTATTGCCTAAAAAAAAATATGTCAAAAGGGATGAGTGCAGCTGGAGGGGGTAGCTCGGGAAGCTCACAGCAGATAGTGGTGTGTACACAGAGTGCAGTGCCCTCTAACTTTTCTGCACAAATACACCCTGTGTTTGTAAATGGGATGGTGACCCAGGGATTGAGGGACACTAAGGCCTTCATTTCTATAGTGAAGGAAGATTTGGTTCAGGAGAAACAGATCCTTCCTGGCCAGTTTTCTAGGATTAGAGGAGTGACGGGTTCTACGGTCTCAGTACCAATGGTGCAGATCTTTCTTAGCTGAGAAAGTGGGCAGGGCATACGGGAGGTGGGTATTGTATCAGACCTCCCCGTGGATGTAATCATGGATAATGACTTCAATAGTAGGCCCAATATTGTGTGTGTCACTACTCATAGCAAGGTGAGGGAACCAGCTCCTAAGGACACAGAGGCAGCAGTACATGAGGAGGCAACCACTATCTCAGTAGCAGGAGAAGTAGCTGAACAGTGAGCTGGGAGCAGCAGTTCTGAGTCACAGCTACAGACTGAGGAGAGCCCAGCCATGGGTGGCTCTCTCACAGTAGACTTTGTTTTGGGTAAGATTAGGCATGCAGAGCTAGGTAGAGTTCAGTAAGCTGACCCATGCCTGCGAAAATTAAGGGAGTTAGACACCAATGTGGAAGGTGACTCTCCAAATTCCGGGAAAAGGGAGGTGTACTGGAAGAATGGGCTCCTGTACCATGAGTGAGTTCCTATGGGAGGACCAGAAGAAGGGGTACTCCAGCAGATCATAGTTCCTAGGAGAATAGGAAACAGACTGTGGCCTTAGCCCACAACATACCCTTTTCTGGACACCTAGGGGTCAGTTGTGGAAAAAGTCAGCTGACTAACACTTTTTACTGTCCCAGTTTTTTTAAAGATGTGACAAACTACTGCCTGAATTGTCCACAGTGCCAAAGAGTGGGAAAGGTCGAGGGCAAGGCAAACGCAGCTTTAATTTCCCTACCTATTATCAAAGAGCCATTTCAGTGAGTGGCCATGGATATTATGGGGCCACTTGGCACCTCAAGTCGCACCAGTAAGCAGTACATTTTGGTGGTCGTACATTATACTGTAAGATAACCAAAGGCAATACCATTGTCCTCCATTGATTCTGAAAAGGTGGGCGATGAACTGCTGGGGATATTTAGCCAGGTGGATTTTCCCCCAGAAGATTCTATCAGACCAGGGTACCAACTTCATGTCTGATCTAATGGTTAATCTTTGGAAGATGTGCGGGATAAGTAAGCTGAGGGCCTTGCCATACCACACCCCGACTAATGTTCTGGTTGAGCAATTCAATGGGTCTCTTAAGATCATGTTAAGGGTATTCACTGACCATCATGCAAGAGACTGGGACAAGTACCTACCCCATCTCTTATTTGCATATAGGGAAGTCCTCCTGGAGTCCACAGGGTTCTCACCTTTGAGCTCCTGCTTGGCCATAGGTTAAGAGCTGTATGCCATTGATTCAGTGAAAATATTATAGCGACTTGTCATTTACAGTGACAAAATGACAGGTCACTGTGGATCGCTGTAATGGTCCCGCTACAATGAGATGGGACCCAGGCACAGCTTCTCGGGTCTTGTGCCCCCTCCACAAAACACCTCCACCATGGAGGTGATTATATTAAAGTCTGGGGGATGTGGGGGGGCACAGCCCCCTCCCACAGAAAACACACTTGTCTTCCTAACCACAGAATACGGACCACGATTGTGGTCCATATTCTGTACATCGCTGCAAAGTCAATGGACAAGTTTGCTGCCGAACTGGTATCGTAGAACCATAAAGGGTTATCTTTGATTTGGTAAGGGAGGGTGATCTTGCTCCCCAAGGGGATCTGTTGTGAAGTATGTAATGAATTTCAGGTCACAGCCCAAGGAGCTCATGAGGTTAGCCCAGGAGCGCCTAGCCACTGTACAACTGTGGCAGAAGATGGGGTATGGCCATGGGGCCATAGCCTGGGAATACAAAGTCTGGCAATGGGTGATAGTACTCATCCCTGTCCAACAGAACAAATTACAGGCAGGTTGGGAGGAGCCCTACTCAGTGGTCAGGAGGGTGATTTATGTTAATTGCATGGTGGAGCTACCAGACAGGAGGTGCAAACATCGAATCTACCACACAAACATGACAGAGCCTTACCATGACCTTGATGAGATGGTCCTGGTTGTGTGCAGCTATCCAGAGAAGGAGGCCAAAGCAGACCTGCTAGTGGATCTCCTGGGAGAGGTTAAGAGAGAATCTTCAGTGGATGCTGTCATCCTCTTGGAGCGACTGACACCATCCCAAGCTGCTGACATGCATGGGGCACTGCATACACTTGGTGAAATGCTCATAGGGAAGCTGGGGTATACTATGCTGGCAGAGCACCATGTGGATACAGGGTCCCATACCCTGCTGATACAGCCACCCTATGGAGTCCCAGAAAGAGTAAGACATGACATAGAGGAGGAGATCAAGGAGATGCTGGCTCTCCGGGTGATCCCAGAGTCCGGTAGTCCCTGGGTCTCTCCAGTGTTACTGATCCCAAAAATGATGGGATCACGAGGTTCTGTGCTGACTACTGCAAGCTCAGCAACTGCACAGATTTAGATGCATACCCCATGCCCAGGACAGATGAGGTCCTAGAGACATTAGGGAAGCCCATTACCTGTCCACCATAAATCATACAAATAACTATTGACAAGTACCCCGACCCCCAAAACCAGAAAGAGATCAACCTTTTTCACCCCATTTGGATTATTTGAGTTCAGGGTAATGCCATTCATGATGAAGAATGCACCAATCACCTTTCAATGGCTCATGGACTGCATTCTGAATGGGGCAGGAGGCTTCACTGTGGTGTACATGGATGACATCAACATCTATAGCCAGACTTGGATGTTACATGGTACTATCTAATCTCAACTATAATGAAGGTTCTGTGAACTCATCATTTACATAGATAAATAGATACATAGATACATAGACAGTGTCGGTAGATAAGGGCCTATGGCCCACCCAGTCTGCCCATTTGAGCTTGTAAGTTCACTTTATGTTTTCCGAGAAGTCTGTTGCCCCTTACCCCTGACCTCGAGAATTCCTTTATGTCTATCCCATGCATTCTAAAATCCCATGATTGTTTCAACCCCCACCACTTCCTCTGGCAGGGTGTTCCACTTGTCAACCACCCTTTCTGTGAAGAAATTCTTCCTCATGTTTCCTCTGAATCGTCCTCCCTCCAACTTCATCCCACGCCCTCTAGTCCTGGAACATATTTTTAGTTTAAAAAAAAATAGTGTATTCCTGCACCCTATTCCTCCCTGTAAGATACTTGTATGTCTCTACCATATCCGCCTCTCCCTCCTCTCCTCCAGGGAGTACATGTTCATTTCTTCAACCTGTCCTCATGGACTTGTGATGCAATCCATGTACCATCTTTGTTGCCCTCCTCTGAACCTTCTCTACCCTGTCTATGTCCTCACGAGGTAAGGTCTCCAGAACTGTACACTGTACCCAGGTGGGGCCTCACATGTGTCTTGTATAGTGGAATTATGACCTCCCTTTTCCTGCTGGTGATGCCCTGCCTATGCCTCCCAGCATCCTATTTGCTTTACCTGCTGCCTTGTCACACTGTTTCTACCTTGAGGTCATCAGCTATGATAACCCCAAGATCCCTTTCCTGCTTGGTGCATGCTATATCCTCACCCCCAACTGATGTATTGTGCCAGGGTTTTGTGCCCATATGCATTATCTTGCACTTCTTTGCATTGAATTTCAACTGCCAAACCCTGACCATTGTTCAAGTTTCTGCAGGCCCCTTCTCATTCTGTCTACACCCTCTGAGTGTCTACTCTGTTACAGAGTTTTGTGCATCAGCAAACAGTGAAATTCTGCTCTCTAGGTCCCAAGGCAATGTCACTGATGAAGATGTTGAATAGGACCGGTCCCAGCACTGATCCCTGTGGTACTCCACTGGTCACTCTTCCCTCTGTGAAGTGACAGCCATTTACCACCACCCTCTGTGTCCTGCCGCCCAGCCAGTTACCTAGCCACCACACTACTCTCCTGCCCACACCCATATTCCCCAGTTTGTGTAATAGTCTTCTATGTGGCACAGTGTCAAATGCCTTGCTAAAGTCCAGATAGGCCATGTCCACTGCCCTACCCTAATCCACCTCCCTAGTCACCCAGTCAAAAAATTCAACGAGGTTGGTCTGACATGACCTCCCCCTGGTGAAACCATGTTGCCTTGGGTCCTGTAGTCCATTGACAACCAGATGTTCCACCAATCTCTCCTTCAGTGGTGCTTCCATGATCTTCCCCACTACCGAGGTGAGGCTGACTGGTCTGTAGTACCGCCTCTTTGTTCCCACTTTTTATAAGGGACTACATCTGCTGTCCTCTAGTCTTTGGGTACCTCCTGTTTCCAGTGATCAGCTAAACAGGATAGCCAGAGGTTCAGCCACCACTCTCTTAGTTCTTTAAGGACCCTGGGTGCACCCATCTGGCCCCATTGCTTTATCAGCTCTTATTACTTCCAGTTCCTTCAGGACCCTTTCTCGTGTAAAGGGACTTGTGTCCATTTCTGCACCATTCTCACCCCTTGTACTCCCTTCAGACCCATTACCCTCCTCTTCCTCAGTAAAGACTGAGCAGAAATACCTATTCACTATATCAGCTTTACTGTTGTCATCCTCCACGAGGCCCCCATCCTCCTCCTTCAGTCTCACTATCCCTCCCTTTGCCTTTCTTTTTTCACTTATGTACCTGTAAAAGGTTTTGTCCCCTCTACCCACTGATTTTGCAATGTGTTCTTCTGTCTGAGCTTTGGCTTCCCTTACTGACCTCCCTGCCTCCCTTTGCTTCTCCTGGTACTTCTCCCTATCCCCTTCTGCCTGTGTCTTTTTGTATTGCCCGAATGCAATCTTTTTGGCTTTCACTTTCTTTGCTACCTCTTTGGAAAACCATAATGGTCTCCTCTTCCTTTTCCTCTTGCTAACCTGCTTAATGCATAATTCTGTTGCTCTTGTAATCCCCATTTTAAATACTGCCCACAGTTCTTCAACCCCTGATTCCTGCCCCATTCCCCTTAATGCCTCTTTCAAGTATCTCCCCATTTTCCCAAATTCTGCCCTCCTAAAATCCAGGATAGGTGTTTTTGTGTGGTTTGGTTCTGCTCTTTCTGTGATTTCAAACCACAATGACTGGTGGTCATTGTTCCCCAGGATCTTCCCCCCTGTTACCCCCATCACACTGTCCCTGTTTGTGAGCACAAGGTCAAGTATTGCCTTCTGCCGAGTTGGTTCCATGACCAGTTGCTTGAGGAAGGCACCCTGAATGGAAACCAGGATAAATTTGCTCCTACTTGATGTGGCTGCTGGGATGCTCCAGTCCACGTCTGGAATATTGAAGTCTCCAACCAGTACTACCTCACCCTTGTCTGCCATCCTTTGGATGGCTAGCATCAGCTCCCTATCTGTTTCTTCCTCCTGGGCTGGTGGTCTATAGATCACACCTGTGCGGATGGCTGGCCCCATTTTCCTTTCCAGCTTAACCCACAGTATATCTCCCCCATTTTGTTCCTCCTGGATCTCTTTGGCCCTTATGTCATTTTTCACATACAGTGCCACTCCTCCTCCCTTCCTACCTGCCCTGTCTCTTCTGAATATGTTGTAGCCAGGTATGGCCATCTCCCAGTCATGGTTATCATTAGACCAGGTTTCAGTGATGGCCACAATGTCCAGGTCTGACTGCACCATGACAGCCTCCAGATCTTCCATCTTGTTGCTAAGGCTCCTGGCATTGGCACACATGGCTTTCCATGATTTGACCTCCCTAGACTGTTTCACTGTTCTAATCTGGCCTCTTCCTTGGTTGTCCTTTATCCCTGGTTCTCCTTGCTGTCTGCCCTTCTGCTGAATTTTGCCCCTTTTCTGCCTATCCACCTCTTGGGCGCTAATCTCCATCTTTTGCACTGCTTTGTAGAGATAGCCACTCCTCCGGTTCACTGGTTTCCCACTTCTAGCTGTGGGGGTGAGCAGTAGGTACCCTCTTGCTGGCCTACCACCCCTTTTGCTAGTTTAAATGCTTGTCAATGTAGCATTTAAACTTATCATTGAGTGCTTGATTCCCTCCAGGATGGATGCAGGCCGTCAGGCTTGAACAAATCTCCATCCCTCCAGGTGGGTCCCCAGTCACCAATGAATCCAAACCCTTCCTCACAGCACCAGTTCTTCAACCATGAGTTAAAGTTCCTGGTGCATGCACCCCTATGTTGTCCTTTGACACTCGCAGGTAGTACTTCTGAGAAAGTGACAGAAGTAGCTACTTGCTTGAGACCCTTCCCCAATTTCCTAGACTCTTCCTGAACTTCCTTTGGCTCCCCATTTGCCAGGTCATTAGTACCTAGGTGGATAATGACATCCAGCTCACCCTCCCGTCTTGCCTTCTCAGTAATCCCCAGGATCTTCCTCCCATCCCTCCATGCCGTGGCACCTGGTAGGCACCTCACCTCCCTGTCCTCCCCCTCCTGTGTTCCTAGCTGGAACCCTCTTATGATGGAGTCCCCATCAGGATTCACTTCCTCCTCCTCTGGGGTCCACTGCTCTCCCTGCTGAGGTCACCTCCTTGGCTAACCTCCACATCCTTTCCTTCCACTTCTCTGGGTACCTCTGGTTGTCCCCATTTGCCAGTGTGGCATATAAGTTCTTGAGTGGAATAGGATCTGGGATGTGCTTCTGCCTGACTGCTCTAACCCTCCCTGAGCCCACTGTCATCCAAGTGCTCCTCGTTCTCGGCATCCTTTGAGGCAGTTGCATTGGACTGGGTGATCTCTGGATAGGGGTGATAGTACATTTGTAATTAAATCTTTTTTTTAAGAATCCTGGGTTTTGCCCTTTGGAATGTTGATACCTAGTGACCTTTATATTATTGTGCTGTAGCGTACTCTGCACCAGAATGCTAATATTGCATAGATACATAGACACTGTCAGCAGATAAGGGGCCTATGGCCCACCCAGTCTGCCCATTTGAGCTTGTAAGTTCCCTTTACATTTTTCTAGAAGTCTGTTGCCCCTTACCCCTGACCTCCAGAATTCCCTTATGTCTATCCCATGCATTCTTAAATCCAGTGATTGTTTCAGCCCCCACTACTTCCTCTGGCAGGGTGTTCCACCTGTCCACCACCCTTTCCGTGAAGAAATTCTTCCTCATGTTTCCTCTGACTCGACCTCTCTCCAACTTCATCTCCTGCCTTCTAGTCCTGGAACATCTTTTTTCACTGGAACATAGTGTATTCCTGCACCCTGTTTCTCCCTGTAAGATACTTGTATGTCTCTATCATAGCCCTCTCTCCTCCAGGGAGTACATATTCAAGTACTATATCCTGTCTTCATAGGACTTGTGATGCAATCCCTGTACCATCTTTGTTGCCCTCCTCTGAACCTTCTCTACCCTGTCTATGTCCTTACATAGGTAAGGTCTCCAGAACTGTATACTGTACTCCAGGTGAGGCCTCACTAGTGTCTTGCATAGTGGAATTATAACCTCCTTTTTCCCTGCTGATGATGTCCCTGTCTATGCATCCCAGCAACATATTTGCTTTACCTGCTGCCTTGTCACACCGTTTCCCTACCTTGAGGTCATCAGCGATGATAACCCCAAGATCCCTTTCCTGCTTGGTGCATGCTATATCCTTACATCCCCAACTGATATGTTGTTCCAGGGTTTTTGTGCCCCATATGCATTATCTTACACTTCTTTGCATTGAATTTCAACTGTCAACCCCCTGACCATTGTTCAAGCTTCTGCAGGCCCCTCCTCATTCTGTCTACACCCTCTGGCTTGCCCACTCTGTTACAGAGCTTCGTGTCATCAGTGAACAGGGAAATTCTGCCTTCTAGGTCCAGCCCAATGTCATTGATGAAGATGTTGAATAGGACCAGGCCCAGCCCTGATCCCTGTTGTACCCCACTTGTCACTCTTCCCTCTGTGGAGTGACAGCCATTTACCACCACCTTCTGTGTCTTGCCACCCAGCCAGTTACCCACCCACCACACTACTCTCCTGCCAACTCCTATATTCCACAGTTTAACAGCCTTCTATGTGGCACAGTATCAAAGGTCTTGCTGAAGTGCAAATAGGCCACGTGCACTGCCCTCCCCTGATCCACCTCCCTTGTCACCCAGTCAAAAAATTCAATGAGGTTGGTCTGACATGACCTCCCCCTGGTGAAACCATGTTGCCTTGGGTCCTGTAGTCCGTTGGCAACCAGATGTTCCACCAATCTCCTTTAGTAGTGCTTCCTTCCATGATCTTCCCCACTACCGAGGTCAGGCTGACTGGTCTGTAGTTCCCTGCTTCCTCTTTGTTCCCGCTTTTGTATAAGGGGTCTACATCTGCTGTCCTTCAGTCTTTGGGTACCTCCCCTGTTTCCAGTGATTGGCTAAACAGGATTGCCAGAGGTTCAGCCACCACCTCTTTTAGTTCCTTTAGAACCCTGGGGTGCACCCCATCTGGCCACATTGCTTTATCGACTCTTATTCCTTCCAGTTCCTTTAGGAACTTTCACGTGTAAAAGGACTTGTGTCCATTTCTGCGCCATTCTCACTCCTTGTATTCCCTTCAGGCCCATTACCCTCCTCTTCCTCAGTAAAGACTGAGCAGAAATATCTGTTTAGTATGTCAGCTTTACTGTTGTCATCCTCCACATGGCTCCCGTCCTCCCCTTCAGTCTCACTATCCCTCCCTTTGCCTTTCTTTTTTCAATTATGTGGCTGTAAAAGGTTTTGTCCCCTCTACCCAATGATTTTGTGATGCGCTCTTCTGTCTGAGCTTTGGCTTCCCTTACTGACCTTCCTGCCTCCCTTTGCTTCTCCTGGTACCTCTCCCTATCCCCTTCTGCTTGTTTCTTTTTGTATGACCAGAATGTGATCTTTTTGGCTTTCACCTTCTCCACTACCTCCTTGGAAAACCATAATGGCTTCCTCTTTCTTTTCCCCTTACTAACCTGTTTAATGCATAATTCTACTGCTCTTGTAATCCCTGTTTTAAATATTGCCCCCTGTTTCTTTACCCCTGATTCCCTCCCCATTCTCATTAGTGCCTCTTTCAAGCAAGTCCCCATTTTCCCAATGTCTGCTCACCTAAAATTCAGGATCCGTGTTTTTGTGCAGTTTGGTTCTGTTCCTTCTGTGATTTGAAACCACAGTGACCGGTGGTCACTGTTGCCCAGGTGCTCCCCCACTGTTATCCCTATCACACTGTCCCTGTTTGTGAGCACAAGGTCCAGTATTGCCTTCTGCCGAGTTGGTTCCATGACCAGTTGCTTAAGGAAGGCACCTTGAAGGGAGTCCAGGATAAATCTGCTCCTAGTTGATGCTGCTGCTGGGAGGCTCCAGTCCATGTCTGGAATATTAAAGTCCTCAACCAGCACCACCTCTCTCTTGTCTGCCAGCCTTTGGATGGCTAACATTGACTCCCTATCTGTTTCTTCCGCCTGGGCTGGTGGTCTACAGACCACCCCTGTGCAGATGGCTGATCACATTTTCCTTTCCAGCTTAACCCACTGTATCTTTCTCCAGTTTTGTTCTTCCTGGATCTCTGTGGCCTTTATGCCATCTTTCACATAAAGTGCCACTCCTCCTCCCTTCCTGCCTGACCTGTCTCTTCTGAATATGTTGCAGACTGGTATGGCCACGTCCTATTCACAGTTATAATTATGCCAGGTATCTGTGATGGCCACAATGTCCTGGTTTGACTGAACCATGGCAGCCTCCAGATCCTCCATCTTGTTGCTAAGGCTCCTGGCATTGGTACACGTGGCTTTCCATAATGTGAACTCCCTGGACTATTTAGCTGTTCTACTCCAGACCCCCCTGGTTTTCCTTTATCCCTGGTTCTCCCTGCTGTCTTCCCCTCTGCTGAATGTTGTCCCCTTTCTGCATATCCTCTTGGATGCTTATCTCCATCTTTTGCACACTGCTTTATAGAGATACTCCTCCTCCTGTTCACTGGTTCCACTGCTAGCTGTCGGGG
Organism: Neoceratodus forsteri; assembly: GCA_016271365.2. NCBI lineage: Eukaryota > Metazoa > Chordata > Ceratodontiformes > Ceratodontidae > Neoceratodus > Neoceratodus forsteri. The sequence goes on from CM028134.1 coordinate 527,371,999, forward strand.
GTGGACAATTAGATACACTCCTTGCTGGACTGCCACCCCCCCTTGTCTAGTTTAAATGCTTGTCAATGTAGCATTTAAACTTATCATTGAGTGTTTGGATTCCCCTCCAGGACGTATGCAGGCCATCAGGCTTGAACAAGCCCCCATCCGTCCAAGTGGGTCCCCAGTCACCAATGAATCAAAACTCTTCCTTTAAGCACCAGTTCTTCAACCATGTGTTAAAGTTCCTGATGCATGCACCCCTAAGGCTCTTCCATGCCTCTCACAGGTAGTACTTCCGAGAAGGTAACAGATGTAGCTACTTGCTTGAGGCCCCTCCCCAATTTCCTAGAGTCTTCACAAATGTCTTTAGGCTCACCATTTGCCAGGTCATTAGTACCTAGGTGGATAATGACATCCAGCTCACCCTCCCATCTTGCCTTTCTGGCAATCCCCAGGATCTTCCTCCCATCCCTCCACGCCATGACACCTGGTAGGCACCTCACCTCCCTGTCCTCCCCCTCATGTGTTCCTAGCTGGATCCCTCTCATGATAGAGTGCCCCACCAGGATTTGCTTCCTCTTCCTTCTCTGGGGTCCACTGCTCTCCCCATTGAGGTCACCACCTCAGTTGATCTTCACATCCTTCCCTCCCACTTCCCTGGGTACCTCTGTTTGGTTGTCCCCATTTGCCAGTGTGGCGTATGAGTTCTGGAATGGAACAGCATTTGGGATGTGCCTCTGCCTGACCACCCTAACCCTGCCCAAGCCCACCATCATCCAACTGCTCCTCGTTCTTGGCATCCTTCGAGGAAATGACATTGGACTGGGTGGTCTCTGGATGGGGCGAAGGTACTCTTGACCCAGTTTACTTCCACTCTGAATCTGGCTACCGTGTCCTGCAGTCCAGAGAGATGCCTGCAGATAAAGCAGCACCTCAGTGTCCCAAAGGTCTGCCTGAATACAGCTGCCCCACATCCACTGCATTGCACCACTCCCCATATTGTACTGCACTTATACTTTTTTTTTAAATTCAAAATTTTTATTGTAAACATCAAGATGTCAAAACAACATACATAACATCAGATATTTTGTTCCTTCGTAACAGTTGACATACATTGAATCCAATAAACAATTTTCACCTCTCCCTTCCTCAAAAAAACACCCCCTCCTACCTATCTCCCACAGTACTAAATACCCTCGAGGAAGATCTGCTCATCCACAATCATCTCTAGTGTTGCCCTACTGAATCCGACCTCACCTGGGGGAGGTATAACGACTGAAAACGACTCCATATCTTCTCAAATAGATGAAGTCGATTATCCCTTCCTGCGCTTAATTTTTCCATGTTCAAGTTGAATAGCATCTCCTGTAACCACTCCACATACGTGATTGAGGAGTCAGTCATCCAATGTCGCAAAACTACCTTTTTGAGCGAGCCTGAAATCAGAGCCATATAAAATCTGCACTCCTTAAGCCTGATATCCGAATAATCCCCTATCAAACATATTTCTGGGGTAAAATACCGGTCAATACCTAACAATGGATCCGCCTTTTGCTTAATCTGCATCCACAACTGCTTTATCGGTGGACACTCCCAAAAAATGTGATACAAGTCTCCAACTGCCTGACGGCACCGGAAACAGTTTTGGTCAGGCTCACGCCCCACTTTGTGCAACTTGAAGGGTCCAAATAAATTGTTTAGGAACTGAAACTGCATCACCCTCAGTCTGTCCTGTTTAACATATCTATACTCATATCTCCATACACCTCCCGGTCCTGTTCCTGTTCTCCCAAACAACTAGACCAATATCTAGGCTTGTGATCAATGTCAACAAGAACTTGATCAAGAAGTGTCTTATACACTCTGGACACCGCAGTGTTCCCACACAATTTGCTCCAATGATTCAAAGCACTTCCATTTATACGCTATCTCGAGTTTACTCATCACCTGTACTAATAAATGAGTAATTTGATATAATTTGAAGACTTGTTTGGACTCTATGTTATATTTGTCAGGATCTCTTTTATAGGCAGCACACATTCATCCCCCATTAAATTCTCAATCATGACCTATCAATCTGGGGAAGCCATCCACCAGATATAATTTTCCCCAATCCTCAAATTAGGATTTTGTGAATCGGTTGATACTTATCCCTCTCTGGAATATAACCTAACCTAACACAAATCTGTCTGTGAATATGCAAAGATTTCACTATTGGAGTAGCAACCAATTTAGGGGCAATGTCTTAGGAATGGAATAAAGCAAGCTTAGGTTCTATCCCACCTCTTAATGCCTCTATTTCCAAACTAACCCATGAGGAACATAGGGCAAGGACTCAAGTTTCCTGGTGGGCACTATCTATTTCAGATACTTGCAAAGATTACTTGCCAGTAATATAAGCCAAAATGTAAATCTCAATCCTCTCTCCTGGGGCTGTGATTACCACCAAGCCCTCACAGGGCATTTTCCTTCAGATAAACTCCGAGATTAATGAGTGTATCTCGCTAAACCACTTTAGGGGTAACAATACATTAAGCATATTGAGTGGATAAAAATCCTGGGTAAAATGTTCATTTAACTATATTGATCCGTCCCAGAGAGAGCAACAACCCCCCACCTTTTAAGGTCCTGCTTAATAATATTCCTAGTGGCATCCAGATTGAGCTTGATTAATTTCAAGTCGGATCTAGCCAAGTAGATACCCAAATATTTCAAAACATGCGGAGTCCATTGCATTCCATTTCCAACACCTCAGACCTATAGCTCTCATGTTCAGCTGGAAAGATTTGGGTTTTCTCCACATTCATCTTGTAATTGGACAATCTACTATATTCTCCAATGATGCCCATCACTGCCTGAATTGAACCACCTGGCTGGGTAACATGCAACAAGATGTCATCCGCAAATGCTGAAATTTTGAGTTCCTGCGATCCAACTCTAATACCCATGACCCTAGGATCTAATCTCATTTTAATGAGGAGAGGCTCTAAATATAAATTAAATAAAAGAGGCGATAGAGGACAGCCCTGCCTAGTACCAGAGTTAAGAGGAAAACTTGTAGAAAATACTCCATTACAATATATTTTAGCCCTAGGATCCTGATATAGAGCAAACACGTGACTAATAAATTGGGCCGGGAAACCAAATTTCTCCATAGTAATGAATAAAAACCTCCAATCCACTCTATCAAAAGCCTTCTCTGCATCCACCGACATCAAAACACACGAGATTTACAGTCCCTGGATACAGAAGATATGAGATAGTTCGCAGGTGGTCGAGGCGACCTGCCTTCATAAACCAACCTGGTCATGATGGATTAGACTGGGCATGACTTGGACAACCGATTCGCCAAAATCTTTGCAAAATCTTCATATCATAATTGATCAGGAAATAGGCCTATAACTTGTAACTTTATCTAATTCTTTACCCTCCTTCTGAATAAGCACTATCAGAGCCTCAAATAAATAGCCATCCACTGTATCCAAGGTCAAAATACTCTGAAATAATCTTTTAAGACCAGGACATAACAGGGTCGCAAAACATTTATAAAAATTGGGCGAAAACCCATCTGGGCTGGGTGCCTTGTCATTGGAAAGCATTTGAATTGCCTCTAAAATTTCCTCATCAGAAATGGGAAATGAGAGCTCCCTCCTCTGACCTTCTGTCACCTGGGGTAGATTACAAGTATCTAGATAGTCCGTGACCTCCTCCGTACTGGGTCTAGGAGTCATAAGACTATATAAATCCCTGTAATAGTCCTCAAATTCCCTAACAATTTCCATAGGTGTAGTTTTAACCGACCCGTCTACTCGAGACGTGATACTCTGGACTATTCTAGACACTTCTACAGCCTTCAACCGCATTGATAGGAGCCTACCTGATTTCTCACCTTGGCTCCAAATACAGTGCTTTGGTTTTATTCGCCATATTCGCCCTCTCTCCCAATATCCCTTCATACTAGTGACGCATTTTAATCAACAGCTCCCTGGTCTCCTCTGGCGTGTTCCTTGACAGGGCCCTCTCCATATCTCTAATTTGGAGCCAACAAGAACCAGCCCTATCATCCTTCTTCTTCTTTCTTTGCTACCACCAAATTGATAAACTCCCCCTTAACACACACTTTAGAGCACTCCACCATAAGTCCCTTCTAGTAGAAAATGTCTATTCTCTGTCTCATATTGTTCAATCCGACGACAGTATACTCCCTTATTTCCGTGGATCAGTATTTGGTTATTAACTTCAAGATAGTCTGTTTGGGAGTATTAGGAGCCAAATTGAGGAACAGCACACCATAGAGTGGTCCAAAAAGATCCCCAGAGTAATGTTACTACCCACCAATCCTGGAAGCAGGCCTCGACTCACCAAAAAATAATCAATCCTGGATCTGGACTTATGAACTTCCGATAAGAATGTATATTCCCTACATGAAGGATGCAATACCCTCCACGGATCACATAATCCCAGATTATCAGACAGATCCCTAATAGCTCTCTGAGCTGGAGAAAGACCCTTACTTTGCTTACCATCTTTGTCCAAATCTGGAGTAAACGGCAAATTCCAATCCCCCCCCCAGCAATATCGGAAGGTGATGAAACAGGCTTAAGACTCTCACTAAGTCCAAAAAAACCAGGTGTCTGCGTTGGGACCATATATACTGCCCAACACTAGTCTTGTTTGGTTTAAAAGCCCTATAACAATTATATAACGACCTTCGGATCCACTATTTTATTCTCACACACAAAAGCCACACACTCCTATGAAATAGAATTACCTTCTAGCAGTATTATATCCAGCCCCGTATACCTGACCAATAAACTGACATCTGGGCACTTAGCTCCTTTTCAACAAGTGCATTTCTTGCAAACATATTATCTGGCCCTTTAGTAATTGCAAATGCTTTAGTAATTTATATCTCTTTATTTTTGCCTAGCACCTTTGACATTCCACGTAACAAACTCCACAACACTACTCATACTCCAAGTAATCTCTATAAAACCATCGAACTACCTTCTCAATCCGTCACTCACCAACTTACCCAAGACAATTGGGAGAGCAGATCTTCAAGACTCAACCCTTCTAACCTTCTACCTACCACCCCCACACCCTGCCCAACCCTAACAATAAAACCCATAACGATCCGACCCCCTACCCCTATATCTAAAGCAGATGGTGTCCTCCTTCTCAGTCCCACCCCTACCAATATCTCCCACCTCCCCTTCTCTACCACACTTTGGTCCATGATATCCACCGCTCCGTTACCTCAGACCCTTCCCTCCAGCCCCCCCCTGCAAGGTCCCTGAATACCTAACCCAGACTAACCAACACTTCCCAGTGACCCCATATATTCCTGTTTAGCTGTCCACACAGAAAAAAAAAAAACACACCCTAACCCGTCAGACCATAGAGTTGTATTTCAAAACTCACTCCCTGAGTAAACCCTACGTATCATTACCCCTACACCCATTACAGGGATTGTCCCCTCCACAAAAATAATCCCCAAAAGCTATAATTTAGAGAACAACCCCAACTATTGTAATTAACTTTATACAGTACAATAGAATAGAACAAAAATAAATAAAAAGGATATAATTATCTGTAATGGATCCAGCGAGTAATGTCCATAGTAGATGCAGTCCCCAACAGAGACACTGATGAAGTGCCCTTATGATAAAGAGTTCGGGTGAAATAAAGCCAAGTCCCAAAGAAACCACTCAATAGTCCAGGTCCGACTGGTTTCCCTCCTCAATCAGTATTCAGCAACTACCCAGATTATAAATTACCCGAATACAGGCACTAGATACCAACTCTTCCCTTCCGGCTTTAAATCAGGTGCACTTTCAATTATGTCCTCTCAAGCAGTACCGAAGAGATTCCAACATGACCTGGGACCCAAAAGAGATGGAAAAGAAGAGATCCTCTGATCCTCTGATCCTGGCTGTCCAGAGAAGGCAGACAGACCACTGATCCGCCATCCGAGAACATGATGTGCTCTACTCAGGTCCCATTACGCTGCACCATTCCCGGCAAGCCCGTCTTCTCCGCTTACATTGAGCCTTTCACCCCTCTCCAAAAACCTCTTTGCTCCACCGATCCAACCCTTGCTCCCTAGGTCAACCCTCCGTGTCACCACTCGCTCTGGAAACTGTCCCATCCACTTTTATATATGCAACTGCCGACCACGAGCATCTTGGCTTTAACACGAATGGAAAGGAGAAAGTCAAACATAAATAGGTCAGCAATACTCATTAATAGAGAGATCATGATCCTCCCATTTAACAAAACGAACAAATTAAGGAGAAACTTTTAACATACATTGATCCACCTCTCTCCCTTTTAAAGACCCATGGGCTATCTGAAGAGGTCCGGGAGGGCTGCAGACAAACCCTTCCTCGCTGCTGGAGCATCTTCATAGGTAGACCACTGACCGGAGATCAGAACCTGCAACTTAGCCGGGTAAAGCATCTTAAATCGAATACCCGCAGGAATTAATTTCGAGATGATTTGATGATATTCAGCTCTTCTTTGCCGCACTGCCAGTGGTAAATCCTGCGTGATCCTGATCGGCCCTCCCTTCCACCTTATCTCTTTAAGCTCCTTAGCCCTTGTCAGGACAAACTGCCGCTCTTGGAAATTCAAGAAGCATACTATTAAAGTACGCGGGGGGGCCGGTGGTGGAGCCGCCCACAGAGCCCGGTGAGCCCTCTCAATGGTAAATTTATTGCCGAAGGATGTCGGGCCTACAATTTCCTTGAGAAAGCTCTGCATGAACAAAATCGAGTCTGCTCCCTCTTCATGCTCTGGGAGGCCGATGATAACCAAATTATTCCTCCTACTCCGTCCCTCCAGATCCTCGATCTTTGCCTCCATTCTAGTTAATCTCTGCTTTAAATTTATGATCTCTGGCTCTTGCTTTGTTACTCTTTTCTCCAAAGACGAAACCTTCACTTCCGTGTCCCCCGTACGACGGGACAAGTCTTCAAGGAGCCACTGTGGCGGCTTTCAGCTCTTCTGTCACGGTGCACAACTCGACACGAAAGGTTTAAACTCTGTTCGAATTGAGCCAACGTTAGGGCTCATTATGAGTGATAGCACTCTCATTTTCGAGGCCTTCGGTATCCTATCACTCTACGCTTTCTTTGGCTGGGCCTTGGCCAGGTGAAACCTAGCGGCATGTGTCTCTGGGGCATTTTCTTCATCTCGACCTCCATACACACGAATCGGTTACCAAATGCTTCCGGGAACCTTAACAACGCCTATTAGGGTCAGTTGAGATCGTAAGCTTTTCAAAATCGTATAAAATACAAGTTTAAGTGCAGTGGGAGGCTGGAGCTGAAGGATCAGGCTGTACTCACAGAGCTTGCATCACGTGACTCCCTGTACTGCACTTATACTGCTGTTCCAGTAGCTGTCTGTTACTGAAGCTCTCCTTGCAGTTCCATCTTTAATAATCTACTCTCCTGAAAATCCTGCCACCAATCCTCAGATACTTTTTTAAAGAAAGAAATAACAGCAAAAATGAGTTAAAACACTTGTGCCAAGGGCTGGCTTCCTCCCCATTATGCCCCTCCTACTCCATAACCCCTGCTATTCCCTGTGCTCGGCTCCTGTAATCTGATTTAACAGGGCATATAATTAAGAGTGGGTGGTGGAGGAGGAAGGGTGGATTGAAACTTTGCAGCAAGTAAAGACAGCAAAGGAAAACAGCACCACTAAAAGCACACCAAACTAGGTTTTACATTTTTTAACAGCCCCAAAACATTTACAAGTAAAGACAGTAAAGGAAAACAGCAGCGCTAAAAGCACACCAAACTAGGTTTTACATTTTCAACAGCCACAAAACAATTCCAAGTAAAGACAACAAAGGAAAATAGCACCACTAAAAGCACACCAAACTAGGTTTTAAATTGTCAACAGCCCCAAAACAATTCTATGTAAAGACAGCAAAGAAAAACAGCACCACTAAAAACATACAAATCTAGGTTTAAAACAAAAACAGCAATGAGCAGTTACTGCAATGCACTGAAATGAATCTGGATCCTTCCCCTTCTGGCTACTTCTGAGTGGACAACATTCTTTGTATTTGTTGTTACAACTGTATAAACGCTGCTTCATCTAATAAATATTATATTTAAAAAAACATCTATAGCCAGACTTGAGAGGATCACATCAGACACGTGACTATAGTGTTCTGCCAACTGCAGGCTACTGGGCAGACACTGAAGGTGGAGAAGTGCCAGATAGGAATGGCAGAAGTGTCACACTTTGGGCACTGGGTGAGGAGTGGGTGCATTTGGCCTGAGTCAGTGAAAACTGAGGCCATCCAGGGATGAGCCACACCCAGAACCAAAAGAAAAGTGCAAGCCTTCCTAGGAATGATAAGGCAATGCAGTAAGCTTGTGCTGAATTTCAGGAGCATGGCCAAACCCCTGTCTGATCTCACCAAGAAGAAAATGCTGGAAAAAGATCAGGAACAGAAACCTATGATACCATATTCCACCACCTGAAAGTGGTATTGTGACGAGCACCTGCACTTGCCAGCCTCTCTATTATCTTAGGTTTATTGTGGATGAAGATGCCTCTGATCATGGGCAAGGTGCAGTTCTAAATCAGGTTATGCACTCGGGAGAGGAACACCCAGTCATATATCTGAGCAGGAAACTGACGCCCAGAGGAGAGGCCTATGCCACAATAGAGAAGGAGTGTCTAGGTACTGTCTGGGCTTTGCAGAAGCTGCAACCTTATTTGTATGGGAGGGAGTTCATCCTGGTCTCTGACTACAACCCCCTTACATGGCTGCATAGGACCAGTGGACAGAACTCAAACTTGCTAAGGTAGAGCCTGGTGCTGTAGTCCTATATTATGAGTATTAAGCACTGCAGCAGTTGCAGCTTGGTAACATGGATGGGCTATCTAGACAATAGTTAGTACTCTTTTTTTAAGTAGGAGAAGTGCTTGAGAAACTAATGTGTTGACACAAAGAGTGAACTGAGGCCATAGCAGTGGGAGCCCGCCAGCTCACATAAAAAAAAACCCATCATTTAGGGGTGCTAAAAGAGTTTTTTATTTCCTCCAGGTTAGAGGTGTAACAACTGCCATATAAGTTTGTACTGTAGGTTTTTTTTTAAATGTCCTGCTGGTTGTATTAATAAGTTTTGAATAGATCTGTGAGGGGACATGACATACAGTTAGTTGCCAGAGGCATGCCAGATGACTCTGGAGAGTGAATGCAATCTCTTTGTTCTGCACTACAGGACACCCTGATCAGTTAATGGGAGAGCTAAAAGCCAAAACAGCACTGTCATGCTTCAAAGCCAAAAAGCCCTTTAATGTTATGTTAGAGGTCCTAGCTAATGACTGATGGAGCCACCCCTGCTGATCCAGGCAGGGCTCAGAACAATGAGAATGTTTCTGAATCCACAAAAACCCATGATTCCAGTTTGGTCCAGTTTTCCAGATGTGAGGTTTTCCAGGACACAAAAGAAGTGTTGAATCTGTGATGTCACAGTGACATTCTGGATGATGTGTCATGGAGGCTGACAGCTGAAGGATTTTGAGGACTTGTCAGACCCTAAAAAAGTTAGTTAGGTTTGGGACTCTGAATAGTTAACCCTTACACTGCTGCCAACATAATATCTTGTCCTAGAAACCTATGCGTTCTAAATCTTCCAGCAGCCTAAGAGTTAATAGCTAAGGTTTGAGTGTGCCCTAATTCACCAAGGATCCCATGTGGTAAACTCTTTCTACTTTGGGAAAGTTTGGAAGTGGAGAAAGATGTTTCTGTGTTTTCTTACTGTTGTGTTCAAACATTTTCTTTTTACCTCTGTAGAAGTACTGTTCTCCATAGTCTTTGTGTTTTATCCTGTATTATATGTGTAAATATCTTGAAGTCTTAAAATATTATTTTTATATATTTCATGCTTCTGTAACTGAGTCCTTTGAGGTACAGGTAACTGGGCTATAACTGACACAAACTGTGTTTCCACCTCTGAAAAGAAGGCTGTAGTTGCCATATTTTGTTACTAAAGTAAGGCGTTCTCAGCTATGAGAGAGAGGGGTGGGTCATTTGCCCTTTGTCAAGGAGCACTGTACTGTGTTAGCAGTGGTTCTGTAGGACTACAGACCTAGAGATACCAAAAGAGAGTGTATATGCTGAGTGGTGGCAGCTACTGAAGTACCCTTGCAGGCATCTGAAGGGGTTGCCAAAGCTGGTAACAGTGTACAGGCTGATTCTGGGAGAGATCAGTCTGCCATAGATACACATGCAGAGAATTAAGGTAACAACATTTTAATGCTGTTTTCCACTGAAATTCTACTATTGAACTGATTGAAATAACTGTGACTCATTAAGACATTATGGCCATGATTTTCAAACTACACCCAGAATGGGTGCAAGTGTGTGCACAGTGCAACTGAGTTGTGCTGGAGCGCAAACTTGCTATATTCAAATGATAAGCAATGCACATCCTGTCTGAATATAGCAAAGGATGTGGGAGGTGCATATGGGGACCACTGTAGATGTGCCAGCACAATCCCCTGCATGATCTAAATACCTTGAATGGGGGATGCGCGGCACATCCTTGGGATGCACCAGGCACAAATTCCAGATATTCAGACTTGACCTGCAAATGGGTCCATTTAGCATGCAAGGCACAAATGGGGAAATTTGTATGTCATTATGGCCTCATTTGCATGTCTGAGGCAGTGATGTGCCCAGCAGAATGTGCCAGGTGCCCTGCAACTTCCATGTTGCATGTTAGCACTGAACAACCCCCTGGTAGTCTAGTTGCTCCTCGCCCAATTCCCCGATCATTCCAAAATAAATGATTGTGAAAGTCTCTGGTAGTCTAATGGTACCCCTTCCCTTCCCAAAACACTGTCCAATGCAGAATGGTGCATCACTATACCCTGGCAGTCTACTGGTCCCCCCGTCCCTTTCCTGAACCCCATCCAATGCGAATGGTACATTGCAATTCCCTGGTAGTTTTGTGCCCCCCACCATGATCGTGGCATAAAACTGCAAACCTGACCCCCCTGGTAGTCCAGTGGACCCCCCATCCCTCCATCACTGAGGACCCCCCACCCTACCCCACTACCCCATCCCAGCACGGCCAACAAGTCAGCAGGCAGTACAACCCACCTGCACACTGCCACAGCTGCTTGACGACTGAGCTGTTAGTGAATGACAGCGTACTGTACTCCTGTAAGCCCATTGGCAGACATTGTCGACCAGTTGGCTTGCAGTGTGTACTATATACTTTCATTGCAGCTTTGTGAATAACGCGTGAGTTGTAAATGAAAGTGTGCAGTACACACTGCAATACTGATCGATAATGCCAATGTACAAGCTACGATATGCTGTCATTCACGCAACTCAGTTAACCGTGGCGAAATGGTATTTCTCCCATGACTATCGACTTTCATGCTGGAGATAGAGGAAAATGAATGATGAGGGATCTCAGTGGTGAGCATCACTGGACTCCCAGGAGGTTCAGGTTTGGAGTTTTATGCTACGATAGTGGCAGAGGATGGACCCTAGACTACCAGGGAGTTGTGATCATGGCATTGTTCATTGAACATGGTTCAGGGAAGGGAGGGTGTACTACTAGACTACCAGAGCATTGCAATGCATCATTCTGCATCAAATGGGGTTCAGGGAAGGGGGAGCACCACTAGACTACCAGGGACTTTCATGATCATTTCTTTTGGCATGATTGGGGAACGGGGCAGGGGGACCACTAGACTACCAGGGACAGAGGGGCTGCCTACTGTTTTTGTACATTGAGGGCTTGGGGGGGTAGCCACCCATGGGCTGGAAGCTGCTGTGTTGTGCTGTGCAATATAGCAGCCCACCTGTGGGTGGCTATGACTTAGGCATGTTTTTTTCATGCCTAACTTTGCACAGCACATCTCGGCTGAATATGGAGATGTGCTGAGTATTTAGGGGAACACCCCATCTGGATGCACCAAGTACATTATCTTTGCACTGTAGAAGATCCAGATTTGAGCGGCACATCAACCTCTTTTGAATATGGCCCAGGGGCATATTTCAGAGATGCACCAGCACAACTCAGTTGCACAAGGCGCATCTCCTTTGAATATCATGGCCTATATTTATAAGATATAAAAAAATTGGGACAACTGAAATACCTTACACAACTCTTTTGAGTCACTAAGAGCAAAAACATAGTAATGTAATAATTTAAGGCTGGAAGGGGCTCTAGTTTCATCAAGTCCACCCCCACTTCACAAGGTGGGACCACAAAGTATGCTGTAGCAACACATACTAATTTAAAGGGATTCCTCACAGGAATGGGAGCACTCATGGTGGATTTCAGTTTGTTTTTTTGGACTTGTCAAATCTAGTACTGTGCAGAATGAGGGACTGCACCAGTTAAGTTAGTGTGGAATGACCATTGCACTGGCAGAATTTCCTGTGGAATTTCAGTGTCCCATCTGTGGAATTCCACTACAGGGTTCCACGGAATTATATTCTGCAAAAGATCACTTTTCCAAAGAAAATCATTCTACAACCCTTTCCATGAAAAATATTGAGATCCATGGAATTTAATTCTGTGAAAATGTGGCAGAAAACCCATTCTGCATTATTCCACAGTGGAATTCCACTTCTGATGAAAGACGGTGGAATTTCAGTGGAAATTAGAAAATTCCATGACATTTCATTCTGTTGGAATTTGAAAATTTTGCACACTACTGATCAAATTCAAGATAAGTTTGGATTTGTTTTTGCAAGAGATTTGGATTTAATTTTGTGTGGTCTAGGTCTATATGTATGAGTAGTGGAAAAAGAAAATTTTAGGAGAAAAATACCATGAAATGTAAAGGGACAGCGACATGATAATAAAGAATATTCTTGATAGATCTCCTTTGCTTTTTAAAAACCATTTGTTTTTGACCAACTTACAAAGCAAAAAGCTAAAAGGTAGTGTGTGGAATGAAACTTGGCTTATGGGACACCCACCCACCCTTAAGTGTTCAGCTTAAAATGAATGCCAGTTTAAAAATGTAGCAAAACAAGCAAATGAAGCAATTTTTTTGTCAACTTCAGTTAGAATTGGAGAACCAGCTAATTTGTTCAGTTAAGCTAGCTAGATTTTATTAACATAATGGGGTATGTTACTGTTTTACTTGTTTGCCTTACTAAAAAACATAATTTTTTATAGTGTGGAGTTAAATAAGGGGGCACTACAGTTTTTCCCTGAATGATTCCTCATCCACAACATCGAACATTCCAAATACAGTGCATAAAGTTTTTCAAGAAGCTTTTGGCATGAAAAAAGTTACCAAAAAGAATCTAGTGTGCCCTGAGTTCTCCTCTGCTTTGCTTTCAACATTTTTCTATTAGGCCTAATTTTTAACTGGTAGAGTTGAAGCTGGCTTTGATGTTTCTTTTTGCTGGCATTGGAATACCCCATGATGTTTCATTTCACACTCTACTTTCCAGCTAGAGGTTGATCTCCCCATTTTTATATTCGCCATGCTTGCAGGCACAAGCAAACATATTGCAGCAGTGCTACTTTTTGATGGGTGTGATACTGTCCATCCAATGCAGAGCAGTGTTTTTAGGGGCGATTCACTGTCACACCAATCATCAGCGAGGCTTAGTATGACAGAGTTTTGGCTTGCTGGATGGAGATGGCACGAACTTGAATAAAAATAGCCAATCCAATCAGGGGTCAGCTATTCCCTTTGACCTACGCCACCCAGCAAGTCGAGCTGATCTGTTAAAATCAGCCTGGAATGCATGGAATGTGTGCCAGCTGCAAGATTACACCACTCCGCTCCTGCACATGCGTGGTTACATTTCTGTGTTTTTTTTTGTCTTCCACCCACTTGACCCACCCTTTCAGTACCCCCACCCCCACAAACATAACAGTGTCACTAGGGGTGCCCAATCCCCCAGTGTCACCACCTGGTATTAGTACCACCCCAGTCCACTGCCATACATGGGCGGGCAAATCTCTGTGTGCTATTTTTTAATATTTTATATTTATTTTTTGCTAACCCATCCAACCCTCCATCTCAGCACCCACCACCCTACAGCCCCCCCAACAAACATAACAGTGACACTGAGGAAGCTCAGTTTCCAGTGTCGTGATCAAAATCATCATTCCTTTTTTTTTTTACCCTGTGAAACTAATACCATCCATCGATGTCTTTTGCCACCATTATTGCATCCCCACCCCAACCTCCCACTCAGCAACCCCCAAGCCCTTACTCACTCACTGGAAGTCCAATGCCATCATCATCTTCTGTGGACCACAGATACGTCTTCACTCTTCAAAACTGAACCGTGAACTGTAGAAATAGGTATGTGGTTCAATGTATTTCAATGGGGGTTTAAACTTAGTGGCATAACTTGGTCATTTTTGCATATTTTGTGTCCAAATTTTCAACATGCCTTTTTTGGGAGACCACCTCAAGAACAATTGCACTGACATTAGGCAAATCTGTCCTGAAAGGTGAATATCCGGTCCCTGCGTGAAATCACTTTTAGAGCAGGAGTTAACAATTTTCTCTGTCCTTGTTTATGAGGTGGGTGTCATAAGAAGGCTATGTTGAAAATGTAATGTCAAAATATTAAAAAGCAACAACGTTATGAGCCTACGTTGAATTTTGCGAACACAGCCTCGTATCTTTGGTAATTTTCAATATTTTTACCCCAAATTTACAACATAGCCATTTCTTCATGTCACCTCATGCATGTGACAGCTGTCATTTTTCAAATCATGGACAACATTTTTTTTACATTCCAAAAGGTGATTTTGAGATCCCTGCATGAAATCACCTTTCAGGCAGGAGTTCAACATTTTGTGCGCATTTGTGCATGAGGTGGGGTCATAAGAAGGTTATGTTGAAAATTTTATGTAAAAATATTAAAAAAAAGTTATGAGGCTAGATTGAATTTTGGAAGCACAGGCTTGCAAGTTCGGATGTTTTCAATATTTTTTTACCTCATATCTCCAAGGATATAGTTTTCTTTTCAACAAGACAAACAGCACTACCTTACTCAAGAAATGTTCTGCAGAAGGAATATAAGGATATTACTTAGAAAAGTCAAAACAGTATTTGTTGGCAGAACAGGAATGCTTGGACCATCTAGTCACCCAGATAGTCCCTGCATAGTCTGCTTCTGCTGAATCTAATTGGTGTCTGAAAACCCTGCCTGCCTATTTACTAATATGCCCCTATGTCTATCCCATGCATAACTGAAGGTTCCCCCTTTACCTCCACCACTTCAACTGGTTGTCTGTTCCAGGCATCTACCACCCTTTCAATAAAGTAGTACTTCCTCACATCCCTCTTAAACTCCCCCCTTCCAGCTTCATTGCATACCCTCTGGTCCTGGCCCTGATTCTTATTTGAAAGACTCACCTCCTATACCCTGTTCAACCCTGTAAGGTACTTGTAGGTCTCTATAATGTCCTCTCTCACTCTCCTCTGTTCTAGGATGCACATGTTAAGATCCATGGGTCTCTCCTCATTGGGCTTTTGTTGCAACCTCTGCTCCATTTTAGTCACCCACCTCTTGACTGCCTCCACCCTGTCTTTGTCCTTTCTGAGGTGTGGCACCCAGAACTGGACATAATACACCAGGAGAAGCCTCACCAGTAACTGATACAGTGGTAAAACCACCTCAATCTTCCTGCTGGTGATGCCTCTACCTATGCATCTCAGCATCACTCTGGCCATACCCACTGCATTTTCACACTGCTCTCCCACTTTGAGTTCATCAGATATGAAAACTCCAAGGTCCCTTTCATATTGGTTGTCAGGGCTATCATACTAAGAATTATACTAAGATCTAAAAGAAGCAAAAGGCTATAAAACCCATATAAAGTTATGTAGTTTACATATAGTATTTTAGTTGATTTTCTGATCTCATATAGCCATCTAGTCTATTTTTAAAAGTGGTCTTATTTTCACTAATAATGATCTTCAAGGGAAGCATATTCCAGGGTCTAACAACTCTTTGAGGAAAATAATATGCCCTTTTCTGAGAGTTGCATTTATTTTTTTTCCGTCTTTCGGATGAGACGTTAAACAGAGGTCCCATCTGCCTGGATTGGTGATAGTTCAGGTGGATGTTAAAGATCCCATGGCACCTATCGAAAAGAGTAGGGGAGTTTTATTGAAATAATAACATAGACACAACACAAAAATTCAATCAGTATACAAAGAAACCTCAAAACACAAGGTGCCAATAATAACAATAGTGATCAAAAAAAAAAAGGAGAGAAAACCAAGATACAAAAGGGAAAAAAGAAACGAAAAAGAAAGAAAAAACACATTTCTATATTACTTAAACTTTATAAAGTGGAGGAACCCTTTCCACCACTTTTGCAATTCAGCAAGAGCAACTTTTCGAGCATCCTGAGAATATATTCTAGACAGCTCGTTTGAAACTAAACTACTAAAACAATAATATGGCATTTTCCTTTGGTAGAGAACCCATTGACATCTAGATTGTCACAAATAATATCTTAGACAACAAAAAATAAAGATAAAGTAACTTCAAGAAACTGGGAGAAAGTTGCCAGATATATTCCCAGAATCAATATGTCATAAGATATAAAGGTAAGCCATTTAAAACCCCATAGTGTTGCTAAGAAGTCCACAACCCCTTCGAATAGGAGCATTGCAGAAAAAAGTGCTCCATTGTTTCCACCACATTAATACACTCTAGGTAAGGACAATTCCTTTCTTCCACTACTTTATATTTGGCATTCCCCCGAACATTCAATCTACCATAAAAAAATCAACTATTGGACTTCCCATTGAAACTGAGGTGATCTGTTGTTATTTAATTGAGCCAAGACCTTAGGATTCCGGGTGGATGGGCACTTTTTAAAGCAAGGGTCCTGTGGATATAACTGCCCCATTATCAGTGAGTAAAATCCCTTTACTTTATTATTTAAGATAACTTCTTTAGTAATATTCCATTTATATAATTTTTGGACAGCAGGCCGAAAATATAGTGGAATATGCACATGAGGATTTAATTTAGGTGCTAAGGTATGCAAAGTGGCAAGGTATTTGCCCAACGCTCAGATAATCCATCTTGTCCCAATATCTTCAGATGGGGTCAACCCACACTTAATGGAACACATAATAAACAAGGAATGTAAAAACACCACTGGATCTACCATCCCTAGTACTCCTGATTTTGTGCTTAAATAAGTATAACATAATTTCACAGGGTTTAGTCGGTTGCCCCATAACATCTGAAAAAACACACTATATACTCTGGTTTCCAAATTAACCGGAAGGGGAAAAATCATGGCTATATACTGTAAACTGGGTACCAAAAATTGTTTAATAATATGAACACATTTCAATTTTGAAAATTTCCAGTGTTTCCAACGATTAACCTTAGCCTCGACCACCTGAAGCACTGAATCCCAATTTTCTACGGGCAGATTCTGGGGCCCAAATAAAATACCCAGAATCGTAAGTGGGGATCGAGGAAAAAAAATACCCTCCTGTATCATATCCGCTGGGCCAGTTACTCCAAGAAATAACCCTTTAGTTTTGTGAATATTCAACTTGGCATTGGCAACCCTAACATAAGAGTCGAAAGCTGCCAAAAATGTATACACCTCAAACTGACTAGAGAAATAAAGCAATAGGTCATCCGCATAAGCCTGCAACATCAAATCTTTATCTCTAGAAACCGTATCTGGAATTCCAACCTAACTTTGCGAGGATATTATATATTGCAACAAGGGATTTAGGGAAAAAATGTAAAGAAGAGGACTCAATGGACATCCTTGGCGCACTCCAGTCCTTAAACAAAAGCTATGAGCCGTATTCCATTTTAAAAAGGGAACGACCATGTTATATTCATAAATCAGCTTAATTAGATTAACAAATTGTCTAGGGACTCCATACCATTCTAAAACCAAAAACAAAAAGAGTAAATGCACCCTATCGAAAGCTTTCTCAAAATCAGCCACTACCATACAACCTGATGTTCCGGTAAAGACAAATGTTCAATGACATCACGCATAATCATTAAAGCCGATTGAATTTTTCTCTCTGGCGTCCCACAGAATTGATAAGGAGATATCACCAGTCTAGCATAATTTTTCAAACGGGTATTCAAAATACTTGTAAAAATTTTATAATCGGAATTTAATAATGTAATAGGCCACCAATTCTTAATATTCTGTTTATCCCCTGATTTAAATAAATGAATCAATAAACCCTCTGAAAAAGAAGAGAACATGGTGGAACTTTTGTTAAAATATTGAAACAAAAAAAAAAATTGACTGAACTCCACAGAGAAGGCTTTATATAAGTTATTTGAAAGACCGTCTGTTCCAAGGGAAATATTTGTTTTTAGTTTCTGAATGACAGCCTGAATTTCTGTTTGAGAAATGGGCTCCAATAATGCTGAAGTCTCATTTGTCCTTAAAGGAACCTTAATGAAATTTAAATACGAGAGCATAGACTCCTCTGTAATAGGGAGGGAGGGAGGGTTCCAATGAATGGCAATGATCTATAATTAACTCCCTGATTTGCCTGCTTGAGGTAATAATAGTCCCATCCATTTGTTGTAATAAATCCATGGAAGAAGAATCTTCCAAAGTTTTACAAACTTCAAAAGAATCCCCGATAGGAGATTTCTTAGTCCCATTAATGAGCATAGCTTGCAGTGTTTTAGCCCTGTCATACTAGAAAGCTTTCATATCATTTTTTAGATTATTTATTTGTGCAGAATAATCATACCGAGAGTCATGCGCCAAAGTCATGAGTCTCTGAAGCTGTTGCCTCAATGATAAATATTTCAGAAATTTATGATTTTAGTCTTACTTCCTTGTTTTTTGAACCAGGTACTTAAGTCCAACTTAGTCTGCCTCCACCAATCTCCAATGTCAGAATAAAGAAAAACCACTGATATTCTAGCTTGTAAGATAAATTCAACCCCTGACTGTATGTATGGAAATGCCAGACTAGAAGCATTCAATTTCCATCGTACCTTCCAATATTCTGGGAGAACACTTAAAGGCAGATAACATAACAAAAGGGAGTGATCAGAAAATTCACTAGGAACCATCCTAAAGGTGCTTATTTGTACAGAAGAGGAGACAAACATATAGTCTATTAAGAAATGAAATTTCCTTCTTGTGTAAGAAAAATGTGCTCCAGGATCTGCATAAGCCATGCAATTACACAGTTCTGCAACCTTAATAATATGTACCAGAGCATGGGAATCACATTATACTTTTTTTTTTTCTGTGAAGGTGAGTCAAGAATTAAACAATTAAAATCTCCACCCCAAAGCACCTTGATTGATGTCACTAAAAAAGGTTGAACTGCTTCAAACAGGCCACTCTATCAACCTTTGACTGGGGATTATATATATTAATGAAACGATAACACACATCATGCCATTTCCTGTCTATTATCAAAACTCTACCTGGAATTAAATCAATTAAATTATGTAAAGAAAAATAAAAAGAATTAAACAAAATGCCTATCCCATCTGCCTTATCCATTCCAAAGGACCAATAAGATGGCCCCCAAACCTAGTCCCTTTTAAAAGAGGTTAATTGTTCTACAGAGTGCCACCAGGTTTCTTGTAGATAAACTGAAATATTCTGCTCATGAACATAATGGAACAGTGCTTGCCATTTGATTGTGTTCAGCAAGCTATGAACATTTAATGAACCCCAACACCACTGCATAATAAATCAGATACTGAATAACCTTTAACTATCATTTCTTTCTTTTTTCCTTTTTTTTCTCTTTATAATTATCAATTGATTGTGAGATGGTAGACAAAGAAGATTTCTGGGAGTCTGAATCTCCCAACTCCATTTCTGTATCACCCCATGGGGTAAAAAGTGCTGCTTAAGAGTTAATAGTCTCTACAGCAGGGACAGAAGGTGGAGATTTAGGGTGCACATTCCTAGCAGATCTATGTTGTGGTAGTGGTGACCCCTGAGCCAAAACTTTGATGCTTGACTCTGGAGCACTAGGAGGCACATCAGTGTAGCACACTGGAGGAAGATCCAATATGTCCGGGGAGCCGTTGCCGGGCTTCTTATCTTTAGGCGGGCCTGAGAAAATAGTTTGTGCTACCTTATCAGGCTCAGGTGAAGAACACCTAACAGGATCCAGATGATTAATCTCTATCTGTTTTTTGGTAATAGTCTGCGAAGAGGGAGAGGAAGGGGGAGGTTGTGCAGGAGGAGGAGGAGGTGGGGATTTGGCAGCACTCTGGGCTTTCTGTATCAAGAGATCCGGGCTTATGCAAGATGCTTTATTTTTGGCCACCCAAGGACACTCTCAAAACATGTGACCATACTCCTCACAAAGATCACACCTAGAATGATTTGCACATTGCATTGTTACGTGCCCCACCTCTCGGCAATTATCACAATGTGGCTGATCACAAATGCTAGAAAGATGAGTCCTAGAACCACATTTGTAACAGGCCCTTGGTAGCCCTCCATAAAAACAACCCCCCCATCCCTACCTAACAAGAAGGAATTGGAGATATGATCCACCCCTGAATCAGATTGCCTTAGTTTCACTTTATACTTCCATCCCCCAGTCCAAAATTGCTCTGAATCTAAGATGGGATCAGGAGCACTCAAAGTCTTGCATTTTTGGGATAACCAAAAGGTAATATCCTCTACATGGACCCCCTCATTCCTAAACATTACTGTTATGAATTTAATTAATGGTTTAGTTAAAGGTATTACCAAAAAGGGGGTCCATGTAGGGGAAAACTTCACCTGACCATACCGCTCCCAAAACAAATCCAAAGCATGAGCTGTCTGAAAGCTAACATTGCAGTTGTCCTCCCCCGAAATATTAATAAAAGCAAAAACATCATTAGGGGTAAAATGAAGTGACTCTTTTAATAAAGTTTCCCCACATAATATCTGTCCGGCCTGTTCTCCAGTCCCCCTTTGTAGTGAATGCGGACTGCATTTCTACGAGGAGCTGCTTCCCTTTTTATTAAGGAAAATAAGTCAGATATTAAAGGCTTCTGCTGGGGGTGTTGTTCCAAAGAAGGATTCTGAGTAGATGCACAAATGTCCACTGGTGGAGGATCAGAAATGGATTTTTGGGGAACAGACGGGAGAGACTGTTCTTTAGAGACCGTAGTAGTAGGTAAAGTCGGAATTGTAGAAGGCAAATCCATGTCCCCTGTAGAACCTTCAGTAGAAATTACAGGTGGTAAAACAGGTTTCCACATTGGGGAATGTTGTGAAAATGCAAATTCTGTGTCCCAGGCTGGATCAGATGTCCATACACCTGTAGAGGCCTGTTTTCATCCTGCCCCCTTAAGGGCTACTCCTGGTGACCAATCTTCAGGTCTGTCCCCTGAAATAGGGAGCAAAACTCCTGGCCCCTTAATGTTCCCTGCTGTCATAACCGGAGTTTTAGCCACAGATTCAGAAAAAAATAATTCAGTCACCCCAGTTTGTGAGACTGCCGTGGATTGATAAACCACGCTAGGCTGAGCATGAGGCTCAGGCTGTTTAAACACAAAACCTGCCACCTTACTAAGCAGTGGTGACTCATTAGCAAAAGGCTGTCCAAAAGGCCCTCCCTGACCCGGTGACCAAATTGAACCAGGAACAAGCTTCAGAGGCAAAGTCATTTTTGTTGCAGGCTATAGGCACTCACCATGACTGGTGTGAAGATTGCCAGCCTGAGATAAAGTAGTTAATTCATTCTGTACAGAAGTACTGGGGGGATTCTGAAGCTGCACTTTTCCACTTTCTGTAATACTGTCAGCGGCCTTAGTAACCATGGCAATGGATACCGCACTGTGTTTGCAGCTGTCTGTGCACTGAGCTGCCCCTCCCGGTGCGATAACATTCTCCTGCTGTTTTTGCAGTGCGATAGGGCTAGTCTCGAGCTCTGGTGTTGCAACATGCAATGCTGACAGTTTAGAAGTTTGTAATAAATCCCCTGAAGGCTTTAGGCAGCTGCAAGAAATCGCAGTAACACTGCCAGCCTGCAAAGTCATAGGGGAGCCATGAACATAGCACATATTGCTTGAAATGTAAATGATACACTCACCGCTTTCTGCGGGCCCTCCCATCTCCGTAGTTAGTTCTGTAGAAATGACAGCAGCTGCCACGCTGCTGACAGTGGTAACTGAAGTTGTTAGTGGACGTATAGCGCTACGTCCTGCCGCTGTTACAGGCAGTAAATCCATCACAATAACCGGGTTGTTGATAACATTGCAAACTATTGATTTTTCACTTGAAGAGCCCAAAATATCCAAAGTGACAGACGCATCATGGAATTCCAAGTCGGAATCAACATCTACCGGCTGTAAACAAGTAGCCTCCACGTTGCAAAGGATGGGAGCCGAGGCAAGCTCTCCCACCAGACAGACAACCTCCTTCTGCAGCATTGCACTCTGAGTGGAGATCCTGGCCTGCTCTCCTGTCTGCAACACTTCCACACCAGGATCCATGTGAGCCGCCATCTTGGTCCCACAGGAAAATGGGTCC
Source organism: Neoceratodus forsteri (assembly GCA_016271365.2). Lineage (NCBI taxonomy): Eukaryota > Metazoa > Chordata > Ceratodontiformes > Ceratodontidae > Neoceratodus > Neoceratodus forsteri. The sequence goes on from CM028134.1 coordinate 527,394,486, forward strand.
CCCCTGCTCACAGGAAGCAGAGTAGGGGAATTTCCCCGGTGTCCTGGCCAAATTTCCCTCATTCACTAAAAATACCACCAACAGCTTAATCTGGTTCAAGGTCAGTTGGCTTTCAGCTGTATCCCCTTCCCCCAGGTCATGCCTGAAAATAGGCAGGATTTGTCTAGTGCACTTACCTGGTCAATAAAGACTAAAATAAAAAAAAAATTAAAATAAAAAATTTCTCGTAAGTTGCAATGGGTGGTCTCTAGTGTTTTTGTGTATCTGTTTGAAATCCAGATCATATTCTGTTAAAAGATTTTGATCATGGATACTATACCATACAAATAGGATATCGCCTCTGAGTCTCCGTTCCTTCAGTGAAAACATATCACATTTACATAGTCTTTCCTCATAGGTGAGTGATTTAATACTACAGATTTTGTGATTCTTCTTTGTATTCTCTCGATTCTAAGAATATCTTTCCTTCTAAATGGGCACCAGAGTTGTGATACAAAATGAAAGATTGGTTTTACATAAGCTCTATACAGTGCTAGCAAAATGTCTGGACTTCTTGAAGAAATATTATGGTGAATTGCCCACCATATTTTATTAGCTTTACTAATAATATTAGCAATGTGGTCATTAAAAGTAAGACCTGAATCAACAATAATCCTTAGATCTTTTTCACAGGATTTATTGATTAATATGTTTTTATAAAAATAGTATTCATTTTTTTGATTGTTTTTACCAAAATAAATGACACTACATTTAGATGTGTTGAAATGGTGATTCCATTTCAAAGACCAGGCTTCCAGTTTGCATAAATCATCTTGGATATGTTTGTGGTCATCTGAATTCATGCAAACATTGGCTAGTTTGCAATCATCTGCTTATTTTGTCATTATACTGTGAATGTCATTTATTAAGTCAGATATAAAGATCTGGAATATTAAAGGGGCCAAAACAGATCCTCGTGGAACACCGCTTTTGACCCTTTGCCAAGTTGATGTATGACCATCTATTATTACACGTTGTTTCCTGTCAGATAGCCAATTTGTTATCCATTTAATGTATACTCTGTTAATGTTAAAGAGCTATAATTTATAAATTAGTGTCCAGTGAGGTGCAGAATTGAAAGCTTTCTTAAAGTCCAGCAAGATAACATCACATGAGATGCCCTTTTCAATATTTTCACTAATGAAATTATAGAAACTAACCAGATTTGCTGTGCAGGATCTCTCCTTTGTAAATCCATGCTGAGTATGATCTAAGCCTAATATGACTGAGCTCAGTTCATCCTTAATAATCCTTTCCAATATTTTACAAAAAATAGAGGTTAAGCTAATGGGTCAATAATTATCAGGGGAGCTCTTTGCACCTTTTTTGAATAGTGCAATCACATTGGTTTGTTTCTATGTGATTTGAGTGAAGATATATCAGCAAACACAATTTGGGTGAGTTCATTACGGCAACCATCATTTGGGTGACATGAAATTGCAGTGAGGTACATTACAGCTACTACTCTTATCACCACTGAAGCTGTCATCTCCCCCATTCCCTTCCACCTCCTGCCTGTTCTCCGTTATTCTTTCCTTGCCCCTACCTCCTTTCTATGTTCATTGCTCCTGGTTCCCTGTTCTTCCCTTGTTGGTTTTGTAATCCTCTCATGGCCACTGAACCAGTTCTGCACCTGCTTCCAGATTCTGTGTCTGAGTTCATGGAGGGGGGCTTTGCCCCCCTGCACCCCCCATGGGGAGCTATGCCCCCAAACCCCCCTACTTCTAGGATTCCAACTCAACATCGCAATTGGATGGTGGGGGAATTTAGCATAATGTTGTCGCCATTATTGCCCAATCACTGTATTGTACCATTCGCGATTGTTGCTTTTGCCGTCATTGAATTGCCAAAATGTGTTTGCCGTAATAACTTTGCTGTTATTTATTTATTTATTTATTGAAGATATTGGATAACATATGTTTGAGTCAAAAGCTTCTTTACAAAGGTTCCATGTCATTGAATACAGAGACATCAAAAACAACAGTAACAGTTAGACACAACAATTACAATAAGAAGTATGTACTACAAACTGTACAGTTTCAAATAGTTACAGGTAACAGAGTATAGCAGCTGGTGATACAAAGGTATAGGAAATTGCATAAACAGCTGCATTGTACAAATGGTAACAGTTAACAGAATACATACACTGCAGATCGGTGGCACCAGCCTGGACCTGGTAGTTATTTGATAGTTTAAGAGGTTTTGGCTGGACTGGGGGTGTCCATTGTCAAATATAAGCATGCCCTAGGGTGGCAGGACCAGAGTTAAGTCCATTGTCAATAGAGAGAAATGGGAAGAGCTTAAAATCAAGGACAATCACAGACTGAGCCTTGAGAGATTAGGTTTCGTAGGTGGGACTTGAACCGGCCAAGTTTAGGTTCTGTGAGGAGGGAATTTGGGAGAAAATTAAGCCAGCCGGGGGTCTGGTACCTAAAGGTTCTTTGACCCAAGGAGGTCTTGCAGAGGAGTACCCAGAAGTGGGTTGTAGCAGATTGTTGGCTGTGGCAGGTAGACAAGGGTGCTTGGAGTAGGGGAGTGAGAGCAGGTGGGAGTTGTCCTGCTGTTATTTTTTTAGCAAAGAGGCAGGTCTGATATTTGAGCCTCCCATTAAAGTTTAGCCAGTTGGAGGAGGAGTAAAGAGTGCAGGTGTGCGTGAATTTGTCACAGCCAGTGGCTAGTCCACAGGCCTTATTAAGGGCCATCCTGATTTTGCTAAGGTGTGTGTTGTTGGCCACTCCATAGATTATAATACCATAATCTATGAGTGATAGTATTGATGCTGAGACAGCCAGGTGGAGAGCTTCAGGAGGGAGGCAGCATTTGTGCCAGTGAAGTAAACCAATATGCACATTGACAGTGGTGCTCAGTTTCTGGATGTGGTCATGGTAGGTGAGTCCAGAGTCTAGAGTGATACCCAGGTATTTGAAGGAAGCAACCTGCTCAAGGGGGTCATTTAGTGAGTTCAGCATGAGCAGTGGTAGCCCACTGTTCTTGTTCTGGGCATGGGCGAACACTATAGATTTAGGTTTTTTGTAGTTTAGGACTAGCCTATACCGAACGAACCAGAATTCAGCTTCTGTGAATGATTTTTGGAGTGCATATCAGAGAGCAGTGGGGTCAGTATAGGAGCTATAGAGGACAGCATTGTCTACGTATGGGAATAGTTTCCCAGAGCAATCCTTGGGCAGGGAGTTAAGGAACAGGGAGAATAGTAGTGGGCAAAGAATAGAGCCATGCGGGATCCCAGAACTGACTTGGAGGGGGGAAGACTGTGCTTGGGCAAGCCTGACTGTCTGAGTTCTCTTGGACAGATAGCTGGCAAACCAGCCAGTGGACTCAGAAGAAAGGCCTATTTGTGTGAAGGAATCCAGGAGAAGTGTGTGATGCTCCATATTGAACATTTTGGAGAGGTCTATAAAAACGGCACCAGCAATGTGGCCTATGTCAAGAGATGTGTGGAGGGCATTGGTAAAGTCCAGGAGGGCTGAGGTGGTGCTGTGGTTGTGGTGGAAGCCATACTACTCGGGAGATAGGAGGCTATATTTGGATAGGTAGCCCATAAGCTGGGTGGCCACAATTTTCTCCAGGAGTTTGGAGAGGAGAGGCAGGATTGAGATGGGGCAGTAGTTCCCTGGCTGGGTGCAGTCTCTGCTCTTAAGAATGGGCATGATGAGACCTGATTTCCATTTAGAAGGAAACTGGCCCAGCGATAGGGAATGGTTCTGGAGCATGGTGAGTAGGAGGAGAACTTTATTGAAGGTTAGTCTAAGCAGCTTAAGATCTAGTGTGTCACTGCTGAATCATGATTGGCTGAGGGCCTTGAGGAGCAGGGGGATGGCTTCACATTGTGAGACTGTTTTAAAGCAGAATGGGGTGTGGAGGGGGTGACGGGGGTGCTGGAAGGGTGGGGAAGAAAAAACTGGGGGGGAGAACACTGCTAAGGTCGGAGAAGAAGGCATTAAACATATTTGCAATCAGGGCAGGGTCTGTGGTGATAGACCCATTAGCCCAGAATTGGAAGGGGGGTGCAGTAAAGGCTTTGCCACTGAGCTCTTTGAGAGAGTCCCAGAACTTGGGCCCCGAGCCCCAGGTGGCAGTGAATGAAGCTCGGTAGTATTCAGCTTTGGCCTTATGAATATTTCAAGTACATTTATTTTGCGCCACTTGGTAGCGCTGCTTATCAGAGGGTTTACCAGTTTCCAGAGCAATGTGCCATAACTTGTCATGTTCTCACATTTGGTCTAACAGGGCTTGTGACATCCATGGTGTATCAACCCCTTTGACGACCTGTTTGCTTAGGGATGCATAATGGTCACAGGAAGAATTGAAAGTGTTGATGAAATGGTCTAGTGCAGAGTCAATGTCCAAAGCAGTTGTGATGGGGGACCAGTCACTAGCTGAGAGACATTGTTTAAGGGACCGAAGTTTGCCGGGTTTGAGATGGCATTGGAGGATAGTTTTGGGAGGGGGCTTTCTAGCAATATACGACCAGTGACAAAGCACCGGGGAGTGATCATTCAGGGCATTGTGTACTACCCTGACCTGGGTTGCTTTGTGGGGTGCATTGGTGAGCACAAGATCAAGGAGGGTGGCAGTGCCAGTCCTCATGTTGAGCCTAGTGGCAGTGGTTATGAGTTGGAACAGGTTATGAGAGGCTGCCACATCCCTAATAGGTGCCGATGTGTCAGCTAGCCAATTTATATTAAAATCCCCTAGGGCAATGATTTCTGCCCTGTCAGGGAGTGTCTGGAGGTGAGCGAGGACAGAATGGAAGGCACTTTTCTGATTTCGGGGAGGAATGTATACTGAGGAGAGGAACGGGGGGGCTGTGTTTGGTGCAAGAGTGATTTTCAGAGTGAGGGCCTGGGCTCCGTGTTCGAGGGTTGGGGGTGGAGGGCAAAACATTGTAGTGAGTCCTGGATGTATAGTGCACATCCACCACCTTTCTTGGAGGTTCTGCCAGTGCTGTATAATGTAAACTCGGGAAGTGAGACCACGGAGTCTAGGGTATGGCCGTTGAGCCAAGTTTCCACTACTGAGATAACATCAGGGTGATTCTGGACAACCCAGCCCTGAAATGAGTCAAATTTGTTGAGGAGGCTACATATATTGAGGGAGGTTATCATAAGATCCTTAGGAGCAGTAACCTTGGGAGAGGGGTGTTGGGGTTGGGGTGGATGTCTCCTGAGAGAAGGAGAAGGAGCAGGAGGATGCTCATGGATGCCAATTTTAGTTGCTTGTGCACCAGCTTAGGTGCCAGCAGGGAGGGCGAAGAGCAGTGCATGGTGGTGGGGATGGGTAGCTGCTGAAGGGAGGGAGAGGCAAGGCAGAGTGGCATCTATTGCTGTACTGTGGCACTGCCGAGAGAAGGAGATGTGTGGGGAGAGAGCATGGTCTGCCGGTAGAGTGAGTGAGGCATCACCATGTAGAGGTGGGGGGTTGAGGTGAGGTGAGATGCCCAATGGGAGGTGGAACAGTTTCACCATGTTTGTGGACATGTGGAACATGACCTAGCAGAACAAGGGAGGCTAGGATTAGTAGTGCAAACCAAGAGGCAGAGGTGGCACCAGTAAGAGGGGTCATACTGAGTACAGGGCAGCTGGGAGGGGGGGAGCCAAAGAGGTTAAGAGTATTAACAAGCTGAAAGAAATTAGCCAGACCCGTTGGCTTAGCAGTAGAGCTGCGGACTTTGGTGTAAAGGGTCCAGGGTTTGAGGCCTACAGTGGGACAGTAGAAAAAAATATGGGGAAAATAAAGGTTAATGGTGGGGTATAAGTGTAGGCAGGGAGGAGTGGAGTTTAGGAGGGTAAACAGTGTGGTATGAGGAAGGAAAACAGGAGTTAGGAAGGGCACTGCAGTGACTCCTAGTGGTCAAAAAATATAAGATGGGAATGTGGGCACTTAGAAATCAGAAGATGTGGTCACGTGACCAGTATGCAGCAATAAATGTAGAGCCGAGATTGGGTGGAAGGGTAGCTGGGATGGGCTAACACCCTCCACAAACAAGCAGGATGGAGAGAGGCAGGCTTTACCTCTTAAAGCCCTTTGGTGAATCCTTGTATCCCTTGTTGCGTGCAGCGATGTCTCACAGTGTTTCTGTGGGGAAGGGGGGATTTCAAGGCCTATATATGAGAGGAAACAAAAGACTCAAATTAGTATGCAGCGGGGTAGTTCTTTGTATGGACAGAGCCTTACTGCGCATCTGCCAACTATTGGAACTGAGTTGGGACATAGGTGGCTAGTGTGCATGTGCCAGAAACCAGCATGTAATGGCGGAGAGATACCAGAGCCCCTACACAATACTACCATTCGTAAGACACCTAAATTCATCATAACAGGCTACAAAACACAGTTGTAAAGCACTATCTGGCACAAGACAAGCAGTCGCTAGCATGGTATTTGTACACTGAATCCCTTAAGGTAACGCTAGGCATTCCCCACATCCCACAACAAAAGTCCAGAGCACAGAGAGCAGAAACAATCACTTGCTGTGTGGGGACAGATATTAGAGCCCCAAAAGTCCAATACCCTCCTCCCACCTGTTATTACATGATACTGGCTGTCACTACCTTCCCCCAATCCCATATGCTACTGGGTTCTTATGCCCCAGAGTGTATAATTTCACACATTTTAGCATTGAACTCTTGCTGCTTTGCACTTGACTACTCCTCAAGTTTTTCCTAGGTCCCTACGCATTCTCTCCACCCATTACTTAGTATACACCATATTACAGATTTTGCTATCATCTGCAAAGTAGCATACCTTCTCCTCCAGTTCTTCTGCAATTTCACTTATGAAGTCATTGAAGAGACCAGTCCCAGTACTGAACCCTGTGACACACTACTGGTCACACTCCCTTCCTTGGAGTGAGTGCCATTAACCACCACCCTCTGTCACCTATCCATTAACCAGTTTCTTACCCAATTTATCACTTTGGATCTCACTCCTAGGCTGCTCATTTTCTTTACCAACTTCCTGTGTGGCAGTGTTAGAGGCCATTCTAAAGTCCAGAGAGGACATGTCCAATACCCTCCCAACATCTATTTCCCTGGTTACTCAGTCAAAGAAATTAATCAGATTCATTTGTCATGCCCCTTCTCCATCTGTGAATACATGCTGTATTTGGCCTTGTGGCCCACTGGATTCAAGATACTCTACTAACCTTTCCTTTTAAAGGGTTTCTATTAATTTCCCCACCATTTATGTGAGACTGACTGGCCTTTAACTGCTAGCCTCCTACCTGCTGCCACTTCTATGGAGTGGGACCACATCTGCTCTCCTTCAGTCCTCTGGAATCACACTTGTTTCCAGTAAGCTGTTGAATAGGGCCATAAGTGGTGCAGTAAGCACCTCCCTGAATTCCTTTAGTACTCTTGGGTGTATGCCATCTGGTCCCATAGCATTATCCACTTTCAGAGCTGTAAGTACCTTCATGACTCTTTCCTTTAAAAATGTACTTGTGTTAACCTCCTCACCCATTACTCCTGCTGCTCCCTGGTGGTCCGTCCACTCATTCAGTGTCAACACAAGGCAGAAGTACCTCTTCAGGATGTCTGATTTTTCTTGATGCTCTTTCGCACATTCTCCCTCTGCCATCCTCCTTATCCTCACTATTCCCCCTTGCTTTCTTCTTCTTGCTTATGTATCTGGAGAAAATCTTGTCCACTTTAGCTACCCCTTTGGCTATCCTTTCCTCTGTCTGCACTTTTGTTTACCTCACTACCTTACCTGCTTCCCTCTGTTTTACTTGGAACACCTCCCTGTCTTCTTCAAACTGTATTTCTTTGTATCTCCTAAATGCCATCCTTTTTCCTTCACCACCATGGCCACTTCTCTAGAGTACCATAATGGTCTTTTTTTCCATTTGCTTTTGCTCACTTCCTTCACACAGAGTCTGATTGCTTTAATTATCCCCTCCTTTATTTTTCCCCACTGTTCCTCTCCCTGTTCCTGGCAAAACTTGCCTGCTAGGCAATTTCTGAGGCAGTCTTCTATTCCTTTAATATAGAACCCACCCTCCTGAAGTCTAGGACCTTTTTCCTGGTATGGTTTGCCTTTGCTCCTATCTTAATCTTGAGCCACACTATATGGTGATCATTGGTACCTAGGGGACTGGCAGCTACAATATCTGCAATGCTGCCCTGATTGTAAGCACCAGTCACAGCACTGCCCTGTTCCTAGTGGATTCACTGACTAGCTGTTTGAGAAACTCTACCTGTAGAGAGTCAAGGATGGCTCTTCTCCTTGGCAAAGGTGCTGTTTGAAGGCTCCAATACACATTTGACTGATTGAACTTCCCAACTAGCAGCACCTCCCCTTTATTTGTCATCCTGATAATGTCTTCCCCTAGTGCCTTATCCAACTCCTTGTCCTGTGCTGGAGGTTTGTATGCAACCCCTGTACAGATAGTGTCCTTAACTCAAGCATCCAGGATGCCTCACAGCACTCCAGTCCTTCTTGTTCCTTGGAGTGCTCCTGTAGTACCATATCTTTGATTCCCTCCTTAACATATAGAACAGCTCCCCTTCCCCTCCCTATCCCTCCTGAACAAAGAATACAGTTCGAGATTTATTGTTCTTCCACTATAAATAGGACTTTACAAACAGTTTACATAGATGTACATACAAAATTTTCTTAAAATCAGACACATAAAAATATCTGACATTTACACATAAATAAATAGTAAAACATTAACATTAGAACAGTTTTAAAAGAGTTCATTTTCTTTTTACGTGCAATGATAGCAGCAGCAACGTTTGCTATTAATTCAAGTTCTTCTATTTTGGGGTGTAGGAGAATGCAAATTAGTCTGCATACTTCCCCAGGAAATCTTTCAGCATTTCATTTCTATGTTTATTATATAGTGGACACTGCAATATAATGTGTTTTATAGTCTCTTGAAAACCTCTGAGACATAAACATTGATCTAGCTGGTAACTGACCTTTTTTGTTATGTTAAAGTGGCTACATTTGGAGGTTATTATGCCAAAACTGACTCACTTTATTAATTTCTTAAAGTATGGGTCTGAGGGGCTCATTAAATACTCTTCAGTACTGTGTACCAATATATTATTGTACCAAATAGCTTACTTTTGTTGTTTCAGTGACTCAATATCTTTCTTCTGTGCTATACAAAATATTATTGTTTGAAAACTTCTTTTTTTATTCTATTTGCTTTATTATATCTGAGGAACAATAACAATAATAAATAAATATTGCATACAGCTACAATACAGATTCAATATAATACAAATTCAATACAACTATCATAACAAACAAGTAAATATGAAATAAAATGTATAATGACCTCTAGTAATTAGCCAGTAGTTATCTGTCCAGTACTACAAAAACAACAGCCCTCAAAAGAAATAACCCCTCTCTCCCATACCCCCAGTCTAGGGCATTTAATAATATAGCATAATACTTCTGAGCTCAATACAAGAGAAGTTTCATGACTGATGTGAGTTCACCTTAAAATAATTCAAATTTATAAAATCTTTCTAGGAATCCTAACTTAATATAAGAACATATCGTAGGTAAAACAATAATGTCAGAGCCTATTAATTAGAAATAATTAAATCATATAATGTACCCCACTTAGTTTGAAATGAGGTTAAATTATAGTTGAGACTAGCTATCATTTTCTCTAATCGGAGAAGCAATAATGTTTCTTGTCTTCGTTCTGTGTATGGGGGAATTAGATGTATTTTCTAGTGATTTAATATAAAAGTTTTTGCAGCTAAGGCAATCAATACCAAACAAGGTTTTGCCTTATTGGAAATACCCATACAAAAAGTTCCCTTGATACAGTTCTCCATGGTAAAATAATTATCAATTGCAAGTTTAATAGCAATGGTTTCTTTAATTTTAAACCAAAGAGGTCTCACTAATGGACATTCCAAAAATAAATGTATTACATTTCTTACAGCAAGCCCACATCTGATACATGCATCTGAAAACTTCTTGATATTTCATTGAGATAGTTATTTTCCTGATGTGATCATTTCACAGGTGACGCATTTTAGTTTTTTGGAAAAATGTCCATAAGTTTTTTTAACCAATTTGTCAGAATTTCTTTGAGTTGCCAGTTCCTTTTTTTCTAATAAACATTGCATAGGTAATGTGCTAGTTGTATTATTTATAATTCTTAACCAGTATGATGTGATCCTAAGTTCTATTAGATATGATATGTCAATCCTGCCTATTTTGGATCTGACTATAGCTGCAGAAGTAGAAGTGGGCACTTGTAGAATGGCTTTATAAAAATAAAGGAGAAGGGTTTCTAGATTTGACATTGTTTGTGATCCACAGACCTCTGCTCCATATAATAAAAGTGAATTTAACTTGGCTTCCCCCGTACAAAAAGCAGGTGGAATAGTTTTACTCCCATGTTTGTGGTTAAAGCCAGTCAAAGCTTTGGATATGTGTTTTGCCTTACCACATTGCTGCTCACAGTGTAAACTCAACTTACCATTTGAAGTGAAATTAATACCTAAATATATATATATTCGCTAACTGTTTCATTATCTTCTGTGTGTAACTTAAATCTGTATTTAGTTTTGGTGTTCCCAAATACCATAACATGGGTGTTTTTTAAGTTTATGTTTAGGTCCAGTGCCTCACATTTGCCCAGAATTTGATCTAATTGATTCTGAAGACCTCTGCTAGTAAGTGAAAGCAAAACTAAGTCATCCACATAGGCAAGGATATAGCACAGATTATTTGCTATTTTTGGTTGATCAAAAAGATTAACTTGATCTACTTATAAAATAGAGTCAATGTAAATACTGAATAGAATAGAGGCTAAGAAACAGCCTTGTTTTACACCCCTTGTAGATTCAAAAAATTATGTTCTATCTCCATTATTATTGTATGTAATGCCTGTCTCTGTATTGATATATAATAAATAAACAAATAAATAAATAAATAAATGTGAATTAATAACTCAGAGGGAACACTTTTGTTCATTAGTATTCCCATAGTGTTCCTCTTTTAATACAGGCAAAGGCAAATGAGAAGTCAACAAACAGGGCAAATAGCTTTGATTCCCCAATTTGTATGTATTTTTCTAATAAATGTGCAAAACAAAAAAAAAATATTAGTTGTGGAGTAGTTTGCTCTAAAGCCAGCCTGAAATACAACAATGGAGAATGAGTTTGTAACCATTGAGTCAATCTTGTTAATAAAATTCTTGTAAAAACTTTAGAGTTAATATCCAGTAAGCATATTGGTCTAAAGTTACTGGGTTCATGATAGTTGCCCTTCTTGTGAAGAGGGATGATAATGTTTTTTGTCCATGATGTGGGGATACAGTTTTGTACTAAATATAAATTAAAAAAAGAAGTAAGGACTGAAACCCAAAATGACATGATTGTTTGTAAATCTCACCTGTGATCTGATCTGGTCCAGGGGCCTTATTGTTAGCCAGATTTGAGATAGCTTCTTCTACTTCCTAAGATGTGCTATTCATGGGGAAATATGTTACATCTCGCATCTTTTTGGCTATATCATCAGATGGTCTTAATGGTGCTTACAGTCACCTGGGGCTCCGAAAAAGGCAGGAGGTCTTAAGATGACCAGCTTTTTACTTTATTACTTGGCCAGCCATACTAGCATCTTTTTGGCTATATCATCAGATGGTCTTAATGGTGCTTACAGTCGCCTGGGGCCCTGAAAAAGGCAGGAGGTCTTAAGATGACCAGCTTTTTTCTTTATTACTTGGCCAGCCATACTGTTAAGTATGCCAGATGGCCTGTTGTTCCCTTGGAGTCAGATAAACCCTCTTATATATCACTCTGGCTCCAATAGAAAGGGTCTTGATTAATGACTTTGCCATCTACCCTGAAAGCCTTATCTTTATATCCCTCAAACCACTACCACTCAAGCTACGTGGGTTGGTTATTTCTACTTCATTGCGGTGCATACCTAATTGTACAAAGCTTTGCATTATACCTAATCCACAGATGTTTCCCATCCATTGTGTAATAACCTTAATTTAAATTAGGGGGGAGGATGTTAACTTCTGGCATACTTAACAATATGGTTGGCCGAGTAATAAAGAAAAAAGTTGTCATCTTAAGACCTCCTGCCTTTTTTTGGGGCCCCGAGGCAAACATAAGCACCATTAAGACCATCTGATGATACAGCCAAAAAAAAAGCTAGATTTAACATATCAAGTAATTAAGCTCCTTTTCTCTCTTGCAGATCAATGTCCCTGACCGGGCTTCTTCAGCTGTGATCGGCTGTGGCCATGGCTCAGAGCTCTCGGGCTTGCCGCTTCTCCCCTCCTGCCTGCCCACAAACCAGCTCAGCAGTTCAGGTACAGCCACTGAGGGACTAATCTTGACAGCGCTATTGGCCAGCACACTGCATAGGCTGCCTGCTATTGGTTGAAGCTTCGGCTCCTTGCCTCCTATTGGCTGCTGACTCAGCCACACTAGCTCAGCCTGCACCTGAGCTTCTACAGTTCTCTGCCCTTATGGCTTTTTGGCCAAGGTTGCTTTTGCAGTTTTTGCTATTATTTATTTATTTAGATTTTGGTGACTGGGTAAACCACTGAGACCAAAGGTCCCTTTTTCAGGGGCGACCCGGAGTTTGGTACATAACAGCACTTTTACATACAGTAGACAGAAGTTACATACAGTAGGTGCATACAGCTATTTTACATATAGTAAACAGTAGTACAAGGTTAGAGTATCAACTGGAGAGACAGTGATTACAGGTAGAGAATCCATTGTGTGCAGTTTTAACATTACAGAGTTTATAGGGGTTACAATTTGACACATTCATCAACAAAGCATGAAAGGTCACAATTTGTCTGGTAGGGAAAAAGGAGGGCTAGCGAGTGCAGCCACACAGGCTAAGTTCCAGCAGGTATGCTTTAAGGCCAGCCTTTAATCCTTGGAGAGAAGGCCTATTAACCAGAGTAGCTGGGAGCATATTCCACAAGTGAGGGGCAGCGTAGGAGAAGGAGCGCTTACCCAAGTTGGTACGTACGAGGGGGATGACTAGGGGCCGGCTGGCCAAGGACCTCATACCTCCACATTGTACTCTGGGGTTAAGCAGTCCACGCAGGTGAGGAGGAGGGCTAATGGTGGTGAATTTATGAGTCAGGCAGAAGGTGGAGTAGGCCAGTTTATGGCGTATGGTGGGCCAGTGGAGGTCTGTAAGGATCTCACAGTGGTGTCTCTGGGGAGGGGGAGTTAGTGGCAAAGCGTGTCACTCTATGGTAGAGCACCGTGAGTTTTTTGAGTTCCCCTTCTCATAGGAACTGTAGCGGGGGGGCCCCGTAAAGGAGGTGGGGAGAAGAGTGCAGTTGGAGATAGCACGCCACGCCTCGTCAGTAAGGGAGTTTCTCTACTGACAGAGGAGTCCAAGTCTCTGGTGGATGGACTTGGTTAATGAATCGATGTGGGGTTTGTAGGACAGTTCCTGGTCAAGGAGTATCCCAAGGTATTTGATCCTGTCCAGGTCCTCGACGCACTTCACCTGGTCCAGTTTGAGCTGGAGAAGGTCACTCCTATCTGATCCAAGGTGCCTGGGTCCAAACAGGACAGACTGTTTTCTCCTCATTCAATACTAGAGAGTTCGCGGAGAACCAGGTTTCTAGTGTTGTGAGACTGTGTTGCAGTTTAGCAGTGATGACACTGGGTAATGGGTCACTGCAGTAGACAACGGTGTCATCTGCATAGATGATGAGATTGCTCAGCCCGCAAGCCCTCTCTATGTCATTGACAGAGATAGTGAAGAACAGGGGGGCCCAGGATTGAGCCCTGGGGTACCCTCGAGACAACTGGTCTGGCACTGGACTGCGTTCCCCTCCAATGGACTATTTGGCTTTGGTTTAGCAGATAGCTCTCGAACCAGGAAAGGCAGAGCTCATCCAGTCTGAGGAGGTGGAGTTTGGTGAGCAGAAGGCTATGGCTGACTAAGACAAAAGCCTTGGATAGGTCAATAAATAGTGTGCCAGTCTGGAGCCTTGGTCCACGGCATTGAGAACATCAGATGTGAGCAGGATGAGGGCCGTGTCTATGCCATGGCCTTTCCTGAAGCTGTGTTGAATGTCAGCTAGGAGAGAGTGAAGCTCTAGTTAGTCATGCAGCTGGTTATGGACCAGTCTCTCCTGTACTTTGCCAAGGGGCAGGGGATGGAAATGGGCCTGAAGTTCCCCACTTTGTCCCTAGGCCCTTTTTTATGAACTGGGACTACGGTACCTACTTTCCATTTACTCGGGACTGTTCCCTCAAGAAAGGACCTATTAATGAGCCAGGTGATGGGGAAGACAATGGTAGGAGCAGCGGCCCTCAGCAGGCTTGGTTCAAGCAGATCATGTCCCAGAGAGGAATCAGGATCAATCCTGAGCAGGAGTGGCAGTACTTCAGGAGGCTTAATAAGTTTAAGGTGAAACTGGGGCCATGCACTCTCCCAAAAGAGGTCACTTGAGAGGGGAACGCCAGGTGGGATCGGGGACAGGATCCACCTGGGTTGGAAAAGGAGACATCGAATGCCTCCGCTACTGTGGAGGGGTCATTAGTCAGGGTGTTTTCAATGAGCATAGCTCCATCCTGTACAGAGGAGGCACCCTTAAGAAACAAGTTAATTTGGCCCCAGAATTCTCGGGGTACTGGAGGTGATTAGTCTGGAGATCTTGTAGGTATTTAGTTTTGGCAAGTTTGGAAGCTTTCTTACAGTGATTCCTTAGTTCTTTGTTTTTCTCCCAGTCAGTGTTACTGCTGGAGGATTTATACTGTCTCCAGGCCCTGTCACAAAGCAACATACTCCATTTGAGGCCAGGACCTAGCCATTTGTGACACTTACCCTGTGCTCTTAGCTTCTTTTGTGGTGCATGTGCATTAACCGTGGACAGAAATGAGCAGGTGAAGTAGTCTAAGGCTTCGTCCAGTGTGGGAAGAGTGAGAATGGGATGCCAATCGATGGCACGAAGGTCTGAACAAAAGTTGTCATTGACAAGTCTGGTGTAGTTCTTGGCCTTGATAACCCTGGCAGCCAGCTTGGGGGGCTTATTGGACCAAGAACAAAAGATTGGAGAGTGGTCACTCAGGGAGTCAGACATGGTCCCGGCTGTCAGAATATGGTCGGGGCAAGAGACAAGGGCCCAGTCAAGTAGGGAGTGATTGCCAGACTTGGTGTTGTGCCTAGTTGGCAGATCTATGATTTGAGTTAGGTTGGAGTCAAGGACCAGATTTCTATTAGTCGAGGTCCCTAGGGCAAGCCAATTTTGGTTAAAGTCCCTGAGGAGGATGAGTTCCCCCTGGGGATGCTTGGCCATGGCATGGGTTAAGGATTCAAGGGAAGTGGCAGTAGACTGGGGTGGGAGATAGACATACCCAATGTACAGGGGTTTGGTGTCTCCAAGTAGCAGCTTAACGAAGATGATCTCATTTACAGAGTCACAGAGGGGATGAAGGTCCAGTTGCATGGCATTGAGATTCGTTTTGGTGTAGATGAGAACCCCACCACCTTGCCTGCCTACACGATCCCTTCTGAAGGCATTGTAGCCAAGCAGGTCTATTTCTTAACAGATATTGTGTTCCGCCCTCCTGCCCCGACCCCGGTCTCTATTAAATACACACTCGCTCCTCCCCTTTCTTCTTCTCCCTCTCCTTCTATTATTGGCCAATTTTTCCTCAGCTTGCCAGGGTCCCTGTAGATGTTTGCAACTGATATATCCTACCTTTCGCTCCTCTACCGGTACTTCTTCCTGCTCTGATTTAGGCTTTATATTTACTCGCACCAGGCTAGTATTCCCAAGCATTGTTGAGCCCACAAGCAGCCTCAACTCTCCTCAAGTGACACCAGGGTTGGTCTGGAAGATGTGTAGCCTAAAGCTGTACCTTATACTCACTTTTGTATTGCTGTTTTTTCTGCCACCCACTCTGGACCATTGGTCTCTCAAGATGCCGACTACACACAGCTCATACCCTAGCACTCCTGAGCCCCTCTTTTCTCCCACTGGCTCAGATCACCTTGTTAGCAATTCAGTCTTGAAAGTTCCAAAACCTGCCAGATATTCCACTGCCCCATATACCCTCCCTACTAGGGTGGTTGTCCACATGTTTTTTCCCTCCTCTTCAATTATGCTGCCCAGCACCCTACACTCACCAATCAGAACTGCTCAAAATAGAGTCAAATCTTGTCCCTTAAAATCCTCTTCAGTACCCTTAAGAAGCTTCTACTCATACTTTTACTATGCTCAGGAAATGTGGAAATAAATCCTGGCCCTTAGTAACCTATCCCAGCACCTTTAAACCTTGCCTAGGTCAAAGGCCAGAGTTTTCATCATATTAATGTCTGCAGCCTTTTAAGAAAACTTGATGCTATTCAGGCTTGGGTCCATCTTGCTGACCGTGATATTTTTGTCATATCCGAAACATGGCTAAAATCCTACACCCCTGACCTCATTATAAATATCCCCTCTTATATTGTGTTTAGAGCAGACAGACTATCTAGGGGAGGTGGAGTCACAATGTATGTTAGTTACAAATTCTCAGCAAAGCTCATTGATTCCACATCTGTGAAAAGTGAATTTGAAGGCTTAAGGTTGATATCTCCTCCTCTGAGTCTTTGACTATTGTCCGGTGTTACAAGTCACCTTTCTGGGGGCTGGACCTACTGAAGTACCTTCAAGCACTATTCGGCCCTTATGACTGGGAACAGATCATAATGGGTGATTTGAATCTGGATTGGTTCTCCCCCTACTCCTCACCCCTAAAAATCCTCTGTGATGAGCTCGGTCTCTTCCAGCTTATTATGGAGGCAACTCTCACAAACCTTAAAAACCCTGCAAGCAGCACCCTACTTGACCTTATCCTTGTTAACAAACCTCACAATTTTACCCATGCAGGGGTCTTCTTTAACAATGTCAGCACCCACAGTGCTATTGCCTGCATCAGAAACCAACCTAAGTCCTCCTTCTCCTCCACAGATATCTATAAAAGAAACTTCCAGTGTTTCAATCCTAATACCTTCCTGTAGGAGTTACAGTACGCAACATCAGATGGCAATGCTTCTGTCTTGCACCCTCATTAGACCTAGCATACTCAATGTTTAAAACCCTGCATCTCCAGGTTATTAACAAACTTGCTTCTCTGGTAAGGACCAGAACCGGGAGGAACTCTTGTCCATGGTTTAATGGCTTACTCAAATCAACTCTATATAAGTGAGATACCCATTGGAAAAAGGCTAGAAAATCCAGGCTTCCCTCTGATTGGGTGGCTTTCAGAGCCACTAGAATTACTGTACAAAAGTAGTCAGAATTGTAAAAGTGAAAAATACTTCCAAGCTTCCCTTTATTCCTCTAGCAATGACACCAACAAATTTTGGAAGACTCTGAGAGAAATAAAAGACCACAACCCTCCCCCTACTCTCCCTGCAAAAATTGCCACTAACAACACCTCTACTACTGATACAAAAGACATCCTAAATCTCCTAAATAATCACTTTCCCATGGCAGGTCTCACCTTTGACACATCCCCTGCAAGTGTCTTGTGCTTCTCTCTTCTCAGCTCAGGCTCTTTACACCCCTCCCCCCATTAGGACCTCTGCCGATCTGAATACCTTCAGTTTCAGCCCTTTCTCTTACAAACAGGTGGAAGACCTGCTGTTAACCCTCGATGTCAATAAGAGTGCTGGGGCAGATCAAATTGACCCTTACATTTTGAAGATTGGTTACCATGTGCTGGCTGCCCCCATCATACACCTCTTCAATAAATCGCTTAGTGAAGGGGTCCTCCCTCAAGAGTGGAAAATAGCACACATCATCCCTCTCTTCAAATCAAGTGACCCAAGTGACCTGAATAATTACAGGCTAATACCTCTCCTGCCTTTACTCTCCAAACTGTTGGAAAAAATGGTAAACGCCCAAATTCGGGAATATGTTGAGACCCACAATATGCTGAACCCCCTACAATCTGGCTTCAGACCTACACATAGTACCACATCTGCATTAGCAAAGTTATTAATGACTGGCTTTCAGCGATCGACAATAGGAACCACATCTGTGTTTTATTCTTAGATTAAGTAAAGCATTAATACGATCAACCATAAACTTCTTCTCATGCTGCAGAATATTGGACTAAATGAGACTCCACTCAAGTGATTTACATCATACCTACTAGGCCGGCAACAACAGGTAAAAGCTCACTGTGAACTCTCCCCACTCAAAACCCTGGTGAAAGGTGTGCCCCAAGGGTTCATTCTTGGTCCACTTTTATTTGTGATCTATATCAATGATATTGACCTCAACATCTCATCAGCAAGTATATATCTCTTCACTGATGATACTGTTCTTTATCTTGACAAGCCTTCCCTGGAACTACCCTGTTTGAGCTTGCAACAAGAATTCTGTTTGTTGCAGCATAATCTATTATACCTTAAGTTGACGCTCAACACAAAAACACAAAAAAACTAAAATCATGCTCTTTTTCCCCCAGGCAAATGATACTAGCATCAAACCTGCAATCACCACTCTCCTTGGGCAAGTACTAGAGGCTGTAGATGAATTCAAATATCTAGGTCTTTGGATTGACTGCAGGCTCTCTTTCTCCACTCATGTTGATAAGTTAGCCTAAAAGCTAAGGCAATGTTTAGGCATCTTTTACCATATAAAGCATCTCCTTACCCATGAGGCCAAAATAAGACAGTACAAACAACTATCCTACCACTTCTTGACTATGCTGATCTATACAGTCACTGCTCTGCCACTTCTCTTTCCAAATTAGACACCTTGTATCACAGAGCATTTTGGGTCACCATAAATGCTCCACACAATACTCATCACTGTGTCCTTTATGCGCAGCTCGGCTGGCATTCACTAAAAACTAGGAGACTAAAAAATGTTGTACTTTGGACCTACAAAGCAATTATGGACAAGCGCCCTCTGTATATTTCCAGTCTACTGGCTCGCACCCCTGGTATCTATTCTTTTAGGAAATATTCCATCATATCATTCGATACACCTAGGGTCAGAACCTGGTACAGTACTTCATCAAGTTACTTCCTTTCCACCACATGGAATTGAATCCAAAAAACCTCAAAACTTGTTCAACTTGTCATCCTGGCAACCTTCAAAACCTTACAATGCCATCTGTTGGAAGAATCTTGTAATTGTTTTCGTAAGCCTTGAATCCTGCCTATCTCCCTCTAAGGGACCCACCTCTCTTTTCTTTCCTTATATTGCCCTCATCCCCTTAACTATCTATCTGTCCCTTATCCCTCCTTCAGACCAACCTAGCTTGAATTTTTTTCACCCTTACTGCTTCTCTCACTTTCTTCCCCTACCCCCTCCCCTGCCCTTGCTTTCAGTTCTTGTATCTTTCCCTGTTCATATATGAAAACTGTTCTTCCTTTATTTTTTATATTGTATGGTTCTATGTATAATGATTGTATAATTTGTATTATTTCGCCTTGCATCTTATGTAAATTTCTTATGTGTCAGCACTTTGTATATTATGTGTTCTACTGTTTATCTGTTACTTCATCCATCCAGGATTATACTATGTATCATATTACATTTTATCTCATACATTTTTTTTATGTATCAGTACTTTATATATTGTGCATCCTATTATCTATGTACTGCTTTTCTGTCTAGGTTCATCTTGCAAATGAGTTCACTCAACAGTGTTTTTCACCTGGTAAAATAAAGATTGATTGATTGATTCTGAGGGAATAACTGACCTTGCTTGGAAAAGAGTATGTGATTCACTCTCCAATCGTCAGCTTAAATCTAGTCAAGAGCTTTTAACACTGCTTCAGTTACCACCTAAATCACTTTTCAAGATTTACCAAATTTGACACTTATTGATTAGTTGGTTCGGTACTGCAACATGGACAAATAGGAGGAATTTCTCCACTTGCTCATGTCTCAGGCATGGTAGCCACATTCTGTATCCCAAATTGTTTCTGCTTTACACTAAACATTTTCCAAACATCATGGGGCAATCCCACTATTGGTCTTCCTTGTTCATCAATATTAACTTTAATTGGAACCATAACTGGAAGATCTTTATCTCTATACGATGAATGACAAACTCAAACTCACCCAGTTTTATATTTTACATAATATTTACTTCACACCTGTTCACTTAGCTAGGATGGGGAAACTGGCCTCTTCCTTGTGCACTAGGTGTGGGCAAGTGGAGGGGACTTTACTCCATATTTTGTGGGAATGTCCCTTTATGGGACAAAACAAAGCACAAAGCAGACCCACTTTTAGGCCTTGATGACCATTTTACCCTGGACACCTGCATCATAGGGGATTACTCTGGACTTAGGGTTAAAGAGCTGAGATACTACTTGTCCATGATCTCTCTCTCAGTGAAAAGAGTGGTTCTCCACCACTGGAAAGATCCTTCAGACATTCCCTATGCTGAGTGGCTTAATGAGCTGTTGAGTAATCTTCAAGTGGAGAGAATGATAGCTAGTCTTTGTAACAAGATAGCTGAGTACAACAGAAACTGGGGTAAATTATATACCCTATTTTCTCTCTAATTTCCCTTGAAGTGGCACAATAGAGTGATGTCTGGATTTCATTCCCTTTATGGGTCCCTTTTCTTATTATTATATATATTTTTTTTTTCATATTGGATGTATGATATGAATCCCTTCTTTAACTACTGACATTGTTTGGTGTTCTTTATAGGTAGATGTGCACTTTTAGTACTCATAGATATCCATTGGGGGATGGGGTGGGGGTTAGTAGATATTAGGAGCCCAATTCTAGTAGCACCTCAATGCATGTCGCAAGTTGCGACATATGAAGGGTGCAATTATGCCAAGGACCCTGCAACCAATTCTGCAATGGGCAGGGTCCCCTTGGCTAAATCCTGTGACTTGTGCCAACCTGACAGGTATGCCAGACAGAGGGTGTGCCTCACTAGGTTGTCACAAGCCACAGCACTGCAGACAGAAGGGTGCAAGTGCCCCCCCATGACACCAATCCCACAGTAATCCGGCAATCAGCCGCGAAGGGCTCACAGACCCCCCATGCCCAAAACCACATAAGGTGCAGTACAGTCACCCCACAGGGCTAGCTGACGCCCTCCCTCAAGCCCAGATCACTGAACCCTGTTTGTGTGGTAATGCACACTGTAAAAGAAACAAGTCACACACATCCCTGTCATCCATGGTAGTCTAGTGGCCACCCAAGCCCCAATCCCCCAAGTGTTGCATATCACATCCCCCCCAATGATACTTGGTAGTTTAGTGGCCCCCACCCAGTAATGCCAGACCACCCCATTCCCACCCTTACCCAGCCGGTGACTGGTGCACCCTCCTCTCACGTCTGCTGCCAGCCGCTGACTGAGCCCCATCCATGAACGTACTACTGTACGGTACATAATATGTGCATAATTGCTAGTCCCTTTAGCTGCCAATTTCCAGAATCTCTTTATGTCATTATTTTTAATGATGTCATACATAGTAGTCCAAGAACTCATTTGCAAGATGAACCTGGGCAGAAAAGCAGTACATAGGTAATAGGATGCATAATATATATAGTACTGATACATAGAAAATATATATATGAGATAAAATGTAATATGATACATAATATAATCCTGGATGGATGAAGTAACAGATCCTGGTTCCCAAGGAGAGGAACCAGGATCCTAGGTGATAGGTTTAAATGCTTCATTGGCAAGCATTTAAACTAGCCAAGGGGGGGGCACTGGAAAGGACCAGGGAAATCCTAGCCCCCCCAAATTAAAATCAGGGTAGAAAGTGAGGTAAACACCAAGCTAGAGATGTTGATAGGGAAAAGGGCAGGGCTAAATGAGAATAAGGACAGGGATGGGGCAAAAAGGGGTAAGGCCATCAGGAAATGGAGGGTAATGAGTACCAAGCGATGGTGTCAGAGAGAAGACTATAAATATATAGATCATTGGCAGGATTTTCAGGGACATCATTTGTTTTCCCAGGATGGGTTACACCTGAACAAACAGGGAAAGCGTATTTTTTCTTACAAATTGAAACAGATAGTTGACATACATTTAAACTGAAAAAAAGGGGGGGGGGAGATCAATACACCACACAAAAAATAACACCCAAAAATAGTCATTCAGAATCCATAATCAATTTTATTTCATTAAATGCAAGAAGTTTGAACAATAAGATGGATGAGCTTCAAGTCATCTTATATACCCATGATATTCACATTTGTGCAATCACAGAGACATGGTGGAAACCAGAAGATACCTGGGATAGGAACATCCAAGGCTATACCCTGTATCATAATGACAGAAAATCAACAAGAGGTGGGGAGGTGGCCTAATATATATCCAAGGTTATGGTATCAGAGGGATTAGATACCTCCAAATGGGAAAACTGTGAGGTATTATGGGTTAAAGTTTCTTTGAAACAGAACATCAGGCTAAATATTGGGGTAATTTATAGATCTCCCTCGCTTACCACATTGGAGGACATCATGCTGTCTGACTTCGTCAAGCAGATGGCAAATTTAAACAATGTCATTTTACTAGGTGACCTTAATTTACCAGGAATAAATTGGAATACATTGCAAGTAAATACAGCCATAGAAGAACAATATCTGGAAATAATTAATCTAGCTGCCTTAGAACAGTATGTCACATCTAATACCAGAGGGAATCAGATCTTGGACCTAGTTTTGAGTAATTTAAATGACAAAATACAGGACTGTATAGTTTTGCCACCATTAGGTACTAGTGACCATTTAATAGTTAAGTTTAAGTATACACAGCAGATAAGTGTTAATTTTGGCAAAACATCCATTTGTAGGTACAATAGAGCAAATTTTGGGGCATGAAGCGGATTTGCTAAATGGAACTGGAAGAGCAATTTAAGGATGCCTCACTTTCAATAATGTGGGACAAATTACAAAATAAACTGCAGGGCCTAGTTAAGTCTCATATTCCATCCTCACTACATCGATGCAGTAAAGAAATCTCTCCCTGTATGGATGACAGCAAAAATTAAAAGAAATAAAGAAAAAAATAGAATGTTTAGAACAGCTAAATTAAGTGGGGATGAGGTAGTTGGGCAAAATATAAAGAATGTCTAAGGGTCACTAAAAAGCACATCGAACAAGCAAAAAAGAATTATGAACATAGACTGGCTACCAGGGTAAAGGATAATTATAAATCCTTTTATTCCTACATTAACAATAAAAGGGGTAATATAAAGAACTTTGGCCCCTTAAGAAAGCAAGATGGAACTGTTATAATGGATAACCAGGAGATGGCAGAACACTATAACAACTACTTTGCTTCAGTTTTTAATCATCCTACAATTACTACACTCCATATTAGTATGGCATCTAGGAAGCCAATTATTACCCTTACGGAATGTGATGTACAAAAAAGACTAAAGTCACTGAACCAGAACAAAGCCCAAGGTCCCGATAAATTGCATCCCAGGGTATTAAAGGAATTGGCAGATCAACTGGCAGGTCCTATCCTTGTCTGTTTCAACAATCCATAAGAGAGGTTGTACCAGAAGTATGAAACAGGCAGAGGTTGTCCCTATACATAAAAGGATCTACATAGAATGTGAAAATTACAGGCCAATTAGCCTGACTTGGTCTTAGGTAAAGTACTGGAGGTATTATTAAAGATTACATTATGGACTTTCAACAGCAAACTGGAAAAACAGATAATACACAACATGGCTTCGTAAAGGGCAGATCATGTCAGACAAATCTCCTTGAATTTTATGGTAAAGTAAACAAGGCCGTGGATGATGGGAGACCTGTGGATGTGGTTTTCCTGGACTTTGCGAAGCCCTTTGATAAAGTGCCACATGACAAACTGATTGATGCACTTAGTAATATGCAGCTACATTCTGATATTATTCATTGGATTAGGTCATGGCTTATCGGAAGACAGCAAAGGGTTTGCGTAAAGGGAGAATATTCTGAATGGATAGATGTGACCAGTGGTGTCCCACAGGGCTCCGTGTTGGGGCCATGTCTGTTTAGCATTTATATAGGGTCTATGCATTCGGCACCGGAGGTATGGCTATCAAAATTTGCCGATGACACCAGAGTGGGCAAGGTGATAAATGGTATAGAAGATACTAATATTCTCCAGACCACCCTAAACAGCTTGGAAGAATGGGCACAAAAGCAAGGGTCAACTTTCAATGTAATGAAATGTACAGTTATGCATATTGGCAAAAATAATATGCATTATCAGTACAGGTTGGGAAATGAATTATTAAGGGTTGTCACCAAAGAAAGTGACCTGGGAGTTAAAATATGTAATAACCTAAGCTTCAGGCCACATTACAATCAAATAATAAAAAAGGCTAGCAACATACAATATTGCATAAACAAACACATAAAGAGCAATAATAAAGAAGTTCTCTTACCACTCTACACATCTTTGGTGCGCCCTCATATGGAATACTGTGCCCAGTTTTGGGTGCTGGGGGCAGGGGCGATATAAGATCTTTGGAGAGGGTACAAAGGAGAGCCACAAAGAGGATAGCTGGGGTCCAGGGGCAGGAGTATGAACAGAGACTGACAGCTTTGGGCCTGTATACCTTGGAATATCGAAGAATGCGTGGTGACCTATGTTTAATATATAGGGCACTAAATGATCCCCACACTTTGGGAACAGCTAAATTTGGTATTAAGGGATAAACCCTATGACACTAGAACTCATCCATTGCAGATTAAATTAGATAGGTTTAAAACCTTAGAAGAAAGTACTGGTTAACAGTGAGAGTGGTTAAGATCCGGAATAGGCTTCCAATTGAAATAATAGCAGAACAATGGAATTCTTTAAGAAGCTAATTGATCAATATATGATCAAAAATAATATTCTGGGATATACATAAATCAATGGTGAGTATATGGACTATAGTCTTTATAAACTCTGAAAACCTATGAAACCTATGAAACCAATGCCTGTAGTCTGGGCAACAAGCTCCTGGAACTGGTGGCCTTGATGGAAGAGGGATGTCTGCATATTGTAGCAGTCTCAGAAACATGGTACATAGAGAACCATGACTGGGAGGCTAACATACCAGGGTACACAACCTACAGGAGAGACAAGGAGGGGAGAAGAGGGGGAGGGGTAGCTCTCTCTGTAAGGGAAGGGATAAAAGCAACTGAACAAAAGAGTAAACAGGGAGGAGAGGAGGCAAGGTGGGTCACCTTAGAGACTGGAAACGGCACCACGATCCGCACATGTGTTGTATACAGACCCCCATGTCAGGGGGAAGGAATGGACAAGGATATGATAGAAGGCATCCTTAGTATGGTAGAGAAAGGGGAGATACTATTGATGGGAGACCTGAATAGGTCAGATGTTAACTGGAGCACCTTTGCTGCAGCCACATCCAAGAGCAGAGCCATTCTCAATGCTCTACAGGTGGCATGCCTCAGACAGCTAGTTTTGGAACCCACTCGTGAGGGAGCAATCTTAGACCTCGTACTTTCAAATGGGGACAATGAGAGGATCTCAGATCTAGAAGTGGGTAGCCATCTGGGAACAAGTGACCACCAAATATTGTGGTTCATGATAAACTTAGCTACAGAGTCAAACCATACAAAAGTGAGGGTACTGGACTTCAGGAAGGCTGACTTTGGCAAGATGGGAGAATGCCTTAGAAAAGCACTAGCAAACAGGCTAGAAGGAGGGGTGGAGCAACAATGGGGAAACATCAAAACAGCCATTACAGAGGCAAGAAGTCTTTATGCGAAGCAAATAAACAAATCAAAATGAAGGAAAAAAACACTATGGTTCTCAAAAGAGGTGGCGGGGAAGGTCAGGGAGAAAAAGGCAGCATTCAGGAAGTATAAGAAAACACAGAAGGAGCAAGACAGAGAGCTGTACCAGTTAAGGCAGAAGGAAGCAGGGAGGGAAGACAGAATAGCAAAGGCCCAAACTTATGAAAAGATAGCCGACTCGGTTAAGAAAGGGGATAAAACCTTTTATAGGTACATCAGGGAGCATGGAAAGACAAAGGGAGGGATAGTGAGGCTGAATAGAATGGACAGAGAGTGGGCAGAGAGGGACAGTGAAAAAGCAGGGATACTGAATGAATACTTCTGCTCAGTATTCACAAAAGAGGAGGAGGGAGGGGGAGGTGCCTAATCCAGTTAACAGAAGCACTCTGGATAGGGGGGTCGATCCCAGTCCTTTCACAGAAGAAATGGTTCTGAAAGAACTCCTAAAATTGAAGGTGGACAAAGCAATAGGGCCTGATGGAATTCACCCCAAAATTCTAAAAGTATTAAGGGGAGAACTAGTGAAACCACTGACTACCCTTTTTAACAAATCATGGGAGGATGGTGTGGTACCTGAGGACTGAAGGAAGGTGGATATGATTCCCCTTCACAAAAGTGGGACCAAGACAGAGGCAGGAAACTACAGACCTGTTAGTTTGACCTCTGTGATAGGGAAAGTGATAGAATCACTTCTGAAGGAAAGAATTGTTGAGTACCTAGAGACCAGTGGGGCACAGGACCCAAGGCAGCATGGGTTCACAGTGGGAAGGTCATGTCAGACAAATCTATAAACATAGAAACATAGACTTTGACACCAGATAAGGACCGCCTGGCCCACCTAGTCTGCCCATTTCCCTACCTAGATGATAAGCTGCAGATCCTGCAGGAGGAGGAGGAGTTACCTAAACCAGACAAGAGGAGGAGTTACCTAAACCAGACAATAGAAGCACTCTGGGTAGTGGGGTTGACACCAGTCCATTTACAGAAGAAAGAGTCCTGAAAGAACTCCTAAAACTCAAGGTGGACAAAGCAATGGGGCCTGAGGGGATTCACCCCAGAATCCTAAAAGAACTAAGGGAGGACCTAGTGACACCATTGACCAGATGTGATTCCCCTTCACAAAAGTGGGAGCAAGGCAGAAGCAGGAAACTACAGACCTGTAAGTTTGACCTCAGTGGTAGGGAAAATAATGGAATCACTTCTGAAAGAAAGAATTGTTGAGTACCTAGAGGCCAGCGCGGCACAGGACCCAAAGTAGCATGGATTTACAGCAGAAAGGTCATGTCAGACAAATCTAATTGATTTCTTTCACTGGGTGACCAAAGTAATAGACCAGGGAGGGGCTGTGGATATAGCCTACCTGGACTTTAGCAAGGCATTTGACACAGTCCCACACAAAAAAACTAATAATCAAGTTAGCCAGCCTGGGAGTGGGTTCCAGGGTGGTAGCCTGGGTATCAAACTGGCTGCACAACAGGACACAGAAGGTAATAGTGAATGGAACACATTCCAAAGAAAGTGGGGTTACTAGTGGAGTACCTCAGGGCTCAGTACTGGGTCCAGTCCTCTAACATCTTTATAGGTGACATTGCAGAGGGTCTGGAGGGAAAGGTATGCCTCTTTGCAGATGACACAGAGATCTGTAACAGAGTTGATACACAAGGGGGTAGAAAGGATGAGAAGGGACTTGGCAAGGTTGGAGGAATGGTCAGACATATGGCAACTTAAATTCAATGCAAGAAGTGCAAAATAATGCACCTGGAAACAAAAACCCAGGAGAAGAGTACACAATAGCGGGAGGTACTAACAACAACAAAATGGAAAGGGACTTGGGGTAGTCATATCAGATGACCTAAAGGTGGGTAAGCAATGTGAGAAGTCAATAAGGAGAGCCAGGGAATACTGGGATGCATAGGACGGGGCATCACAAGTAGAAAAGGAGTGGTTATCCTCTGTACAGACAGTTGGTGAGACCCCATCTGGAATACTGTGTGCAGTTTGGAGACCCCATCTATGCAAGGACATAGACAGGATGGAAGCAGTCAGAGGAGGGCAACTAAAATGGTGCAGGGTCTGCATCAGAAACCATATGAAGAGAGACTGAGAGAGTATGTATACCCTTGATGAAAGGAGGGACAGGAGGACAAGATATAAACTTTTAAGTACCTCAAGGGAATCAACAAAGTCTAGGAGGGTAGCATCTTTCAGAAAAAGAGATGTGTAAGAACAAGGGGGCACTATTTAAAGATGGGGGGGACGGCTCAGGGGTAATGTGAGGAAATTTTTTTTCACGGAGAGAGTGGTGGATGCATGGAACCGCCTTCCTGGGGAGGTTGTTGGGTCTAAAACAGTAGGGGAATTCAAACATGCATGGGACAGACATAAGGCAATTGTAGTGGAGGGATGCAGGAAGTAGGCTGTTGGTTAACTAGAATCTGCAGCTTATCCAATAGGAAGGGAAATGGGCAGACTGGGTAGGCCAAGTGGTCCTCATCTGCCGTCAAAGTCTATGTTTCTATTTAATCAACAGCCTATTTCTTCCTATCCCCCACAAAAATTGCCTTATGTCTGTCCCATGCATTCTTAGATTCTCCACAGTTTTAACCCACAACCTCCTCAGGAAGGCTGTTCCATCGTCCACCACCCTCTCTGTGAAAAAATACTTCCCTCACGTTGCCCCTAGGCCATCCCTCCTCTATCTTCAAATTGTGTCCCCTTGTTCTTGCACATCTCTTTTCTGAAAGATGCTACCCTCTTGGACTTTGTTGATTCCACTGAGAGGTATTTAAACGTTTGATCATGTCCTCCCTCTCCTCCTTTCCTCAAGGGTATATATATATTAGCTCCTTTAGCCTCTCCTTGTATGGCTTCTCTTGCAGACCCTGCACCATTTTAGTTGCCCTCCTCTGAACTGCCTCCATCCTGTCTATATCCTTGCGGAGATGGGGTCTCCCGAACTGGACACAGTACTCCAGATGGGGTCTCACCAACTGCCTGTACAGGGGGATAACAACTTCCTAGTTTCTGCTGGTGGTGCCTCTCCCTATACATCCCAGTATCCCCCCAGCCTTCCCTACCACCTTCTCACATTGCTTGCCAACCTTAAGGTCATCTGATATGATTACCCTAGACTAGACTTGAGCAAGGCATTTGACACAGTCCCACACAATTAATAGTCAAATTAACCAGCCAGGGAGTGGGACCCAGGGTGGTAGCCTGGGTAAAACACTGCCTGGACAACAGGACACAGAAGGTAATTGTAAATGGAGACCACTCTGAAGAAAGAGGGGTTACAAGTGGGGTATCGTAGGGTTCAGTATTGGGTCCAGTTCTTTTAATGTCTTTATAAGTGACATTGCAGAGGGACTGGAAGGAAAAGTATGCCACTTTGCAGATGACACAAAGATCTGCAACAGGATTGATACACAAGGAGGCGTGGAAAGAATGAGAAGGGACTTGGCAAGGTTGGAGGAATGGTCAGAAGTATGGCAGCTTGGATTCAATGCAAAGAAGTGCAAAATAATGCACCTGGAAAACAAAAACCCAGAGGAAGATTACACAATGAGGGGGGAGGTAGTAACAACAACAAAAATGGAAAGGGACCTGGGGGTAATCATATCAGATGACCTTAAGGTTGGCAAGCAATGTGAGAAGGCAGTAGGGAGGGCTGGGGGATACTAGGATGTATAGGGAGAGGCATCACCAGCAGAAAACTGGAAGTTGTTATCCCTTTGTACAGACAGTTGGTGAGACCCCAGCTGGAGTACTGCATCCAGTTCTGGAGACCCCATCTCCTCAAAGACATAGACAGGATAGAGGCAGTCCAGCGGAGGGCAACTAAAATGGTGCAGGGTCTGCAAGAGAAGCCAATGCGAGGAGAGACTAAAGGAACTTAATATGTATACCCTTGAGGAAAGGAGGGAGAGGGGGGACATGATAGAAATGTTTAAGTACATCAGTGGAATCAACAAAGTCCAAGAGGGTAGCATCTTTCAGAAAAAGAGATGTGCAAGAACAAGGGGACACAATTTGAAGATAGAGGGGGGACAGCTCAGGGGCAATGTGAGGAAGTATTTTTTCACAGAAAGGGTGGTGGACACATGGAACAGCCTTTCTGAGGAGGTTGTGGAGTCTGAAACTGTGAGAGAATTCAAGAATGCGTGGGACAGACATAAGGCAATTTTTGTGGGGGGTAGGAAGAAATAGGCTGTTGGTTAACTAGGATCAGCAACTTATCCTTTAGGTAGGGAAATGGGTAGACTAGGTGGGCCAAGCAGTCCTTATCTGCCATCAAAGTCTATGTTTTTATGTTTCCTGGTATAGTTCAGAGCAGAAAACACTGCTCTTGATGGGACTTTTTTTTATTTCTAAAATAATTTCATCTGTTGAGTCCCATGTTCTTTCAGCTAAAATTATATGATTCTTTTCATGGGGGTTAAATGAGACTGCAGGACAATGTGTTTCTTCATGAGTAGTATTATTTTCTGAAACAACAAACTGAAGACATAATGGAGCATGGTCACTATAAGGTCTCATGTTTATCACCAGCGATCTAAAGTAATTATGATATTTTGGGGCACATAAAACATAATCAATAGTGCTTTGACCATTTGGTGCAAAGTAGGTTGTATTTCCTTCTCTATCCCCTTGTAACCTGCCATTTAAAGCAAGCAAGTTATTGCTTTCAGTAAATTGGATTAATCTTTTGCCCTGCTCATTGATAACTTTGTCTCTACTTATCATCTTTTCCATATTACCCATATATATGTATTCCTGTAGTAGGGCAAGGTTATCATAGTCAGCAATTCTCAAATTTAAATCACCAGCCAACAGAGCTATTTCCATCGGGTAACTAGCTTGAGTGGATTCTATGTCTATGGTCAAGTTCACCCAAAGCTCTTTGTCCTTCTGATTTAACTATAGGAGGGATGTACATATTAACTACTATATGTATGGAAAGACCCCACTGAAGAACAAACAGGATATAATTTTGTTTCATAATTTTGTAACCCAGTGTTTGTAGTTCTTTCACAATTTTAATATACTGTAAATTATCAGCCCTCCCTTGAATCCTCCAGATTTATTAGTTTTGGTTGGTGGTGAGAAGAAATGTTCATACCCATATATATTAATTTCATGTACAGACTAAGTTTCTTGAAATAAAAGAAGCATGTGGGTATATTATCCAATCAGGATCTAAATGCTTCTGAGATAACCCTGCAACATTCCATATCAGAATATTTGAGCGAACAATGGTTTCTTTACTTGCCTCACCACTAAGGACCAATTCATTTGATGACTGATCTAGTCAATTTTCAGGTACCTCCAATTTCATTTCATTGATATCTAGTATTATGATGTTTGCTTTATATAATTTATAGGCCTTCTTTATAATTTGAAGTGTAAGCCTTTCAGATCCTACCAGGAAGTCAATTTATGTACCCTCATCCTGTGAAACAATTCTTTCAGCATATAAAACATAATTTTTACCTACATAGATACATAGACAGTGTTGGCAGATAAGGGCCTTTGGCCCACCCAGTCTGCCCATTTGAGCTTGTAAGTTCAGTTTATGTTTTCCTAGAAGTCTGTTGCCCCTTACCCCTGACCTCCAGAATTCCTTTATGTCTATCCCATGCATTCTTAAATCCCGTGATTGTTTCAGCCCCCACCACTTCCTCTGGCAGGGTGTTCCACTTGTCCACCACCCGTTCTGTGAAGAAATTCTTCCTCATGTTTCCTCTGAATCATCCTCCCTCCAATTTCATCCCATGCCCTCTAGTCCTGGAACATCTTTTTCACTTAAAAATAGTGTATTCCTGCACCCTGTTCCTCCCAGTAAGATACTTGTATGTCTCTATCATATCCCCTCTCTCCCTCCTCTCCTCCAGGGAGTACATGTTCAGTTCCTTCAACCTGTCTTCATAGGACTTGTGATGCAATCCATGCACCATCTTTGTTGCCCTCCTCTGAATCTTCTCTACCCTGTCTATGTCCTTACGTAGGTATGGTCTCCAGAACTGTACACTGTACTCCAGGTGGGGCCTCACTAGTGTCTTGTATAGCGAATTATGACCTCCCTTTTCCTGCTGGTGCTGCCCTGCCTATACATCCCAGCATCCTATTTGCTTTACCTGCTGCCTTGTCACACTGTTTCCCTACCTTGAGGTCATCAGGATGATAACCCCAAGATCCCTTTCCTGCTTGGTGCATGCTATATCCTCACCCCCAACTGATATATTGTGCCAGGGTTTTGTGCCCCATATGCATTATCGTGCACTTCCTTGCATTGAATTTCAACTGCCAAACCCTGACCATTCTTCAAGTTTCTGCAGGTCCCTTCTCATTCTGTCTACACCCTCTGGTGTGTCTACTCTGTTACAGAGCTTTGTGTCATCAGCGAACAGTGAAATTCTGCCTTCTAGGTCCTGCTCAATGTCACTGATGAAGGCGTTGAATAGGACTGGTCCCAGCACTGATCCCTGTGGTACCCCACTGGTCACTCTTCCCTCTGTGGAGTGACAGCCATTTACCACCACCCTCTGTGTCCTGCCACCAGTCAGTTACCTACCCACCATACTACTGTCCTGCCCACACCATATTCCCCAGTTTGTGTAATAGTCTTCTATGTGGCACAGTGTCAAAGGCCTTGCTGAAGTCCAGATAGGCCATGTCCACTGCCCTCCCCTGATCCACCTCCCTAGTCACCCAGTCAAAAAATTCAACAAGGTTGGTCTGACATGACCTCCCCCTGGTGAAACCATGCTGCCTTGGGTCCTGTAGTCCATTGACAACCAGATGTTCCACCAATCTCTCCTTCAGTAGTGCTTCCATGATCTTCCCTACTACAGAGGTGAGGCTGACTGGTCTGTAGTTCCCTGCTTCCTCTTTGTTCCCACTTTTGTATAAGGGGACTACATCTGCTGTCCTCCAGTCTTTGGGTACCTCCCCTGTTTCCAGTGATCAGCTAAACAGAATAGCCAGAGGTTCAGCCACCACCTCTCTTAGTTCTTTAAGGACCCTGGGGTGCACCCCATCTGGCCCCATTGCTTTATCAACTCTTATTACTTCCAGTTCCTTCAGGACCCTTTCTCATGTAAAGGGACTTGTGTCCATTCTGCACCATTCTCACCCCTTGTACTCCATTCAGACCCATTACCCTCCTCTTCCTCAGTAAAGACTGATCAGAAATACCTGTTCAATATATCAGCTTTACTGTTGTCATCCTCCATGTGGCACCCATCCTTCCCCTTCAGTCTCACTATCCCTCCCTTTGTCTTTCTTTTTTCACTTATGTACCGGTAAAAGGTTTTGTCCCCTCTACCCACTGATTTTGCAATGTGTTCTTCTGTCTGAGCTTTGGCTTCCCTTACTGACCTCCCTGCCTCCCTTTGCTTCTCCTGGTACTTCTCCCTATCCCCTTTTGCTTGTGACTTTTGTATTGCCTGAATGCAATCTTATTGGCTTTCACTTTCTTTGCTACCTCTTTGGAAAACCATAATGGTCTCCTCTTCCTTTTCCTCTTGCTAACCTGCTTAATGCATAATTCTGTTGTTCTTGTAATCCCCATTTTAAATACTGCCCACTGTTCCTCAACCCCTGATTCCTGTCCCATTCCCCTTAATGCCTCTTTCAAGTATCTCCCCATTTTCCCAAAGTCTGCCCCCCTAAAATCCAGGATACATGTTTTTGTGTGGTTTGGTTCTGCTCTTTCTGTGATTTCAAACCACAATGACTGGTGGTCATTGTTCTCCAGGTGCTCCCCCACTGCTACCCCCATCACACTGTCCCTGTTTGTGAGCACAAGGTCCAGTATTGCCTTCTGCTGAGTTGGTTCCATGACCAATTGCTTGAGGAAGGCACCCTGAAGGGAGTCCAGGATAAATCTGCTCCTAGTTGATGCTGCTTCTGGGTTGCTCCAGTCCACATCTGGAATATTGAAGTCTCCAACCAGTACTACCTCACCCTTGTCTGCCATCCTTTGGATGGCTAGCATCAGCTCCCTATCTGTTTCTTCCTCCTGGGCTGGTGGTCTATAGACCACACCTGTCTGGATAGCTGTCCCCATTTCCTTTCCAACAATCCACAGTATCTCTCCCCATTTTGTTCCTCCTGGATCTCTGTGGCCCTTATGTCATTTTCACATACAGTGCCACTCCTCCTCCCTCCCTGCCTTCTCTGTCTCTTCTGAATATGTTGTAGCCAGGTATGGCCATCTCCCAATCATGGTTATCATTACACCAGGTTTCAGTGATGGCCACAATGTCAGGTCTGACTGCACCATGACAGCCTCCAGATCTTCCATCTTGTTGCTAAGGCTCCTGGCATTTGCACACATGGCTTTCCATGATTTGACCTCCCTAGACTGTTTGCTGTTCTACTCCAGCCCCTTCCTTGGTTGTCATTTATCCCTGGTTTCTCCTTGCTGTCTGCCCTTCTGCTGAATTTTGCCCTTTTCTGTCTATCCACCTCTTGGACACTAATCTCCATCTTTGCACCTGCTTTGCAGAGATAGCCACTCCTCTGGTTCACTGGTTCCACTGCTAGCTGTGGGGTTGAGCAAGTAAGTGCCCTCCTTGCTGGCCTGCACCCCCTTTGCTAGTTTAAATGCTTGTCAATGTAGCATTTAAACTTATCATTGAGTGCTTGGATTCCCCTCCAGGATGGATGGAGGCCGTCAGGCTTGAACAAACCTCCATCCCTCAAGTGGAGTCCCCAGTCACCAATGATCCAAACCCTTCCTCACAGCACCAGTTCTTCAACCATGAGTTAAAGTTCCTGGTGCATGCACTCTATGCTCTCCCTGTTGCCTCACAGGAAGTACTTGAGAAAGTGACAGAGTAGCTACTTGCTTGAGACCCTCCCCAATTCCTAAACTCTTCCTGAACTTCTTTTGGCTCCCCATTTGCCAGGTCATTAGTACCTAGGTGGATAATGACATCCAGCTCACCCTTTCGTCTTGCCTTGCCAGCGATCCCCAGGATCTTCCTTCCATCCCTCCATGCCGTGGCACCTGGTAGGCACCTCACCTCCCTGTCCTCCCCCTCCTGTGTTCCTAGCTGGATCCCTCTTATGATGGAGTCCCCCACCTATTTCAGTTTCTAACATGCAGGCGAGTATTGTAGTAATAAACATTCTTAACATATCATTATTTTCATTTGGAAAGTGTTCCACCCCCAAAACAGACAAAATAATAGCATTATCTGCATTTCTCACTTTTTCAGTATTAAAATCCCATTGCAATTTCTCAAGTGCTCCACTAAAATCTTTAACACTTAGTGTATCGATTTTGTTTGGTTCCTTCCCTAAAAAATGTTCTATAGTTGCCCGTAAAACAGGGAGGTCTATGTTTAACCCTAGACTATTCATTTTGTTTTATCTGAACCAAATGGTTTTAGCTGCTTTGATAACCTTAGTTAAAAGATATATAGGGAATGTAGAGTCCATCTTGTCTCTAAATCCCATTTTAACTAGGTCTCTAGCTTTTGAAATTTCGCACTGTGCCTCTAGTAGAAGATACACAATGTCTGTCAGTGACTCTGAGGTCTCACACGATTTCTCAAAAATCCCTGTTATTCTTACAACTGTTTCTGACCCAGTGATAATAGTTGTTTCCATTAATCTGACTGTTTCCATGCCCCTAATTACCCTGTGTTCTTTTTCTAATGGGGACTACATATCCCTAGTTTCACTTGGGGTCTCGTTAGTTATTTTAAGATTTAAAGTATCCTTTCCAGATTTCATTTTCTCCCTTATTTGTATTTGTTTAGTTCCCTTAATTTCCTGGTTCTGTGAGCCGTTATCCTTTTTTGGAATTATGATTCTTGGAGAAAGTGGAATATGATTTGGTCCTTTAGATGGGCAGCATTCCCCCTTCTGGCCCCTAGTGCTAGTATCCTGGGTTTTCCCTATATCTAGATTTTTTTTTTATGCTGTTTGCCTTTCTTGTTTTATTTTTCTCCTTCCCCCTCGGAGAGTCAGGGACAACTATAGTAGAAAAAGATAACTTCCTTGCATTGCTGGTTGTATCATTGTGCTGTAGTTTAATGAGCTCAGCAATTTGCTTTGCTTGCTCATTTACTACCAGAGTTAGGTTCCTCAGTCTATGCTTTAAATCACTGAAAGCTTCCAACAGTACTATGCTAGCTATAATGGGACAGCCTAGTGCTTTTATAGTATACAGTACTTTGAGAGGTAATCTGGGCACTGATTGAGGAATTTCTCATCTAATTTCTTATTTTCTACCTTCTCATCAAATTTACCAAAAGCTGTATTCAGAAATCTTGCTAAGATTGAAATCTGGGCCTCTGTCTCTTCCAATGATTCCATATGGGACTCCATATCTAGTGGACTAAAAAAATTTAGTTTAGTCATATGAGTTTCATGACCAGTTTGGGTGCTAGGGGTTATTGACTGATTATCATTTTGGCCTATCTCTGTTACTGGTCCCATTTCCTTAGGCAGTAAGACTATTGGTTCTTGGGATTTTTTCTTATCTGCAGATGCAAAATAATCAGTATTTTTTTCTTAATTAAATGGCTCTTTTCCCACCTTTTTTAAACTTTTTTCTCCTTTTCCTTTTCTTATTTCCCTTTATTGTTTTGGATTCTACCAACAAAAAATTATCGGAAGTACATTCTCCAGTTTTATCTGACCCCTTTAATGTTGGGGGTGTTTTTATTTCTTTTTTTTTTAACTTCTCCTTTTTGATTATAGCAAATGAGGGGGTCTCCTTTTAAATGGTCAGATTTCCTAACTCAGTCATGGGAGTGTCTTCCATAGGTCTTCCCAGATCCCTAGGACTATCATCCTTTACTGTACTCAAAGGGTGTTTTGTATTTATTATGCTACATTTAGATAAAACTTCAGCATATGTAAATGGCTTTGCACTTTCCATTGGAGTTGATGTGGTTATCATACGTTCTTCTCAGGATACACAGTTATTTTTCCTACTATTAAGATTCCTAAGTTCTTTCCCACTCCTTAACATTTTGCTATGATCTTTTAATAGCTCCTTATGAAGTGTAAAAAATTTCCCACAGCCTCTCGTTTAGATGCCTAGAGGCTAAAAGTGCCCTAAAAGTAACACTATGTGGGAGTTACTTTAGCCAAACTACTTGACTCTATATAGTGTTATCTACAGGTCTACAGATATATAATTTGACAAAAAGATCACAACAGGTAACAGGCAGTGAATTGTATTACATATATTATTTGTTCATAGAACAAAGGAGGTCTTCAGAATCTACCTCCCTGAATCCAGTGACCTTTAATGCTTTAAACTTGATAAACTTGATATTAGCTCCACCATAGATAACAGAGATCTTAGTCCCCAAAAGATTTGCCTCTTTAGGGCAACTTTTTAAATTATCCATCCTTTGAGATATCTGATGAGTAGAGTAAATATCAGTTTACAGGTGAAATAGTCCATTAGACCATAGGTCTATTAGTCCAGTAGTCCAATAGTCACTTTGAGACCACAATCTTCCAGGTTTTCCAGCCCCCAAGTTCAGATTGTCACCAATGGGGGGGGTGGTAAGAAGGTGAGAGATGAGAAGTTGCAAGAGTCACTGTTCAATTGCTAATCTTTACTATTCCTCAGTTGCTCTTCCAATGCTGGAATGTTTTTCTATGTATATCTGTGTGAAATCTTGTAAAATCTTGTATATTTCAGCTTCTTCAGCTACCACATTATTTCCACTCCTACTTCTTGATCTTTTATTTTCCTTATATTCCTTTGTTTTTCCAAGTTTGGGAACCAGTTATTGGGCACAGCAAGCTGCCAAAACAAAAATGGACAGGGACGGACCTCTGAAAAGGTGCAGAGCAATTCTGCCCTTTCAATTTTGCCCCTTCAAAAAAGAAGCAAAGTAGGATATAGTGAGAATCAATCAGTCATTCATTACCTTAACCCTACTTATTCTTATATTCTTTATTTATAGAAATTTGGTATGTGGGGGTCAATTATTTAAAATAGTCTTTAAATTAATCTCTAAATGTTGCAGTAAACCTAAAGGGTTAAAACTACGTATATTTAGGTTTAAATACAGTGTAAAGCAGAAAGTAGCATTTAGCTTTTATTTTTTTCTTAGGATCTGGCCATACCAAAAACCAAAACCAAATAAGATAAATTTTAGTCAAACTCTTCCCAAAAAGAATAAAGCTATGGATATGCTACTTACAGTCAACAATCAGAACTGGGGACAAATCCAGGAGAGTCCTGGGTGTTTATAATTGAGTGTGCTCTCTCTACTGCAAAGATAGCGATCTGAATGATAGGATGCCATGCATGTGTTTTTAAGGTGAAGAGCAGTTCACTATGCTATATGTGTTGCATCACGTTGAATCACGTGATCCTAGTGGTGATATATTGCATAATACGTAGTCACTTAGTAAAATTTAAAAGGAAAAAAACTAACTTTTTCTCCAGCTAAGGAAGCACAAACCAAAAAAATTAATGCAAGAAATCAACCCACCTAAAGCTCGGGCAGCAGTAATCTAAACACAGGAAATTCAGTCGCCAAAATATGTGTGAGGCGTAATTTGCTCAGTAAGGCCTACTAAAAATAATCCCCATGTTATGGCTGAATGCAATATACACCAGTGTACTAATAAAATACAAAACAATAAAAAACATACACCCCTTGTAACAAAGCTTTGCTGATCTGTCAGTCTGTGCAAAAGACATGTAAGGTGTTCTTTTCCTCAATAGGCTGGAATCTTTGTCTTTCTTCTGGGTGGGGGGTGTTTCACACTTGATGTGGTTCTGGCCCGAACCTGCCACAGCCCCCTCCACAACAACCATCTCCGTACAGAGAAAAAACACAGGCTTCCAACTATCATCTTCAATCTCCAGTCTCCTGTGAAGGGAATCAATGGCAGGTGGACAGAATGAAAATGCTTTTTTGCACTACTAATCACATAAAGCAAATGGGAGTAACCAACAGCCACAAAAGTGCTAAAGTGAAATGAATTGAAGGAGGAGTACAGACAAACACTTGCAGTTTGAGACTGTGGTTATCCCCACAACTGTGGGAGGTCACTTTATACACCACCACAGCTCAGTCCTAAATTTCTTGAGGGTTCATCAAAATTAAAATAACTTTCTGTTAAGTTAGGGCAGTTAAAATCAAATAAAAAAAAGTGATGAGCTCCTGTCTAGTATGACATAGTTGGTATACTTTTTGTAAAACAGGGATAAGCTTCTCAACACACTCTGCCTACTTGCTTCTCCAAGGTCCTCCACAGGAAAATGCAGCCAGCACTGACGAACTCCGAAGACAGAGTAGCTTGGTATGGCCATGCCCTAGTCATGATTGTCAGTGCACCATGACTAAGTTATGACCACCACATCCAGACTAGCATCCTCCATGATGGCCTTTAGGTCTTGATTTTTATCTTAGACTCCTTGCATTGGTGCACTTGGCTTTTAATACCTTGCTCTTTCCCTGCCTGCAACCCCTCTTCTCTCTTCTGCCTGTGTTGCTCCCTGAAGTTCTCTCTGACCCTCTTGTCCCTCATTACCCTCTCCATTTTTTGTCTGTTTTACTCTTCTGTTTTTGAATTCTTGATTTATACTCTGTCCTCTGCCTTGTCATCACCCCTTTCTACTTGCACCCTTGCTCTGGAGGAGCTTTCTCCTCTTGGGCCCTCCCTTCTTGTTACTTCATCATGTGGGGGGAAATGTTTGCCTACCTTGGTGATACTGCCTCCCTCAGCTAGTTTAAATTCTCATCCAAGTAACATATAAACCTCCCACTAAGGACTGTGGTCCTCCTCCTGGAAGTATGCAAGCTGTCACCTTTACAGGGGCCAGTAGCTACCCAGGCTGGACCCCAGTCAACAGCATAGCTGAAGTCATTCTCCCTGCACCATGACTTCAACCAATTGTTGAAAGTCCTAGTGTAGAGTACCCTATCCTCCCCTCAGCCATAATTAAGTAACACCTTGGCAAACACTACTGTGTTTGCTACCTGATTAAGTCCCCTCCCTGGCCCCTTGAAATTGCCCAGTAGTACCTGCTGACATGTGAATTCACTCCCATAAATATGCTGTGACAACTTGCACTGGGCTATTAGCTCAAGCATCAGTTAGCTCCCTGCATAATTCATTCTTAATTTGTTCCCCCTGGGGTTAATTTTATTAAATTTATACGGGGCAAATTCTCAGGGAACAATTCATTGATGCTGGAGGTAATAGTAGGGTGCGAGTTGTCATAGGGCACATTGACTAGAGCAAATTGTCATGTAGCTGTACAGCCTGTACCCTATCCATCACCAGGTCATTTTCCCCAGTTGGACACTGACATATAGCTCCTCCCCTGACCTACCACCTTGGTAATCTGCTGGACGCACTCTTCATCCTTCCAAGCTGAAGTGCAAGAGGACAATTTACATACCTCTCCTTTACACCTCCTGCTGCTGAGTCTATACCGCCAATGATGATAATGTCCCCCACCAGAAGCTACTTTCTCCTAAGATGGGGGCCTCTTCCTCCCCCCATGGGTCCTCTCCTTCAGAAGACCCCCACATCCTCCTTTAGTACTGCTTCAGGTACCTCTTGTCAGCTGTACTGTCCCACCATATATTGCAAAGAAATTTAACACTGGCACAGATGGAGGAGTAGGTACCCTACCCATCACCCCCACCCTCCCTGAGCTGACCAAGGTCCAGCCATTCTGCCTCTACCTCTACCTCTGCCTAGGCACCCTCTGGGGTAGTAGAAGCAGCCTTTGTGGCCTCTGGGTGGGACAAAAGGTTTTTGCACCCTTGCCAGTTTGGACCATAATCCAGTGAACTCAACCCAGAGAGGTGAATGCACTCAGACTGGCATTGTCTGCACTCATTGTCTGTACTTATTTCTCAAATGGCTTCCTCAAGAGGCTGAAGTACGTAGCACAATTGTGCCATCAGGGTCCACTGACTTGAACTGACTTACACATCTTGTATACCTATTGAGTGCTTCATAGTGTACAATTGACTGTTTTACACTGCTCAAGAAGCCATTGTCATTGTACCATGCAGAAGGCAAAATTCCAACTTGTATTCACCTCTTGCTTTAGATGATATTGTGGAAGATTATTGTCTTTTGCAGCTGCCACAAAAGCTTGCTTACTTTAGCAACATTACTACAATATCTGCATACTGTATTTTACATGCTACATTTAATGCATTCTGAATGTTTCTGTCATCTCTAAGAAAATCATGTACTAAAAGCATGAGGGCACAAGCAAAGCAAGAAATATGCATATTCTGTCCATCCTTTGCAAGGCATGCAATGTTAGCCCCCTTATTGGTAATCAAAAATTTTGGAGACAGGCCATGAGGAGTAGATCAATCAGCAAACCATCTTAATTACTGCAAGAGATTCACTACAGTGTCATATTTAGGCTCACAACTAGTAAAAAAGAAGACAACCTACTTCTTAAATATTGTGGTGGTCATGTTTGAGCCAGAGGATGAAGCAGAGGAATTGTGAAAGGATGCCCAGTGACAAGTAACTTTCAAGTAGTCTAGTTTAGGTGCAAGTCAACATATTAGTTGAAAAATATATCTGTGGTTCTGCTACCAGGTTCAAGGCCTGCACCACTTTATCACACAATTCACAATAGACAGTTGTTACTGAACTGGTGAATTCAGAGCAGCATGGAAAGCTGGCATCACACAAAACAGAAGTCAATCTGTGTTAGTAAGTTTCAGGTACCTTACTTGGTTACTTGGCTAAAGTTAGACAAAGAAGGCCTGATGGCCCATGTTTATGTCTCCTACTCCTTAATAGTGCTCTGTCATTTCTTTATTCAATGTGTTCAAGTGCAGGTTCAAAATAAAGCAGGTACAGCCAGTTCAGCTTTGCAGCAGAAAAGGGCAATAAGTATCAGAGGATAAGGCAGATCTCCCTCCTCCACCATCACACCAATGGGTTTCATGCAACTTGTGCATTTTCAAAGACTGATCATGCATGGTTGGATTAATTAACAGTGAAGACTACATTTATTTAGGAACTAAGGAGGTATAACCCGAAAATGGATGGGGGGGGGGGTGTACCATGTCTTCTTTGATTTGAATTTATTAACATGATGCATTTATTGTAATGTTCTTTTATAAAATGTGCATGGCTAATTGGTAGTACTGATGTATCCCTTTTTTTTTAGGTGTAAGAAATGTGATGTCACAGATTATTGGTGGCTATTGTTTGGGAGTCCTTTAGCCACATCGCACATATTGGCACCTATGCACTAATGGGCAGAGTGACTATGTGCCACATAACTTGGGCACATAGCTACCCCACACGCATTGTGAACCCCATGTGGAATGCACCATGGGGGGAACGCAGCACATGTGCACCCGATTCTCTGGCCATTGGAAGAGCAACGCGCCAGGGACAAGCTTGCACTATGCACCATGCACTAAAGAGTGTAGTGCTGGCCACGGTGGTGTATAGGGGAGCAGGGTACACCAGGAAGAACCGTGCTGCAATCCCCCTATGTGCCCCTTGCACACCCTGGGACATGTCGCAAGACAAGGTGAACAGCCCACCAACACTCCAGGGCAACATCAAACAGCTGCCCTGTGCCACCCACCCACTCCAGCACACTGCAGCATGTACGGCACCCCCACAAATCCAAACCCCTCACAGAGGCAATGGCACATGGATGTTGCCCCCCCCAATGGCATTGCATGTCCATATCCTGCTACTGGTAGTACCTTCATCCCCTCCACCAACCGACATACCCCCTGTAGCTCAGCACCACTTTGTTGTCATTGGAGGGCAGTGGCATTGCCCTCCTCCCACCCACCATAGCCACTGATTGGATGCCCGGCTGGGTCAGTGACTCTGCCTGCAACCATCCTGTGTGGACCTGTGCTCCAGGGGGGCAGGGCCATGGACAGGTGTCCGGTGGTGGTGAATGCTACTGGTATGCACCTGCATGCCTCAGGTGCATTGTTCCCACCCCTATGTGCATAGGGGCCATTGTTTTCTGGTTGGTATGCAGGACTTGAATATCTGCCCTGTCAAGGTCATACATATAAATTTATACAGTAGGGGAGAGACAAAAATGTACAGATACATTAAATATTTACTTGACAGTAGGACCTGGAGTGATGACAAATTGTTTGTCATCATTAGAGGAGTGTAATCACCATTTACCATCACTGGAGGCTGGTCACAAATGAGCTCTTAACCAGTAGGAGAGCAGC
Source organism: Neoceratodus forsteri (assembly GCA_016271365.2). Classification (NCBI taxonomy): domain Eukaryota; kingdom Metazoa; phylum Chordata; order Ceratodontiformes; family Ceratodontidae; genus Neoceratodus; species Neoceratodus forsteri. The sequence continues at coordinate 527,437,455 of CM028134.1, forward strand.
TTGAACAATGCCTGATGACATCAGAATGACCTCAGCTGCACCCAAAACACAGCAGTGAAATCAAACAGAAACAGTTTATTCTCCATTAAAAGAAATAATTTGAAAGCTTTACAATTCTGTAATTCTGGAGTAATGTTTGGGATTTAGACAAAGGAGCTTTCCTTCCAACCACAACCCCGCCTCCATACATTTTTGAGTTATACCTCCTTAGTTCCTAAGAAACATATTCTTCAGTGCTAATTAATCAAACAGTTGTTTACTTGGTCTCTTTTCCAAATACCCCATAAACCTGCGACTCTATTAACCATGAGATTGCCATACTACCTGGAGATCATGTCATCTTTGATTTGAATTTGTTAACATGATGTATTTGTTGTTAATATTCTATTATAAAATGTCATTGACTAATTTGTAATACTGATACTGTATATCCCTTTTTTTATTTTTAGGTTCATAAAATGTAATGTCACAGATTATTGGTGGTTACAGTTTAGAGTTTCTCGGCCAGATTATATATATTGTTTTCCGGCTGTTATACTGATCTTGACTATCTGCCCTGTCAAGGTCATATATACAAATTTATACAATGAGGGTGAGACAAAAATGTACAGATAAATGAAATATTTACATGGGAGTAGGACCTGCAGTGATGATACAGTAAATCATTTATCATCACTAGAGGTGGGTCATCAACATATATCATCACTTGAGGTTGGTTACAAAGGAGTTCTTAACAAATGGGGAGCAGCTTGAACAATGCCTGCTGACATCAGATTGTCCCCAGCTGCACTCAGAACAGAGCAGTGAAATCAAACAGAAACAGTTGATTCTCCATTAAAAGAAGTAATCTGAAAGCTTTACAATTTAGACAACGTTGTATAAATTGGACACACAATGACCTCACTCAGAATATGACATTTATCATCACTTGTGAGGGCAGGACATTCATAACTCACTTGTGTTTGGATCCAAGTCACTTCAGCAAATTGATTTTGCAGAATGACAATTTCAGCGAATACAAAACAGCAAATCCAAATTCAGCAATTCATTATTTTGCCGAAATACATATTCAGCGCATGTTAACGAACTTAGCGATGACTTTTACTGCTATTTATACTTGCATTTGGAAATTATATGCAAGCCCCAACAGGCAGTCCATCCTGGACAACAACCGTACTCCCTGATGACCGGCACAATTCTCTCCATCAAATCCCTGTAACAGACATGGTTCCGGTGTACCCTAACCCAGTATGCTACACCTATTTATCAGTTTAACTGCCAGCTGCCACTAATTGCTTGTTGTAATGCAGGGGGGCTGCACCCCCAAATCCCCCTTATTTCATGGATTCTAACTCCATGACACCATGGACACTGGAGTAAGTAGCATCACCTTCATCACTCAAATTGTAATGTGCTGTGTTTACCATTCACTGATGTCTAATGTCACTCAAATGCTGCAGTCACTATAATGTACATTGCACTGTGATTGCACTCACTGTAATTGGCTTCGCTATACTGCCGTCGCTAAAATTGAATCGCTGAAGTGACGTGCTACCCGTGTGTTTCTGCCACTCATGAGTTACATTCCTACCCCCTCACTCATGACGACAAGTGGCAAATTCTGATTCTGGCCATTGTGTATCCTATTCAATTTTGATCTCCAATAATTATTGTTAAGCAATATTTTATAAGCACCAATATTACTGTAAGCCTGATTATCTGATGTTTAAATCTTTTAACATGGATTGTCTTTCAAGTCAGCACTTTGCACTTTTACACACATTGGTTTGCACATTATTGGTTTTCGAGGTACTGTCCTTTTAAGGGCTACTGCTTAAAAGGACAGCTCCAACCATGTATGATAGCCTTTGAAAAAGCACAGGTTGTGTTAAATGTGTTAGGGGTGATGATGGAGGAGGGAGATCTTTCTCAACCTCTGATGCTTATTGCCATTTTCTGCTACACAGTTGAACTGGATGTACCTTGTTTATTTTGCACTGGCACTTAATCACCTTGGATAAAGAAATGACAGAGCACTATTGAAGTACCGGTTTCTCTTTTGTTTTGGAAAACTTACTAACAGAGATTATCTTTTGGTTTGTGTGGTGCCTGCTTTCCATCCTGCTCTAAATTCATGATTATCAAGCTGTGGCACACCAGTCCCAGGTCGGATTTCTCATAAAATCAAAACTGTTTACTGCACTGGTGGCAAAATATTTTCTGGATGATATTTGATATCATGGAACTACAATCTACATTACAGATTCAACAAATGTGAAAAGACACAAGTCAAGAGCTATCATGTGTGCTATTGCCATATTTAATTTCTGTGCAACTGGATGAGTGTGGCTATATCCACATGCCATTTGAAATAACTCTTGCATGTATAATTGTTTTGATTTGGGGCATGGTGTGTTGTGATAGGGAATGGACAGTGGGTAATCAAGGGGAACTGTCAGATGCAAAGGTGCCAGATGGTGATGGAGATGAAAGATTACATTGTTTGCTTTTTTTGTTAAGTAAAGCTGAAAACGTTGACTATTAAATCATTTTCTGATAAGGAAGAAACACTTTCTACTGTAGGTCTCTGTTAACTGCCACATCCTTTCTCTCACCAGACATTGATATGTGATCTTTTCTGTGGAGTCCAGTGATGATAGTGACTGTAAATGAGCACTGTCAAAAGATTGACTCATTTACAGTGCTACCCTGTAAGGGTAGCGACGGAATGCGAAAGCGACAGTACAGATGAGCAGCGGAGGGCAACTGGAAGGGGAGGGATAGGGAAGGGAAGAGGAGGGGAGGGACAGGGAAGAAGGTTTGTGTGGGATAGTGTGCTGTGCTGCCACTGAGCCAGCCATGTGGTGTGGTGGTGAGGGTGACTAGCTTCGGGGAATATTTTACTGCTGCCATAATGTCTTTTTTTTCAGACCGTCTCCCCTTCCCCAATATGCACCTCCCTGGAGTTGGTTATATTAAACCAGGTGTGTGTGGGGGAAAGCCCCCCCACATAAATACTATTTTATCTTGCCGGATGTGTTGTCGTCCACACGTGTACTTCGCCGTTGTGCTTTTCGGTGACATATACTCGTTCTAATGGCGATCACTCTTTTGCAATCACCATTATGAAATGGTACCCTTTTCTGCTGCATGAAGTTGGATCAATTCTTTTTCAGTGTCTTATTAAAGTGGACGTGACAAGGTGATTATCCTGTGTCTCCCTGCTGATAAGAGTTTTATAGAGTGTGCATATTGCAGGGCAAGCAATTTGGGACTCAATATAATAGTAGTTCCGTACCAAAGAAGTGGTCTTAGATTTACCTCCTGACATAAATACCCATTGGCTAGCAGTAGCTGTACTTTCATGAGTTATACTATTATTATTAGGGGCATCTACCTCCTCCTGTAAAATAACAGTATCAGCTGGGGAGACAGTGTCCACCTTGCCACCTCTATTTGTGTTGGCCTCCCCCTGATGGCCCATCTCCAGAGTTTCTCATTGGACCACAACACACAAGTATCAGAGGAATCAGGTGACATAGACTTAAACCCATTCGGTACAGAGATGTTACCACTGCTGTTATCTGTGATGGAGTCTGAGTCATGATAAGATTCGGACAGTGGAACATTGAAAGCATATATAATCATTCTTTCAGTGTCTCTGTGGTTAACACCCCTGAAGGCCTTTGTTTTTAAGAACAATGCCCCTACCACAGTGCCTTGCCCTTACTACTTGCAACAAAATTGAAATCCTAGATGCTTTTAACAACCAATTTGCCACTGCAGACCTTGCTTTTGACAACTCACCTGCAAGTTCCCTACACTCCCAACTGGATCCCCAAAGCTCAGAACCTCCTCCAACCTACTCAGTTTTCTTCCTCCAGCATACTTCCATGAAGGAGGTTGAAGAACTTCTACTAAAGCTGGATGACAGGAAAAGTGCAGGCGCTGACTCTCTGGATCCTTACTTTCTAAAAGTCACCTTCCATGTCCTGTCCGCACCTATTACCCACCTATTCAATCTTTCTCTGTCCCACGGTACCCTCCCATCCTTATGGAAAGCAGCTTATGTCATTCCTTTGTTCAAATCTGGGGACCCTTGTGATCTGAACAATTACAGACCAATTTCATTACTACTTAAGCTGTCCAAATTACTGGAAAACATTGTAAACAAGCAACTGAAAACATATGTAGAATCTATGAACCTTCTAAATCCTATGCAATCAGGCTTTAGAGCACAGCACAGCACTATCATGGCCCTAGCTAAAATTACCAACGATTGGTACCGCAACCTGGAAAATAAGAAATTTATCTGTGCTGTGTTTCTAGACTTAAGCAAGGCCTTTGACAATGTCAACCACGACCTGCTCCTCTCCTCCCTTAAGGCCTTAGGACTGGCTCCACTGTCCCTTCACTGGTTTGCCAATTATCTCTCTGACCGGTGGCAGCAAGTTAAGTCAGATGATGAACTATCCCCCCTCAAACCTCTGCTAAGAGGGGTCCCCCAGGGTTTGATCCTAGGTCCACTACTGTTTGTAATCTATGTGAACAACATTAATATGAACATAAGCAAGGTCAGGATTCATCTCTTTGCAGACAACATGGTCCTCTACCTTAGTCACTCCTCACCCGAAACAGCCTGTAAAGACTTACAATCGGAGTTCAACATTCTCCAGAGCCAACTCCTTAAGAAAAAACTGTTATTAAATGCTAAGAAAACTAAGACTATGCTGTTTTCTCCCTTCTTACTGGAAGCAAACCCGGCCACTGATGGCACTGTCCCACAGATTAACACAATTCTGGGTGAAAACCTAGAATTTGTTAGCAAGTTCAAGTACCTAGGGGTATGGCTCGATTACAAACTCTTTTTTATGGACCACATTGAAAATCTCCTAAAGAAATTAAGACAAAGGCTTGGTCTTTTTTTTAGGATTAACAACTACCTCAACAGCAATTCCAGACGACAGCTGGTTCAAACCGTATTGCTCTCCTTGGTTGGCTATGCTGACTTCCTTTATAGCCACTGTCCTGCATCACACATTGCTAAACTGGATACATTGTACCACAGGGCATTGAGATTCATCACTGGTCTCCCTCATACTACCTATCATTGTGCTTTCTATATAGCCATGGGGTGACCCTCCTTCCACTACAGGAGAAACAGAAATGCCATACTCTGGACTTTCAAAGCCATTATCAAGAAACTTCCCCCTTGTATCTCCGATTGTCTCCCATTCTGTGAACCTGGAGCCTATGTACTGAGAAGCTCATCCTTTATTTACTTGATGGTGCCCAGGCTGAAAACACGTATCGGGAGAATGGCTATAAGTTTTGCACTGCCATCCCTGTGGAATACTGTACAAAAAACACTGAAGCTTAGCTCCCTGATCAGCATATCCTCCTTCAAGACCCTTTATGACCTTTAAGTTAAAGAAATCTGCAAATGTTTTCACCGCCCTTAAAAAACCTGCACATTGGCTGGTCATGGTTTATATGACCACCATCTATGCTACGCTTCCTGGAGTTCTCTGGCCCTGAGCCTTCTCACCCACACTTGTCTTTTTATGTTGTAATCCCTATCACCCACTTTGTTGCCTCTGCCACCTCTCCTCCCCTGTATATCCTGCCTGCCCGGCCCTCCAGTGGACAGGCTTGACACTCTGAAACACCTATATGATGTGTCACCCACCAGTTCATGGAACAGCCATAACTTTCCTGTACCCAAGGTGGTCCCTTAGTCAAACCATCATGAATGCACTCATTTACTAATGCTTTATTTATTTATTCTTTGTATTGTACCTATGTGTTCCTTGTATCATTTGTATCTGTACATATTGCATATTGTTTGGATTATACTGCTATAATTTGTTTACCTACTGTATGTATCAGGCCCATCTTGCAAATGAGCTTGCTCAATGGTGTTCACCTGAATAAATAAAGATTTTGATTGATTGATTGACTACTCTTATGGGGCACAGCACCTGAGCCTCTATTATTTTGCTTGATTTGCAAGGAAATGGATCACTTGTATGGAAAGTGGATGTGCTTCTGGTGTCAATCACAGACTGGGAATTATTTGTTTTTTTTCTTTCAAAGACCATTCAGCAGTGGCACTAAACGTGATGGTTAGTGCTGCTTATAGCAGATGATTTAACAACTTGTTGCCTTTTTCTTCTTTTTCTTGGCCAACTGTCTTCCAAGTACAATTGCTCACTATTATTTTACATAATCACACTTCTGTCTATCTTGTTCCAATTGGTGACTGACCAGGACAAAGAAAAAAACACTTTGCTTGGGATGGTCAGTTTGAGAGTGAGACACAAATGTTTTTAAAACAGCAGGATAATTTGTAAAACACACAAGATATGTTTTTTAGAAAAAGAGAAATATGGTCAAGATATGTTTTCAAATTCAAGTTTTTGACAAAAGTGAACAGCCAGCCCAGCAGGCATTATGACATGCCAGCCAAGGGGTTTCTACATTGCAGAATGGTCAGCTCAAATTGCACACAACATAACACACACATATAGGGCTCAGTTTTCAAAAAGCCCTTAGAGCAATGCAAGTTGCCTCATTCTAGGGCTGCATCAAACTTCAGGTGCATCAGGGAGTCTGCGCCCAATTTTACAAGGGGCAGTCCCTGCACCAAAAACCCTGGAGTTGCCACAGCCACAGGGTAACATCAAATATTTGGTGCACCTTCCACAACTGCTACTGGGATCCAGCCCGCCCCATCCAGCACAATACTAGTGGGGCCACCAAGGGTGTGTGTGACTGTGCATGGTAGGAGGGGACCAGGGCAAGAAGGAGCAGGGGGCTACCCTAGGGGGCATGAAGGAGATGGAGAAGGACCAGTGTGGTGATGTGGTACACAGCTGGAGTGCATGTTGCAATGCCTGACAGTCAACTGGTTGGTGGTCTGGGGAGGGTTGGCAGGGAGGGAAACTGATCTGGCCCCTGGCCCCAGGTGAACAAAAAAAAAGAGAAATGTGGTCAAAATATGTTTTCAAATTCACAAGAAAGTCCAGAGGGGGTATTGCTAAGATCAGAGGAGATAAGGGAGATGTGATGAGGAGGACCATGTAAAAAGCATCTATCCTAAATAGATACTTCTGCTCAGTATTTACTGAAGAGAAGGTAGGGTAGGGCCCACAGCTCAGCACCATGGGCACAGGGGGGAGGGAGTTGAGCACTAGTTCCTTCACAAAAGAACAGGTCCTACAAGAGCTCAATAAGCTCAGAGTGGACAAGGCAATGGGACCTGATGGCATACATCCCAGGGTACTAAAGGAGCTAAGGGTAGAACTAGCAGAGTCATTATCAGAACTGTTTAGTGAGTCTCTGAGCACAGTAGAGGTCCTGGAAGACTGAAGAAGGGCTCATGTGATACCACTCCACAAGCGTGGTAGCAGGGAGGAGTCAGGGAACTACAGATCAGTCAGTCTTACCTCAGTAGGGGGGCAAGATTATGGATGCACTCCTTAAGGAAAGGATAGTGCAACACCTAGAATCCATAGGAGCACAGGATCCAAGACAGCATGGGTTTACAAAAGGAAGGTCCTATCAAACTAATCTCATAGATTTCTTTGACTGGGTAACCAGAGTGGTGGACCAAAGAGGAGCAGTTGTTGTCGCCTACCTTGACTTCAGCAAAGCTTTCTATACTGTTACACATAGAAGATTGATTAATAAGCTGGGTAGGCTCGGGGTGGGTCAGAAGTTGGTGAACTGTGTGGCAAACTGGTTGATGGGCAGAGAACAGAGAGTGGTGGTAAATGGTGTACAGTCAGAAGAGATGTAAGTCACAAGTGGGGTACCTCAGGTATCAGTTCTGGGGCCAGTCCTCTTCAATATCTTCATCAGTGACATTGCAGATGGACTGGAGGGTAAGGTTTGTCTGTTTGCAGATGACACCAAGATCTGCAACAGAGTAGATGATCCATATGGGGTGGACAGAATAAGAAGAGATCTGGATAAACTAGCAAAATGGTCAGAAGAGTGGCAATTGAGGTTTAATGCAAAGAAGTGCAAGATCATGCACATAAGGAAGGGAAACCCTGAAGCCACCTTTAGGCTGGGAGGGGAGTTGCTGGAAGTCATAAGGGAAGAAAGAGACTTGGGCATCTTCATCACCGCAAAGGCTCCCCTTTTCAATGCAGACCACATTTGAAAATTGGGATTGCTGTATCTTTTGATACAAGGTGCCACATGCATCAATAATGTTTGACACAAGCATCTTGCATCATACTCAGGGCTTTGAAAATCAAGTCCACTGTCTCCAATATGTGTGATGACAACATAAGTATTTCTTTTTTTTCCTCTTGTTTTGTCTCAGGCTCCAACGGCAGTGTCATTTACTGTGAGACCCCAGATAACCCCCTCACTCATTTTTTTATGCTTTCTTTTATTTTTATTTATATTGATTTTTTTGCTTTCAGCCATCCTTTAGTGCCACATCATGTTTCTGTGGCAGGCTTTGAGACCCCAAACCCCCAATAGTCTCTCTCGCGACACTAACTCTCTTTGCTTTTTATTTTTTATTTTCTTTTGTAGTTGTATTTTTCATAAACTTTCACCATTTTTGTTACAAAGTGAGTTGCTTTACTTAGCCAGCTGCCCCTTCATGATATCCCATAATAACGGTGGGTCAAAAAGTGTGAGCCCCAAATCAGTGAAGCCAAAAGAGTGTGGCCACATACAGCTAGGGGTACAACCCAGCTATCACTGAAATGGCAACTATGGCTTTTCCCCATCCTCAAGTTGCTTCCCCCTTAGAGTTGATTATTTTAGTAAAGGGGGTGTGAGGGTGGACAAAGACCCCTCAGAAAGCCACCTTCACATTTTTGTCACCATTCCAGTGATTGCTGGGTTGTACCCCTCGCCGTATGTGGCTGCACTCTTTTGGCTTTGCCGATTTTGGGCTCGCTCTTTTTGACTCACCCAAATCCCATAGAACCCTCCAGTCCCACCACACTCCTAGTCTCTGGCAGTAAAGTTTGCTTTTTTTGCTGTTGTGCTCTCTCCCTTTTTTGCTTTTATATTCTTTTCTATTTCTTATAATAATGTAGTAGTAAGTGATTGATCTCCCACATCCTCCCTCTCAGCCAATGTTTGTCACCCTCCCACCTTTCAGCACATATCCCCAACTGCCACTTTAAATTTCTTTCCCTTAGTTCTCTCACTCTTTATTTGCTTTTATTGTTTTTGATATTCTTTTCATTTGAGGTGGTAACAACATAACTTTTTACACCTATTGTGGTCATGCACACTTTGTTGTGCATTTAGTCAAGTTTAAGGTTACATTCAGTGTGAAAGATTTTGCTGCACAATGTCATTGATGATGTCACTAATAGGGCTTTCAGATCTTGGGTTACAGTTTCAGACCTACTCAAGGCTGGGTTTAATCCCCTATATTGCATTTTTTTCCTTTTTCACTACACTTTTCTTATATGGGAGAAATTGTTAGATGTCATTGCAGGTGTAGACATACAGAAATAGAGCAGTTGCTGTATTGGTCCTTCTAAGCAAACTTAGCTCAGAACAAAAGAGTGTGAAGGGAAATCGCCTGCTGGGATTAGATCCCAAGTCACCTGTTTTGCAAGTGTAAAATAACCTCTGCATTAAAAGAACAGCAACTCACTAACCTGCAGTTCAGCGGCACTCTGAGTATGCATTTGCATAGCAGGCAAAGGATCTGTGGCTCATTTCTGAGCAATGACTTAAGCATATTTTCAAATTTGTTTTGTAAAATGGAAACTCAGCTAAGCGGCAATTCATAATGGTGTGGATTTTGAACAGTTGATTATATAAGTACATTCTGTAAAGAACAACAATTTGTGAAGGTAAATCACCTGCTGTGATTAGATCCCCAGTTGCTTACTTTGCAGGTTGTGGCATATCTCTCCACAATAGTAACTGCAAATCAGTAACCTGGAGCTCAGTGGCACAATGAATGCATGTTTGCTTAGCAGGCAAAGGATCAGCCTGTTTAAATCCTGGCAGGGACTTAGACATTTTTTATCTAAATGTTTTTCTAAGATGGAAACTCACTTTAGTGCTGATTCATGGTGGTGTGGAGTAGAATAGTAATTTATATGAGAAGTAAAGTTAGCTAAGAACAACAATTTGTGAAGGTAAATCATCTGCTGGGATTAGATCCCCAGTCACTTGTTTTATGGGTTGCAACATAACCTGAACACCATAGGAAATGTAATTAACTCACCTGCAGCTCAGAGGGACACAATGTATGTTCACTTAACTGGCAAAGAATAAGTGGTTTAAATTTATGTTGGGATAGTTTGAAGTCTGGCAGGGATATAAACACTTCTTTCAACTTTTTTGTAAGATGGAAACTCAGTTGAGTAGTGATTCATGGTGGTGTGGAGTTGAATAGTATATTATATGAGAAGTGAATTTGGCTCAGAAAAACAATTTATGAAGGTAAATTGCTTGGTGGTATTAGATTCCCAGTCATCTGTTTTACAGGTATGACATAACCTTTATATCATAAGAACTGCAAATAAGTTACCTTCAGTCCAATGGCACCCTGATTGTGTGTTTGCTTAGCCAGCAAAGGATCAGTGGTTCAGATCTGAGCAAGGACTAAAGCTTTTTTTTCAATCTTTTTTTGTAAATGGAAACTCACTTGAGTGGTGATTGATAATGGTGAGGAGTTAGAATGGTAAATTATGTGAGAAGTAAATTTAGCTAAGAACAATTTGTGAAGGTAAATTGCCTGCTGGGATTCGATCCTCATTTTCATTTTTTGCAGGATGTGGCATAACCTCCACATCATAGAAAATGAAGCTCACTTACCTGTAGCTCAGAGGCACACTGAATGCGTGTGCCTTCTTATTAGGCAATGAATCATTGCTTCAAATTCAGGTAGATACAGTTCAGATCTGGGCAGGGACTTAAAGGTGACAGGAAATAGTTTTTTACACCTGTAGATGCCCTACTGTTGCCATTTTGGTTCCTACCCAATATTTTGATATGGTTTTGACCGTTCTGTGTTAAATTCATAATCTAATTTTGTTGCCTTTGTAACTACCCTAAATCCCTCAATCCTCAGCAGTTGCTGCTCTCTCCTTTCATACTGCCTGAACATTCTATGACATTAATAACACCATTTCAGGCCATTCAGATGAATAGCTTGGAATGATGTTATTGATGTCATATGATGTCCTAGAAACAGTTAAGCAAAGAACCGTAGCTAGTGAGGGGTTCCACGTCACATAAGTGAACACAAAATAGCAATCGCTGTATGAGCGAGTGCACATTGCCAAACTCAGCAACGGTGATGTGCACAATAGTGAGGCCATAAACAGTGATGATCTGGACCACAGAGAACAAGCAAATTTACACCTCTTTTTAATGTGGGGGGCTACACTCCCACACCCCCCCATGTGGGGTGCTGTACCCCCACACCTCCCCTACTAATTATAACCAACTCAGAGGGGGAGCCTGACATTGGGGTACAGGGAATCTTTGGAAGGGAGCCATTCGGGGTGGGGGAGCAAGCAGAAGTCCAGGAGAACAGAGAGCAGAACATAAAAAAAACAGTAAGTGCACACTGGGAGCAAAACACACAAAAAAGTAAGTGCACACATAAACAAAACCAAAATAACCAGAGCTCCTGCCCAGGTTCAAACATGAATCCTTCACCACTGGAGGCATACACTGCCTCCACTAGACTACTCGACCAGCTCGGAATGGCCAACCCAAACTACTTGTTACATTTTCTGCATCATAGCTCCCTCCTACCATTGCTTTCTCTACTCTCTCACCATTGTTGTCAACCTTCCCTCACTATATCCACAATCACTATTGTATCTCACTCACTCTATACATAGGTGCTCAAATTGAGTCACTCAATTTGAGTCACCCATATCACTGGATACCCTAGTGAGGAGTGTGCACTCTATGCAGATCTGAGGGTACCACAAAGCTAAATCATTTATTTATCAAATACTGGTCAAAGCATATCAGAATTTATAACTGGCATGGAAAGGAAGATGAAAGGGCAGTTACGTATGCAAAAATCAATTCTCATCTCCTTTAAATATTTTTTCTTTTTTTTTGTAAGATGGAAATTCACTTGAATGGTGATTCATGATGGTGTGGAGTTGGAATAGTAAATTATATGAGAAGTAAATTCAGCTAAGAACAACAATTTGTGAAGGTAAATCATCTACTGGGATTAGATTCCTAGTAGCCTGTTTTGCAGGTTGTGATGTAACTTCTACATCATAGGAACTGCTTATCTGCAACTCAGTGGCACACTGATTGTTTTCACATCGCAAGCAAAGCATCAGCAGTTCAGGTCCTGGAAGGAACTTAAACATTTGCTTCAGTCATTATTTGTAAAATGGAAACTGACTTGAGTGGTAAATGTCAAGCTGGAATCATAAATTACATGAGGAGTACATTTAGCTAAGAACAACAATTTGTGAAGGTAATCCCCTGCTGGGATTAAATCTCCAGTTGCTAGTTCTGCAGGTTGTGGCATACCTCCCCAGCATAGGAACTGCAACTCAGTAACATGAAGCTCAGTGGTACATTAAGTGTGTGTTGCTTAGCAGGCAAAGGATCAGCCTGTTAAAATCCTGGCAATGACTTAAACATGGAAACTCAGTTTAGTGATCATTAATAGTGGCGTGGAGTGGAATAGTAAATTATATGAGAAGTAAATTTAGCTAAGAACAACAATTAATGAAGGTGCATTGCTTGATGGGATTATATCCCCATTTGCCTGTTTGGCAGGTTGTGACTTAACATCTACACCACAGGAACTGCAATTTCCTTACCTGTAGCTCTGTGGCACACTGAATATGTGTTTGCTAAATATGCAGAAAAGCAGTGGTTTGAATCCAATTACAGTATATTGTATTGCAATACCTATATTTCACACTTTATAGACCTTATTTGGCATCTTTAATACCATTGTTACATTGATTTTAGCAGTACTTGTGGTTGCAATACTATTAAATTCTCACAAGTCCTCTCATTCAGTGCACCCCAGAATCATTCTTACCCCTCCTTCCTTTTAGCCCACCTCCACAACCCAATCATGACTTTCAGTTTCTATTCCTTCTCTCACTTTTTGCTTTTATTATTTTATTTTCCATATTCCTTTTTTGCAGTTGTAGATGTGTAGTAATGATTTCTCACATGCCTTTCCTTTCAGTCCATCCCCCGCCCCATTATTGTTTGTTACTCTGCCTCCTTTTACTGCCCCAACTTGCACTTTCATTTTCCTTCTATTCACTCACTCTCACAGTTCTTTTCTATTTGTGATTGCTTTGCATGGTTTTCATTGGATTGCCATGAGCATCACTCTCCCAACTAAGTGAACATGATGCCACACACCATCCCACTCTGAATGAGATCAGCAACACATGCAACTTCTACTGTCCTCTTTCTCCAAGTGATACACCTCCTTCAAAGCTGGTGATTGGTATGCTATGCCTAGCAAACAGGGTGGAATGCAAGAGAAGGAACTGAACAAACCAAAAAAAGAACATTTAAACTACATCAGCTTATTTTGGTTTTGAGCTTGCTGAAACCAAGCTGCATGAATTTAGAGTGGCTTAGTTATAGAGGGAGGATTTAGCCCATCCACAATTCCTCACCCACCCTACTACCTAGGGTACCCTGTGATTCCCGTAATAAGCCTTGGTAAGCAAAACTGTAAAAAACTATATCCCATTATCAGAACCAAGAAATAAATTCTTTTTTTTTTCTTCTGTTTACTTTTTTTCAGGGTTGAATTCCTTTCTCATTATACTGTAGGTCATCTGAATGACATTTGAACAGTATCACCTCAAGTGAAATGTAATCAAATATCTGGGTCTAAACTTGAAACAATACCATATCCTTGGTTGCAAACATAAGCTGTAGATTCCAACATGATTTTGATTAGAAACAACAGAAAAACAATGAGGTTAGCATATTGGAGAGCTATTTTTATATTCAGATAATCAGATTTTCCCAAATAATTACACTTGGAGTTGTTGAAAGACCTAGTGATTCGCTATCACGTACAATATTCCCTAATGAGAAAACCATCCCCAGAGAATTACTAAACTACTGTAGAAAGAAAACATACATTGTGCAGGAAGTGTTGCTAGGTCGGTATGGATAATTACACAATGTCTAATTACAAATTATTGAAATGGAATGATTGCAATCTCTGACAGCCCAATGGTAATGCATTCAATTATAAGGCAGGTGACTCACGTTTGGAGTTAGCTCAAGTCACTAGCCCTTTGGTGGTCCGATATGGAGAAGGGCTGCCAATGGCAGTGTGCATCAGCCTGGGGAGGGTGATACCATTCTTCTTCACTGGAGAGATGCCTGTGGGGTGCCAGGGAGCCTGGTTCTCCACAAGGTCTACACTACATACATACAAGACCACTAACAGGTTGAGCACAGATGATGCAGGATTGCAGCTTCTAGGGTATGATCATGCCTCATGCAGCCCTTGGCCTCACTGAATACTGTTCTAGAGGTGGTACCCCAAATGTTTCACCACATGAGTGGGGCTATGTGAGATGAAGACCAGGTATGTAGTTTTCATTGCTGGGAAGTCATGTTGCAATAAACCAGACTGAGTTTGTCTGGTAGCAGAAAAATGATAACAAATATAGCATCTGAATATGAAAGTTCTAACATTCCTGCTTGTATCTAGGAATGGGAATTCAAGACATCCTGGAGGTGGCAACTCCAGCAACATGATTTACAGTCCGAGTTACCAACCTGCTTAAAATCAAAATTATGTACTTTATTATCTACCAGCTCAAGTTACTTGAAGCAAGGTGAAATATTGCAAGATTGCAAATGTTTTTCTCCTGTGGAAATGGAAATAAAGTGTTAACTGAGGAGGTATATACTGTTGTTTCATGTCACACTCATTAGACCAGTGCTGGGGAGTGTGTCCTATAAACTGGGGACGTGGGGCCTTAGATAAGGCCCACAAACTATATTTGCCCAGAGGGCTTTACTTGATGTACTGTACCAGGTCTATTTCAAAGTTACAGAACAAAGAACAAGTTACTGGACCCTATAAAGCATCAAAAGTGTAAAAGGACTGTACACTGGTGATAGAAATAAAGTTAGTAAGAAAGAGTGTGAAGAACTGCAACTAAGGGCTAAATACAAAACAAAATAAAAGTTTAACAACCATAATCAAGGCCACTGTTTTTCGGTTTTTACCAGAAAACCTGGTAAAATTCCGGAATTGGGGCTGCCTGAAAACCAGTAAAAACAAAGATTTCATGGAATCTGGAGTTTTATATCAGATCAGTAAATCTACAAAACTTGTATTTTTCTTATAATTCCTTCCTGTACTGGTTTCAGTTTGCTTTATTTAAGGCTCTGTATATTAAGCTTTCTTTAATTCTGATTATTTATGAACATACTAAAAGAATGATGGCAGAGTCCCGGTAAAATCCAGAAATTAGAGCAACAATCACCGGTGCAATTCCGGAATCTGAAGTCTTAGAAATGGAATTTCATTATTTTATTCACCGTAAATCAGTGGCCTTGACCATAATGCTAACCCCTTTCCCTGTCCATAGCCTCCTATATGAGGCACAAGATAGAGCTCCAAGCCAGTGCCTATAGTGATACACTCTTCAAAGCTAGAGAAGTATATCTTGCCACTTGTTGCCAACAGAATCTGTTTTCATTTTTGGATCTGTGTGCAGAAAAGAGATCATGTCTGACCTTGTTTGCTCAACGGAGGGGGTGGGCATTAGCGTTGATAACCCCAAGGAAGACCCCACCACTGATTCATCAAGGCTTAGGAGATCCAAAACCCTAATGCTTTTTGCTTTTCCTGCTTGGGCAGTGGGGACTTGGAGTTTGGGTTGGGAACCTAATGCCACCTTTCCCTACTCTTGTGGCATTAACTTGAACCCCAACAGGTGCATTAGTGCAGTTTTTGTTTTGCAAAGAAATTCTTTCTTTTTAAGACAGAGGAATCATATCCTCATTCATGCAGGTCCTGAAAGGACCTGGTTGAACAGAATCAGATGTGCAAGACCCTTTGGGCCCTGCACCAAGGGAAGACTCCATCCACCTATGGAAGTGCAGGACCCTGTGAGCCCTACACATACATGCAACAGTAGATGTCAAAAATTCCCAGTGCTGTCTGGTCAACTGTGGAAGAGCAGAGCCCTCTGGGTGCTGAGCATCCATGTGGTTGCAGATACAGATGCACAGGGCAAAGAATCCATCTCTCAGCTGAATTATAGGGCCCTCTGGCACCACGGGTGCAGTGGTTCAGGGTCTTTTGCAAACAGAAGGGTTCTCTTCACTATAAGACACTTGGGCCATGCAAGCAACCCTGCATCTACCCTTCCTAGGCTGGGGGGTGGTGTAGCATGACATTACCTCCCCCCAGCCTCAGCCCATCCAGCAGAGTCATTGAGCACACTCCAAACTTAGCTCACTGGCACGGGATCACAAAGCACTACCGTCTGGGGTAAAGGGTGGTACTGCACACAACGTTTCTTAACAATTACTATTTAACATTTTTTATTAATTATTTTTTTTTATTTTGACCCTAAATGTTATAGTTATTCAACGACTCCAATAATTATTTTTTTCTTTAACCACAATTGTAATAGATTGTTGTTTTATGACTCCCCTTTGTAAACAAGACATGCAGCATTCATAGAATACTGTCTGAAATGTCATTTGGCCCCCCCATGTGTGAAAACTCACCTAGTCTGGGATTTGAAAAATAACGCCTGTCTCATTTATGGGGACATGTGAAAAAATGGCTATGCTGAAAGTTCAGAGTCAAAATATTGAAAATTAGCAAAGTTATGAGTGAATGTTGAAATAGTTAAATGTTCACTCATAAGGTAGTCATTTTACCATATTGTTACACCAAATTTTCAACATAGTCTTCTTGTGACAGCATGAACCTGGTAGAGGAAAATTTCTGATTCCTGTCCAAAACATGGTTTTGCACAATGACTATGAAATAAACTTTTGGGATGGATTTAAAAATTTTCACCTACCTTGTTCATGAGGTAGGGTCTCAAAAAGTCCACGCTGAATGTTTTGTGGAAAATGTTTTAAAATTAACAAAGCTGTTAGTGAACATTGACATGTTTCAGTGTTCACTCATAACTTGATCATTTTAACAGATTTTTACAATAAATTTTCAATATAGCCCTCTTATGACCCAACCTCAATCCTGCTATGTGAACATTTTTTAAATCCTACCTGAAATGTGATTTCACACAGTGACAGCAATACCACCTTTAGGACCAGATATGAATTATTCAACTGCCTTGTTCATTAGGTGGGGTTCTAAAAAGGCCATGTTGAAAATTTGGTGTAAAAATATTGAAAAATGACAAAGTTATGAATAAAAGTTCAAACCCCATTGATATGCATTAAATGTGATGCATCTTATTTGCTCATATCACAGTTGCTGGTTTCAGCAGGAAGATGTGTCTTCAATTGAAGAGTCAACCTATGCTGTGAGTTATGTCCAGGTGAGTGATGGTGTGTGTTGGGGGAGTGGGGGGGTAGAGAGGGCTGAGTGGTGGGGTCATGGTGGGTGTACTCTGGTCTGGGGTGTCAAATTGGCAATGAACCATTTTCTTTTTTACAAGTTAAAAAAAGATAATGAGGGACTGTTTTCTTTTTGCAGATGTTATATTTTACAGTTCTGGATCTGACAGTGGGGATAGGATGCCCCAGTATCGACATATACTTTACGGAGGCACCGGGGTGGGCACCTTGGTGTCATCAACTGCATCACTGGTGGTATAGGTGAAAAGTAACTCTCTGCTTAGTGATATAGCCACCTCTGCATATATCTTCAGCATTTAACTTTTGAGTTTTGCACATTATTTTGTGTGTTAGCACTATCTTGTAGCCCTAAGGGGCACTCTGTGTCATCGCATCTTTGCACATTTCTTATATATGGCCTGGATATTTAAAGCCAAGCTCTAATAGATGTGTTGATATTGAGACCTTGGGCTGGATTTTCCAAGGCCAGAGAATGACACTGAGTGCTTGCGTCAAAAATAACTGATGCAAGGAGCAGGATGCGTGAAACCTTGCACCAATTCTGATTTTCAAATGGTGCTTGTGTCAAAAACAGGTCTGCATGCTCCAGAGTGGATTGCACTATGCCTGCTCAAAAGAAATGCCTGCGCCATGTCAAAAGGGATGCTTGCATTACTGAAATGATGCAACATCCCCTTATTTGGGATTTTCAAAGAATGTGAGTCCTGTCCTTGTGCCTAAGATGCATGTCACTGTTAGACCAGCCAGAGCTGGTCTAAGGGACACTAGAACATATAAGGAGGTCCACAGCAGGTGATCAGACCTGACTATGCTACTATTAAGGGCCAGTATTCTTCTGCAGGACTAGTTTAGAACATTTTGGGGCTTAGTCTTAGCCATTTCAGCTGCCATACTTTTTGACTTGGCTTGTGCCATTCTCATCCTTTTGCATAATTTTTTACTCAACTCGCACCATTTTTTGACTCAGCTTGCACCATTTCTTTACTCAGTTTCCATTATTTTCATTCCTTGAGTCATTTTTTTGACTCAGCTTGCACCATTTTTGACTCAACGTGCATTATTTATTTCGGGTGCAGCTTGTGTCATTCTTGTCCCTTGCATCATTTTGTTGATGCAGTGGACCTCTTGCATCAGTTCACGGGACTTTGTCACAGAGAATGCTTTTCTTGCAAAATATGGTGCACAGTATTTGGCGCACCTAGATCTGACACAAGCTGGTTATTTAATGCAGCTTGTGTGGTTCTAAGGGCCCTCTGAAAATCTGGCCCCTTCTGTCTGTTCAGACTCTAATGCATATATGCACTGAAGCTTGGAAGGTGTTTGGTAGTGCTCACATTTTTAGAGTACCTCTGAATGCTTCCCTATCTTTTCTTTTTGAATCAGTATGAATGGGGGGGGGTGGCTGTGACCTGGAGGGGAGGGTCAGCAAGTGGTACAGGAGTGGGTGGGTACCCTGGTCTGCTTTTTTAAAACAAAGTCAGAAAGAATGGGGTAGGGCTGGCTGAGCTGAGGGGGAAGATATTTAAAATGGAAAAAATGGATAGATGGATAGATAGATAGATAGATAGATAGACAGACAGACAGATAAACAGATAGATAGCAGGGGGATTGCCCGGCTCACTGCTGTAACTGAAGCTGGCAGCATGACCGCAGCTGTGACTTCACAATTCAAGAATGTCCAGCTGTTCTCACATGGAGAATGTAGGTGAACAGCTCCTCTCAGTAAGCTGGGCACCAGGATTTTCAGGGTGCCCAGAAACAATATTTCCAAGCATATTTTAGAAAAATTAACATGAGAATCTAGATAACTAGGTCCTGTTTACCTAGGTTCATGTTTTTCATTTTTTAAATGACAAACTTTTTATGTGTTTTCAATGCTTTTTAGTTAAAAAAAACAAGATAGCAGCCATCATGATCAGTATTTTTTTCACACAAGTGAATCCTGTCTGACAACAAGTAAATAATGAAAAATAAGCCCTCATGATCAGTGCTTTCTTTATCATTCCTATCAGATGGTTATCCAAAAAAACAAACTTAAAATCCTTATGTAACCCCCTCTGTGGTTTATCAAATTGTTTCCCTTCTTGCAGTGGCCTAATTTGGCCCAGTTGTAAAATAGTTAATTCATTGCCTCCGGGGTGCACTTCTGTGGGCTGGAGGATCACCTGTAGGCATTTCAGGGATTTAAGACAGCATTTTGGTGGGAGATGGGATTCTCTTCTTGGGCTGAGAGCTGAGAGAAAGAGGGGGGAGAGAGAAAGTTTGGGCCAGATGGGAAAGGTTACCTGCCTGGCTCAGGGCCAGGACCAGGTTCTAGTGGGAGACCTCCCAGGAGCTTAAAGGAGTGGCAGAATTACCAGTGGACTTCTTTCTGGATCAAGCTGGACCCAGAGTTCAGTGTGTAGGGGAGTGTGCCATGGTCTGTGTTTGGCATACGAGGCTCAGTCAGCAGCAGAGAACACACTGCCTTAGGAGAGGGAGAATATGGATTTAGAGCAGTTGTTTATCAGTTTATGGGATTCTGCCTTTGCAAGTTTGTGTAGACATTCAGTTCTTTATGGACAATGGTTTGTGCACTAACCTTTACCTTTAAACACCAAGACACATGAAGCAGATCTAGAGAATTGCGACACCATGTGTTGAGATCTGGGCCTGGGTGAACGAGGCCTTTGGACATCTCACTGCTGTTGTGGGCATCCCCTCCCCATGAACACTCTGCCATCCATACCTCTAGACACAGGAGGGGGGGCTACAACATGGGTGCTTGTCTGGGATTGCCTTTTTGGGGTGTCATGGACCTTCATTTTCTGAATACTGCAATGTGTTGGAGACCAGACAGAGACTGCGCCCAACTGCTGTGTTTTTTACTGTGCAATCATCATGGTGCTCAGGCATGGATATTTCATGCCAATTGGTTTCTGGTGGTGTCATTATATCTAAAAGTGTGGAATCTAATGTCTGCACATGTGTCTGCCATGTTAATGGATCTCTGTGATGGCCAGGATTGGACTGTCTGGTTCTGATGTGGTTCTGATTGGGAGGAGAAACATTTCTTCTGTGTCTCTTGCAGTCTGAGGGGACAGGAACAAAGAGGAGCAGAGAGAGAGAGAGAGAGAGAGAGCTGGTCTGCTGTTACCTGCACAGCATTTTTAGGCTGAATGTGGAAGAGATAGTTCATGCTCCAGCACCATCGGGTGTTACAGTCCCACCCAAAATGTTTTTGTGGATGTTGGCGCAGTTGGGGTGGGTGACTGTGGGTGTGGAGTGTGCCTTGTGCCATAAGAAGCACCCTGGGGTGCAGATGTCACCAGTATGCACCCTCTGCAGTGGATCCAGTTTGGGGTCCTGCAGGTCTAGTGCCTCGATAACATCTGAGGGTATCAGTATTGGCAGCTGGGAGGACATGGCTGTAGCCCTGGGCACATTGCAAGCAAGTGCCCCCATGAAGAGTGAAGCGAGAGGTCGGGGTCATGGAAGAGGTCAAGCTGCCCCACCAATGAGCTTGATGATGCCTGATGACTTTGTGACCAGCAAGCCCCAGAGTGAAGACACTAGCGGGTGCTGAAAGTGCCCACCCCAATGTCTGTGCCTCCCAGAAGCTATTGGAAGGTGATGTCCTGTTCGGCACCACAAAGGCCTTCAGCTCTATGGAGTCCCCCAGTGGAGAAGTGAAGTACCACCAAGTCAAAGGAGAAGATGGAGGGGAGTCAGGCCCCTGCAGCAGTCAAGGAAGAAGAAGATGAGTGGGAGAAAGATCAGCGAGCTACCTCCTTGTAGTCCTTTAAATGTTTGGAGACAAGATCTGAGCCTAAATGGGAGAGTGCTACTTCTAAAAGGGGATGAGCAGAGGAGGCCCAGAGACAAAAGTGGGAATACGAGAACAGAATCTGGTTGCCCCAGGGCCAAGCCCCCAGAACTATGATCCAAAGCCTACCTGAATGGTCACAAGCAGAGAGAATTGTAAGGAAACATGTTAAGACACAGTTTTCTCAGTATGAATATCCTTATATGCTTGAGAAAATGGGGGCTATTATGGAACAGAAGCACTAGGACTGGGTTTTCTATGGACTTCTTGGGAAAGTATACTGATGTCACAATTTGCATGTTGGAAGTGAAATCTACAGTATCAGCTGCAGGAGGTGCAAAGATTAGCCAAGGGTATTTATGCCCAAAACAGGTTCAAGTAGTTGACTATCTAGAAGAACTATGCCATGGTAAACACAGAAAAAGGCTGCACTAGGTGAGGTGGTGCTCCATTGTAGTCAGAAATTCAGAACATGGGCACTCACCAACCAAAAGAGACATCACACCGGCTCCAGGTAGATTCCATTAAAAGCAGTTTTTATTCCAAAACACACACACTACACACTTGATGCATTTCAGACAAGGTCCTTTCTCAAAAGCTTGTATGTGTGTTTTGGAATAAAAACTGCTTTAAATGGAATCTAATTGGAGCCAGTGTGATGTCTATTTTGGTTGGTGAGTGCCCATGTTCTATGTAATTGAACTACGCCATGGTGCAAGACATCGATGGGATAGGAAGAAGTTTAGCATCCTAGAAAAAGACTCTTTATGCTGCCCCTGTACAAAACCTGACCCAGCCTATTCCTTTAGCTGCTGGGAGGGATGTCATAATCAGGCCCATGGGAGCTGCACCGAGAAATAGAGAATCAAACTTTGTGACCCCCCCCTCCCGTTTCCTCCTCAGAGGTGCTGATGACATCTGTGGACATTGGTGGCTGAAGAGACATTGGGACTGGTGAATTGCTGCAGATTGGGTGAGATCAACCCTTTTTCTTAATTTAGTTTCCTGCCAAGATCGCTACGTTGAACTTTGGGAAAATGGACTTAATTTATGATCTCCATTAATTTAAATGTGCTATTTCAGTGGGGGGCGTGTGTGATAAAGTTACAGTACATAGTTGCATTGAGAAAATTTCAGTTGTTAATTCTGGTTGCTATTTATGTGTAAGTAGTCTGAACTTCTGCCTGTTCAAATGCAGGTGAGTGTTTGGGTGAATGTCATGTGCATGTTACTGTTGCTGTTTTTCAGTGTTCAGCTATTTTGCTACAATGTTTATTCAATTGTAATGTTTGATTTCATATTTCAATGTGGGTGTCTAGGGAGTCTGGCAGCACATGAAGTATTGGGTGGCAGTTTTGGTAGTTGTAGGTATTGGGACAGGACCCTGCCTCTGCTACCTAGCAGTCTGTCCAGGGAAAGCAGGTGGTAGATCAACAAGGTTTGTGGAGTAGTGAGATGCAGATTGGGCCAAGACAGTTTCCACCATTGCAGCGATGTGACCAGCTTAGCCATGATTAGCTGCTTAGGATAGAGAGTGCACATACCTCCCTGTATGTGTGGACTGATAGCAGTGGTTTCGTTGCTCACCGGGGCCATGAGCCGTTAAGGGGGGAGAGAGATGTAAACCCCTCTGGGGGATACCAAATTGATTCCCTGTTTCCAGTGGTCTAATTCAGCCCAGTTGTAAAACAGTTAATTCTCAATGCCTCAGGGGTGGCACATCTGAGGTCGGAGGGTCACTCGCAGGCATTTTGGGGATTTAAGAGGGTGTTTTGGTGGGAGAGGGGATTCTCTTCCTGGTCTGAGAGAGACAGAAAGAGGGGAGAGAGATAGATTGGGTTGGGCGGGGGCAGTTGCCCGTCCGGCCCCATGCCAGGACCATATTCTAGAGGGAAACTCCCAGGAGCTTAAAGGACTGTAAGGATTACCAATGGACTCCTTTTTGAATCGAGCTGGACCCAGAGTTCTGTGTGCAGGGGAGTATGCCATGGCCCATATTTGGCATCCAAGGCTCAGTCAGCAGCAGAGAACACACTGCCTTAGAAGAGGGAGCAGAGGGACTTAGAGCAATTGGGCAGCAAGGGAAGTGTCTCCACCCCTGCTTCCAGGGGACAGTCCAGAGCAGTCCAGTGAGTGTGTGGAGGCCGAGAGGGAGCTGCAGATGAATTTGTATGGTTGGCAGCTCCATAGGACCAAGAGAAACCTATCTAGCAGGTGCTAGGAGGAATTAGCAGTTGCCAGGCTGGTGAATGTTTGGACATTATAGCTGCCTGAAAGAACTGAGAGACCATATAGGTCCTGGTGTGCTGCCACAGATTGTGTGACCATCTTGGTCCAGTATGAAGCTTCTGAAGGTTCTATTGACCACATGGAAGTATTTGTGCCCCACTGTTAATCTTGCTCCCTGGAGCAGTTGTTTATTAAAGTCTGGGATCCTGCTTTTGCAAGTTTGAGTGGACATTCAGTTCTTTATGGACAATGGTGTGTGTGCTAACTTTTGTCTTTAAACAGCAAGACACCTGAAGCAGATCCAAAGAACTGTGACACCCTGTGGTGAGATTTAGGCCTGGTTGAACAGGGACTTTGGATGTGTTGCTGCTGTTGTAGGCACCCCCTCCCCATGAACACTCTACCATCCATACCCCAAGACACGGGAAGGGGGGATACTCTTATAACTCTGAAATTACTATTTTTTACAAACCTCTGAAAAACACTACCTTGGCACAGGCCACGTCTACCCTAAAGGTTTCAGGATAAAAATGATGTACTGTCTAGACTATGCATGAGAGCAAAAAACAAAAACAAAACCAAAAAAAAAACTCATGTTAAGTCTAGGGGAACACAATTTTCCCTTTCCCAAAAACCAGCATTCCAGATCTCAGAAGCTGCAGAAGATGCCAGCACAAAACTTTTCACATCTTGAGACTTTGCCACCATGGCGATGCATAGAAACTTCTAAATGATTTCATCAAATGGCACCACAGTTATTAAGGTGCAAAAACTGGGTTTAACATTGAGCACTCTGCTCAACCCTAACAATACTAGATCACATGACCAAAAACTAAAAGGAACCAAAAATAATACAAATAAAAGAAACCATTGGTGTTCTCAGAGAGTGATTACATCTTGGAATGACCTTCCAAAAAGTGTCATTGAGAGCAAAACAATGGACAGCTTTAAAAATAGTTTGGATGCTCATATGAGCAATAACAAATTATTTTTCCACCAATAATTTGGTGGCAAGCTATTAAAGGCACATCTGCCTCCCAAGCTCCTATGAAGCTATGAACCTATTATATCTATATCTATATCTATATCTATCTATCTACAGTATCTATCTATCTACCTATCCGTCTATATACATGTTACACGAGGTCCCTGCACCCTAATTGGTACCCTCAGAGGTACACCGTAGACAGCTAGCACTTAAGTATATGTTATACTAACATATAGGGGTAAGGGCATCTACCGTACAAGAGTAGATGTCAGGATATGAATGCATATTGTTGTAATACACTTTGCTTGCTAATACATATATTCTGCTATGTATTTTTCTGTGTATTTCTTACTTGTAAGATGCCAAGACACCTGCGTCCTTGGAGTAATTATAATATGTAAGATGGCATTGCCACATTTTGGTGATTTGTACCACTACACTGAGTTATGTAAGACTCTGTATAAGAACTCTTTTGTTCTCAAACTGATGACTTTACAGAGTTGTATAATGTTATCTTGGACTGTGGAGCCACCTCTAATTTAGCCAATAGGGCTCATCTTTGTAACTAGAACCGTTTCTATCTTTTGGTAACCATAGTAATTATCATAGATATATAATGTAATGCACAAGCCTTATACCTTGGAGACCTGAGAGACCCCAAGAGACACAGAGAAACCTCGAGGTGTAGGGAATGCTTAGCACTGGCTCCCGGTTCATATTGGTAAGAACTGCTTAGGGCAACTGTGATTTATCCCTTTGGTAGTAATAAACTTGTTTATTACTCTAATGCAATGTGTCTGTGATTACTTGCATTCCCAATAACGTCAAGAATCTGAAAGTGAGGTTTAGACCTCCTAACATACATATATATATATATACATATACATATATACAAGCACAGTTGTGCCCCTATAGTTAATGCTGAGTAGGCACTTTAATGTTAAACCTCAAATTTTGCACTTAAATAACTTTGCAACCATTCAATGGATTTGCATGACATTTTGCATGAGCAGTCTTGTATGGTAGATCTCTTGACATGCCAAAGTGCCAGTACATCTGCATTTGTAAGAGAAGGCCATACAGTGGAGTAGGTCCCATAGGACAGAGGTGACATAACAGGGACACACAGGTACAGTGCTTATTCCCTCCAGGAAAATACCCAGGAGATATATTATTATGGAACAGTACTGCACACAGGATACTACTCAATCAATCAAGTTTATTGTTTGACATAATGTCACCACACATAAATAGATTTTACATTAAAAATTTATTTTTTTAAATGTAATACAGTTCAGACTATTATGTCATCACATTTTAGAGAATAGTCTTTTTGTCAGACAGAGGGTTTAAGAAGATATTACGACAATACAATATTAAAATCTGCTTTTTGAATGTAGTAATTAAAATTTGAAACATAAGGGTTCAGAATGACTCTTAAACCTTAAAAAACTCTGCTTTTATATAGATAAAAAAACAGGATGTAAAGAGTATAAATGGGTTTGGGTCTGGCTACCTATATCCCCTTATTCTTTTTTAATACTGCAATCTCCTTTTCCAAATGTTTTGGGACCAGAGATCCTATTTGTTAGGATCCATTAAGGTTAATAGTCAGTGTGAATGCTGAAATTAATTATTTTCTGTATTTTTTTTTAGCATAGATTAGGAACATTGTAAGGTCTGTTAATATAAAAGTTTTCTGCATTGAAGAGGAGATTCAAAAAGTACCTGACTGGAATAAAATATCATGCTAAGTGCTTAACTAGAAATTTCTTCCTGGATTTTTCATAACAAGGACATCTCATCACAACGTGATGTAAATCTTCAGGTTCCTTTAGAAAACAGTTAGAGTCTTCTGAAACAGAACAGATTTTTTTGATACCTGAAAGTTATCACGTCACTGGGGAACATCTCAGATGTATAGATGGTTAGTATTTCTCTGTGTATTTGATTTTGTGTTAAATTTTAATTATATTTTAAAGAGTGTTCTTGTGTGTTTTTGGCTAGCCAATTTGAAACTTTAAGATTTTTGATTCAGAACTATCCATATAGTTTTTGTGTATTTCCTATGGATTTGTATAGATTGATCAGTCCAATATTTTAGCAGGTTAAAACAATAATTATCCAGAAGCTCATAACGGTTATTTAATTACTAACGTGTACTTTTTCCCATAGGGAAACCCAGTTACAATTTGCCATTATAACTAGCTGGTTATAATGGCAAATACACGCCGGGTTTCCCTAGCACTGCATATGCATCAGTTGCCAGTCTGTGATGTTTCGTGGAGCAATCCCATACTGCCACACACTTTGCCATCCCTAGCAATGGGCAGTAATTTACTTTATTAAAAAAAGAAAGAAACTCATTTTCTGACCCTGGCAAACAAAAGAAAAAATGAAATCTGTGCTGTGTTTCCCTGTCAGTATGCCTACGCAACCAACTGTGTGTCACTGACTTCAAGCTGGGAAGGTTGCCGCAACTGTTGCTCAGCGGTAAGTTTATTTTTAAATAAGCACACAAATACAGATCTTTTTGATCAAAATGTCCACTTAGTTTTCCCCCAATAAGTGGAGCACTGTACCTTGAAACATCGCAGACTGCATATAATCTGGACTGGTATGCAGTTTCCTGAACACCAAAGCTAGTTTATTTTATTTTATATAATTGCTGAGGTGAAAAAGCGCACGCCAGCAATTATAAAAAATAAACTATGGGGTGGTGTGTGTAACACTCGATTTTACACACAGCCTCATTGTGGGATGCATTTTATAAACACCTTGTGCTTCGCCCTTGGGGTTTATGTAGCATCCCACAACTCAGGTGTGTGTAAAATCTCATTATTCAAACCACCCTATATATTATTCTCTATATAACCATCCTTCATTAGTTGTCTTGAGATAGTTGCTTTTCTCTTTTAGACATGATGCAATCAGAGACTCCTGTGGAGAGGATGAAATCTTTACCCAAAAATTAATCACCCTTATATGAGCTGTTTCCAGGAGGGCTATTTCCCTGAACTGGGTTCTCACTAAAGCATTCGGGGCAGATCTAGGTAACCCTAGAATCTTTTTATATAGCATATTTATTATGGCTTCCAGTGTTTTTAGGTTATTATTTTACCAGATTTTTATAGCGTAAAGTCCTTGATTTATTGGCTTAGCATTACCAGCTTTTATCATTGGTTCAATGGTCATACCACCATATACCCTGTTAAACCTGATCAGGGCAGATGCAGTTGTTCTCATTTTAGAGGCTGTATTGCTAATGTGGTTTGACCAAGACAGATTTCTAGATGGTAACTCTCGGACACTACCCCAAACATACATAGAGCCATCTGTACTCATCTGGCCTTTGCACAGTGTCACTTTTCACCATTGTCCGCAGTTGTTGCATGTGGCATTCCTCCCACCTTTGCAGGTAATTGTGTTTAGATTGGTCACTGACACATATCACCCCTGTGCATCTTTGCCAACACCTCACACCTTGGCCTGTTAGGCCTCACCCCCTCACCAAGAAGCTGGTCCTCCCTGGCCACTACCAGGTCAACCAGATTGGCCAACTCTGTGATAGAACACCTATGGTCCCACTGTCACACAGCCCTACTCCATTTGCTTGACATTTTTCTCTCCTGCCCAGCCTAACCCTCACACCAAGCAGGTTTCAGGGCTATATGGGTGTACTCTGTCCTTTTGTGCAACACGTTGCCCTAGTAAAACTACGCTAGTGTAGAGATGTGGAGTGTGATGTGTACTTCTGGTGGCGGTCGGGTCCTTGAGCATGCATCTGGCATTGGGTGGGACATGCAGAGGGTTTGCATGTGTGGTGTGTGGTTCTATGTCACGATAGTGGAAATAAGTCAGAGACTCGCAAAACAGCGAATGCTACCTGCCAAAATCCAATTTGGCACACCTCAACAAATGCCGAACACCAACTCGGCAAACTTTTAAATCATTATTTTATGTGGGGAACCCCCCCACACCCCCCATAATTAAATAATCACCTCTGAGGGGGGATAGACACTGGAGGAAAAAGGAGGGACTGAGAACATAAAATAAACACAAACACCTGCAAAAAAAAAAAAAAAGAAACCGTACCTTAGTACAATGCAGAACCCAGGACCACCAGCAGTGCAGTCCGTGTCCCTACCTGCTATACTAGGTGGGTAGCTCAGTGGAGTGATGCTTCACAAACCCATTTTGCCCATCTCACTACTCTTTTCCTTCCATCGCTATTTCCATCCCTCACCATGGTTCCTCTTCTCCCTTGCTATTCCCTCCCTATGGTATTCCTTCCCCATCGTCGATCTCAAAAGTGACCAAATTGAAGTGCTCAGTAGTGAGTCACTCAGTTTGGTTCGCTGTTATCATGGGATACCATGGTGTGTGCATGCACAGCCCTGCAGGGCTGCACATGAACATTGCACAATGGCATGATGTGCATGGCTGCACTATGTGATCATCTATGGTGTGTGATGTCATATCTGCACCACATACCAATGTTGTGCAAGCATTAGTGCAACCACACTAACAAGTGGGGAAAACCCGCAATATTCAATCAATGCTTCCAAATAAGCTAATTCTGCAGTTTGAGGGTAAACACCCACATTAACATGTCATTACGGGGATGTGCGCATTCATTAGCATGCCTAATTGTGCCTGGCACATTTAAATGGAGCAGAGTGCACCATTCAGATTCCACAGCAGAACTGCATACGGCTACAGGTAGGCGTCCTGTGGAATGGCCTAGAAAGAGACATGGGTGCTCATGGAACTGCATGTATGCTGTAAGCGGTGGTACAGTTGAAATGCTGAGGTGGTAGAACTCTCAAATCTATATTTATTAGCAGTGGTTGTGTCATGTCTAGTTGGAGGAGCTCTCCTGTAGTAATCAACGGAGAAAGATGACAGAGGCTGTGGTACCGTCACATACTTGCTTTGGAGGTGGTGAACCTAAGTTCCGTTGGGCTTCTGCCCCATTCAACTCCTGTCTGTATGTGCCCTTGTCCATGGCTGTATCACATGAGCAGGTCTGTGAAAGGTAGGCTGTCAGCTGTGTTAGGACATGCATTGCCAGACACCTACATGTCCCTGGTGGAGGCAGTGAGGGCTTCACCCCAATGCACCTTTCATCTGTGTTGCACTGTGTGCATTCCCTGCTCACCTGTATTCCACTCCCATGTTTGGCAGGTACCATGGAAAATGCAGACAGATTACAGGCCTACTGCTTCTCTGAGGAGGAGTTGCAGATGCTAGCACAGGCCTACATGACCAGGGAAGAGGTCATGTCCCAGAGGCAGAGAATAAATGCCAATGTACCATAGGCCTAGGTAGAAATCATGGACATGGCAATGCCATTGGTGGCCAGAACAGGCCCATGGAGGTGGTGTGTAAGCACTTCAGGAACATGAGGAGGACAAAGGAGGTCCTGTTGACTACACACAGGGAGATGCATGTGACAGGTGGTTGTTCACAGGGCTTGGTGGCAGCACATACCCTAACCCCTGCAGAGGAGGCAATAGCCTCTATCCTACAGCCCGTGGAGGTGATGGTAGTGCCTGGAGGTCACTATGAGAGCCAAGTGGGGCCAAACCAGCCATGGGAGTGACAGACTGTGCTCATTCCCATCGAGCATATGTGTATATGTGTGTGTATATATGTATGGGTGCATGCATACATTAGTACTGTGTAACATATTGGGTGTAGGCTGTGCAACTGTTTCCATGTCTCCTGGTGTGTAGCCATCTGTGTAGTAATTCACTACTGGGTCCCATGTGTCATCACCTGTGTGCTCATTGGTGATGATGCATGTGGTCACCAGTGTAGGGGTGTGTGGTGTTTATGGCCACAGGCAACATGAGCAATGCACCACACAGACAACATGGGTGTTGTGTCACTGTACTCCGGCATGCATGCGGCCTCGACCAGCAAACAGGTATGTGCAGTACATTGCTATATATCTTTCTCCTCTTCTCTCTCAACAGCTCATCCCATCATGCCAGACACAGTGGAGGATGCTCCAGGTCCATCTTGGTGGCAGCTGCCCCTGCTGGCCACCTGTGTACAACTTCTGGCCAACACCAGTGAAGATGGTGAAGAGGAGGATGATGACGACAAGACAGTCATCAGAAGCTGGGGACAAGCAGGGTCTGCCCCAGACCAGGAGGGTTTGTCCACCTTTGCCAGCCCATATAATAATTGAGCCCAACCACTGCCCCCATGTGACACTGTGGTCACAGTGGTGTGGCCCCCTACTACCCTTGGCACAACCACTGCTGTGCTACCCCATTATCCCACCTCTGGCATGGCCATCACCTGGCCACTCCCAGGTTATCACACAGGGCCATTTACCACTGTGCCACCCTATGATTCTTCCACTGACACAGCCACAGCCCTGACACCCCAGGCCCATCCCATCAACATGGCCACAGCCCTGTCTCCACCGGCCCATCCCAATGGCCCAGTCACAGTCAGCCCACAAAGCCAACAACATACTACAGCACCGACTGCAGTGCAGCCTCGGGCTGTACAATGGTTGATGGTGCACCCTGACCCTGTCCCAATGGACAGTCCCCAGTGACAGAAGGATGTGGCTGACAACCAGCAGCTGCTGCAGACTACTGTGGAAGCACAGACTGTCATACAACAGGAACTGACATGCATCCACCACATGGTGCATGACAATATGTAGCATGCCAAGGAGAGGGTGGAAGCATGCCATGTGGAGCTCATGGCGGCTTTCCATGTCCTGTACCAGGTTATTTTCACCAGCATGGATTGCCTGTGTGCCACTGTGCTAGAGGCTGCAGCCATGGTGGCAGGCACTGCAGGGAACAGCCATAGCCCCGGCCTGTCCAATGGGAGTACTGTCACCACATGGCAGACAACATGGCATATGCCCACACCATGCAGTGACAGAATACAAATGCCCAGCACACCTGGGACACCAAGGACACCATGCACAACTGGATACAGCCTGCTTCTCACTGGAGTCAGTACTCTGCAGGGCTGTTGCTGGGAGTGGCTAACACCATCTCCATGCTCATCTCCCATACCATGGATAATGACCCTCCCAACCATACTGGGTATCATGCACACATACTGTCTGTACCAAGGGAGTTTGCAGGGGATGCACATAGGGTGTAAATTGCTAACCATCTCCTGCATGTGCCCCCTCACTCCCCCCTCACATTATCCATGTGTCAACAACCCCTGCCCCTGTGGCCTATCCCTTCCATTTCCCCCCTGCCTGGTAGCATGTATGTCTGTTTACTTCTCATTGTGGACACCCCAACCTGGCTGGCATGTATGTATGTGTATACACCCCTTTAGCACCCCTGACTGAATGGACTGTATATGTGTGTATGCCCCCTTTGCAACCCCCCTGCCTGAATGGCTGGTATTTCTGTTACCCCCTCTTCTGGAACACCCCCAGAATCACATATAAATTGGTCTATGCCACTCATGATACCCTGCTGCCTGGATTGTCGCTATGTATGTACTGGCATTGTTATGTTGTAATGTAATAACTAGTCACATTACAGTTTCATGTGTGTTCGGTACTTACCCTCCATGTCTGAAGAGGTCTGTTATGAGGTGGACTGTGTAATCCTGGGCCCTCTTGGCCATTCTGGCATAACACCTGTCAAGCTGCTCCTGTATCCCTTGGTCCTTTGACTCTGAATCTGCTGCAGATTGTTCCTCTGGGGCTGGCATGCATATTCCATGGCTCAGTGCCTTGTTGTATAGTATATAAAAGGCAAAGAATATGGCACAGGCCTTCAGAGGAGTATATTGTAGGGCATCACTGGAATTATCAAGGTACCTAAGCCACATTGTGCATGGTGCAGTGAGCTGCACTGTACCCATCTTCGGCAATGGATGCGGGTCGTAGGACAAGTGTGAGGAGCCAGGGATGCATGGTATATGTACTGTCCCCTGTGTAGGTAAAGGCCATTGGTTAGTGTCCTTGTCTGCAACATAGGGAGGGGGGAAGGCATGTAGGGTAGGGTAGGTATGTCTGCATTAGGGATGTCAACATTTTCAAACCTCTGGCACAGGATGGAGTTCTGCTAGATGAAGGCGTCATGGGCACTGCTGGGGTACCATGCCATCACACTGATGATGCACGTTGTTGGATCACACACCACCTGGCAATTGACGGAGTGGTACCCCTTCCTGTTGACATAGGTGACCACCCCTATGCCAGTGGGTGCCCAGATGGCAACATGGATGCAGTCACTGGCACTGAATACAGATGGTAGGTTCAATAGAACTGTTGCATGGTCAATGTTCACTTGGTTGGCATGCTGGGAAATCCAATGAACTCCCCTGCATTGGCCAGTAGGGCATCTAGGATCTGGCCCAACAGCTGCAAGGTGGCTAACTGAGAGATAGCAGTGGTGTCCCGCACTGGTGTCTGGAATGTTCCAGGGCCAGGAAGCACAGTGCAGTGTCTGTCTGGAGCTGATCATGCAGCAGCTTACACAGCTACATTAACATGGGCTTGTTGAGCCTGTACTGGTCACCAAGGAGGACTTCAAATTTGGCTCATGTATGATACTGTCCATTTGCAGCAGAGTGCCTCTGAGGCATGCTCTTGGGCCCAGGGTGGGCACTGGCCCTCTCCTTATCCTCCATGACCTGCAGCACCAGGTACATGATGTGTGCTGCCATGTGAACCATCCTAGTGTGTGGGCTGCTGTGTCTCCCTCTGCCTCCGGGGTTTGTCCAGCTTAAGACCTCCTTTGTATAGATGGTATTTGTGCTGCACTATGTGAGTTGTGCAATTCTATTTGTGCAGCGCTATCATGCTGAATATCACACTGCACATGTTATGTAGTTTACTGCCCCCCCCCCCCCCGATTTGGGCGCTGCATACATTACCTCTGTGCTATTGCTCTGGCACTAAAAGCATGTGCAGTGATGTCCACTGAATATAGGATTCTGGCACAAATACATACACAGTGTGGGTGCACACACTTTGCCCCAGGCACAAAGCTTTAAATATTTGAACCTTAGTCTTTGATTTTATTGTAAACTGACTGCATGTTTAGGTCCTACATGTGCAAACTGTATCAACAGACTTGCAAGAGACATGTTCTTTTTACTTACATGCAAGAAGCTACACAAATACTATGCTTCTGAATGAGTTTTTCCACAAAACATATTACCCACAAAAACCACACAATTTACTGATTTGTGTAGTTCTACTGCAGATGATTTCTTCTGGTGTTATTTCCCACTAGCCTCCCACAGTGTACACCCACATAGGGACTGTAGACAGCAGAGTAGGTGATAATGTTTCAGAAATCCCTTTGACTACTCTAAGAAAAAGATGATGAATTCTTGTTTCAGTGCAGCATGTTTTCGAAGACAGTATCAGTAAATATGACTAAAGGAATGTGTAAGTCTTAACGAGAAACTCTGACTTTAATAGATCATAATATGTGTATATGTTACATAGTAAATAGTATCCTTTAATGCATTGTTCTAGATTGTCTTTCCTGTTGTTGCTGATTGTTATCCCTTAGGTTGCTGACACAATTAGAATGCATAGTAATTCTGGACTGATATATCAGTCTGTGGCACAACAAGGGTAAACAATACATACATTTACACCAGAGCTTACAAATATTTGAATATATACTGTAACTGCATGAAAGAATGAAGCACAATGGTCCATCAAGGTCTTTCTCCCATTAATTCAGTAGGCATATGCTTCCCCTTTCCCTCTAGCTACTGTATTCATTTAGTCTTAGTTTAGTCAGTCAGTTAGTTAGTTAATTAGTTTGTTAACGGGGGGGGGGGCTAGGAGATATTTTTCTGTTTTTAGCAGGAGAGGAAGAATATAGAAAGTACTGATTGATACTGAACCAATAGTAAGTTGTGTCATGAATGGAGGAAATTTAGCCGGGTCACCAGTGAAATTCTCATACTCTTTGCCAGAAGTGCCCTGGGATCTTTAATGCCCACCTGAACTACCACAAAACAGGCAGACAGGACCTCAGCTTAACTACTTATTCACAATGTGGCTCCTCTGAAAAGCACAGTGTCCCCCTTACACCATGCCGAGACTTCAGTATGGTTTCTTATAATGAAGGAGCGGGTGCTGCTTGAAGAGCCACCAACACCACTTCTTGTAGCACCTGGTGTTTGTTGGAGGTCTCCCATGTGACTACAGACCAGGCCTTATCCTGCTTTAGCTTTTGCGATCTGAAAAGATCTGGCTGCAAGTTAGGGCTGCAGGCAAATGTTAATGTTAAATATCATGTAATGGTATCTATGTTATAGAATGAGACTATTTTGGCTGTCACTGCATTAGGTGAATAGTTATTCATCAATTCCATTACTTCCTCAGTGAAGTAATATTTCCTATTATTTGTTCTAAACATTCCTCTCTTAATTACCAACCTTTGCCTTCCTGTTCTCTTGGTTTGAACAGACTAACCCATGTTATCTGTCAATCTTCTTTAGCCCACCCAAAACAGTTTTGAATTCTGACAGGCCATCCTTCTATCTCAAGCCTTTTAATTTATTTCATCATTTTGTTGCTCTTTGTTGAACTTCTCTTGCCTCCATCCAGGGGCGTAGGATAGCTCAAAAAACTGATGGTGTACTAAATGATAATGTATAGTTAAGCCCTGGAGTCTGGGTCCTACCAGGTCTTCAGAAGCACTAAGGTTTTATGTTCCTTATTTATTTATTTATTTATTTTTATTTATTTATTTGTGTCTAGGATTACAAAGTACCTTTGAGCCAAGGCTCTTTTACAAAGGTTCCACATCATGCTGGTTACAGGGTAACAGACACTAAAACATAAAACAGTTACAGGTACATGGTTTTAGACAGTAACTTTGCTTGACAAAATCAGACTGAGTGATGAGTAACTCAAGAAACAATAGAAGGGAGAGGGCAAGAAGGGGAGAGGGCTGAGGGTAGGGGAAGGCATAGGTGTAGAGGCTCAGGGTGAGGCAGCCTAGGGGCCTTGTCAGGACAGAGACAGGGCAAGTGCATTAGAAGTTGCATTGGACAGGTAAGTGCAAGAAGAGAGGGCAGAAACTGACACCTGTAAGGTCAGAAGCAGCATAGGGAATGAAGATGTTATGGGGTGCAAGCACAGGTGGAGGTGCCAGTTATGGAGTGGCGGAGCTTTTTTTTTTTGAATGCTCAAGTGTTGCTGTGGATGTGGTGTCACTAGAGAGCTCATTCAGCCAACTCGGCGCCCTGTATGCAAACGACCTTTGGCCTTGGGACGTGTGGCATCGGGGGATTTGAAGGATTTGGGGCTTAGAGCTCCTGGTGTTGCGGTTGGTGATTTTGGGTTTGAGGAGGGTGCTGACTACTAGTGGTGCCTTTCCCATCATGATTTTCTTAACAGTGATGCAGGTTTGGTGTTTGATTCGGTTGTTCAGTTGCAGCCAGCCTGTTTTGGAGTAGAGGTCGCAGGTGTGGGTGAGATGGTGGGAACCAGTAACGAGTCGGCAGGCTTGATTGAGGGAAGTCGAAACACGCCTGAGAGATGAGGTTGTGGCAGACCCATAGATAATGAGACCGTAGTCAATGATGCTGATGATGGCACTCTGGACAGCTATGGGCAGAGCTTCTGGGGTTAGATGTTTCCTATGTCGGAATAGTAGGCCCATCCTGTTGTTGGCTACTTTTGCCATGTTATTGAAGTGTGGGACATAGGAGAGATTACAGTCGAGGGTGAGGCTGAGGTATTTGAAGGTATGAACTTGTTTGAGAGGAATTCCTTGCTTGGTTTTAATGGAGAGCTGATATTGTTTGTGTTTGTTTTGGGAACTGCAGAAGATCATGGTCTTTGCTTTTTCTGGTTAAGTATAAGTCTGTGTTTTGTGAACCAGTTTTCTACTGCAGAGAAGGCCCGTTGGAGGTTACCTTGTAGACGGACTGGATCATGGTGGGATGCCATGATGACAGCATTATCCATGTAGAGTAGGATCTGTTCAGGGCAGGATTCTGGCAGTGAGTTCAGAAAAAGGCTGAAAAGGAGGGGGCCCAAGATTGAGCCCTGTGGGACACCGGACCGGACTGGTCTTTGGTCTGAGAGTGTGCCAGCAATTCTCACTCTTTGAGAGTGGTTGTCTAAGTAGCTTTTGAACCAGTTCACCGAGTTAGGTGAGAGCCCTGCTAGTTGAAGCTGGGCAAGTAGGAGATTGTGGTTGACGGTATCAAAGGCTTTAGTTAAGTCGATGAAGGTGGACCCAGTAAGATGACTGTTATCGAGTGAGTGATGGATTGCACCAGTGAATTCAAGTAGCACCATGGAGGTGCTATGACCTTTTCTAAAGCCATGTTGTTTCTTGCACAAGATGTTGTGATTGTCCAGGAAGTTGGTGAGCTGGTCTGACACAATCCATTCTAGGGCCTTGGAGAGTGGATGTAGGATGGAAATTGGACGGTAATTCTCGGTAGCTGTTTTGTCACCACTTTTATGAATTGGGGTTACCGTGGCAGATTTCCATAAGTCAGGGAATGGCTGAGGCTGAGGGAGAGGTTGAAAATCCTGGCCAGTGGTCGGAGTACTTCTTCAAGTGTGAGTGATAGCAGTTTGAGGTTGAGGGAGTCACTGCTGGCTCTGGAGTTGCAAATGGCTTTGGTACCGTAGCTGCAGACTTGATGCATTTTTACTGCTTTAAAGTAGAAGGGAGGGTGGCTGAGGGTGGCTGGGGGGGCAAGGGAAACCACCTCATTGAAAATACCCTGTAGGAGTACAGCACTGAGGTCCGTGAAGGTGTCATTGAATGTATCAGCAATGAGTTTCTGGTCAAGTGTAGTTTCACCATTTATGTTGAGTATTGACGGGGGTGGTTTAGATTGCTTCCCGGTGACTTCTTTAATGTTATTCCAGAAGTCCCTACCGTTGTCCCATGAGTTAGTGAGAGCATTATGGAAATAGGTGGTCTTCGTATCCCAGATATATTTGGTGCAGTCATTTCATACGTGTTTATAGTTAGCAATATCAACTTGTATCCCGGTGTTTCTGGCAATCTCCCAAAAGTGGTCTCGAGCTTTTAGTCATCTAAGTAGGTCTCCGGTGAGCCAGGGGTTACATAGGGCTTTGGCCTTGCGCTTCTTGAAGGGTGCAAATAAGTTGCATGCTTGGTTGAAGATCCTGATGAAGTTTTCCAGTGTGGTGTTCACATTGGTTGCAGTGAGAATTGGGGACCAATCCTGTTGACGAAGGAAGGTTTTGAGATGAGGTAGCTTGCCTCTAAGTAGAACCTGGCTAGTAATGGTTTTGGGGGGGGGGCTTGATGAATTTATTGGACCAGAGGCAGATGATGGGGGAGTGGTCACTAAGTGTGTCAGGGAGGACAGTGGTGTTTGTGATCCTGGTGGGGTGGCTTGTTATGATCCAATCCAGAAGGGTGCTGGTACCCATTTTATAGTTTGTCCTGGTTGGGAAGCTAACTATCTGAGAAAGGTTTGCTGCCGCTATCAAGTCCCTGTATGCCTCTGCCTCTGCAGCAGGCCAGTTAATATTAAAGTCACTGAGGAGGATGGTTTCTGAATCAGGTAAGAGAGATTTGGTAAACATCAGGACTGCGTTAAGCCCATTACCTTGCTCTCTTGGTGGAATGTAGACTGACACAACTGTGATGGCTTTATTGTGTGCACCGAGAAGGATCTTGACAGGAAGAATCTGTGCAGTGGTGGTTTGGGGGGTTAAGTTGATGAGGTGCCCCTGGATCATGTCCTTAAGGTACAGGGCACAGCCACCACCTCTTTCTGATGTTTGATCAAGCCGGTAGACGTTATACCCAGGGAGGGTGATAGCATGGTTGGGAACAGAAGGTGAGAGCCAGGTTTCTACGACTGCTAGTATGTCTGGGTTATGCTGGCAGGCAAAAGTCTGAAGGGCATCAATTTTGTGAAGAAGACTGCATATGTTAAGTGAGATTATTGAGAGGGATCCTGGTTGATTGGTCTGAGTTCTTCTTATTGTAGGGGCTGGTCTGGGATTGGGATGAATGTTTCCTAACAATAGCAGGAGAAGAAGTATATGTTTTAGAGTACTGGTGTGAGATACCCATGACTGGCACCTATTTTTTTGGGCCAGAGAACTCCGAGATTCACCAGGGCAAGTAAATGGGTGGAGCCATGGGTAAAGCATGGCAGAAGTAGCAGTGGACAGGGGAAGTACCCAATGGCCATTTGGGGGAGAGGGCCATTTCGTAGTGATTGGAGATGCCCAAGGTGGGAACATGAGATCGAGAGGGAGGGAGGGTACCCATGGAGGGGGTGATAGATCGTGAGTTGGTAGATGTTCGGGATAGTGGGGAAACATAAGCAGGGGGGATGTAGGAGTGGGAAGAGGGCAAATAAGGTGAGCAGAAAGGGGTACAGAGTACTGGTGTCATACATGATTCAATGTGAATGGGGGAGAGCAGGCACAGGGTGCTGGGTAGGTGGGAGGCAGCTAGTGAAAGTGGCAAGAGGTAGACAATGAGGTGGAGGCTCGGGAGGCAGGGGAGCTAGGTAAGCAGGTTGCTGGGGAGAATGGGCAGAGGGTGGGGCAGTGCAGAGACAAGGGCAGTAGCAAAAGAGGAAGATGTAGCAGAGAGGTAGTGGAGGGCATTAAAGAGTGTAACAAGACAGGGAGACAGGAGGTAGCAGCTCTAG
This sequence comes from Neoceratodus forsteri, assembly GCA_016271365.2. NCBI lineage: Eukaryota > Metazoa > Chordata > Ceratodontiformes > Ceratodontidae > Neoceratodus > Neoceratodus forsteri. Next base: position 527,476,676 of record CM028134.1, read on the forward strand.
AAAAGAGTTCAGGAGTGAAAGGGTGCAGGGGAGCTACAGAATGCCAAAGGGGGGGTTGGCCAGACACAGAATGACGGAGTGACTCGCACTAGGAGATATAAGGAGGGTGTCAAGCACAGAAAGGAGGCAGGGGCAGTGAGGGGACTGAGTTGATTAGCAGAGGGGGAGGAGGAGTAGCAGGGAGGAGGGAGAGTGGGCAGTAAAGAGAGGAGGTACAGGAGAGAGAGAGAGCGTATCCAATAGGAAACAAAAGGGCGTTCTCTAGGCAGAAGTGGGCGGAGCTAAGGTCTATTTAATTAAGGTGGGACAGTGGGTGGGTGAAAATTTTCTTCCAAAACCCACTAAAGTCTATAGGCACAGAATCCAGCAAAACAGTTTGAATCAGTCAAGACTGCAGGGCCAATCAGTGGCCGTGCAGAGCACAACAGTCCAACAGGCGATGGAAGCAATAGGCAGTGGCCAATGGGAGCCTTTCAGTACTTCCCAGTTCGGCCTGGGAGCTTACCAGCAAGAGGAGGGTTCCTTGGCAGTGAGCAGTGGTGGTGTGGATGGCTGGCCCAGGTATGGTGTATTTATGGTGTTTTTAGTTAAATGGTATGATAAATATATTCTCTAATCATCATAAAACCAAGTATTGGAAACATCATGTACTTAAGCCATGGTACTTCATTCTTTCACCCCATCCCATGTCAGTAAATATCTGTCATCTAGCGGAACCACACTTGTTCCACCCCATCTTGTTTAAACACACAACTGGCATCCAGTGTTACCACCTCACTCATTTCATCCTATGACAATATGTCCCTGGCATCCAGTGGTACCCCACTCACTCTATCCATGCCAAAAAGTCTGTATTGTGTAGTTGACTCCTTCCTCATACCATCCCATGCCAAGACAGTCCATAACATCCAGTATTAATCCCTCCCCCATCCAATGCCAATAAATCCCTTCCATTCAGTGGTTCCACCCATCACCCCATTTCATGTCAATGTGTCTCTAGTGTCTAGTGGTATTTCATCTCATGTAAACAATTCTGTGGTGTCTAGTTGTTTCATTCATCACTCCTTCCAATGCTAAAAGTCTCTGTTAGCCAGTGGTTGCCACTCCCCCAAAACAGCAGCCAACACAATCTTCTCATCTCCTAGGCCAACCTCTGTCTGATTTCTTTTTGGTATGAGGTTAAGTAATGGAGGGGAGCAACTAGACACCAGTGATTTATTTGTGTGGGTCAGGATGAGGTAAGGTAAGGTAAGCAATGGGGTGCCTCTAGATGTCAGGAATATACTGACACAGTATGGAGTGAGGGGGAGTGGTGACTAGGCATGAAGATCTGACTGGTACTGTATGGTATGGGATGGGGTGAGGGTGGATGTTACCACTGTATAAAAGGGACTGCCTTGTTTAATGAAATTTAGACATATTTCTTCTTCCCCAAAAAGTCATGGTTGAAAGGGAAAAAGTTTTTTTTTTTTGCACCTTAAACAGATCAGTTAATGATAAATAACCACAAGAGACAACAGTGGAGGAAAACTTATAGTTCCTTTGATGAGTTCAGTCATTGTCATCCCCCTTGTTTACTTCAATGACTAGAGGGTGAAATCTGGGTTTTTGAAATATACTGTATATACTGCATAATTATGATTTAACCAAGCAGTTAGTTATATGGATAACTTAATGTTTATGGACAGAAAGACTCACTGTCCATCCAGTCTGCTCATTGTTGGAACCTGGAAACTTCCTACACACACTAAGCTCCTTCCAGTAGTATTTTTCTACTCACTAAACATTTGTGGGAATAAAATGGGTATGGAAAAAAGTATTGAAAGCAAACCCCATTGACAGAAAATCAGCTAAATGACTGACTGAATGATGCATGAGAAATAAGTGGATCTGTGTAGCCAAGTACCGATTATTTACTTACTGCAAGTTACAACTGACTGTCCAACCTCTGTCTCCAGCCTAAGGTGCTGCCCACCTGTAGAATTCAAAACAAAATATTTGGGTATGGGAACAGAGAGTAACTAAAGAAGCAGGATAGATCTGATGGTGCACACAGATAGAAGAGGCAAAACCACTGATTCTACAACCTGCCTACAACTACAATATTCATCTCAACAATTACACTACTTTTTTTTTTTACGTTGTTTAACCAGGAGTAGCACACAAGGCTGAAAGCTTTTTTATAGGAGCGACCTGGGAGCACAGGGAAATTAAATGACTTGCTCAGAGTCACACAGTATGCATATGGAAGCTGTGGGATTCAAACCCAGGTCTGGTCTGCTGGATGTCACCAGATTTGCAGCTCAGAGCATTAAACCACTGCACTATACTGCCTCAATCACTTGATACTTGGTTTCCATGTGGAGAAAAGTAGTTTGGTTATCATGGCTAATCCTCAGTTCTTGGTTACTTGGTTAGTTGGTTATACAAGACAAAAGATGGCTAAAAGCCCATCGGAATTGTCTGCCACTCATAGTGGGTGAATTATTCTTTGTTACAATTTAGTAAAAAGTGTTCGTTAAGCCCAGTTTTAAACCTGCTAATAGATGTTTTATTCACCAAATCATGGGGTGTAGGGTACCACAGGGATTAGTTATGTGGCCAGTCCTTTTTATTGTCTGCATTAGCAACATTGTTGAAGGACTGAAAGGGAAGGTTTGCCTATTTTCGGATGACATCAAGATATGCAATAGAGTAGACACTCCAGAATGGGTGAAGAAAAATGAGAAGAGACTTAGGGAAGCTGGAAAAATAGTCTAAGGTATGGTAACTAAGATTCAATGTGAAGAAGTGTAAAATCATGCATCTTGTGTGCAAAAACCCTGAGGAGAGTTACAGGATGGGGGGGCAGTTACTGACGGTCACAAGGGAAGAAAGGAATTTGGGAATCATCATCTCAGATGACCTAAAGATGGCCAAGCAGTGTACAAAGGCAGGGGGAAGGGCCAGTGGTATACTAGGGTGCATAGGAAGGGGTACCACTAGCAGAAGAAGGGAGGTGGTGATGCCACTGTACAGAAACTGGTGAGACCTCATCTAGAATACTGTGTTCAGTTCTGGAGGCTGCATCTGTGGAAGGACATAGACAGGGTGGAGGTGGTTCAGAGAAGGGCAACTAAGATGGTGCAGGGCTTGCAACAGAAGGCACATGAGGAGAGATTAAAAGACCGCAATATGTATACTCTGGAAGAGAGGCAAGAACTGGGGGATATGATTGAAACCTTAAAGTATCTTAGGGGCATCAACAAGGTGCAAGTGGGAGACATCTTTCAGTTTAGGAGATGTATAAGAATGAGGGGGCATTATATGAGATTGGAGGGGGCAGGATGAGGGGAAATGGAAGGAAATTTTTCTTCACGGAAAGGGTGGTGGATGCATGGAACAGCCTATCCCAGAAGGCAGGTGTAGCAAACACAGTGGGGGGGGGGGTTCAAAAATCCATGTGATAGGCACAATGGAATCCTAGAGGTGGGAAAGAGAGGTTATAGCCAATGACCAAGTAGGGTCAGTGGCCCCTGATACAGGTAGGGAGAACAAACAGATTGGATGGGCCTAGCGGTCCTTATCTGGCATCAAATTCTATATTGCTATGTTTCTATGTTGTTCTACAGTCTAGCAGCTCGTATTGTAAAATAATTGTTTCTTTTATTCGTAAGCTGTCTATTATGTGACCTTAAGTTAGCAGTTCTAGCATTAAATTGAAGACCACACTTTTTCATTGGTAATATCCTGCAACTATTTGCCTACTCATGTTTTTACCAAACAGAGAAACATAAACAATGGCAGCAGAAAAAGACTGATGGTCCATCCAGTTTGCCCATATTACCTTATCATACCCCAAGATCTATTGTCTCTGTGAGATCTTCACTTACAGTATTTACCTTTGTTGAATGCCCCCAGCCACCTGAACCCCATCACCCTAGCTGCCCACTGGGACTTACAATTGCACTTCTGCTATGTGTCCCAGTGATCACTGGATACAGAGCCTGTGGGTGGCCAGACATGGTGATCCTGACTGGGAACTGCCTGTTTCCCCTATTTTTTCTCCCTTGGAAGCAGGTGTGCAATGCTGCCCAAGATGGCCCTGTGCATGCTGCTGTGTGCAGGACATCAGTAGCCACTACTTCCCCTTGTCCCTGATGTGATGGCCCCTGGCTGCCTTTCCCCCAGCCATCACTATGGGCCAGGCACGCATCAGCTGCCATGTCCCTGTCTCCTTTGGAGAGGAGATTGCGAGCTGTCCTTTGGATCCCTCAATTCTCTTCTTCCACAACTATCCTGCAACAACCCAAGTCTACTCCTGCACCAGGATTGCCAAATTGGTGGTAGGTGTGGCATCTAGCACCTCAACCCTTTCTGCCACTGGGCCAGCTTATCTAGATTAGTTTTGAATATATTTTCATATATTTGAATATATTTAAAATTCTTGATTCGACAACTCAGTCCAGTAATTGGTTCCCAATACCTACAACCTTTCTTGATTCAACAACCCAGTCCAGTAAATGGTTCCAAATAACCACTACCCTTTGTCTGAAGAAGAACTTCCTGCAATCTCTTTTAAAAGGTTTAAGGGTTACTTGGTATTGACGGCCTCCTGCAGTCTGGGGTGAGGTTTTAAAGGCAGTTGTAGGCCACTGAACAGAATTACAGCTCTAACAATTGTCTACATTAGTAACAGATCATTCCTTATATGTCTAGCTAAGCTGTGCAAACTCAGCTTTTGAAACCATGTACTAGTTTAATTGTCCTTTGTGTTCTTTCTGGACATTCAATATCCCTGGTAAGACCCCACCTTGAGTACTGTGTCCAGTTCTAGAGACCATATCTCAGGAAGGACATAGACAGAGTGCAGGCGGTCCAGAGAAGGGCTACCAAAATAGTGCAGGGTCTGCATCAAAAGCCCTATGAGGAGAGGCTAAAGGAGCTAAATATGTACTCTCTGGAGGAGAGGAGGGAGGGGATGATATGATAGAGACCTTTAAATGCCTAACAGGGGTAAATTAGGTACTGGAGGGGGCATTTTTCAGAGTAAAAAGGTGCTTTAGAACAAGGGGGCATGATATGAAGCTGGAGGGCAGCAAATTCTGGAGGAATGTGAGGAAGTACTTCTTCACAGAAAGTGTGGTGGCTACCTGGAACAGCCTTCCAGTGGAGATAGTGGGGATGAAAACAGTGGTGGGATTCAAAAATGCATGGGACAGGCACAAGGGAATCGTAGGGATAAGGAAGGGGGAGGAAGAGATTGCAGCATAGATCAAGTAAGGTTTGCAGCAAAAAATGAAGGTTGACAAAAATGGGCAGACTCTTGGGCCCAGTGGCCCTTATCTGCCATCAAATTCTATGTTTCTATCCCTTCTGTGGTAGTGATTTCATAGTAGAAAGTAATAGACCCAGTGCGGCCACATGTATCTGTACAGTGGCATGATGATTTATCTAGACCTGCTAACAAGCGCCTTCCTAGCTCAGCCCAAAATTTTATCTGCTTTAATTGTGATCTTTTTATATGGACAGCATGTTTAAAGTCATTGGATATTATAACACCAAGATCACTTTGAGTTACCTTGTTTTGGTTCCCTGCCGTTAAGGTAATATTTTCTTCGTATGTATTTTTTTAATCCAAAATGTGAAACTACACATTTATCATTGTTATATAACATACCCTGTGAGGATAGACTGCAGGAACTCAATATGTATTCCCTGGAGGACAGATAAGAGAGGGGGAATATCATTGAAACCTTCTCTGGCTCACCAGGGACATAACAGCAAAAATAAGGAAAAGAAGAGGGCTTTTAAGCAATACAAAAAATCACAGAAGGAAGCTGACATGGACAATTACAGGAACAAACTCAGGGATGCAGGAAGGGCCACTCGAAGGGTCAAAGCACAAACAGAGGAAAGGATAGCAGAGGGAGTCAAGAAGAGAGATAAAATCTTCTATAGGTACGTGAAGGAAAAGTGAAAGAGTAAGGGAGGAATAGTCAGATTAGCAGCACAAGATGGACAGATGGTAGAAGAAGACAAACTCAAAGCAGAGGAGTTGAACAAATTCTTCTGCTCCATATTCACAATAGAAGATAGTGGTAAAGGACCTCCACTACAGCAGATGGAACACAATAACAAAGGGGCTGACACCAGCCCCTTCACAAGGGAAAGGGTCCTACAAGAACTAAACAAACTTAGGATTGATAAGGTAATGGGACCAGATGGTATTCATGCGAGGGTGTTGAAGGAGCTACGGGAAGAAATTGCAGCACCACTAGCAGAACTATTCAGTAAATCACTAGAGAGTGGTACAGTACCTCAGGACTAGAGAATCGCAACAGTAGTGCTCTTGCTCAAGGGAGGAAGCAGAGAGAGAATACCAGAAGCTATCACCCAGTCAGCCTAACCTCTGTAGTAGGAAAAATTATGAAGGCACTACTAAAAGAGAGAACAGTGGAATACCTGAGGGAAAATGGAAAACTAGACCCAAGCAACATGGCTTCACAGCAGATTGATCATGTCAAACAAACTTGACTCATTTCTTTGGCTGGGTTACCAAAACAGTAGACCAGGGCGGTGCGGTGGACATGGTGTATCTAAACTTCAACAAAGCCTTTGACACCATCCCCCACAGGAAACTGGGAAACAAACTAGAGCACCAAGGGTTAGGGCATAAAATAGTTAACCAGGTTAGGAACTGGGTACAGAACAGGAAGCAGATCCTCAGTCAACAGGGTTTTGTCACAAGAGGGGGAAGTGACCTGCGGCGTACCACAAGGATCAGTGATGGGTTCAGTCTTCATCTTCATCAGTGACATCACAGAAGAATTGAAGAGGAAGTTGTGCCTGTTCGCAGATGATACAAAGTTCTGCAACAGGGTGGATACACAGGAGGGGGCCACAAGCATGGTAGCTGACCTTAGGAAACTAAAGGAATGGTCAAAACACTGGTAGATAAAATTTAATGCCAAGAAATGTAAGGTCATGCACCTGGGAAAGCAAAATCCAGGGGTAAAGTACACTCTGTATGGGGGCTCTATGATGCCAGTTCGACAAATATTTTGTCGACTGACATCACAGTGATAGAGTTATGTTGACTGCAATTTGCGGTTGACATAAATCTATCAGAGAAACAGTTGCTTTTCAATGGGGGGCTTTACCCTCGAACCCCCTGGACTTAAGGGTAATCAACTCAGAGTTGATTCGTGGAGGGGGTGCAGGACCAGGGTAAGAGTGCCAGGGTCCTGGGGAGACCTTACAGTGAACTGTTGATGTTGTTGGTATCGACATGTTCACTTTAAAGGTTTTGCTGTTGGGAGGGCATACCCTGGATGGTCACCAATTGGAAGTGACAAAGATGGAAAGTGGCCTGGGTGTACTCATCACCAATGACTTCAAAGTCACAAAACAGTGCAAAAAAGCTGTGAGACAGCAAGTGGCATCCTCAGATGTGTAGGTAGGGACATTACAAGCAGAAAGTAAGAGGTAATCATGCCACTGCACAGATCATTGGTAAGGCCACACCTGGAGTACTGTGTCCAGTTCTGGAGGCCACACCTGAAAAAGGACATAGACAGATTAGAGACAGTACAGAGAAGGGCAACTAAAATGGTTCAAGGGCTTCACCATGAGACATATGAAACTAGGCTCAAGGTGTTAAAATTGCACTCACTAGAACAGAGGAGAAGTATGGGGGACATGATAGAAACGCTGAGATATATCAAGAGAAAAACAAGATGGAAAATCTCTTCCAAGTAAACAAAGGAACTCCCATATGGGGGCACAACTTGCATCTGGTGGGAAGCAAGTTTAGGAGCAACTATATAAAGTACTTCTTTACGGAGAGGGTAATGGACCCATGGAACGGCCTGCCAGCACAGGTTACCTTACTTTAATTCTTACACTTGGTATTGCTTTGTGTTTATTTATTTATTTAGTTTTTAATCAAGAAGGAGGTTTTCAAAACTGCTTCTCTTGTGAGTAAGTTCAGAAGGACTGAAATGCTACATATCTGGTTTTCCCTTGTGGGTAGCTGGATTGTCTACTAGTATTTTGTGACAGTTTGCATCAAACTATTTTTAAATAATTTACTGGTGGCTAAGGAGTTGTCAAAGCAAAGCCTGCAGTTTGTCTATTTGAATCCAGACAGATCCTCAGGTGGTGGAAACTGTGTCACCCTGATTGCTTTCAGAGCACACAATACCAGGTTGTATTTGGTCAGGGGAGGCTTACCTGTGTTGGGTTGAACTGCTTGATTTTTCTCTGATTGTTTGTTTTGCTGGGTATTTTCTCTGTTAACTTGTGCAGGCTGTCTTGCTGAAAGGAAGGTCACACTCATTGTAGTGGTGGGTCAGAGCTTATAGCTGATTGTTTCTGGAGGGCACGGCTTAGGCCCAACCCCCTCTGCCCCTCACCCCCCCCAGGTATAATTTCCTATATACCAGGATTTCTGACATCATTTCCTCACTAACTAAAAAAAAAATTACACAGGATGAACAGAAAAGAAGACCGACATGTGGGGAGTAGTGCAATGCATTGGCTGTGGAGCAGCAATCTTCCGGGAGATTTTCTGGAGGCTGAGATGCTGCCGTATTTGCAAGCAACTGTCTGCTCTGAGGGAGGAGATTGCCCATCTCCAGGCCAAACTGGACAGGAGTAAGGGAACCTCCCCCACCCAGGGAACACCAGGGCCACCACCACTGCCTTAGGGGTTGCCAAGAAAGAGCAGCAGTTGGACCACAGTAGGCTCAGGGAGGGTGAGGGTGGTGGAACAGAGGTGCATCCCTTCAGATGTACCACTATACTATCCATACGCCTTTCTGGTGGAGCATAGTTCACCTATGGAGGCACCCGCAGTGGAGACTGAGGAGGTTGCTGGCAACCGTCACAAGGGAGGCCTACAGGAAGGTGGCACAGGGCACCACAGGGAAAGGAAGCAACTCCTGTTGAGGGACACAATTATTAGGGGGATAGAACTGGAGGGCAAGGAAAAGTGAAGGAGAAGAGCACTGTGGGTCAACTTGGAGACAGACAATGGTATCACAATCCACACGGGGGTTATATACAGACCTCCATGGCAGGGGGAGGAAATGGACAAGGACATGCTAGAAGGTATCCTTAGAAGGGCAGAAAAAAGGAAGATATTGTTGATCGGGGACCTGAATATGCCAGATGTTAACTGTAGTGCATTTGCTGCAGCCACATCTAAGAGCACGGTTATTCTTGATGTCCTGCAGGGGGCATGCCTTAGACAGCTAGTACTGGAACGCACTCAGGAGGAAGCAATCTTAGACCTGGTACTCTCAAATGGAGATGGAGAAAGGATCACAGATTTAGAAGTGGATAGCCATCTGGGAACTAGTGACCACCGAACAGTATGGTTCATGATAAACACAGCAGCAGAGTCAAGCCATACAAAGGCAAAGGTCTTGGACTTTAGGAGTGCTGACTTTGCCAAAATGGGTCAGTGCCTAAGGAATGTACTAACAAATGGGCAGGAAGCAGGAGTGGAAGAACAATAGAGAATAATCAAAACTGCCATCACAGAGGCAACAAGCCTTTGTGTGAAGCAAATAAACAAAACAGTACACACCTTATTCCCCCATAGCAAATCTTGCAAATAAAATATTTTTCAACTTAAATTGGCCACTTATTTCATCTCCAATAGGAGTAGGGGTCTTTTGGTATTCACATCAAGGCCCTGCTGTGAAGCTGCCCAGCTACCAGATGTCAACGTAGACCACCCATCTGCTGGGTCCCTATTCTTAAATGCAACTGCTGATTTGGCTTCCCTTATATAAGATGCACTGCCTAAGTTGGCTTCCTTTAACTAAGGTGAAATCAACGATCAATCGGTAGATAACTAGTGAAGAGCTAGTTAATGAGAGAGCCATACATTTTCCAAGCATCAGACACAAAATTAGCTTCTCAACCCTTGCTCAGTCGCAAACTTTAAATGGCTTTTTCATTAGGGATGCTACTGCTTTGGGCATACATCAGTAAAAACAGAGAATTCATTGCACAGCCTTCCCTCATTGCAAATGTTACAAATATAATATTTTTCTTCCTAAAGTGGCCACTTTCTTATTTTATCTCGAATAGAAGTGGAGGTCCTTTGGGTTTCACATCAAGGCCCTGCTGTGAAACTGCCCAGCTACCAGACATCAAGGTAGACCACCCATCAGCTGGGTCCCTACTCTAAAGTGCTAGTTCCTGAATTGCTTCCTTTAAAAATTTGTGAATGACCACTACTGTATGCAGTGCGAGCCCATTGGTCCACACTGTGGGCCAATGGGATTACAGCCCATACAGTAGCTGTCAGTCGGCGGGCAGCAGCAGAGGTATGTAGGTGGGTATGCTGCTGCCCGCTGCTGATGGAGTGTGGAGCTGGGTGGGCTGGGGATATTGTTTGGGTGGGGGGTGCTATCAGGAAGGGGACCATGCCATATGATTGGTGATCGGGTTAATGGGAGGGGTAGGGAGGACCACTAGACTACCAGGGATATATAGGGTTGCACATGTATGGGGAGCGCAGCATCCAGAGTGGTGGGGGTTACCACTGGACTGCCAGGGATATGAGTTACCCATATTGTAGGTGATCATACTATCGGGAGGGAGGGGGTACCACTAGACTACCAGGGAATAGTTTGAATGGTATTTCATGGGTGATCATAGGTACGGGGCGGGAGGTGGGTGCCGCTAGACTACCAGAGCAGTCTGTGGATGCTGGTGGATGGTGTTTGGTGGGGTGCCACCCACGGCTGGCGGCTGCTGTGTTGCACCCTGCACTACAGTGGCCCACCTGTGGGTGGCTCCTATTTGAACCTTTTTTTCGGGCTCAACATTGTGCCCCAGTATGCGACACATGTTAGGGTTGTGCCAGCATATGCTCCACACATCCTCGGCTGAATATCGGGATGTGTCACATATGCATGGGCATGCCCCCAGGGGTGTGCCGCATACATTATTATTGTGCTCCAGCACATCGGGACTTGCACTGCACAAGTCCCCCTTTTGAATATTGCCCTGGGGTGCATTATTGCTGTTGTGCTGGTGCAACTTAGTTGCACCAGGTGCAACCCCTTTGAATATCTTGGCTTGACTGTACAACTGCCCTACCTTTAGAGTTTATTGGAGATACAATTTTAAATCTGCTGCTGTGGAGAAAAGATAGTGAAACAAACAGAATGATCTCTTAAAAATATCCTTTTTGTGATCAAATTGCTGTCGCACACTGAAAAACGTTATAAAAAATGATCATATGCCAAATGGATCTGTGCAATAAGACAATGTATTTACTGTATGTACTTTTGTATGTGTTTTTCTTGTTTTTTTAAATATGTTGTACGCAACAACTTGATTTTATACATACTTTCAATAAAATTGACTTGCCTGACTTGCTTATGGTCACACAGTATGCAAGTGGTGGTTGGGGGATTCCAACCCAGTTCTCCAAGTTCGCAGTGCAGTGCTTTTAACCACTACCTTCTACTGTCTCTCAGGATGAAATTAAGGTGCAATCCCAAACCAGTGGGTGCATAACTAGTGAGCAGCCATATAATGAGAGGGACATACATCTCCCAAGCACTGAAAAAATACAAAAGTAACTGCTCAATGCTTGCTCATTCGCAAACTTTAAATGACTTTTTCATTATGGGTGTTACTGCTTATGGCATTCATCAGTAAAAACAGAGAATTCAGTGCACACTCTCCCCCTCACCCCATGGAAAAACTTACAAATATATTTTTTCTGCCTGAATTGGTCACTTACTTATTTCATATCCATTAGGAGGGAGGCCTCTTGGTATTCACTTCAGGACCCTGCTGTGAAGCTGCCCTGCTATCAGATGTCAAGGTAGACCACCCACAAGCTGTGTCCCTTTTCTACAAGATAGCTGTCTCAGTTGGCTTCCTTTATGTAAGACACACTGCCTAAAGTAGATTTCTTTAAGGTGCAATCCCCAACCAACAAATAAGTAACTAGTGAGGAGCTGCCTTATGAGAGAGCCATACATCTCCCAAGCATCAAGCACGTAATTAGCTGTTCAACCCTTGCTCATTCACAGACTTTAAATATTTTTTCATTAAGGGTGCTACTGATCATGGCATACATCAGTAAAAATAGAAAATTCAGTGCACACCCTCCCCCCATAGTAATTCTTACAAGGGGGCTGATGAAGCCTTTACTGGCAAAGTGCTTGTGCACTGTTCTTCCACTTCGCAGCTAGAAGCAAGCTCAACACTACTATTTACTATATCAAAGTTTTGGCAATAAATACAGTATTTTCAGAGCATTATTATCCTATGAGAGTTTTGTGCTTGCTCTTGGAGTACAGATCTCATGTGAGTTATTGACAACCCCGGGCGCTAGCCATCCCCTACACACACCACCCAGGATTCACTGGAGCACAGATGTTGTTTTGCTGATCTGATTCCTATCAAATACTGTCCACTCTCTACCTGCATTTTTGCACTATATAAAGCAATTAACCAATCACAGTGCTGGAAAATACAAACTAGGAACTCCTGTGTTAAGTTTTACTTTAATGTTCCTGTAAGGAACTTTTCTTGTGCTTTTGTGTACCTCTTTTATAGTGTAGATGAGTAAGATTTTTCTCTGCCTTGTGGGCAGGCATGAAAGCTGCACTCTTAAACTCTCTGCTCTGCACTCTTCACATGACTAACAAATTCTTATCATATCCACCATGGCTGCATAATGAAGTTTGTGAAGAAAATGTGCAGACTATGATGGCCCCTGTGGTCCTTACCTAGTGTCATATTGTATGTTTATCATATAATGTAGTCAGTTGCTTAAAAAATCAGTACAGAAGGATCTAAAGGAGGATGTCTCATGTTACCCAAATTATTCAAGTTAAGAGCGTTTTTACGAACAAAAATAAGGGCTCAGCACTAACTGTAGTAAAGTTCAATTTGCCTTTTACGAACAAAGTTTTCAAGTTACTGCCCTTTTGTAGGAGTAGGGCAATCATGTTCCATATGTAGAACATTTATCAACAAGATCAGGATTGAAAAATCTGGCCACAAGTGTGGAGGGTAAATAAATATGGGTTAAACACAGATGAATCAGATTTGATAGAAACAAACAACATGCACACAAGAAGGCCAACTGGTCTATCCAGTCTGCTCTACCTAACCACCGAGACTGAGACCCCTAACAGTCACTTGTCGCCCCATCCCTTCATGTCCCCCTTTTAAACCTTTGTGCCCATGTCCCATGGCTGCTTGAATCCAACCACTGTTTGTGCAGACTAACTTGTTGGGCAGTCTCTTCCACTTTTCCTCAGGTACATCCTCGCTTGCTTTCTGAATCTGCCCCCTACCATTTTCCATTCACTACCCCTAGTATGCAGATTTGCACTGGAGGTTTATTTTGACACTTTTTAAATACACTTCAAGATATTGAAACTATACAATGAAAATGCTGATAAAAACTCCAAAAATGTATACTTCAAACAGCACAGGCCTGTCACTGAATGTTCCCCCCTCACAGAAGAGCAGAGGAAAGCTGCTACAAAAAATAAATAAATGGTGACCAATCAGAAGCCTTTTATGAAACAACACAGACCTAACTACAGAATGAAAGCAGTTTTCTGAATGGCTGGCTGATGAAGGGAGCCTGCTAAAGTGGGCAGTGTGGCAATGGTCACAACTCTTCCTACTCTGAAAACAAATGTTTATCTCTCAATAAATTGAACAGCCTTAACACTATTTTGCTTGAATTCAGATTTGATGCACCCCTTCTTCTCTAGAAGCAGATTTCCTACTCAGATCCTAATAAAAAAAGGTAATGGTTGCAATGCTTTAGTAAAAACGTCTGCCTTTTAATTTAATTTAAACAAAACAAAATATAAATAAATAAAATATAAACCTACCAAATCTGCATAGCTTCTGTTATGCTCATTGCCTTCCCAATCCAACCTTTTAGGCAGCAGCTAAATAATAATAAAAAATGTTTAAATTCAGAGTTTGATGTTTCTGCCTTTTGTCCCTTTATTTATGTATGAAACAGTATAAAGTCTACAAAATGATGTCAAATGAATGGGTTTGGTGACCTAAGTCAGCCAACAAAAGTGATGTGGGAAGTGTGTGGAGTAAAGGCTCGTATGTACTGTATATACTGCATGCAGTTGCTAGTAATAGCAGATCTGAAGAGAGAGGACACGCGATCACACACACAGACCTAGTATTCTTCCAGCTCCTGCACAAGCACCTGTGTAATAGCGAACTGAAGAGAGAGGACACGCGATCACACACACAGATTTAGTATTCTTCCAGCTCCTGCACAAGCACCTGTGTAATAGCAGAACTGAAGAGAGAGGACACGCGATCACACACACAGACCTGGTATTCTTCCAGCTCCTGCACAAGCACCTGTGGCAAAACAAGAAACAGCAAGGATTAAATATCGCCGCATAATATGGGACATGGCAGTATTCAAAATAAAGCATCACATTTTGGGCCAATGGGGCCAACAAGTCAATTCATATTCACCTCAGCCAATTTTCAACATGGGCCTGTTGATACATTATGAGCAATCAGGAAGTAAAGCTCTGAGGGGTGAGAGAAACACAGAATTATAAAGTGTGAGACACTAGACAGAAAGAGAGTAAAGGACACGGATTTTTATAAATTTTGGATTTTTGTATAGTTTTAATATACTTTTTCACCCTCTTACCTGCTTCTACGGGAGATACTGGATGATTAAGGACCCCTCCTGTGCACAAGCATAATTACGGCAGTTGCTTGCTCGCCTCGCTGTGTCACCGCCCACTGCCGTATGGTTGTCCGATCATGACTTTGAGTTTACTTTGTGCAAGATTATGTAGAGGAGACACCTCCTGAGACAAGCTTATGTTTTATATGGTTCTGTTCTGTTGCTCCCGGTGAATATCACATTTAATACTGTGAGGACTGCAGCAGTAATTTGTTCTCTTTCCAGCGACTGTATTATTCCATGGATGTACTGCAGTTGGTGATTTCCTAAATGGTTCCTAGTTGACTAGATATGTTAGACATGTGGGGACTCTTCTGGATCCATAATTTTTCCCCTGTCCGGGGCAGGAGACTGTGAGTTTAACAGACTGAAAGACCACTGCAATAATTTGTAGAGAGAGATTTTGTTACTTAATAATTTACCAGACACTGCAGTCTATGTTAGAAAAGTAGTTTTCAGTTCAACTTTGCTGAAGTTGTTGGTATTGGTGATTTATTTATTTGTTTTGTCTTTTCTCACTTTGGCTGGAGGGGGTGCTATGCTATGTCATATTTTGGGAAGCTGTAGCATACTTATTTATGAGGGTTAGGGCACTGCCTATGGTATGATGCAGTACGTCCTTTTCATTTTTGCTTTCAGCGGTTTTATTTTGTTAAGGACCACTCCTGTGCACAGGCATAATTACAGCAGTTGCTTGCTCACCTCGCTGTGTCACCGCCCACTGCCGTACAGTTAGTAAAAAAAAAAAAAAAAAAAAAACAGATGAGGGACGAAAATAGGGATGAAACAGGGCATGTTGAGGGCAAAACATTGGCCATTCCTTTTATTACAGGTTTGTTGCTTTACATTTGTATTAATATTTCCCCCACTCAAGCACTCGCATCCCCGCTTTTCAGCAGCTCCAATATTCTCCAGCTGTTTCACCGAAACCCTTTTCAGTCACCATTTGCAATGCTTCTTCTAAGGGAATGGGACAGAAATGCCCATTAAAAAAAAAAAAAAAACACCCACTGTGATACAGTGCAGTGCTGCAGTCCATAGGGACAACATGGGCGGATTGCTTCTTGGGGAGGTTCAGGCGGATGAAAAACAGTTCCACGGATGGAAAACATGTTATCAGCCCTTTTCTACATGCAAAACATCTGAAGGGCTCCACCCATGCAGCCGTAAAAAAGCCTATTGCATAGCCGAGTTTATTTAAATGTTGTTTCTTAACAGAATAAAAACATTCTTGTATCTGTTTTCTCATAATTTTACTAACTTTAGCAAAAAAACATTGTTTGTGGACAGAGAATGGTTGGCAGTGGTGCACAAAGCAGAGGTTGCTCTCTTTCACTTCTGAAGGAAGGCTTGAATTGGGGCTTTGTTTTCATAAGATAGCGCACATTTCTTACTGACAGGGAAAGCAAGCATATAAAAAGGCTCCTAGTGTCCGACTGGTGGCAGAACTTGGAAGTGAATTCAAATCTGGGAAGTGCAGCTCTCTGATCAGTATTCAGTCCTTTGCAAACATGGCTAAATCAGACATTCCAGTGTTGTGTGGCAACTGGGGTGTTTTGTTCCGCAGTTTATCAGAGAGTAAGCTATGTTTTTTCACATGCAGTGACGGACTCCTACAGAACTTTCATTCACTGTCTAAGTGCACAGTGGCTAGGGACCAGTCCTACACACACACACACACACACACACACACACACACACACACACACACACACGGTAATAGGAACCTGCAGAGAAGAATGCACAGTATTTATCCTTGGAGCTGCTTTGTGCTCACCGCGCTCTACCTCTCAGCTTACTAGTGTTCAAACTTCAAAGTAAGTGACAGCTTCATGTTCATTACCAGTGTTTAAATAAGCTGCATAAAAATCTGCTTGTCCCTAACTGCTTTATAAACTTGAAGACAAAAAGGCTTCTGTTTCCTTCTTTTATTGGAGGTCTGTGGTCATCTGCAGCAGACTTTTTGGAACCAGTGCCAATATTAGCAAGGCAACTGAATTATAGAATGCTATATACTATCAGTCCAGATATATACTATGCAGTTTCAATTTACCCACCACCATTATAGTGTGCTAAGAGTTTCAGTCCTCAGTATAATAGGCATTTGTTTTGAAAGGTGTGCTGTACATGTGCCCCTCATGCTTCTTGAAAATAAAAGGATTGTAAAATAAAAAAAAATACGAAGACTATCATCAACAACCTGTCCTTAGGAATGCAAAACAGTGCTGTATGCAGTTATAACTACTGCACTATTGTATATATATATATATATATATATATATATATATATATATATATATATATATATATATATATCTATATCTAAATTTTATTTTAGAACACCTTGTAGAGTTAATTTTGTAAGTTTGAATTTTACCACATGCCCTTTACAATTGAGGGGCTGCTCCTATGAACATAAGCACATGGGGTTGCTATAGTTGCCAAGTAGTTTAATCCAGGCGGAGTTTCTAAATATGCTCCCGACTCATACCCGAAAATAAGCAATGATGTGCACTTACATGGATAACACAACAACAACAAAACAAAAAAAACAACATGGTAAAGGTTATGATTTCATTGTCCAGTCCTCTGTGTTTTTACAACACTGCAGTTGTATGTTGGCGTCAGAAAATTATAAGCAGATGTGTTCAGTTACTTTTGTTCCTCTATTCCGAGGGTGGAGGTGGTATTTCCCTCTATGCAATAAAAACTGTCAGTCATGTAATTCGATCAGTGATCAATTTGTCAATGTGGTGTTATTTCCTGGGGAGGGAGGCGGACATGAGAAAGATTTCAATTGGTGGGAGATGACAGGCCGGTGGGTTCACCACAGTGTAACTGATTTCCAGGCAGGTTGCGGGACCCATTCCCTCTCTCACTCATTTGTTTACATTCTCTCATAGTCATCTTGTGCTTCCTGCAGCAGCAGCCCACGTGACCGTCCCCCTCTCCGGCGGCAGCGCCCACTGTGCAGCTCTAGAGACAAATGAGTTCTGGGAAACCAAAGTGAGACACATGGCTCAACTTTGCTACCAACACAACCTACCCCCTTCAGTTGCAAAAAAAGATAATACATCTGAAGTATTTGCAGCAGAGAGTCGGACATGGTAGGGCTTTTCAGTTGTATTTTTGCACATGAATGGGGTGGATGGGGCAATAATCATTTGCAGTTGTAGCAGGTTCTGTCATGTGGCTTTATGCATGAACGATTTGTTTTGAGTTTGATTCACATTGATTGGTACAGTAGTCTGGCTCTTCCCTACCAAATGCAACAAGCAAAAAGTTTACAACGTTGATTTCAAAGACTGGGTTGCAGGCATTGTTGGGGCTGATAATAAATATTCTGCTTGTGTTGGTATTTTCTTTTATTTAGAATCAGGTAAAGGACATGGCTATTGGGTACTGCAGATGCCAGACTTTACATCTGTAACCATTAGGTTGGCATTAACATAAAAGACCGCAGATCAGGTTTCAGATGTTTACCTCAGTAAGCATTACTCACAGCATCCTATGCCCTGCAGAAGAGCCCTCATTTGTTTTCCATAGCTGAAGAATTGGCATCGCTGCCTGCACAACATGTACTCTTTACGTTACTTATTTTGCAGAGCTCTTCGTGTGTGCGTGTGTTTCTTGTGCTGGATATGCTTGCAGTGGGTTTTCATGTTTAAAACTGAATCTGGCAGACCTAGACAGCAGCTTTTTCAGCGGCTCCAATATTCTCCAGCTGTTTCACCAAAACCCCTTTCAGTCGCCATTTGCAACGCTTATTCTAATGGGAGGGGACAGAAACGCCCATAAAAAAAAAAATGCCCACTGTGATATAGTGCAGTGCTGCAGTCCATAGGGACAACATGGGTGGATTGCTTCTTGGGGGAGGGTCAGGTGGAATAAAAACTGTTTCATGGAGGGAAAACATGAAGTCAGTCCTTTTCTACATGCAAAACGTCTGCAGGGCTCCGCCCATGTAGCCGTTGTGATCGCAAATTCTCTCACTGTAAGTATTACCTGAGCAACCACTCCCGTCGTCACGGGGCAAAAACCACACCACTGGGTTTTGTCTTAATGTCGCTTTATTTGATCAAACACACATGCATGTGGGACTTCTACAACGGAGAAGTTCTCCGATTACAATTTACAGCAGCTTTTTATAAGCTAGATTTTGCACTTCTTATCTTGAAAAATACCAACATTTCAGTATAAGCCAATCATAAGACAGCATAACAAGTTTTCAGCAATGTAACAGAAAAAGAAAAACAAGTTTATGTATGAGGTACTTTTCCACTACTTATTCCATTTCTTTCCCAACACTGCTTGATACATATGCCTGGGTCAAGCTGACCTGAGAGAGACAATGAGTTTCACTCACACCATAGCAACGTACAGCTTGCCTTCAATGCCACTACGTGCTGTTATTTTTATATTTTGCCCAGGCATGCTCTTATCTTTATATTTTGTCCAAGCCCATTATTTAGGCTGGTACAACCAGTTCTGCTCAGTTTTATCTATTTTCTGTTTTTAAATGTACCTCAAGTAACCTTGGTACAAATTCTATAACCCTTAAAAAAAGAAAACATGAACTCAGAAATTTCTACTACATTCATTATGACTTTGTTACAGCATGGCTTTCAAAGCAAGCATAGCTTCAAGGCATTTAATAGCAAATATAGCTTTAGGATATATAAAAATTCCCTCACACTCTCCCCCCTTTTGATACTATGTATCAACTAACTGATCCCTTTTTACTTTTTCTCACTTTATATTTTGGTCACAATCTGGCTCGTTTTGTAATGGAAACACCCCCTCCAGTTTAATGGGGTCCTTTTGTTTGGGTTGTAGCAAGAGGGCAGGTGGGTGGCGTCCCGTGACACCATTGTGTTGCACAGGCATCGTATGATAAGTTTGATTAGGACTGTCAGTAGCCAGAGTGCCAATATGACCACTTACAAGTACTGTCACCCAATGGAGAAGAGTAGCACCCCAGTCACCAACTACGCTTGTAAGCCATGACCACGGGTCCCATATTTATGTGTAGCAAGTTTAGAAAAAATGCAAGGCTTGAATTTGAGTATATCTCGCCACGCCTCATTTTATGCTTTCAGCTATATTTTTTTTTCATTGTATAGAATTTTACAATTAACCCTTTTAAAGTTTTACACGCACATTTTAAGTGACATAGTGGTATTTTCCACTTGCAGCCTTTGCTACTAGATATACTAATTTACATGTTGGCATCATTTAGTCATTTACTAACCATTTTACCTTTTACTAGCCCTTTAGCAATTTACACTAGCCATTTTACACCTTTTATTTCCTCAGTTTTATGGTTAGCCAACTACACATTGTTGATAAAAGTTTGGTCACTGATTACTAAAACCTTGGCCACTGACCACTGTTAATAATTTCCACCCTGAAGATAGGAAGCCCCTGAGGGACTCGAACATTCACAAAAATTGAACATAAATGTAAAGATATTAGTTAATAACTGAAGGTTAAAAAAAACTAAACATTTCTACTTTTAGACTGTTAGACTAGGTGAATAGGTATATGATTTAAAACTGGTTGCCAGCATACAGATAGTCAAGGCATTTATAAAAAGCATCCTGTTCTGGAGTTGGTACAGGGGTGGTTACAGACGGAACACAAATCGTGAGTTTGTAAAACATAATACAGAATTGAGGGATGTCAACACCACAATTGAAATATGTGAAAAAATGCCAACATGTGACACCACATATAACACAATATAACATAACAATTTTGTTGATGAAAAGAGTTCATGGAATTCACTTTGAGAGTGAATAAGGTAGATGCTACCTTGTGTTGAGGTGTGGCACACCTGGGAGCTTGATTGAAGAATCTGTTGATAATGTCTCTTGACAGATAAGTCCTTATAAAACATAACAGTCCACGAAATGAACAGTTCATAAGTTCATATAAGTATCCACAGGTTGATGTAGTTACAGTACAGATGAAATGTCATTTGCAGAATGGTGGTAACCCCACAAGGCATATGGGGCAATGCAGACAGTAATTTAAAAACAAAACACCAGCATAGTAGAAAAGTCAGTGTTCATTTTGCTGGCTGGCTGATTAGTAGACACACTGGCCAGGGGTGCATTGAGTCCTTTTAATGGAGTAGTCACACACACACTGGCATGGCATTTGTTTTGTCGTAGTTGATTACACCCCAGCATAAAGATTAACAGTCCATAAAAAGGTAACAATTGACAATAAACCATTAAGAACACAGTCCATAACAGGGCAATAGGGTTGTAGAAAGTACCAGCCATGTTTGGAACAAGCGGCAGTGAAGAAAATGGATGTATTGCTTGAAGGTCAATTGAAGCAGAATCTTCTCGCTGGAGTTATGGGAGTGCCTTCCCAGACTTAACTTCATAGTAAGCAGAAACAATAAGCTTGATTGCAGAGTCTGAACTGACTGGACCTTCTTCAGTTGATTTAAAGTTCTACAAATAGGTGTATTCGCTGAAAACATTACACTTGCAGAGGTTACTGCTGTTGAACGTGGAGATCTTATGTGTGCCACACCGTGGAAACCTGCAAACTTGCAAAGTGTGTTAGACACTGAGTTAAAAACACATAAATAACAATCTTTTAAACCATTTACTTCTTGTTTTGTAAAGAGTGGTGTGACAGAGCCTAAATTCTGGCAATTAGAA
This sequence comes from Neoceratodus forsteri, assembly GCA_016271365.2. NCBI lineage: Eukaryota > Metazoa > Chordata > Ceratodontiformes > Ceratodontidae > Neoceratodus > Neoceratodus forsteri. Next base: position 527,498,072 of record CM028134.1, read on the forward strand.
AAATAAAAAATAAAAATGGGACATTAACCGCACACCTGGGGTGCAGGCCGAGTTCAATTATACCATTTGACCATCTGTAAATCATGACAATGTTATGGTTACCTCCTGCTTTTAAATCACAGAAGCAGTTATGACAGTGATGAACATTATTTCCCTGTCTGTTTGCAAGCAGGCCTGACTGAGACCTGAGTTATAAAATCTTGTAATGTTACAATACATGGATACATAGATACATAGACAGTGTCGGCAGATAAGGGCCTATGGCCCACCAGTCTGCCCATTTGAGCTTGTAAGTTCAGTTTGTTTTCCTAGAAGTCTGTTTCCTTACCCTGACCTCTAGAATTCCTTTATGTCTATCCCATGCATTCTTAAATCCCGTGATTGTTTCAGCCCCACCACTTCCTCTGGCAGGGTGTTCCACTTGTCCACCACCGTTCTGTGAAGAAATTCTTTCTCATGTTTCCTCTGAATCGTCCTCCTCCAACTTCATCCCATGCCCTCTAGTCCTGGAACATCTTTTCGCTAAAATAGTGTTTTCCTGCACTCTGTTTCTCCCTGTAAGATACTTGTATGTCTCTTATCCCCTCTCTCCTCCTCTCCTCCAGGAGTACATGTTCAGTTCCTTCAACTTGTCTTCATAGGACTTGTGATGCAATCCATTTCTGCACCATTCTCACCCTTGTACTCCCTTCAGACCCATTACCCCCTCTTCCTCAGTAAAGACTGAGCAGAAATACCTGTTCAATATGTCAGCTTTACAGTTGTCATCCTCCACGTGACTCCCATCCTCCCCTTTCAGTCTCACTATCCCTCCCTTTGTCTTTCTTTTTCACTTATGTACCTGTAAAGGTTTTGTCCCTTTAACCACTGATTTTGCAATGTGTTCTTCTGTCTGAGCTTTGGCTTCCCTATCTCCTGACTCCTTTGTTTCTCCTGGTACTTCTCCCTATCCCCTTCTGCCTGTGTCTTTTGTATTACCTGAATGCTATCTTTTTGGCTTTCACTTTCTTTGCTACCTCTTTGGAAAACCATAATGGTCTCCTCTTCCTTTTCCTCTTGCTAACCTGCTTAATGCAGTTACACGCTTCAAACATATTGTTCATAACAATATGCCTTTTACACAATGCAATTAGTGGGACAAATACATATGTTGTTGGCCTATGCCAATTTAATAACAGTGCCTATTGCACCTGTGGCAAGTGAAAATATCTACCTTCTTTACCCTGTATAGTGAAATACTCCAAAGTACTGAGTGGGTAAGGCTTGAAGCATAGGTTTGGAGTACAATCTAAATTGTACATATTATAATTGTTAAATTGAAAATTACAAAACCTGCATAGAGTGCACTTATTTTCAGGGGTACCTGTGAGCAATAAGACAAACAGAGCATTAATTTTACTTTTGGTTTTGCTTTGGAACATTTTGTAGGGGTGGGTCAGCAATGCTGGTCCCAGTATTTAGGTTTGGTTATGAGCATTAAAAACGCTATAGATGTGGAGCACTTTCCTGAATACATACATGCATGATACAGTGTAGCATGGTGTATATCAAAACATTATAACATAAACATGAAACATAAGCATGTTTGTAATAGAACAATTTCAGTATTGAGCATAATGCATAAAATACATTTTAAACAACACATATAGACTGTAAACTTAGCTTAGAGTCCAGAAATGTTAGAGTACTGTGAATTTACTGGTTGAAAAAAAATGCATTCATTAATTGCTGTAAGGCAATGACAAAAGTTGTTTTGCATTTGTTTTAACAGGATAAGAAAGCTGAAAAGACAATCAAAAGAATGAATATGTGTGGACATACACAACTTCACCCTCCAGCGTAACTGATTACTTGCTGAGGCAGAAACCGTTGTACCAATAATAGGTGTGAGATTTAACTGTTTGCACTAGAAAAACAGAAGGGCTTGAGCTGGGTTATGCTATTAAAATACCTTGGGTCTTTTTAAAACCTGTAAATAAGAAACAATTATTGGCAAATATACATTTTCTTTATTTACCCTTTGGGGAACAGTGATGTACCTTGCAACCTTTGTGGGTACTACACTGGAAGGGATAGAGGAAGGGTAGCATACCCCCTCCTCCCAAGCTCCTACTGGTGGAAGAGACAGCTCGACGTGAAAGAGACAGCTTGAATACTTTAGCAATAAAAAGGTTAGCTGTGGATGGTGACATGATCACCACCTACTACACTGTAAATTATAACAAGATAATATTACAATTAGTTTAGTAAGTTTCATACCTTACTATAAAGATGGGGAACTTCTTTTTCTCTAGAAGAAAGAGAAGAAACACAGACAAACAACAAAACAAACACACACCAGTTTAAAATAAAACAAGATTATTTCCATAGGATAAAAGAAAAAGCGTCCCTGGGTTCCTTATCCTAAGCATGACAAAATGTCAGCTGAGTTTATAAAAATCCAGATTGATGGTAATACCGCATTACTATATCTCTTAGAATGCATTTCAAAAGACAAAAAATAGATTACACCATGGTCACACATAAAACAAAGCCATTGTTTTAACTGTAGATGGTAAACTCTCAAAACAGCTGTAATAGTCCTTTTTCAAAAGCGTACTATATATATATAATAAAAATATGGGGAGATGATGAATAATTCTCCCTTCCAGCTGGAGTATTGCCTGTGTTGGCTGCAAGTCAGAAGCAGTGAGACAGAAGAAAAGTTTGTTCCTCTTCACTTAGAATACTAGTTTTGCAATAAAAGTCAAATTACATGGTTCACTCTTGGTGTGCTTTCATGAAAACATACATTTTGTGTGAAAAGTTGTGCTTTAGGTATGGAATACACATCAAGTTTGAACTGATAGTAACATAAAATGTTGAAACATAAGAAGGTCAAATAACATGCAAAAGGTCACAGTGTGCATGCAAGGGTCGTTCAAACCCAGTTATTTTTTTTTTTTTTTAGTGTCCTTGAACACTACTGATATTAAATATCTTTAAAGCATAGAATAAAACTGCTGGCCAAGACAGTACACACATACACATACACAAAAAGAAATACTTAACACAAAATAAGACTGACATTGTTTCACACCAATTTGCTGAGGTAATGCCCATAGTTTCATTAGAAAACTGTACGTGTTTTAGATATCTGTGCTGCCTCCCCCTGTCTTGTAACACTGACAATTTTTAAATCAACACATTTATACATATTGCCATGCCAAATCTTTCCAGAACAAAACACTTTTTTAAACACATTTTAACTCCTTTAAAACGCAGCACAACATATCATCTGTAAGTGAACACATCTTGTATAACATGGTTACACCTTTTGACGATAGCCAAAATATGGCACCTGCCATTTTGCAAAAATTTCTGGTTATAACTAGAAGTATGATAAAGCCATTTATAGCTGTTAACACATTACATTTTCACCTAGCAGTGGCTTGGCACATTGCTTGCAAACTACAAATCTTTCTGCACATTGCAATCTATATGACGCCATAACTCTTCACCATCAACACTACCTGCTCCAATCCAACAACTACAAACAAAAGTTCTTCACCTGACCCTATCTAGGCAGCACAAATGTTCCATTAAAATAAAGCCAATTAAAACAGTCAGCTATGAGGCAAAGAAGCTTCTTCTTTCTTTTTTTACTGTAACATGTTGTGCACTGAAGGCAGTCAATCCTATCTCTAACCTTGACAACAGAACATAATTACAGAACACAGATATAAGCTAGAAAATATGCACGAGAAAGACGGAGCATTACCTTGTTTAGTATATGTATTACAGAAATAAAACAGACAGACATAAAACAACTCTTGAATAAAAAAATTCAGACTTACCCGGTGCCAAGGTATTTTTCTTCTTCTTTTCCGATACACTAGTCTGAGTAAGAAAACTGACTGCAGGACCTTCATGATAATTTCCAAACACTGCAGCTATTAACCCTTTCAAAGGTTTTCTTTTGGCCATTTTAGTGACCTGCCAAACCAAGTCTTTTTCCAGAGCTCTGGTTTGCAGTTTAAAAACAAAACAAATCTCTAACAGTACTAGGTTGAGATCCATCTGGTAGAGGTCCCCAGTACTTGGGTTTGGGATCAAATGTTTTAGCCTCTATAGGAGGCAAGGGAACTTGAAATTGATCCAGAAAAACTTGAAACTACATAGATAGGCAACATGGGGGAGGATTTTCAAATCATCCCGTCTGTAGTCACCTACTGTGCGTACATTCACAGTAGTTTATTTTTCTTTCTCTAGATGTTGCTTATCTAACTTTACTTAATCAGCCGCTGTTTTCTCCTAAAAGCAGCCTGAACTGTGAAAGCCATCATTGGCTCTAACAGTATATACTTGCAGCAAGCACAAATTACAAGTACAAAGGGCAGTGCAGTTGCCCTTGTAATTTGTTTGGTCAAACTTGTCAAACATACATTTTGCCGGTCCAGATAATACTAACTCTGGACCCAGCTATTTTTTTTCCTTGTTTCCATATTATTTAGGCCTGTCCTTATAGTGCACACTCGCATTCAAGGTATTCTTTGTACTTACAGATGATGAGTGTCGCCAGCCCTCAGGCCACATCCTGATGGGGTTCCACAAAAATGTCCTTCTTTTTGTCCAAGGAAAACAACCCGATCATGAGGTGACACGGACCGAAGAACTCATCCTGCCGACTACGCCAAAACTGTGATCGCAAATTCTCTCACTGTAAGTATTACCTGAGCAACCACTCCCGTCGTCACGGGGCAAAAACCACACCACTGGGTTTTGTCTTAACGTCGCTTTATTTGATCAAACACACATGCATGTGGGACTTCTACAATGGAGAAGTTCTCCAATTACAATTTACAGCAGCTTTTTATAAGCTAGATTTTGCACTTCTTATCTTGAAAATACCAACATTTCAGTATAAGCCAATCATAAGACAGCATAACAAGTTTTCAGCAATGTAACAGAAAAAAGAAAAACAAGTTTATGTATGAGGTACTTTTCCACTACTTATTCCATTTCTTTCCCAACACTGCTTGATACATATGCCTGGGTCAAGCTGACCTGAGAGAGACAATGAGTTTCACTCACACCATAGCAACGCATAGCTTGCCTTCAATGCCACTACGCATTGTTATTTTTATATTTTGCCCAGGCATGCTCTTATCTTTATATTTTGTCCAAGCCCATTATTTAGGGCTGGTACAACCAGTTCTGCTCAGTTTTATCTATTTTTCTGTTTTTACAAATGTACCTCAAGTAACCTTGGTACAAATTCTATAACCCTTAAAAAAAGAAAACATGAACTCAGAAATTTCTACTACATTCATTATGACTTTGTTACAGCATGGCTTTCAAAGCAAGCATAGCTTCAGGGCATTTAATAGCAAATATAGCTTTAGGATATATAAAAATTCCCTCACACCGTAAAGAGCCATGGCTCAGTGGTGCTCCTACCATCCCCCCAAACTAACATTACTGGTTCTCAAAAGCAGCTTGGTGACACTTTTTAAACTTGCCTGCCCTTGCCATTGAACATCGGCACCATAGGTTCTCAAAAGTCACTCACAGTGGTAAACATCTTTTACCATGCTATCTGCCTTTCTATAATTCATGTATCATGCCATTGGGTACCCAAGAAAAGAGGCTACGTGTGTCAACACTCTAATCTCTTGCTCAAAGGCAGGCAAAGTCATAAACAGCCAAAGATTCCAAAATAACATCCAGTAACTGAAGTTGTATTTAATGAGCTTTTGTGCAATTGTGGAATGTTGTGATGCTTTTGTCTTTTCTCTTTTTCTCTTGGTTTTTCTCCCAGCCAGCAGCTCATCCCTCAGGTATATACCCTGTTCACAGGGATATACCCTGATCGGGATGAACCCAGCCATCATGTAGTTGGCTACTGGGTTTTCTCCAACATTATTTTCCCTTCCATCTCCCCTGGTGGGGGTGCTACCTTTGTCAGCCTTACACATCCACAGCTTCCCAGCAGCAGGAGCAAGCTCCCTGGTCTAGTCACAGGAGAAACTGTATTAGTGGAACCCACCACCAACCCTTCCTGACCGAGAGGCACTGCTGAGTGGCAGGTGTCGTGGGTAAGGCCTGCCTTCTGACATGACTTAAAAGACTTGCTTCCAAACCTGGATCATTAGCAAAGTAGCATGATGCTCTGCTGCTAGGTCATGGGTATGGCCTCAAAGTCTAACATTTAGGCTGACTTAGGGTTAGTGAACCTAACAAAACTGGTGATATTCCAGTCTCTAGTTTTAAAGTTATAGGGGCTTAGAATTCTGCAGTCTACATAAATGCGAAATGCAATTTTAGAATTTCTGACAGTTTGGAGAATTATAACTCAGTCACCTTTAAAGACAGAGACCTAAAAGTTGGAACACGTTTGTATGGACCTTTGTAAAGTCTTTGTACCACATCTAGTGCAATGTGGACCCATACTTGTTAAATTAGATGGAAATAACTGAAATCACAATTTCAGCAAAATGTCACAAAATGTTTGTGGAAATTTCATGGAAACGCAGTTGGAATTTCAGCAGAATTTAATTGGCAGAAAATAAAGTTTGCCCAGCTCTAAGTACAAGTCATGTTAAACTGTTCCTTCAACTCAGTGGTCAAGCATTTTACAATGGGTTGTGCACTGCATTAATAAAAGTTTCCCAGTGGTTTGTCTCTAGCTGCTATTCATCTTCAGTTTACTTTGAAGCTTTCTGGAATTCAGTGCAATGAGCAGTGCACACATTAAGCAACCCACTGAAAAATGCTAAACCACTGAGTTGGAGCCTGATTTTATTGATGTACAGTACAGTGTTTGATAGGGACACTGTCATGGATTTGTAAGAATTATTGGTCCTGTGTGAACCTATGTGCCATTCACAATATACTGGTATTGACAGTTCATGAATGCCCCCCCCAATCTGCCTAATACCATTTTTATTTGGCAATTCTTTTGAAAAACATAATTCCAGATGGCTCAATCTCATTACAGTACCTGTGAGCTCAACTGCCAGCCATCTTCCTTCTGACACTGTACTAGTGCATGCAGGAGTTATGGAATTTTAATGCCCCTGATATTTTTATAAATTCTGAAACTAGGCGTAATTCTGAGCTGAATGATGCTCTTTGCATCTGAAAATGATTATTGTAACCCTTAGAAGGAAAGATCAGAAATTGCTAAATACTTGGCTCCGGGCATGCACAGCAGTTCTGGTGCTGGTGTGCTTCCCCGGAGCCAAGGATTCAGCAGTTTTTTATTGTTCTTTCTAAGAGTTACAATGATCATTTTCAAATGCAAGTAGCATCTATTAACTCAGAATTTTGATTAGTTTCAGAATCTATAAAATTATCCTAATTCCTGCATGCACTAATATAGCATCAGGATAACGACAATTGGTGGTTGAGCTCCCAGGTATTGTAATGAGTTTGTAATGAGCCTGAGAAGTCTCGAATTATGTTTTTGTAAAACAAACAAACAAACAAAAAAAGCCAAACATAAATAGCATTAGGCAGATTGGGGGCCATTCATGAACTGTGAAAGCCAATGAATTATGAATGGCACACATGTCCATACAGGACCAATAATTCTTACAAAAGTATGACAGTGTCCCTGTACAGTACTGTATAGTGTACGCATCTGCAAATGAAGAACCAATGCATTGAAAATGCATTTGGAAATGCACTGCATCAACATTAAAAGGAAAATAAAAGAAATTTGTACAATGGTTAAAAGTGCACTGCACGTGAGTTGATGGTTGACTGAAACTGAGCTGATGGTTGAAAGTGCATTGTGTGTAAGTCGATGGTTTATTGAAACTGAGTTTATATTTTCAATAGTTAGAATTATTACTTTACTGTAAACACACACACACACACACACACACACACACACACACACACACACACACGGTGTGGCTTTACTAGAGATATGAACATGCATACAAACAAACAAAAGGCCAGCAGAAGAAGGCCCAAAGGTCTATGGAGTTTGCTCAATTTTGAAGTCATGCGAGTATGCTAAATGTTATCCCACCCTCCCATCACCCTAACTTTCCACTTGAATCTATCCTATCCTCTTTTAACCCCCCAATTGTACTGTGATTTACTACCCCCCCTGCAGTACATTCCCTCCTGCCACCACCTTTTCAGTGAAGAAATGCCTTCTGGTATCCTTACTATAACACCCCCCCCCGGGTAATTTGTGTTTATGCCCTCTGTTGCTTCTGTTCTCATGTTTGCAAAAAAGATCCCCTACGTTAACCTTTTTAATGATGTTAAAGTATTTGAAGGTCTCAGTCATGTTCCACCAGCTTCTTCAGTGAGTATATGTTCAGGTTCACCAGCCTCAGTTCATGCAAAATATCCTGCTGCCTTGAATCATCTTGATAGTCTTCCTCTGTACTGCCTCCATCTGGTTTATGTGTTTCTTAAGGAAGGAGCTTCAGTACTGCACACAGTACTCCAGATGTGGACTTACTGTGAACCTGTACAGGTGCAGAAGGACCTATTTCTTCCTGATGGAGAAACCTCTTGATATACAACCCAGCGCGTTCACCTTCCCCACTACCTTTTTCCATCGTGTTGATGGTTTAAGGTTACATGTAATTTCTATCCCAGGTCTTTTTCCTGCTCCTCTGAGATTGTGACCTTCACTTCCTCAAGATTGTACTTGGACGAAGGGTTCTCATGCCCTATGTGCACTATGTGATACTTTTTAGCATTGAACCCCAATTGCCAAATTCCAGACCACTTTTTCAGCCTTGCTAGGTCCTCCTTAGATCCCTTACACCCCCCTCAGTGTCCACCCTCCTCCAGAGCTTGGTATTATCCATGAAAAGACATACTGTGCCTTTGGTGCTGTCTTCAGTGTCACTGATAACACACTGAACAGGACTGAACCCAACACTGATCCCTGTGGGACCCCACTAGTAACTTCTGACATCCCAGAGTGCTCCACAAAACAACCACCTGCTGCGTTCAACCCCCTAACCAGTTTGCCACCCAGCTGTTTAGCTTTGCCCCTGTCCCTATATCCACCAGTTTTTTGATCAACCTATTGAGGGTCCAAAGAGGGGTAAAATTGCTTTCTACTGAAGAACCCCTGCTAACACAGCCCAGTATCCTATTGGCCTTAGCATATGCTTTGTTGTACTGGGCTGAAATCCCATGGTTATCACTCTATACTAATATGACTAAATGCCCCCCCCTTTGCCAAGCCAGTGAGTCCACAGTTTGCTCCTGTCACGTGTATCTCTGTGTGTTGTAAATGAATTTTGTGTTTTTGTTATAAGGTGTGTCATCACAGTCCACACATTGGGTTGTTTCTCTCAAGTGTGTCTCTGTACATCAGTATTCATACTATATAGCAGTCTTAGGCAACCTAAGATAATAAGAGGGCCACAGGTGCAGCCCTCAAACACACCCAAGGGCCACAAGATCACCTTTACCACAAGCACAAGCCAAAATTATATATTTGCATTAAAAACAAGCTACATATATTATAACATTAAGAATGTAATAAAGGACGTGAACACTTCAATACAGAATACATTGCAAAGGCAGATGGATGAGGGGGGCCACAGAATGAGCCCTGGGGGCTGCATGTGGCCCTTGGGCTGCAGGATCCCCCTTCCCCACTGCTACATAGAGTCAGGCATGTTTCTTTCTTTGTGGTGCCACTTAGTGTTATTGGTGTCTCTGTTTCCAGGTTCACACTTGGTGTTGTTAGAGTCAGGTGTTTGCCTCTGTGTCAGGGTCTGTACTGTGTTGATGGTATCAGGTGTATCTCTGTTTGTCAGGACCTGAACTTTATGCTGTTACTGGCAGGTGCATGCCTGCATCTGGGTCTACACCTTGTGCTGTTGGTGTCTCTCTTTCTAGGCCTGCACTCTGTGTTTGTGCTGTCAGGTGTGTCTTTTTGTGTCAGGGTCTGCTATATGTTGATCTTCACCTTGTGTTGTTGGTGTCTCTGTATTTGGGTCTGCATTTTCTGTCATTTGTGTGAGGTGTGTCTTCCTGTATCTTGAGCTGCACAGTGCTGTTGGTGTCAGGTATGTATCTCTGTGTTAGATGCTGCCCTTTGTATTTTTAGTCTCGGCATGTCTCTGTATCAGGGTACACACTTTGTGTTATTTGTGTAAGCTGTGTTATCACAGTTTGTATGCTATGTAGTTAGTAACAGATGTGTCTCTGCATCAGATTCCCCACTTTGTGTTGTTGTTGCTCTGTGTCTTCTCTTTGTGTTGTTGATGTCAGATGTCTCTCTGTGTGTTTGGGTCCTCAGGCTCCATTCAAGAGCTACATCAGTGACACCCTGTTTGGAATCATTTCCTAGCCTGGGAGAAAAGCATGTGCATCCCAGAGAAAATGAGGTAAGCTAGAGGTGGAGTCAGATGTAGTGACGTGAGAGCTATTCTCATGATTCTGACTACCTCCCTGATACCAGATACCTAACCACTGACACAGTGCATCTGTCTGCCCATCATACCTGTCTGCTTGGTGGGCACCAATGTCACATGGTTATCCACATCAGTGCTCCCCGCAGGCCATAGGAAGTTCAAAAGTAGCAGGTGGATGGATCCCTCCCTTCTGAAACTGACTCAACATGCTGTCTCTACAGAATGCCCTAGACTCCCATGTCTTGCACCACCCACTTGGGTCTCCCACATAAGAGTGCAATGTGTTTCACTGATTCCAGTTTCGCTTAGTGGTTAGAGTTAGAGATGGGTGAATTTTTTCTTCTACCATTGGAATTATGGTGAAATGCTGATTTCGCGTCCATGAAATTTCGTGACATTTCCATGAAAATGTTGTGACAATTTGCCAAAATTGTGCTTTTGGTTATTTCCATCTGATTTAAAAAAATGTTTATACACATTGCACCAAATTTGGAAATTGGACTTCCCCAGTGCCCACACAGAAGTTTACCAAGTTTTAGATCTCTGTCTTTAAAAGTGACTGAGTTATAAGCCTCCAAACATTTAGAAAGTTTAAAATTACAGTTAATAACTATGTAAACTCAGTGTTTGTGCAAATAGCACCAACTTTGGTATTATGACAGTACCCATGCACACACATATGATCTCTAGCTTTAAAGGTAACATATATAAGCATCCAAAGTTTCAGAAATTTTAAAATTACATTTCACAATTACATAAACTACTGAATTTTCAGCCCCTACAACAGAATATCACCAATGTTGTTAAGTTCATTGACCCTAAATATTAGGCTTTATGGTAACCACCATGGTCAAGCATCAGAATGTCATGCTGACAACACAGGACTGAGAGCAAGCCCCTGGAAGTTGTGTCATGAGGCAGGTCATAAATAAACATAACAATCTCTATTTTGCAGTTTCTATGAATCTTCCAAGAAATTATGCATCTAAGTTTTCAATTATCTAGCTCCAAAGGTGGCTATGTTCTAAGCATAGAATATTTTCAGAAATGCTCACAAGTAATAAATTGCTAGACTTTGAGCCCCTATAGCTTCCCTAACATTCATCCAAATTGTAAGCTTTTAGGGCTTGTCCCAGACAATATGCCTATCAAATTTCAGATGCCTAGCTTTAACACAGACTGAGATATAGCCAATTAAAGAATTTCAGAAAAATCCAAAAAGTTCACAAAATTTCATAGAAATTCCAGGAATTTCATTAAAATTCCAGAAATTTGCAGTTTGATCATTTTGCCTGATTGCCCACCTCTTGATAGAGTGCAGAGCTATGATACTGTAAAACCCATTTGAATCCCACAAACAACACTTATTTACTGTGTGAAAGCAGGACGATCAAGAAGCAGACAGGCAGTTTGGTTTATTGGTTAGAGTGTAGAGCTGTGAATCTAGAGATCAAGGTTTGAATACTACAACCAACACTTACTGTGTGACCCAGGGCAAGGGGTGGGGACAAAAAAATAGATTTAGGCAGTTAGTTTGGCCCTTAGATTGGCATTGGGCTAAGTACCTGGATGCCAAGTGAATCTCACAACCATCATATTATGTGACCATGTGGGGGAAGAGAAAACAAGCATTTGTCAATGCCGAATGTTTGCTTGCTGGCATTGACATTGGTAGTGTAGGAGTTAGAGAGCTGCATAATAGGAATGGCAGTGAAGTATTGAACTGAAGCCAACCCCACCACCACCTTGCAGAGACTGACAAGGATTGGGGTGTGCCTTTGGGTTGTCAGGCATAACGGCCACGCCATTTCACCACATTCTACCCTGCAGACACTGACACGTGTTACAGTGTGCCTTGGAGTCTTTGGCCCTTATGCTCACCCCATTCCATCAGTAAATATGGTGAGATGGGTCCTGTATAGGAGAATGGGGTGAACTTTGGGACCGAAGAGTCCACGGCACACCTCAATGCCTCTCGCTGGCTGCAGGGTGTGGAATGGTATGAGCATTACAGGCGAGAATCCCAAGTCACACCCCTGATGCCTGTCAATTTCTACAGGGTGGGGCATTGTGGTCGGAAACCCTAACGCCTCAGGTGTTCGTTGGCATTTTCACTCCAAATTTTCAACATGGGTTTTTTGTGACCCCCACTTTATGAACAGTGGCAATATCAGTTTGTTAGTCGAAAGATGATTTGACTACGCCATTTGGCACCACAGGTGAGAAGACACATTTTGAACAGGATGTGAAAAATGACAGCTGTACTGTTCATGGGGAAGTGCAAAAAATGACAATATTGAAAATCTACAGTGAAAATATTAAAAAAAACGGGTGAAGTCACAAGAGTGCTTAGACACCCGTAATGCAATTAGTTTGGGGATTTTGTACAGCAGATTGCCAACCCAAGGATTTTGGAACCTCCGCTCATGAACAGTGGCACTGTGATTTTCTTAATCTGTCCCGAACAGTGATTTCCCACAGTGACCACGCATTTCTGCGCTGGAAGTGCAAAAATACATTTCGGCTATGGTGTGAAAAATGACAGCTGTACTGTTCATAAGGAAGTGTGGAAAAAAGCCAGTGGTGAAAATCTGGACTGAAAATATTAGAAATCCATGAACTTACGAGGGTTCATGGAAACTGTGCAATGGTCGCTCATAACAGTCATTTTATGGACATTTGTCACCAAATTTTTAACATAGCTATTTTAACACCTCTGCTTATGAACAGTGTCACTGTGATTTTCTTAATCTGTCCCAAACATTGATTTCGCACACCGACTACGCCATTGTGCTCTACATGGGCAGAAACACATTTTGGGTGAGATGTGAAAAATGACAGCTGTACTACTGATAAGGAGGTGTGGTAAAATGGCAATTTTGAAAATCTGGAGTGAAACTATTGAAAATTCACGAACTTACGAGTGTGCGTAGGAACAGTGCAATGCATGCTCGTAAAACAGTCATTTTTGGGAATTATTTTCACCAAATTTTCAACATAGGGTTTTTGGAGGCCTACCTCATGAACTGTGACACTGTCATTTCATAAATCAGTCCTGAAAGGTGCTTCCATGCAGTGACCGTGAAATCACCTTTCAGGCCTGATTAACAAAATGGCAATGACAGAATTCATGAGGTGGGGTCCCAAAAACCCCGTGTTGAAAATTTGGTGAAAAAATTTCCCAAAATGCCTGAGATATGCATCAAAGTTGAAAAAACCCTATTTAGGTGGAGACCACGTGATGCAGAGTGCTGAGTAGAAGCTCCTTCAAGAAGCTCCTGCCTCCCGATCACTAAATCGTCTTTTTTGGACATCTGAATTCTTCAGTTTCCTCTGTTTTTGAGATTCAGTGCTGTCTAAGTACTTTGGAAGTCTGGTTTGAGTGTAAATTTGGCGAATGGAGGCTTACATGAAGAAAGCCCCGCAGAAGCACCCCCCCCCCCGGCTACTCCCGAAAAGGCCTCTTAAAAATCCAGGGCTTCTGGTGGGCCTGAGAGGCCTGATCCTCCGAGTCAATTTGGAGAGCAGGAACCTTTAATGCTCACTAGGTTCCATGAAGAGTTTAAGCCCTTTCATGAGGAAATGAAAGAAATGGCGATGGATCTGAAGTCTCTCTCTAGAAAATTAGATGAAGTCTCGCTATCTGTCACCGATAATACAGCTCGAATAGTCTCAATAAAGAAAAAGTTAGAAAATCTCGATTCTGATCTGGTGTCTATGCATCAGAAATTATCTCGTCTCGAAGCTAAGCTCGAAGATTTAGAGGGCCGCAGCCGCAGAAACAACGTTGTGATACTCGGGTTACCAGAGGAAGAAAAGGCCAACATGTTGTGGCATTTGTCCAGAAGTTGGTGGAGCGGGTTGCCGCCCCCTCTCCCTTTGGCCCTGGCTATATTATAGAGTGAGCTCACAGGTCCTTACGGCCTAATCCTTCTCCAGAGGACCCCCCATCCCATTATCTGTCGGTTTTTGAATTACTTGGAGAGGCAGCATTTTCTGCAGAAAGTGAGAGCTTTGCAAGAGGTTCGCTGGGAGAACATGAAACTGAGAATTTCACAAGATTTGCCTGGCTCGGTTCGCATGAAGCAGAAAGCGTTCCATCCTATTGTTTCCAAGATAATTGCGTCAGGTTTGAAGTTCAGGATGGGATACCCGGCCAGGTTACAGGTTCTAATAAATGGATCCTGGTCCAACTATGACAATCCCGCAGTTGCCCTGATGAACCTTAAGTCTACGCTACCAGACCTATTTAAAGATCCCTGAGATGTTGTGCTCGCAGGACGGAAAGCTGTGTGAAGCTGAGAATTGGAACTCTCGTTTTTTCCCTTTTTGAGAAACCTTTCAGTGCGAATGCAAGGGAAATTTCCGGTTTGACTGGGGGATCAAAGAGGTCGCGCTTGCTACTAGTTTCCTTGGCTCCATTTACAGAGGGCCCATGCTGGTTAAGGGCAAAGGACACTTAGGGTCTCGGGCTTGTTTACGGGGTGAACAATATTTCAAGTTTTAGTATTTTTTGTGTGGTAAACATAATAGAGAAGGGAGTTGGTTTTATTGAGATTTAGATTTGGAGTTATTTCATCCGGATTGGAATTAGAGCGGTCTTGGGCTTTCTCTGTACCTCGTTCTCACTCTATCATGACCTGGAACTGGCCACTATGGGGCGTATCAAGCATTAGTAATTCACGAGGGTGCAGCCCTCAATTTGAGGGGGATCTCTCTGAACTTTCTCAATCGACTCGAGTGCAGGACAGTTAACTCTCACACAGAGAGCCAGTGCACTTGGAGGTGGGTTATCTCTGGGAAGATGCGATTTTTCTGCCTTCCCTTCCTGCGATGTGATTACTATCTTTTTCCCGATTCCTGCTCTCAGTCTGTGGTACAGGTTACCCCCCTTCACTGGGTTCCTGATCTGGTTTTAGTTCCTCCATAATTGCCTCATGAGGCAAGGATGATTTCAACTTTCTCTCTCAGTTTTGTTTGGGTTTCCATGGGTACCTGAGTTGTACATGGCTCTCGCTGTGGCCCCTTTCTAATAGGTTCCCAATAGGTTTACAGTTTGGTGTGGTGGTAGTGAAAGCCCAGGACCGTTCTCTCTCTTTTGGGGATAACCAGCACGGTTTTTTTCTATACAAGGATAGCGGAATGTAAGAGTTTCTATTAACAGGGATGCATTATCAGGGGGCGGGAGATGGAGGAAAAGCACCAGTACTGTGCTGAACGTTGTTTGTGACAGTTTAGAGGGTTGGGGGGTGGGTTTCGGGTATTGCTGGAGGGTAGGGGGTGGGTAGGGGATGGGATGGACTTAATTGTGGTGGGGTTAGGAGGAGGGCTTTACTGCAGTAACCATGGGTGTTTGTTTGCAGGGGCTATGTATCCCGTGTGCTGAGCTGAACACACTAAGTCTAATTACCATTACTGGATGGCTAATGAGATAACTTTTGTGACTTGGAATGTTAAGGGGATCAGAAAGAAGCACAAATAATATCAGGCTCTTAAACATTTAAGCTTACTTAGCTCTCAGATAACTTTTTTACAAGAAACCCATTTATTAGAAGTGGAAGCTTTATAGTTAAGGAGACAACAGGTGGGATTGATTTACAATGCCCAGGGACCTACAAATAGCTGCGGGGTCATGCTTATGATTAATAGAGGTATTCCCTTTGTTTCTACACAGGTCATTAAAGATCCCGGGGGAAGGTTTATTCTTGTTAAAGGTACTCTCTGGTCTGTTCCAATATTACTTGGCAGTATTTATGGCCCTAACATAGATGACCCAGGATTTTTTATGAGACTTATATCTGCTATTCTCCCATGCTTCCCATCAGGATTATTTTAGGGGGAGATTTTAACCAAGTACTTGAGCCTAATTTAGACAGATCAGGCAGAGGTCTGGGAGGGGTCACTCTGGGGCAGAAGGCTTTTAAAGATCTATTGGACCAATGCGGGCTCTGTGATGTCTGGCGTGTTTTACATCCTGATTCTAGTTTACCTTCAGGTCAATGACGCATGGCTCGCAGTCCCACATTGATTACATACTTATTTCTCAGTGCCTATTACCTGGGGTTAAGACTTCCTTGATTCAACCTGGCCCAATCTCTGACCATTCACTAGTATTATGTAAATTGGTTCTGCTTAATTTACCTAGCAGGGGAACCAGATGGAAACTTAATGAACAACTTCTCAAGGATGTTAAATACTGAAAACTTTTAAGGGAACAAATCAAATCCTTTTTTTCATCTAACCCGTTAGATAGTGCAAAGCCAGACATTTTGTGGGGGGCCTTTAAGGCCTTCACGAGAGGGATCCTTATCAGCATGGCAGTTGGTAGGAAAAGGGCACAGAAGAAGGAATTATTATCTTTACTATCCCAAATTAGATCACTCAAAAATAATTTCTCGATTAATCCTCTCGATGAGGATATAAGGAAACTCGTAGTGTTGAAAGATAGATATTTGGAGTTACTCTGAGATAATTCAGAATTAGCTATTATTCGTACAAGAGCTAGTTACACCGACCAGGGAGAAAAGGTGGGGCGCCTACTGGCAATGTGTATTAAGCAACAAGAATCAGTGAGATTTATACCTCCTATCAGGGCAATGGCTGATGGATCCTTAAAAGTACCTCCCACTGAAAAATAGTTCAAGAATTTGCCCGTTACTATACAAACTTGTACAGTGACATGGAGCATTCCCCTTGCCCTGGGAGTATGGTGAGTTACCTGAAAGATTCTCATTTGTCACCTCTCTCTGATCGACACAAGGATTTTCTGGTTGCTCCCATTTCTCAAGAGGAAATTGCCAATGTTATTAGTGAATTGCCAGCAGACAAGGTCCCAGGCCCTGATGGTTTTTCCTACTTATTTTATAAAGTTTTTCGGGACCTTCTATTACCAGTACTTTGCCGTTTATTTCAGCATATTTTAGCTGGGGCGGAGACCGATTCCCTTTTTGACCGACACCTTTTTGAGGCTTTGATTGTTCTGCGTCCCAAACCAGATAAAGATCTTGAGCTGGTTCAGAGTTACAGACCTAGCTCACTTTTAAATCAGGATATTAAAATTCTCTCCAAAATATTAGCCAATAGGTTAACGGTAGTTCTTCCTGAGTTGATAGGTATAAATCAGGTAGGATTTAAAGGGACGTTCATCTTCTGACCACTTACTGCATTTTATCGGATGTCTTCGGCTACCAGGGATGCCAGTTCCCCTGCAGAACTGGTCTCCTGAGCGAGAAGGTATTCGATCGAGTGAACTGGAACTTTCTGTTCCGAGTTCTGGAAGCATTTAATTTTCCCTCTCGGTTTATTTCCTGGATCGCCTCACTTTATAAAAACCCCACTGCAAGAATTTCTGCAAATGGGGCATTCTCTAAGCCCTTTTTGCTTCATTCAGGAACTAGGCAAGGATGCCTCTTATCTCCTTTGTTATTTAATTTATATTTGGAATCTCTCATTCAAAACATTCTCAATAATGTTTCTATATGGGGTGTTAGAGTTGGGAGACATGAAATTAAAGTCACTGCATATGCGGATGACCTGCTGATACATTTATCTCACCCTGTATCCTCTGTTCCTGCTTTGCTAAGGGAAATAGCAAGATTTAGTGACCTGTCCAATTACAAACTGAATGCTAGTAAATCCCTATTTTTCCCACTAAATCATAAAGTTTTCAAAAATGACATTAGCCCTTTTGGTTTGTGTTGGACTTCCAGGTCATTTAAGTATTTGGGTATTAAACTTTCTCATTACCCTCTACCATGGTTTAAGGAAAATCTGGATTCTCTCTCTCGCAGTTGATGGCTCACGACCTTGAGAGGTGGTCCAAACTTCCTATTTCATTATGGGTCGGGATCAACATAATTAAGATGAACATATTTCCTAGAATTTTCTATCCATTATCTTTCCTTAATACCTTTATTCCTTTACTCTGGTTTAAAAAGACACATGGTGTATTCACCAGATTTATCTGGGCTGACAGATATCCTCAGTTGGCTTATCATAAACTGGCAGCCCAAGTTGAGGGTTTTACGAATTCTTATCTGGCCATATATCACTGGCTAGTCACTTAGCAAAATGTTTGAGATGGGTATCCCCGGCCCTGAAAAAGAGCAACCAGTTTGGCTTAGAATAGAACTGGATGCAATTAAGTCCAAGAATTTGGACCCTCTTACACTATTTTTCCTTAAGTTTCCCCAGATATGTATGACCGAAGAGTGCCCCACGATAATGACCTCTTTAAAGATTTATTCTCAAATGTGTTCATTTTTACAATATTCCCCTCATCGGGACCTGGCCCAGTCTATTTGGAACTCCCCATCTTTCACTATTAATAAGAACCAGATTTCCCATCAATGGTTGTCCCAATTGGGAGATGGGAAGCTTTCTTCTTTTACGGATGGAGAGGGGCATTGGTTATCAGTGGAAGATATTATTAAGAAATTTCTCATTCTGGTTTCCTCTCATTTCAAAGTTATACAATTAAAGCATTTACTTGTAATCAATTTCGGCAATACCCTTCCCTCCCAGACCATCACTTCTCTGATACCTGAGGTTTCTCCACTCTCTGGATCTTCAGGTGTAATCTCTAAGCTATATCAGGTTTTGTTTTACAAAAAATATGGGGGTCCCATTGGGCCTTCAAGATTCTGGAATAATTTTTTCCCTCAACATTATTTGGATTGGCATTCTCTGTGGAGATCATGTCATAAATACATTTCTCAGGACAGATTGCGTCTCATGCAATATCATATTTTACATAACTTGTACTACACCCCGGTTAAATTACAGAAGTGGGGCTACCTGAATTCCAATATATGCAATAAATGTTTGCAGGAAGAGGGAACACTTCTCCACATGTTTTGGTCCTGCCTTAAAATCTCCCCCTTATGGGATTCAATTAAAACTTTCCTGGACCCTCTGCTGGGCCTTCAGGAATACTTCACTCCCGAGATCTGCCTATTAGGGGACTTATCTATTAGAGTTAAGGTACGAAAGTTTCACATTTCCATGATTGCCTTATCGGCTAAGAAGCTTATTCTACGTCACTGGAAAGATAAGTCCTCTCCATCTGTCCAGGAATGGGTACAAGAAATTCTGTCCAATCTGCATACAGAAAAAGCGATTGCTAGTCTCCATAATAGAATGGCAGCATATACTAAAATCTGGGATCCCCTTCACTCTCTAATTTCTCTGGTTCAAGTCTAAGTGTACCTCAGACTATATTGTCATGTAAGACCTTTAGTAAGGTGCTTGGCATTTGACGGGTATTAGGTTGGGTTACTGCAGTAAGGGGAGGAAAGGGTGGGTCAGGCAGCTATTCCTTTACATTGTATCGGAATGTCATTGTCACTGTCACTTAAACTGCCTTTTATTGTGGAAAATGTATCAATAAACTTTAAATTAAAAAAAAAAAACCTATTTATTCCATTATACAGCTTACCTGCATTTCTTCAGTTCGTGGTCGGCTTTGAAGAGTGCAGACGTGTTCCTGGTCCACCAAGATCATTGCGCCCAGACTCTGAGGCGTATGTATGGGGTGAGGTGGGGGTGTGGGAGGCAGGGTGCGCAGAGGGTGGGTGCGGGGGAGGTGGTCAGGACAGTCAACGAGGGAAGGTTTTTTTTTTTTGCAGGTTTTTTTTTCCCTTAGATGACACAGGACTTGTGCCACACTGGGGTGGGCTCCCAGCATGGCAGCTAGAAGGCTGTTGGGGGGGAAGTGGAGCCAATGGGGTATTGGGCACCCTGGTTGGCCATACGGACTGTTGCCATGCTGGGGTAGGCTCCTAGCATGGCACCCAGTAGTCTCTTGTGGGGGAACAGTGGAGCCGATGGGGGATTGGGCACCCCCATTGGCCATACAGACTGTTGCCATGCTGGGGTGGGCTCCTAGCATGGCACCCGGTAGTCTCTTGGGGGGGAAACAGTGGAGCCGATGGGGGATTGGGCACCCTGTTGGCCATATAGACTGTTGCCATGCTGGGGTGGGCTCCCACAGTGGCACCTGGAACTCTGTTGGGGGGAGAGCAGCAGAGCCAATTGGGGATTGGGCACCCCCGTCGGCCATACTGGGTGTGCGTGGGGGGGGAAGCATGAGCACGCAATCTGCATGTGTGTGTGGGAGGAGCTCCTAGCCCTTGCCTAAGGAGGGCACCCTGCCCTGGAGCTGAAGAGGTCTGTCCCACAGATTGCAAGCCCTTGCCTAAGGAGGGCACCCTGCCCTGGAGCTGAAGAGGTCTGTCCACAGATCACAAGGTAATTGTGTAACCTCCCTGCTTGTGCTGCCTATCAACCGATCACTGAAGCCTTTGTCCCCAGTTGAAAATCTTGACACCTTTTCTGGACTGCACTATAACTCAGCTCAAACCCCTGGAGTTTGAATTTTTTCTCTCCTCTGGCAAAATTCATTTGCTAAGGAGTCTAAACAGGTGGGTTGTGTGGCCTAATGGATAAGGTGTCTGACTTCAGATCAGAAGATTGCAGGTTCGAGTCCTGCCACGGTCGTCCCAAAAATGCATTTACTGCACCATTGTGTTTATATACTTATTTACATGTATTTATATGTTTTTATATGTTTTTATGATGAATGTTACCCGACCCTGTTCTAACCAGGTCCATCTTGTAAAAGAGCTCTGCTCAATGATGTTTGCCTGGATAAATACAAATTTTAATTGATTGATTGATTGATAAACTATAGTATTTTGCCCTAAAGCGTGGGTAGTGCTGCGAGCTAAAACTGTCCGAATTTATAAGCATTTCCTGTGAACTTGGGATCATGGCTACGAGCGCAGAGTTTGGTGACAGTCTCAAATGGATCCCTCGCCGTACTCGGTTCATCTCTAACCATTTGTAGCCTTAAGTGTAGCAGTGTTGCTCTTCAATCTTTGATTTACTGTGCAGCACTCACCTCCTTACAAGGCTTCTTAGGGCTGTAAATGGATGCTTTCACTCTTTTCGGCTTACCGGAGAGTTGCAGAAGCTGTCTTAGCAATATTTTGTTTAAATGTACTGGAGGGCAGCTTCATGCTTATCTCAAGCGTGGCTACAGACACTGTAATTTACAGGCACTGATAGTTGTGTAGGGGTCCTGGTTTGTATCTTTGTGCTAATTTGTTACTGCTTAGTTTTACCTGTTTTACACTGCTTTTCCCTGGAATGTTGACCCAAATGTGCCAAATGTGCCTTAGCTGACTTCTGTTGATTTTTTCTCTCTGCCCTCCCTGTCTTGTTCCCTCCCTAACTCCTCCCATTTCTGCCCTTCTACTGAAGCTCCTCATATTACTGTCCCCTCCTGATGTCTCCAACCCTATTTAATATCATCCTTTGTTCCTTTCCGTCTCTTCTAGCCCTTGCCTAAGGAGGGCACCCTGCCCTGGAGCTGAAGAGGTCTATCCCATTGATCACAAGATAATTGTGTAACCTCCCTGCTTGTGCTGCATATCAACCGATCATTGATGCCTTTGTCCCCATTTGAAAATCTTGGTACCTTTTCTGGACTGCAGTATAGCTCAGTTCGAACCTCTGAAGTTTGAATTTTTTCTCTCCTCTGGTGAAATTTGTTTGCTAAGGAGTCTAAACTATAGTATTTTGCCCTAAAGCGTGGGTAGTGCTGTGAGCTAAAACTGTCCCAATTTACAAGCATTTCCTGTGAACTTGGGAGCACAGCTATGAGTGCAGAGCTTGGCGACAGTCTCAAATGGATCCCTTGCTGTACTCGGTACATCTCTAACCATTTGTAGCCTTAAGTGTAGCAGTGTTGCTCTTCAATCTTTGATTTACTGTGCAGCACTCGCGTCCCTGTGAGGCTTCTTAGGGCAGTAAATGGATGCTTTCACTCTTTTCGGCTTACCCCAAGTAGCTGTCTTGGCTGCCCCTCACCCACCCCACCACTCCCACCCTTGTCTGGCATTAGTTATATAGCCCTTGGTTGTCATGCCCAGTGCGAATAATTGTTTTAACTATCTCCCTAATTTACCACTTGCAGCTTATATTCTTCTACCACTAGAAGGTGTCTTCAATCCTAATAATCCAGTTTTGCTTCCAAGATCATAGCTAACACTACTAGCTCATTTCTAGTGCTTTTTTCCCATTTTAATAACCAATTTACTTAACATTTTCAATTTCTTAAATCCCTCTCCCCCCTGCTATTTTATCCTCACAAAATGCCTTCCCTCCTTTCAATTCCCTGGGCACCTTACCCTACAGTATTTCTTCTTACTGTCTCAATTCTTGTTCCCATTATGTGGATCCAGTGGTTAGTAGCCCTCTCTCCCCAAGTGGGCACCACTTTCACCCTAATGACTACCAGGGAACAGACGTATTATTTGAATGTGAACGGGGTTGGGATTCATGCTGGGGGTGGGGGACCATTAGACTACCAGGAAAGGACTTTTAATTTTATTGTGAACAGGGTCGGGATTTGTGCTGGGGGTGGGGGACCACTAGACTGCCAAGGAACAGACCTATTATTTGAATGTGAACGGGTCAGGATTTGTAGTAGGGGGTGGGGACCACTAGACTGCCAGGGAAAGGGCCTTTAATTTTATTGTGAATGGGGTCAGGATTCATGCTGGGGGGTTGTGGGACCACTAGACTACCAGGAAGATTACTGCACTACCGCAGCTATGGAGATCCACGATGTGGGGGGGGCACTGCCCATTATTGTGAGCTTTTTTCGGTGGTATCTAGCGCTGTGCTACAGGTCACACTAATGCCTGTAGCATGGCACTATACCTTTGAATATGCCATGCTGCTTGCATTCCTGGGGCACTCACCTTACCCCACCCCTGCATACCATTATCTATTAGTGTCAGCACTACCACACAGCACCGGCACTAATAGGGCTTTTGAATATTGCAGCCTCGTGTAAATCCAGCACTATTTCAGTGCTACAGTTTTGTGCTAGGCACAATGGTTTGAATATCTGGCCCTCAAACTATAATGGGTCGGGCATGAAGGACATTACACAGTTAGGACAAAAACTTTAATTTAAGCAAATACCTTAAAATGATAAACAATGTAAAGAAAAATACATTAATGGTAAACTGTGGTTTAAAGAGTTAATTTTTCTAAAGTTTTCTGCATTGTAAATATATCAGTAAAAAATACACAACAAATCAAGACTGAAAACTGGGCTTTGCTTATTGGAGCAAATGATTTATTGTGTGGTGGTTAGGAGGAGGGGTTACTGAGGACTCCCTAGGCTGATTCAAGAAGAAAGTTCTCATGAATAAAATGTTGCTATCTAACTTAATTCACCATGTATACATAAATTAAAGCAGCATCATTCTCTTTATTATCGAAATATGGCCTTGGGGGTCATGATAGAAAATCAATCAATCAAAAGTTTATTGTTTGACAATACTGTCATTACAATTTAAGATCACATAGTATAAAGTACATTCTATAAATATTTACATGCAGGAGTTCAGATTGTATATGTTATTCTTTTCCACACTTGTTACAGTAACTGTTATATCAAGTAAGAACAGAAGATGCATTGACAGTACTGTAGCTATCAGTAAGGAAAATAAATAACTACAATTTACGTAAGTCACCTATACAGTACATATTGTATATAATTGCACCTTAAATCAAACGTCTTAGGCAGGAATGGCTCAACTGTGAGAATAACCTGTATTTGGAGTGAACCGTGTGTTCAAAGTTTTAAATAACTAATTTGAATAAACAATCTACTCAATATGACTGTAAATCCCTTGCAAGCTTCAGGCTGATTATCTACAGACCCTGCAACATTTTGTGTGCATGCAATTCCAATTCTCTGGTAAAAGAATGATATTCCAATATAAGACCCACTAAAATTTAGAACACAATGTCCACTATAGCTAAATTTCGTATAGCCTTACTTGTTATTATCTATTGAAAATGTTGTCTTCTAAGCTTAGTGGCACTCAGAAGGAAGATGGCAAGTTTCCTTACAATATCCAAGTTTTCTGCATTAAACAGGAGATCAGGAATAAATCTTGTTGGTACACAAAGAGATCCTATAATTTTGCCCAGCAATTTGTCACGTATATGTTTATATCAAGCATATTGCAGTACAACATGTAATAGATCCTCTGTTTCCTGTAAGGGATAATTACAATTTGCTGATGCAATATATTCTTTTTTATATCTAACAGTAAGAACATTGGGTGCTATGCATTACGCAGGTGGGGGGGTATGCAGAAAAGTCACGTACCCCACCCGCAACCCTGTGCCCTTTGGAAAGGTGCGTCCATACTGGCATTCATCACTGCCAGCCACCTGTATGTGGCTACTCCCCCCAGCACGCAGGACTCCGGAGGGTGGCCAGAGGTGGAGTCATGGACCTGGGCAGGTATTCAATGGATGCCTGTTCCGGGTCCAAAAGTAAACCTCTCATGCTATGATGCATGGGTCCAAGGTGGTGCATGCCACCTAAACACCTGGACCCATGCAGCATAGCCCCATGGCCAGTTGTGTCACTGGCCCAGCCTCGGTGAATGGTACCCTCCTGGCACACTGCAGGACCCTGGCATCAGGACCCGCCACTGGCTCACACTCCCATGGCTGTGCCCCAACACCATTGTGGACCCCTGTACCCCGAGACCCCATGGGGGGCATGTGCCACAATCTGTCCCTGCCTGCAACATCCCAGTGTTGCCACAAAGCTGGTGTTATGGGCACTCACCTGTCCCACTGCCCCTGCCCTCACTCACTGCCTAGTGGGTAGGGGCAGCTCAGAGAGCACTGGCCAGGTTCCCCAGCATCCAGAGGATGGGGATCATGGGGGTACACAGAGGGTTATGGCAGGGTCTACCCTGGCATACCCTGCACCACCCTCTGCACCCATGCAGCTAGCACTACACGGGTTAACGAATACCATGTAGTCTGGCACACCCCTGGAATGCCCCCAGCATGATGTGGGCCACAGATGTAGGGTATCAGTTATGGTGGGTCTGCACACCTCCCTTGTGCATACCACGCAGGGGGCGCAATGGGTGCGGAGTGGCTACACGACCCAGATACGCACATGTAGTCATGCTGCCCCATTTGTGCATAGCGCCCATTGCTAGGAAATGCCTCAAATCTGAAGAGATATAAAATCTCTCTATGTTCTGCAGTTTGTACTGAATTTAAATAAAGATTTAAAGAATGCTTCTTAGTATTATTTATTAGCCATTTTGAGACCTTCAGTTTGGCAAATAAATTTGACTCATCCTCTTTAGCCTTCTGATATATTATTTTGGTAATAACTTTGGCATAAGAAAGGTTTAACTTTATATCTTGATCCATCCATTTGTTTTAAATAACTATATTTATAGTCACTTAGGAGTCTACAAACATTAGTCAGCCATAACTTTTTATGGTTCTTAATAAACTTCTTTATTTCTCTTCTGACAGTCAGCTAGAATTACTCCTGAAGGGTGAGAAAGTATTTTTATCCCAAAATTTATTGTTCTGATTTCTGCTAGATATCTAATGCTTATTTGGCCTAACACAGACCTGACCAGTGAATTGGGTGCTCTTTTAGATAATCTCAGCATCTGTTTATACATAACATATTTAATACTAAATCCAAGCTGTTAAGATTGATGTTTCCCCATACCTCAACTGTATATAGTCCCTGGTTTATCAGTTTTGCATTGATGTCTTCCAACATACGTGCAACAGATATGCCACCATATATCTGACTGAATCTCTTTAGAGGCCCTGTTGTGTTCTGCATTTTGCTTACAACAAATTTAGAATGCTTATTCCATTGCATGTAACTGGAGGAAGTCACACCAAGATAAAGAAATTCCTGCACAAATTCCAACAGTTTGCCTGCTAACAATAATTGTTTTATAATTCTTCTTATTGCCCAGTACTATTTCTTTGCTTTTTTGAGTATTGGGTGCTAAATTTAATTTGGAGCACACTATATCTAATATATATAGACTCCTCTACAGGCCTAACCTGCTGGTGACTACAACTGTCAAGTCATCAGCATAAGTGTGGTTGCCCCTAAAAGACAACCTAAATTGACAGGGGGATTCCTTAGGAAAAAGGGCACGGGGGGACAGGACTGGCTGGGGGGAGAGGGCTGGAAGGTAGGCTCAGGTTGAGGTAGGGGGATGGTAGGAAGGTAGGCTCAGGCAGGGGGGAAGGGGGTCATGATGTCATCCCTTGATGACAAATATGAAAAAGCAGGTAAGCAGGTTAGTACTGGATGGGGGAAAGGTAAAGGGGGGTGGCCTAGGGGGTATTTAGGTGCCAGCATTGGAAGGGCTCTCCCTCTTTTGCTGGGAACTGAAGTTAGCAGAGCTCAGCACTTTGACTGGAAGGGGGATCTGAATTGAGGTAAGGTATTGTTGGGAATAGTAGGCATGGCCACATGGTTGGGAGTATGGCAGTGGGCAGTGGGGCCTAGTAGGGCCTGCATGAGCCAGTAGACAGTGGGGAAGTAAGCTTGCTAGGAAGGCCAAGTAGGGCAGAACAGATTGTTAATAAAAGCATTAGGTGGTTGAGCAAAATTATATATATCTATACAGTATATATACATACATACACACACACACACACACACACACACACACACACACACACACACACACACACACAATGCAGAAATGGTACCTGTAATTTAGCTGGAATTGCTGTTTTGGTGGTAGAGATGAAACGGAGGAGGCAGCATTCTGGTAGCGGCCGGATAACTGTATTGCTGGGCCTGAAGAAGCATAGGGAGCTGGGCGGTAGGCACCACAGCACATGTTTGCTTCCATTTGTCGGATGGCCAATGGGACCCAGGCCAATTTGGTGGTGCGGGCACTGCCTCATCCTTCTCGGTGGTGGCGCTGATTACAGTGGGCTCCTGCAAGGATTTGTTCAGCGTTAGATCCCTGCTGGCTTGGCAGATTCTCTGGCCACCTAGGGCACAGCTCACAATTGGAGACAGGCAGGCGAGGGTGAAGCGGGCTGGTGGTGAAGTGACCACAGCCCTTGGGGTTGGGGTCCTCAGGCTGTTGTGCCATTGCTTGCGGTGAGGGACCGGGGGACACCAGTAAGCATGGAGAAATTCACCCGGCAGCAGGAGCAGCTGTGGTAGCCGCACTATGAGTGCAAAGGGGGGGTAGCTGCAGCAAGGAACGGTCAGAAAATGCATGGGTAGCAGGTGCCCGACCAGGGGATCGCTTGTAGGGAGGAATGTCAGATTGGGGTGGCTGTTTCAGGCCAAGGTAGGCCGCGGGCTCAGGGAACTCAGCTGGCCATGCATGCTCATTGGTGAGGACGAACCGGGTGCATGCGTGACATAAAGGAAAGCACCATTTTTGTAGTCCGGGCCCCTGAGATGATTTTGGAGATATGTGAGGGAGTTTTTGCATGGGCCAGGGGGGCATTGAATTAGGGGAGGGGGGAGTAGTGCTCACATGGCCATCAGCATGTGTAGGGCTTAATAATAAAAATAATTTAAATATAATTTAAAAAACAAAAGAAAAGTAAAGAGGGGACAGAACATTGTGCTGCCTGGTACTGGCTGTTTTTTAAAGCCAGAGGGGCAGGAGAGACAGGATAATAAGGGCAAGACAGTATGGCTTAAGTGGAAAAGGCAGGGTTTTTTGAATCTCAGTTGCTCCAAATTGTAAAAGGCAAGGGTTTCAGACAGAGGCTAACAATTGCAGACAGAGTAATTGCAAAACACAGGAAACAATGGCAAGGTTGTTTTTGAATTTGCAAGGAGTATGCACAACACTAAACTACTGTAATACACAGGCTGTTTTGAGGGATTTAAGCTTTATAAAACATAGATAATAAAATAGAAAGGAAATAATAAAAGAAGACACAACAAGAACGTCATGGGCCTGTGGGTTTAAAAAAAAAGAAAAAAGATAGGTAAGGTAATAATATAGAGTGGAAGAAGATGCTAATGATAGTAACATTGCAGATTAAGAAAGGGGAAGTTTCTGAGGGGTCATTAGACTGTAAATACCTGGCAAAGACAAGGGGTGTGGGGAGGAAGAGGAGAGAGGATAACCATGTTTTGTTATATATCCCCCCAAGTATTTACTTATTCAGGATGGCAGGAAATGGAGAAATTACAAGCATCCAGATGATGGAACAGGCAGCAGAAATGATGCTAAAGGTCAATGAGATGCTGCAGATGGCTCGGAAGGAGGAGGCAGAAGAAGAGGCCTTGAGGGCAAAAACCAAGAATGCGCAGGAGAAAAGCTTGATGGAGAATGTGAACGAGTTGAGAGAGGTAGCGAAACAAAAGAAGGTGACCAAAGTGGCAAGAAAACAAAAGACACCAGTGGGGGGTTCCGGGAAAAGCCTAGCAGAGAAAAGGACACTATGGGAGGTGACGGAACAGGAACAGGCTGAGGAACCGTATGCCGACGAGGGCTTAAGTGGTAAGGACAAAGGAGATCAGAACCCAGAGGGGGGATCTGACTGAGTACTTAGCAGGTATGCTGGGAGATATGGGGCAGAAGGAGACAGAGAAAATGGAAAGGGCATTAGATTAACTGAAGGCAGCTGAGGAGAAAGGGAACACAAAAACCAGAGTAGGCAATGACGGGATACCGGGTATGACACTGGGGGATCATGTACCTTTAACTATTAAGAAAAGATATGGTAAGGCGAATACGTGGATATATTCACATTGGTAGACGAAGAGTCTGCAAAGAGGTATGTACAAAAAGAAACAGTGGGGAAATTCGAGATGGCAGTGGCATTAGTGATAACGGGAAACAAGGCAGATGAGATAAGTTATAAGGGAAAAATATAGAAACATGGCAGGCGGGGTTTTCCATATTCAGTGCCACCCTGCTGGAAAAGAATCTGGAGTTGGTCATTCCATTGCTCACATATGCCACCATGGTAAAAGACACCTATAAGGCAAAGTTGGGAATGGGGTGGCTGAAATACGATGAAGCTTTCAGGCAGAGGGTGGCAGCCAGGAGAGATTTGAGGTGGGATTCCACTCATTCCGAGTTATGGGTGAGGAGTCTGTCAGGACACGGGGGGGGGTAAGGTAAGGGAAGGGAAGGTAGTAGACAATGGGGAAGTGGGCAGCAGGTGAAAACATGCTGGGGTTTCAACAAGGCATCGTATTCTTGGTCCAATTGCAAGTTCAGACATGTCTGCTCGAAATGCGCTGGGCAACATCCAGTGACGTGCTGCAGAACAATGGGGGAAAGAACAAATGGGCATGGGTTGGTGGTAGGTTTTTTGGGGTAAGGGGACTACCAAATGGGAGGAAGGGATTCCAGGGAAAGGGGTATGGGTGTAAAGGGGAGCCAATGAGAGAGGTCAGGCAATAGGAAGGGGGGTTTGGGCTAGCCAGGACCCAATCAGGGTGGGGGTGATTAAAGAATGGATAAAAGGATACCCAGATGTGAGGGCTGGTAAGATGCTAGTGGAGGGGTTTGAGAGGGGCTTTAGTTTGGAATATCGGGGTGAGAAGGAGCATGAGAGCCAAGAACTTGGCCTCATTAAAAGGGAAAGAGGATATAGCAAAAAGGAAAATAAGGAAGGAAGCAGAGGCCGGGAGGATAGAGGGACCATTTCAGACCCCACCAGTACCCAGTCTGTGGATGTCACCATTGGGGCTGGTGCCTAAGAAGCAATGGGGGGAGTTTAAGCTTATCCATCACCTGTCATATTAGGAGGGGCATTGGTAAATGATCACAACCCTGGGGAATGTAGCGCAGTTTCTTATGCAATGTTAGAGCAGGCAGTGGAATTGATTAGGGCAAAGGAAGGGGCAAGGCTCGCAAAGACCGACATTGAGTAGGCTTTTCGGTTACTACCAGTCAGGAAGGAAGATTGGGACCTGTTGGGATTTTGCTTCCAAGGGTTCTTTTATTTTGACAAGGCAATGCCCATGGGCTGTTCCACAACCTGTGCGAAGTTTGAGACATTTAGCACTTGGATGCAATGGACGTTTGGGAAAATATATGGGCACAAGGTGGTGGTACACTATTTAGATGATTTCCTGCTGGTGGGAGAGAACAGGAAGGAGATGAAGTCAATGCTTTGGGATTTTGAGGGCATGTGCAGGAAGGTAGGGGTGCCACTTGCAGAGGGGAAGATGGAAGGTCCAGCTAGGAAGCTAGAATTCCTGGGGATCAAGGTGGATGCAGAGGAGTAGGTTTTCAGGTTACCCCAACAGAAAGTGTCCAGACTCAGGGAACTACTACAGGAGGTCAAGAAGAGGAGGAGAGTCCCATTGGGTCAGGTACAACTGTTGGGGCACTTGAATTTCACGTGCAGGCCAGTGGCACCTGGGAGGGTTTTCACCAGGAGATTAGCCATGGCAACTGGGGGGGCAAAACTGCCCCACCATTGGGTGGACATTTTACAGGGGATAAGGCAGGATCTGGAGGTGTGGCAGCAGTTCTTAGTAGATTACAATGGGGTCACGTTCTGGCAGAAGGAGTGACTAGGGAATAATGATCTGGACCTATACACGGATGCATCCAGGTCCATTGGCATGGGGACATATTTTAGGGGGAGGTGGATTGCAGAAGCATGACCAGAGTCTTGGAGTGAGAGAGGGAGCTATTTAAGGATATAACATTGCTGGAGATTTTTCCCATGTGGGTGGCAGTGCTGACATGGGGTGAGCACTTAAGGAACAGGAAAATAATGTTTTGATATGATAATAGAGCAGTAGTGGAGGTTATCAGTCAGCAGGGAGGACACTCTGTGTCAGCAAACATGGTTTTGAGACAACTTGTGCTGTGGGGGCTAAGCCTAAACATGTCATTTAAAGCAAAGCATATTGAGGGGGTAAACAATTACATAGCTAACAGCCTTTCCCGTTTACAGCTGGAGAGGTTCAGGTCCATGGCGCCACAAGCGGCTGCACAAAGAACGCAGGTATCGGGGGAACATGGGAAATTGGCTGGAAGGAGCCTGACTGCTACATAGGAGCTCCTGGTCTGCCAACACATTGAGGGCATATGAAAGGGTGTGGGGGGCATTTCAGGAGTTCTGGGAACAGGAGGGGTTCAAGGTAAGTGAACCAGTTTCACAGGACCAGATAACATAATACATTGTTAAAAAGTGGGAAGCAGGAATGGCTAGTGGGACAATGGGGGTACAAAGTGTGCTACTCCTGGTTAAACAATTAAGAAAACAAAATTAACAGGGATAGGATGGGCTTGCAGCACGAAAGGTTGGGCTGCACTGAATAAGTTTAAAGTGGTTTGGCGCATGTTGATGGGGTGGCAGAGGTTAAAAGGAGGAAAGACAGATTTAACAAAACCCGTAGCAGGGGAAAAACTCGAAGAACTAGTAGGGGCCCTGTGGGAGATATGTACTGTATGTCATACTCCGAAGCCTGCTTATTTAGGGCCATTTTTACATTTATGGCAAAAGGCACATTCAGGGTCAGTGAAGTAGTGGCGGGCAACAAAAAGGATGAGATAGGAGGATTGTGGGGAGAGGAAATACGTTGGGAGCAAAAGAGGGTGACAATTTGGCTGAGGCATTCTAAGTCTGATCAGATGGGGCAGGGGCGGAGATTGTACTGGGAAGACAGAAAATGGAGGTGACATGCCCAGTCACCTCTCTGCGGAAATACAAGGTGAGGAGACAAAAGGGAGGCCATCAGTTCTTCACACATGGTGATGGCAAGCTGGTTACGTACTTCCAAGTAACAGGTGATCTAAAGAAGGGAATGGCACACCTGGGAGAGAACACATGGAGTTATTCCTCTCATTCTTTTAGGATTGGAGCCGCTTCAATGCTGGCCATGGAAGGGGGGTCAGAAGAAGAAATTAAGAAAGCTGGAAGATGGCGGTCAAATTGCTATAAGAGATATGTGAGGAAACTGGTCTAACATGTTATTTCTGTCTTCCACATGTCAGGGAAGGAACAGGCATGTCTGGATCATTAGGTATTCTTACATTTATTGGGCATAGAAGTGGGCCTCCATCCTTCAGCGAGGACAACAGCTGTGGCAGGACCGCAACAAAGTGACAGTTTATTGGAGAGGGTCCAGGGCATGTGGTGGGCACAGATCATGCTAACCTTAGAGGAGCTGAAACTAAAGTGGCCACAGCCAGACCTGCTGATAATATACTTGGGGGTAATGATTTGGGAGATCGACCATGGGGCTTCTTGTGCAAATAGATGTTAAGGGACCTAGTAGCAATACAGCAGGGTTGGCCGCAGATGAGGATAGCATGGTCTGAAATAGCACCCAGAATGGTTTTGCAGCAGGCCAGGAACATAAAAGGGGTAGACCTGGATAGGAAGAGGATTAACAGGCTGGTGGCAGCATGGTTAAAGGGAGCAGGGGGAACATACATAGTGCATAAAGACATTTCATTTACCAACCCAGGGATATACAGATCGGATGGGATGCACCTTTCGACAGAGGGGATGTTGTCATATGTGCTACAATTGGGAGATAGTGTAGAAATTTGGGGAAAAGAAGGGAGGGGTGGGGGAGTCCATCATTCCATTGCCTAAGCTGGAGATGGGCTAGTGGAAATCTTTGGTGGAAAATAAAATGGGGTTGGAAGGGGTAGGTAAGATCCACGGGCCAGGCACAGATGCCCGGATGTGGAGGCAGACAAAAAGAAAGGCGTGCAATAAGGAATTAACAAATGGGGGGTTGCTGTTGGCAACCAGACCCAAGGAGGGTGCAGCAATGGGAAAAGGAGAAGGGGTATTGGGCTTTCCAAGCTCTGGACCTTGAGAAGGTGACAGACAACAGATTGTTCAAGGAAAAGGGGAAGAAGGGGTATCGGGCTTTACAAGTGTCCAGACCCTGAGAAGATGACAGGAGAACCAGAGATATTTGTAAAAGACAATTGAACTATGTGATTGAACAGACTATTAACTGTTGGACTTTATAATTGATAACGTAGGGAATGACAAAAAAAATGTTTGCAAATATGTAAATTTAAAAGTGGCAAAGTAAAGATGATGATGTGGATGTTTAAAATAAATTAATTGCCAGTTCAGCACCCACTAAGAAGTTGTCTGTGCATTATTTTCTGGGAAATCTCCCTCTGACAAGTGTGGTTGCCCCTAAAGGACAACTTAAAAAGTCTGGGGGATTACGTAGCATAAAAGGCACAGGGGGACAGGACTGGCTGGGGGTTGGGGGAGAGGGCAGGAAGGTAGGCTCAGGTTGAGGTGGGGGGATGGTAGGAAGGCAGGATCAGGCAGGGGGGAAGGTGGTCATGATGTCATCCCTTGATGGCAAATAGGACAAGGCAGGTAAGCAGGTAAGGATTGGATGGGGGAGAAAAGGGGCATGGCCTAGGGGGTATTTAGGTGCCAACACAGGAAGGGCTCTTCCTCTTTTGCTGGGAACTGAAGTTAGTACCCACCCACCCATCTGGTAGGTTGCTTACCAGTGGGTGAGGACGCAAGGGTAGGCTGGAGAAAAAGAATACCGGGTCACTGCAAGAGGGTGACGGGAGAAGGGGAGGTAAGCCCCGGTTGACAAGGGTTGACAGAATGGGCCAACATGAGGGAAGGTCAGTGAGACGCCACTCTATGAGAGGCAGAAAATTACAGGCAAAGGGTTGTCGCAAGAGGACAACAGGTCAGAGAATGAAGAAAAGGGTCTCTGAAGGACTGTGATGGAGGAGAAATCTTTGGGGAAATAAAATGGGGGTTGGAAAGGGGCAGGTAAGATCCATGGACTGAGCGCAGATGACCGGATGGAGAGCAGACAAAAAAAGGAGGTGTGCAATAAGGAATTAACAAAATGGGGGGGGGAGGCTGGTTGCCATTGGCAACCGGACCCAAGGAGGGTGCAGCAATGGGAAAAGGAGAAGGGGTATTGGGCTTTTCAAGCATCTGGACCCCAAGAAGACGACAATGGACAACAGACTGTTCAAGGAAAAGGGGAAGAAGGGGTATCGGGCTTTACAAGCGTCAGAACCCCGAGAAGACAACAGGAGAACCAGATACATTTGTAAAAGACAATTGAACTATGTGATTGAACAGAATATTAACTGTTGGACTTTATGATTGATAACGTGGGGAATGACGAAGCAATGTTTGTAAATACGTAAATTTAAAAGTGGCACAGTAAAGATGATGATGTGGATGTATAAAACAAATTAATTGTCGGTTGAGCACACACTAAGAAGTTGTCTGTGCATTATTTTCCGGGGAATCTCCCTCTGACAAGCTACAGCAGGTATGTGATGTCTTAAGATCTTGGGAGTATGGTATGCAGGATTACCCAACTCAATTAGAATCTCATTTATGTATGTATTAAATAAAGTTGGGGCAAGTACACAGCCCTGTCTTACTCCCATATTCATGTCTATCCTCTCAGTTAAGTCTCCAAATTTTACATACATTCATTGCATCTCATTCGGAACTAATTTTCCTAGACCTCCTTATTTTAATTCCCCCTGCTCTCCTCCTCTCAGCGGTGATCGCTGGTTGCCATTCTGCTGGATGTCAAATGGTTGCTTCTTCAGATAAGGACATCTCCTTCACCTCCTTCGATACTCCAGTGTCACACTAGCCTTTTACAACTGGCCCATTTTGATAGACTGACCTTTTTAACTTCAGACCAACTTGATGCATTTTATGACAAATTTGACCCTTTTCTTCATTCACACCTTTGTACTGTGACACCCCCAGCCCAATAATTTTCCTACTTTTTGTTCAGTAGCCAGTGATGTGGTGTAACCAGTGTTTAGTTATGTTTTAGTTATTTTTCAGATTTCTATTGCCTCCTGTTCAGCTTCAGTTTATACATTTTATTGTAAACATTATAGACATATATATTTTTTTACATTATTTTATTTAGGATATCATGCCAATTAAGGATGCTTTTTCTTTTTATTATTGCTTACTTGTTCTTACCCCAGTGCATATAATTTTTTCTACTTTGTTCTAGTTTGCATATAGTTTGTTGTTTGGAAGTTTTTCCTTTGCATTCAATTGTCTTTGTTACTGCATAAGTGTTTTTCTGGATGAAACTTTTATTTCATGCTATAAAATGTATCCAGATTTGTTGTATTTAAATTTTATCCATATATCTGTATGAAGTCGTCTTAGCAGAACCAGAAGGTTATGATCTATCCCCAACTCCTGCAATTTCCTATACAAATGTTCACTTATGGTTGAGTCAAAGGCTGCAGAGAAATCAACAAATGCTATGAAAATATTCTTTTTTGTTGTTGCAATAGTTTTCTATCAAATGGGCTAATATAAAAATATGGGTAGTGGTTCCTGTTTCTTTTCTAAATCCCGCCTATAAAGGTGAAAGTATTTTCTATTTGTCAACCCACTCTAAGGGCCAGATATTCAAAGCGGAGTGCCGGGTGTAAATCCGTTGTGCTGGACTAGCACAGAATCTGTGCTCAACTGCAATATTCAAAAGGACATTTAGTGCCGTGCTAGGTGTTAGCACCGACACTAAATAATAATGTATGCAGGGGAGGGACTGAGGCGAGGGGCCCTGAATGCCGGCGCACCGGCATATTCAAAAGTATAGCATCGCGCTACAGGCGATGGCGTGACCTGTAGCGCGATCTTCATCTCAACAAAAAAGTGTGATGCAGCAGTGCCCCCCACACACACACACACAGTCCAACCCTGTTGAATTTAAAGTAAAGAAGTTACCCTGGCAGTCTAGTGGACCTCCACCCCAAGCACGGTTCCTGTCCCCCATTGAACAGAAAATAAATATACTGTCCCTGGTAGTCTAGTGGTCCCCCAACCCCCAAGCATGGCTCCGAACCCTGTTGAGAATACAATAAATATATTTTCCCTGGTAGTCTAGTGGTTCCCCACACCCGGCAGTGATGCCCTGCTCATCCCAATCAGACTGCATGAAAGAGCCAGCGACTGGCTCTGCCCTCCTCTCACCACCATGGCCGGCTGCCGACTGAGGTACAAATGAGCGTACTTCATTACAGTAGCGCTCATTTGTACCTCAGCCAGTGACCAGCCGTGGTGGTGAGAGGAGGGCTGAGCCATCGCCAGCTTGTTCATGCAGTCTGTTTGGGAAAGTGGGGGTCACTGCCAGGTGTGGGGAACCACTAGACTAACAGGGAAAATTCTTTATTTTATGTTCAACGGGGGTCAGGAGCCATGCTTGGGCAGTGGGGGGACCATTAGACTACCAGGAAAAATATTTTTATTTTATTTTCAACAGGGGTCGTGAGCTGTGCTTGAGGATAGGGGGACCACTAGACTACCAGGGAAAATATATTTATTTTATGTTCAACAGGTGTTGGGAGCCATGCTTGGGGGTGAGGGGACAACTAGACTACCAGGGAAAATATTTTTATTTTATGTTCAATGGGGGTTGGGAGCCATGCTTGGGGTTGGGGGGACCACTAGACTACTAGGGAAAAGATATTTATTTTATGTTCAACAGGGTCTGAAGCTATGCTAGGGGTTGGGGGACCACTGGCACATGAGGGGTTTCTTGTGTTGTTGGGGGAGGCATCCTCCAGGGCATGTATTGCCATGGGCAGTATGTCTGTTTAGCTATCGATCTGCATATGTATGTATATGTATACGGTGTGTGTGTATATATATCTATATATATGTATGCATATCTAAGTATATATATATATATATATATATATA